>OZ025290.1:236456192-237793054 GCA_964019185.1 Maratus speculifer | reverse complement strand
TTAAATTATACTGGTCAGCAAATAAATAAATAAATAAAAAAATAAATAAAAATTTGCCTCCCTAGCTAAAGAAATATGTGACAATTACAGATGTGACATTTTTGATTTAGAAATGGCGTCGAAAATGATCTATCATGTTCCTTTTCCCTGATAAATAGTTTTACAATAATAACAAATAATGAAGGATTGTTCTATTAATTTAGAATTTAAATAGATCTGCCAAGTCATATCTTGATGGAAAACACCTGAAAATCCGATTTTAGCGGTTGATTCGAAAACTTAGCATGGTGTTTTTCTGTTCCCAGTCCGCCCTCCATGTTTTGATACATTGGGTACAAAAAACACAATTGTAAACCTACGAGTTAACCGTTAAAATCGGATATTCACATGTTTTCACCAAGATATGATTGGCAGACGGATTGCGTTTTAATATGTGAATCGAGTTTTAATTAATTCTGAAATTTCAACCGTGAACTCGTTGAAATGATTGTTTTTGCTGCCTCATCCCGATCTATAAAGGTTATATCCCAATCTACTAATCAAAAACGTATGGAGGATTGAGTCCTGCGTCGGTGTAATTGTATCGAACTCAATAGGCTTTATTTTGGGATTAACAAATAAAATTTTTATTAATAAATTTATTTTTCTGTTTTATTTAAAAATCCGGAGTACTCTGTGTAAAACAGAAAGTAAAACTTTCATTTTAAGCAAATTTTTTAAATATATATAAGAAACATCTGGTAAAGCAAAAATTAAATTTTATACAATCACTTGTGCATAGTTGGAATAATTCATGTATATATCCTCTTTGAAAATGTTTATCCTTAAAATAATAATTAAGAAAAGTAAAAAAAAAGAAATAAAATCAGAATACTTTATGCAAATAGCAAAACTTTTCTATCATATTTAAAAAAATAAAGTTCGCGTTTTATTTTAGAACTTAAATAGAATCAGAATAGCTTTTAGACTGGAAATTAATATAAAAGTAAAACCTTTTGCCTCTTTTTATGATAGTAATGACCCTGACAGCTTAATGCATTCAGAACACGTCATTCTCGAAATTTCTCCGAGGCGTTAGCATGCTAGATATTAGTTTTTATCTATTAAAGCAGCTCCTTGGGCAAAGAGGAGACATTAATATATAAAAGATTCATATTTTAGGGGAGGGGACGTCTGGTATATGATATCGTAAGATATCTCTAGAAGGCGGGGATTGTCTTTTGATATCTATATTAATTTTGATCCAATTAGAATTTTCTCTTTTTATTTGTAACATGGTCTTTGGTTAAAAAAGTATGCTTTTTTTCAGTCTCTCATCTATTTTTATGAAAACACAAAGTTATTGTTAAAATCATAAAATTATTATAAAATTAATTTAATTCTATAATATGAAATACCTATAATATGACATTCTATTCTTCTTGATATGTGTATGTTCTATATAATCATGGTTCGAGAAACCACATGTGAAGTATATGTAGCTTGTGTTTATTAATAAATAAAAGACAAAGAATGTTGTCCACTTGTTTTGTTAATAAGAATTTTTATCTGCCCCACACCCCTCCTCCATTTAGGGCAACAAGACTTTATTACTTTTGAATGTTGAACGCATTATGTAATAAAAAGCTATTATAAAATACATTTAAATAGTAATTATCTTAGAAATATTATTTGATATATGTGATACTTTATTGATTTCGACAATGCAATATGTGAAAAATAAATGTAAGCATTTTATTTTTATATATCACTCCATACAAGGAAATCAATTCCAAAAATCTGAAAACAGAATTACACTTTGATAACTATATCAGTTACGAAAGGGAGGGGGGAGGATCAAGGGATGATAGCGAATGATATCGGAAGGAGAGAGAGGGGGGGGGGGGGTCCAGAAATATGAAAGTAACAACAACGCTATATTTACATAGTCCCTAACTGTAATAAATAGATTGGGTAAATATAGTGACATTAATAGATATATTCTATTATGAGCACAACTTATAACTAGTCGTTGGGGGCCACCGTAATACTTACCCATCATGGATATGTATATGAAAATAAAACATGTGAAACTATTTATACAATGCATTGCAATTCATAAACAAAATTTAAATATTGTTAATATACATAGTAATGCTATATTAAAGTACTGCTGATGTATAAAACGCCAAACTACTCAAGTAGTACCGAACTGCGTAAAAGAAACATCCTTATAACTCCAAAACTAATAATTCTATTAACTAACAATTAACTGCGTCAGATTAAGCGTCTCATTTCCAATTAAAATATACTTCTGAATTGAAATTTGAATGAAATACAGGGTCATGAAAAATCGAAGAATGTGGAAAACAAGATTACAAATGTCTCGGCAACTAATAATCCGATCAACTTCGTTCTATATGCAAAATGTGTGTCATTTTATTGCCTTTAACGTCCATTCCTTAGAACAAAAAAATTCGAAAATTTTTATATACCTTTCATCAGAACGAATTTTTCGAGAGTCCGAGAAAAATAGTTCCGGATAATCGAGGTTGTTGATATTAAATAGGGTTCGTCCCATTCTTACATACTAACTACATACAAAATTTCAAGTCTCTATCTCAATTTGTTCGGGAGATAGAGCGTTTACATACAGACAGACTGACAGACAGACAGACAGACAGACAGACAGACAGACAGACAGACAGACAGACAGTCGGACGGCAAATTTTTTTTTCTAAAAATATGTTTTTCGGAATCTCCACTACCTAAAACGTGTAAATCCGTCAAAAAAAATTTTCGATTTTCAAAACGATTGCAAGACTTACCCTATACTACGTATGATGGGTAAGTAAAAATGTTAGAAAAAATATGCTGGTACAAATTTTTCCTTTCATGTAATTAATATTACTTACTTATTAATAATACTTTTATAAATTCCATAATACTGTAAAATCTCGATTAATCGGGATAAAAAAAATCAAACAACCTAACGAAAATGTTCAAAACAGTCAAGATGTAGGAGGAATAGTACAAACATACATAGAAATTTTCATTGTTATGTGTACATATTTTTTTTCTGTTTTTACCTCTTTCTTTTCTTTTGTTGTTTCTTTTTTTTGTGAGGAATAACAGTATATACATTGAAGTAAAAAAAAAGTTCAATATTGTTTATTTTTTTCATAAAATAAAAATTAATTAGAAGTTTAATTTAATTGCAAACGAAACATAAAACGACATAATCGTTAAACTGATTAAAAAAAAAAATAATAATTGAAAAAGGTTGAAAATAGTACATTTTGTAATAACCTATATTTATCAATTGCATAATATAACGAAATAGATACATAGATATAGACGTTTTGAGGGAGTAAGTATTTTTTTTTTACAATAAGCTAATATAACGAAAGCAGCAGCTGAACCAATATTACATCTTATTTCCTAATGATATAGAAGAAGAAGGGGTGAGGGGATCTATGCGCTTACAAAGGTGGTTTCAGCAGTTTGGAACATTCAGTTTCTTTAGTAATTTTTAAAGCTATAAAAAAGTTTTTTATTGTAACAGTTCAAATTTTATTTTAGCAAATTAAATTTCTTCAAAGCATAATTTAGCTTTTAAACTTTTATTTTTAAAGAATGCATATTACAGAAAGAGATCTTTTAATATATATGTATATATATATATATATATATATATATATACATAGAACCATTATATAAATATATAAATATTTAAAACAGTATTTTATGCATTTTATTATTTTCGAAGTTTTTTTAGACGAAATTCAGAGATTATCTAATTAAATTAGTCTTATGTGAGTTTAATTATCTATATATTATTATTATGCATACGTTAGTTCACTATTGAAAAATTATAATATAATGTTTTATTAACTTTAATATTATTACTTATAATAAATTTTAACATTATAAAGAAATATTTTTTTCTGAACTTTTTAAAACATTTTTTCATACAGTCAATAAACAGAGAAATATTTTAAATCCGTTTTGTGGCCATAAACCTCCATTTAAAAACATTAAAATATAAATGATAAAACTCTGATGCTGTCATTTATGATAATTTTTAAAATAAGAAATACATATTTGTCGTTATTTTTTAACTTTTTGAAACGCACTTTTCTATAAGCATTAAACAGAAAAATGTTTTAAAGCCTTGTTGTGGGCATGTACTTCTATTTAAAAACATTAAAAATTATTAACATTGTTATAAATGATAAATTGTAAAATCAGAAATAAATATTTTCCTTAATTTTTGAATTTTTTAAAACACTGTTTGAAATAGTCATCAAATAGAAACTAATTTTATAAGCCATTTTTTTACCATATACCTAAATTTTAAAACCACTAAAAGAAGAAAAGAAAGGAAGAAAGAAACAAAAAGAAAGAAAGAAAGTAAAAAGAAACAACGAAAAAAATAATTCTGGATATGATTTTGTGTAACTATTTTTATTTTTTCTTGTAATCGGTTAATAAATTACTTTTAGTTCTATGTATACTCTAAAACTGAAAAATAATCATCAGAATGTGTTGAGATTGAATTATTTTTACACTTATAGATTTATAGAATTAAGTGGAAAAATAAAAAATTAGATTGAAATATACTGTATTTCAAATTTTGAAAGTACGCAATATGTACTCCTAGCAATTATCACCCATATCTGTCAATGCACCCTTTTCTTTGCGTATTACTATGTATGATGTCATTTACATATTAAGACAAAATTTCATTCAGTCTGAAAATCGCATAACACAACTAAATATGTACCCCAAGCAATTACCACCCATGTGTGACAATGCATCATTTTCTTTGCGTATCCCTATATATGATGTTCATTACATACTAAGCCAAAATTTTATTCAGTCTGAAAATCGCATTACACAATATGTACTCCTAGCAATTATTACCTATATATGGCAATGCTTCCTTTTTGTGTGTGTGTATCTCTATATATAATGTTATTTACATACTAAGCCAAAATTTCATCTAGTCTGAAAATCTCATAACACAACTAGCTATGTACTCTTAGCAGTTTTCATCCATATGTGGCAACGCATTATTATTTTTTTTTTGCGTATATATAACGTTATTTACATACTACTTTTAATATATTAAATATAATTCATTTAAAAAATGTACTATACATTTAAAAAGACTATTAAGCAATTAACGGTCTCAGATAATAATGCTTTCGAGTCCTTTTGTGTAACTCTGTATGTGTTTTGTAGAATTTATACATACCACGTAGTATTATTTATTTCAATTTAAAAACGCATATCAATGATGAAAATGTCCTTTCATTAATTTTCGCTCATAGACAATACTATAGCCGAAATCTTCTGGGGCTCCTGTAAATAAAAGATGAATGCTGCATACTCTATATTATATATTAGGAGTATATATTAGTAATGTTGGTCTATAATGTATGGAAATTTCCTTATGTTTAAAATAGTATAACATCATGAAAATGAATTGTAAACGATTTTCCTGGCCTTCAATTTAGAAAAAAATCTTATGTTTGAAACTGTGTAACATCATGAAAATGCGCTGAGAACGATTTTTACCTTTACATCATTAAATAATTTATTTCTTTTAACCTTTAAATGAATGATATAAATACTCTTTTATCCATATTTTACCAAAAACATGCATTGTTGCGCCTCGCAAATTCATATCAATTTCATTATGTTTAAAATAGTGCAACTCATGAAAATACTCTGCAAACAATTCTCCTCCCATAGACCATTATATAACTGAATTTTTTTTAATGTCTCTTTAAACGAAGTATAAATTTTATATACTTTGTTTTCTATAGGCACTATGCCATAACATAAATATGCGATATATCATTCATATAGAAATCGAAGTATATTTGGGTTAGAGTTAGAGTGCGGTCAGACGGAGTAATCGAATTCATAAACACTTTTCACCTAAGTTGAAATGCATTAACAAAAAGCGACAAAAAGAATAAAAAGAGTATAATAGATCGGGAGGCGGCAGCACAGACTAATTGCCTCATCGAGTTCACGGGTGACAATCTAGGATTAGTCAAATCTCGATTCGCATATTAAAATGCAATCGGTCTGCCAAGTCATATCTTGGTGGAAAACTCCTAAATCCCTGATTTTAATGGTTGACTCGCAGGTTTAGCATTGTTCTTTCCTGCACGCAAATGTATGAAAACTTGGAGGATTGGGAGCATGAAAACGTAATGCTAAACCTATGAGTCAACAGCTAAAATATTTTTTTTCCATCAAAATATGACTTGGTAGGCCGATTGCGTTTTAATATGCGCATTGAGATTTAATTAATCCTAGATTTTCATCCGTGAACTGAATGAGGTGATTGTCTGTGCTGCCGCCTCCCAGTCAATAAGACGCAAATCTAAATAAATAAAGTTGAAATGCATCAAAACCATTTACTAAATGCACAAATAAGAAGATTTCTCTGTTGGATTCCGCAATTTTTAATTGAAGCGGTAAACTTTACTTTTTTTTATTAATCCTTTTTTTTTCCCGGCGGTATCATCAATAATAACAACTTCAAAAAATGCTTTTATGTGCAACAATAATTCAGATTCTTCTATTTTTTTTTTTTTTTTTTTTTTTTATTCTGTTATTTTTATGTGACAAGAATATTAATGAAAGAACATCCCTACCTTTTCAAAGAGATCACAAAAGAAGATAAAACAACCTTGAGATAGAAATACATTTTTTTAACATCAGAGAATCATCCTGGAGACCTTGAAAATCTTAATACATTTTTTCATGCCTCGCCCCACGTGTTACAATAACATGTGGAATTAAATTTGAGAAGAACTAAAATACATGTCGGCGAAAGTTTAACTATAATTAAACATAGTCGCGTCATTTCAACCCCGTATATTAATTTATTGCGGGATTTTAACTTTTTGACTACTAATTTATTCCTTTTTTTGTCCTCTAAGCGTTTTTTTTTTTTTTTTTTTTTTTACTTTTTTAAATATTAAATGAAGCTCTTTGTATTCACTCTGGCCGTTTGGAAAACCTAATCGAATTTAAAGCAGCTTAAAAAATGTTGAACTCGTCACAGTTAAAATACTAATGTTAAAAAAAAAAAAAAAAAAAAAAAAAAAAAAAAAGAGCCAGTGTCTGGTTTAAATATCCGTTACATAACGAATGATAATAATATACTTTAACCAGTCGTTTTATCTTATTATCATTTTATCTTTGTGATAAAATCAGGCACTTTTCATATCTCTAATTTATATGCATACCACTATTTTCAATAATATTTAACGAGCATTGCATAAACTTATTTACTTTTTATCAAGCCAAGAGATTTTATATTTTTGTTTCAGTTTACAATAATTCATTCTAAAAGTATTACATTTTTGTAATTGCTTTTTAATTACACTTAGTATCGGTTTATAAATATGAAAATAGGGAGAATTAACAACTTACAACAAATAATAATTACAATAAATCACGTGCGAACGTAAAAATAAGCACATATTATTATTAAAAAATTATAATTTTTATAAGTATATATTATATAGTTTTCTAAAATTATTTATATCTTTACATGAGCAAACAATGCTTAAATATTATTTAAAGCACATTGGATTTTATATGAGGCAATCTTCGAAACATCTGTGCGCCCTACTGCAATTAAAAATTTCAGCCTAAAATATTTTATTTTTCTCCAATGTTTCACTTTTATCAGAATTAAAATTTATTATTTTTCCCATTTTGGTTTTATATGGAAATATTATTTTCATAGTGAAGTTTAATACTGTATATTATTATTATTATTATTTAAAAAGCGAAGGATTATTATTATTTTTTTAATAAAAGTAATACGTTAAGATGGAAATTTACATTGAAATTATGTCTTTTGATTGACTCGAAATGTGCGCGTGTTGTGGGGGGGAGGGAGGGACTTGAGGGAGTTTGGAATATTGATACTCATGCACTAAGCATTAATGTAGTGGTTTTTCAAAAATACATAATTGCTACAAAAGTTTAAGGTTTCTATATATTTTTTTAATATTAATATTATTTGTTGCCATATTTTTATTTTTATTTTTTTTAAATTTATATTTATATCTATATTTATATTACATTTTAAAAATTATCCTTTTACGCATGCATTTTTTTTTTTTGTATATTTTTATTAAACTGTTTAAAAGTATTTCTCAATGATTTCTGTAATTCATAATCATATATTTCATATTGTAATAATAGCAATAATAACAAATAATAATTACTTTAAATGATTCATGGATTTTTAGTCTCTTTTGGTCATTTTTTTAGGATCAATTAAAAAAATAATAAAAACTCAGTTTTCTATACCTTTTCTTAATTGATAAATAATAATTGAAAAAAAAATTGCATGTCCTTAAGTGTTAATGAATTAGAGTTTTTCAGTGTCAGTTATATGTAAAATAGCTCTACATTTTCCAAAGAGTGTTGTTAATTCTCATAAAAAGTTATAATTGTGCGTTTTATTTGCACCAATATATCTTCTATAGATGTATTTAAGCATATATATATGTACATATATATGTGTGTATTCTTATGCCTGTAAATCCTGAATGGTATGAAAAATAAATATTTTTTTAATATGACTTACTCTTCTGACTTTTGACCGAGAAGATTACCAGCTGGTGCATAATCCCAGTCTACTTCAATAGCAGCTACATAATAATGCCTTATATTCCTTGCTTTTTTAAGATATTTGTCCAGCTTAGTATCATGATGACCTTTGCTAAATGCTTTCCGAAACCGATCTTTTTTCCTAAAACCAGAGGATGTCCACCGTCTGTCACCGAAAAACTGTCCATCGGCGATTGTCCAAAGAAGGGTCACCACTAAGCAAACGTTCCACCAACCGAAGCCCCTCATCGTCAAGTCCCTACAGTCAAGTCCGTAACCAACTATAAACAAAGACTTTCACTAGCTGTATTGCGATCGACTGCCACCGCTTAAATGATCCATACGTTGCAAAAATCCACCAAGTCTAAGACAATACCAGTTCGTTTCGTGGAAGACTGATAAACCTCGTCTGTATGTGGTCACGTGTCCAGACGTTTAAGAGTTTGTAACGGATAATTCTGCCCAACCCCCTTGCCTATAAACACTTTTACTTTGTTGTCCCTAACGGGGATCCGACGAACCATGCCCAACCACTCATGAAAAAACATTTCATTTCCTCCAATTGGCAACGGTCTTACCTGAGTGACGTAATGAACTTTCCTTCCCTTTCTTGATTTCTTACTAGGTCGAAGGACGGTCGCCTACCTTCGTTTTCACCGAAGTTTCTCTTTTCAACGCTAGTAATCAATGCAAGCATAACACACGGCTTTATTATTATTATTTGTTTTCTGGGTTATTTGTTTATTGGGTTTTTTTCTTCACTAGCCTGTCGATCTACGTCACTACTTGCTCAATATGAGGGAATGCGATAGAACGGCTCTCGTCGCAACGGTACACTGCTTCTGTAGAACGCTGTCTTGAGTAATCTGATTTGTTGTTAACCTTGTCATTGCCATTGGGGTTTTCTCTTTGTTTCTCACCAGCCGGGTGTGATCGAGACAAGACAAATGCGAGATGTGGAGTTTAGTAATCCTTTCTTTTGTACAGATTAACGTCAAATTATCTGTAGGTAATATATTTGGCAAAAATTAAGATATTTTTCAATTTCACTCTGACATAAATTATTTGACAGCTCATTCTGTATAAAATGGATGAGGAAGAGACAGTTAATTGATGCAAATAGATGGAAAAAGAACCACGCATAGTATATTTAAGGCTAAAACGGATTTTCTTTTTAACTAAAATCTGCAAAAAATTTAACTCTTGTATGTAATTTCTTGTATATCGTGTACAAATAAATTTTCAAGTTACTTGCACCAATAACAAATACCTTGCATATTATATATATAAAGTATTTAAGTGGAGATTATTAAGAATTTGTGGAAATTATAAGGATTCTGCCAAGATCGCAAGGTTCAAAGCTAAGAAATTTAACTTAAAGGTTCTTTGGAATACTTATTTAAACACTCCTTAATCACCACATACAGATGACGTGAGATATTAACGAGGTGAGATTTAACTCAAACGTTCTTCGTAATATTTATTTAAACTCTTTTAATCCCAGTTATCATTTCAAAAGAACTTTAACCTCTTCAGTCCCTGAGTACCCAAATGGGTACATCAATTTTGTCCCATTTTATTAATGATACTCAAATATAAATGAAATTTCGGTATAAGAATAATATGTTTCGAATTCTAAGATTCGAGCTAATGAAAATAAAACAAAAATCTCGCTCTGAAATCAAACGAGAGAAGAAATAATTCAGTAATAATTAAAAATACTGTAATAATCGCCAGTAGCGAAGAGGTTAAGTATCTCTTTCTATTTTTTTATAGGCCACCACTAGATTTCGGAATCTTTTAAGGATAAAGTGAAGAAATTCTGCAATGTCTCAGAATGGGACATAGACAAGATGTAATGAATATATCTTCATGAAAAAAAATCCTTGGTGGGAAAGAAGTGGAAAGGAGTTGAAAACTTCGAAACCTATCTTAGTCTTAGATATTAATTTTTTTCAAGTCACTATTGTTTTGTTTGATTCTAGAAAAAAAAAATCAAGATACGAAGGATTTAAAAAATATTTTGGACCCCTGCGCCACGAGGGGATCAAAACCAGATTCTGTCAGAGCTATAGAGATGAACTGTTACAAGACAGTGAGTCTTCAGATGTAAGGTCAGGAGGGGGTAATTATAGCCTCTTTTTACATTTTCAGCATTGTTATTTTTTTTACTTGTTTCTATTTGGAAAAGTGGTGTTTTTAATACATATGAAGTAACTTTGACACTTTAAGGATACTTCTTTAAAGTTTTAATTCTCATGGCCCTTTTTCTTTTTAAGTTAAAAGATGGTTGTAAGTACCCCATCAAAAACTCATAGTCACAAAATTTTGGGGTAATTAAGAATACTATATTTCCTCTTTATAGTTGCCTACATACATTTGTTTGGGCGCAATTAAGATCATTGAAACTCCAAATTGACAAATACGTTTATTAAAAATTTTGGTAATGTTTCAAATTGCTATTTGGAGCTCAAAAATGATTCAGACTAGTGATAAAGAATGTCTAAAATTAAAAATGCATTGTGAGGTAAAAGCATCTTAGCGTTGAATATAAAGTTTTATCATACACAATTTTCTCCATTATAGGGGTGGTCATAATTACCCCTCTTGACCCTACGGACGAGGTATGAAAGATTTATTTATGTTTTCTTCATACACCCATCCCCCTCACACTCACACTCTTTTGTTAAAAAATAGTATCCCAGACTCTGTCAGTGCATAAAATTTTGCATATTGATGGAACGTAAATCTCAGGACATAAGCACGTAATGTGGAGTGTTTTTTTTTTTTTTTTAATCGGGTTCGGTGGATGGAACATTATCTCAGGATGAACAACTCATTGTAAGAAACTTTGCCTCTTAATGATTCTGAGAACATAGTCTGTCTATACTCCACCATCGGAATGAATATTTTTCTTGCTTTTTACTTTCTACTATACTTTCTTCTTTACAAGAAGAAAGTATTGGATTCATGAAAATGTTCAAAATCCGGTTTTCTACGGATTTACACGTTTTAGGCGTCAGAGAATTTATTTTTACAAAATGTCTGTCTGCGAGTCTGTCAGTCTATCTCTCTGCGTGTGACAAAAAAATTTGTGTGCGCTCTATCTCAAGAACTAATGAACGAAATTTCACAAAACTTCATATTCTGTTAGACGTTAATAGAAACTAGATCTTATTAGTTTTTGGTGCATATCACTCAACAGGTGGCACATCTATGCTGCATTATTCACAATTTCCACAATAGCCATATCTTATGAACTAGAGCATGGATTTTCATAAACCTTCAGATTTAGTTAGTACTTGATCTAACATGGTACTGATCACGTTTTGGTGCAAATTTCTCAACAAGTGGCGCTGCCGGCTGCCATGGTGCAATATTCATGATTATCGCAATAGTTCTATTTGAAGAACTAATGCACGAAATTTCACAAAACTTTAGATTCTGTGAGACCTTGATATAAACTAAATCTGATTATTTTTTGGTGTATATTGCTCAATAGATAGCGCTGCTATGTAGTATTATTTAAAATTTTCCACAATAGACATATATCAAGGACTAGTACATGGATTTTCATAAAGCTTTAAATTTAGTTAGAATTCTATATAACTTGGTGCTGATTACGTTTTGGTGCAAATTGCTCAACAGGTGGCACTGCCATGGTGCATTATTTGTGATTATTGCAATGGATCTATCTCAAGAACTAATGCATGAAATTTTCTAAAACTTCAGATTCAGTTAATCTCCGATATAGATTAGTGTCGTTTAGTTTTTTGGTGTAAATTGTTCAACAGATGGCGCTGCTATGCTGCATTTTTCACGATTTTGCAATAAATGTATTTCAAGAACTAATGCATGGATTTTCATCAAACTTCAGATTCAGTTAGTACCTGATAAAAAACTGATTCTGATTAGTTTTTGATGTACATCACCCAACATACGGCACTGTTATACATATTTTTTATTTTTTTGAGATTTTGCAATAACTATATTTCAAAACTAACATATGAATTTTTATCAAACTTCAGATTCAGTTATAATTTACATAAGTTGTTGTTGACTAGATTTAGGTTCAAACCATCTAATCGGTGGCACTTCTGTGTTGCAGTTTTTTAAGGAAATATTAACATCCATAAGATAAAAAGGAAGTTTTGGGATTGACATGTCTGACTAATTTTTAATTAACCACTAAAGTGTAATAATATTTTTAAACAAATGTGTATTCTTTTCTATAAAGTACATAGTGAGTAGAAAATAAGCGTAGAAACTTCCTTTTGTGTGAAAAAGGGAAAGTTGTTTGGAAACGTGTAAGTTAGTTTTAATCATACTGGCTGGATAGCGCGGGAAATGTGGGAAGACGGTTTGAAGAAAAGTGGCCTTGATACTTTTAGAAAGGTAATATTAGATAAACTTACATCATATCCTCATTCGGACCAATTTTGGGAGAAAAAATGACATTTAAAAAAAAAGTATAATTGAATTAAAATATTGCTAACACGCATGAAATATTTTTTCTCAATTTAATGCATCATATCTTTTATTTGTTATGATATAAATTTTAATAATCTTTTAAACATTAAGCAATGATACAACTCTAAATAGGATGATGATTATGTATTTTTTATATTTCAGGAAATAAAAAAAATATATTTTTTAATTGTTATATTGCGTTATAGTATAAAAAGTGCAGCATTAATTACCTGCGCATATTCTAAAAATTTTGACAGGACTATGATTTAGAAAAAATCGTAATAGAACATAATATTTACATAAATCGCTAAAAATACAATAAACTATGCTATAAACGGTAAGCACTGTACTCACAATTTTTGCAAAAACTAAGTCTAATATATATCTCAATTCACAAATCATTCAAATTAAATAACAGAAAATTTCAAGTTATTTTTACACTATGTTTCTGCATGTGCTATGGAATTTTCTTGACCCCAACAATAACAACAACAATGTATACTTTTTGAAGCAAATTTATGAAAACTTTCTATTTTGATATACACTGTAAAATATAACTGTTTTATAAGATAATTTGCTGTATGATAATGAATTTTGATTAAATTTATTTATTTATGTACTTATTTATTTATTTTTATTGCAATATTATTCAAGTTAAAATATAATATAAAATTAATGGTCAATGGAAAGTAAATTCTTAGTTGATGTACAGTAAATATTATTCACATTCATAATTACTCATGCACGAAGAAAATAATGTTTTCATTTTCTTTCAAATATTATAAAACAAAAATGTCTATTTTGCTCAACATAAGATACGAGGTCTATCTGATAACTAATCGACCTTTACCCCTCCCCCATAGTAGTGATTCTGGAGCCACTGTGCACAGCGAAATAAGAGAACTTAATGCACATGCTTGAATTCCCCCCTCCCCCCACCACTATATTGCAGTGAGTCAGTTGTTCCTGCCAGCCGCTGAGTGACGTGTTGTCATACGTGTTCGTCGGATTTTAATTTATCTCAAGATGATTGAAGGAGTAAAGCAAAAGTATGGCATCAATTATTTTACAAACTTGGTGATTCTCAAAGCGAAACAATAGTAAGATTCATCAGGTGTTGTAAAATTCATGAATACTCAAGCTCATTCATCACATCTGGTTCAGACTTTCTTGGCGAAACATGGAATTCCAGTTGTTCGCCAACCTTCGTACTCTCCATACATGGCTCCTTGCGACTTGTGATAGTTTCCGAAATCGAAAGTCATTGAAAGAATCCCATTTTACGAGAAGAGAGGACATGGTGCGGAATGAGAAGGCAGAGTTAGACATAATTCTAAAAAAACCTACCAGGAGTGTTTTCGGCAATGGAAGAAATAGTGGAATAAATGTGTGAAAGCACAAGAGGCCGCTTTGAAGGGAATTAGGAACCCAATAATGGCAGGTAACTTATTATTTTTTTCGGCCAAAGGTCGATACTTTTCAGACAAACCTCGTATATATATTATAATAAAGGTAGCTAAATGTTTTCGCAGCTTTATACTATACGATTACACATACATAACCATTATAAATCATCACAAATCATCATTTACAGCTGTGAATCAAAAATAAAGTTTTATCCTTTACATAAAATATTTAAATTTATTATAATATCATACAAGATAAGGAATTGAAGTAAAACGCTGTATAACTTAAAAATATTGGAAATGTAGCAAAAATGGAAATATTTGTGGAAGTAAAACAGAATTCTCAGTCCCAAATTACTTTTAATTTCACAAATAAAAATGCATGATTTAATCCTTACATTAGTTATACCGTATTGTATTAAACATTTATGCGTCATAAAAACAAAACAGAGAATAGATTCCTAACACTAAATGCATGTACATTATGTTTTTTTTCCTATTATTTATTATCTAAATGGTGAAATATGGCTCGTTTCAGCATAAAAAATTATCACAAAAAAAAAAAAAAAAAAAACAATCAACAAAGCAAGTTCATTAAAATTAATTGCCCTTGTCCATTGCCTTGTTTTTGACATCTTAGTAAAAGACAAAAACAATATTACTAATTGTGATTTTAAAAGGTATTAATTTTCATCATAATGGAGTTTAAGAATAACAATTACTTCCACAAAAAGCATCTTATGCAAGGCAAGTAATTAAGGTAAATTTTACGAGTTATGTAATAGTTTTTTACCTGCGGTAGCTGCATTTGCGAAATATACCAGAAACAAGCAGAACAATGGCTCTTTAATGAACTTGGTATGATATAATGCTTGGAAGATTTGGGATATTTTCTGTTAACTTATTACATGTATTTTATTACTTTGTGTTATAGTTTTAAAAATTTTAATTACCTTTTTTAAAAACATTTTTAGCATTACACAAGACTGCGATGGTTGTGTTTCTTACACTGAAAAAATGGGTATCTATATATATGTATTACGCTAACGTATGTGGCACAAAAATCACGATTATTTGTTAATTATTTAATGGCAACATCCAAATGAAACATATCTTATGGGTTACTGTGCAAAAGTCCTTTGGTATGATTTAGGAGGTGGTAAATTGGATTTATTTATGTTTTGTTCCTTCGCTGCAACTATAGAGCTTCAAAATACCATTATTTTTATTTTTTTCTGTTCTTTTTACTTAAAAAAAATAAGTCATGAATTTTAAACTTTTCACTTTGAAATTAAAGTTATGAATTATAAATGAAATGAGTGAATGTGTGAAAGAATTATATTATTACAATTTAAATGAAATACGAAAAAATGCTACGGGAACAATGTTTGGCGATTTATTATCTGCGCCAAGCTAGCATAAAAATACTGAGTTCTTGATTTATCAGCACAGATGTCATATATGCACCACGTTGGCGCGTTATTTTTCTGACGTCAATATGGCGAAACCTTCGTTTTTTAAATTCCAGTTGCATACATATTTTCTAACTGATTTCTAATATTTTAAAAAGGAAATAATAATGAATAAAAAAAAGTTTAGTTAATAACTATAGAATAAAACAATTTATATCATTTTAAAAAATAAAATGAAAATAAACAAACATTTTATTAATAAATAAATAACAATAGCCGGGTTACCATGTGAGGCGCATATAATTGTCATTTTGTTGTAATCGCGTCAATGTGGTGCGTATGACACCTATGTGTCTATTTCTCTAGCAGAATCTTATAATTTGGCAAAAGATTGAGCAAACAAATCATGAATAAAAGCAATATAATTTAATGCTTAATATACATTCAAGGGAGACCAAACTGGTCGCCAAGGGCGGCTAGACATTTTTTAATACGCCACATACTCATAATAGCTCCCATTCATGTGTATTCAAAATTGAATAACACATGTTCTCATTTTTTGATTCCATGGTTGTGTTCAAATATTTAAGTAAATCTCAAAGATTAAAGAAAAAATATATGTTGACATTTATTACACGGCAAATTATTAGCGGTAAACATTTAATTGATTATTTATTAAGGAAAATACCAAAATTATTATCAAGATACCAAAAAATATGACATCTCTGTGGCAAGTGCATTATTTTCAAGCGCTTTTAAATCATTTTAAAATACCGTTCATAGTTTTATATTCACTCTAATGAACAACTTTTGTGCTGCCATGAATGAAATAAGCCATTACAAAGTACAAAATGAGCGCTTTTCTTCGGTTTGATAATATGTAGTGTTTCAAAACTGAAGAAGCATAGATTCATTTTTGATCCAAAAATACTCAATTCGATTTACAAACGATTGTCATCATCTCACATCGATTTACTCATTTTTACTTCATTTTTTTAAATGTAATTTTTAATAATTGATTTTTATGTATTTTTTAGCATTGAATCGAAAAAAGACCTTTATTATTAACAATCATGTCAGGATTGTTCGCAATTCATAAACTAGAAAAAATAAATAAATAAAAAATAAAAATGGTGGTATTAAAAAATAAAAATAAAAATGGTAGTACTAAAAAAACAAAAACAAACAAACAAAAAACAAACAAACAAACAAACAAAAAAAACGAGCTGTGTGTTATTTATGTATTTTTTAATATTTGATAATCGTTTTTTATGCATTTTTTATAACTGAATCCGAAAATCACCTTCATTTTTAACCATCATGTAAATATTTTTTGCATATTGTAAATTTCAAAGTAAAAGATAAATAAATAAATAAATAAATAAAAATAAAATATAACGGAAATCTGATCTAAAAAAAGATGAGATGTTGCGTTATTTAACATTAGATAATTTATCTTTACGCATTTTTTTAGCATTGAATCCGAAGATGACCTTTATTTTTAACCATCATGTGAGGATTTTTCGCATATTGTAAATTCTAAAATTTAAAAGAAAAAAAGAAAAAAAAAATAGCGAAAATCTGGTACAATTACACAGATGTGACAATTGACTTTTTAAAATTTTAGTCATTGAATTTCATGTTTTTTTTTTTTAGCAGTAAATATGAGAATGACTTAAAATTTTAATCATCACGTTAAAATGTTTCGCAAATCGTAAATTTAAAAGTTAAAAACTAGACAAAATAGCGAAAACCTGATGCTGTAAAATAAGTGTAAAAATTATTTTTGTTCAATTTAATTTTATTTAATACAATAGTTTTTTTTTTCAATTTTTGGCTTATACTGGGGATTTTGTCCATTAAAGAACCCATGAGTTTCATGAGGGGAAAAGTGGGTGCATTTTAAACTTTAAACCTTTTATCATTGAAATTTACGATTTAAAAATCATAACGAAAGGATTAAAAATTAAAAGTCAATTTTGAATTCAGACATAAAATTAGCATTAAAAATAAATAAAAATACATTAACAGTACAAATACATAAAAAAACAACTGCCAAAAGTTGAAACACACAACAACGTTGATTGTTTGTAGAACATAGGACAATATTGTTGGCACTTTCTGCGCTCGTGAGGTAGCTCGAAGTCTTTATATGCCTTTAAAATCAAGTGTGCACAATAATTACGTCACATCAGTTATGATAACCGATTCGCGTTTATTCTCGCCTCCCCCCCCCTTTTTTTTCTTTTTTGGCAGAATGCAGTTCAGTGATGCTTGGCCATAAAAATGAGAGGTCCCCTTTCAGCTCAATGGGAATCGTAAATAGTCAAAACTGCTAAATTTGTTTACTTTAATGCATCAAATGAATTGAAATAATTTCTTTTACAATTTCCAACGGTGATTGTTTGGTTTGGTATCATCAAAGGATTGATGATATGTCCATACCTCTTTGAGAATATTATATCGAAAAGACCATCATATGATACCACAGAGAAATATCAATACCCATTCAATAACTTTGTTTTTCCGTCACTTCAGCAAAGACAGCGCCTGGGATAAATTATATTTATGCAAAATGAAAAAAAAATGTTTTGTTGAAACTATCAAATTTTGGTTGATATAGCTCCAACCAAATTGTGGTTAAACTAATCAAATAATTTTATTAATTCAACAAAATTTTGGTTAGAATTTGATCATTCCAACCAAAATTTTTTCCGTGAAGGTGGAGTTCTTCTGAGTTCTACTTTGTTCAACAAATACAACAGCTGTGACGATAAAAGCTCATAACAGAAATAAACATTAGTTGCTGCATTCACCAATACACCAATTTTCTGGACTTACTCCATTCGATTTTAGTATATATGATTTTAAAATTTAATACAAGTAAAAATACAAATAATTAATATGAATAAAAATAATCCTAAAATCTTCTGAAGAATCTACAATTTTTTCAGACGTTTTACAGAAATTTGAAGAGATTTTTCAGATTTAACTTTATCTTAGAAATATCAGAGGATGTTTTAAAGATATTCTCAAAAAATTTATTTATTTTTTATTTTACAGAGAATTTTGCTTTTTTTTCGTGTTTTTAGAGAATTTTTTAGCAGTGTACTGCAATACAGCATACTAATAAAAGCTGTTTTATAAAGTCTTATCATCAAGAGCAATAAAATGACAAGCTAAACTCTATGATTCTCGATATTAATTAATATTGTGACATCAGTCTACTTTGATTAACAAATAACGCCACTTTCTTTCAGTCACTGTCTATTTCGGTAACCCTTTAAAAAGTGATGCATTGCAGCATCGGGAAAAAATGTTTCAACAGTCTTTATTGATAACATCAGTTTCGCGATTATTACTAAAATAAAGTTAAGATCAAATGACATCTTATTGGGTGAGACTTTTTCCCGTTATCAATCATTTTATCTGAAAATGCATAAATGTAAATGATCTTTCAACACTGTATTGCGGTTCTCGTAGAAAGGATAATAATAATAATACAGTGAAACCTCGATCCATCGTTTTTCAAGAAGTGCGGGAAAAAAACGATGAATGCGGATTAATTTCAAATGCGAAAAAAACACACAATATTTATGCATTAATAATGCATGCATACATTTTACTAATAAATACTAATTTTTGGCTTACTAAACTGATTAAAAATTAAATCGAAGTTATAGAAAATTGATATTTATTTAAAAAAAATCAATAAATGTCTTTGGTTTTTCGTTCATTTTATTTAAATCGAGAAATAAACTTTCACGATATACTAAATTTTTCTGATCATTTTCAGTAGTTTTATATGATTATATAAAACAAAAGAATTCATATATGCCTTAATTATATCAGACAGACGTGGCACTGGTGACTCAGCTACATCGGTACAAACATTATCCTTTGCTTTTTTGGTTTTATTTCCATTTTTTGCATTATCACACATTTCTCCTATCTTAGGACACCACATGCCGTAAAATCTTGATCAATGCAAACATAATCACATCCTCTGCATTGTAAAACCACCCTTCATCTGCATTATTATCGCCATTATCAACACAAACACAGCAAAATTCTTTTATTTTATGATAAAAGAAATAATTCCAATTTGTATGTCATTTGGATTCCCATGATTTTCAATTTTATTTCGGAGAAGAGAAAAATTTTACAACGATGGATGCGGGTAAGCAACTTTTTGAAGAGCTATGCTTGCGGGTTTCGTTAACATTATTTAAATAAAGTTTGTGCAGGGACTGTAGAAACAAAACGATCAATGCGGGAAAACGATGGATGCAGCAACGATAGATCGGAGTTTCACTGTAATTCGTAAATGTGATTTATGGATAAAAAGTTTATTAAATCTATTAGATTTTTTAAATCAAAAGATTTTAAGAACTTCTCCTTTTTATAAACATTTTAATAAACAATTTATAGTATTTAGGAGAGGTGTTACAAAATGTATGTAAAATGAATAACGTAGACATATTTCGGTTCCAATTCTAGCAAGAACCATAATCATAATAAAAATCGTCTCATGGTCAATAGTAATGATACGCGAGAATGAGATGTAAACAGAGCCGCGCGCTCTAATTGTAAAAATTTAACGTGTAATTGTAAAAAAATATTAAATGTAATTAATTAAATAATAATGAAATTAATTTTGTATTAAAAAAGCGTGGTTTATGGAGTACACTGTAAAAAAAAAAAAAAAAAAAATCTGTAATCCTACAGATGTAAAGCTGCCAAAATCTGTATGCATACTAACATTTTATCTGTACACTGCACAAGAAAAAATGTAAATCTACAAAACTAATTTTTGTAAAGCTACAGAAATCTGTAATTTTACAAACGAATCTACTAAAATTACAGTTATCTTACTAAAACTTTATCTGTAACCTGGGCGGTCTTTACATAAGATTTTTGGAAACCAAGTTTCCTGCAAAATTCTTAGTAATGTTACAGATTTTTTGATTTGATGAGCAAATCTGTAGCTGTTACAGGAATTTTTGCGTCGCCGTTACATATGTTGTGAGTTGTAGGTGAGCTGTGATAACACATTTCCTTTTTAACAAAATAAATCTTTATTAACATATAAAAAACTCAATTGTATAAATAACATATTGTAAATTAAACATATTAAATATTATATTTGATGACCGATCCACGGCCGTTAACAACACGACGCTTCATCGATGAAGTCTCACATCAAGTGTTCAAAAAGTTCCACTGAGTTCTCCAGCCAATCTGCATTCTCGCCAAAAGCATGCCTCACAGGACCGGGGGACGCCAAATCGGATGATGCCAATGTCCCATTCCATTCGCTATCCGCCAAAACTTTGAAATGTTCTCGTCCCGCTCCATTCACTATCTGCTACAAGACTGAACTGAACTATGATTCACTTTCCATTTTTCAGATCAGGAAAATAAACGTCGCTACACAACTCCCCCGCCAGTCTCACACTTCGCGTGGGAGACGAAAACGAACCCTCCTTCCGAATCGGGTTATGTAAGGCGTAGAATCAGGTTCACCGTCTTCATGTAAAAGAAATGCAGGTTTTAACCGATCAATATGTATGATCTTTTCCTGGTTCTTAACAGAAACCACAAAATCTTTCTCAAGTCGCCTTACGACCTTAAATGGACCTTCGTAAGTCGGTTGCAAAGATCGCTTAAAAGGACCTCTTCGAACGAACACATGGGTGCAATTTTTCAGTTCTTTTGGAACATAGATCTTTTGCTGCCCGTGTTTTAAAGGTTGACAAGGTCTCAAAGCACACATTAATTTTAGTAGTTTCGAAACATAAGCCGGTGGGTCTGACAGGAGATTATCTTCATACAACTGACCTGGAAGCCTTAAAGTTGTTTCATATGTCAGCTCAGCTGTAGATGCAGCCAGGTCCTCGCGCACTATTGTCCGTAGACCAAGCAAAACTAGTGGAAGAGCCTCCAACCAGTCCACCTTATAGCACATTAACGCTTGTTTTAAAGGTCGGTGAAGTCGCTCTACCAATCCATTGGACTGGGGTCTGTATGAAGCAGTTCTAGCTATACTAGAGCCTAGCATTCTTGCCAGACTTTCAAATAGTATGGACTCAAATTGCCTACCCCGATCGCATGTAATCCTCTGAGGCGTACCAAAGCGAGAAACCCACGTCTGAACAAAAGCCTGAGCAACTGTTTCAGCACTAATATCTCCAATCGGTACAGCCTCTGGCCACCGGGTAAACCTATCAATCATAGTGAGGCAATATCTGAATCCATGTACTAGAGGCAACGGACCAATAATGTCTATGTGTATATGAGAAAATCTCTCATCTGGAACTAAAAATTGGACCAAAGGAGATTTAGTATGCAGGTGTACCTTAGTTCTTTGACAGGGAATACATGACCTACACCACATAGAAACATCCTTATTTAGCCCTGGCCAAATATATTTTGAATTGATTAGTTGCCTAGTAGCTCGTATACCAGGATGCGACAAACCATGTAGTGACTCAAAAATCTTATATCTCAAAGTCTGGGGGACATAAAATCTGTTAACCTCACCAGAAGTTTCACAATACAATAGTGTTTTGGCATCCGGCATTTGTACCTTAGCTAACTTTCCACTAAATTCAACCTCTCCGTCCAAAATATGCTTTAGCTCCTCATCCTCTGTTTGCAGCTTTTCCCACAATTCAAAATCTGCAAGTGAAGAAAACTGAATTTCACAAACTCTAGATAAACTGTCAGCAACAAAATTTCCCTTACCCGGCAAATAACGTATATCCGTAGTAAACTGGGATATAAAGTCTAACTGCCGAAGCCTTCTAGGGGAACATTTTTCTTGTTTCTGCTGAAACGCAAAAGTTAAGGGTTTGTGATCTAAATACAGCATCATACCCGTGCTTCCAACATATGCCTAAAATATTGGATCGCCGAATATGCAGCTAACAATTCCCGGTCATATGTTGAATATTTGCACTGTGTAGGGGACAACTTACGAGAGAAAAATCCAAGTGGTTTTGGACCATCGGGCGTAATTTCTTGTAACACCCCGCCCATAGCAAAATCGCTGCAATCCGTTATAAGTGCAAGCTTCGCGTCTTGTGAGGGGTGATAAAGCAATGTCGCATTAGCTATTGCTTGCTTAACTTGCTCGAAACTACTCTCTGCATCCGCATCCCACTGAATTTCTCTTTTATCCCTCTTTTTTGCACCATTTAAGAAAACATTTAATGGTCTCAATATTGCCGCAATATGGGGTACAAAACGATGATAGTAGTTCACCATACCCAGAAATCTACGAAGGTCTCTAACAGTTTTCGGCTTTGGAAATTCAAGAATAGCTTTCACTTTATCTTTATGTGGAACACATCCCTGGCTGTCAATAGTATGGCCCAGGAAATCTATAGTTTCCTTACCAAACTCACATTTCGATTCATTAATTATAATCCCGTAATCTTTAAACCGCTTAAATATTTCCTCTAAATGCTGCATATGCTGAGCGTGCGTTTCACTTGCTATTAAGATATCATCGAGGTAAGGAAAACAATAGTCCAAACCTCGCAGTACCTCATTTATGAAGCGTTGAAACGTTTGCGCCGCAGAGCATAATCCAAAATTTAAAAATGGAAATTCAAACAAACCGAAAGGAGTTATAATAGCAGTTTTAGGGATATCGGGAGGATGAACCGGAATTTGGTGATAGGCACGGACTAAATCCACTTTAGAAAATACTTTTTTACCTTTTAACATATAAGTGAAATCCTGAATGTGCGGAATAGGATATTTGTCCTGTACAGTAACTCGGTTAAGTGCCCTATAATCCCCAGTTGGTCTCCAATCTGAAACGCCCTTAGGGACCATATGTAATGGACTGGCCCAATTACTTTTAGATGGCCTACAAATACCTTTCTCGAGCATGTAATCGAATTCCTGTTTAGCTATCCGAAGCTGCGCTGGATGTAAACGCCGAGCTTTAGCAGTAACAGGTGGGCCAACCGTAGGAATATAATGCACCGTATCATGTTTTACTATTCGCTTATTAGTATTATTTAACTGCGTTATTTCCTTATATTTTTCCAACAACTTCATATATGGAGAGTTTCCAATGATAGTCTTAACTACAGGAACGTCACACAGACCGGCGCGACCACGAGCCGAAAAATTTGTCACGGGGTCAAATAAACGCCGTTTTTTTAAATCAACAAGCAACCCAAAATGTTGCAAAAAGTCAGCGCCAATAATTGGTTTATTTACGTCAGCTATGATAAATGGCCATTGCAATTTACGTTTTAATCCGAAATCCAGTGTCAACAGTTTAGTACCGTAAGTGGAGATTTTTGTACCATTAGCGGCATACAATGTAAAATCCCCCTTTTTAGTATTTTTAACTAAAAATGACCTAGGAAAATATGAAACATCGCTGCCCGTATCTATCAAATAGCTAGACTGTGTAACCCTATCTGTAACATACAACCTGCGACTTAAGCCCATACGTGCAGTAGCCATCGCTACTCCTGCGAGCGAAGGTCGTTTTTTGGTTTATAAGCGCACGGAGGTACACATTTTCGAGCCTTTTCTTTAAATCGAAAATGATACCAACATAGCCACCCCTCTCTGTGTGACCTATCCCCTGAGTTAAAAGACTTCCTTCGACTAGACTTTTTAGGAGACCTGGAAAAAGAATATGCTTTAACCAGTTTTGAAAGCTCCTGAACCTGAAATTGTAACTGCTCCAACTGTTTATTTTGCTGATTAACCTGAGTTTGATCAGTCCTTCTCTATTCCAGAGAGTTAACGTTTAACTGCGTACACTCACATATCCTATCCGCCATCTCCGCTAATTTATTTAAACTCTCGGAGCTGACAGACAAAATTGTTTGTACCGAAACTGGTAATCTTCGAAGCCATATATTTTTCAAAAAATCCTCATCAACATGGCTCTCGCTTAACTCTCTCATCTTACGAAATAATAATGAGGGGGACCTATCACCCAGTTCTAAATCTTCTAGCAAAGTTTTAATCTTTTTATTCTGAGAAACTTCAAATTCTGTTAATAAACGCGTCTTAAGAGCAGTATACGGCTCTTCTGGCGGTTTAAACAGTATATCGCTAGCGAAAGATAAAGTTTCCGCATCCAAAGATGCCACTAAATGGTCAAACTTTGTTTGTTCCACCGAGATTCCCGCTAGCCTAAAACTAGCTTCCAACTGAACAAAAAAATAACTTTGCATTACTTGGCCAGAAATTGGGAACTTTTACCGACACTCTATTACAAACTGTACTCCCCCCTTGCACAGTCTCCTTAGAAATGTCGTCCGGCATCCCGTATACAATTAAAAACCAGCAGAAATCTTAAAAAGCCAAACTAGCCAAAAGTTTAAACCACACTGAGCAAAGATTAAAACATTTTAACAAATAAAACAGCAATATAAAGTTCGAAACCACTATTATAAACTTAACCAGTTTAAATTATCTAAAAAATCTCAGAGGATACATGCGAAAGGAATAAACAAAATGAAATCTCATACCTTAAACCTTGAAAAGTATTCCATTAGCTTTGACGAGAACTCGTGGGGAAAACTTTATTTTTTATTTATTTTAAATCACAGCACTAAGCGTGACAACCGGGTCACCACTTGTTGCGGATTTATAGGTGAGCTGTGATTACACATTTCCTTTTTAACAAAATAAATCTTTATTAACATATAAAAAACTCAATTGTATAAATAACATATTGTAAATTAAACATATTAAATATTATATTTGATGACCGATCCACGGCCGTTAACAACACGACGCTTCATCGATGAAGTCTCACATCAAGTGTTCAAAAAGTTCCACTGAGTTCTCCAGCCAATCTGCATTCTCGCCAAAAGCATGCCTCACAGGACCGGGGGACGCCAAATCGGATGATGCCAATGTCCCATTCCATTCGCTATTCGCCAAAACTTTGAAATGTTCTCGTCCCGCTCCATTCACTATATGCTACAAGACTGAACTGAACTATGATTCACTTTCCATTTTTCAGATCAGGAAAATAAACGTCGCTACACATAAATAGTTCTAGGAATCCCAGTTTCCTAGAAAACTTTTAGTAACTTTACAGAATTTTTTTACGGTGTAGCATAGTGAAAATAAACTGAAAGATTTTAGTTTGACACAAACGTATTTCTATACTTAAAGGATTTTAGTTTTTAATCTGAACTAAATTATTAAAATGTATGGTATAATTACAAAAAAAGTGTTTAAAACACTTAACTTTTAATTGCTCTGATAAAAATTATCGCATCAGTACTACTCAGTGGTCTCTGAAATTGCTTTATTGAAATATGAATAAAAGAATCGTTTAACTCATAGGGTATTGCTCTAAATTGTTGTGCAACTGTTTATTAATCTATAAAAAATGGAAATTCATTTAAGGGTCATTCATTATAAGTCCAAGCAACGCCAGACGGATTAGCTAGTTATAAGTAAAATTTAATAGTTATATTCTTAATTCTATTTTTATAATATTTCCTTAAAGCTTAGACATCACATTATACATAAAAAAAAAGTATATGATAATATATAAAATACAAAAAAAAGTATATCATTTATTAATTTACCATTTTATTCTTTGCATAGTTTTATTTATCAGAAAAATATGGTTGTGCAATTTATTTTGTCTTATTTTTTAATTTAGTATGCGAAAACTTTTATATTAAATATAGAATCTACACTTTTTTTCACAATGTATGTTTTGCACGGTATGTAAAGAAAATTTTTGCCATATTTTTTACCGAATTTTTTGCTAGATGAAGTGTAATGGAGATTCGATTCGCTATTGGACGTTACACACATTTGAACGCGTATGCTTAACAAATTGTGAAGCGACAGCAAAAAACAAATTTCAAAGTTCTACAAACATCCAAGTGATAATTGAGATTCGAAACCAATACATTTTGTTATTAGTTTCAACCTGTAATTCACATCTAGAACCGGATGTGTAAATTACTATTAAACAACAACGTATGACGTACCCTGTAATTCAGTATACATTTATTACCAAATTATGTTTTTTTTTTTTTTAAAGAAAATAATCTGTTACAACTGTAAAATAAAACAATATGATACTTGGAACCGTATTATAATTGTAATGAAGTGAACATTTTAATAGGCTGATTTTTATAATCAGAATAATAGATAAAAACTAGAGATTTATGCAGTCAGACATACATTAAATGTTTAAAAGTATAAATGGGAAAAACCTATTGACACACATAGATAAAACATATGTAAAGTTTAAATCTAGTTAACAGTAATTAAAAAAATGCTTACATAACCATAAGCATGCAAGCTCAAATTGTAACCTATTTTAAATTAGGCGATATCATTAGCATTCGGAAATTACTACTTATTTCATTTTACTATCTTATTGTTGCGACAAACAACAACAACTACAACAACAATGAATAATAAAATATTTTAAAGTATATTCAGACGATTAGAGTCTTGCATTTCTTACTCTAAATGTTTTTTTTTCTTTCCTCCCCCCCCCCCTTTCTTTTTTTTTTTAATCTTTAGAAAAACGAAATGCATAAAAACAAAACTAAATAGATAATTTCTTATAAGATATATTTCAGTTATTATGAAATATATCTTTTTTGAAAATCTCAAAACGGAATTACACACGCCTACTTCATTATTTAGAATTTCATTTTCTCATTATTTTTATAAGAAGGTTAAATTAATGATTGTATTATATAAATTTTGAGAAAGAGTTGGTTGCATGACATGAATCTTGTCTACTTTTAATGGTATTATATATATATATATATATATATATTCGCTAAAATTACATTATACCATATTAATTACCTTTTAAGAATATTCCGTATTAATTCTGCTTATTAAATTAAAATCTTTTTATTAGATCTAATCTATTAATCTTTATAGAAATGACATAAAATCTTAGTTCACGTAAAAAAATATTTATTCCAATACGCAAAAAAAGCTTTAAATTAAAATATTCTTAAATAAACTTTATTTCGCAAATTTCTAGTAAAACTCACACTTTCCCTGTTTTTATCAACTCTTTTTTAAAACTCCGAATTTTCCGTTAAATTTTCCGAAAAAGCATATTTATTCAAAACATCGTTCTTTTTATTTTTTCGCGTTTTATATTTATTATGGATCAATAAATTCATTTTTTTTCCTTTTTAGATGCGTTAGTAATTATGTAAATATATTTATTAGCACCTATAGTTGTCGTTCAGTTCGTCCGTCTGTCCGTCTGTACGAATGTAACAACGAAAAAAAACACCCAACTGAATCGTTTGAAATTTAAAATATATAATTATTACATAATTTTGTCGAGTCATATCAAATTTTATGAAAATTGGATGCAGAGTTCAATTACAGGAGCAATCAAAAGTATTCCGTTTCATGAGGGTCAATGAAAAAAAAAAAATCAAGTGCATTTGTATGTTGTTAAACTCCTTCGAACATAATAAAATTTATATGCATTAACGAAATATATGCTATAATATACATTTTGTATAATCTGTGGTGTAAAGAATATTTGTTATTGATTAACAGGGCCACACAAAAGTATTCCATTACATAATGGTATAGGGAGAACATTGTTTGTTGCACGTTTTAATTGTTATAAACTATTCAATATTTTATTAAATTAATATACGTTGCTGAGGATTACAACACGTTATTTCCTGTATAATAGAAAGCACGCAGTATTTAAAGAAACACACAAAAGATTTCAGCTAATATAATGTATCCAAGGTACTGTATACTATTACACCGAGATAAGAATATTTTTAGGTGCATTCGTAACTATATAAATATGTTTCACCTATAGTCGTCGTTCTGTCTGTCCGTCCGCCTGTTCTTCCGCATATAACAGAGCAAAAACTATCCAACCAAATTATTTGAAATTTAAAATATATAATTGTTGCATAATTTTGTCGAGTCATTTCAAATTTTATGAAAATCGTATGTATAGTTTAATTACAAGGACAATCAAAATTATTCTATTATATTACGTCAGTAAGAAGAAAAAGTACATTTAAATGATGTTACACTCTTTTGAATATTATGGAATTGACATGAATTTATGAAGTATATACTAAAATGTACATTCTGTGCAATCTGTGATGCAAAGAATATTTATTATTAATTTACAGGGCCACAGTAAAGTATTCCTCCACATAATGGTATTCGGGCAAACATTGTTTGTGCCGTGTTTTAATTATATTAAATTATTTCATATTTTATGAAATAGGTACACTGTAAAAAATAGCTGTTAATATACACAATTTTTTTCCGTAAAATTTTACGGAATAGTTTCATTTTTTCGAAAAAACAAAGCATTTTTCGTTACTGACATTTTGAGATTATAATTACAGTAAGATTTCCGTAAATTATCTGGAAACAGAGAAGTTCCGTATTAAAACAGCATAAATTCCGTAAATAACTCAAGTGTCGCCATCTATATCTCGGATAGAAAGACATTATAGAGTTGGTTTAAGAACAACTTTCTATAATAATTTTCTTTATTTCTTTCTGTTTTAATAATATAAAGCTAACATATTTTTACAATATTAAAAAAAATAATAAAAATAATAAAATTTTATTAATCTTTTTTAATTTTGAGATTAGTTAGGGTTTTTTTTTTCAGTTAGTTTATTTCCATTAGGATTTTTAAATGGAAAAAAATTCTACTTTTAATTTTAATATATTTTTTTAATCTATTCACTTTAAGAAATTTGCATATAAAATTTAAAACATCTGAATTATATTAAAGAAATTATTATAATGTTGACGATTATCTAATTTATAAAAAACAATAAAAGAAATTTATTTTAATAACCCGTAATAACTATCTTTATTGAGATTAAAATCGATCGTCATATAAATACTTTGTTAAAATAGATGTTTTTAAAAAAAGTATGTTAGTGGCCTTTCAAAAACAAATAAGTAAATAAATATGAATGATATTACAATAAACTTTTAAAAATCTCCTTAAAAATGAAGAAAACAAAATTTTTTAATGCATTCAACTCTTAATACATGTAATATTTTAAAGTCTAAAATTTATTTTTTATAGAATTGGAATTAAAAACTAAATATTCAAAATTATGGAAATAAAATTTGTTAAACATTTAGAATGTACACTCAATAACATATAGGTAAATAATTAACAAATTAATAAGTAAGTATTAATAATTAATAAGTAAGTAATGAATAATTCTCTATACAAAAATTAATGCCGAGTTCAACATAAAGCCTTTGCTTCATAAAATCATTCGAAATAAGTTAAGATATTTGCAAGTTCAGTGTGTATAACTGTGGCGTAATGGTATTACACTACTGCAAGCTGCAATAGGACAGGTGCTTGGTTCGATCCCCATCGAGGATAAGTAACATTTCTCCACTGTTGTTTAAATTAAATATATATAACCTGATGTGTCTTTGTCTAAAGAATAAAAATCATAAACCTGCAAGTTTGTCTTTGAAAATTCTTTTTTGGCTTTCAAGCGAAAATTTTTATATAAAAAAAGTATAAAAAAACGGAAATATTTTGTAAAAAAAACGGAAATAGTACTGGCTTGTAGATTACCAGTACTATTCCCGTTATTTAACGGAATTTTTTTTTACAATGATATACGTTGCTGAAGTTTAATACAATTTAGTTCCTGTATAATAGAAAGCAGATAACTAAATTTTCCATGCAAAGTTAAAACTTCACAAATAAATAGATAAATAAATGAGTAAATAATGCTTAATAGATGTTCAATCGAAATATGTGCGTAAACGAAGAAATAACCAAAATGACAAGCGTTTAAATAAATAGAGAAATATTTTATGATAAGGCTGGAATGTGACAAATAGTAAGTACGAAAAAGGCTTTTTAGTGTATTTGATGGACAATCTGAGAAAATATATTAAATATATAATATGAATTAGAGTTTTCAATGAAAAGATTTTTCTATCTAAGGTACCCTGGGGTAATAACGTCACATTAAGGTTCTACCAATTTTCACAGCTCAGTTTTAGATTGTATTTTTCAAACAAATATAGGATTTGATACAGCAACTCATTGACTATCCATGTAAAAAAATAATTTAACAGATATGTATTCATAAAATGTAATGGCGTGATTTCTTGACCAATGCTGTTTGGCGTTATTACCCACCTATATGGGTAATAACGCCATGCAAACAAAACTATGAAATAAGATGGAATAATTGCATGTAGATTGCCCAATTCTAAAAATACAAACTCTACAAACTTAGAAATTGACAAATTGCATTTTAAGCTATTGAAAATGTTGAATTTTTTGTGAAAGTGTAAGAAAAATAAAGGTGTAGTGTGTGTGTGTATGGGGGGGGGGGGATGAGGCAAAAGAATATCAGACCGTGAGCTTCTTTTTGCTTAAAAAGGACCGCTTAAATAGAATTATTAGAAACATTGCACAGTTTTATCTGTGATTATTTGAATCAGTATTTAGGAAGTAGCTCGGCCACTGTAGGGAATCAACCGGGATATTAATGCCAAGGATTGGCGTTATTACCCCGTTATAGTTATTGCGCTGTACATTTTAAATTACAAATTATCTCGAGAAGACATCCAAAATCTTCAACAACATTTTGAAAGTCCATGAAATGTACTACAAATTTATGTAATTGACAATGTATTTCCGGATAAAAAAAAATAGTCTTCACATCACAAAACGTATCTCGCAAATTTTAGGTCAAGCGTTAATTTTAGTTGCTTGTAAAAGCAATAAGACCTAAAAAGGAAACAAATTAATTTGAAGCTGTTTTTTTTTTTTTTTTTTTTGCCATTTATATGACTCAAAATCCTCCTGCACAGAGCACATGGGTGTCATTTACCAGGTGGCATTGGCGTTATTACTCCGCCTGGCGTTATTACACCAGACCACCTTATACTATTCATCAGATAGTAGTATGGAGGCATCTTTAACCTAGTACACTGAGTAAGAATTCCTGTTAATTTTAACAGATTTTGGGTCGATTTCGAACACCTTTCTATATTACCGTAATTGAATTTCATGAATTAATTACGGTAAAATATTTTAAAGTATATTTTAAAGTATATTTTAGTAAAATATTTTAAAAAGATAATGTAAAAAATAATTTTTACTTATTTTGATAGTAAATTCAAAATATTTTTATCCAAATTTTTTTTATACTTTTTATTTTATTTTAATTTTGTTTTCCTCTGCTTAAATTTAATCAAACTCAAAGTTAATTCCCAGCACCACACATATCTTATTGATTTATTTAATTATTCTTTTTTATTTTTCTTATAATTAGCCAATCTGCCCATGTTAATATGATTTAGAAAATATTTTTGACTAAAGTTGTACATAGAAAAGTCTGCATTACTGATGTGAAAACTTGTGCTTGATCATAATTTCAGGAAGGGATTTATTTTCGAAAACAGTCTTTCAAGGTAAATAGACTAGAATTTTCATTGCCAGAATGAAAACTCTTTTAAAAAATCACTGTGACTAATTTATTAGGTTTGCATAAAGTCTTATGGGTTAGAAAGAATAAGTTTTGAAAAAGTTAATTTGGCTGAACACATAACGATAAAGGTTGTATGAAGTCAGAGGAAAGAAATCCATGTCAAATTATTCCTGAAAGACTAGAAATAACATGTGTGGCAGCAGCATCTTCATAGCTTAATCCATTGCTCAGACATTTTTTTATTATTTCATTCGGCTTGTATAGGCTTTAATATGCACAAAATCCTTTCAATTGTGTAACGTACAACATGTAAAAGACTACACTGTAAAAAAAAACATGTGTGGCACTTGGAGACTGCCGCGGTAAAGCTATCGCATAGCATTTTTTATCAACTTATGCAAAAATACCGCGTCAATGTCTGCTGAAGTCTATCGAAGGATACCGCGCCGAAGTCTGCCAAACTCAAACGTCGTTAGCCGGAGTGTTAGGTTTTTTTCTCGTTACGGAATTCCTAGATTCGATCGCCGCGCTCAAAGCCCGCGATAATAGCTATGCAATAGCTTAATAAATTACCAAACAAAATTTGGTCGAAAATTAGATCGCGAGTTATAAGCATTTTAAATTTTTCGACTCTAACGGTGGGGGGTCTCCTGTCATCAAAAATAAACACTGTCTCATAACAAATTACCAAACAAAATTTGGCCGCGCTACGAAAATTAGATCGCGAGTTATAAGCATTTTAAATTTTTCGATCCTCACAGTGGGGGTCTCCTGTCACCAAAAATTAACAATATCTCATAATAAATTACCAAACAAAATTTGGCCGCGCTACGAAAATTAGATCGCGAGTTATAAGCATTTTAAATTTTTCGACCCTCCCCGTGGGGGTCTCCTGTCACCAAAAATTAACACTGACTCATAATAAATTACCAAACAAAATTTGGCCGCGCTACGAAAATTAGATCGCGAATTATAAGCATTTTAAGTTTTTCTACCCTCACCGTGGGGGTCTCCTGTCACCAAAAATTAACGCAGTCTCATAATAAATTACCAAACAAAATTTGGCTGAGCTACGAAAATTAGATCGCGAGTTATAAGCCTTTTAAATTTTTCGACCCTCACCGCGGGGGGTCTCCTGTCACCAAAAATCAACAGTCTCATATTAAATTACCAAACAAAATTTGGCCGCGGTACGAAAATTAGATCGTGAGTTATAAGCATTTTAAATTTTTTGACCCTCACCGTGGGGGGGCCTAATGTCCCCAAAATTAACACTGTCTCATAATAAATTACCAAACAAAATTTGGCCGTGCTACGGAAATTAGATAGCGAGTTATAAGCATTTTAAAATTTTCGACCCTCACCGTGGGGGGGGGGGGTCTAATGTCCCCAAAAATGAACACTGCCTCATAATAAATTACCAAACAAATTTTGGCCGCGCTACGAAAATTAGATCGCGAGTTATAAGCATTTTAAATTTTTCGACCCTCACCGTGGGGGGTCTCCTGTCACCAAAAATTAACACTGTCTTATAATAAATTACCAAACAATATTTTGCCAAGCTACCAAAATTAGATCGCGAGTTATAAGCATTTTTAATTTTTCGACCCTCACCGTTGGCATTCTAATGTCCCCAAAAATTAACACTGCCTCATAATAAATTAATAAACAAAATTTGGCCGCGCTAAAAAAATTAGTCTTCTGTCTTCTGAAAATTAGATAGCGAGTTATAAGCATTTTAAATTTTTCGACCCTCACCGTGGGGGGGGGGGTCTCCTGTCACCAAAAATTAACAGTCTCATATTAAATTACCAAACAAAATTTGGCCGCGCTACGAAAATTAGATCGTGAGTTATAAGCATTTTAAATTTTTCGACTCTCACCGTTGGGGTTCTAATGTCCCCAAAAATCAACACTGCCTCATAATAAATTACCAAACAAAATTTGGCCGCGCTAAAAAAAATTAGATCGCGAGTATTAAGCATTTTAAAATTTTCGACCCTCACCGTGGGGGGTCTCCTGTCACCAAAAATTAACAGTCTCATATTAAATTACCAAACAAAATTTGGCCGCGCTAAAAAAAATTAGATCGCGAGTATTAAGCATTTTAAATTTTTCGACCCTCACTGTGGGGGGTCTCCTGTCACCAAAATAAATAAGACCACCAAAATAAACACTGTCTCATAATAAATTACCAAACAAAATTTGGCCGTGCTATGAAAATTAGATCATAAGAAACATAAGTTTGAGACTTGATATTCTAATATCTGAAAAATACCACGTCAATGTCTGCCGAAGTCTACCGAAGGATACCGTCCCGAAGTTTTCCGAACGGAAACGACTTTAGCTGAGTGTTAGGTTTTTTCGTTACGGATGTGTTAGGATTTTTCGCGTTACGGAATTTTTGGATTCGGTCACCGCGCTCAAAGCCCGCGATAAAAGCTATGCAATAGCTTAAAAAAAAAAAAAAAAAAAAAAAAAAAAATCTGTAAAGTTACTAAAAGTTTTCTAGGAAACTGGGATTCCTAGAACTATTTATGTAACGGCAACAGCAAAAATTCCTGTAACAGCTACAGATTTGCTCAGCAAATCAAAAAATCTGTAAGATTACTAAGAATTTTTTAGGAAACTTGGATTCCAAAAATCTTTTACGTAAAGACCGCCCAGGTTACAGATAAAATTTTAGTAAGATAACTGTAATTTTAGTAGATTCGTTTGTAAATTTACAGATTTCTGTAGCTTTTCAAAAATTAGTTTTGTAGATTTACATGTTTTCTTGTGCAGTGTACAGATAAAATTTTAGTATGCATAGAGATTTCGGCAGCTTTACATCTGTAGGATTACAGATTTTTTTTTACAGTGTACTCCATAAACCACGTTTTTTTTTATACAAAAATTAATTTCATTATTTTTTAATTAATTACATTTAATATTTTTTTACAATTATACGTTAAATTTTTACAATAGAGCGCGCGGCTCTGCTTACATCTCATTCTCGCGTATCATTACTATTGACCATGAGACGATTTTTATTTATATTTTTTATTATGATTATGGTTCTTGCCAGAATTGGAACCGAAATATGCCTACGTTATTTATTTTACATACATTTTGCAAATTTAATTTCGGCAGCTTTACATCTGTAGGATTACAGATTTTTTTTACAGTGTAGAAAACGACCAACTTCATGATCAATAATATATGAAACAATTGTTCTTTAAAGAGGATCTAATTCTTCTTCCCTCTCAAATTAATGTCGGTTGAGAGCGTCATTAAATTTTTAACCGCTTCTCTGATTTACTCGTGCGTCATACGGACAATATGGTTTTGTCAATCATGATTTATCCGTACCACGTACGGGCATCTATATTTCAATCATAATATATTATTCTCACCAGTAGTTTTTTTTTTTTTTTTTTTGTAAATTTTTCATTATTTAATCCGAGCATTTTTTCTGATTCAATTTGGCAAAAAATTTCTGTTTTGAAAACCCGTGATAAAAGATTAAAACTTCTGTAAAAAACATGAAAAATTAAGCATTATTTGAAAGTTATTTTCAAAAATATTGGTCAGTTAAGTGATTAGGGAATTACATTAAGTAATCATTAATTTTACTTAAAATCTGTTAAAAAGACACTATAACATCATAAATTGTAATGAAACTTTTTATGGACTTTTAGACTGAGTTATATAGATTTTTATACCCTTATAAACTTGGAAGCACTTAAAAGGCTCTTGAGAACACTTTAAATGCCAAATCTATAAGCAAAGACACCCAGGGGCAACTATAGGTATTTTAAACTTCAGGTCACTTTAAGGGACCAATGATCCTAAGTGTTTTAAGTTAACCATTTGGGGGGGGGGGGGGTTACGGACGAAAACTTTTCCAATGTTGAAAATCTGGGATTCGAATCCACTTATAATACTTTCGCACTAGCAGAACCTGTCTCCTAATGACTTTGTATAAAATTTCTACCCGTTCTGTGCTGTATGTTCGTACACCTTACATTCTTTATGTGAATTAAAATAATGTTTCGCTACACTTCCGCGCTGATTTAATATTACGTTGAAGTACGAAGTCAATTGTGATAGAAATAGGATTTATGCAAACTTTACTTCATCCATAGAATATTTCACAACAGTGCTTAATAAAGCAATTTTAAGTACATTAAAGTAGGTATGTTTAGTATCTCAAAAACATAAATATTTAAAAGTGTATTTATTGGTTTCTTTTTAAAAATGTTTGGAATTATTTGCAGTGCTATTGGTTTACTATAGTGATAAAGATAACTGAAAGATAACCAAGCTTCACTGGAACAGTTAAACAGCAAGCTGGAAATTATTCATCAAATGCGGAAAGTGAGGTGCATTCGTTATATAATTAGCTATAAATATTCAGACCTTCCTGCAATGCTATTGAATTTTTATGAAAAAAGGCATAAATACAATATTTATTGCGATTATATATATTCAATTCAGTAAAGCGGAAATAATATGACTCCATGTTAAATATCATGTAATTACCATGACATTCTAGCATATTTACCTAACATGGGATAACACTGAATTAATTTCAGGTAATAGGATTTAATAGAATAATCACCGTAGCAACCTAGCTCTGTAACAGCCTTTTTTTTAAAGCTTTCTGTACTTCTTCTAAGTACTGCTTCTAAGTACTTGTTGATGTTCTAGTTCAAAGATTAATATACGGAGTTCCCGAAAACCGCAATCATGGGATAGATAGAACCAGATTTTACTATATGTGAGATGCTTATTACGAGGTGTGTTTCTTCAGTAAGGGCCGCTTTGTTGCATACACTAATAAGTGGAACGCGCCGCAACGAGATGTTGCGTTCTCGGCTTTCCTTGGAAACAACTGTGCTCAATTGCAGCTGCGTAGATAACCTGTACGGTCTGTTCTGTGTGTTTAAAATGTTCAAGATTATCGAATCACTTGCGCCCACTTCAGGTACTGTCAGTGATACTCTTTTTGTCACAGAGCGATTCAAAACAAATGATGCGGCATGCTGACAGAGGGATTTTTTTACTGCATGACAATGCAAGGCCTCACACCGCAGCTCAAAATCCATTATTATTGGACATATTTGGTTGGGAAGTTTTGGACCATTTCCTCTCCCCCTCTGGCACTGACCTTGCTCCAAGCCATTTCCATCTTTTTCGTCATTTCAAATATCATCTCGGAAACAACCACTACCACTATGAGGAAAACGTGAAAACGACCGTGGTTATCGAGGTAGGCGTTAAGTTCCCATGAAGAGGTATTCAATATTTGGTTGTAGGGCTCCAGTAGGTTGTGTTTAAATAAACTTGGCAGGTAGTTGTAAGATGAAAAATTGAGAAATGAATTTAGAATCTAAAAATATTATTACTATTACTATTATTATTATTATTATTAATTTTTTTTTTGAAAAAAAATATTTATTTAGTTTTATTTATTAATTATTTAGTTTTTGTTTTCAAACGACTTTATTTAAAAAATAAAAGAGCCAGTAAAGGTCTCTGCCAAACAATGTTTTTTGTAATGAACGTGTTAGCCGTATTTCGGTTTTTGTTGCGTAGGAATGTACTAATTTTTGCATTCAAGGTTATTAAAACAAATATGTATGTTCTTTTAATTTTAGCCCAGAAAAGCTAAGTCTAAGCATTCTTTTTCTACATTTTTTTTTGTTGTTAATCTTAAGGGGATTTTAATAATTCGATTTTAAATTCAAGAAACGTATTAAACTAAGTATTCATAAACATTAAGGTGATATCGAATAAATTTTTAAGCAGCATAATCCGTTGTTCTAAAATTATTGTCATGATGCAATTTTAAATCTGTCAATTTTTGTATGGATCAAAACCAAATGATATTTGAAAACTGAAAGATACTTAATTATCGCTGTCCTTATATGGTAAATATATTTTACTGAAATTTTGTTTTTTCACAAATTTATTTTTCAGTATCTTAAAAATTTCTTTTCATTTATTTCACTTTAGTTATCAAATGTATTTTAGAATTAAATACATATATTTATTTTTAGTGATTCAGTGGTCACTGTTATTATGACTTTTTGGAAAAAAAAATAGAAACAAAAAAGTTTCCTTATAAAAAAATTAGGATTTTCCCAATTCAAATATGCACAAATAAAGTTTTATTTGAAGTGTGCTTTAGAAGTGTTTCTCCTACGAGCGTTCAGATTCAACTACTTGGTTAAGTATTTAGATGTATCTATCGATTAAAGTAAAAACTTGTTTATGCATTTATTTTTAAAGCATATATATATATATATTTACTTTTTTAAAGCATATGCATATTTACCTTTTTAAAGCATGTGTATATTTATTTTTTAAAGCATATATATATATATAGTTTAAAGCATATATTTATTTATTTATGATTGCTACTTTTTAAAAAGATTCATTATCAAAAATTACATAATCCTCATTGTGGAAGGTTCTTCGATTTGTACGTATGTTTATAAAGATTTACGTGAATCATGATATTTGTAAATGCAGGGGCCTAAAGTGCCACATTAGAAGCAATGAAACTACAATACTTCCAAGTTTATTTCCATTGTTTCTAACATGCTACTTTAAAAAATGTATAACTTAGTGAGTAATGGAACTAAATCCATCTAGTTTGCTGCAAAAATCATAGTATTACTTTTAAAGTTACTTCAAGAAATAAATTAAATCATTTTTTAAAAGGGTAATTGTTCATAAGTTACTACCGTTAGGATTTTTGTTCTACAAGAAAGTAGAATTTACCAGATGTCCCTGGATTAACTGCTACTTTTGTTATTTTCCCTCCAAAGTCTGTCAAATGGCAGTTATAATTTTCAGAAGTATTACTGAATCTATCTGATATGACTGACTGTAAATATATAACAGATATAAATTTTCTAAATGGGAGAAAAAAGTAAGAGACAGGATTCGAACCAGGGATGTATTGGCTGAATCCGCCAATGCTCTTCCAACTGAGTTATACCGGACGAAAACTGGACAGACTGATTCGCCCAACTAACCTTAACGGTCACATTCTGGTTTGATACTTTGAAGCAGCTCAACAGAATAAATCGAAGGTTAATATTTGGAACTGCGAAAAATCGCTGCATACGAAATATATGAATCGTGATATAAATTAATCTAATATAAATATATATTTTGGAATACATTTACTTTTTACTGCATAAGCAAAAAGAATATTGAAATGTGCTCCATATTACTTTTGTCGTTATTATTTATTTATTTATTTATCTAAGTTCCAGATTGTAAATCTGAATTTTTAACGCGTGAATTTTAATTCACATTTCTAACAAGGCGAAGAACAAAAATTGGTCCAGCTTTCGCTGAACCAGTGACCCAGGTTCGATCTCTGACCTGAATAATTCTTCATTCTGTTGGTCCTACGCCATGTTAGCAATGTAAATTAAAATTTACGATTTATAAAATTCAACTTTAGTATTTCTCTGGCATAATTCAGCCTTTAAAAATTCCAGATTAAATTCAATCGTACATTCGACGTTAAAAATTCCAGACTAAATTCATTTCTACATTTGGCGTTAAAAATTACAGATTAAATTCACTTCTACATTTGACGTTTTCCAACGACTGTTATCATCACATTCGAATTTTTAAATGGTGATTTGTGAAAAGTCTCTTTTCACCCTGATTATCAAAGCTGTTTAGATATGAATCTTCAGTAATATTTGTATGTATGTTGCTTTAACATACTTTATTTATTATTGATAGTCATATTCGTGACCTTAAAAATAGATCTTTTTATGTTTTAATATATTCATTAGAAAATCAACAAAACTATTTTTGGCAGCCTGCAATTTATCTATAATTCGAATGCAAACTTTAAAAAAAATACTTATGTCGAATTCTACTGATTTAGATAGATTAAAATTTTAATTACATATGTATTATTGTAAATCCTTGTAACCACAATGATCTGTAGTGTGCCAATTTTATAGAAATTGATATGCGGTAGATAATATTTGTCTATGAATCGTTTCATACAGGAAATATTTTTTTATTTCATTTTTTCTAGTTTTCAGTATAGTATACCAAGTACTGAAAATAGCATAAAAGCTTCATTTTTTAAATGCAAGCACTGTGGTAAGAACTCTTTAAAATTGGATCTTTAAAAATGTTCACAATAACATGTTCATTTTTAACATGCTCACATTTTGAAGAAGACTAAGGACACATAGTTGTTTTAATGATGACGATCCCTCAGTTTAAGGAGTCTCATTAGATCCTTACACTGTTAAAAATAAAGGTGACAAACCGGTGCCATTTGGGACCCGCAGGTGAAACGGCGGTGCCATTTGGAACCCTAGGATGCCATAGAGGCTTTGATATGCGGTTGGGGTGAATACAGGTTTCTTACTAGGTGAATGGAGCCAAATAAGGTGCCATGCACTTCGTATTGGCAGAAATGTGGACCTTGAGCATGCGCTGTGACGTGTGTCTTTCTGTTTTCGGTGTCGGCAAGTAAAATTGACGGCTGTGAGCGAATCATCACATGGCAGTGTCTAAATTGGCGATATTAATTGAGGACTAACCACTGAGCTACAATGAAACAAGAATGGGGCATAACGATCCGATCTACGCGACCAGTGAACCGGGCAGGAAATAAAACTTCCTTGTAATGAAACAGACAGTTAGCTCTTAATTTTTTTAAAGGGATGATAAACAAAAGTATGTTATGTATATTTTTTCGTAGTAAGAAGCAAGATTTGATGTATGTTGGGGGGGGGGGGGGGTATGCCTCTGACTAACTCTAAATTCAACACTGTGTTGAAATTTCAAACATGTAAACATAATAATGGAATTTTAAATAAAATAAATATTATTTAAGTAATGTTTATCAAATAAAATCTGCTTTATTTTTTATTTACAAATTTATTCAATTGTTCCACAAAAAAAGCCCAGTTAGACTGATGGCATTGAGATCACACACTATTTTTACTTTCTTCTATCTTTACAAGAAGAAAGTATTGGATTCATGAAAATTTTCGACTTCCGGTTTTTGACGGATTTGTACGTTTTAGAAGGTCCTGAACACGTTTTGACTATTTTTAGAAAATGTCTGTCTGTGACATAAAATTTGTGGGCTCTCTATTTCAAGAACTAATGATCGAAACTTAATAAAATGTTATAATCAGTTAGACGCTGATATAAATTAGTGCCTATTGGTTTTTGGTGAAAATTGGCCTGCAGGTGGCGCTGCTATACTACGTTTTTCATGATTTTCAAGATTGCTATATCTTAAGAACTAATGCACAGAATTTCACCAAATTTCAGATTCTGTGACCCCTTGATATACATAGACGCTGATTACGTTTTGGTGTAAATTGGCCAGCAGGTGGCGCTGCTATGCCACGTTTTTCATGATTTTTATGATAGCTATATCTCAAGAACTAATGCACAGAATTTCGGCAAACTTCAGATTCCGCGATACCTTGAGATACATAGCCGCTGATAAGATTTTGGTGTGAACTGCCCTATAGGTGGCGCGGCTATGCTACATTTTGCACGATTTTTCCGATAGCTATATCTCAAGAACTAATGCACAGAACTTCATCGAATTTTAGATTCTGTTACACTAGAATATATAACATAATTTGACGCTGATTACATTTTGGTATTAACCTTGCAACAGGTGGTGCAGCTATGCTGCATTTTGCACAATTTTTTCAACAGCTATATCTCAACAACCAACGCAGAATTTCATCAAGCTTCAGATTTTGTTACAAAATGACATATAACATAATTACACAATGATTACGTTTTGTTATAAATCCTTCAACTGATGGTGCTGCTGTGCTATATTTTACACTTTTTTTTTAAAACTAGCTATATCTCAAGAACTGATGCACAGAATTTCATCAAACTTCAGATTCTTTTACACCATAACATAATTAGACGCTTTTTTACGTTTTGGCATAAATTGTCCAAGATATGGTGTTGCTGTGCTACGTTTTTCATTTTTTTTTTGTTATAACTATATCTCAAGAATTAATGGACGAAATTCCATCAAATTTCACATTCTGTTAGGCCTTGACATAAGTAGATGCTTATTAGGTTTTAGTATAAATTACCCAACATGAGGCACTACTAAGCTCATTTTCTCAGAATATTAATTAAATTTTGCGTTTTAGACTTTTCGGATACTAGGATCTCAGTAAGCTAGGTCAAATGTTCGAGGAAATTCAATAGTGGGTAATTTTGGGGTCACCACGTTTTTTTTTCTTAATATTAAAATGTACTTATCAGAGTGAAGAAAGTTTCGGGATTAACACATCCAACTAGTTAAATTAAGGAGGGTAGCTCCTAATTCCCCCTCTATGCTTAACCAGTGAACTTCCAAAACTAATCAGGGAAGCACCTTATCAAAATAAACCTATATACAAAATTTGAAGCGAATCTGATAATTTTGCATGAAAAACCTATTTATCTAAATTAAGGGGAGGACTAATTCTTTGTTACCTTATTTATACGTAATCAATGAACCGCAAAACTAATCAGGGAAACCTTATAACAATGAACCTATATACAAAATTGAAGCGAATCGAATAATTCTACATGAAGAATCCATTTATCAAAATTTAGAGAATAGGGGATTAGCCCTCATGCTCTTCCTTTATAGTTAACAATGAACCTGCAAAATTAATCAGGGAAGCGGCTTATCAGAATAAACCGGTATACCAAATTTGAAAATTCTGCCTAAAAAACCCATTTATCTCAATTAAGAGAGGGGGACCCCATTTTCCCCTCCTTTATAAATAACTAATGAATAATGAAGGAAGCGCATTATATATGAATGAATCTGTATCCAAAATTTTAATAAAATCGGAATCAAGAATTATCACATTACGTAAATACATACATATATAATCTGCGGACTCGTAAGTTTTCAGGCTTTGATAGCCTGTGAGCTAAAATTAATTCCCATAGGGTATTTACGTTGAAAAGTAGCCTCCCCCCCCACATACACACATACGCACACATAGAGGATTCTCAGTGATTCTTTCTCTTAGTGTTTAATTAGTTTGAGTTACTCGAAAGGAATAAATTTTATTACGTCTTAACCAGAGTAAAATAAAATTTTGTTAATTGATTTTCAAAATCTTTCGCATGGGCCACCGTCCTCCACCAACCAAAATTCAACATTACTCTGAAACTGCCGCTTCTGATATTTTTTTTAAAATATAACCATAAGAAGAAAAACAGGACCGAAAATTAACTGTCAAGGCCTTTAGAGTGGAAAAAGCCCTAGCCCTTTAACGGGAAATTCATAATTTGTTTTTAATTTTAAGCTTCTCCGAAAAAGAAATTGCTTTGTTTTTGAAAATTGGATAAAAGAAAATTTAGTTAATTAAATGGTGAAGGGCAGTGGTTCTCCCATGCCTCTCCCGTTAAAAGAAAAGTCCGTAATTCCTCTTTTAGTTTAAACTGCTCGAAAAGAACCAATTTTAATGTTTTTCAGCACAGGAGAAAAACATTATTTAGTTATTTAAATTTAAAATCGAGGAAGGTACAATCGCCCTTTGACCCCCTTTCCCTGTTTGGAGGTGAAGGCGTCCAAGATTAGAGCTTAAAAATACAGGTAGCGTTACTAACTGCATAATTTGTTTCCTGCCTTATGAGACATAGCTTCCAGTTTTTATGTAAATTACTGCTACTTTAAAAAAAAATGTATAATTCTTATTAAGTTATTTATTTTAAATTTTCTTTGGAATATTTTACTATCGTTCGCAAATTTGATATTACTTCTAAAATCTGAGCCTGTTTACATCATAGTTTTTACATGCATTTTTCGATCTCAGCGAGATCAAACCTGCTTAACAGTATCGAATTCACGGCGTAGACGGGGCGGGGGGGCATTTTCCCCAGAAGATTTGAATTTTTGGGCTTTAAAGGGTTAAAAAGGGAATTCTACCCCCTCCCCCGGATCCACAGAAATCCACTCCATAGAAATGTGTCTGAATTCAACATTGCTGCTTAGAGTCGGCGATTTGTTTCTGTTGCTTTTTAAACTGTTAAATAAATATGATTTTTTGTTTATACATTGTAAACAGTAACGGCGAAATTAACAAAGGAAAATGTTGCAATAATTTCACGAAAAAAAAACAGTTCACAGTTGTTTTTGTTTTATTTTCTGAGCGTTATTTACTGAAATCCCATAAGATAGCCGAAGTTTGTAAACAAAAATTGCGAAAGTATAAGCGTACAATTTAATTCAGTCTATTTTTCTTTTTCTTTTTTTTTAACTGCTAGAAGTATATAGGATTTACGCTGAAATCTACATATATTGCCTTTTTTTCCATGTAAAAGGTCTCTAGACCAGAAAAATAGTCAAAAACCTTTTCTCACGGCGGCATATAAAATAAATGCATAGATCAGCTCCTTGACACTAATGCCAGCTTACCAGAGTAGACTAGAACGTTGGAGAACATGAAAAATGTATAAAGTAGGATGTTTGAGTGCCAAATGCGCTTTTAGAGTAATTTTAAATTGGCCTCGGGGTGTGCGCCGTGGATCAAGGAACTCAGTCATAGCCAATATATAAGGATCTAACCAATGACCTAAGATACCTAGACACCACAATGCTAACCTTTTCTTAGGCCGACATCTATGTCTTCCGTCATTTGACGGAGGGCAGATTTAGCGTGCCAAACCGATTTTTCTCCCGCCGAAACTTATATTATTATGGTTGTCTTGAGTTGACCGCACTTCTGCTTTTCTCTTTGTGAAATGTGAAAGATGCCAATAAAGCGATCACCGTAAAAAACGGCATCTTTTCGCCAAAGATGTTGGATTCGAAGCCATGCAAAGAGAAGAATGGGATGTGGCGTCTAAGTATATTAGAAAGTCAATGGATCTAACCTATGCGAACAACGAAAGCTTACTCTACATCTTAAGTCTTTTAAAGTCTGATTAAAGGTAAGATTTAACTTTATTTTATTTTATTGTTATGTTAAGTTATGTTACAGAACTATATGTTATGTCATTAAAAATAAAATAAAATAAATAAATAAAAACTGTAAATTAGATTTTTTTTGTTAGTATGATTGATTAGAAAGTTTATTATGTGAAGTTACAAGCTACACTCTCGCCAACATATCCGCTTGCTAATTTTAATCCTGTAAGGCAATTATTTTACAATTTCTCGTTTGCATGTCAATATATTAAAATGATTTATCGTAGGCATAGCTACCAAGGAGCTATAGGAGCAAACTGCTCCAGGTGACCAATTAAAAAGCGAAATAAAAATTTTGTAAAAATATTTGCATATTTTCCCATTATAAATCGGTTATTATAGGCGAGTCTTGTTACAATCGGAATATCCTATGTTCATTTTTCCTTGTATTTAAGCTTAACTGTTTAGATGTAATACTTAACTACTGTTAGCGGTCTCGGATACTGCTGTGGTTTTACAAGTTTCACAGTTTAACTTGTAATTTTTAGTTTAACTATAAATACTGATCAAATTTTGTTTAGTTTGGAGTTTTATTACTACCTCTAAATACTTTTGAATAGCTGAATTTGATTTATAAAAGTCTTGTATATAAATGTTAACACATGTATTTTGAGAGTTAATGTAACATTTTATTCATCATTAGATTAAGCGGTCTGACAGGCTGCTCACAGTAGTTATGCGACAATTTTTGTCACTGAAGTTAAGGATTAAAATATGTGTTTGCGTCTATATACAGTTAAATGCAATTACTTTCAGTTGCGAAGTTTTAATTTTAACCTTTACACAGGATCTCTGACAACATCTAACCGGCTTTGCATGCATTGTTGGATGGATGCTATCCGAGACCCCCCCCCCCCCCCCGTAAAGTTTATTTAATCCCAAATTGCCTTTAATACCGTTTCAGTATGCCTGATTTTTTTATGTTGGAGGGGGGGGGGATGGAAGACAATTGAATACTTGCGAATCTTAAAGTAATCAAAATTTATTTACAGGGTTTTCAATATTAGCTACCATTATTTCCAAAATAATCTTCCTAATAAGATTAGATTGGGAGGCGGCAGTACAGACAATCATCTCGTCTAGTTCACAGATAAAAATCTAGGATTACATAACCTCGATTTGCAGATTAAAACTCCATTTGTCTGCCAAGTCATATCTTGGTGGGAAATGCCAAAAAACATTATTTTAGCGGTTTCATAGGTTTACCATTAGGTTTTCTTACTCCCAATCCTCCATATTTTCATATGTTTGGTTTCATTTTCTTTCAAAAAGTGAGAAAAAGTTAGGGTATTAAATTGAATCTTCTTAGAATGTGATTATCGACTATGCAGATTTACACCCCCTTTTTTTCTAAAGTATTCTTTCGCATTATACCTTATTTAGTAGCAGAATTTTACGGTTAAATAAAATAATATTTTTTCAAAAATAGTAATGCAAGTTTGCTTAGACCGTAATCACCCCCCCCCCTTCCTTTTTCAATCATCAACATTATCTGATATCGCATATTTGTAGTCATGAGCAGTCAAATTATAAAAGGAAAACAATCAATATTTACTCCACTCAACTTTCAGAATAATTTACCGAAATAGTGTGTGTTCGAAAAGTATAACAATGAATAAAAGCTTGGATTCAAATTTTACACAAATGTGAAATTTTACCGCTGGTGATGAAGATCTCGTGTTTTAAAAAAATGTGCACTTTCATTCATAAATCTTAAACATTTTTCTATTTGACATAATTTTTAACAATCTTTCATCCCACCCGGTCTGAAACAAGGCCAATAAACAGGGTTGGCTTTTTACCGGTAAAAACTGGTTTTTATCAGCAGATAGTAAAAACCTGGGGGAAAAAGTGGTAAAAATCTAATGATATACAATAAACTCTAAACCGTTAAACTGTATTGATACTATTGATAAAAATTCTATTTTCATGTAATTGGTGTATTGATATATAATATCTATATAGGAGAGAGTGGAGGGGTGTGGGGCATTTTGACAAAAGAAACAAATAAACTTTGTTTGATGCAAAAAGAAAACTTTCAATTTTTAGCGTGCAAGATAAAACACTTTTTATTCCCCCTGAACAATATAGAAACATAACGTGCAAAAGCTATTTTATTTTAAAGAAGATGTAAGTCTCAAAACGTATCCCATTCCTCCCCACTAAGAGTTTTTGGACAGCAATAAAAAAAAATCTATAAGGCACAAATAACCTAACGTCGGCAAGATAAATAATCAAACAAAGATTGTAAGTTGATAATGTATGTGTCACAATATAAAATTCAGTATCTTCATGACTGGAATGAAAATTCTAAATTCTCTGTCATAGGGGATGGCATTATAAAATTATCAATTTATTTACATTTTGAAATATAAATGCAAGTCATTTTTATAATTAATATATTATCCTCTAAAAAGGTTTGCATGTTAGCAATTTACATTATTCTTGATTAAAAAAAGGAACTGGACACGTCCCATTCCTCCCTTTGCTGGCATGTCCCATTTCTCGCCACTTCCTTGTTTTGTATGAAACTTCTTGTAAAAACAAAAATGCTGCTTCTAGGTTTAGTTTAAATTACGGATAATATACAGTAAAATGTTCCATAAACAGGGAAACTATTACATATATACATAAACAAGTCTTTAATATATTGAAAGCAAATTGAAATTTGAATCTTGAAATAATTTTTTTCTTCATGCCTTTGCAAGTTTATACTGATCAACATTTTCTTTTAAACTGAAGAATGGATTACCACTGCCTCATCTTGTGTGCGATGGATGAAATGTTTAGAATAATGCATAAAGAGGAAAACCTTACTGTCCAATTTCACCCGACTTTCCTCTATATGTATAACAAAAGGGGAAATAAAGAATTAGTCAGTTCCCTAAAGCTGCTGATACACTTTAAACATAAGGACTTTTTATATTTTCTGTTCCAAATCTATACAACAGATGTTAACTGTTTACTGTATCACAAAAAAAGTTTGCGTTTCAATCGTGCTCTTTTCCATTTGTACTCATTTCCAAGGAGGCTTTTTAAATAAAAATACCTTAAAGGCAAAATTTGTTGGAAAACACTTAATAATAATGAAATCTTGAATTCCCACATTTAACGATCATTCTTTACTCCTTGTAGTTTTTCACCCATAGAGCGAATTTTTTTTTTTTTTTTTTTACTTTTCATATATGCATAGTAAATTAAGAGAGAAACTTGGTATACAGAAAGTTACTAAGCTTGTTTTTTTGTTATAAAATGCTAAGATGCTCTAAGGACATAGATTGGTAAAATATATTAATATTTGTGTGTACATACTGCATTAAAGGTCTGTTAATATTTGTAAGCGTTTGTTTTTTATCAAAATGATTAGGATTTTTAAGTGTAGAAAATGTGTACTTATAGTTTTTTGTTTAGTTATAGTGTTTTATTTAGTTTAAATAAAAATTAGTAGGTTATTCTCCATCATGATGAAATATAATGAATTTTGTAATGTGCATTCCCATAATAGTTATGATAAGTTTTAGACTTGGTAATGAAAAATGTACAATAATATCTTTTAAATTGTGAATTCTTGCAGGAGGTAAACAAAGATGAAAGTCTTCCGGGCTTTTTATGTTTATGAAAACCCACTTTTTTATTTAGTATTTTTTTACTGATTCAGAATACACACTTAAAAAGGTTTACCTAATTGGAAACTAAATTAGTGAATATTGTTATATGGAATTACGGTATATTAACTCCAAAAAAGTTTTACCCCTGGGAAAATGAAAACTTTGTCGATAAATTTTCATAAAAATAACAAACACAGTCAAATGCAAAGTCAACTGTGCTATGAACTAAAAGTAAAAATGTAGGTTCAGAATTGTCATATTTTTTTACATTTACATTGAAAAAATGGAATTTTTTTAATGAAATTTGACTTTTTTAAAATATAAATTAGCAATTTTAAGCTATTTATGAGAAATTTAGAAACTTCTCTCTTCAGAACAAAAAGGAGTTTAAAAGAATTATATATATAAAATCCCTCCGTGTATAACGATTCCGGGGTCAACCTATCCACGAGAAAAAACACTTATTGTGACCAATGACAAATTCCATTGTGAAAAGTTATCTCCGATTTTAAAGGCTATCAATTTTTTGTCCAATGCAAACGTTCCAGAGTCGTAATGGGGCGTTCTCATTTGCCAGATTTACAGTTTGAGCTGTAAATGACGTCACTACATTTTACTGTGCTTTGAAATCTTTTCCCTATTTCAAACACAATATTCACACTGTTAAAATTTTGACTCATTTGCTTCAGCATCACTACACGAAAACGATTACTTTGCTGTGTTATGGAGCATTCTCATTGGTCATAAAAGAGACATTCTATAAAAGCTGTGGAGTGACGCTGAAGTAAATGGGTCAAATTTTTAGCAATACACTGCTAAAAATTTGACCCTTTTGCTGCATCATCACTCCCCAGCTTTTATAGAATACACTGTAAGTAACACACACAAAGTAACCGTTTTCTATAAAAGCGTTGGAGTGATGCTGCAGCAACTGTTAAAAATTTGACCCATTTTCTGGAGCATCACTCTACTGCTTTTATATAAAACGGTTATTTTACTGTGATATGGAGCATTCTTATTGGTCATAAAAGAGATATTCTTTAAAATTCACAAATGTTTTAAAATAGCATTATTAGTGCATGTTTCGCATTATTAAAGCATGTTATTTTGCATGTTTTTTGTGAAATAATTACTGTAATTTTGTGAGTGAAATTCATTAGCTGCATATTCTATGCCATTATTTTACCCATTCAATTAATAATTTGGCTACCCTCTCATATTCGTCTGGAAATGGCCAAAATGAGGAAAATGTTTATACATTTTGGATATTTTTATTATTTTCTCTCAGTATTTTAAAATATTTTTTGGCTGTAGTTTCACAATGTATTCTTTTATAATTGATATTTTACCTTACTTTATACTTTTAAAATTTATGCATTTACCATTTGTTCATTACAATCCCTCCTCATCCACTAGAGAGTTTTGCTGTAATTTTAAATGCAAATTTCTACTGATTTTTTTTTTTTTTAAGATTTTTTCCTTATGTTCAATCTTTGAATTTTTCAAAATTGTTTAAGCCTAAAGTGGCTATGATTGACCAAAGTTGTTGTAATGTTTTATCATCCTTTCAAAAATCGAAACACGTCATTTTGAAGGGCTACCTTCTAGTTTTTAATATCTTTAGCTAAATTTCGAGTGAATTTGCTAGTGTAAGCAAACACCGTGTTTTGGTTAATGTTAAAGTTGCAACTATAATAATAGCCAGAAATAGTATTAAATTTATCTATCCTATTCCATATTGCATTTAAATGTATATTTATGCAGGTATTTTTTCTTTCGTTTTAAAATGTTCTTTTGCTAGGCTGCTGTATATTTTGAATGGTCAAATAAAAGCAATTTTTGACAATGAATGAAATTCATCAAGCACTAACAATTAACATTTGTTTGACAGAGTAAGCTTGAAATTAAAAATTACTCTTCTAGTAATAAAATGAGAAGTAACTCATCAATATGTATTTTTATTGACAATATTTTAACACTGCTTCATGTATCTTTTGTAAAAAGTTGCAATTTGTAACAAGCATTTACCAAAACATGACGTTTTTAACACAAATAAATTCGCACGAAATTTAACTAAATATATTAAAAGTTATTTTAAATGCCTTGTTGTTCTGCAGATATAAGTTTCTAAACTTCTCAGAAATAACTTAAAATCGCAAATTTTTATCGATAAAGTCTCTTTTCTTTCTAGAAATTCCTTTTTTTATTCAGTTTGAATGTCAGAAAATTGAACAATTCAGAATTTATATCTTAACTTTTAGTTCATAGCACAGGTATATTTATGTAATTTATTGTGGAAAACCTTAAGAACACCTGTAATAGTTTTGGAGTACCGATATTTACCACAAAATAAATTTCAAGTTTTTCACGGGTTGAAATTTTCGAATTTCACTACTCTCAACATTTTTGTGCTAAAATTGTTACTTTAATTACCTTTACATCTTTACAGCATACCTTATCAAAACATTCATGCTCTAAGTTTTTAAAGTGTATTATACTGACTTGTTTTGAAAAACTTAATTACTTATTTGGTTTTTATTATTTCAGGATCTGTAGTGCTGTAACAAACTGTGTTGTACGAATATTGATGCTAAAGTTTTGTATCGACTCAGAGATAGGTAAATTTAATGAATTATTATGGGCAGATTTTTTTGCAACAATGGAAATTGCGGCTAACCCAGTTTTGAAAAATCAAGTTAGGATTAATACTGTCAAAGATTATAGATAATAACATATTTTGTATCAGGTTTGAAAAAAATCTTTTTTTTATATTTTTAATAAAATACAGAGAAAAGAACATTACAATTTTACCCTTTTGCCGGGCAGTCAGGGGGTTAAATTCTGACAGTGATAGTCGATAGAATAAACTCAAAATCCGTTGTCCCAAAAAGATAAGGGGCTGTATCCGTATATCCATTAACTAGTGCCAATGCAGCATACATGATATTGCACGTATTACTATATTTGGAAACAGACCCTCATCTTTTTGTTTCATTTTGGGATAAACGGATTTTGAACTTAACGATATCAACGCGATGAACTATAATTTTCAGAATTTTCAAGCAATGTTTGAGACTTCACAAAAGTTGCTCTATTAATTTAGCTAACGTATTATGCAAATTATGTTGATTTCTTTTACGATTGCATAGGGAAAAATGTTTTAGTAAACCTGCTCTTTTTCATACAATTTTTTTTTTTTTAATTTTCACTACAGAGTTTTTTGTAGAATATTATTTGTCATTTTTTCTGAAAAGTACTTTTTTTTATATTAAGTTTCCTGAAAAATATAACCTCTCCTCTCCATCTCCCCATGTCACAAATTTACAACTCTCCCTTTATAGATGTCAAAGATTTTCATTATTACCCCCCCCCCCCCCTCTCAAAACACACGCTAATATATTTTAACTAAAGTTTTAGAAATTCAAATTATCTACAAAATTGTTATGGAATTACAAAACCCAACATCTTATCAAAAAGTACTTTCAATAAAAAATTACATGCTCAAAAAATAAGTATTTAAATTAAGAAATTTTAAAATGGTTCATTTTATTATTGCCGAATGAGTTGCAGTGCAAAGAGAGGAAAATTTTGACCGTTCGATTAATTTTTTCATTATTTCACTGTATTAGGTATTGGTTTTCGGACGTCATAAAGCCGTGAACACATCCTATTCCACTTTACATAATTCGTCACAAAACAGTAGCTTCCATCACTCCCTCTCATGTGACATTACATGTTAATTTCACTATGTTTTATATAAATCATAATTTTCCTTTTCAAACTTTTTCACATATTTAACTATGATAAAATCAACACTAATCTTCCATTCTCTAATATTTTGCAGTGAAAATTTTCCATATGTCTACAAGTTGCCCCATTTTCCTCCGTGGTTGCAGACCATGTTGGAAACACGTAGCCCTCTGTGCAAGGAACCAAAGTGTCGGCGTGCTGTTACTAATGCATTATTCGATGATTTGCTTCGCTATGGCTCGTAAGTGCTCTGTACTATTTTCCTGCACTTGTGAATAAGACGTTGTTTACGAAGTACTTCTTTTACTCATTAAGTTACTGTGACATATATATTGATTCTAGTGTAAATGTCCGTCCTAGGATGATGGGTAAAAAATGTGTTTTTCACTTAAAATTTGAAAACACTGATAAAATGATTGAGAATATGGAAGCGCTTAGATGAGCAAAGTTCGGCTAGTTTATGTTTCATAAACACACTATTAGCGTTTACAAAATGTCTAGGTAAACTAGATTTCCCGTCTAATATACCGCAGAACAATTAAAACGTCTTAATAAAATAAAATAACATATATGCTATAAACTGCATAATTTAAAAAGTCTGCTTCAACTATTAAAATTATTTGGCGATTTTGTATTAAATTTTGGTAAGAGGCAAATACAAAAGTATTTTTTGTAAAAATAAAATAAAATAAAATAAAATAAATAAATGGAAAAAAGGGAGATTGATAATGAGCCAAACTTGTAACAACTGAATCAGCATGTAGAACATATTGAGTTTACCTTACTGAACATATAAATATTAAAAAGTACACGCATAAAATGGGATCAAGAGTAACAACAAAATTCAATTTCCTTCAGTATGTTATTGCACATAAAAGCAATGCAGAAGACATTCACCAAGCAAACATTCAGATTAGCAAAGTTCGACTTTTTATGTTCCAATAAACACACTATTAGCATTTACAATTCTTCAGCGATAAAACAGGGTTTCCTGCTAATATATCATAACAAAATTAAGTTTTCTTAATAAAACAAATATGCAATAGAACTGCTTATTAAAAAAATCTGCTGCAACTAATAAAAATTTTAATGCACGTGAACATAAACTAAGTTTTTTACAAATGATACCATTAAATTAAAATTTTACGAAAAATAATAATGTTCATTTTATTTACACTGAATAAAATTTTAAAGGGTTTAAAATACTTATCAAGATAAGGTTCCTTTATTAATTCGTGATAGATAGCGCCAGGTGATTGTATCGCGCGTGCCGTGTCTCTCTGGTATGAGGACGAAAAAAATTAAAAATTCAACTTGCCTCTTTAGTGACTCGCGATTTCATGAGACATGCGACGTGTGCTGTATCTCTTGTCTCCTTGGTGTGTGGAGCGCCTTAAATTCGACCTTTACCGTAGTTGATTTGCACCCCACGGAAAAAAAATTGTCTTTTTTTTTTCTCTATGAATCATTGAAGTGAATGACTGGATACCAAACTTTCTTGTTTACGCTGTATGCTACGTTTGTTTTCAACTGGATTTCTGAAATGTTTTTTGACTGCGCAAATCATTGAAATTATGTTAATTTTGAACAAAATTATGTTCAACAGAAAGTATTTTAGGTATAAAATATTTGTATGTAGGTAGAAAAGTTTTCTCATACACATTTCAAATCGAAATTAATCCGAACGTGGCTCCATCTTATCGGAGACTGGTAAGAGTGATAGATTCGCTCCGGAATCGTTACATTGTGTTTATTATTTAGAGGTAGAATTGGATTTACATAGTAATAGTTTTACGATAAGCAGGGATGGAAAATTTTTTTCAGATCTTACCAGCCAAGGATTTATTTTACAAGCCAGCAAGATACAACGTATAGTTCAAAATTGACATGTCTACAAAGATAATTCATTACTGCAATGCATTTTTGTACTAACATTTCTTTAAATTGTTAGATATTCCTTCATTCTTAAAAAAAATAAACTTAAGAAACGTCTACAACAGGAAAAGTTGAGCACTTAAGTATAGAACTTGGTGCCATGTTTACAGAGGCAATTGTGTGAGATGCAATATATGGCTAAGACATAAAAATATATAATTTTTTTATATATCCTATATATAACAAAGTGTCTGTTATTTTAGTTTAACAAAACCTGAGTTTTTTAAGACTACCAAAAATGTCAGAAAATCCACTCGCCAGTGGCAATTAGAATGATGACAACTCCACCAAGTGTGGATAATTGCAACAGCTGGAAAAAAATATATATGTAGGTGACATATTTGTTATCAAGCTTTATTTGTTATTTGTCTTTGTCTCTATTTTTAGTGTTATATTTATTTATATTTTTAATAAATAATGATGATTAATACTTAGGAATTGTATCATTGAGAATATCATCTTTTACAGCTACCCAACACCCCGAATGTTTCTAGAAACATCTAGAACATTGGTTGAAACATATCCAATTCTCAAGGACAAGCAGTTTGCTAATGCCAAACCTCATGTAAATATTTATGAATTTTAAGAAATAAGTTTGATGTAAAAAGTATTTTAGCAACAATTAATGTTCACTGAATTATATTACAGGACAGCTGGGTTCTAAGACTTAGGGATAAATTTAAAAAACATCGATCAAGACATGCAGAACTGTGCAATGCTGATGAATTGGAAAAAATGAAAATAAAGTTTGGGAGAAAAAGGAACAAAAGTCAATCTGATTTGGACAATGGCCTTGACGACTCATTAATATCGGTAAAACGTATGAAGGTAATTGTTTTATTATAAAAATTTGGGCAATAATTTTAGAGATTTTCATAGTTTTTTATTTTTATTGTTGTTGTTTTTTATTTAGTTGAATAAATACCTCTTTTTTTTAATTTCTTTTTAATTTTTACTGAAATGTAATAATAAAAATATACATATTAATTTTCTTAACGTATTTAACAATAGCTTAATTCTGAGTTTGCTTGCTATTCATTAGGAAACATTATGTCTTCAAGTAGGGTACATTTATTTTATTAACTTGAGTTACGAGGAATTTGTCAACACTTTGCTCCCAGGTCCTGTTTTTGTGAAACTAAACATTTTTTTTTTTTTTTTTACATTTGTAAAAAAAAAAAAATCTAATCATAATCTTGTGCATTTGAAATGATCCTTTTATTCAGGTTCTTGTTTATACATTTTAATAAGATACATATATGTAAAACATACTTATATCTTGTATATGTAAAACTGTTTTTGTGAAGGATTCTTTCTGTTTTGAAATGAAAATAAATTTTGAAGGGACCTTTAAAGGATCCAATTTCTCTCTCAATTCCCCTGGTTAAATTATTTTTTTTAAATTAGCACTGCAAATCAACATTTTATTTAAATACTATTTTTCATATAAATTCAAAAATTGATAGCAGTTCGAAAGAAAGATATTAATTTGATTGTAATTGACTGTTTTTATTAATGCAATAAATAACTGGCTGTAGTGTAAAATTATACAATTCTACTTTTATTAAGCAAAAAATAGGATTGAAAAAAAGGTATATGTTGTGAGATTATATGAATTGTAAAGAATGTAATACTGTTTTTTAAATCACACTAATAATAACAATAAAACATGGTTTCTGTCTGACACAGAGTAATCGAACTAATAATAAGCTGCATTGCAAATATTATTACAGCTAGCCAATAAATAATTATTAAATTAAAAGCTTTTGTGTGCTAACAGAACTGGTTATTTTTGCCCTACTTTTTTCATCATTAAAAGTCATTTAAAAGTTTTACAACGACATAATGTTTCATTCATTGGTATGTTACATTTGTTGTGCAGAGTTATTTTCCCTTACTCGCAGGTTCCACAATCAAGTGACTATGAGGAGGATGAGTTTTCCCTTGCCATCCACATTAAAGTGTTGCAAGAAGAGTGCCAAAAAAGAAAACCGAATGAGGATTTAATTAAAGACAAAATGGAACGGACATTTTTCCACCGAGCTCAGTATATAACAACCCATTCCGTGGCTGAAACATTAAAATGTTTCCCCCCACTTCAACAAACTAATGAGGTATATTCAATTACAATAACTGCAAATTTATTTTGTAGCACAAGTCATTTTACGAGCAGTTTAAAAAATTTGACCACACTTTTTTTTCAGCTACTGAATGAAGCAAAACGGCTACAAATATATGAAGCTGATTTGAGAGATTTTCTAACCATTAAAAAGGATAGTCTCTCACAACTGGTGCAAAAAAGAAAATCAAAAAACAAAGGATTGTCACAGCTGCTAATAGCTGAGGCAGAATGTGCATGTACAGAAGGTAACAGAGTGTAGTTAGTTTTTAGTCAGTAACCTCATCAAGTGAGGGGGTACCGAGTTATTTGGTCTTGATCAGCCAATTTAAATCCTGTTTACAATCGAATGATTTTTTAAAAAAATCTTTGATTTAATTTGGCTTTCGTTTTTAGATCGGTTATTATTAGAATAAGGATAAATTTTGCTATTTATTTTTGAAAAAGAGACTAAAAGAATATTGAGGATTATTTAAATGCAATTAGCAGGTAATGGAATAATTTTTTTTTAAATGTATGTAATAAAATTTGTATTAAAAATATAACTCATTATTTAAAAAAAATGAACCCAACATTAAAAAAAAAAATTAAATTATAGATGCAAAGTAAAAATGCGGATTAATATCACTCGCTTTTAATACTGTTCTATTTTTCTAGATGTTCCTCCCCTCCCCCTATTTACAAGCATGTTGGTGAAGTAAACCTGTACAGTTGTTTTCTATGTAGGATTATTACTTTTAAAGCAGATTAAGTAAATAACAAGCTAATACTTATTGTATAATTGATTACACTTATAAGTCACATATTTATTAGCTCATTCTAATATTTTTTATGGTAGTATTTAAATGTAAATTTTAAGTAATTTTCAAAACGTATATGATTATTAATTTTAATATTATTTCTTAATATTGCTAAAACATTTTACTGCTTTATACTTGAATAAAAAATTATGTTGAACTATTTTTTCTTCAGAATTTCCTATTACAAATATATATATATAATTTTTTATGTGATCAATAACTTATACTTTCACTCTTTATTTATATGGAACTAAAAATATCAATCCATGTTTCGCGTTTCTCTTATAATTGGATAATTTTTTTTGGAATCACTGAAGTCATTAAAAGTTAAGATATTGGTATGCTCTTATATGGGAATTCAGAATAAATTCATACAATTGTTTGTTACAAAAATTTCAGAAAAATTTCAAAATTCCAAGAAAAAGTAAGAAAATTTTGAACTTTCAAGAAAAAAATGTAAATGTTTCTTAATAAACTAAGGATTTGAAATTGATGCACCATGAAAATTAAAGTTTGCTCCTCATTAGTACTGTAAAAAGTTTCAACATCTCGTGCATATCATTTTGCATAGTCCTTCTTTGTAACAGAGATTTTCAGTTTCAGCTTCACGGAAACTTTCTACTGAATGGTGTTCGATTGATTAGGTCTGCTTACTTATCTTTGTTTATAAACTGAACATTTATTAGCTTAATTTATTGAATACTTATTATTAGTATTAAAATGTCAAAGCAATCTGTATTAACTGTGACTGATGTGATAAAGAATTTCACACTGATTTGACAAAATGGATAGAATCTGATGTTAAAAGTGTGTTTGCAAACTGTATAGCATGCAAAATATTCAACAATTTGTTAATTTGGCAAAAAATTAAATAACAAATCAGTAGTTTATGCCTCAAAATGGGTCGTGAAAGTTCCACTCTCAAATTCAGAATTTAAAAAAAATGTGTATAACGTTACAAAATCTCGATACCTAGAATTTTTATTATTATTGCTAAGGAAAACCTAGACATGTTAGGGAAATTCGTAACTAATCTGGAATAAACACCTTGTTGCAAAATATGCTTTGTAAAGATGGTTAATAATGTAAATAGTTTGTAACTCTTAATGATAATACAGAAAAAGAATATATGTATGACACGCATCAGTTGGCCATGCAATTTTCTCGTGGTGTCTGAAAATAGGCAATAAAGAGAAAAGTGTCCAGTTAAATTGATGGCATTGAACTCACAGGCTATATATACAGCTGTATATTACACTCTTACTTCAAAGAATAATGCCTTTTCAAAAATAAAAGAAATCAACTGTAAGTTAGTGGGCAGGGGATTAGCTACCACCCCCCTTCATATCTAACCATTGAACCTCCAAAGCTAACCAGCTAACCTTATCAGAATGAACCTACATATAAAATTTGAAGCAAATCTGATATTTATATCAAGAGTTATCGCGTTACATACAGAACTTGCGGGCACATTAGCTGTCAGGCTTTGATAGCCTTGTGAGTTAAAAAGTCATGAATTTAAATTTTTAGCACTGCAAACACAATAAATCTGTTCTTTTTTTAAATTTTCTTTTTTGTTCATCTACCTTTTTTTTTGCTGTGCTTTGATGATATATTTTAAATGGACTGTCTTGTGCGTTTTCCTTATAGTGTTATTATTATTTCAGATAGTGAGCTTGCATTTACAGTACTTACATTACCATGCTTGATGCGAGAAAAATTTCCGACTCTTTATCATGAAGAAGGTGCAGAAATTTCTGTTCTTCAACCTGTGATTGTCCACCGCAACTCAAGCAATGTGTTAAATTCCTCATATTATGAATTATTTTTAGACAAACAGTTTATTACAAAAACTGAAAATTTTATAACTGCAGTTACTTTGTGGTATACATTATTTTGGCTTTTTGACGTTGGCTATAGCAAAAACCAACTTAATTTTTTATCATTTTTAGATACTTATGTGTTCAAAAATTTCTCAGTGGCATCAGTTCCACGCAGTGTAAAGTCTTTGTTTAATAATATTTAGTACATTCTTGTGTTTACAATAAAAATATTATTTGAAGTAAAAGTATTTTTTTATTCAGTGTTTTATTCATTTCATTATATTTACTCTGTAGATTAAAATTTCAGATTCAATAAGTCAAAACATAAATTGAGAGAAAGTGTCTTGATGTGGACACTGGGTTAGAAATCAGCAGGTCGTTAGTCGTCAAATGCAACTAAATTATACAAGAATTATTCCTAGTCGACAAAACTTGATGCCCAGCTTTATTTTACTTTTATTTTTAACAAACGCTTTCACTTGTATTTTCGCGTACCCCCCCCCCCCCCCCCACATACAACCTGCACCATGACAGCAGCACCTGCTTAAGACTCTTTTGCACCTGTCAATAACCTCTAAGTTAACTTCATTTTAACCAATGACTGATAAAACTGGACTTTGGGATTACGTCCCTATAAACAAGATTATCTTTTATTATGAGATATTTCTTCATTCTTATGTTCCTAAAATAAGAAACTGTATCAAGAATATTTTTGAAGTTTTTTTTTTCTGCTTCCTTCAAACAAACACACACACACAAAAAAAAAACTTATGTGTGATTTGGGAATGTTTTAAATACCGCACCTTAATTGGTAACCAAAGATTCATTTATTTGCTAACTTTTTATTTTCTGATGTTGGTCTCAGTATTTTTTTTTCAATTTGGCTTATCGCTAGTTTTATCTAAAAGTTTATATTTACTTTCTGTGGACATATTTGCTTGATTATCTGTTTTGTATGCATATTAGTTTTATAAAAAGAATAAGTTTTTCCAGAATTTAAATATTGTAGTTTAATCAGGTTTCATACTTATGGAAAGCCAGTTTTTATTTTGTTTTAGTATGATAAAGTGTTTAATATATAAAGTCTCCTCCCCACTTGCCTTCAATACATAAAAATTAAAAATGCAATGCAATATTATTATTTTTAACATGATTGTGCAAAGAAATAAAAAAAATATATGAAATGCAGTTGGCACATAGAAAAAAAAGTTGTAGGCACTATTTTACCACCTTACATACAGTTCTTAATTGCACTCTGTGTGGATATATGCAATAAAATATGGATTTGCATAAGTTCAGTATAAAGGTAAGTACTACATATAATGCAAGAATGGTTTTTTGGCTCAATTTCATCTGTGATTTTTACCACAACTATAAAATTATCTTATTTTCTATAGTTCATTTCATAGCTTGATGGAGAACTTTCTGGAAATTTTTTAAAGATATGAAATATTTTTACTAATTTAAAAGTTGCAGCATTTATTACATATTCATCTCTAATTTGTGTTTTATATTTTTTATTAGATACAGGGTGGCTCAAAAGTATGGGTGCGTTGTTTGACATTGATATTTCTCTACTAAAATCTGAGAAATGCTTATTTTAAAATTTTGTAGCATTTTTTTCTATTATTATATAAAAATCTTAACCGTCAGAAAAGTGCACAACCGCCAAAATGATCAGCAACTGATATGTTCAATACAAAAAGAAAAAATAACTCATCGCACTTTTTCTGAAAAGATTAATGGTTTTGGGAAGACTTCCCATAGTGGAAAAACACCTTTAATTTTTATTAATCCTTTAATTAGTGTTACTAAGTTTAATACTAAAATGTAGTAAGACGAGGTTTTGGCTTCATGAAAGCAAAATAATTTTAATTGAACTTGCAGCAGTATTGGGGCCTTCACATGGAGCAAAATCAACAATGACCTTCAACACCCGTCAACATTGATATTTAACTGCCTTCAAACAATTGGATCTTAACCAACTTCTGTAGAAAAATTAGAACAAGAAAATCTCCAGTTTACATTGTATGTGATACGAAATTATTAAGGCATAGAATGATTTAAATCAGTATTATCTGCAGCGAACTTTCAATTCTGTGATCCTTCGTTTTCAAACTTGTTAAAGTAAATGTCAAGTCAGTGAGCAATTTGTTAAAATATTGTTATTTCTTATATTTTTGTTTTATTATTTTACAGGATATAGCATTTTTCTGTGCACCCATATTTTTCAGTTGCCCTGTATATAATTAATGAAAATACATGTCAAGCAATATACTGTTTTTAAAAAAAAGATGGTAACAGATTATTTTTAAAACTATAAGAGAAATTATAAAAATATTCATATGTAGGTAGATAATTCAAATTGTACTTTTTCTTATTTTGGGGACAAAAAAACATGAAATTTTTATACTGTTCCTGTATCTAAAAATGCACAATCGCAAAAATAGTTACTGTCCCATTCTTAATCATATCCTGAAAGTTTGATCCGAAAATATGTTATAGACAGTCAAAAATAATGATTTATTTCATTTTACCAAGAAATTCAAAACATGAAATCGAAAATCAGTCTTCAAATTTCATGACAAAGTCACAATATATGAATATACCTCTATGATTTTTGGAGGTAGAAAGTATGTCTAGTGGTTGTGTGAATTTTTCGATTTATTCAAACAAAACCTTTTGGGTATGACTAAAAGTGCGACAGTGATGACTTGTGATTAGAGAGATTTTGAAATGCAGGAACTGTATAAAAAATAAAATTTTGAATTTTTCTTAAAATACTCTCCACGTAAATGAAAGTTCAATTTGATTTCTTTGCCTTTCTATAACTATTTCATATTATACTTCTTATAGTTACAAAAATATGCTAAATTTTCTTTGGACACCAGTTAATGAGTTTAAAAATATATTCCATCAATCAAAAAGAAAAAAAAAACTCAGACTGATCCTGATAATTTTCTCGGCAGAATTCAATTTAAAAAGAGATGAACACTTGTGTTTCATGATTCAATCCATTACAATTTCTAGACAAGCGGGGAGAGGGTGCCACTGTGGACCATAGATTGTGAATGATTTTACTTGTAGGGTGCCACAGGGCATTCTGAATTAGATGTGCGATCCTTTCACCCCCTGGGGCATCCTGGGTAAAGGGTGCCATTATTCTACCCTGAGATGCCATCATTTCACCCTCTTGGGCACTCTGGATAAGAGGTGTCCTTATTCTCCCCTAAAGTGCCATCCTTTCACCCCTTGGGGTACCTTGGATAAGGGATGCCATTATTCTCCCCCTGAGATGCCATCCTTTCACCCCCTGGGGCACCCTGTATAAGGGGTGTCATTATTCTCCCCGAGATGCCATTGTTTCACCCTCTTGGGCACTCTGGATAAGGGGTGTCCTTATTCTCCCCTAAAGTGCCATCCTTTCACCCCTTGGGGCACCTTGGATAAGGGATGCCATTATTCTCCCCCTGAGATGCCATCCTTTCACCCCCTGGGGCACCCTGTATAAGGGGTGTCATTATTCTCCCCGAGATGCCATTGTTTCACCCTCTTGGACACTCTGGATAAGGGGTGTCATTATTCTCCCCTGAGGTGCCATCCTTTCACCCCCTGATACACCCTGGATTAGGGGTGCTATCCTTTCACCCTAGTTAAGGGTGCCATTTTAGCTCCTCTAGGGGTGTCACCAGTGAGACAAGCCTTTCACCCCTAAAAGGTGCAATGTGTCACCATTAGTTTTAACAGTGTAGGGGATCCTCAGGAGATCCTTTCTATCTCATGATGCAATTTAGCAACATATAACACTTAATTTTTTTCAGAGTCCCTATAAAACATAAATAATTTTTTGAAATGGACAAAATAATATCTATCCTATTAAAAATATTTCTTTCAATATTCTATATTGGAATTTTATTTTCTTATTTTATTTTCATTTAATTTTGATGAAAATTTTAAAATTATTTTTTGACTTGCAGCCATTGCGTGCAAGATTGTAGCAAAGCTATTGATTTAAGAACCCCTTGAAGTATTCATAATGATAATGATGTAAAGTTGATGTATTTTGAAAGTATACTTCATTTTAAAGAAGTTTATTTATTTATTTTTTTTTTAATTTGGCGATTTTTAAACAAAAACTGATTTTTTTTCCAAAAGTTTATAATTTAAATTTAAATTTAAAATAAATAAATAAATTTCTTACAAATGAAGTATACGTTCAAGATACATTAATTATACATCACTATCGATACTTTTGGGGATTCTTAAACTTAGAGTTTTGTCGCAATCTTGCGCGCAATGGATGCAAATCAAAAAATAATTTTAAGTTTTTCATCAAAATTAAATATAAAAAATAAAGTGAAATTTCAATATAGAATAAAAAAGAATTATTTTTTATAGAAGAGATATTAAATTGTATATATTAAAATTTTATTCATTTGTGTTTGCATGCAGGGTTTGAGAAAAAAAAATTAAATGTGCTAAATGGCACCCCCAGGAAAAAAGGTAAGACTCCTGAGTCCCCCTTAACTGAATTTATCAGATAGATACTTCTCATTTTAAAGCAACATTTTTTTTCTGTTTTCATTTCAAACTCTTCCTGCAAGGTTCATGAGTCGGAGTCGGAGTCAGACCCATTTTTAAGCAAGAGTCGGAGTCGGAATCGCTAAAAAACAAGCCAACTCCGACTTCAGTTTTGTTGTTCTTGTTGTTGTTAAAGAGTTTGAAGTGAAATTATGTGATTTTAGATCTATAAAATTAGCTACTATTTTTGGATTTTAGCCAGGCTTCCTGTGTAGTAGATGCCTAATTTTACTGCGTGGATAAAAACCATTTTTAGCACTTTCCAACAAAGTTGAAAAGTGCTTATGCATTTACTTTGTCTGTCCGTCTGTCCGCGCTCTTACTCACGTAAATATATTCGGATTGCCATGAAATTTTAGGACGTTATTGACGTTTACCCTAGCATGAACCCTATTGAAAATGAAGTTTCTACCGTGATTAGTTTATCTACAGGGAGAATCAAAATTTCCCATTACATTACGGCCTATGGGGAAAAATCATTTCAAAGGAATTTTAAAGTTGTTATACCCTGTCAACCATATTAACATTTATATGCTTTTACGAGGTGCATTAAAATATGCATTCTATAAAATATAAGGTGAAAATGTTGCCATTATTCATTTACAGAGCCACACAAAAGAATTCCATTAGATAATGGTAAAAGGGGGAATTGTGTGTGACACATTTTAAGTACATTAAACTGTTTCGTGAATAATAAAATTGATGTATGTCAATGAGGCTTAGTATAAATTATACGATATTGCCATCCCTAATATAAAGTACATAGTATTTACAGGGACACACAAAAGATTTCAAATAGTACATTCTTTCCGAAGCATATTATATGGTGTATATACCCTACATTCGCGGACCGGTCCAGGCTATACAGGGCTTAATTATTCCCAGGACACGTCGGACGTAATTTGGTTTATAAAAATTGCAATAGCTATAATATATTTCTGAACGAAATTAAAAAAAAAATACTAAATGCAATAAATAACAGAGAAATATTTTTTAAAATCTTTTTTTATTATTCGGCTTCAAGATTTATGATTTTTTAACGATCTTTTCTCTTTTATTACAAAAGACATTTTTTAAAATGAGTCGTTATTTCAATGTAATGGTCTAAAAGTTTAATTAATCATTAATTTTTATGTTCTGTATTCAATATCTAGTGAATTTATCATAACTGAAAACTTTCGAAAGAATCTCAACTGTATGAAATAAAAATCCGATTTTTTTTTCTGTTTTTGTGGAAATTTAATAGAGCAGGGCTAGATTACTTTGATTTTTACTTAGGCTGCGTGCGTGAATTGCAAAAATATATACGAATAGGGTCGAACTTTTAAAGGTTCGAGACATGGAAATTTTGGCCGATGCAGATCTCTAACTGGGTATAAGTAAAAAATATAAAGTTCTGTTATTTTTGGAAGCCAAAATAGCCGAAATAACTTTTAAATGTAACCATTTTTCTTTTAGGTACATTCATAATTACATAAATACATAGCACCTAGTCGTCGTCTGATCCGTCCGTCTGTCAGCTGCGAAAAAACTACTCCACTGAATGGATTTTAAATTTAATCGCTGCAGAGTTTTCTTGAGACTTTTCAAATTTTATAAAAATTGAATCAAAACAACAACAAAAAAAAAGATATTAATGAATGTTTTCTTCATTCTGTTAAATTCTACATACGCATTAATCCAATGATATCTTATGACAAATGATGATTCTAGGTTACCATGGTGATGGTGTCTTTTTAAGATGGAGTCATATTATTTAAGTATTACTGAATTTAATATATATAATTCGTAATAAATTTTGAATTCATGTATTTTTAAATGAAAGCACCAAAATCTGAATGTATATAATACTAGTTATAGTAAGATTGTACCTCATTTGACAAGTTTGACGTGTAGTTTCCAGTTTGTTTTCTCTTATATTCTTCTGATCTATAGGACCAGAAGTAACGCCAAAATAATGACCCCATGTCTTTATTTCCATGTGAGTAAATCTCAATGTAAAATTGCAATTTTTTTAATTTAAAATATATTGTGATTTTTGTATTTTTCAGGCCTTCAGAAAACGAAATAAAGCTTAAATTATAAAATAAATACGGGAAACTTTTTTGTCGAAATTTTTCGGGTCACATCAAAATTGTAGCAATTTCTCCTTTTGTTTTCGAGAGTCCTCAGATCCGATACATTAGAATTTTCAATTTTTTCCTCTTTGGATTTGAGTATCTGGATTTTTTTTTTTTTTTTAAATCTTGACAAGCGAAACTGTAAATAATGTTTTCCCTTTATTTCTTTCGAAATACTAAAAATACTGAATTAAAACAGAAATAGAGAAAAAAATTTGTTTTGTTTTTCTTTAGTTCCTTTATGATTTTAACCAATATTCGTATATTAGTCAACCCGGAGTCGGAGTCGGAGTCGGAGTCGAAGCCGTTAAAATTTCCGGAGTCGGAGTCAGAGTTGGAGTTGGCCATTTTTAGCACTTTCCAACAAAGTTGAAAAATGCTTATGCATTCGGTTTGTCTGTCCGTCTCTCCGTCTGGCCGTCTGGCCGTCTGTCCGCTCTCTAACTCTCTTAAATATACTCGAATTGCCATGAAATTTTTGGACGTTATTGACGTTCGCCTTAGTACGATCCCTATTGAAAATGAAGTTTCTACCATGATTCTTCATTCCATCTATTTACAGGGACAGTCAAAAAATTTCCATTACATTACGCCCTATGGGGAAAAATCGTTTCAAATGAATTTTAACGTTTATAACACTTTCCAAAAGTTTAAAAAGTGCTTGTGCATTGTGTTAATTGAGACTAATTTGTCTAGTATGCTCTGATCCTTCATAAATCCATATTCAAATTTCGAGAAATAATTACAGATTTATAAAAGGACTAATTAACACTTAGAGTTAGCTTACCTTTGTCTGGGTATTTTTTAAGAGACTTTAGTGGGAATTATTGTTAAGCGGATTAGTGTCAGGGATAATTACCGATGGAAATTCTTAATTCTTTTGTGGAACAAATTGTCTTATTTTTTATTATATGTAGATAAGAATAATTAATGAAAATATTATTTTTCTGAAAAGTGATTTAAGGAAAGGCAACCAATTGCCTTTTCTAAAACAGAACCTACTAGAATTTTTTTACAGTGTATGTTTTTGATTATAGTGAAATTCGTAATATAAAAATCAACGTATGAATGACAGAATTCATATTTCTTTTAATGTGGATTTATTAAGAATTTTCTTAAGTAGAAAAAAAAAATCTTGGATTAAAAAAAATGCTTAGATTATTTAACGATCCTTTCAATTTACAATCATAATCGGATAATATTAACAAAATATAATAATCGGATGATATTTTATTAAAAAATATATTAATTAAAGCGTAACACGTGGATTTATCATTAGTATAATTAAATTAGGATCTCTTTTAATTATTTAAAGGTAAACAAGTCGAAAATTACACGGCAAGCATATAAAATGTGTTGAATTCATATCATAACGAAAAAAAAAAAAAAAAAAAAAATATCAGATCTTGATGTAATAGTATACAGTATTTTTGATACAATATAGAATCCGAAAACTTTTGTGCGACCCTGTAAATACCATCTTCTTTCTATTATACAGGAAGTAACCAGTAGTAATCCTGAATAACGTATGTCAATTCCATGAAATGTTAAATAGTTTAATATAATTAAAACGCGCTCCAAGCTATGCCTATACCATTATGTAAAGGAATACTGGAAATGAATAAAAATGTTCTTTGCACTGCAGATTCTACAGAATGTATATTATAGTATATTCTTCATAGTTGCATATCAATTTTATTATGTTCGAAATAGTGTAACATCATCAGAATGTGCATGAAACCTTTTTTCCTATTGACCGTAATGTAACGGAATACTTTTGATCGTTCCTGTAACTACACTATACATCCGATTTATCATAAAGTTTGAAATGACTCGACGAAATTACGTAATGACTATCTATACTATTAAAATTCGACCGTATGTTGTATGTATGTATGTGACGCTATCTCTTCCGAACCCGGAAACGGAGGAACGTTGCATTTGTTTTGAATTGAAGGAAAAAAATCCGGGGATCGTTAGTTGCCCATTCACATCTCAAAATTCCAATTAGTTCGTTAATTATTAATTAAAAACTAATCAGACGCGTTAAAATTTTAACTGATTTTCCCCTGCATGTTTGCAATTGTGGCGGAAATGGTGAACCGAAAAAGATCGACTGAGGGAGAAAATTTCTCCCTCTGTTTTCTCGTTTTAAAATTGCCATCGGTGCAGTTATAAATACACCAGCAACAAAAGAATTAGATTTTCGGATACTTCGTTCTTTTCTTGCACTAACCGTCTAATTTTCTTTTTAAATTTGTGATTTTTTTCGATTTTTTTACGAAATTTCGATCTTCAGCGGTTTTTCGCAATTTTTTCGAAATGCATTTTTAAATTCCAATCCTGGCAGTTCTATGAAACTCTTAAAAAAAAAAAAAAAAAAAAAAAAAAAAAAAAAAAAAAAAAAAAAGCCGGATTTTAAATTCTCATTCTTTCTGATAAAGTCAGTGTAATTTATTTTTTAATTTTTGATTTTTTCGATTTTTAAACTTTTTTTCGAAACTTCGTTTTGTAAAAAAAAAATTACAGTAAATATTTTATATTTCCCAAAGTTTTTGCACTATCGACTTGCTTTTTTAAAATGTATGTCTGAACCTTATCTAACTATCTGAAAAAGATAGAAAAAATCGACTGAGTGGTTGATTGGATAATGATATATAAGCGATTGTGAACATTAATATTTTATATCTCGCCGATTTTGGGGTATTTTCACTCATTTTTTTTTTTTAGTTCTTTATCTAAACATGATTTAAAAGTATTCGAAATTTTGAAAGAATCGATTGAAGTTTTTTTTTAAAGAAAATTAATTTCCATTGAAGCAGAGTTCAAAATGAAAGCATTGATTTGGCCGTCTTTGATTTTCGTAAAACGTACAACCAACCCATAAATTCCACGGAAGATATGTTTTTCATTATGCCAATACCCATACTTAAACGCGAAATCCTATTGTTTGTAATAAAAGTTAAAGGTTTTTAATAAAAATTGCAATAAAAAATATATAATTATTAGATAATTTTGTCGAGTCATTTCAAATTTTATGAAAATCGGATGAATAGTTCAATTACAGGGAAAATCAAAAGGATTTCGATACATTACGATCAATGGGGAAAAAAGTTTCAAGTGCATTTTAATGGTCTTACACTCTTTCGAACATAATAAAGTTGATAAGCATCAATGAAGTATATACTATAATATGCATTCTGTAATATCTGTAGTGCAAATAATATTTCTTATTGATTTACAGGGTCACACAAAATTATTCCATTGCATACTTATACATTGAAATATTGTTTGGTATGCATTTTAATAGTATTAAACCATTTAATACTAATAATTAAGCTATTTAATAACCGTAATTAATAAACTAATAAACTATTTAATGTCCGACTGTCCATCTAAACCGATCAGCGTAGCGGGCGAAGGCCGCTAGTATATTTAAAATTTCAAATGGTTCGGTTTCGGTAGTTTTTGCATAGATAAAATGAATAAAGTACGCATTACAATTTCAAAAGCGAAAGTTGATACAAATTTTTATAAGTAGACGACAGTTTCTACGAAGCGTTATTTTATTCCAAAAGAAGACACAATTCCGAGTCTATCCACTTCTTTCATGCTATGCGATTGTAATTCATTTGCTAATAAATTTGGTGCATTTTTTATGAAATAGATACTACATTTGATCCCTATTCAGAATCCATCAGGATATCTTATTAAAAATTACTTTTATTTTAATTTTTTTTAAGTGTAAAAGAATACGTGTGAAAATATTTAATTGAATATCATGTTAAACTTTCCTTATAAAATTTATATTTGAAGCAATTATTATTACTGATTATTTTTAATGAAAACACTCAAGATTTTGATAGCTAAAAAGTATCAAGAAAACAGCAAGATTATAATAATTTGAGCTGTCCAGTCTCCGATTTTTTGTTAACCGGTATTTTAATAGATAAAATATTACTTTATTTAGTTGGAACATTCTGCGGATTTAAAAGAATAGTATTTTTTCTGAGATAACATTGGTGTACAAAAAGCAGGAGGCTTGGCGATTCTGTTATAATGTATTTAAACATCATCCCACTTGAATGGCAAGTCGGTTCGATTATTTTACTTAAAAAACTATAAATGCCCTATGTTCACTTGCAAATTGCTGTAATCCATCTTAACAAATCATTAAATTGTCAGCTAACTGAAGATATGAGCGATTTTTATTGTTAAAATTGGTGTGTTACATCAGGTTGTATGTGTAGGAAAATTAAAACTCTGTTTAGGATATAGGTACTTGGTTGTAGTGAATTTTGTTTTGATTATCCAACATTGTTTCTAATAAAACGCCAAGATTAGGTTAAGACTATAAAATGAATGGCGTAAAAAATGCATCGATCAAAATTATATAAGACATCAAGGTATTTTACCAGATAAAATGACAGTTAAGGTAATAAATAGCTTTGGGGAAGGAAGCATTAACCAGACATTCGCTTGTTAAAAATTTAAAAACGTCTCAAGGTCTTAGAATGTAAATTGTGAATACGTTTTGTCAGTTCAAGGACTATTTTTTTTCTCTAGAGTAAAACCTTTTTATTGGTAGGTGGAAGTGAAATATATGTAAATTTCCATTCTACTATTTCTATTCACTGCAAAATGTTTATTGATTTGAGTACTTTTATTTGAGACTTCAAAAATGTCTTATTTCTATACCTTGTTTGATAAATTGAAAAGTGTTTTACAAACAATGCGCATAATGATATTAAATCAATTTAATGCAAAGGAAAGTCGTTTTGAAATCTTTTAATGAATTCGTAATAATTTTGTATATTTGCAAACTTAGAGTGCTTTTTATTCAAGCTTTCTATGTGTAAAAAATGCTTTTATCTGAATACGTTGAATAATTTGAAAAGAAAAAATAAATTCGTAAAAATTTTGTATCTTTGAAAACTTAGAGTGCTTTTTTTTTTCAAACTTTCTATGTGTAAAAAATGCTTCTATGTGAATACGCTGAATGGCTTGAAAAGTAAAAATAAATAAATAAATAAATAAAATAAAACTACGCGTAATTGTTTGATAAAGTGTTATTTAAATTTATACCAAGCAGGGACTGCACGTGCAGCTTACTGAAATGTAAGAATTTTGCTATCGAAAACTACAAGCTGTATGGTAAAGATAATACTTTTTATTTCGACAGTTAAAAACTAAGCTGTGTAAGAAAAATACTATATCTGTTTTTAAGTTTGATTCAAACTTTTTATAAGAATTTTTGAGTTAGAAGTTACGGTATGCATTCGAGTATGTTTTGAGATTGTATTTGTGTCCGGATAGACCTAAATTGTGTGATTATGTAAAAATAATATTCTTTAAAACGGAGACGAGCAACTTTTTAGAGTTTGAGTAAAAGTTTATAATAATCCGGATTAGAGGGTAAAATAGTAATAACATAAATACTTCTTCATAATTTAAAAAAAAATAAAGAGTTGGTATCAAGCTTCATTACCCGACATAAAATAATCTTATAAAAAGTAATTTTCTAACTATCTATAGATAACTAAAACATGATTTAGCTTACAAAGCAATGCTCTGTATGAAGAAAACTGTGAGAAAAATAAAACATTTTTTAATTCAGAAAAATATAATATAAACACAAAAAATAACATACCAGAACATCTTCCGATTTATTCTCTATTTCAAAAATCTTTCTTTGTGTGCGAAAATTCAAAACCTCCTATATTTTCTAGAATTAAAGAATCACGCACAAAAACAATTATTTTGCTTTATTATTTCCTGCCGATCATTTTCAAAAACATTTCTCAGTAATTTTACCGGGAATTTGTTTTCTCAATAAATTTTTTCTATGATACTGTTAATTCTCAAATAAACATTTTCCTTTTCAACCCTTACCGTATATGCCTGTGTATAAGTCGACTCGTATATCAGTCAAATTCCTAATTAATAAGCAAAATTTCGAAAAAAATGACTTTTCGTGTATTAGTCGAACCACTTTTTTTGGTAGTATGTTGAAAAATGATTGATGATAATCGAGGACAAAAAATTAATTCATAAATAAATAAATTTTCATTAAATTATTAAACTATTTTTTTTTCACGTTTCTAATCAGACTTCTTTTTCAATTCAACATTTTAAAACTGTATAATTATGCAAAACCACAGAAACATAAATTGTTTTCAAACCTATTTTCATAAATTTAATGATACTTAAAAAGAAAAACTATCTATTCAAGCTGTTACAAGTGTAAACAGCTTATTAGACTGCCAAAATACAGCCTTTCTTTGCTTTGAAGCATTCTTCGAACAAATATCTAGAAGCATTCACAAGTTGAACCCTTTTTTACAAAGGGGGTTAAATTATTGGAACAAGTGCCCCTGTACTGAAGGGAATTCTATCCCAAGAGAAAATGAGTGCAAAACAATTAGAGCCATTATTGTTGAGATTGTTTGTCATTCATTGGGAAATTTGTCATTGTCCGCTTTTATCTTTCTCTCCAGTCTAGACCCATGTGTGATTATTTAAAAGATTTGTCCATTCGCTGATTACACTAGTCAAAAAAAAAAAACAAAAAAAAAAACTTTTTTTTTGCGAATAAAATTATTTATATCGCAAATAATTTTATTATAACATATAATTATTTAATTTTATTATAATTTTTTTTATAGTATAATCATAATCTTTTATTATTATAAAACATCCAACATTCACTTCATGTTTAAATGATGTAGAAAAGGAAGCCTGGGCATTAGGGTGGAGCGAAAAAAATTATTTTTTTAAAATCAAAAACGGGTAGGTGCCAAAAGTTGCCTTTATACTAGTACATCAACTGCGTGAAATTTTACCGCTGAAAAAAATGGCTTGAGCCTGCGCTTTTGCTCCAAAAATCGAAATTTTGGGTAAAATTGGTCATTTTTTGAGATTTTTTCAAAAAAATTAAAAAATTCCTACAGAGCTGGTTATTATTTAAAAGTGTTGCTTAAACCTTTATATTTATCTGCTTAACATATTTAAACTATAAAACAATATCTGTAGTCTGTATAATTGGGGCAAATCTGACAATTTTTGGTAAAAATCAGCGTTACTTCTCTATTGGAGCATACAACGAAATGTTGTTTTGAATGCATTTCTTACCTACCTGCTTTCAAAACTATTCTGCATATAACTCGTAGATGTGGCTATATTTCATATCCCACCCGTCTCAGCCATCCAACAATCTGGACCTGGTGTTTTATTTATGTATTGAATTGTTATTTTTTCCGGAAGAAGGGCATAAGTTTTCAATGTATCAAAGTATTTTACCTCTTCTTTGTTTTCACTGACATTGGTTGTTACTGGTGTGACCTGCTGCACATATATTTTTATACCTTGTATAACAGAAGAGGAAGCTGAGTAATGTATTAGGTATGTTGTTAATTGAACCTATTCAGCAGTCTAATATCTTCAATAAATTTTCATACAATTAATACATTATGATTGAGAGTTCTGTTATCACAGAATTTTTCCAATCATTTACATTATATATATAATGATATGCCTAAAACTTGATTGTATGAATTCAATTTCTAATTGAGAAACTAGCAGTTTAATATTATGACGATCGTCACAGAGCATAGCAAATAAAATTTTCGAGTAAAGCAACAATATTTCGAAAGAAGTTTTAGTATTTGTTTTATGTCGTTTCCTGTATTGTTTCGTAGTCGAGTAATTTCTAATAAGTTTTTAGACCTATTCCTTAGGTGTGTCTTAGCATTTGGTATAAAATATTCCGCGGTATAAAATTTGATTATATATTTTGTGAGTAAATCTATAGAGACTCTGATTGCCAATCTGTTCTTACATAAATCGGAAAATTTTATTTGCTTTATGAGCTGTTTTTTGTGTTTTTTTCTGTTTTCTAAATTCCTATTCCCCATTTCTTCTGAGAAATAGCTTTCTTTATGAATTAGCTTTGCAATCTCCGACAGAAATTTTCTAGTCTGTTCTGAGTATCTTTTACTTAATTTGAGCAAATAATTTTTCAAAATTATTATCTATTTTATAAAAAATTGCAATAGGAAGTGAATAGTACATAGATAAAGATTTTCTTATTGATCCAGTGAATCCATGTAGATTATAACGTTTTACATCGACTTTTCTAATGATTGACGCAGAGGAAATTCACTGGAATTGAAGTAGCATATGATTCATTATTATACACAATTCTAAGCTTACCCAATGCAAAATGGTTCACAGCGACAAATAGAATTCTCCTAAATTTAAATGAGTACTTATAGTCGATTAGAGTTTGTACATTCTCTCAAAAAGTACTATGCATTATAAGTTTATGCCCAGGACAGTTTACCATCAAATATTGTTCACTTATAAAATAGCGATCTAAAAGTTAATGAGGAATTACCTGGCTATGAAAACACTTAGAAAATGGCATAAAACTATTGCAAAAAAAGCTATTTACAACAACGTTTGCTCTGCACGTGCAGGACAAATTCCCATTGCGATTCTCTCTGACGATCACCAGAAATCACATTAAACAGCTCGCTTCTCAACATATAAAAAATGCAAAAGCGGAATAAATGATGGCATACTTATAGTTGAAATACCTGAAATAATTTTTGAAGCAGATCATTACGTAAAAAAATATAATTAACTGAAAAAATGTGTCGTAATAGAACTTCCAATCACTTTCATCAACTGGATGTAAGTTTGATAAAGATAATAGATGGCCGAATAGATCCCTTTAATAATATTCCCTTACATTACTCTGCTTGTCATTTTTTTTGTATAAGCTGTAAAAATATACATTTAGATAGTCTCAGCAGCATGTGGATATAAAGAACAGATAAACTAGGTGGATGCATCAAAAACATGCCAAATTTGAGATAAAGAAAATCACAAATCAATATATAATTAAAACACTGTACTAAGATGATCGAATAGTTGGGACGGGTAGTATATGAAATATAGCTACCTGCGCGATGTATGTCCAAGGTAGTTTTGAAAAGAATAGCTGTATTAAAAACAACAATTCATTGTATGTCCCAATAGAGTGGTAATGCCATTTTTTTTACCAAAACTTGTTTGTTTTGCTTCAGCTATACGGAATAAAGATATTGTTTTATAGATTAAATATGTTAAGCAGATAAATATAAAGGTTTAAGTAACACTTTTAAATAATAACCAGCTCTGTAGGAATTTTTTAATTTTTTTGAAAAAATCTCAAAAAATGACAAATTTTACCCAAAATTTCGATTTTTGGAGCAAAAGCGCAGACTCAAGCCATTTTTTTTTCAGCGTTAAAATTTCACGCAGTTGATGTACTAGTATAAAGGCAACTTTTGGCACCTACCCGTTTTTGATTTTTAAAAAATAATTTTTTCGCTCCACCCTACTGGGCATCCTTCGCTGAAGTCACAGAAAACTTTTTAGGGAATCATAAATCCACGCAATATGTCAACCTTGTTGAGAAAATGTTACAAGCTTTTCATAAAATGAATTGCAACATGTCTTTGAAAATACATTTTTTGGATTCGCATTTAGATTTTTTTCCCCGAAAGTATGGGAACTATGAGTGATGAACACGGAAAGCGATTTCACCAAGATATAGCTGTTATTGAAAAACGATATCAAGGAAAATGGAACCCTGCGATGTTGGCAGACTAAAACAAGGAGCTTTTTTTTTTTTTAATCCGAAATAAATTAGTTTAAGATTAAAATTTGTAAAAAAAAGAATACTGATATATCATAAAATTGTGACGTTATAGGAAGGTTTTACTTGACTTTCTATACTACTTCTAGCACATAGAATACGAATCATAAAATTATTTGCGATAAAAAAAATTGTTGACTAGCGTTATTTGCAATTTTTTTTTTACTAACTTGTGCATAAGTCGCTGCCCCCACCTCCCATTTTCAACTCTTTGTCTTAAATTCTTCGACTCACACACTAATATATTCGGTATGTTATAGATAAAACGTAATAAATTATGATCATTAACATTAACAATAAAATTAATACGATTTTGCTGCTCTTTCACGCATAAATTTCGTTACGCAGCTAAAAATATTTAACTGAGCATTGGTAGCATCCTAAAAATATTACTGTTCGTAAAAACTGATTAATGTAATAAAAATGCTACTCTGTAAGGTTTCTAAATATCTGTGTCATTAACTAAGACTTTGTTTTTGTAAATGATTCTTAAAGTCTTGAGAATATATTGATTTTTGAAATTTCTAATGGAAAAAAATGAATTTCGGAATCGTGAGTAATTCAAAAGAGGTAAGTACAAAGATCAGTTATGTTAGCAAATAAGTTTTAATTTATTTTCATTACTTTAAGAAATATAAAATATTACGAAATTTAAATTAGTTGAAAATTTAATTTAATTATTTTTTTAAATAGTTATCAAAGTAGTTATGGAATTTAGTCAAAAAATCTCAAAATTATAAAATGAAATCTAATTTTGACCTATTAAGAATTCATTAAAAAACTCAAACAATTCAGGAAAAAAATGGTTTTCGGAATCGTGAATAATTCAATAGAGGTCAGTACAGAGTTCAAATTTTAGCAAATAAGATTTAATTTATTTTCCTTACTTTAAGAAGTGGAAAATATTATAAAATCTAAATTAGATGAAAATTTAATTAAATAATTTTTTGAAATATTTGTCTAAATAGTTACAGAATTTAGTCAAGGAAATCTCAAAACTATAAACTGAAATTAAATTTTACCTTTTAGGAATTTATTGCACGTTATATGAGCTATGCTGGATCCATATTTTGCAAATAAAAGCATTTTGCAGAAATAATTTACAATAAAGTTCCAGTATTAGTTTGATGCTTGTTTGACACACACACACACACAAAAAAAAAAAAAAAAAAAAATGAAATGCTATTTTTATAAAGATATTGAAAATATCTGCTATGAAAGTTGCAGAAACAGTTTAACCCAAATATTAGTAGCATAGTTAATCCGTTATTGGCCAGGGTGAAGGCATTATTGCGCTTCTTATCAACAGTATTGCAGCAATGTCCCAAATTATTTTGTTTCTAGACAAATTTAGTTCATGTCTTATTTTAAATGGGTGAGGCTAGTTGAGCTCAAATCAATTGGTAGGCCTCCCACCTCGCTTAATGTGTCTTAACTAATTAAATAAAATCGCGAATCTAAATACCCTATTAAACTTTCTTTCAGATGCTCCACATTTCGTTTTCTATTACTAAGCGGTACTAAGTGCTGCAGTAGTTCAAATAAAGTAACCTACTAATACTAACCTACTAATTTATAAGTAGGTACTAACTAAAGTAGTGACTAATAAATTCAAAGTATTATCTCAAAAGTTTAAGTGTCCAAGTTTCTGTTATTTTTCAACTCTTTTTAGACATTTTTTAAATAAAAGAGAGCATTAAAAAAATCAGATACGTGGGCGAAATGTCACGTAACACAGAAAAGTTTATTGCTCATGGCAGAGGCGTATTTATTATGCATTATCTTGGTTTTGGTTCATTTCTTCGAACGAAAATTGGTTAATTTCGAATATTTAGCGCGAAAAAAAAATCTACTTAACATTCGGCGTATATATTTTTACATACACAAACATGTAATATAAAATGGGAAAGTCAAATACTCGTTCTGAAAAGTTACTACATTACACAAGCACGAAAACATTCTGATATATTTTGAAAATTCTTGCATACACATTAATAAAATAGAAAAGACTGTTATTAATTGAAAATTAATACGAAAAATTACGGTTGCGGTTTTGAGTCAGTTATTTTATTAAAAATAGTTTGATTGACGTTGAAAATAGCTAATGCGAGGAGTGTTTTCAGTGTGGGTATCTCGAACGATATTTGACCGGGAGGCGGCAACACAGACAATCAATTCATCAAGTTCACGGATCCAAAATCTAGAATTAGTTAAATTTTGATTCGCATATTAAAATGCAATCGGTCTGCCAAATCATATCTTGGTGGAAAACGTCTAAAAACCCGAATTTAGTAATTGACTCATAGGTTTAACATTATGTTTTCCTGCTACCAGTCCTCCATGTTTTCATATTTTTGGGTGCAGAAAACACAATTGTAAAGAAACGAGTCAACCTCTGAAATCGGGTTTTCAGGTGTTTTCCACTAAGATATGACTTGGCAGTCCTGTTGAATTTTAATAAGCGAAACGAAATTTAACTAATTCTAGATTTTCATCCATGAACTCGATAAGGTGATTATTTATGCTGCCTCCTCCCGGTCTGTTATCCTTCAAGAAATTCATTTTTGGGAGAGTTCTTCCACATATATATGTGAAGTCAAGTACAGAAGACAAGTTAATGGCTGTTTTTTTAAAGGCATGCTTACCCCAAAATTATTCAGGTGATGCAGTTTTTATACATTTGAAAAAAAAAAAAACTGTTTTCGCTAATTTATTTTTAGATTCATTTTTTCTCTCAAATGCACCAAACTTTCAAATTCTCTTATTTAGAAACTACACAAGGTGCCGTAATTGTCAATTTTTTGATAAATGTAGAAAATGTCGCAAACAAATGCTGTCAAAAACGGCGTTTTGGTTAAAATTTTCCGAAGCGGGAGGTCTGCGAACGAAAAAAAGGGCATCCTGAGAAAATAATTGTTTATAAATCAAATTCTAATTAATTCAGCGAAAAATTACTTCACACAGCATTTTCTACATCACTTCAAAAATCACCCCAGCAAATTTCATGTTTCTACTTTTAAAAATGAGTCTGAAAATGTATCGGAAAATTTTGAGCTGTTGAAGGTGGAAAATCATTTTTTCGAATACACCCTTAAAATAAAAGTTTTACGAATCTTCATGTGAAGTAAAGGTTTTTCAATATCTCCATTTGAAGTAAAGGTTTTTCAAGATCTCAATTTGAAGTAAAGGACTTCCAAGGCTGAACAATTCGACAGCCACATCAATACACTTTGCAGCTAGATTAATTTATAACTCAATTTAAAGAATTGAGACAGCTTACATTTTTCTGCTATGTCTTGGAATATTATTTCATATATTTTTTTCAAGATCTGACATAAAACTTAACAGATTAGTGTGTATTTCGGACTTCTTTTTTTCATATTCAAGAATTGTTGGAAAATGAGTAAATTTTGCATTAGCAATGCCATTTTCGGCGGTCCAGGCTTTGATAATTGGAGGTCCGGATTTGGACCGCGGTTCGTCTGATGGTGACATTGGCAGTATATAGTAATGTATAGAATAATATATCGGCCTCGATGGCTTTGCTGTCATATATGCACTTTTTTGTTAATATTTTCGGTGACTTTTTCATAAATGTGGCTGAATTTCGTTGATACTGCGATCAGTTTTATATTTCAAGGAGTGCGTGGCAGTGGGATTATTGGAATACATCTTAGACTTTAAAAATAAATCAAAAGAAAAGCTCAATGGTGTTAAATCGTACGATCTGGTCGACCGATTCTGATTAAGAAAACGGGTTATTATACACTATCATGAAATCACTCACGTAGTAATTGAATAGTTGGTGTGGATGTGCAGATGTAACACCGTTGTTGAAATCAGATATCATACACATCTATAGTTTGTAATTTAGGCACAAATGGTTCAAAGCTCGAATTTTGTGTTAATTTGCGGATGCGAGTAAAAACGCGGTGACCATTTACCCGATATACCCGTTAAAGTATATCCTATGTATAAAATCTATATTGTATATTTTTAATTTTTAATTATAAATATGTGTTTTCTGTCAAAATTACTTTATTCATGCATTATGGAACATCCCTTATTATGCAATTAAAAGTATATAACAATTATAAATACCAGTAGATCTGTTTAAGGCCTTCGCATTGCAATCTTTGAGGTTTTTTTATACAATTTTTATGAATTTATAATTAGCAACAATTTTTTGTTCACATACTATCAAAGCCAGACAGCAATATGTTCCAGAGCTCTGTATGTACGTTGGTACGTATATACATTCTATAACCAAAGGTTACTGGCCACTTGCGATTTTATTCATTTTGTTAAATATCTAGAAAAATACATCTTGAATTATCCTGATACTTCAGACATGTAAACATAATGGTATAAGTCATATATTACCGTGAAGATTTTTTACCGAAACCCCATAGGGTACCGTCAACAAATTGAAAAAGAACGAATATCTTTTGGATAACCCTGTCAAAATTAATGCCGGAAACTAATTCAAACTGTAGATTATGTCTAAGTGGCTTATTTTAATAAACTGTCTTCTTTTTGAGAATAGCATGTATCATCGCAGAGAAATTAAGGATTTTATAAAAACAGTTTCCAAATTTTGCCAAATTGTTTGCTTATAATTTGCAGAGTTCTAAATTTTAAAAATATGTTATTTTCAGATAATATGAAAAACTACATTGTACACATCAATCTGTAATCAAATTAAAAAATAATAAAAAATGTACACAAAAGGAGCAGATCTACTAAATAATTTTTCACAGCGCATGTGTGAATGCTATCAAAATTTCATGTGTAAATTGTGATAGCTAAATGTATAGAGAAACTTTTGTGAAAGTCTCATAAACATAGCTTGGAAATTCTGAAAATTACCGTCAATAGAATAAGCTCAAAATCTGTTGTTCCCAAAATGTAGCAAAAAAAGAGGGTCTATATCAAAATATAGCATATAGCATTTTGGAAACAACGGATTTTGAACTTATTCTACAGACAATAATTTTCAGAATTTTCAAGCTATGTTTTTGAGACTTTTTTAAAAGTTGCTCGATACATTTAGCAAACACACAATGCAAATTATACTTAAATTGCATTCACGCATGCGCAGTGAAACATTATTTAGAAATCTGCTTAATTTTCATACAAATTTTCTTATTTTTTAATTCTGATTACAGGGTAATGTGCTTAATGTTGTGTGTCAAATTTTTTGAGAATAGCTTTTAACGATAAGAACTCTGCAAATTATAAGGGAAAAACTTGGCAAAATTTCAGACTATTTTTATAAAAACATTAATTTTTTTGAGAGGATACATGCTATCCACATACAAATGAACACCCTTTATTACAATAAGTCACTTAATCATAATTTGCAGTTTGACCCTTTTGCAACGTTAGTTTTGATAGGGTTATTCAGAAGATGTTCATTATTTTTTTATTTGTTGACGATCCCCTATGGAGTTTCAGGAAAACATTTTCATGGTAATGTATGATGTGTACTATAATATTTACACACGTCGAATTTCAGGATAATTTCTCATCTATTTTTCTAGATATTTTACAAAACGTCTAAAATCGCAAGTGACCGGTCACCTTTGATCATGTAGTGTATATGTATGTATGTATGTATGTACGTAATGCGATAACTCTTGATAGAAAAATTCGATTTGCTTCAAGTTTTGAGTATAGGTTCATTTTGATAAAACGCTTTCCACAGTAGTTTTGTGGTTTTATTAGTTAAGTATAAATGGTGGAAACGATTGGATCGAAGAGTCCAATACTTTTAAAAATGGGCCTTGTTACTGCTAATAACTTTAATTAATTTACTGCTATACTTTGAGAAATCAATTTAGAAATCTCTAAAAGATAGTTTAAATAATGTTTCCTTTAAAAAACGCAAAATTTTCTGATCTGACTTGCGCTTTTCACCAAACATAAGAAACGCAGAGAATTTCTCATAATTGAATTTTGTATTCATATCACATTGCAAAGAAAACTTTTTGAGAAAAAAAACCCATGCATTTTAGCCAAAAAATTAGGCCTAATGAACATTGAATGCTTACAATTTTTTTTTCTAATTTTACACTCATATGACCGCAATATTCTATATTGAACACATTACACAAAACATGTAAGGAATAAAAAGTAAATCGAGACGAAAATGTATGCCATGTAGTCATATTTATATAATTTTCCTAAAGTAATTGTATAACGGATAATTTAAACTTTTGTTGAGAGAATCTTTATTTAGGCAGAGCTTTAAGGGTGTATTTCGAATCAAATTGCTTATTTTCTGATTTGTTTTTAAATTCATTTTTGCTCTCATATGCATCAAACGGGCAAATTGTCTTATTTAGGAAGTACACAAGGTGCCGTGATTGTCGATTCTTTGATAAATGGAGAAAATATTGCACAAAAAGCAATCAAAAACAACATTTTGAACCGATTTTTCCGAAGCGGGAGATCTGGGAAAGTAAAAAGGATCATATTGAGCAGGTAATTGTTTATAAATCAAATTCTAATGAATTGAGTGTAAAAAGACTTCACACGGCATCTTATACGTCTCTTCAGAAATTCCCTCAGCAAGTTTCATGTTTCTACTTTTAAAAATATGTATGAAATTGTATCGGAAAATTTCGAGCTGTTGAAGGTGGAAAAGCGTTTTTTCGACTCACCCTTAAGAATAGAATGTAGGAAATTGTTTATATTTAGAAACTTAACCTATAAAAACTGGGAGATAAAATCATCTTCTGTTCAATTCTCCCTTAATAAGATTTTATTACATATCCTAATAGATAAATCTTTACTTTCAAATTACACACTTTGTTAATAACGTAATTTTGCTTTATATAAAAATGAATTTTAAAGATCCTTACTTATCTGTTTTAACACTAGAACGCACAAAAGGAGTAGATTCGACTCCGACAATGTGATTAAATTTCATTTCGAGCCTGAATTTTTTTCTTGAAATAAGTTAAATTTAAATCATGCAGATCTACGTTAATTAAATCAATTAAATATTTTTAAATAAAAATTTGGGTGTGAAATGTTATTATCAAGTAACATTTCCGGGCGTTCTTGTGTTAAAACTGTGGAGATGGATGTTATTGTTTAAAATGTATATCAAAGGTATGTATGCTTTATTCATTTAAAAGATCCTAATTATTATTTTTTAAAAATACAGAATTAACCATGATTTAAGGAATAAAATTTAAATTATAATCATTTGCAGCTAAAAATCTTCTCTTTCCCCAATAAAATCAAATGTAAATATTTTGAATTAAAAATTGTACTAAATAAATGAAATCAAGTAAGTACCTCATTAGAAAACGATTCAATTTATTAAATATTTTCTTAGTTCAAAACACATTTATTTGATTTGTAAACATGGAAAAACTGGCAGATATAATTATTATTTTAACAAAGATATCGAGAAATAAAAATTATTTTACAAACTTAATTGTATTAAGTATTGCAATATCTCATTTGTTTACTTTCTTAAATAACAAATTGAATGAAATGTGAAATCTAAGTAGACAACCAGTCTAGATTTCAAATCTTTTTGACTATTACTAACTGCCAGGTACAGAGCGGTGCCGTAGTTCTAGCATGATTATAAATTAACAACTTTTTAGATTTTTTAAAATTTATGCTAAACTATTAAAAATGGAAATGTGGTATTTTTTGTGGAACCAGATACGTGGGCAAAATGTTACATAGCACAGAAAAATTCGTTGCTCCTGGCAGAGGCGTATTTATTATTCATTATCTAGATTATGTCGTTGCCTCGAGCAAATACTATTAGGGAGTTTCATTTTACTTGAACTTATCGTATTTGCAACTGTATCCGTTCCTGTGTAAGTTATTATGTTAGACGACTCATTCTCATAGGCTAATCAATTTGAATATAAGGTAATTCTGTCACTACGAATCTTTTTAGTTTTATTCTTCATTGGGTTTCACGCTGGAAACTAGTTGGAGTTAAGTGAATATTTTCCAATAGGTACCATTATCATTGTACTAATTAATCCATGTCGAAATAAAAGAAAAGAATAATAATAAATGTTATAAAAATATAATGATTATGACCAGAGACGACTCTAAGGGGACGGCGAAATAGAACGAACAAGCATATCGGCAAATAGAGACGTGAGAGAAATGAAAATGAATTAAAAAAAAAGTTTAGAAGGAAATTGATTAAAACCACCCAACTGCCAATTATTATTATTGTACTAATTTATCCACGTCCGTTAATTTGCAAGTGATAGAAAGAAATAACGAAAATTGCCCTGGGACGAAAGATCGACTTGGCAAAAACTGAGGAGTGGTGAATTTAGATAATTTATTTTAAAAAAATTAAAAGGTAGTTATAAATTTCTGAAACTTGTCTAGAATTATCAGCACACTAATTACTTTATGTCGCATAAAAACAGGATATATAAAAAATAATTATAATGCACAGAGATGATTTTAAACGGAAGGAAAAGTAGGATGGATGTTCGAATTGGCATATACAGAGGTGTAGCAAATATTGTATAAATATGTTAGAAATTTAAAGTGTACCTAGATTTTAACACTTACAAAGAAACTAAAGAAAACAAAAACTTTGCTCATGTCATTTCTAGGCCAGATCTATCTGCTAATATTTCTGTTTTAAAATCAGATATATAAAAGGGTCAGATCATGTTTTTAAATCGACCATAACATTGATTTTTTTTTTCCAAACCTTCTGATGTATTTGATATACTGGATAAAAAACAAAAGATATATACATATATATATATATATACAAATGATATTACCGAATTCGATCGAACAATTCAGGGGCATCAGGAGGAAATAATTGCATAGAACACGTGGTCGCAAACCTTGTTTTTAAATAAAATATAAGGATATTTTATCCCAACTCGATTTGGATTAATGGTAACAACTTTCAGAAAACTGAAGCCTACTAGAATAAAAATTTTAATATGCATTCCTACTTCTATTTTAAATGTGATAGTATTTAAAAAAATGATATAAATTTCCATTATACACTCCAGCAGTCTTTACTTGATGCTCCAAATTTCGAAAGGGGATTATCGATTTCTTGAGAACCGTGTTTTCCAGAATTTTTTTTGATAGTATAACATTTCCAACAATACAAGACACGTGGGTGGTTCAACAATTATTTCTCCTAGTGTATATGAAATATTTGTACTGCGATGTTTGATGTGGGATATTGAAGCCTGATGTTTCGAATACGTTCAATTTCAAGCCGTAACTGCTATATTATCATGTTTCTGAAGGGAGATGTGAAAAGGGGAGGGCGCTAATGAAAGACTTTTTTAGAGCTTATGTGGCTAGAATTGTCATAGTTAATGAGCCATGACTACTGTCGCTTGGAGTCGGGATCATAGGAATTTAGCCACATCTTATCCGCTGTCACAAACCTAACCGCATAAGTTCCAAACCAGCCCTTCACCCTCATCTTCCCCTTTAAAAATAGGTCTTTAAAACTTCATTCCTTCCTTCAAAAATATGCCGATAATTAACTACGTTTCTGTTATTGAGCATGTAGTCATCTAAGACACTAGACTTCATCAACCATTGCAGTTCAAATATTTTACATACAGTAGGGACAAAAATTGTTGAACCTTCGACGTATATATAGTTTCATTATATGTCTCATATTTTCATTATAAGGTTTACTTTTATCAAAATTATTACCGTCAAACTAATTGAGTTAAGATGAAACTTGTCGCATTTTGCATTTGTTACCAAATAACTGGTTTCCGACCCCATGTTTAATGGCATTTTTTTCTCTTGATGTAATATCACTCCTCTGAATTTATTTTTCAAATTCGGCTACATGCTCATAAATTAAAGGAAAGGGTGAAGTAGGACAAATGATCGAATTGGAGATAGCAGGAGATAGCAGATATTTAAAAATTATTTAAAAATTTGTAAAAGTGCCCTAAATTCTGAAAAATATGATTGTGCTAAATAATCTGTACTGAATCAATATACAAATGATATCAAGAATACTGGTTGCGTCATAAATTCTTGCAAATTTTAAAAATTCTTAATAAAAGAAATAATGCTCGGAAAATTTTTCGGGTTGCGCGAGTATGTTCAGATGGATTTTGGAGGGTTTTTTTCCATATATAATAAAAATGCAATGGTAACAGCATAATACCGTTACCAGATTGAGCATTGGTGGTTAAACTTTTCTACAAGAATGGTGAATCCACAACTATTGCATTGCGAAACTTTTGAACAGAGAAAGGACTTAATGTGCAAAAATCCCTATTTAATTGAATGGGATAGTCAGTTTAGTATGACATTTTGAGGAAACAGGGAATTTGGAGAATCGTTTACGTAGTGGTAGACCATCCTTGAGCGCGGATCGCGTCAATGTTATAAAAAGTGTCATGGAAGAAATGCCAGCCGAGACATCAATGGGGAGTAGCAAACATACAGTAGATAACATAGGAGCAAAAATACTTATCCTAGAGCATAATGTCATCTATTTAGATGTGTTTACGATATTTTCGATGCTTTACAATAAAAACTAAAAATATTTGTTTTATTTTTCTTTCTAATGTTAATTACTCTAACCCGCAAATAAATTCTCCCATTAAATTTTTATTTTACTTTACACAAATGCAGACATATGATATCTATCATAAAAACGCAATACACTAATAATACAATTTATACACTGATTTATTCTATTTAAATGCTTTATTTTCTTCTATTATGGTCTACTAGTCTATTGATTTCATTAACCTATACATAGACAAGCTTGATGTGATATATTCTGAAGTAGTGAGAGCATTATATTTTCAAGACAAATTGCTTTATAATCTGTGAAGCGTTAACAAGCGTCAGTGAAATTCCTAATATGCTTTCATCACATGACACACATCAGAAATGCATCTCGAACAAAATGTATTTTGATCGCAGCAAGATAAAAACCCAAAGATAGATAATGAGAATGACGTAAAGTGATAGAAATTTAATCAGGCGTAATTTAAACAAAAACAGATTTGTTTGACAGATGTCATCCTCCAGAAAATTGGAAGAAATCTCATCGGAAGAAAAAAATAAAACTTTCTCAAAATTCACAAATACCTTAAATTTATTAAGTTGCGAGATTAATAGATTATTAGGGAAATTAAGATTATTGATTTTCATACTTTATACATTAATAATACAGCAGAAGCTCTTTAATCCGGCATTCTGTGGTTAGGGATTTTTTTTTAAATCCAGCATTTATCGAGCTGTGAGAGTTCTTCAGGTTGATTTGGACGAAAATAGATTTCTGAAGCATTAAATATAAAGTTTGCCAACAAAAATTACAGCAATGAAGAATTCATAAATTTGAGTAGCATCTGCAAAAAGTTTTAAAGAAAAAATCAGAATCATGAAAGCAACGTGATATCAGACACTTTTTTTAATTGTAGCGTTCACATAGTTGCTTATACGTGATATTTATCTTACAGTTCGTATTGCATAATTTAAATTGAATTTTGAATTCTTTTTTTTCTTTAACAAACATATATTGGTGATATTTCAAAAATATATATTAAAATATTTAATTGCTAAAGAGGACGTCAAATACTAATAAAATACATTAAAAGATCTTAATAATTTGACATATTTCGATTGAATTTACTCAATCATCATCAGAAAAAAAAATGTTTTTTTTTTTCTGATGATGATTGAGTAAATTCAATCAAAACATGTCAAATTATTAAGATCTTTTAATGTATTTTATTAGTATTTGACGTCCTTTTTAGCAATTAAATATTTTAATACATATTTTTGAAATATTTTTAATGGACGTATTAGAAAACTTCTATTTATAATTAATGCATATTGGTGATGTTAGAAAGATGAAATGCAATTTAGCATTTTATCTGATACTGATCTCATTTTCACAAAATCATAATGTACATAAATACATAAACACATATTGGTGCTCGATAATCCGGTAAAAACGCTAATTCGGCACGGTCGTGGTCTCAAACGTGTCAGACTCAAGAATTTCTACTGTAATAATAATCATTAGTTTTGCCTTTCTAAATAGTAAATAAATTATTAAATTTATTAGTTTTTCCCCATTAAGGTTTATTATCAGTCAGGTCGAAAATTTATTTCTTAAAATAAAATCCATTCGTTTAAAAAGCATATTATTTATTAAATTTTTTAAAATTCTCATCAGAAAAATTAAATTACTATTTTATATTCCTCTTAAAATATGTTTCTTTGCTATTTAAGTACACTATTAAAAGATTTCTGTTAAATTACAGAGAATCTACGGGTAATCCATTATCTTAAGTCTTATGTAAAATTACAGAGATTAGAAAAACAGAGAAATTATTTGGTAAATTTACAATCGACTCTGTAAATTAACATAATTAAAAATACACAAAGCTATGTAAGTTTATTTATTATGATAATACACTAACTCAGGAAATCACTCAATCTTCAAGAACATGAAAGAATTTGGATTTTTTGAGTTATTTCAAACTAGTGTATCTTTTTTTTTTTTTTTTTTTTTTTTTTTTTTGTAAATTTTTTTTTTTCTCAAATTATTTCCAAAATATTGTACTTGATTTTATTTCAATCTTAATCGTAGTTTGTCAGCTTTTAAACAATAAAATATTAAACTCAGAACAGAAAATTCCGGGAACTGAGGGGGGGGGGGGAGAGACAGCCTTTAAAAAGTGTGCACAGAAAACAGAAAAAAAATAACCCTAGATTATATTTTAAATATATGAATGCTTCAAAAGTCCATAGTCTTAGCTAGAGAGGGGAATTCGGAAGCGTGACTAACACCCTTAAAGGGTTAAAACAAGTAATTGACAGCCAAATAACATCTAACTCAACAAATTTTACTATACACAGTGACATTTTTTATTGGCCAAAACTTTACCTATTGATATTAAATTCTTTCGTGGTTCGTCCCATGTCTTTAGAATCTAAAATCTTTTCATTCTGTTCTGGATTTCTACAAGGAAAATTATTTGATAATCACGTCGTATTTTCTTTCTCTTTTGAAGGAATTTTAGTAAAGTAAAAAAGGATACTTGTGGTAATATTTGTTATTAGCACTGAAATGAATCAATGGCATACTTTTTCAAACTTGAATATTGCAGTAAGCTCGTTGTACGAAAGGAATTTTAATTGCAATAAATACATAATAATCGAATTACTTTATTTTTTTTTCAATCGAAATAAATGTGTTAATTTCTTCTTTTTGGCAAAAAAAAAAAAAAAAAAAAAAAAAAAAAAAAGTGTTATTTATGTTTTTGTTATTTAGTTGTGCATATTTCTAGACAAAAATTATCGGACATCAGATTCATAAAGGGTTGCGATTTGACTCGGAGTCGGATTTGTTAATTTATGTTATGGTTTAATAAATAGAATAATAAAATAAAGAGTGTAAGCTGTTATTATTCTATCAAGGCCAGCGTTTGCAGGTTTTTAGATATTTCATTTTCAATTTAAAACCGTTATTTATCTTATAGATAAAATCTGGTAAAACCAAAAACAAAAAGCAATTTATTTAAATTGGATTATTTTTTTTTCTTGAATCAAGGTGAGGTTTTTAATTAGTCTTTATTCGTTTTCTCTTAAATATACGCATATTATAAGTATATAATAATATATATATATTTATTAGTTGTGATTTTTGCTGTTTTTTTTTTTTCGAGTTCTAAATTTAGTGAAGAATGTAATTTATCAATATGTATATTTATATATATATAGATAGATAGATAAATATGTGTGTGTGTGACAAATACATACATTATATGAGGATGTGAGATTTAAAATTTAAAAATAAAAAATATATCGAATTTTTTCAATCAATTTATTTTATTGGTAAATCGGCATCGAAAAAAAAAAAAAAAAAAAAAAAAAAAAAAAACACTACTAGTCGAAGAGCCGCCAGCACAAAAACCTATGTTATCGAGCACTAGAATAAAACCTTTATTTTATGGAAGAGGAGTGATAAGTGCTTTTCTTGTAGGTTTAACATTGTGTTTGCCATACAATCAAAGGTACAAAAACATGGAAAACTGGGAACAGGAAAACACAATGCTAAACCTACGAGTAAAATACTAGTGGTATTCATTAGTGGTAACCATTAGTGTTATTAATTTTTGGCTTATGCACCACTTCACTTCGACAGACATGGGTCATTAGATTCCCCTATTACTACTCTTGCATAAAATAAAGGTTTTTTTTTCTTGTGCTCGATAACATAGGTTTTTGTGCTGTTCGATAGAATTATGCGGTAAACGGTTTATTTTTTATGTAATCTGTTAAAATCTTAAACAGAAGTTTTGAACGGTGAATTTTTTGAAAAGATTGTACTCTGATTGCAAAGAATGTTTGACTTGACATTTTTCTTGCTTTAGATTTGCTTGCAAAAGAACGAGTTTTTCGTATTACAAGGCCATATTTGAAAGATTTAAAGAGTTAAATTTTAGAAATTACGGAATTCTAAAAATTTAGTTCGAAAAATCGCTAAAATATGGCACTGTACGTCGTATTCTCTGCAAGCAATCTACACAAGAAAAATGTCAAATCAAGTATTTTTTGCAGTCAGAACACAATCATTTCAAAATATTCACTGTTCGATACTTCTGTATAAGATTTTTACAGCATACCTAATAAACAAACCGTTCGCATTTTTTCCGATCCCACCGAAGCTAGCACAGGCAAGAAAATACAGGCGTCTGATTGGTTGAATAATTGAAAGAGCATTTTGTTTTGGTTCATTTTTGAGGTTACGTTTATTTAATCATCAGTTTCTGTTTGAAAAGCTTTTAAAATATGAATTTTGATTAATTTCCTTCTGATTTTACATATTTATTGACAGATAAAAAGAAAAATTTCACAGTTGAAAAATTTATATCCATACATTTCTTATTCATATTAACTATTTTAAAGATATTTTAACTTGCAATGGATTATTATTAATAAAAAATATTTCCGAACTTGATATCACATTTGCCAGCTACAATTTTGCATGTAAATATTCGTAATCTTGATTTGAAATTATAGTATGAGAGTCGGCAAAATCAATAAATTTACTTTTTTGCCACATTCGTAGCAAAATATTTATTTTTATCAACGAAAATACACATTTCATTTTCACTATAACATTATTTTCCCCCACTGAAGCCCTATAAGTTTTTGTCTCAATCTCACTGTCGGAGTTTCCTCTTAGCCCGCACAACTTTGAAGAAAGTCCGTAGTAGTTATTGCTACCCCACCGATATTATTAGGTGAAATCGGTCACCCACTGAGAGGATTATGTAAATGAAAACCAACGCTGTCAATTAACTAAATTAACAGTTTATTTACACTCTATGTACACAATATAAAACACTATTTACATTTATAACTCGGATGTAGGTGATCTGGTTCAACATTAAATTAAATACAGTAAAAAGTTGGTTGTGTACTGTTCAAATTACACCTTCTCCCTCTCCCTCTATACTCGTTAGATTAACTTTACCGGCGATCAATTTCGAATCTCCCAACACATGGGTTCTAGGCTACGCTGTCCGACCAGATCACTACACACAGGGACACCCGTCCACACTGCTCTCTTGGTCCGAACTGACTATCTCTCAGCCAAACACTCTCTTCTCAATTCCTGCTTTTCCCCAATGTAAACCCCCCTACGGAGTTCCTCCATTGCGCGCATTCCACGTTGTTTCCGTGATTCGTGGAATCCCTTTATTTGCTCATCTTTCACAGGCATCACTGAAAGACCCTCTGCAATCTTCTTTTTCCCCTCACTACACCTGTACATGTTCACTTATTCACTCCCGTTTTAGACAAAGAAAGAATGTCACCTTGAAACTTCAGTGCACAGCCCATACAATACATAAAATATTAAGATAAAAATAACATAAATTCCAGGTCTAATAGAAGATATTTTCTCAGAACCTGACATTCACTTTCAGAGAAAAAAAAAATATATATGGAAAAGTAAGGGCTTTATGAATAAAAATGCCTTAATCGTGACGTCATTTTCAGTTCAAAAGTTTTTAAAAAGTTATATTTAAATTGTAATACTAAAATGACAATTGCATTATGATATATCATTTCCAATTGTTTCCTTTCTCTGTTCAACAATGGAAAAAATCCGATTGTCACCATTCTAAAGCAATTTCATAATTAACCCTTCACTGCACGATTTTTTCTATTTTTATGAAAAAAATTAAAATCTATATATCGGTCTAAAAATGGAAAAAAAAAGTAATAAATAAATAAATAAATAAATAAATAATTTTCAAATTTTCAGCTAAAATTTGATATTTTATGACGCGTACCCTATATATACAATTAGGGGTTTTAAATATTGTACAGCTGTATTGTGAAATTAAATGGGCTTAAATTAATTAATTTTATCTGCTTAACATTCTGAAACTTTCTTTATATTAATATTTTTAAATATTCAGTAAAATTAATAAAAGTAATTTTTGCCTTAATAGCTTGATCGAAATTTTTTTGTTTCCGGAGAAGAAATTCTAATTTTATGTCAAATGCAGCCATCTGAAATGGACAAAATAAATGTTATTCCATTCTTTGGACTGTTGATGATCAGTTGCAGTGATCCTATTGGACAAACTCTTGGCATACATAATGGAAATTATAATGTTTTTCGGCATGTTCCAGATGTGCCACGGGTTGAAGTGATGAAAGGGTTAAAATTAAAATACAAGTATGGGATTGTTTTTAAAAATAGACAGTGCGGGTACATCTACAAAGTAAGTAGTTTCATTTAAAAAATAATTATCAAAATCACTTTAGTAGAAAGCTCAGGTCAGATGACTAAAAAAAAACAGACTTGTCTTTTAAACACATAAGTTTATCATGTATGATAGACAGGTTTTCGCAAGTTAAAATGCGTTCACGTTGTTTTATCTATCCTTTCTGCGAGGTGAGAGCAAATTACTTTGCGCCTACGCATAAATTATCCTAGAATAATTTATATTTATTGCCGGTTCTTTACCTCAGTATTACGAATATTTCGCTTTGAAATAGGGCTTCATATAAGGGCGTTTAACACTGATAATTTGTAATTTGGCAGCCTGAGTTGGCCAAATTTTTCAGCGAATGTGTAGTGCTGCATAATGGAAAACTGAATATATATCATGATGAAATACAATGTTGGTAGAGGTATATAGGAATAATCTTTTTCTTCAGATATGACCTGAGGTTTTCTACTGTCCATCCTTCGTCAGACAATACAAAAATACTATGTCTTATTTTTGAAATGTCATGTAGTTGGTGTCAAAAAGGAGTGGAAGTGAAAGTCAATTTTTTAGATCCTTAAAATATATTAGAATTAAATTCCATAAAAATGAGATGAATAAAAAAATTAATATTAATAAGCTTAAGAAGAACGTGTATCAATATGCGTATACATACATTGATACAGTATACACACACATTAGGATTCAATTGCATAAAAATTAAGATATTAAGATGAATAATAATAATAAAATAATCAACTTAAATAAAACGTGTACCAGTATATATTTTTCAAAAAAAAAAAAAAAAAAAAAATTACTTTCTGACAGTTTTGCAAAAGGGCAAAATCGTAATGTTGTTTTTTCTGCATTTTGTTTTAAATACTAAAAAAACACGATTCTTTCAAAATTATATAAAAAATTTAAAGCGAATATGAATGTTATCCTTGAAAGCTTTAACTACAGTTTAATATATTAAAAATTTATTAAATGAATACAATTACATTATTTTAAATATTGCTTGTATTGCAGTGAAACCTGGAGCTTAGTGAACGTGTTCACACAGGGTTGTCAGTGAGAAGTTTAAACAACATGTATGACATAAACACTACATATACCTACAATATACCTACATTCAGATAAAAACTATATTATAAATACTCATATTCATGTATAAATACACAGCAAAAAAGCAGAAAATAAGTTTTTTTCCAATAAAATTTGTTTTAACGAGAAAAAAATTACATAAGAGTACATTTATTACACTGCATTATGAATCTTATATGTATGTGGTACTTCAAAGTTATTAATAATATTTTAATAACGGCTCTAAAATCACAGTCTGCTTACTAAATTCTTCAGCCTTCGTGATTTTCAGAATAATTTCACTAATATAAAATCTGCAAGCATTTTCAATGAGACAGTTCCAGATTCTTTTGATTTAAAAACAAAATACTAAAAACAACAACAACAACAACAAAATATTTTAACCAAACGAATGTAAGGAAATAAAACAAACGCGACTAAAAAGGGTTTATTTTCTGTAGAGTATTCGATGATATGCAGTACCTTAAAGGCATTACATTAAAATAAGTTTTAATCACTATTTCTACTCATGTAATAAAATCCAGTTTCATTCAGAATTAGGTTGAGCAACTATAATTTAGTATTCAAAAACGTTGTTTGTATTTATGCATTGCTCCATTTGCATTAAACATTTTTTGAAAGTAAACGAAAAATCCTTAACCCTACTAAAACATTCCGAATGTATTATAATTTATCAGCAACACCCTTTTGGTCATACAAGAGGACAAAATTAACAACGTTTAAATATCGAATTCAGTTCATTTACTGTACGGTTCAGAATGACAAAAAAAATGACCCATATTTTTTTATGAGTTTCTTTGGCCATTTCGTTATCTTTTTCGGGTCATTATGGGTTTGCTGCTTTCAACGCTCTGTTACAAAAGACAGGGACGTATTGAGCATTTATGATCTCATAAAACATTCATAATAGCTTACATGCCCACATAAAAAGTGACTATCGCTAGTTTGAATATTGCAAATGAGAAACCCCGCTTTCAGCAACTAATATATGCCATTTTACAAAATATCTGCATTAGAATGTATCGGCATGCCACGAAGCTGATAAATATCGGTCAAGGTAAATCAGACTTATTTGCACCCCGGAGCAAACATTCTGCCGCAGAAGATAATAAATGAATTTTTGTATTCCTTTCAATTTTTTTATCTGCTGGTTGATTGAACTTATACTTAAAGTTCTGTATCGGGTCAATTTATATAAATATTACCTGAATCCGACCCAACCCGCGGTTTCAGTCTAGTTGGATTGATGCTAATTTTTTTCGACACGATTTGGGGTGATTTTTTTTGGACTTGACCCATCATTTAAAAAGAAAGTGCTTAATTTTTTTAAAGGAAAAAGTGCTTATTTGAATACTAATGAGTATTTATCTGAACATTTTTATGCTCTGTGTAACATTTATAATAAAAAAAAAATTGTATCAAAAAAATATATTTTTTCTTTCATTTCATGTTCGGGTTAACGACATTTTTTGTCGGATTTGGGGGTGAATTTCAAATGACTTTAAGTAGAATTTTTGAATTCGAGTCTGATTGTACATAACCCATTTAGGAATCTAACTTAGAACAAATTTTATGAAATAAAATGTTTATGTAGTAGCAGAAAAATGTTGGACACGCATATTGTTTATATTGCCTACCTCTTGGCCAATATTGTCTGTAATGAGTGATATAATGCATGACATGAGAATGTTTAAACTTTGCCATTACTAGATGCAATACCATAATATATTTTTAAGAAATTATTTTCAATTAAAAACAACATTCTATAGAGCTTATTATTCTAATTACTTAACCGAAATTTTGTATTTCAGGTGACTGCATATTGAAGCAATTTTTCTTTTATCTTGTCGTTTTTTATATTTAAAGTAAAGCCTGTTACACTCTGTAATTATTTTGCATTAAAAATTGTACTTTATTAATTTGCACCTATTACTTTTATAATGCATGTTACATAAAATGAAATATTTATTTTAAAAAAAACCTCCTCATAATATGATGTAATATTTATTTTTAAAACAGGTTATAAATTTTGCTGATGCCGATGTTTTCAAAAAAGGCTTCAGAAAAATCATACTGTTTTTGGGAAACATGTCATCTGTTTCTGTTACAATGCAAATTTAGTCCCCATAATATTTTCTTAACCGTTATCAATGTAAAAAAGTATTGAATAGTTTTAAAAAAAATGACATAAAAAAATTCAAAATATGGTATTGATTATTTTCGAAATATGATGTTAAATTAATTTGAAATTTGACCGTTCAGTTTCTGCAAATTTTAATATGTTGAATGTCATGAAACTTTTATGGATATCTAATTCAAAGATGGTGTTAACAAAATATTTTAAAATCATAACTTTAATATAGTAAAATTACATCTATCGAAATAAAGCATCTATGTCTGTTTTAGTAATAAAACTTCTTGATATTTCGAAATCACAAGTTCATTGTGATAATACATTCTATTTAAAAAGTACTCGAACTTACCAATTGAAAAGCGTAAATAAAATTTATCACGTCAAATTTTTTTTCCTGTGAATTGAAATTCTGTAATGAGGAGTTTGAACGCCAACTATGATTTTTGTGTGCTGACAGCAGTTTTTTTTTTTCAGAGTCTTTTGTGATTTTTATAATGGAAAAATTAGTTCAACAAATTAGGTTTCCTAAATTTCCTGTTTTATACAAAATATCCTATATCCGAATCACTGAAATTATTGAAGAAGATGTATGATGAATCTTGCATGTCCAAAACACAGACATATGAATTGTAAAAAGCATTCATAGAGGACCGAGAAGTGGTAATTAATTCTGATCATTTTGGTTGGTCTTTCATGTATACGGACTAAAGTAGTAGATTCTAAAAATTTCAAAGGAACCAATGGCTCATAACCCCAAAAAATCCAATGATCACACTGTGAAACAAATACAAAAATAAACAAATAAAATAACTTATATGTATATATAAATAAACTAGTCAAAAAGATTCGTAAATTTCATTTGTAAATAATTTATTTAATATGTACACATGCACAACAAAACAGATTGATTAAATCAAACATATATATATAATTTAATCATAAAATACTCTAAATTTAAATATTAATGATGCATAATATTAATCTTATTTTATGCATAATCAGAAAATAAAGTTATGTAATATAATAGTAAAAAGATATTTATATGCTAAGATTTTTTTTTTCGGCAGTATGTAACTTATACCCTTTTGGCACACAATGGTTACTGAAGAAAACAAATAGATGATGATTCATCTCGGATCTTAATTTATTAAATATATCTAATCATTATATATCTTCACACATATATCTCCACTAAGCAAATATCCAGCAAATCTCTAAACAAAATCCAAGAATTAGGCAGTAAAATACATGGCAATTTAGATACCGAAAATGAGCAGCTACAACAAAAAATTTAAGCTCCATGTGGCGACTGGTGATCGTGAATTTTCACCTACATTCCGGACGAATCAAACATTGATAAAATGAAGAGCTGGTCCTCCGAAATCTTATGAGTCTTATAGAATTAGTTCAAGAGGCGAACATACCTTTTAAGTCCGTTTATAACCTGTAACTATTATTTTGAAAATGAGATGCATTGTTGCACGACAGGCTCCGAAAAAGCTCAATTTTATCCTAACGTTGTGAAAGACTGTTTGGCCGAAAATGCAACGTGAGTCAGCGAAAAAGCACTGTTCTGGCCGATATGGCCTAGTGTGATGCAAGTATTAATGCCAAACTAAATTAAACAATTTTTTTAAACATTCTTTGTTAATCATTCAATGTTTTTAATGAAAATCATTCTTAAATTACTGACTGTAATTCATGATGTAGATTAAAAAATTGCATCACAGTGCATTAAATTTGGCCATGGACATCGAACCCGCTAATGGGAATTTCACCGCTTTGCAGAAAGATCAAGTTAGTGAATGTATTACAGCAAATATATAATTATTACTTTGATTCTGTTTTTTAGATATGGTAACAGAAAAGAGAAAATAATAAGGCATAAAAAAACAGATTTTTAAATTGATTTCGTCAAAGAATGTAATAAAAAATGTATTACATTTTTTATTTTTATTAGGTGTAGTAAGAAGTTTTAAAGCGTTCTTCAGAAAAATGAATATGCAATTAAGAGCTTGAGAATAATATCTTTATTCATCAAAATGATCTCCATCATTATCTGACACCTTTTGCCATCGGTCGGACAGTTGACGGATGCCAGCAGTGTAGAATAATTCATCTTTTGACGCGATAAAGTCATCAACCCAATTTCGCACGTTGTCCACTGTCCGGAAGTGTACAGAAGACAAGGCATTCTGCATCGACCGAAACAAGTGATAGTCCGAAGGGGCTATGTGGGACTATACTCCGGGTGTTCCAAAACTTCCCAGACAAGAGTTACTAACGTGTACTTGACTGGTTTTGCAACATGAGGCCTGACATTGTCAAGGAGCAATTTCACATGGCGCAAACCTTTTCCAGTAAATGGACGTTTTTGACCGATTTCCTGGTTCAATTGAAACAATTGTTGCTTGTAGCGTTCAGCTGTTACACTTATACCAGGCTCCAACAGTTCGTAATAGAGCACACCCTTCATATCCCACTAGATGCAGAGAACTTTTTTGCAGTGAATCGTTTCGACGTTGATGTTAATGTTACTGCTTCGCTAGGATTCAACCAATATCTTTTGCGTTTCGGATTGTCATAACATATCCATTTTTAATCTCCCGTCACGATTTTCCACAAGAAAGATTTTCTGTGTTGCCTGTTTAGCAGATCCATGCACTTGAAGACACGTTCATCTTTGTTTTCTGATTCAATGCATGTGGCACCCATCTTCCTGCCTACTGAATCTTTCCCATTGCCTGTAAACGATTACAAATCGTTTTTTCGGATTACCCCTAATTGTTTGGCAAGTTCTTTTTGTGTCTGAGATGCATCTTCATCAAGTAGAGATTGCTAATCCTCATGACTAGTCTTCAGTGGAGCGCCGCTAAGTTCTCCATGGCTAACATCAAAATCACCGTCTTTAAAACGCCGAAACCAAAATTCGCATGTGCTTTTCGGTACGATTTCATCTCCAACAACAGAACAGTTTGATTGATTTGCTTTAGAAGCACTTTTTCCTTGGTGAAATTCATAACGAATGCAGTGACGAATAAATGACTTACCATATGACATCTTTGACCTTCAAAATTTCATCTTTACTTTTACTCTTCTCCCAGCTTTTGCGTCGTTTTGAAAACGCTGAAATAGTTCTTATCACATGACACAAGCGCGGTCTGCTGATTGGTGTGTCATTTCGCGTAAATGCCAGACAAAATTCGCTTTAAACTTCTTACTACACCTAATATATTTAGTACTTTTTACGGTTTAACTTTTTTTCCAGTTTTACAGCCAGTTTGTCTATTCTGGTGGGCATAGTGGTGCAAAAATTCTATCTTTTTTTAGCTCACAGGCTATCATAGCCTGGGAGCTTATATGCCAGTCCGTTCTGTATGTGCGTATGTGCGTAACGCGCTAACCCATGATAAAATTATCCGATTCACCTAAAATTTTGGATGTATATATATTCTGGTAAGGCGCTTCCCTGATTAGTTTTTGAATTCATTCGATATGTATAAGAGGGGGAACTAATGTTCCTCCCTTTATGTTATATAAATGAGTTTTTCATGCAGAATTATCAGTTTTCGTTCAAAATTTAGATATAGGATCATTCTGATGAGGCACTCCGTGATTAGTATTATCTGTTCATAAGATAAAGATAAAGAGGGAAGAATGGGGGGGAGGCTCATTCCCCTCCCTTTAATTGATGTTTTCCGATTTGCTCTGGAATTTGGATATAAATTTTTTATATGAAAAAGCATATCTCTGATTAGTTTAAGGGTTCAATGATTAAGTATAAAACAGGGAAATGGAGTGAGCTGTTTCCCCCTCTTAATTTGTTTTTAGAACGGAATTAACCCTTGAAAATATAAGGCTGTAATGTACAAGTAGTATGCGTAGCCTATGATCTCAATGCCATCAGTTTAACTGGGCAATATTCTTTTTATTTAATATTTTATTTATTTGTTTATTTATTTATTGTAACTCTTTTACAGTAACAAGTTATAAATATAAAAAAAATAATTGGCAATTTATCGTCTGCGGACGGATGACAGAGAAATGCTTGGAAATTATTTTTTTTTATTTATGATATATTTTAAAAGTATAAACAGAATATAAATATAATATAAACTTATGTACATAATTTTTTTCAATTCTAACCTATCAGGAAATGAGTTAAAAACTGATTAACATTTTTCATGCTTATATAAGAAAACAGTGTGAGTTAGATAAAAAACGGCATAAAAAAAAAAAAAATGAAGATCATTTTCTGAATACCGATTGGCACGCTGATGACAATAATAGGCCTTGAAAGTGTTCAAGGTTCTTTGTATCTTTTACTGATGCATAAATTAATGGCTGAAAAAACCGATGCTTAATATCCATCTTCATAAGATGTCATCGAAGACGTATTTTCTCAGAATGAGCTCAGACGACTTGGAAGAAGCAACATTTTGTAGTTCAGTGAATTAATGCTTTCTTACTGATATTCTTATTATTTTGCATTGTCGAATTTGTATTAAATCTTTGAAGGAAAAACCTATTTTATTCTGCAATGAAGATTATAATAACATGTTTTTGTATTTCGAAGACTCTCTAAATATTCTCTGTGATTTGTCTAGAATTTTAGCTAAAGGTGAAGTATTTTCTCAGAATGAGATTCAGGCGACTTGCGAGAAGCAACATTTCGTAGTTCTGTTTAGTAACATAATGATTTCTTACCGATATTCAAGTTATCTTAAATTATCGAATGTGTGTTAAATCTCTGATGAAAAAATCTATTTTATTCTGCAGTGAAGAGTATAATAGCGTGATTTTGAAGACTCTCTGGTTAATGTCTTTGATTTTTCTGGAATTTATGTTATTATTATTTTGTTTTCAGATGCATATAAAGTATATTACGAAAGCTATTTTCTTTAAATAATGATGATTATATACCATGTAGTTTCTTTGTATCTTTTACTGATGCATAAATTATTGTCAGAAAAAAAATCTTTGATTAATATCCGTCTTTTCAAGGTATGATGGCGGATGTATTTTCTCAGAACGAGTCTCAAGCGATTTAAAAGAAGCAACTTATGTAGCTCTTTTTAGTGACTTATTGCTTTCTTAACAATATTCAGATTATTTTGCGTTATCGAATGTGTATTAAATCTTTGAGAAAAAAACCTATTTTATTCTGAATATAGTAGCGTGATTTTGAAGACTTTTTTGGTTAGTGTTTTTGCTTTTTATGTTATTTTTTACTTCAGATGCATATAAAGTATAACAGGAAAGCTATTTTCATTAAATAATGATGATTATGTGCTATATAGAATTTTACTAGTGACAAAAAAGAAATGTGTTTAATATAATTTTGGATATTCTTTCGTGCATTCAAGAAGTGAATGCTATCCTTATGCATGAAAGATATTAAAACACTCCTTAATGAATGATATTCCGATTATTTAGATTGCTGATATTCAGATTATATTTTATCATTGAATGTATATTAAGTCGTTGAAGAAAAAACTATTTTATTCCGCAGGTTTGAAGTCTATCTGAATAGTCTGTGTAATTTTTCAGGAATTTTCGTTATTTTTCATTTACGTTGCATACAAACTATATCTGGAAAGATAATATTATTAAATAATTATGATTATGAACTATGTAGGATTTTACGTATGATAAGAAAGAAATGTTTTTAATATAATTTTGGAATTTCTTTCGTACATTCAAGTAGTGATGCAATCTTTATGCACGGTAGATATCAAAATCTCTTTAATAGACCGGGAGGTGGCAGCACAGACAGTCACCTTATCGAGTTCATACGGCTTAAATTCCAGAATTAGTTAAAACTCGATTCGCATATTAAAACGCCAACGGTCTGATAAGTCATATCTTGGTGGAAAACACTTGAAAGCCCAATTTTAGTTATTGACTCGTAGGTTTACCATTGTGGTTTCCTGCACAAATAGGTATGAAAGCATGAAGAACAGGGAGCAAGAAAACACAATAATGAACTTATGAGTCAACTGCATAGGGGTTTTAAATGTTTACCACCAAGTTCTGACTTGGAAGACCGATTATGTCTTAATATGCTAATCGAATTTTAACTAATTCTGGAATTTCAGCCGTGAACTCGATGAGCAGATTGTCTGTGCTGCCGCTTCTTGGTCTAATGAATGATGATAGCTGCTATATGGATTTATTTATTTACGATAAAAAATAGAAACATATTTTACAAGTTAATTTCTGTAAATTTCTTAAATATATTCAGCTAATGACATTTTCCTTGTCCGTGAAAAATATTCGTAAACTCTTTCATACTTAATGATAAGGAGCAATATTATATGGATATATTTATCTGAAGCTAATAAAAGAAATATTTTAAATAATATAATCACAGATTTCTTTCATGTATGCAATAAATGATGTTTTCTTCATGTGTGGAAGAAATTGAAAAACTTCTACAGACCACAAATACATCAAGCATGCAAAATACATACTATTTAAAAATTCCATTTGCAACACAAGGTTAAATATCTTGAATAGTAAAATTTTGGAATTATTTTTATCTATTTTAGTAATTATGGACTCATTATGCATATTTGAAATTTCCTTCTTATGAAATGATTATGAGTACATGGATGTTTTACTTGTGATAAAGAACTACTGGATAACTTGTTTTGCGGTCTCTTTCATACATGCCATTAATGATGTTTTGTTTATGTGTGGAAAAATTTCAAAGACTCCTTCGACCATAAATACATCAAGCATGCAAAATGCATATTATTTCAAAATTCTATTTGCAACACAAGGTTAAATATTTTGAATACTAAAATTTTGGAATTATTTTCATCTATTTTAGTAATTATGGACTCATTATGCTTAAATATTTGAAATTTCCTTCTTATGAAGTGATTACGAGTACATGGATATTTTATTTGGTATAAAGAGCTACTGGATAACTTGTTTTGTCATGTTTTTCAGATCTTATGATCTCTTTCATATATGCCATAATTTGTTTTCTTTATGTGTGAAAGAAATTCAAAGACTCCTTCTGATCATAAGTACATCAAGCATGCAAAATGGATATTATTTGAAAGTTTTTATCGCAATACAAGTTTAAATATCTTAAATAGTAAAAATTAGGAATTATTTTTATCTATACCAGTAATGATGGATTCATTATAAATGGTATTCGAAATTCCCTTCTTATGGATAATTAAGAGTACATGGATATTTTATTTGTGATAAAGAACTACAAAATATTCTGGATAACTTCTTTTGTGATTTCTTTCAGATAACCAGGTAATTTTGCAAGTGCATAGAAATAAATTGTCCACTCCATGTTTTAATGTATTCTGGTACAGAGGTATGAATTTTGTTTGTGCAAAACAAAAAATGGGTATATATTAGCTACATTTAAAAGAAATATTTCCTTATTTATAAGAAGCATTACCGTTCGTTAAAGTTCCAATACGCAATTCATTGTACAAACTGATGTTTCAAAGATACCTATTCAAATATTTTTGGTATAAATATGAATGGCTTTCTTTCTTTGATTTTCTTACATTTTGTTTTGATATAGCATAGTACGCATGTTTGGATTTTGTTTGTATAGAACAAAAAGATAAGTCTGTTAAGGACATCTCTTGAAAAGGTTATTATTATTATTATTATTATTATTATTATTATTATTATTATTATTATTTTATTTAAAGGAAGCATTACCGTGATAGTTTTAAATAAAGCCGATTTTTTTTAAAAAAATTTCTGTTTTTCTATTATCTTCTATGTAAATTAAATAATTTAATTCAAGTAAAATTGAAAGAAACTGGCAGTTCTAAATAGATTTTTTTTTTAATTTTGTAAAAACGGATATGCTTATTCACAATTTGAAAAATAGATTTTTTTTATAAAATTTGGATTTTTTATATAATGTAATTCTGAATTTTTTAAAAAAATATTTTATTAATAATACATTCTATATGAATAAGAAAAATTCTTAATTTTCTTGAGCATTAATTGGGTTAAGTGGATTTATTTATTAGCACTTAGAATAATTAAGTTATTATAATTATTATAATTTAGAAAAAAAATAATAATGTAATTGTCGATTCTTTTTTCTAATTTTCTACTAATAATACTCTTGTGATGCATGTAAAATAGTCCTTTACTGATGTTTAAATTTGTGACTTTATTGTGAAGTTCTTTATGTCTTTTAACATCTGACTAAACAGTATTTTTTAGTGAAATAATTCTTTAAAAAATGTAACTTTATTTTAATAAACAATTGATAGTCATCATATGAAAATGCCTTTGAATATTGTTCGATGGCAATCTAACAAGATTAAATGTAAAAAAAAAAATAACGAATTCGAACTTTTTATTAAAAAAACTTAAATTATATCGTGTACCGGGTAGTATTGTCTGTAATCACTAAATTGCCAGTTGTATTCCCTAGTAATTTAAAATTACTATTATTATTTATTAATGATTTTCAACTAAATGCTAGCATCAACCATCTTAATAATAAACTATTTCATGGTTATTCAATAACGTCTTTTTTTTTCATGCAAATTTCAAAAATTATCATGTGTAAAGGATTCAAAGATGAAATAAAAGTGGCTAGGTGCCACTTATCCTTGAGCCAACGCTGGCTGAAAACTTTTACATACTCATATCGTATTCTGCTATAGTATAGGTTGATTTGTGAAATATCTGTTTTAAAAATTATCAATATTTCTCTGAAGGTTGTTTAAATCATTAATTCTTTACTGTTTTTGTGGGTTTTGCAATATCTTTTAATGAATTATTATAATTTATGTATGTTTCACATGAATTACGAAATGCATTTCTCAGCAACAATTTATCCATTTTTCATTACTAAAAGGTGTAACATTAAAACTTCATAAAACAGTAAAAATAATGTTATTGGATCTTTAACATGCTTCGACTCTACTCCAGTCAAAACAATTATTATATTTTTTTTTCTCAAGAGAGTTACGAATGAATACTAAAGAGGGTTGAATAATTTATCTACAAAAAGCAAATTTAAGATTCTTGAAACAATACTATTGTCCCACTGTTATTACAGCATACTATTATAGAATTTAAATCAGATGCTTATGAAAATGAACAAAGCGATTAACTAATATTTATGTTTATGATTCTTTTTGTGAAGAATTTCATGTCTTTGACCATTTTACTGTAAAGTATTATTATTTGGTGAAGCAATTCAAAAAAATCCCCTGAAACATGTTTATAAGAAATATAAAAACGTATGTTATACTGATAAATATTAAAGATATTAATCACGTAAAATCATTTATGGAACACACAGTGTCTAATGTTATAAAATAAAAGTTGTTTTCCTTCTAATTAGTATATTTCTTTTTAAGATACTGCACTTCAAAACTGACGAAAATTTCTTTCGGTAGCTCATGCATTTTTGTCAGAAACTAAGGTTTATTGTACTAGTAAGCTCATTAAGCACAATGCAGAGCTAAATTTATATGTAGGCTGTTCTACAACCGCCTAACAATAAATACCTTTTAATTTTTTCGGTTTTCCGCCCCCCCCCCCTTATTAAGCTGTTATTTAAAAAGTAAACATAATAAAATAAAAGAAATCATATGAAATATAACGTAGATCAAATTCCGAAAACTACATTTATAATTACTATATTATAAAGTAAATGGGTAATGCTAACAAAATGGAATCTCATGTGCGAAGTAAGTATTTTTATTTAAAGAAATTTCTTATTTAGCACAAGTGACTACTGTTTTCTTTAAATTCGTGGATATTGTAACCAAAACTCACCACCTTTCAAATTACTGAAAATGAAATATTATGTATATTTTTATAAAATTTATTTAGAGTTCTTTAAATATATAGCATTTCCTGTTGCTTTTGATGATACAGGACGTAATTTTACTAGAGTAAAATTAATTAAAATGTTACCTTTGAACTCAAATAACTTAAGAAGTAATTTACTACTCTGGTTATCATTCCAATTGTTTTAAGTTAGTCAAGTATGAAAGACCTAATTAATAAATGCTAAAAAAATAAAAATAAACCTAAAAAAAAATAAATTGCATGCAGACATTGAAATAATCTAAGTATTTATATTATAAAGCAAAAATATGTCCATGTAACGTTGACGTCATACTGAAGGTTACAACAACCTGAACAATAAATTTTGCTCTTTTGCAAAATTATTAACTTTTAAATATTGCACAATTTCAGATTTTCCACCATCGGATTGGGAGAAAAACGTACTTCGAAATGTTTTTTTAAAACTATATCTCTCTTTTTTTTTATTTTAGTGGTTATAAAATTATTTTTAAGCATGATTAAAAAAAAATCTATGACATGCATCCTGCTTTTGGATGATTGATACCCTTGCATTTATAACAATGTACAGCTTAGTATTTTTTCCCAGGTAATATTTCTTAACGAAACTAAAACTTCATAAATAAAGAAATGAGTCGAATGCGGCAATATCAAAACTTTCTTTTCACACATAATGCAGTAAAATTCGATTTCACAGAAATATAATTAGATGACAGTCTATACCCATCAATTCTAAAGATGTGTAATTCTGTTCACCATTTCTTGAGTCATGACTGTTGCTAAAATCGTGTAAATCCTGAAAGTTTCAGCTTAGCAGTTCCAACTGTTGGATGATTTACACCAAAATATAATCAGTATAAACTTATATCGATGTCTCAAATTTGATGAACATCTTTATATATATTTTTGAAAAAGTCTATTGCGAAAATAGTGAATAATTATGCATAACAACAACACATATCGAGCGATTCACCTCAAAAACTAACCAGCTTGAATTTATATCAGACAAACTGAATACGAAATTTCATTACGATCTGTGCATTTTTACTAATTTCATTTTCATCTTGGGACATAGCTATTGCGATAATCATGAATAATGCAGCATAACAACAACAGATGTTGGTCGAATACACCAAGAATTAACTAACACCAATTTAGTATATCAGGGGTAATGTAAAATTTTATTAAATTTCGTCATTGTTCTTGAGATAGATTCTTGAATTGTTCTTTCGTCATTTGTTCTTGCTTACAAAATTTGAATCACAGACAGACACATAGACAAGTAAATAATTAATTAACATCAAAACTGAAATAATAAAATTAAAATAAAATATTTTTAATGCATTTCAAAACTCTACATTTGGATACATAGTGGATAATTTTACATAAAGATACTTTTATTGTTGCTTATTGGTAATGCAAAAATATATTAAGTGTAAAAATTAAATTAGAGAAATAATTATTAAAATAAAATTCAACAATGTTCAGGAAAACATCAGGTTTGATTCCAGAATGATTTTAATGTTTCAAGGCTGTAATTAATAAACTATTTTATGATTATTAAAAAAGTATTTTTTTTATCATAATTCTATTCGCAAAGGGCACAGAGAGAAAAAAAAGAAAAAAAAACGCCTTGGGCGCCACTTATTCTTGAACCGATAATGGATTTTTTTTCACATATTTATATAGTACTCTACTAGGCTGATTTATGAAATATCAATTTTGAGAATTATTTCTATTTCCTTAAAAGTTGTTGAAATTGGTCACTACATGTAAAGTTTCTGATCTAATTATCATAAAGTATTTCTCCAATTGCTCAATAAGTTTCATGAAACCAAATTAGAGGCGTGGTTCTCGAACAAGTGTAATTTTTTTTTTATTCATTACCGTTTAACCTTTGATACTTACCATTTATGTATAAATATTTCAGGTGTGTCGTCGTTATATAACTCCTAATTGGTGTAAAATGGACATTTTTTTCCCAAGGACAAATCGCTGTTCGACAATGATTAGGAACCAGCATACATTTGAATTAGTCGAATTCTGTAATTATAATGATTTATTGATATGATAGCATTTAATTTATGCATTCTAGCAATTAACTCAAGTTAAACTAGAGTACTGCTTTAAATGTTTTGACGACGATTACACGTGTCTAAATTTTGATTTCCTTGTTGGGACACCATTTATCCCAGAAGCTATTTTATTATTCCACTCGTGTCATTTTAAACATGTAAAATAACTTTGGACATATATTTACTCTAGGATTTTTTAAAGAATTATTTATCACAAAGTTTTTCTTGTAAATTATGGCATGAATGAATATAAAAATAGTCGCTACTGTAGGCCACCCAGTGGCGTAGATAGGATGGATGACATCCGGGGAGGATGAGAATGGTGTCACCCCCAGCTATCATGGTCTCACCCTCCTCCTTCTGATCCGTCGTATTTTTTCTATCACAATTCTACGTTGTTATAACAAATGACCATACAATTCCTAATTTACCTTATTGTCCTACTGCATAAAATAACCGCAGGAGTGATTCATCACTCAACCCATAAACCACTCAAGTCGATGTGATATATGTAGAATTTTTTTCTATTAAAATTTGGTTTTGTTACCCACTCGTTGAATACGTACTTTTTATTCCCTGGTACATGTCTTATTTAGATACACCATTCTGCATAAAATTTAACATTCTCAAAGAAAAGAAACCAACTCTATTGCGTCGTGTTCTAAAAATTCCATTTTATTTTAGAATTCCCTCCCAAAATCTTATAAGATTATATTTCTTATTTACAAATAAAGATTGGGGCGGACCGCCCCCTCCGTCCCCCACTTGCTACGCCACTGAGGCCATCATCAAAATATTAACCATTTTGTTCGCAACTTTGCATGTATACAAACGTCAGTATTTTGAATTTAATAATTTTTTTAATTCGTATATTCTAAATTCACACCAGGAAATTAAAAGAGCAATATTTGTTTTACTTAATAACAGACATTCCGTATTTAAGTAAAGCAAAATTAACCATTGAAAATTTCTGGTGTAAATTCAGATTCTCTGAACTACATAATTTATAGAACATATTCTATCATGGGAATAACTGTTAAACGTTATTTATTATTTTCTTTTATCTTTACAAGAAGAAAATATTGAATTTGTGAAAATTTTCGAATTTTAGTTTTCAACAGATTTACACGCTTTAGAGGTCAGAGAACATAAAAAACGTGTTTTTACAAAATGTCTATCCGTGAGTTTACTTATCACTTTGTGACTCTGTATATAACAAAAAGTTTGTAGGCGCTCTGTCTCCAGAAATAATGCACTAAATTTCACAAAATTTTAAATTCAGTGCACATTGATGTAAACTGGAGCTGATTAGATTTTCGTGCAAACCGCCCAAAAGATGGTGCTGCTATGCTGCCTTTTTCACGATTTCCGCAATAGCTATATCTCAAGAACATAAAACTTCAGATTCTGTTAGTCCTTGATATAACATGGGGCCGATAATTTTTGGTGTAAATTTTCCAACAGGTGACGCTGCTATGCAACATTTCTCATGATTATCACACTAGCTCTATCTCAGGAACTAATGCACGAATTTCATCAAACTTCGGATTCACTTAGTCCCTGATATAAATTAAAACTTTTTAATTATTGGAGTTACTTGCTCAACAGATCTATCCAGATGCTATCCACATTTTTTTATGATTTCTGCAGTGATTCTATCTTTAAAACTAACGCATGGATTTTCGTCAAATTTTAGATTCATTTAGAACTTGTTGTTGATTAGAATTTGGCATAAATAACCTAAACTGTGGCGCTACTAGGCTTCATTTTCATGGGATTATTAATATGAATGAGATTTTGGGTTTCCTACCGATCCACATCCTACCGGTTTATTATAAGCAGAGACATATGATAAAGACAATGGAATAATATTTGTGCTCTAATAATATAAGCCATGTCTATGGATAAGGGCTGTGTTGTAATCAAATGTAGTGTGGAGTTTTATGGATTACATTACAAAATCCAACTTTGATCATTTTTTTATTATTTAAACTTTTTTTTCTCTTGAAAACTGCCATTTACGATAGTAAGAAAAAAAATGTTTTATTGTGCATGTTTTGTTTCGTTTTTATTTTTTCTAGTTTTCAAGTTTTTTTCTTTTAACATTTTCAAAGAGAGATAAAAATATTTTATCAGTTTGATTTGTCTGTCTGTCGTGTTTTAAGTTTCAGAAATAAACTCGGATATTACGCATTTAATTACGTTAATAAGGTTTACTATGATACAGACGACAGCACAGACAATCACTCATCGAGTTTACAATTGAAATTCTTTGTTAATTCGATTCTCATATTAAAATGCAATCGGTCTGCCAAGTCATATCTTGGAGGAAAGCACGTGAAAAACTGATTTTAGTGGTTGACTCGTAGGTTTACCATTGTGTTTGCCTTCTCGCATTACTCCATATTTTTATAATTTTGGGTGCAAGGTAAAACAATGGTAAATGTATGAGCCTACTGCTAAAATCGAGTTTTTAGGCGTTTCCCCCCTAGATATGACTTTGCAGACATTGCGTTTTGATATGTGTATCAAGATTTATCCAATCCTAAAATTTCATCCGTGAACTCGATGAGGTGATTGTCTATGTTGTCGCTTCCCGGTCTAATATATTCGGTATTCAAATATGCAGAATGTATTATAATTCGACTGCTGCGACACTCAAAAGAATTCTGATGCATTAAGGTATATGGGAAAAAGGGTTTGTGTTATATTTTAATCATGTTACAGCATTTAAATGACATTGAATGTGATACTGTATATTAATGAGATTCATTACAAAGGATTTACACTGTAAAAAAAATCTGTAATTCTACAGATGTAAATTTACAAAAACTTGTATGCTTACTGAAATTTTATCTGTAAACTGTATAGAAAAAAATGTAGATGCACAAAATTAGTTTTTGTAAAGCTGCAGAAAGCTGTAGCTTTACAAAAATAATCTATTAAAATTACAGTAGTCTTAACAATATTTTATCGATAATCCGGATTGTTGTTACGTAAAAAAATCTAGGTATCAAGGTTTCCAAAACATTCTTGGTAACCTTACAGATTTTTTGATTTGTAGTGAAAACATTTTTCTGTTATATGAATTTTTGTCATTGGCGTTAGATAAAAAGTTCAAGGAATCTAAATTTCCTCGAAAAATTTTAGTAACGATACAGATTTTTTTTTCTTTTACAGTGAAGTAAAAGAAATTATAAGATATAGTGATACACAAAATAATTCAGGTTCAGTACTGTCTATCAACAATACTTAGTGTCAATGCGTTTACAGTTGTAGAATACGTTTTTAAATGTAATTAAATTTTTGCCTAACTTGGTGGGTTGTTCTGTAGATTATATACATGGCAGTATAAAATATCTCAAATACATTTCCGCTTACTAACATAAATTGTTGAAGGAGAAATTTAAACTATACGTTTTCTAGCTGAACTAAATTTTGGCATACTATGTATTATCTATTCAAGTGTATATATTATATACATATAATTATATACAGGGAATATATGTATATATGAAATTATCTGTATATATGAAATTATATACAGGGCTGCAATAATTGGATACTTTCTCGGCAATGGATGATAATGTCTGAAATGGGATTTCCAAATATGCTATGCGTTTTCAAAAATACTTATTTGAATATTACTTTGTCATTTTTCATATTATTAATCTCCTTGGGACGAGCGACATGTATACGTGCCGCAAAAAAGCATAAGAATCCTTCTTTATATCCACCAGTAAAATTTCGCTGTAAAATTTGCCAAATTTAATCGGAGCATTGTCTCGAATTAATAAAGCACAAATTTCTGTTTTTAAAAAAGCGGTGACAAATCATGAAAAATTTCGTAAAATGCTCCCATCGCGAAAAGGTTAAAGCGTGAAGCTTTCTTAAAATATTAGGGAAATGTTGGAAAGGGTTTTATAATTTATGTTTGGCGATTGATTTTTAGTTCTTGTTAATATTTTAATTGAAAAAAAAATTAAAATTAAAAAAAACTTATAATTTTTGAAGAATATTAAATTAATAGTATAGGTTTTTTTTCCATATCTGACTATTTTACAAAATTAAAAACAGATATTAATAAAAAGATAAATATCGTAAAAATGTAGTCATAATGATTATATAGACATTGATCTTCCCTCTTAAATAAAAGCAGCGAACTTTTAAAAACAGTATAAAGATGCAGAGGTTCTTTTTATAAGAACTGGTTCTATATATATACTTAAAAAAATAATAAAACAATTTTAGTTTTGAAAGCAGTGATTTGGTCTGGAGAAACAAATGAATGTTATCTATTAATTACAGAGTTAATTACATTGTTTTATTTTCTAGCAATATCCGCGTACTAATCAGATTTTGTAATATTTACTGTTTTAAAAACAAAGGTAAATTATCATGCAACTTTTTTTTTTTTCACTGAGGGAAAACGTTACATTTCACTATTTACAATCGAAGTATGTGACATTTATGAATGACAAAAAATGTTACTTCTTTCTATGTATTTTTAAGTCTTAAATCAACATATGGGACCAATAACAGTAAAGAGACATTTCTATGTTGAAATGAATCTCATATATTTCTTTTATATAAAAGCATTTATTTTTTTATATTTAACTTTTAAACAATATCTATTTACTTAGATTGATTTCTGATGCTTAAGAAATGTAAAGATAATCCGAATCCAGCATGCACTTTTTATTAAATACAAATTGTTTATTAATTTAATTATTATTATTTTTTAACATGATTATGATTATTATTTACTTTAATTAGCATGATGATAATTATTATTTTTTTATCAATGAACATCTTTTTTTTTTTTACTTGAAATATTGAACTTTTTTAGTTGAAAATGAAAGTAAATATCAGATATCTTAAAGAATGTTTAATAAAATTCTTTGTTTATTTGACATATTTTTAAAGTCTTACTTCAACGCACGCTATCAGCAATAGTAAAAAGTATAAACATATAATACGAAATATGTGCCGAAATAGTTGTGTAGAATCGGTTTTTCCTTCTTCAGTAAAAACAGTAAATATAAAAATTTAATAAAGACATAGATACGTCTTCCTCTTAATCTATTTATAAGACTGAGTTGATGTTATGGATATATTTTTTAAAGAAAAAGAATTCGATTTTCATGTCAATGAGTTGGCCAGGAGACAGCTTGAAATAAATGTTATCTGTTTCATTCATAAAAATGCTACACTTTTTTTTTCATGTTTGCTTTTCAAGAAACGCCTAGAGCACATTAGATTTTGCGATCTTTTAATATAATTTAACGAGTAATGATAAAGATTAACTTGAATCTATCTTTTAAAAAATTGGATAATAGCAAAAATATTATTTCTAAGTAAGTAAAATGCATTTTTCCAATTAAATAATTTTTTTTCTGCATGATTTTAGGGGTAACTATAGTGTCTGGCATGATTTTTTTTTCTTTTTCTATCCATTTTAATAATGTTATTATGATTTCTTTTAATGTTTTTTTTTTCATTTTCTTTTGGTTTCATGTGTATAGATAGTCCTAAATTCGTATTGTTTTGCTTTTTCATTCCTAATACGCAGATGAAACCACACACTTTTTTTTTATAGTTCCAAAGTATTTGTGAGCTTGAGGATTTTACATTGGTTCTGCAAGCTTTGATTGTATTCATTTTGATTTTTTCCCATGTTTCAATGTGGTAATTTTGTATTAAATTCAATAGTTTAGAGGAGACTGGGGTACAATGGTCCACTTTTGTAAATTTCGACTGTTTACTCTTAAAGTATTGATTTTTTTTCTTTTTATCAAGTGCATGCATGTTACCTATACATTAAAGATTATACTGCATCCACTCAAAAATAATAATTATGCATACTTTTTTTTAATATATTTTTTTTAAATAGCAAGTGACAAAGTGGACCATTGTACCCCAATGACGGGGTACAATGGTCCACAGCATGGGGCTCTATGGACCACTTGTAATTTGAAGAAAAATATATCAGTGTAGTTCATTTTTTAACAATAAGAAAGATAAACTATATCATAATTTGTTTATTGATATTTTATTATTCACTTTTATTTGTTTATTCATATTTTATTATTCATTTTTATTTGTTTATTCACTCTTTTAGCTCTAACTAAAGTAACATTTTTTTAAAATCATTAAGACATTATACCGGTCGCAGATTGAACAATTAGGTTTATTGTCTTCCACAATACATTTTACAGCCTGTTCCATAACTCCATGTGGCACAAAATCTCTATTGGTTTTCCTAGGCTTGTTTCTTGGCATTGCTAAAAGAAATATGAAAAATAATATATATCCTTTTTGTCCAATGATGCCACTTAAAATAAAAACTTGGTTAAATATAAACCTTTATAATAAGAAATATATATATCTAAATATGTGACTAAGGAAAAAATTATAATAAATTTTTCCTGTCTACTTTACATAATCTGTATTTTTTTAATGAATTTCACCTTATTTAATTATTATATCCAGATACAAACTAACAGGTAGATATATTTTTGTTTTTCTCATTCTACTATTTTATTTAAATCTAACTTATTATGGATACATGTATGTATAAGTTCAGGAATATTGAATTAACAAATTATATGAAATTTAAAAAAAGCCCTCAAACGCACAAAATAATTTGTTTACTAATTTTTTGTGCTCAATTTGTGTTAATTTTTTTAATTTGAAAGCTTATATTATGTAGATAAATATTTCAAAATTGCATTTCACAACATGAATCATTAATTAATTAACACACATAAATAAAATAATTTATTAATTTTTAATTTGGGCTAATTTTTATGTTTGAAAGCATATGTTATACAGATAAATATTTCAAAAATGTATTGCACAACATGAAAATAGAATAACCCAACACAGCAAACTCAAACATGACAAGACAATCTAATGCAATCAGCAATATCGGAACAACCACAAATAAAATTGGAGATTGTGGCATGTGGCACGTGGCTCGTTATCAGGAGCGGTGCAACGCAGACAATACTATATATATATATGTACAGGGTGAGTCATAAATATCGAAACAATAGGCTATCTCCTTAAATATTGCCCCTAGACCCATACTTCCAATTGCAAAGTTTCATCAAAAAAGGTAAATTTTTTGATAGGATAAGTTGCAACTCCATGGGGGGTCTATTTTAAAAAATACGAAAATTAAATTTTTATACGACCCCCAGAGAATAAAACTTCCAATTAGAAAATTTTTCCTTATCCTCTTCTGAATCGAACAAAAAAAATTTATCTCGATATCTGCAAATCCCTGGATGATATTAAAATCCAAAATTTTTCAAAATTCGTGACTTACACCACTTTAGCATACATCTGAGTGCAGCGATATCAGTTCATTTGAAATATAATTTAGGGATCGACCATTAATTTACGCATTGTTAAATGTAGACCCAAGACAATACTTTAACTTTTAAATATAAAATAAAAGCGTATAGCTTTTTGCTTTAAACTTCCTTGACATATGCTAGATGTCTGCAATACCTCGAGCTTGGCGCCAGGCTCGTAATTTGCACGACCCATTGGCCGGACCGTCTTTTTAAACACTTATTAAAAGTGTTATTAAATTAAGTGATATTAATTAAACTCTCATTAACCGTGTTTTTAAAACTTATTGCCGCAGGCAATAAGTTTAGTAAAAATAGTAATAGCGATAATGACCCTTATATTAACTGGATCATATGGAATATATTTTAATGTTATTGTACATTTTAATGTTAATGGAAATATATTTTAATAAATTACTTAGAATTTTTTTCAAAAATCTAATTTGTACTATTCAGCTTCAAAATTTATGTGGTTTTAAACATATTTTTACTTTTTTCTATCTTTACAAGAGAAAAGTATTGGATTCATGAAAATTTTGAATTCCGGTTTTCGACGGATTCACACGTTTTAGGGCTCAGAGATACCGAAAAACATGTTTTTACAAAATGTCTGTCTGTGAGTCACTGCTTCTGTATCTCTGTATATGATATACATTTTGTGAGCGCGCTATCTCAAGAACTAATACACAAAATTTAATAAAAAATTATATTTACTTAGTTCTTGATATACATTGATGCTGATTAGTTTTTGGTGTGAATCGCTTAACAGGTGACCCTACTGTAAAGGCTTTTGTGCGATTTCCGCGATCGCTGTATCTACAGAATGCAAGGAATATCATCAATCTTCAGATTCAGTTATTCCTTGACAGGAGTTGATATTATTTATATTTTGTTGTATATGGCTCCACGAGAGGCGCTGCAACTCTGAATTTGTTACGATTTCTGCAATAGCTCTACTTTAAGAACTAATGCAGGAATTTCCATAAAAAGTCAGATGCAGTTACTTCTTGACATGAATTGGTTTTGTTTACGTTTTTGTATCAATCATCTTTCGGATGGCGTTTTCATAATGAATTTTGTATAGTTTACACGATTTCAGTGATATCTTGTACTAATCCACGGAATTTCGTATCTTTAGAGTCCTCCGATTGCTACATCCCAGTAGTTTATTTATTCCAAACGGCATTAAAAAAATATTTATTGGAATGTTAAAGTCGAAGTGTATAACGTTTCTGTTGCGTATTTTTTTTATGCTAAGCTTCCACTAATATTTCATTCTAAGTGTATTTAATTGATCAAGGTTTAATGCGTTCGAACCAAACATCATTTAAGAAATTCAATTGAATAATTTCAACTTAAAACGTTTAAATGAAATATGCCGAAGATTCATTAAACACCTGTTCTTGTTTTAAAAAGATAACTGATTCGCAAGTTAAACAAAATTTAAAATGTATTTGTATTTGAACTGAAAACTGTATGTTAAACTCTAAAAAATGAAAAAAAAAAAAGCGCAGCGGCCTTTGAGTCCGCTTACAGCGGTTAACACGTTAGAAATTGTTTTTTTTTTTTTTTTTTTTTTTTTTTTTTTAAATTCCGGCCAATTATCTGCAGTAGGAAATCCAGGGTTCGAAAAAAACCACGGAAAACTTCGAACGGTTAGGCCGATGGTTGCGATTGGGTTTGAACACAATACCTACCGTCTACCAGTTTGGAGGCCCATAATTAGAGGCATCTTTTACGCATCGTGTAGTGGCAATTTTAACAAGAAAAATATGAAGTTGACAGGGATAAAACAATGAAAAAAATTGAAGTCGGCGTGATAAAAATATTAAGTTTAAATAAGCTGACTCATTTAAATAGTAATTAAAGAAGGCGAAAATGGCAAAACTTAAACAAAATCTGGAATCGAAACTACACAAGAAGGAGTTAATCACCTAGACACTTTTAAAAAAGCATTTAAACGTTAGGAGCCAATCTTTGTTTAAAACTAAATGCACTTTTCTTCATCAGATGTTTTTATTTCAGTATTTCTCATTTTTAAACTTACATCATAAGTCAGTAACCCTTGGTTAAGGTAACAATTCAATAGTTTTTTAACACCTCAATTAAAAAAAAATTAAAAAAAAAATTGCCGAAAAATGTTTTCACCTCAGAAAATTTACTTTTAAAAATATGATTTGTTTACAAAAAATTGCATCTTTTTTTAAATTGCTATTATAAATACTTTTATTTTTTAAAAATATTATTTAAAATGCTGAATCAAAATTGAAAATTAAACATTTTCATTTAATTAAAAGAAAAAAAATTCAACGCGACAAATAATATTTTGAGTTATGACAATTTTAATTTACTCTAAATTTTTTGAAAAAAAAAATATTAAGAAAGCTTATGATGTGATAGTGCTTACAAATTATGTGGTTAACCATCACAAAACATTCAAAATTCAAACTCTATAAATAAATAAATAAAATAAATGTTTCCTGGACAACATACAGCAACATTGTTTCTTCAATTACACGCATTTCAATTTGTGTCTGATCCCTTGAAACCTCACGATTTATTAAAATTGTCATAACTCTCTGAGTTTTGGAGATATCAAGATGGAATTTTTTTTGTTAAATTCAGGAATGGATAAGGAAAATTTTTCTAATTGGAAGTTTTATCCTCTGGGGACCGTATAAAAATTTAATTTTTGTATTTTTTAAAATAGACCCCCCATGAAGTTGCAACTTATCTTATCAAAAAATTCACTTTTTTTTGGTGAAACTTTGCAATTGGAAGTATGGGTCTAGGGGCAATATTTAAGGAGATAGCCTATTGTTTCGATATTTATGACTCACCCTGTATATATATATATATATATATATATATATATATATATATATATATATATATATATATATATATATATATACAGGTTGTTTCAGTTAAACGTTTCAGAACTCCTAAGAGGGGTAGAGTGTATCCTGACGACTCCAAATTATGTAGCATTGCCGGGTCAAAAAAGCTTTCCCGACACGCTGGATGGCGTTGTGCAAAAGTTCCGAGCTTTCATGCAGGGAATCGTCATTTCGCACAAGGGCACCAAGTTAGTAGGATGGCTGATTATACGAATGCAGAGTTAGCCGATACACATTTAGCGTCAAAAATATACTGTTGACAATGCTGAGGAGTTGGTTGCAAGAATATCAGTAGCTGCCGGAGAAATTCGAGATATGCCTGGAGTATTCGAGAATGTTCGGATTTTCATGCGCAGGAGATGTGAGGTATTGATTGTAGTCGGTGGCAGAAATTTCGAACACTCACTTTGACCAATGTACCTTTTGCTCTTTTACATGTATTATTAAAACAATTTTTCACTTACGGTGTCTTTCCTTTATGGTGCTTCTGTGTACATCACCGCTTCAGGAAAACATTTCCGACCTCACATTGCTATATGAATTCAAGTCGTCAGGATGCACCCTACCTCTCTTAGGATATATATATATATATATATATATATATATATATATATATATATATATATATATGTATGTATATATATATAGAGAGAGAGAGATAATCATTAAATGTATAACAACGTATAAACCATTGAATTTAATACAAACTTAGCACACTGAAACATAGAAAAATAAACCAATACGAATGCAATCAAAACTTGCAGAACTAAAGTAGAATCCACAGGCCCACAAATACTTTGGGTCTACAATTAAAGTATGTGGTTTCATCTTCGTATTAGGAATGAAAAACAAAATAATACAAATTTGGGGCTACCTATACACATAAAAAAACAAAATAAAATGCAGAAATCATTAAAACTAAATCATAATAAAATTATTAAAAGGGATAGAAAATGGAAAATATATACCAGACACTATGGTTACCTCTAAAATGATGTAGCAAATATCCTTTAATTGAACAATACTGCCGAAATAGTCAAGTAGAATTTGATTTTCGTTCATCATTAAAAACAGTGAATATAGGAATTTAATAAAGACGTCTTCCTCTTGATCTATTTATAAGACTCAGTTGATGCTATGGATACTTTTTTTTAAAGAAAAACAATTTTATTTTCATGTCAAAGAGTTAGCCAGGAGACAGCTTGAAATGAATCTTATCTGTTTCATTCATAAAAATGCTCCATTTTTTTATGTTTGCTTTTCAAGCAATTCCCAGAGCACATTAGGTTTTGCGATCATTTAATATAATTTAATAATTAATGTTAAATATTAACTTGAATCTAACTTTTAACTTTTAATTTGGCAATACCTAAAATATCATTTGTAAGTAAGTAAAAATATGTCGGTAAAATGTATATATTAATTTTATATTTTATTCCTTCTTTTATCTTATTATCTTTTATCTTTTATCATATTAAAATGTTGAGTTTAGGTTAGTATTGTCCAATTAAAGGACATTTGCTACATCATTTTAGAGGTAACCATAGTGTCTGGTATATATTTTCCATTTTCTATCCCTTTTAATATTATTATGATTTAGTTTTAATGATTTCTGCATTTTATTTTGTTTTTTTATGTGTATAGGTAGCCCCAAATTTGTATTATTTTGTTTTTCATTCCTAATACGAAGATGAAACCACATACTTTAATTGTAGACCCAAAGTATTTGTGGGCCTGTGGATTCTACTTTAGTTCTGCAAGTTTCGATTGCATTCGTATTGGTTTATTTTTTCTATGTTTCAGTGTGCTAAGTTTGTATTAAATTCAATGGTTTATACGTTGTTATACATTTAATGATTATCTCTCTCTCTCTCTATATATATATACATACATATATATATATATATATATATATATATATATATATATATATATATATATATATATATATATATATCCTAAGAGAGGTAGGGTGCATCCTGACGACTTGAATTCATATAGCAATGTGAGGTCGGAAATGTTTTCCTGAAGCGGTGATGTACACAGAAGCACCATAAAGGAAAGACACCGTAAGTGAAAAATTGTTTTAATAATACATGTAAAAGAGCAAAAGGTACATTGGTCAAAGTGAGTGTTCGAAATTTCTGCCACCGACTACAATCAATACCTCACATCTCCTGCGCATGGAAATCCGAACATTCTCGAATACTCCAGGCATATCTCGAATTTCTCCGGCAGCTACTGATATTCTTGCAACCAACTCCTCAGCATTGTCAACAGTATATTTTTGACGCTAAATGTGTATCGGCTAACTCTGCATTCGTATAATCAGCCATCCTACTAACTTGGTGCCCTTGTGCGAAATGACGATTCCCTGTATGAAAGCTCGAAACTTTTGCACAACGCCATCCAGCGTGTCGGGAAAGCTTTTTTGACCCGGCAATGCTACATAATTTGGAGTCGTCAGGATACACTCTACCCCTCTTAGGAGTTCTGAAACGTTTAACTGAAACACCCTGTATATATATATAGTATTGTCTGCGTTGCACCGCTCCTGATAACGAGCCACGTGCCACATGCCACAATCTCCAATTTTATTTGTGGTTGTTCCGATATTGCTGATTGCATTTGATTGTCTTGTCATGTTTGAGTTTGCTGTGTTGGGTTATTCTATTTTCATTGTTTATGTTAATTTGTAGTGTTTTAAAATGGTTATACACAAATATATATATATATATATATATATATACATACAAAATCAACGAAAGTCTATTTTTATACGTCTAAATGAAAATTAAAGGATATATCGGATATCTTAAAGAACATTTAATAATTTATTATTATTATTATTAGATACGTTTTTAAATAGCATGTGCTGTCAACAATAGTAAAAATTATAAACATATATGAAATGGTGTCGAACTAGTCATGTAAAATCAGACTTTCCTTCTTCAGTAAAAACAGAGAATATAAAAATTTAATAAAGACGTCTTCTTTTTGATCTATTTATAAGACTGGGTTGATGCTATGGATATCTTTTTAAAAGAAAAACAATTTGATTTTCATGTCAATGAGTTGGCCAGGAGACAGCTTGAAATGAATGTTATCTGTTTCATTCATAAAAATACTTTCACTTTTTTTTATGTTTGCCTTCCAAGCAACGCCCAGAGCACATTAAGTTTTGCGATAATTTCTCTATTGTTATGTGCGATCCTTTGTTTTAACAATGCGGCTTTCTCCAAAGAGAGTGTATTATTTTGAGTGAAAAAGCCGGAAACACAATTTCTAGGTCTAAAGTTTATCTGCTTCAACTTCATATGAAACAGTAGATTATTAAGGTGATGCATGTATGAAAATGGACAACAATAATCCAGATTTATAAAGTATGAAATAAGTGCATTTTTCTGCTACAGGTGTTGTAAAGTTTGGTCTTTTGTTATTTGATCATGAGACAATAAGTCGTGTTTTGTTACAACTAAATCCTTTTTATGGGCCAAAAGTGGAAAAATAAAATTTTATTTTATCATGCAAAAATTGTAGATAAAAAAAAAAATCAAGATAAATTTATCCGATAGCAGTGACAATTCACGTATGTAGAAATGACCAAGAGTAAGATAAGTCAAGACTGTGTGCAATTCTATGGAAAATATGCCTGAACAGAAGAGAACATTGAATGTTATAAATTTTTTTTTTAATTTTAAATATTTTTACATTTTTAATTGTTGTTTTAGGCTCGTACATTATGTTGCCTAATTCGATGACAAATTGAGAGTTGTGGAAGTAGGCATCAATAGGAAAAATTGCTGTAAGTGGCAAAAGATTTATTTAGTCGCAAAAAAGGGTGTTTAATCCTAACTGAACTTAGGATGACAGTAATAGTTTTAAGAAAAAAAATACAACGATATGTATTTTGTTATGAAATGTTATAACATCACGAAAAGTTTTCGAAAAAGAGGGGGCTCCGTATGAACTGTAAATCACAATATCCTTTTTTTTTCTTTTGTAAAGCGTGAGACAAAATCTAATTTGTGTAGCCTAGTAGAGGGTTCGCTTCACTTATCATAATAACTTATCTTAAAGCAGGTTTCTATCACACCAATTTACATTCGTTATTTTTTAAATCGATTTGGTATTTCACAAGACTACATAAAAATCGTAATTTAAAACATTTTTAGAACACTTTTCGCACATTTCATCCTTTTGACTTTGGCATTTTATCCTTTTGACTTTGGCATTTTATCCCGACGGTTCTTAGAAAGAATTTGCATCTTTAAGTATTTATCATGAAAAACTTATGAATGTTAGACCTCCTCAGTATCATAAAACAGCAATTTGATACACTTTTCTCTCCTGCAATACCCAGGTGGTAATGATTTCAAGAAAAATAAAAATATTCCAAAGTAAATGTAATGATTTGTTATGCGTGAAATGTTAAAGCATCGAGAAAAGTTTTGGAAAAAGAGGGTGCTTCGAATGAACTGTAAATCCTAGTCCATATTTTTTTAACTGTAATATATTTGTGTTTTCTGAAGGTAATTACTGTCCTCTCATACTGAGCTACAGTAAAAGACACGGAACTTTCGATTAAATGCATGGTTTACGATCCAATGCTCTATGATATTTTTTCATTATTTTGATACCTACACTGTAAAAAAAAAGAAGTAGTATCGCAGTAAATTTCGGTTTATAAAATGCCTAAAAAGTTTAAATTTGCTCTTTTTCTCGTGTCAACGCAATTTTAAGAGGTTTAAAATATTAAAAATGCTGTATTTTCACCCCTTTAAACAAATTTTACAAGCCGTACACCAGATGAAGTGAAATCAACTACCCGTTGTAAAAGAAACAGGGCGCCATTTTGAAATGGCGCCGTGATTGGAATGTTCTGTGTTCCGGGTAAAAATGTTCTCTGATTTTGGATTATATTTCCAAGTAATGATAAATGATTAAAAAACTGTTAACATAGATCATATTCAGCACTTTTATCTACTAGCAGCTGTGATTAATTTAATTTGCTTGGACAATTTACGAAATCAGAAACAAACATTTTTGTTCTATGATGGCCGTAAGATATAAACAGCTGCAACGCAGTGTTTTGTTTGCAAAAAGAAAAAAATGCGAATACGCATGAAATTAAGTCCAATATGTAATAAACGAATGAATTATCTCTATTCTGTTTGATTTTTTTAAAAGCTAAACAAAGCTATGGATTTTTTTCAAATAAGTAAGTGACGTTAACTTTCTTTCTGGTTTGAACAATCACATTTAATTCTTTGTAAACGCTTGTTTTTATGATATATTTGTTGTACGTATACATACAAATTGATACATAATGCTTGAAAATATGACTTTGCAGCTATATATTATTTGTAGCCTAGCTATTTCATAAATGAAAGTTGCTTAATAATATAATCACATGAAATTGTCACTTTCGTACAGAGCTTTGAAATATTTAATTTTGATTTTATAGTGTTTTACTGCTTTAAATTCCGCAAAATATGAACTAACAGAATTATTAAATAAACATGGTGTTATAAACATGCATTTTTTCATTTTATATTTGTATTTTGATGTTTTTCACATTATTGGGAAAAATATTAGCATTGTGTAAAATTTTCCTAAAAAAGTTAAAAACATTGTCATACTCTTATTTTTCTGTTTGTTAAATTAGTAAAACATAATTAAAATGATCAATGGTGCCCGTTTGAATACATTTAATGGATGTAATCTTACTATTTCCATGAGGGGAGGGGGTTAATGTTCAGCAAGTAATTTTCAGTCAGATACACTAAATAAAGCTTAAATTAATGTTAAACATTTATAATAAATGAGACTATACCAAAATTCAGAGGTGCTGCAGCTATATTCTGCCCCCCCCCCCTCAAACCAATCTCATGCACACACACTATGGGACCTATGATAAAGATATTTTTAAGCATGTGAATACAGGAAATTCCATTGTTTACCAACTGAGTATTATGTTTAAAATGCACGTTATAATAAATTACTTTAATTAAAAGGAAGTTTGGCAGCCTCTTTGCGTGAAACAATTTATTTTAAATTATGGCTGTGTTAAATATAAAATGTAATCTTTAAATTATTTTTTTTTGTCTTGCTGTTAAAGTCATGTAAATGTTAAGAAATTTACCAACTACATATTTAGTGTTCTTTAATAAATGGTAGCAAATAAAAAAAATTTTAAGATTGTATTTCAAATTTAATACAGCCATAATTTAAAATAAATAGCTTCATGCAAAGAGGCTGCTAAACTTCCTTTTAATTGAGACAATTTATTATAGTATACATTTTAAACATATTACTTATTTTTCACTAAAAATGGTGGAAACTAAGTTGCCACTAAAAATGATGTTTGCTTACATCAGTCGATTGTTGGTGGTTTATCACATCAAATCATTGGTGGTGTTTTCTCACTCTACTTTTGGTGTAAAGTCACAGAATATTTTTTACAGTGTACTGTCACTCCTCTAAATTTTTCGCTCGAATTCGCAACACTCTGTATATGTATACAGAGCATAGTGTGTGCATATTGAATCGCAAAGGAAAATTATTAATTTTACTTATAAATAAGTACCCTTCTCACTTTTTCTCTCTAAATAAATTATTATCATCATTATCATTATTCGTAATATGGATAAAGTTAAAAATGTGACAAAAGAAGCACTCTAATACCTCTCTGTTGCAAAGTAGTATAGTACAACATCGGTAAATAAAAATATTTAAGGAACCACTAGAAACTGTGGGAGGAACTTCTTTTGGGATTTAGTAATGCAACGTGTTTATACTGCTATATGCTCTTTTATAGTACAGACCAATGTGTAATTTAGCATCTGGCTTTGTGCATCATGATTTCTTATGCTCGAAAGCTTAATTTGCTGTGTTTAATCTTATGCTCCGTTTTTTAAGATATTTAATGCATAATTCATGCGCATAAATTAATATAATAAAACTTGTTATAATACTTATGGTCATGTCATAAATAATATTAAAACACTGCAATGCATTTTATGGCGTTTCTTTACTTTTTGAGTTTTAGTAATCATATGGCAAGAATAAAGCGGTTTTCAGTGCTTTGAATAGTATCAAAGATCTTGGCAATATGAATTCATATGGCAAGGTTGAGTGAAAGATTTGCAATTCGCTGACACAATTTTCAAATTGATAATGGAATTTTCGTTTGTTTTTAAGAAATAGTTTGTTTTTAAGACTATTAATTCCTGTTCTTAAAATCTACCAATAAATATTTTAAATGTTAAATTTTAGTTGTTTTTAAACTTATTATGATTTATCTTGGACTTCATTAATTTACTTTTCACAATGAAAGAACTTTTTGAATGTGAACATACAGGCTAAGTTTTATTTTTTATAAATATATGGAAGTGATGGGTTTTTTACTGTCTGCGAGATGGCTGTATGTCGAGATAACTCACCGGAGAATCCTTCTAAGGTATCTTATCTCTTAATTACGCAAAGTTTGGAAAAAACCACAAAAACAATCCTAATGATTGAGGCAATATTCCAAATTGAGTTTGAACCCAGCACTTCCCCCCTATTAGGGGTTATACATAAATAACTTCATCAGCTTTTTAGTAATTTTGGATCCCCTTTCATCCTTCCGATATCATATGTTATCACCCTTTGACTCCACCCCTCCTTAATGATATTGTTATTAATGTTTTAAAAAAATCCCCTTTCGTTATGCGTGATAATATAAATATTGTTACATTTATTTTTCGCGTACTTTATTGATTCAAGAGAAGTGAATAAAATATCACTTTAACAACTTTATATCAAACAACACTTAAAAGAATTAGTATTTAAAATATTTTAATAGTATATTTATATTGGAGAATGCATGCAACAGTAATATTGGGTTGGGGAAAAAGTAAGTTCGCTTTTTTTCGTGTTTTTCAAAGTGAATTTATTTATATAAATAAAACAAAATTAATCAAAATTTATGTGCTATTTTGTTCGATGACCTTTTGCCATTTTTCTGGTAAAACAATAATTCCGTCACTGTAGAATTTCTGAGAGTTCTGGGCAAAAAACTTAATAAGGTGATTTTCACAAGCCTTTTTTGAAACCAGCTTAACACCTTCAAGAGAGTACCGCATAGGGCGGAACAAATAGTAATCCGTCGGATCCAGGCTCGGACTATATGATGAATTCATCAAAACTTCCCAACAAAGCTCTTTCAGTTTTTGCCGAGTGACTAAATATGCGTGTGGTTTAGCGTTGTCGTGATGGAAGACAGCGCCTTTCCTTACGATCAATTTTGACCGTGTTTTTTAATTGCCTGCTTCAATCGCTTTAGTTGTTTGCAGAAGATAGTTGAATTGATGATTCGGCCAGGTTTGAGCAACTCATGATGGAAAATTCCTTTTTTAATCCCACCAAACACTCAGAATCACTTTCGTAGGCATCAATCCGGGCTTTGCCACCATTTGTGAAGCTTCGATCACGATCTTTTTAGCACATTGTTGTTATACGTGATTCCCTTTTCATCACCCGTATTGATTTGTTTCAAAAATGGCTCGATTTCATACCGTTTCAGCAGCAATTCACAAATGAAAACTCTGTCCATTAAATTTTTCACTGTAAGTTTATGGGGAACCTAAGTATCGAGTTTCTTTTGGTATCCAATTTTATATAAATGGTTCAAAAGTGGTTTATGGTTAATGTTTAGTTCCGTAGCAATGTCGTGAAAAGGAATATGTCAGTCTACCTGGATTGTTTTTAAAATTTCATCGAATTTTTCAAGGATTGGCCGGCCAGGGAAAGGTTCATCTTTAACATCGAAATTTTCGGAAGGGAAAAGAGGAAACCGATTCTAACTTTGGCGTTTACTTAAGCACTGATCACCATAAATGTCACACAAGTTTCGATGAGCCTGTGCCAATTTTTCTCTTTTTGGAAGTAAAAAACTAAAATGTGACAAAAATGATCTTCTGAAATCTCTATTTTTAAAACGCAATAACTTTTGACTGGTGAAACAGATGACGCTACCTTTATATCTAGAATTTTTTAGAAACTGTTACTTTCAAACGCTGTATAGTATGACTTAATTGAGTAAGTATTACTCGTAAATGTAAGCTCTCTATCGAGAGAAAACGAATTTACTTTTTCCCCAACCCAATAATATATTCTTGCATTTGCCTTGCGAGGAGGGAGGGGGGATTTGTCATCTTAGGACTTCTCATCAACAGTTTCGGAAGACAACATTCGTTCTCTATTATTTACTAGTAAATGCAAGTATAATTTCAAACACACTTTGCATATAGTTTGTCGAACAGCAGATTAATTATCATGCATGTACGACAGAAGAATAGGAATGCCAAACATTGTGATATTCCGTATTTTGGAATTAAATAATTTTATAATCGTTTATTGGTTTTAATAATATCTTTGTATTTTTGTAAAAATAAATAATAATCTAAAAAAGATAAGAAATTATTTTTATGTAAAGACAAGTTTACAAAAAAAAAAAAAAAAAAAAAAAAAAAAAAAAAAAAAATAGAAGAAATTAAAAAAAAATTAAAAATGATAACGATATTCCCCACTCCCCCAAGAGTTATCTTATCCTATCCCCCCCATATCATATTTGAGATCCCCCTCACCCCTAAAATGATAATGTTATATTTTCACAGTCCCTTACCTTTGACAGAAAAACTCTTAAACACTGGTAAGACACTAAATGTAAGGCAATAAAATGTATTCATAATTTAGCATATACTATTTTCTAATAGGAAACTCATTATATATGCAAAAGGATAAAACTTGATGTGTTTAAACACTTCTAGTAACAAAATACCTATTTAAACAATTTCATTCCAGGTTTTTTCTATGCGGATTTTTTTTTTTTTTTTATCTAAGGTTGGTTTGTATCAGTTTTAGGCATTTTGCATATTTTTGAAGTTATATTGTATTCAATATTTATATTTTTACGTGTATTCTTAAATGCATATAACATTTTCGTAGGAGATATTGCATAGGGATGAATACATGTGATTCATTCAATAAATATATGCAAAAAATATAGATAATGTGTAATGCAGTTGTTACCAGCAGAATTATTTCAAAATTTAAATGTGAAATAATGTATATATATATATATATATAAATCTTCATAACATAATTCATTCGTGTATTGCCAATATTAAAGGGATTTCCAAATGAATAATTTTTAATTAAATAAAAGCTATTTTCATTTTACTTTTTTGATTGCAAGTATTATTACTATTGATGCAATTAGCGAATTTCAGCGAACTGTGATTAGCAACTTTTTTAGACACAAACAATAATTTTTTTTGCATAACATTTTTAAGAAAACGATTTTAAAAAGAAAACAAGAAAGAAAAAAAATCATGCGGCAAGCTTAGATTATGAAGCACTTACCAACACATTCAGAATAATGTAACAAAACTGGCCATTTAAAATATTATAATATTACACCTCATTCCGCCATAGGGAAATGCATAACGTATTTCAAAACTGATTTCAGCTGTTCTCATCTACACTCGGAAAATTACCTGAATTTTTTAGCAGCCCTGTATACGATATAGACATTTGTACCTATTAACAACATACATCCCAAAATTTAGTTCATGTAAGACATAGACATATTTCAGTTAAAAATTCCTTTTCAGCAATTTCCTCTAATAAGGAAAATGGTATGCAAATACTTTTGTATTTGCAAACCTCTATATGAGGTATAGAATGTATATATAAAGAGTAGTATGCAAAAAACTAATTAGATTTAAAAGCATACATAAAATTTTAAAACGTACTGTTTAACAATTATTACGCAAAAACAGTACTGTATCTGATTTCTTTTGTGTGTCCTTGTCAATTAATAAAAAATGCTATGAATGCTCTGTTTTAAGAATGTGATCATAGTGCAGCGATTTGTACCAGTTTCAATATATTAGAAATAGCGTAACATCATTTAAATGCTCTCCAAGCATTTACCCCCCCTCCCCCATATACCATAATGTATTTTTTTGGGGTGTCTCTGTAAACGAATCATTAATCATACATTCTTCATGTGCTATACTAAACATGATTTGATGACCCTTAATGAGCTTTATCATTTATGTGAAAATCCAAGTATATTTACGGGAGTTAGAGCGTGGACAGACGGACATTGGCAAACCGAATACATAAGCACTTTTCAACTTTGTTAGAAAATGCTAAAAAAAGAAACAAGAGTTTCACTTATATCTGAAAATATAGAAAATAAACTCAAAAGATCAAACATAAAAAATGAATAAAATAAATAAATAAATAAAATAATTGAAAAAATTCTACACCATGATCCAATTTCTTATCACAACTTGATTTTTAAGCCTTCAAAAACTTACGTTGTAACACAATGAGATTAGCAATACCATACATTTAGTTTTATTGGACCCTATCAGCATATATGAATAGCAATTAATCATTTAACTACAGGGTTAGAGATGTCTATCTAGAAAACAGTCGTTTTAAGACTATAACTGTAATGTTTGCCAATGTTATCGTTTAACAAACGCATTAGTTTAAAAAGAATAATGCAATAAAATCAAAATCTGTTAAAAGTTTTAAGGAAAGGGTTTTAAAAAGAAAAAAAAAAAGAAACAATATTTTTACTGATATCTGAAATTATAGAAAATAAACTCTAAGTACCAAACATTAAATATAAATAAATGAATAAGTAACTAAAATAATTAAAATTTTAAACCGTGATCCAATTTCTTAACTTAACTTAATTTTTAAGTCTTCAAAAATATACGTTGTTTCACATGAGATTAGTAATACCATACATTTAGTTTTAATAGACCCTATTAGCATATGCAAATTACAATAAATGATTTAACTATATTGTTAGAGATGTCTATCTAGAAAACAGGCATTTTCAGACTATAATTATAATATATTCTGTTGAGCTGTCTAAATGACAGACCAGATGTTATGACGAATAAGGTTATCTCAGCGAAAAATCCCAGCTGGCTAACGCCCAGGTAGCTTAACAGGTAAAGCATTGGCCTTGTAAACCAAGTATCTGGGTTCGATTCCCAGCCTGGTCAATTTTTCGCTCAGTTGAAAATATTTAATTCGTATAATTATAATGCCTGCCACTGTCATCGTCTATCAAGGGCATTAGTTAAAAAAGAATAATGTAAAATCGAAATCCGTTAAAATTTGCACTATAAAATAATAATTTGCATAAATGATAGTTCCCAGTAAAACACAACTCCATTATTATAATTGATGTGCTGATTGTGTTACCTTGAGACTTCTTTGAATAAATTTAAAATTTTACGACGGAGTGTTTGCCGCTTTCTCTGAGCAACTATTTTTTTCGAAATAAATTGATACCTGAAAAAGTCTTTATTTATAAATACTTTTTTAGAAATCTTCTATCTATATTAATAAAATAACAAATCGCTCTGTCTGTGTGTGTGTGTGTGTGTGTCTGCGATAGTTAGCGAAAACTACGGGACGTACGAAGCTCAAAATTTTTCTGAGAGTAGCCCAATATCTCTCCTGATGCACCTGACGCTCAGAATTTCAAAATTCTATTTATTAACTGAGTAATTAATTAAATTCCAAACCTCACTCTCATAAAAAATCGCTTTTTCTTAGCTTTTTTCACTTTCATTCTCTTATGGTTGGTTGGTTGCATGAAATTTTCGCAGAAATAATTTTAAAAACTCTGACTGACCTTTAAAATTCATAGACTGGCAAACTGTCAGTTTAAATGAGGATTTTTTTTATCACAGCTGCTGTATGCCATGGAGGAAAAATATAGGAGGTGGCGAAGTAAACCGAAAAAAAAGGTTTGCAATATGAAACCATTTATCGCTGAAATTTTAATGTCTCAAAATAAAGCACGAGGAAGGAATTTTGTATTAATAAGACGAATTGGAAGAAATGAATTACAGCTGAAGCATATTTTACGAAGTAATAGTAATTTTTTAAATGGTTTTTTCTATTATATTATTTATTAAAATAAATGTTTGCTGTTAAAATAATTGAAACTGGAAAATTAAAAATAATTAAATATCAAAACTAAATTAAATAAAATATTGAAAACATATGATTTGAAGTAAAAAATTGTATTACTAAAAGTTTTCTCTTTTTTTCAGAAATTTTTAATACTTTATGATGTAGATAAAAAATGTTTATGATTTAACAACATATTAATAATTCCATGTCAATATATAAAATATAGTGATGAAAAGATTCTTTTAAAATCATGCATGAACACTTTAATAATAATATTAATCTAAAATCTAGATTTCAGAGTGCAGACGATTTTAAGACATTAACGAAAGAATGTTGATTTTTCAAGCAAAGTCTTAAATGATGCTTCTATATTGATATTTCAAAGTCATATGATAAAAATAATCAAATAATTCTTGCCTATGATTGATCTAATTGTATCTTTCATGTATTCTGATCGTGCATTACAGGCAATAATGACACAAAACGTTACTTTTTTCAATGAAATTTTAGTCATCTATTCAATGACAGTTTAAAAGGTAAAAAACAAAAACAAGGAAATACTGGTTTAAACCAGTTTGAATTGATCGGATTTTCAAAGCACATGGTTTTGTTGGTGCTTATTTGGACTTAATGTAGCGGATTTTAGAGTTACATTTTTTGCGTCACCCAAGACATTATACTGCCACTCTATTAATTTCTTTTTACTATATGGTTGTACGCATATTTTTGACATTTCGAACATTAAAATGTATGAGTCATTAGCTGTGTTGCATTAAAAAATATTACACAACTCTTTTCTATGAGTTTATTTTTTTAATCATTGATTAAATTTAAATGTGTTCTATTCAATTTAAAATTGTAATATGGCTTTAATTTGTTTTTAAAACAAAAATAAAATATAGCTGTTTGGCGTATAATTGTTTGTATTCGCAAATGATTAATTCATCATAATAAATTATCAAATAGCAAAGTAAAGTATCTATCAGAAATAGCCATAAAAAGAATAGTAGCAAAACTGATTTTAACCTTAATGTTTAGATTAATTTAAACATAACCCGATCCCAACCAGAAAAAAAAAAACAGACCACACTCCGATCCGTGATGCACAAAATTTCCGTGAGTATAAACCCGACCCTGGCCTAAAAATGCTGTTTGGAAAAAACTATGGATTTGATAACTGACCCGAACCAAATCTGAATCGAGCAAAAATGTTCAAGTGAAGCATAACCCAATTCAAACAAGGAAAAATAATTTTCGTGGGCATGAAACCTGACCCGAACCTAAATATTTTCTTAAAAAATGCCCGAAATATGGCTCGAACGAAATCTGAAACCGATAAAAATATTCCAGAGAACTATAACCCGATCCCAGCAAGACAAAATACTTTCCATGGTCATAAACCCGACTCAAACCTGAAAAACGCCGTTTGAAAAATCCTGAACTTTGACCTAAACCACATCTAAATCTGACCAAAGTATTCGAAAGAACCATAACCGGATTCGAGTAAGACAAAATAATTTCCGTGGACATGAACCGAATCTGAACCTAAAAAATTTCTTTGAAAAAATCACGAAATCTGAACTTGAAAAAAAAATATTCCAGTGAAGCATGTTCTTATTCGAACAAGGCAGCATAATTTCCTTGAACACGCAAGAAAACCCGAACCCAAAAATTCCATTTGAAGAAAAAGCCGAAATCTGAATTTAAACAAATCTGTTCCCGACAAAAATATTCCAAAGAACCATAACTGTATCCGAGCAAGGCAAAATAATTTCCATGGACATGAATACGATCCGAACATTAAAACTCAATATCAAAAAATACCTATAATCTGAACCGAACGAAATCTGAACCCGACAAAAATGTTCTAATGAATCATAACCAGATCAGAACAAGACAAAATAATTTCCATGGACATGAAACCAATATATGGTTTGGTAAATTTAGGTTTCAGTTACACTACGGTAAGTCTTTGATTATATTTAATTTCCCGTTAGGTTACAGTTAGGTCACGGTTAAGTTAAAGTTAGGTTACAGTTAAATTGCATTTATGTTATGGTTAGAAAAAGGATATGTTACAATAAAGTGAAGGCTAGGTTACATTTATGTTATATTTAATTTACGGTAAGGTACGGTTAAGTCAAAGTTAGGTTACAGGCAGGTTATGGTTACGGTACAAAAGTTTACGGTTAGGAATTTATCCAGAGTGAACATTACGCATGATTTGTTTAAAAATAACACTTACCTTTGTTAAAATGGCTCTGAAATTATAATACTACATACCAACATTTTAGCTACGAGCGAATATCGATTTAATTCATGGTATAGTCGGATTTAAGAGCGATATAATTAGTTTGAAATTCAAAAATATTTCACTTGGGATTTCTATGTGAAAAAAAATGATTAGTTACGTAACTTAACAGTGATTTTTGATAAATATCAACACTTTAACACGAAAATCACGCAGTCGTTGGATACATATTCCCTCCCTCGTTTCTCATCGCTCATTTTGAGTATTTTTAGAGCTTAACGTTAGCTGTTTTTTAAACCGATTTTTCACACAGTCAGTGGCTAAGTATTTCAGACAATGCATTTCTGCATGTTTCGAGTTAATGATAAAATCATACAAATTTCAAGTTCGTTTAATATTGTTAATACGGACCCGGGCAACGCCGGGCAACGCCGGGCGAGTCAGCTAGTATATTAATAAAATAACAAAACGCTCTGTCTGTGTGTGTGTGTGTGTCTGCGATGGCTAGAAAAATCGACAGCATGTACGAGGCTCAAAATTTTTTTGAGAGTAGCCCCAAATCTCTCCTGATGCACCTGAGCTTCAGAATTTCGAAATTCTATTTATTAACTGAGTAATTAATTAAATTCCAAAGATCACTCTCATAAAAAATCGCCTTTTTTCTTCTTTTTTTCCCTTCATTTAGTTATGGTGGGTTGGTTGCATAAAATTTTCGCATAAATATTTAAAAAAGCTGGAACAGACCTTTAAAATTCATAGACTGGCTAACTGCCAGTTTAAATGATGATTTTTTATCACAGCGGTTGCAAACCATGGAGGAAAAAGATAGGTGGTGGTGAAGTAAACCGAAAAAAGGGTTGCAATATTAAACCATTTATCGCTCAAATTTTAATGACCCAAACAAAAGTTTTTGGAAGGGATTTTGCATTAATAAGACGAATTGAAAGAAATGAATTACAGCTGAAGCATATTTTACGAAGAAATAGTAATTTTTTGGTCTTTTTTCTATTATATTATTTATTTTAAAAAAATGTTTGCTTTTAAAATAATTGAAATTGATAAATTCGAAATAATTAAATGTCAAAATAAAATTAAATAAAATATTGAAAACATTTGATTTGAACTAAAAGTTGTATTACTAAAAGTTTTCTTTTTTTTTTCAGAACTTTTTAATACTTTATAACGTAGATGAAAAATATTTATGATTTAACAACATATTAATAACTCTGTGTCAATATATAAAATATATTTATGAAAACATTCTTTTAACATCATGCGCGAAAACTTAAATAACAAATATTAGTCTAAAATCTAGATTTCAGAGTGCAGACGATTTTAAGACATTAACGGAAGAATGTTAACTTCTCAAGCAAAATCCTAAATGGTGCTTCTATATTGATATTTCAAAGTCATATGATAAAAATAATCACATAATTCTTGCCTATGATTGATATATTTGTATCTTTTATGCATTCCGATCGTGTATTACAGTCAATAATGGCACAAAACGTTATTTTTTAAACGAAACTTAATCATCTATTCAATAACAGTGTAAAAGGTAAAAAACAAAGAAATACGGGTTTAAACCAGTTTGAATTGATCGGCGTGTCAAAATTAAATTATGGCTTTAATTTGGTTTTAAAACAAAAATAAAATATAGCTGTTTGGCGTACAATTGTTCGAATCCGCAAACGATTCATACACCATAAAAAAATTATCAAATAGCAAAGTAAATAATTTATCAGAAATAGCCATAAAAAGAATAGTAGCAAAACTGGTTATAACCTTAATGTTTAGACTAATTAACACATTACCCGATCCATATCAGAAAAAAACAAACCACACTCCGATCCGTGATAGACAAAATTTCCGTGAGTATAAACCCGACCCGAACCTAAAAATTCTGTTTGAAAAAAAAACTATGGATTTAATAACTGACCCGAACCAAATCTCAATCCCATAAAAATGTTCAAATGAAGCATAACCCGATCCAAACAAGGCAAAATAATGTTAGTGGGCATGAAACCTGACCCGAATCTAAATATTGTCTTAAAAAAAACTCGAAATATGACCCGAACAAAATCTGAAACCGATAAAAATATTCCATTGAACTATAACCCGATCCCAGCAAGACAAAATACTTTCCGTGGTCATAAACCCGACTCAAACCTAAAAAATTCCATTTGAAAAATTCTGAAATTTGACCCAAACCACATCTAAATCCGACCAAAATATTTGAAAGAACCATAACCGGATTAGAGTAAGACTAAATAATTTCCGTGGATATGAACCCGATACGAACCTAAAACTTAAATTCGAAAAAATACCTAAAATTTGAATCGAACCAAATCTGAATCTGACAAAACTATTTCAAAGAACCGCAACCGGATCCGAACAAGACAAAATATTTCCATGGACATGAACCCAATCCGAACCCGAAAAATTTCTTTGAAAAAATCGCGAAATCTGAACTGAACCAAATCTGAACTTGGCAAAAATATTCCAGTGAAGCATCTCCTTATACGAACAAGACAGAATAATTTTCGTGAACACGCAAGAAGGCCCGAACCCAAAAGTTCCATTTGAAAAAAAAAACCCGAAATCTGAATTGAATTAAATCTGAACCCGATAAAAGTATTCCAAAGAACTATAACCCGATCCGAGCAAGACGAAATAATTTCCATGGACATAAACCCGACTCGAACCTAAAAAATCCGATTTGAAAAAAAAACCTGAAATTTGACTCAAACCACATCTGAGTCCGATCAATATATTAGAAAGAATCATAACCGGACACGAGTATGATAAAATAATTTCCGTGGACATGAACGAGATTCGAACCTAAAAATTCTATTTGAAAAAATACCTGAAATTTGAATCGAACCAAATCTGAACATGACAAAAATATTCCAAAGAACCGTAACATGATGCGAATAAGACAAAATTTCCATGCATATGAACCGAATCTGAACCTAAAAATTTCTTTGAAAAAATCTCGAAATCTGAAATGAACTTGATAAAAATAGTCCAGTGAAGCATGTATTTATTCGAACAAGGCAGAATAATGTCCGTGAACACGCAAGAAAACCCGAATCCAAAAATTACATTTGAAAAAAAGCCGAAATCTAAATTAAATCAAGTCTGAACTTGACAAAAATATTCCAGTGAAGCATGTCTTTATTCGAATTAGACAGAATAATTTCCGTGGACACGCATTAAGACCTGAACCCGAAAATTCCGTTTGAAGAAAACGCCGAAATCTGAATTGAACAAAATCTGTTCCCGAGAAAATTATTTCACAGAAACATAACTGGATCCGAGCAAGGCAAAATAACTTCCATGGACATGAATCCGACCCGAACCTTTAAATCGAATTTCAAAAAACACCTGAAACCTGAATCGAACCAAATCTAAACCCGACAAAAATATTCTAATGAATCATAACCAAATCCGAACAAGACAAAATAATTTCCATGGACATGAACTCAATAAATGGTTAGGTAACATTTGGGATGCGATTAGGTTGCAATTACATTACGGTAAGTCTTTGATTTTATTTAATTTCACATTAGGTTACAGTTAGATCACGGTTAATTTAAAGTTAGGTTAAAGTTAAATTGCATTTATGTGATGGTTAGAATAAGAATAGGTTACAATAAAGTGACGGTTAGGTTACATTTATGTTATATTTAAGTTACGGTAGGGTACTGTTAAGTCGCAGTTAGGTTACAGACAGATTATGGTTACGGTACAAAAGTTTACGGTTAGGAATTTGTCCACAGAGTCAACATTACGCATGCTTTGATTAAAAATATACACTTTTATTAAATGGCTGTGAAATTATAATACTATATACCAATCTTTTATCATCGCGTATCGATTTCATTCACAGTATAGTCGGATTTAAGAGTGATATAATTAGTTTGAAATTCAAAATTTTTCACTTGAGATTTCTATGCGAAAAAAATAATTAGTTACTACTACCGTGATTTAAAAGTGATTTTTACGGGTAAATATCAACACTTCAACACGAACCTAACGCAATTGTTGGATACATGTTCCCTCCCGTGTTTCTCATTGCTCATTTTAAGTATTTTTAGAGCTTAATAGTAGTTGTTGTTTTTAAAACCAATTTTTCACAAAGTCAGCTGGCCCCACCAGTGGCCGAGAGGTTCGGACCTCTCAACTGGTAGACGGTAGGTGCTGGGTTCGAACCCAATCGCGGCTGTCGGCCTAACCGTTCGGAGTTTTCCGTGGTTTTCTTCGAACCTTGCGTAAATACGGGTTAGGTTCCCTTAGAAAGACCCCCACGGAGGGCACTCCCCCTGGTCCTACATCCCATTAGCGTAGATAATCGGACGACAAAAATCAACCAATCAACCACAAAGTCAGCTGCGACGTATTTCAGCCAATGCATTTCTGCATGCTTCCAGTTAATGATAAAATTATACAAATTTCAAGTCCGTTTAATATTGTTAATACGGACCCGGGCAACGCCGGGCGGGTCAGCTAGTTTGAAATATACCGATTGTTTTAAAATGGTCTGACTGTTTTTAAAATACAATAACTTACAAATAGTGGCAGCTATTTAAAAAATATATACTGTTGAATATTTATGTAAGATATCATTTTTTTGTGATTCCTGATTTTAGTTCCAAAATAGTAGTGATAGACGGAGCTGAAATAAATAAGTGCTTAATCGAGGGTGAAAGCTAAAATTAGCCAGCACTGATGTGAATGAAGGAGGTTTAACATGTGGATTTAGTGGGTCTCATTCTTATTGTGTTCTAAGAACAAAATTCTACATAGACTCCTCTTTCGTTCGAATATATGCGGCGTGATTGCGAGTTTGACCTTCCACTGAACGCCTATTGCTTTTAGCGCCTCCTGTCATCGCTGTTTTGAACTAAAACTGGGAATCGCAGTAAAATTTTTATTTCATCTTACATAACCCTTTGGAAATAATTATTTTAATAGCTATCACCGTTTTGCAAATTGTTAAATTTTAAAATCAATCAGTCCATTTGAGAACAAGGATATAATGCTATTTAAAGACAACTATAAAATATGGCACAATTTTTGAACCCCAATTGTGAATTACAACTAAATGAATTAATTATAATGTAAGTGATGTCTGTCTAGAAAACAGTCATTTTCAGACTTTCATTATAATGTCTATCAGTATTATCGTCTATCAAGAACATTAGTTTAAAAAGAATAATATAATAAACTCGAAATCTGTTAAAAATTGAGCTATAAAACAGTACTTAATACAAACAATAAAATTTTTGCATGAAAGTTTTAAGGAAACGATCTTAAAAAGAAAAAAAATGAAACAATGGTTTTACTGATATCACAAATGATAGAAAATAAACTCTAAGTATCAAACATTAAAAATAAATAAATAAATAAAATAGTTAAAATTCTACAACGTGATCCAATTTCTTAATACAAGTTGATTTTTAAGTTTTCAAAAAGATACGTTGTAGCATATGAGATTAGTAATACCATACATCCAGTTTTAATGGATCCTAACAGGATATAAGAATTATAATAAATGATTTAACTATAGTGTTAGAGATGTCTATCAAGAAAACAGGCATTTTCAGACTATAATTATAATGTCTGCCAGTGTTATCGTCTATCAAGGGCATTAGTTAAAAAAGAATAATGTAAACTTGAAATCTGTTAAAAGTTGCACTATAAAATAATAATTTGCATAAATGATAGTTCCCACTACATTACAACTCCATTATTATAATTGACGTGCTGATTGCGTTATCGTGAGACCTCTTTGAATGAATTTAAAATTTTATGACGGAGTGTTTGCCATTTCTCTGAGCAAATATTTTTTTCGAAATAAATTGATACCTGAAAAAGTCTTTATTAAGTCTTTATTTATAAATACTTTTTTAAAAATTTGAAATATACCGATTGTTTTAAAATGGTCTGACTGTTTTTAAAATGCAATAACTTACAAATAGTGGCAGCTATTTAAAAAATACATACTGTTGAATATTTATGTAAGATATCTTTTTTTGTGATTCCTAGATTTAGTTTCAAAATAGTAGTGATAGACGGAGCTGAAATAAATAAGTGCTTAATCGAGGGTGGAAACTAAAATCAGCCAGCACTGATGTGAATGAAGTAGGTTTAACATGTGGATTTAGTGGGTCTCATTCTTATTGTGTTCTAAGACCAAAATTCTACATAGACTCCCCTTTCGTTCGAATATATGCGGCGTGATTGCCATTTTGACCTTCCACTGAATGCCTATTACTTGTAGCGCCTCCTACCATCGCTGTTTTGAACTGAAACTGGGAATCGCAGTAAAAACTTTATTACATCTTACATAACCTTTTGGAAATAATTATTTTAATAGCTATTACCCTTTTGCAAATTATTAATTTTAAAATCAGTCAGTCCATTTGAGAAAAACTGAATAATGCTACTTAGAGACAACTATTAAACTATGGTCTATATAGTCTATATGGTCTATATATGGTCTATAGTATATGGACCATATAGTATATATGGTCTATATGGTCTATATGGTCTACTATATTTTTGAATCTCAATTGCGAATTACAATTAAATGAATTAACTATAATGTAAGTGATGTCGATCTTGAAAACAGTTATTTTCAGACTTTCATTATACTGTCTGGCAATGTTATCGACTATCAAGGGCATTAATTAAAAAAAAATAATCTAGTAAAATCGAAATCTGTTAAAAGCTGCATTATAAAATATTAATTTGCATAAGTGATAGCTCCTAATGAAGAACAACCATTATTATAATTGTCACGCTAATTGCGTTTTCGTGAGACCTCTTTGAATGAAATTTAAAATTTTGTGACGGAGCGTTTGCCAGTTTCTCTGTGCAAGTATTTTTTCGAAATAAATTGATACATGAAAAAGTCTTTAATTATAAATACTTATTTACAAATTTGAAATATATCGATTGTTTTAAAATGGTTTGACTGTTTTTAATTTATCCAATAGCTTACAAAGGATGGCAGCTATTAAAAAAATATATTGTTGGGTGTTTATGTATGATTTCAAGAGTTTTTCTTTTCTGGGATTCCCGGTTTTATATTTAAATGGTAGTGATAGATGGAGCTGAAATAAATAAGTGCTTAATTGAGGGACAAAACTAAAATCAACCACCAATGATGCAAACGAAGGAGATTAAACATATTTATGGAGTGGGTCTCATCCTGACCGAATTCAAAATTGCATTATTAGAATAAAATTCTATGTAGGTGAATACCCGCTCCACATGTTTAGCCTCCTTCGTTCGCATAAATGCTGGGTGATTTTCATTTTGACCTTCCAATGAAGCCTATTGCTTCCAATGCCATTTATCATCGCTGTTTTGAACTAAAACCGGGATTAGAAGTAAAAAAAAATTGTCAAATATTAAATAACCCTCTGAAAAGAACCTTCTTAAGAGCTGTCACCATTTGCAAATTAAAATTTTTTTAAATCATTCTGTCCATTTGAGAGCAAGGGTTATAATGTTACTTAGAGCTAACTATTAACCCTTCACTGCACGATTTTTTCTATTGTTGTGAAGAAAAATGTTTGAAATCCATATATCGTTCTAATAATGGCACAAAAAAATTCTTTTCAAATTTTCAGCTAAAATTTGATATTTTGTGGCGTGTATCCTGTACACGCAATTAGGCTTTTTTTAATACTGCAACTGCTATATTTTGCAACTAAATGGGCTTTAATTAATTAATTTTATCTGCTTCACCGTCTGCAATTTGCTTTACATTAATATTTTTAAGTATTTAGTAAAAACAATAAAAGTAAATTTGGCCTTAAAAGCATGATCGATTTTTTTTCTTTTCTAAGGATAAATCCTAATGTTGTGTCAAAATGTAGCCATCTCACATGAGTAAAGTAAGTGTTATTCCATTATTTGGATTGTTCTTGATCAGTTACAGCGGTCATATTGGCCAAATTCATGACACATAATGAGAATTATTGTGTTTTTAGGTATGTGCCATACATGACCCACAGTGAAGTGAAGGATTAAACTATGGCACAACTTTTGAACCACAATTGTTTGTTTATATTCCATAATAACCCAGTTTTAAAAATTCAAATTAAAAGTCACATAACGTAGATTGGCTCTATGCCCCATTGATATTCAAACATTCATCATGATGTCTGGTAATACTACATTTGACAATAAAGTTCGGTGAATGAATTCAGACCGACCGATCTGGCAACACTGGGAAAACAAAACGCTACCTGCATAGAGGCAAGTATTGACCATCTTCCTCCATCGTTGTTCACTTGAGCGTCGGTTATGTTCTGTATAAGACGTGCTTTTAAGTGCTTGTTCAGTGTGTTGGTTCTTAACTGAGAACAGGAAAATGAACGAACAAAAGATCAATTTAAAGTTTGGTTTTAAGCTTTGCAAGACACCGAAAGAAATTCATGAGGGGGTGTGCAAATTGAACATCCACCATACTCGCCAGATCTCAATCCTCCAGACTTATTCCTATTTTCAGGACTCAAACTCTCTTTGAAAGAGATTTGACCCTATTGCTGACATCCAACGAAACGTGACGAAGCTTTTGAACTCCATCCCAAAAGAAGACTTCTTGCGAATTTCCCAGGTCATGTATAACAGATGTCAGTGGTGCATAGTTATAAGAGATGGCTATTTCGAAGGATGGTACGGTAACTTTCATTAGTATTTCATCTACATTAATTTTACAGGACTATTCACCGAAATTTATTGTCAGAGGTAGTATTATGTCTTATTAACCTCTTCAGACCTGATGTATAGGATACACATCTTTACAATTTCGGCCCAGCATATAATGAATGTTAAAAAAAGAGAAAATGGTTTAAATGGAAGCATAACTAAACCAAATAGCAATTTTTTATGCACTTTTTTAGCGAGGTACGTGTCATATAAAAATGTCTTGCAGCAGACATGTGCAAAATGTACAAAAAACGAAAATATAAATAATTTTACTATGTATTGAGATACCATTTGTAGAGTTCATTAGTAATAAAAAAAATATTAAATATATATTCATTTTATGATTTTCAATGTTTTTACAATGCAAAAAAGTAAAATAAAATAAAATATAAATTAAGAAATTGTAAAAAAAATGCAGCGTCAGGTGTGATAAATATGACCACTCTTATAATGGAAAAAATTGTGTATGATAAAATTTTATTTCACACTTAGATATTAACCTCCTAATGTATTTTTCATTTTAGACATTATTTATCACCATTCTGAAGAGATCCAAACAGCAATTTTAAACAAAGTTACCAAAATTTTTAATCAGTGAATTTGTCAGTTTGGAGTTCTAATGGTCTTATTTACTCCCAAATAAATGTGTGTAATCAAGTATAAAGAATAAATATAGTAGTCATAATTTCCACACTAGTAGTCTTAATTACCCCAAACTTTTGTGACTGAATCTTTGTGACTGAGTTTTTGATAGGGTAATTAAATACATATAGAACCCCGCCAATTTGGACCCCGTTAATCCGGATCGATTTGGTCAACTTTTTTCAAATTTGAGAAGCGATTTGAATAATTTCCATAACATTATCTTTGTTTCATCGTGATATTCTGAATAAAAAAAACCTTTTTTCTGAAATCTCTTCGGAATAATACCTTAAGCTTTCTTATTTAAACTACACCCAACGAACTACTTATGCTCAAGCGGATGCGTGACCGTACGGCTCGCAAAAGGTATTGAAAACTGGCACAGCAAAAAATTACAAATTTTTCATTACAAAGTAAACATTTTTACTATCTGTAAATAATCAATAAGTTAATCATAACGGGGATTTTTTGTAAGTATGTTTTATTTTATTTCATTTTTTTTTCTAATTCTTCGGATAATTCGGATTTTTGATAATCCGGATTGGGTCTGGACCCAATTAATCCGATTTATCGGGGTTTTACTGTACTGTTAACTTAGAAAGAAGAAGGCCTATGGTAATTAAAACTTTTAAGAACTGTTCTTAAAATGTTTAAAGTTACTTCCTATGTATTAAAAACACCACTTTTCCATATAGAAATAAGTAAGAAAAAAAAAATTAACAATGTTGAAAATGTAAAAAGAGGCTATAATTACCCCTCCTGACCCTATTTTTTGAATCGTCATGTACAAAAAAATAAATTTTATTTATTATTATTATTATTATTATTATTATTATTATTATTATTATTATTATTATTATTATTATTATTATTATTATTATTATTATTATTATTATTTTGCTGTTCAATCTTTTTTACTTTTACGTATTATTTGTTAATACAAATCCATAATTGAAAATTTAAAAAGTACATAAATAAACTCTGAAGTATGGATAGGCTATGCGTTATAGTTTAAAAACATCAATGCAAGGAGATCAAAACATACCTGCACCATTAAAAATGTGGATGCGCATAAAATATTGAATTATGCTCAAAGTTTTCTCATGAGGACAATAATTGCTGTAATAGACAAACTAGGAATTTCATGAGACTGCTTTGAATGAAATTGGACACTTTGTGACAAAGCGTTTAACTCATTTTTTGACGGCATTTTTTTTCTTCTTTTAAGAAAACTAATGAACGAGAAATTCTTTATAAATAAAAATTTATTTAGTCATTTGGAAAAAGTAATGACATTTACGCACAACCATTCACTTGTGACATATATTTTTTTAAACCAAGTATTTTTCTCCAATTGCTTATTCAGTATTTAAAACAACAAACAAAAGTCGCATAATAGTCACTGTAATAATAATAATAATAATAATAATAATAATAGTATGAGCATTAAAGGTTTTTGTTCTGATTTATCATTGTTCCATTCGTATTGATTCATTTTATTTTAGTTTTCAACCTTAATTTAAAAAAAAAAATAGTGATTTATGGTCACGAAATATTCATAATCTTAAAACTCTTTATTTTAAAAAATATAGAAAATAAACTCAATGCGTCAATCTTTATGTATATATATATATATATATATATATATATATATATAAGAAGTGGTGCGAAGTAACATTAAAAAATCAATAATGATCACTATGAATAATTTTACATGATAAATTAACTTATCATTATGACTTAATTTTTAAACATTTAGAAAACATTGTAACGTGGTAGCATATATGATTCGTAATGTCTGTGATTAATAATGCACACATTCCTTGTTGATTCTTTTGATATTATAAAACTTTTACAGATGACAAACAAATTGTTTAAATGCATTGTAAATGCTTACTGTCTAGAAAATAGACAAACTTCAAATTTTAATTATAATGTCTGACAATGACTGACAATGTCTGACAGTATCATTATTCATTAAGCATTATAGTTTAAAAGGATTAATGCACTAAAACCAAAATCTGATAAAAGCTATGCCATAAATAATACTAATTCATATAAAAGATTCAATTACGCTTAAAGCCTCCTAATGAGTAGAAATTACTACTATTATAGATACACTAATAGAGATTTCGTGAAACCTCTTTAAATTGAAATAAACTTTGTGACAAAGTCTTTAACGCTTTTATTTTTGACTGAGTATATCTTTCAAAGGAAAATAATGAATGGGAAAATTTTTATCAGTAAAAAAAAATATTAAGCTATTAGATATTGTAATGGCATCTTAGTACAATCATTCGTTTGTGGCAAAGTTTTTTTTAAATTCAAATGTTTGCTCCAATTGCTTATTGCTCAGAATTAAAAATGAAAAATCCCAATGTCTTTAATGATTCTAAGGACCACTAGCTATTATTTTTATTGTTATCATTTCTCATTATTTAATTGATGTTGTTTATTGTTCATCTTCTCTCAACCTAAATAGAAGAAAACACTTGCATAACTTATACTGCATTTATGATCTGATAATTTTGTTAATTAAGGTACCCTGGGGTAATAACGCCACTTTAAGGTTCTACCAATTTTCACGGCTCAGTTTTAGTTTGCATTTTTCAAACAAATATATGATTTGATACAACAACTCATTGACTATCTATATAAAAAGAAATAATTTAGCAGATATGTATTCATAAAATGTAATTGCGTGATTTCTTGACCTATGCTATTTGGCGTCATTACCCACCTATATGGGTAATAATGCCATGCAAACAAAACTATGAAATAAGATGGAATAATTGCATGTAGATTGCCCAATTCTAAAAATACAAACTCTACAAACTTAGAAATTGACAAATTGCATTCTAAGCTATTGAAAATGTTCAATTTTTTGAGAAAGTGCAAGAAAAATAAAGGTGTGGTGTGTGTGGGGGGGAGGGGGGGAGGATGAGGCAAAAGAATATCAGACGTGATCTTCTTTTTGCTTAAAAAGGACCGTTTAAATAGAATTATTAGAAACATCGCACAGTTTTAACTGTGTTTATTTCAATCAGTATTTAGAATGTAGCTCGGCCACTGTAATAGGGAATCAGCCGGGGTATTTATGCCAAGGATTGGCGTTATTACCCCGTTATAGTTATTGCGCTATACATTTTAAATTACAAATTATTTCGAGAAGATATCCAAAATATTCAACAACATTTTGAAAGTCCATAAAATGTACTACAAATTTATGTAATTAACACAGTATTTCCGGATTAAAAAAAAATAGTCTTCACATCACAAAACGTATCTTGCAAATTTTAGACCAAGCGTTAATTTTAGTTGCTTGTAAAAACAATAAGACGTAAAAATGAAACAGAATAACTTGAAGCTGTTTTCTGCGATTTATGTGACTCAAAACCCTTCTGCGCAGAGCACATAGGTGTCATTTACTAGATTATATCATAATTATGCAAAATATTAGCACTTGGCGTTATTACCCTGCCTAGCGTTATTAACCCAGACCACCTTACTGAATAACAATATAAAAACAATGCAAGAAAAAAAAAGTAAAAAAAAAAAAAAAAAAGAACTATGAAATGTATATTTTCACGTATCTGACATAAATTGCTGTTACAATACATTAGCAAATGAAACAAAAATTCAAAATAAATAATAGCACTGTATTCTCCATTTAATCGTCGCTCTGCTGTCAAATATTTTCTGATTCTCTATCTATATTATAAAGGCCAAACGTATCTGTGCGTAACGCATACGTCATTTTGCGAATGGCAATACTTTCCCATATATATATATTATAAAGGCCAAACGTATCTGTGCGTAACGCATACGTCATTTTGCGAATGGCAACACTTTCCCACGCAATTTCATTTTGCATTTTTCGCTTCTGCAAATTTTATACATCTAAATATCGCATATTTCTGATTTTTTTTACCGTCGTGTAGAGAAAAAAATGTTCTTTTAAATGCAATTTATTTAAAAGCTGTATCTCAAGTTGTTTTTGAGATATTAATTTTTTTATAGTTTTTAGTACCAATTTTGTAATTGTGACGACAGAATCACTCCATTTTCTCTTAAAATTGAAAAAAAAAAAAAAAAAAAAAAAAAAAAGAAATTAAAATGCGTATACTTTTTTAAAAATATCGTCTGTTACAAAATTCCGCGATTTAGGTTTTATTTTGTTTAAGTTTTGAGTCAAAGTGATTTTAAAATGATCAAATTAAAATACCATTTTGGATATAAAAAGTACGCGTTTAAATTTTGAGGCGATGAAAATTATGACGGGTTTTAACTTCGCGTGAAATTTTATGATCGTATCAATTTGGAATAAATTTTGTTTTTTTAATTCGCATTTATATCAAACATAAGAGTCTCAATTGATAAACTCATCATAATAGCTGATCTTTATTATATTTTACTGATTTTATATGCGATTAAAGTTTAATTTTAGAAATTTGGACAACAGATTTTTATAGTATTTTCTTAATCTTAGTTAAAAGTAACCTGTGTTTTAGAGTTAGACTGATTAATATAAGATGTATTTTTTATAATATTTGTTTGAGAGGTAGACTGATCAATAGGGTGGAGCGAAAAAAATTTTTTTTTGAAAATCAAAAACGGGTAGGTGCCAAAAGTTGCCTTTATACTAGTACATCAACTGTGTGAAATTTTACCGCTGAAAAAAAATGGCTTGAGTCTGCGCTTTTGCTCCAAAAATCGAAATTTTGGGTAAAATTTGTCATTTTTTGACATTTTTTCAAAAAAATTAAAAAATTCCCACAGAGCTGGTTAGTATTTAAAAGTGTTGCTTAGATCTTTATATTTATCTGCTTAACATATTTAAACTATAAAACAATATCTGTAGTCTGTATAATTGGAGCAAATCTGACAACTTTTTGTGAAAAATCAGCTTTAACCTCTTTATTGGAGCTTACAACGAAATGTTGTTTTGAATGCATTTCTTACCTAGTTGTTTTCAAAACTACTGTGTATATAACTCATAGAGGTGGTTGCATTATCCCATCCGTCTCAACCATCCAATCATCTAGGCCCAGTGTTTTATTTATATATTGAATTGTTATTTTATTCCCGATGACGAGTATAAGTTTTCTATATATCAAAGTAATTTATCTCTTCTTTATATTCACTGACTTTGGATGATTTGGATCATGCTGGTGTGACCTGCTGCACGTATATTTAAATACCATGTATAACAGAAGAGAAGCTAAGCAATGTATTGGGTATGTTCTTAATTGAACCTATTCAGCAGTCTATTATCTTCATTAAAATTTCATGCAATTAGTACATTATGATTGGAAGTTTTGTTATCACAGCTTTCTTTCAATCGGTTACATTTTATATGCAATGATTCGCCTAAAAATTGATTATATGGATTTAATTTCTAGTATGTCATCATTTATTGAACCTATTACATTGAATATATGCTGAGAAGCTAGCTGTTTAATATTATAACGATTGTCACAGAGGATTGCAAACAAAATTTGCAAAAACTACTTGTTAACAATATTTCTAAAGAAGTTTTAGTATGCTTTATGTCGTTTCTTATGTTGTTCCGTAGTCTAGTAATTTCTAATAAGATTTTAGATCTATTATTTAGGTGTGTAGTACATTTGGTGTAAAACATCCCGCGGTATAAACTTGGATTATACATTTTGTGAGTGAACATATAAACGCTGATTGACAATCTGTGCTTATATAAAGCTGTAAATTTTATTAACTTTATGAGCTGTCTTTTGTGTGAGATGTTTGCTAAATTCCTATTCCCCATTCTTTCTGAGAAATAGCTTTCCTTATGAATTAGCTTTGCAATCTCCGACAGAAATTTCTAGTCTGTTCTGAGTATCTTTTTCTCAATTTGAGAAAATAATTTTTCAAAATTATTCTCTATTTTATAAAAAAAATTGCAATAGGAAGTGAATAGTATGCAGACAAAGATTTTTCTTATTGATCTGGTGAATCCATGTAGCTTATAACGTTTTATATCGACTTCTCAAATAACTGACGCAGAGGAAATTCACTGGAGTTGAAGTAGCGAATGATTCAATATTATACACAATTCTAAGCTTACCCCATGCAAAATGGTTCACAGTGACAAATAAAATTCTCCTAATTTTAAATGAGCACTTATAGTCGATTAGAATCCGTACATTTCCTCATAAAGTACTATGCATTATAAGTTTATGTCCAGGACATTTCACCATCAAATGTTGTCCGCTCATAAAAAGGGGATTTAAAAGTTAATAGGAAATTACCTAGATACGAAAACGCTTAGAAAACGGCATAAAACTAAAGAAAAAAAAGGTTATTTACAACAGCGGTTGTTTTACACATGGAGAACAAATTTTCATTGCAATTCTCTCTGACGATCACCATCACATGAAACAGCTCGCTTCTCAACATATAAAAAATGCAATAGTAGAATAAATTACGGCATACTTATAGTTGAAATATCTGCAATCATCTTTGAAGCAAATCATTACGTAAAAAAAAAAATACAATTGACTGAAAAAATGTTGTGGTAACAGAACTTCCAATCACTATTCATCAACAGAATGTAAGTTTGATAAATATAATAGATGGCCGAATAGATCCCTTTGATAATATTCCCGTGCATTACTCTGCTTGTCATTTTTTTGTATAAACTGTAAAAATATACATGAAGATAGTTACAGAAGCATTTGGATGCAAAGAACAGATAAACAAGGTGGAAGCATGGAAAACATGCCAAATTTTTATAAAGAAAATCACAAATCAATGTATAAATAAAACACTGTACTAAGATGATCGAATAGTTGGGCCGGGTGGTATAGGAAATATAGCCACCTCCAAGACGCATGTCCAAGGTAGTTTCGAAAACAAGAGCTGTATTAAAAACAATAATTCGTTGTATGACCCAATAGAGTGGTAATGCTGTTTTCTCATTAAAAGTTGTCTGTTTTGCTCCAGCTATAGGGAATAAACATATTGTTTTATAGTTTAAATATGTTAAGCAGATAAATATAAAGGTCTAAGCAACACTTTTAAATACTAACCAGCTCTTTAGGAATTTTTTAATTTTTTTGAAAAAATGTCAAAAAATGACAAATTTTACCCAAAATTTCGATTTTTGGGGCAAAAGCGCAGACTCAAGCCATTTTTTTTCAGCGGTAAAATTTCACACAGTTGATGTACTAGTATAAAGGCAACTTTTGGCACCTACCCGTTTTTGATTTTCAAAAAAAATTTTTTTTCGCTCCACCCTACTGATCAATGTAAGATGCATTTTTTACTGTATTTTTGTAGATTTATTATAAGTTAATGAAGCATTTCCTTCTTAAACATTTTCTTTCGTTGAATTTGACGGTTTCCACCTCGTTATATTTAATATCTAAAAATATCCCATGAAGTTCGTAATGTTAAAATATTTTCTCACAATCACCGTTGTAACGATAAATAATAAATTAGTTTTTTTCAAAGGAAATATTGAGTGAAATCCACAATTATCGATATTTAACCCATCACACTCTTAAAATCTGCAGGTATAGCTGCATAGTCACTCCACTACATTTATAAAAAACTGTTATTTGACTGTATTATGGAGTATTCTCAATGATAAAAAAAGGTAACTGGTTTTGTGTGTGTGTGTATGCGAAATTCTGAAACTTCCTTCTTTTTGTGATAACTTAGATATTAGTTTTTATTTTGGAGTGACTTTTTTCACCATTAGTAGGGCTAGAACGTATTTAATGAAGAAAAATTTTTTGAAAACGCAAAATGCATCATTTTGAAGACATCCATTTTATATTCTAAAAATTAAAGTAATTTCTTCTTCTTCTTCTATGGTTCGACCTCTTTTCGAGTCAAGCCATTATTTATAGTGCCGTCGAGTATGTTTAAAGCTGCTATTAGATTCACCAACATTCCGTAAGACTTTTCACGAAATCACGGATTGATTTCCTCCAACTTTTCGCGAAATATCCTCCCAACTCCCTGTGTGATAGCAAACTGCAATGTCTCCCCAACTTTTTTTCACAGGTTCAAAAAAGTCTGGGCTAGCTTAGATTTTTCATCCAACATCGAACGTTTCAACGAATCAGAGATAAGCGATTGATACGAGTAGGCGACTGGCACTAGTAGAAACTGGTTTTACGGCTTTTCCTCCGACTTTTTCAAAGACAATTGCAAACCTTTTTCTCTCTTTGAACGGGAAAATGTTGGAGTTAAAATCAGCTGAAAAGTTTGTCTCTCCTAAAGTCCGTGAATCTAATAGCAGCTTTAGACATACCATTCTTTCAAATCTCATGTAACATTCTAGTCCAGACTATGATTGTTTTGAAACTCTAATATCGCTGCAATCTCCTAATTTCTGGACTAGCATACTAACAATTGGATTTTATTACAGCTATTATTAAACTAACGGATTGGTTAGCAACTGTTATTGAAATTAGCTCATAGGTTTCTTCATTGTACTGGGAGGCAAAGTTTGCTTCTTTAATTCTTGATTTTAAGAATTCACCTAATTTTACTTGAAAAAGGGAAAATAAAATACATGGAATACAATATTATAATATTTCTCGTTTTGTGAATACTGAGTTTGAATAGTATTTTTGGAAAATTTATCGACAATCGATAGTTCAGCTTAATTTATTGCTTTATATTCTATAGCAGTACTTGCAGTTATATCATTAAATATTGTCAAAATTTGAGAAAATAAAACGTTTTTAGAAATCATTACGCATTATCAGGTGCGGACATGAATAAAAATGGAATTATTTTAAAAATACTAATGTGTTTTTTTCTTTTAAATATTACATAATTTTCTGATACAACTATGCAGTTTTAAAAGTATATGAATCGCAAAAATGATTATCACAATGGCAGTAAATTTACAAGAAAGTAAAACAGAAAAAATAAATTAAACCAAATTATGGAAGAATATCTTATTTCTAATTTGTTATCTTATTTCAAAATTTCAGCCCCCGAAGAATTTGAAACTCCGACATTTTAGTCACTTTTTAACATAGAAGTCAAACAAAAAATTATCTACTATCCTTGCGCCAAGGTTTATTAATTAATGGGGAGTTGGATTCGATTTTTAATTTTCTGTATATCTTTTTGTTTAAAATGTCCTTAATTTTAAATCATGCTGGTCAATGAACTCGGTCGAATCTTGGTAAGACTTATGCACGAGTTCTGTTGCATCACTATACGTATGTATACCAACATTTGATCGGAGGGTGCTTTTGGGAATTCGATGAGCATGATAGGTTAAATCATGCCGAAAATTTACAAAATTGCTTGCTGTTATCAGTAGAACTTTAATTTTTTATGTAATAAAAGCTGCCTAAAAAATACAGAATAAAAGTGGGCAAGCATTAATGCTACCTGCATCGATTGCCTGAATTATACATTGTAAATACGCAAAATACATGTATGACAATAAACGATATATTCGTAATATATTCCTATGTAAATTTTTAAAGTCGTAAAACACCTTTTAAAGAGATATGCATTCATCCATTTAAAGTAATTTAAAAGATAACAGCGGGACGCATTCAGGCAGTCATCGCAAACAAAATATAAATGAACGAAGTTCAGCAATCAGTTCTTAAGAATTTGGAAATCTGAGATAAAATCACATTAGCATTTGCTTGAAATTCAAAATGCGTAATTTTACAAAAATATAAATCAAAGTAAAAACTTTACACTGATGATAATGAATATTTGTTTACTTTCTTTTATCTCCAAAGAAAGTGTTGTAATCGACATTTTTTTCGACTTCCAGTTTTCAACAGTTTTACACGTTTTAGAGGTCAGAGGTGCAAAAAAAAAAGTTTATACAAAATATCTGTCTGTCCGTCCGTTTGTTCGTATGTCCGTATGTCATCATTGTACCATGAAAAAGTGCATGAAATTATGCATAGATTTGAACCAATTTTTTGTGCAGTTATTTGGCTGTTGCAAGCAGATTGTCCTTTAGTTTAGAAATATTCTGCCAGATGGGGGCACTGTAATTGTGATTTTGTGCTATTTTCATTATAGTACCATCAAAAAATGTATGAAATTACTGCAAAAGCACAGAATTGAGCAGAATTTATTTTGCCAATGACTACGCCTTTAATTCTCCGATTCGCAGCCATGAATCCATAATGACTGAAATATAAATGTTTAAATTTTTGTTATTCCAATTTGTAGTCATGTTCATGATATGACGATAATACAATAAATATTAACGTCTATAATTTTTAAAAATTGCAACTATATTAGAAAACATGATAAGGTATCCTGGGATAATAACGCCACGTTAAGGTTCTACTAATTTTCACGGCTTAGTTTTAGATTTTATTTTTCAAACAAATATAGGATTTGATACAGCAACTTATTGTCTATCTATAGAAAAAAATTATTTAACAGATATGCTTTCAAAAAATGTAATGGCGAGATTTCTTGACCAATGCTATTTGGAGTTATTACCCACCTTTGTCTATTAAATGGTGGGATAGAAAATTAGACTCGCTGCCTACATCTAACAAACACTTTACTCTATATTTAGATCCTGATTCATCAATTAGAAAACACATAACCGTTGAAAGTAAAACTTTATTCTTTTTATTCGAATAGTTACTAATAAAAGTTTTCTGAACGAACTCTTCTGCATTAGCGTTTAACATTGACGTGCCATAATTTGCTAGTCTTGAATCTGAACATTCTCCTACATTTATTTTACCTTGTATATTATGTTCTGAAGAAACATATTCTTTCATATATGTATTATTTGTTTTGGGAAAATGAATAGTTTTGTGATGTCGTTTCTTGCAGAAACAAATGTTCTTTGATGTACAATTGGCTACTGGGTGTAAATTTAAACAATTGAAACATAACTTGTTACATTTTATTACATTTACTCTCTCATTAACAGATAACTTTAAATAATCTGGACACTTTGAAAGATGGTGCTGTTTGTGGCACAAAATACAGTTTAATGTTTTAACATCAGTTAAAAATACTTTATTTACACTTTTGGGATTATACTTTCGATTAACACTAAAATTCTCAGTAAGAGATTTTCCGCGTGATGTAAAATATAAATCAATCTCACGTCCTAATTCTTCTGGTAAAAACCATTTATCTCCTTGTCTCACACTAATGTGAGAAGCAGTCTCCTTATCTAATGTTTCATATAATTTATCTGACACAATCAATTGTTTTAGACTCTCGAAATCGGACACATTTCTTAAATTTAGATAATAATTCCAATTGGTCATCAGTCGTGAAGCGAATTGTACATGAGTCTCATTTGGTAGTTTAAAAGCTTTTCTAAATTGTTCTAGGCAAAAATAAGGTGTTGGTTGAAATTCTTTTAAGACTATTTCTTTTAATTTTTCATAATTCTCGATATCTGTATCGTGTAAATAAGTTAAAATGTTAGACGCTTTGTCACCTAATAAATTCAGCAGAATTTCTGCTTTATTTTCTTCCGAAACATTTTTAGTTTTGAAAGCCCGTTCTAAAGAAGAAAAGAAAAAACCCCATCCTTCAGGCTTAGTTGGAACTTTTACAGTCAAAGTTTTAATACTTTTTATTATTTGATCTAACGATTCCATTTTTACTTCACTTTCAGTAATAAAAGATTTAGTTTCAGATTTAATTTTAGCTAATTCCAATTCATTTTTTGATCGTTCAAATTCGTTTTTTGATCGTTCAAGTTTAAATTTTTCAAGATCAAATTGCCTTTGTTCTTCATGTTTACGACTCTCAATTATGGTGTTAGCTATTTCTGTTACAAAATCTGGTTTATTTTTATATATTTCGCTATTTTCAATAATATTGTTTAAATCAGCTATAGTCATTTTATCATTAATATTTAAATTTATTTCAGTGGCTATTTGCCTTAAATCTTCCTTTTTTGCTCCTTTAAACATTGTTTTAAATTTATATATAACAGTACAGATTAGAAAAATCACATTCACTTACTTTAAAAATTCCACTGCACGAAACTATATCGTTTCTTCTTGAACTCGAATAATTCAGAAATTTACGCGTTGCACTTTATTATCGCTGATCCTTCGTGGTCGGCGGACCACAAATTATGTCGATAACTCATTTAAAAAATTAAAATACTCAATAAAACTCATATTTAAAAAACTCTATGAACTCTATTTATTTAACTAGCTCACAACATAGCCGCTCATGGCTACGTTCTCTCAAAAACTCTAAACTCATAAAAACAAATGCAGACGATAAAAATCGTTGCCAAAAATACAGAATAAATACGACCGAACACAAATATAGGATTTGATACAGCAACTTATTGTCTATCTATAGAAAAAAATTATTTAACAGATATGCTTTCAAAAAATGTAATGGCGAGATTTCTTGACCAATGCTATTTGGAGTTATTACCCACCTATGCGGGTAATAACGCCATGCAAACAAATCTATAAAATATGAAGGAATAACCCCATGTAGCCCATTTCTAAAAATACAAACTCTATAGCCCTAGAAATTGACAAATTGTTGACAAATTTTTTTCTAAGCGATAGAAAATGTTTATTTTTTTGTGAAAGTGCAAGAAAAAGAAGGGGGGGGGGGCAAAAGAATATCAGACTTTGAGCTTTTTTTTTTCCCTATAAAGGACCGCTTAAAAAAATTATTAGAAACATTGCACGGTTTTAACCGTGTTTATCTAAATCAATATTTATGTTCCCATATATGCATTCTACGCGATAGAAAATATTAAATTTTTTGTGAAAGTGAAAAGAAAAGAGATTGGGGGAACATCTACAGTATATAACATCCTGAGCTTCTGTTTATTTAAAAAGTCCCGCTTAAATATAAGTATAAAAAACACTGCACAGTTTTATCCTTATTTTGTAATCATAATGTAATATATTAATATAATAATAATGTAATATAAATAAAATTTCCATATTATCAATATCCCTGTAAGATCCCTTATTAAATTTTACACATGATTCATGTGGTTATATTTGATTATCTCTATATTAGCAACAAAAATATCCTTTACTGTTGTTAGCTATCTCCTTAAACGCGTTTTTTTTGGGGGGGGGGGTCAAATTTCAGATTTTAACTCTTAGTTTCCAATTTAACTATAGGTACAACTGAAATCTCTTTCTTTTGAAGTTTTCGTACTATTGTTAAAAATATTTAAATAGATTAAATTTAGTTAGACTTAAACCTGTACAAAAAGTTTAGTGCAGAAATAGTACTCTATGAATTTTAATCATTGATCGCCATTTAACCTTTAACTAATGTTAAGGGTCTCACAGACCATTTCTTTTTGCAATTTTTATAGTTTAACTTCTAATTTTCAATTTAACTACAAACACTACCGAAATTTTGTTTCATTTGGAACTTTAGTACGATTATCAGACACTTTTAAATAGATGAATATTAATTATAATCGTCTTGTACAAAACGTTTAGCACAAAATACCATCCTATGAGTTAATCATGCCTTTTATTCATCTTTTGATCTTACGGTCTCACAGACATCTTCACATTAGTTACGTTACAATTTATATCACATCAGTTAAAGGTTAAATTTTGAAAATTTTGAAAAACAAAACGCTGAGAAAGCGGACAGTTAAAATTTAGAATTCAATTGAACAATCAAGTGGGAATTTAATAGAAACCTCTTTTTGAAAATGCATGAATTAGAATATCGAAAACATTTTTATATCGTTTTATTTATAAGAGTTTAAAATAGTTTTTAGATTAGTATTAAAAAAGAAAAATCAGTTATGGGTATCGGACCCCTTCCCCTTCTGTAATCTAACCATTTCAACAACAGCAATAATGCTGTCTTGTATACGTGAAGTAAAAAATAAACCCCTTCGGGTGTAGTTCCGCCACTGTAAGGAATAAACCGGGGTATTAACGCCAAGGAATGGCGTTATTACCCCGATATACTTATTGCGCAGTTCATATTAAACTACAAACTATCTGGCTAACATATCCAAAATCTTCTACAACATTTTGAAAGTACATGAAATGCACTACAAATTTAAATAGTAAACAAAATATTTCCTGGTAAATATATAGTCTTCACATCACAGAACCTACCTCGCAAATTTTAGATCAAGCATTAATTTTAGTTGCTTCAAAAAGCGATAAGACCTACAAATGGAACAAATTAACTTTAAGCTCCTGTTTGTGTTTTATATGACTCAGAACCCTTCCGCGCAGAGCCCACACGTGGCATTTTTCCGATTATTTTCTAGTTATGCGTAATATTAGCACTTGGCGTTATTATCCCACCTGGCGTTATTACACCAGAACATCTTAGATTGACTAAAAGTCTCATCTTTTACCAGCTGTCTACCCTTCCCAGTAAAACAAATTGGTTGTACTATTTTATAAAAATATCTTTGAGTCCACCCGATATTTTTGAGCTAACCCAATATTTTTCAAAAGTTGGCGCCACTGTGTATCATTTATATTATTGTACCAACAATAAATGTATGAATAGCCAGCAACGCGTAGAATTGAACCAAATTTTTTTATGTATATATTTGGCTATAACCAGCAATTTCCCTTTGAATTTGAAAACATTTTGCTGGAAGGTGTTACTGTAATAACGATTTTAGAGCGATTTTCTTATTTTACTTTCAAAAAATGTATCAAGTATAAGTGTTAGTATAAGCGTACGAAGTATTAACTATCTCTATCGTAAATTGTTTTCTTTGAAGTTGAGAGAAAGAGAGAAACTTGAGAGAAACTCTTCTCTCAACTTCATTAAAAATAATATGCATATCTGAAATACATACATGAACTACATACATGCAAAAATTTAGTCCAGTTAAGAAGTACATACCTCAGTTGAAAATACACCTTCAGCCATTTCCGTTAATAAGGAAAATGATATATGAGTTCTGTGTAGCCTTGTATACGAGTCATAGAATTTATATAGAACGATTAGTATACAAAATATTAGTTAAATTTAAAAGTGCATACCGAAATTGAAAACGCATTTCCATAACTTATTATTCAATCAATGTATTGTAATTGATTTTTTTATATGTCCCTATAAATGAATAAAAATTGCTATGATGCCCTGTTCTTACGTAATTGTAATGAAATTCGTAAAGTGATTTGTATCAGTTTCAATATATTTGAAGTAGCGTAATGTCATTAAAATACTCTGCAAATGATTTTTTTTTTATATTCCATAAAGTAATGGAATTCTTTTGATTGGCCTGTAAATGAAGTATTAGTGATGCACACATCATATGCAATACCTAGCATCAGTAGCATTTTTCAATTGCATGAAAATCTGAATATATTTACATGAGTTAGAGCGTAGACAGTCGGACAGATAAAACGGATTTATAAAAAAATTTCAACTCTGTTGGAAAGTGTTAAAAATTTAAGAGCAACAACTTGCATGTAGAAAACTGTAAAGGAGGTCATAAATCATACATAATGTATGGTTTCGAATTATTTATACAGACTGTTCCAGATATTTGTTTCTTTATTCCTGATTAAACAAATATAACTGTCGACTTATCGTTTGTTGAATCTAGAGATCTTTGACAACATTTCAAATATATGCCTCGTTGAGATTGCTGCCGATGCAGAACCTTTTTTGTTTGAGAAGAAAGATAGCAATATCTAAAGTAATTTCTATGCAATGACGATGGGTTGCCATTTTATTCAAATTAATTGCCGTTTCATTTTAGAACTGCATGAAATTAATTGAGATTAATCTTTTTGTTATTGCTACTTTAAACTATTCGTTGAGTTCCACAGTATTACTTATCCATCATGGATATGCATAATACAAATATGAAAATAAAACACGTGTAAAATGTTTACAAGATGCAATAAAATTCAAAATAATAATAATAAATAAATAAATAAACGCATATTTAAATATTTTTAATATGTAATAATGCCTTATCACTGAATTACGGGTATTAATTGATTATCTCGTCGACCCATTTCGACAAATTATATAATTCGCCAAACTACTCGCAAACTATACAAATTAGCATAATTTTTATTTTAAAGAACAAAAAAAAGGTACTACTAGGTTATCCGGTCGACCAAAAAATTATTGCCAATTTATAAGATTAAATGTAAATAATGGATGATCTTGAATGTCACATTCAATGACATTAAATGCGATTCACGTGTTTAAAATGTCATTAAGTGATTTTTATTTCGACTTTTTATTAATGTTTTTATTAATATTCTACTAATTATTGTTTTTTCGTTATTTAAAATAAAAATTATGTCAACATGTATAATTTGGCAATTAGTTTAGCGATTTGTATAATTTGGCGAAATTAGTCGACTGGATAACAGAATAGTACCCAATAAATAAATAAATAAATAAATAAAATAAATTATTAAAATATTGATAAAAATTCAAATAAAACGACGAATAATAATAACTTGATGAAAAACACGTGTAAAGTGTTTAATGTTAAGTGAATGTGAAATTTACGATAAGCCATTTTAGACATTTAATCTGATAGATTAGACATCGTTTTTTGGGACGGGATAATCGAGTAGAGCCGAATTGCGTAAAAGAAACATCCTTATAACTCCAAAAATCAACTGGTAATCATATTAACTAATATTTTAGTGCATCAGATTCAGCGTGTTATAATCAGTTAAAATATACAATTGAATTGAAATTTGAATGAAATACATCTTAATGAAAAATTGAAGAGTGTGAAAAATATGATTACAAATATCTCGACTACTAATTATCCGATCGAATTTATTTTTATGCAAAATTTATGCATTTTTTATTGTCTTTTACATCTTCTCCTTAAAATAAATTTTTTAAAAAATCGAAAAGTTTTACATACCTTTCATCAGAATGAATATTTAGAGTCCGAAAAAAATAACTCCGGTAATCGAGGTTACTGCTATTCAAAAGGCTTCTGCCCATTACTAAGTACACACCTAACTACAAGTCTCTATCTCATTTTGTTCGGGAAGTAGAGCGTTTACAGATACACAGACAGAGTGACAGACAATCAGAAAAAACAGACAGACAGACGACATTTTTTCCCCTAAATATAAGCTTTTCGATATCTTCAGTCTCTAAAAGTCTAAATCCGTGGAAATTTGTTTTCAATTTTCGAAACGATTGCAAGATTTGTCCTATATTACATCTAATGTTTAAGTAAAAATACAAAAACTTACGATGATGTTATATTTGGATGCTATTTATCTATTTGTCTATCAGTGTGATTGTCTATCTATGATCTATCTATCTCTTTATGAACCTGCGTGCATATTTTTCTATCACACTATCTAGCCATGTGTCTTTTGTCAGTCTCTCTACTTGCCTGCCTGCCTGGATTGTCTCTTGTTCTATCTCTCTTTCACGCTCTCTAACTCTCTAACTATGATTATGTATTTTACTTGTCTATTTGTCTGTCTGCCTGTCTCTTTATATATATTTCTCCGTATCTCTATTTATCAATGAAAATTATACTACAATTCGTGAATTGAAGTGTTACATATATTCACTTCATGTGTCGTTTAGAGTTGTATGAAATTAAATGAGATGATTTTGTTTATTCTTGAAACCTTAAAAATTACAGAAGCTCAGAAAGATGCTATTTGGGTAGTTTATTAATAATTATTTATACTTAAATAAAAAGAAAAAGAAAAATGATGATGAAAAAAATTGATAGAAAATATCTACCTCGTTCATATAAAATTCTAATGAAGAGATTTTTTGAAAGGAATTTCTGTAATAATTGTATGAAATGGCACTAATGTAGGAATTCGAATATTTGAGATGAACATATGAATACACTGTAAAAATAATTCTGAAATTCACGAATATTTTTTTCTGAATTTCACAGAAAAAGTTGCTTTTCACAACAAAAGGGAATTTTCCGTTAAAAATCAGAAAACTCCACCACATTTCCTGAAAATAAAGAAACGGAAGGAAATAGAAACAAAAAACGGAGACACCACTTATGTGGTGGGCTCTATGGCCGAGTGGTCAAGGCGCCACACCGCCAATCGCCTTCAAGCGCAGATTAAGGGTTCGAATCCTACTGGTTCCATAAAATGAAGAAAACATAAAAAATTCCTTTTAAATTATATTTTTTTTCTGTTTATCTTTCTCTTTTTTCTTATTAATTTTTTTTAACTAATTAGCCAATAAATAAATAAATAAATAAATAGTGTATGACAATTTCAAAAAATTGTCTATAACATTATTTTTTTTTAAAATGAATAACTTTTTTTTTCATTTATTCAAAAAAAAAAGAAAACCAGTGATTTTTTTTAAATTTAAACTAGTTAAAAAAAATTAAAATTGATTTAAAAAAATAATAAGTATTTGCATCAGTCTAAAATAAAATAAAATAAACCGTTTACAAATATTCCAACGAATATATTTGAAAAGAAATCTTTAAAAAGCACAACAGATTTTCCCACTAAATCATAAAACACGTACTTTGTACACGCCGATATCTGTAGCTTTGGCTCAGTCAGTAAGGATTTGTTCCGCTATTAAAAGGTCTCGAGTTTCATCCTCAGCACGGCTTGAGGTAAATTATTCAAATAAATAAATAAATTAAGTAAAATAATATAGCAACTTAAAATTACTCGAAAATTTCGAATTCCTTGACGATTAATCGATTTTTTTAATTTTAAAAATTATATTAAATTATTATTATTAAAAATCAAACTTTGTAACAGAAAGTTATTGTTTCTTCAAACAGAGTTTTCCTTTCTTGTGTTTCCCACAACGGAAAATCTACTAACGGAACGGTTAAAGTTCGGCTACTTGCTGCCAGTAGTTTCACCGTGATTTCACAGATTTATTTTTAACAGTGTAGAGTACCTGTGAAATGTTTAAATTGGCTGTTTGTAGTATAATTCAGATTTATAGGTAAATAAGAAAGATGCATACATATAGACAGAAAAACTGAAAAAGAGATAGAGAGACAGTTAATTATAGACAGATATACAGACAAACAAATAGATAAACAGATAGATACAAAGATACAGAAACAAGTAGATAAAGACATAGATACAAAGATAGACAAACAAATAAAGTTATTAGATAGACAGACAGACATATATTCAGATAGAGCAATAGTGAAATAGACGGACAGATAGCTAGATAAATAGACAGACATATAGATAGATAAATGGAGAAATAGATAAATAACGAGACTGACAAACAGTGTTATTAAAAATTATAACAAAACACTTATGGAATGAAAATTTGCCAATACTTGAAACAGCGCCAAGTTTATCTAATTTTTAGAGATCAAAATTGACGCCAATTTGGCGCTATCACCATTATTTTGTCACTCTCATATTGTAATCCAATAGGGTTTACTTGTTTTCAGAAAATCAACAAATTGTGATATTTTAATGCAACAAAAACTAATATTAGCTTGTAAAAAGAGCTTAATTGAACTATTTACGTTATTTTTAAGCACAAAAATTATCTATATACAAAATCCGCGACAGTATACATTATTTATCATTTTCTACTTGCGGTATTTTTGAGTGCGATGGGTTTATAGGTAAATAACACTACACTCAGTAGAGTAACGCTTGTATTTAAATTTCTTGGAAATTAGACTATCTTTCTGAATGATATGGAAAAAGATAATAAAAAGAAAAAAAAGAGGAAAAAGAAAAAAAAACACCCAGTCAGACAATCATATACTTTTTGGTATTCGGATGAAATTAATATTTTAACCATCCACAAAATGAGTCTCACTTGTCAACAACATAAAGGTAAATAAACAAAAATAAAAGAGTTACCAAAATCGATGTGTCCGTTGAGCAATTATGTGTGGACATACATTAATAAAAAGATATTTACGAACAAGTTGTATAACCTGTTTTGTTTGGAGACAGTTAAAAACATACGATTTCAAATGACATTCATTTTAAATTTCGTTTACATTTTAATTCAATAAAGAAAATTGATAATAATCTTGAATAACCTATTTTTTTTCTTCAGGTGATGGATCGGAGATATTGACACAAGGCAACAATGCTAATAAATTTTTATAAATGTAAATAAATTCTAGTATTTATCTTAATGTAAAATTTATTTTAATAAGAAAGCTGTCAAACATCTCTCTTTTCATCTGAGTTGAGATATGCGATATCGATATATCTCAATTAGATAATATTATCTATACGTGCTTCACATATTTAAGTTTAATCTGAAATAATTGTTCCATTTTAAATAGAGATTTTACATTTTTATGTTTTCAACCTTCGCAATTGTATATATTAACAAAATCATATTGCAATTTTAAAATTCTAAGAATCGAAAACTATTAATTGTGGAAACCCCAAGCAATTTATAACTTGTTTTTCTATGCATTCCATTCAAGTAGGATATCGCTGTCTAACTGATATGTGAAGGATGAGTTCCAATTCAAAGTTAAAATAATTGTTCAATAAATATACATAAATTGAGACCTACCTTGCGTGGCATCTTCTTTGAAGGATATTATTTTTCTTCTTTACTAGGACCACGTTGAATGTTGCTGCAATAATAATCGGTTAATATTTATCTAAATGTGTTCTGTAGAACAAGTAATATGTTGACTTCTGGTTCCGGTTGACAACCTTTTAATTCACATAAATCCGAAGAAAATACAGAAGATGTACACGTTCACACACAAAAGAAGGAAGAATATCATAAATTTTTATATTTAATTTTTTTTAAATAATGAAAGTCACGGAGCTTATAGTTTTTGCTTCCGGAATAACAGATTGAGAAAATGTCAACATCTCCCGCGCAGAATCATTTCTGAAGGTAATAACAAGTCTGCAGTAAATATGACGTCAGATGGAAGTTTTTAAGGGAAATCATTTTCTTCTCTGGAGAACACTTTTGTAGTGCTGCTATCTCGTGCGACACTTTGGAAGCAAACAAATTCTTATGAAGAAAGACTTTTTCCAATACTCCCACTTTTGTTTTCAAAGTGCTAGCCTCAGTTGCAGCTGAGATCTCAAAGTTTCAAGCTGAGGTTTTGCAAGGGGCTTGGTCATGATATCTGCAACCATTTGCTTTGAAGGACAATAGTGTAGACACATAGATCCAATCTCTATCATAGTCTTTACATTATAATACTTGACACTTACATATTTGCTTCTGGATAGATGTTTTTCATTTTTTGAGATTTTTATGCATGGAAGTTTATCTTCATAGATTACGATTGGTAAGGTTTGAGGTAGGTCTGAATCTGTCAACAATGCGAGTAACCACTCCATTTCTTGACAGGTGTTTGAAACAGAAATGTATTTGCCTCTGTTGGGGACAATGCGACACTAGTCTGTTTTCTACTTGACCAGGTCGGTAAGTTGTTGCCAAGTCTGATGCCCAATCAGCATCACAATATGCTGTTAAGACGGGTTCTTTATTTTTGTCAATAATTAGTTTAAGATCTTTGGTTGTTTTTAAGTAACGAATAACTTTTTCAACTGCTGACCAATCTACTTCTCGTGGTTTTTCATTTCTTCTACCTAATATGTTCACACAGGCTGATATATCCGGCCTCGTAATGGTGGAAATATATAAGAGTGCCCCCACTGCTTGTCGATAAAGGGTATTATTACTCATTAGTTTACTATCCGGATCCAAATTAAAATAATCCGTATTCATGGGAGTATAAGTTGGTTTAGAGTTTAATAAGTTAAATTTCCTAACAATTTCGTTAATTTTATTTTCCTGATCTAACATTAGATTTCCATCTTCTGTTTGTTTGATATTTATCCCCAAATAGTGCGATACCTTACCTAACGATTTTATTTCATATTCCCTTGATAACTCTTTGTATATTTCTTCCGTATCCCGTTTCTTTCCTGCTACTAAAATGTCGTCGACATATACTATAATATAAGGCATGTTTCCGTTTCTATTTCGTTTGAAGAAGTATAAATCTGATGTGCACTGATTAAATCCCATGTTTTTGAGTGTTTGACTAATTTTTAGGTGCCAGGCTCTAGCTGCCTGTTTTAGCCCGTATATAACTTTATTCAGTTTACACACCTCTTCCTTTTGATCTTCTACTATATATCCCTCGGGTTGTGTCATAAATACCTCCTCGTCTAAATTTCCGTGCAAAAATGCTGTTTTTACATCTAAATGAATTATATCTAATTTTTTTATATACAGCAGCATTTAGGAAACTTCTTATTTTGGTGTGTCCCACGACAGAGGCAAAAGTTTCATCATAATCACACCCGAATTTTTGCGAATAATCCTTCGCAACGAGTCTCGCCTTGTAGCGTTCTATTTCTCTGCGTGCATTGCGTTTTGCCCTTTACAACCTATAATATGTTTTCCCGGAGTTGGGTCGACTAATTCCCAAGTTTTATTTTCCATAAATGAATTGATTTCCTCATCTGTTGCTGCTAGCCAATTATTTTTAATTTTTGGGTCTTTCATATTTTCTATATCTTCCCAAGTTTTGGGTTCCTCAACTTGACACATGTTTGTGCTAATTCCGTACCTATCGGGAGGCACTCTCCTGTTTTCTCTTCCCGATCTTCTAAGCTGTATTTGACTCTGATGTGGAATTGCGTCCGCGTCAAGTTTATCACCATCTAATTCAATTTGAACAACTTCGGTAGGGGTAGAAATGTTATTTTGGTCTTGTTTAGTGTCATTTTTCACGTTTTCTAAAAATTTTACTGATCTTGATATCATTACTCTATTATCCCCGATGTATATTCTATATCCTTTGCTCCTGTGGTCATATCCCAAGAAAATGCCTTCAATGGCTTTCTCTTCGAATTTAGCCCTTTTAGATTTTTCTACATAGGCGTATGCCTTGCAACCAAATGTTTTTATGTGCGACAAATTTGGTTTACGATTATTCCAAAGTTCAAATGGGGTTATATTGTTGTTTGTGTTTGCTTTAGTTGGCAGCCTATTTGTTAAATAAGTGACAGTGAGAATTGCTTCATCCCAAAATTGTCTTGGTAGATTTGCGTCTGACAGCATTGTGCGTGCACTTTCTACAAGGGTGCGGTTTTTTCTCTCAGCAACACCATTTTTCGGTGAGCAAAATGGTACACTTAATTGGCGTTCAATACCGTTAAAGGTTAAATATTCTTCAAAATTTTCCTCAGGATATTCCCCTGCATTATCCGATCTAAAGGGTTTTATTTGCTTACCAAATTTATTTTTTACTAGTGCAGAGAAATCTTTAAATTTTTCTATGGCTTCCAATTTGTGTGAAAGTAAATAAACCATAGTAAACCTGCTATAATCATCAATGAACGTAATAAAGTACCTTTTACCTGAGAATGTCTCCGTCTTCATGGGACCGCAAATGTCGCTGTGGATTAGTGAAAGGACTTCCTTAGATCTATTTGATGCTACCTTAGGATAAGGAAATTGTAACATTTTCCCTTCAATACATTTAGTGCATACATTATCATGTTTACAGTCACTTAAAATTATACCGTCTGCTAACTTATGGTTCACAAGATATCTGATCGGTTCAAAATTTTTGTGTCCCAGGCGTTTATGCCAAGTTGTAATACAATTTGGATTATCACAAAACATTTGTGTTTTAACAGCGTATCTGTACTCATCTTTAGGACAAATTTCATATAGATTATTATTTAACTCCACTGTTAAAACTATGTTGTTGTCTTTAACAAAGTTACAAGAATCCTTTTCAAAAATGACTTTAAAGTGGTTTTCTGTTGTTCTCTTTACCGATAATAAATTACTTTGAAATTCAGGACAGTAAAGAACATCTTTAAGTATAATTTGATGTGGTGAATTTGTGCTAAGTTTAATATCACCCATACCATGTGAATCTAGTTTATTTCCATCCGCTATCATTATGCTACCGAAATTTCGGGTTTTGAAGTTTATGAAATTTTCTTTTGCGAATGCTACATGCTACATGTCTCGTGCAGTCGTAATCGATAACGAATTTATTTACATTAAGTTCCTGTGCGCTATTAGCAGACATTAAATCGCACGCGGGATAATTTTGTTCGGAGAACTTATAAATGTTTTCTTCCGAATTTGTTAAGGTAGAAAAATTATTCGAACCTTTTTCTGCGTCGACATTACCTTTAAAACAGAAGTTGGAAGCATCCCCAACATTGCCTTGATTACCTTTGTAATTTTCCGAATTATTTCTGAAAGAGTTTGAATTATTATAAAACTTATTTCGATTCGGATTATTTCTCTGGTTATTAATTAGCATTTTATTCTTTAAATGATAACATTCTTCGCGCAAATGGTTATCCCGTTTGCAAAACGTACAAAATTTCTTATTTCTAGCATTTTTATTTACTACTTTATATGCTGAGTCGCGTGAGCTCGAAACAGCTTCACGATTCTCAGATCTATTCATTGCTTTGTAAGCCGAATCTCGCGAATTTGAACTCGCGTCTCTGTTTTCGCATCTATGTTTATATTCATCAATCAATTTATTTTTTACGTAATTTAAAGTTAGATCCGTCTCGCTGGCTTCTAACGCGGTAACCATTGGGTCAAAAGATCTAGGGAGCGAACAAAGCAGTAGGGCGAGTCAGGGCGAGTCAGATATATGCGAGTCAGGGATCTTCTCGGCAATAGCAAATAGTTTATCTTTAATTGATAAAATGTTGTTTAGGTGGGAGATTATGTCTCCCCGCTCACTTAATTTTTGAGAATACAGTTTTCTCAGAAGAAAAAGTTTAGATAAAAAGGCTACTCAAGTGTACATTTTTCAAAGCTTCCCAGATATCTTTAGCATTTACTAGATGTTTCATATGAATAATTTGAGAATCTTCGATTCGTAGATTAATGATTGTTTTCACTTTAATATTATCTTTGTTCCATTCAGGAGTGACAGGATCCGGTGGGGGATTTATAATTATTGAAAATACATTTTCTTTTTGCAGCAGATTTTCTAATTTAAAAGCCCAATTACTGTAATTCTGGTCATCTAATTTTTCAGTAAGGGCTATATCTCTAGTAGCCATTATTTATTTAAATCACAATCGTAATTATATATATTTTCAAAAAGTGTTTATAGTTTATTTCCTTCAAATAAATTTATGGGCAAACAGTTTTACTTAGATAAAAAAGAACATTTTCAGCCCTCATAATCTGAAGGGTGAGTTCTAATTCAAAGTTAAAATAATTGTTCAATAAATATATATAAATTGAGGCCTACCTTGCGTGGCATCTTCTTTGAAGGATATTATTTTTCTTCTTTACTTGGACCACGTTGAATATTGCTGCAACAATAATAGGTTAATATTTAATTAAATGTTTTCTGTAGAACAAGTAATGCGTTAACTTCTGGTTTCGGTTGACAACCTTTTAATTCACATAAATTCGAAGAAAAAACAGAAGATGTACACGTTCACACACAAAAGAAGGAAGAGTATCATAAATTTTTATATTTAAAGTTTTTTAAATAATGAAAGTCACGGAGCTTATAGTTTTTGCTTCCGGAATAACAGCTTGAGAAAATGTCAACATCTCCCGCGCAGAATCTTTTTGAAGGTAATAACAAGTCTGCAGTAAATGTGACGTCAGATGGAAGTTTTTATGGGAAATCATTTTCTTCTCTGGAGAGCACTTTTGTAGTGCTGCCATATCGTGCGACACTTTGGAAACAAACAAATTCTTATGAAGAAAGACTTTTTCCAATAACATGTGGTAAAAAATAATCTAACTTTTTATGCCATTTTGCTGCCTAGATTTGTTTTTAAAGCGCTTAGGTTGAAAGCGCCTGTCAATTAAAACAAAAATTTCGATTAATAGATAACTTGTTAGATACTAAATGTGTTGCTTAGCTTCATTCGTTAATTTTTTATGACATTGCATCATAAGATTTGCACTGTTAATGTTATTTTTTGAATATTTTGGCGGTTCTAAATAATTTAGAATTTTGTTTTCTCTAAATCTATTGTAATAAGGAAAGAAATTTGTGTCCCTGTGTGTGTAAGAGAGAGAGTAAGAGACAGCACTGTAAAACATTTGTGTAACGTTACTCCATAAAATTGGTGGCAGCCTTGCTGCCTCCAATTTTGTGGAATATTTTAATCGATATAGCTGGTGAAACAATGCGAAGTTACACCAGTAATGTATGTTTAAATTACACCATTATAAAAGAGAAAAATTACTCTGTAAAATGGAGTAACGTAACACAAATGTTTTACAGTGAATCTGTCGACTTTGTTCTAAAGAGTCCGCTGCATGAAGAGCTACAAACTTTAGAAAAAAACAACTTCTGTGAGTATTTTTATGCACCTCGAAACCCGATTCGAAATTTTTGGATTAGATAGTTTTAAATTATAATTTTTTAAGTAATTTTTAACGTTTTTACACATTAGTAAAAATTTTTGCTGTTTCATTTTTAACCCAATATATTATATTTTGTACTTTTTTCTATATTGCGTATTTTGTAAAAATTGGTCCAAAATTAACTGAAATATTATAAAATTCATCATGGAATTTTTTACATCGAAATGGTGTAAAGAAAAAAAGTAACCTGGAGTCATGTACAATTATTTATGTCCGCAGGGACTTGAATATTACAGATTGTAGTCCTGTTGCTTTAGGTTTTTACGTAACTTTAGGATTTTTTTTGCAACGAATTCTGCTTAAAGAGTGCTACATATTCAATGTTTGAAATTATTATTTTCATATTAAAGGTAAGGTTCTATTTCTTCAGCCTAAAATTCACATAATTTCTATAATTCTTGTTTTTTTTTTTTTTTTTTGGTTGTTGTTGTTGCAAAGAAAAGTATATAAAATATTTTAAAATCTTCCTGCACCACAATGTTTTAGGTGCATAATCATTTAGCATCATAATTTTTAGCTCAATTTTTAAGGCAGATAATTGAAAACTCAAAACCCTGAAGCATTTTATGCTCCATGTATCCCTAATAAATTAAACATTGACTAAAAAGCGTTATTTTTAGGTAGCTTTCATTACAAAAAGTAAAAAACTACCTATTGCAGCTGTCTGAAGGAAAGCACTTTCAGAAAATTTTGGTATGTTTTCACCGATCATGACCCCCAGATCCCAAAACCACCTTCCGTTCAAATGTTGGTATATATATATATGTGTCGAATTCTTAGCTCTCAGCACGACTCATAACAGAAACTGGTTGGATGTTTTTGCTTTTTTGTTAAACTATACACCCCTGCAGAAGTAGTTTAATAGAAAAGCCTTCTACTGTCTTTTTATCCATTTATCTTTCATTATTTTGGTAATCTGCCTTCTATTTCACTTCAAACTTCAACTGTTTTCAATAAGATGATTGTAAAAATACTGGTTTCATTGGTTTATTGTATGGTAATATATGAATTACTCTGGTTATGTAATGTCCATTTATCTATATATTTCTTAGTAATTTGGTAATCTGCCTTCTATTTCTCTTCAAACTTCAACTGTTTTTAATAATATGATTGTAAACCGATTTGAATGAAACTTGGTATGTACATAGAACATACAAATATCTCGACCGACTTCGTTGGCCAACATCATCCGCTATCTTGTTTAAAAATGGCGGTCATTTAAAAATTTTAAAAAAATTTTAAATTTTAAATTAAATGCGAAAAAATCAAAAGTTCAAAAATATTTTTATTTTATGTGTTAGATCGTAAAACACCGATTCCAGAACACTTTTTATTTTGTCTATATCTTGAAAAATGATTGAGTTATAACACTTTGAATTTTTCTTATGGCTGACATTTTGAAACGATCTGATTTTTGTCACGTGATAACACGCGTATTTATAAAGATTTGGATGTAACTTGGTGTGTACATAGTACATAATGAAGCCTGGACCGAGTTCGTTAGCCAGTTCCATCCATCATCTTGTTTCAAAATGGCGTCCATTTAATTTTTTTTAATTTAAAATTTAAAATTAGGCACAAAAAGTGAGAAAATGAAAAAGATTTTTCTTTTATGCATTTGACCTTGATACAAAGATTCCAAAGAATTTTTTGTTTCGTCCATATCTTAAAAAATGGCTGAGTTATAGCACTTTTAATTTCGAGTGTTGCTTACATTTTGAAATGATCTGGTTTTCCTCACGTGATAACACGCGTATTTATATACCGATTTGGATGAAACTTGGTGCGTAGATAGTACATACTGATGCCTGGACCAAGTTTGTTGGCCAGTTCCAACCGCCGTCTTGTTTCAAAATGGCGAAATATTAAGAAACAGAAAAAGATTTCGTGTTTCATTTTGTGTTTTGACCTTGATACAAAGATTCCAGAGCATTTTTTGTTTCATCTATATCTTGAAAAATAACTGAGCTTTAGCACTTTCAATTTCCAGTGTGATTGACGTTTTCAAACGGTCTGAAATTTGTCACGCGATAATATGCATATTTATAAACTGATTTCGAATAACTATACCAATGTCTTGACCGAGTTCACGAGCCAACTTTATCCGCCATCTTGTTTAAAAATGGCGGCCATTGAAGTTTGTCAAAAATCTTTTAAATGTATAATGATGTACAAATAAAAAATTAGAAATTGAAAAAAGGTTCTTTCTAAATTATTTATCTTAATAGTAAATTCCGGAGTATTTTTTGCTTTGTCTTTACATTGAAAAACACCTGGGATATAGCAGTTTGAATTTCTCATGCGGGTGACATTTTTTTTAAAAATCAATTTGCCCGAGACAGCACTCGTATATAGTAATCGATTTCGATGTGAGTGTGCATGTTCACATGAATTAAGATTTCGACCAAGCTCATTGGTTTGTTTTATCCATCATGTTGCTTTAAAATGGATATCGTGGAATTTGGCGACCCTATAAATCGCTTGAAATAAAACCAGGTTGAATAAAAGATGACTAATTTCTAAAAATTCCTATTAATATTCAGTATTGACAAAAACTAGTATTCAATCTTATCTAATCGTGTTCCACTAATTTGAGCTTCGTATGATTGAATAATATAACTTAATTTAAAATAAATAAATAAGTATATGAAAGCTACCTCTTCCTCCCGGAACTGCCGGAAGGACTTTTAATATTATGTAACAATCTTTATTGTGTTTGAATTTTGTTGTTTACCAATATATTTTCAAGGTTTAAAAAAGTATTTATGTCAATATAGCAAGCACATGGTAACAAGCTTACTCCTAGTTTCAATCTCACTGACTCAGCTTTTTCCCAGAAACATAGCCTGTGCCAGCCTTTGACGTGTCTGAAGAGTCACCAATAAAAAAATTAATAACTCAGCGCATATGGCGCTGAGAAAATGTAGAATGTAAGTGTAGGACTGACTGTTGTAAGAGACAGACGTCTCAATATCACGACTATATGATTCGGCTAAGAAGCCGCACTCTTTTATTCTCCCTTTGCACATAACCCCATATTTAACCTAGATCGTAATTAAACTCATTATTTATCAAGCCTGGACTCCGACATTGTTTGGCTTCAGTACTCCCTAGTACTTCACATTTATGAAAGCAAAGTCTCTTTAAGGAGTCTTCAACGAATGGTAAATTAAGTTTTTATCTGAGGGTAACAAAAAGTACTTCTTCTTGACATGCATTTAAGTAAAAAATTATAAGATATTAAAATCGATAGCAATGTTTTTTTTATACTGTAAAAAAAAAATTGTGTTTTTACAGAATTTTTTACAGCGTAGTTAAATTGACAACAGGTGGGCAATAAACTTGTTACTACGTAAATTACTGTCTATTATAAATTCTTTGATGAAGGTCAATGCATTTATAATTTATGAAAGTTTTATACAATGTATTATCTGAGAGAATCATTTATATTGCATTTTATTAGAAAAATGACTTAAAGTAATTTTCATATTTATTTATTTAAAAATATTTAATTTAGAACAAGGACAAGAGAAAAAAAAAACTTGTTTTCTTACAGTACTGCTTACTTGTTTATAAGCAGGACTTCTGATAATATCGCATGGAAACGATTAAGTAACGTGTGTTGAAGTGGTGGATCGAATGATATTTTTCTATAATGTACCAGCACAATCTTTGCACTTACTTAAACGATAAACTCGCTAACGCCCACGTTCTTCTTCTCTATTTGGTGATTTTTCTACGAAAAATTATCAATGCATTTAAAGAGATTAGCTATTAATTTTCATTTTTTATGATTTAAGTTTTGATACAATGTTGTTGAAAACTAGTTCAACTATTATTATTGTTTGTTTAGTTTATTAATTTAGCAAAATGTTTAGAGATTTCGCAAAAAAAAGCTTGGCTGTTTTAGCGTATGCATTTAAAAAACAATAGATAATTGCCTAGTTGAGAATTAAATGTCGCCTGATCAAGGATTAAAGAGTAAATAATACACTTTCGGATAAATGTAATTTCATTACGCCCTTGAAAATATGTGATTATTTTATGATTGCTCTGCTTTGTATTAATAGTCCAAGAGCCGACAGCACAAAAATCTAAGGTATCGAGCACAAGAAAAAAAAACTTTTATTTTGTGGAAGAGTCGTATTAGGAGAATCTAATGATCCATGTTTACCGGAAGCGAAATGGTGCGTAAACGAAAAATTAATACCACTAGTGATTTATTCGTAAGTTTATTGTGTTTACCACGCAATCATCTGACACCTTTGATTGTACGACAAACACGATGTTAAACCTACGAGTAAACCATTAGTGTTATTAGTTTTTGGCTTATGCACTATTTTACTTCCGGCAAAAAAGGATCATTAGATTCCCCTATTACTACTCTTCCATAAAATAAAGATTTTTTTCTTGTGCTCGAAATTTAGGTTTTTGTGCTATGGGCTCTTGGACTATAAGCGTACTGCTTGTAATCAAACTTATAATAATGCAGTATTATTGTCGCAATTGCATGTAATTTTTATTCCTCGCACAGTACGTGTTGCTACTACTTATTTATGCATTTACTTATTCATTCAAAAACTGTTTACTTTAGATTTATATTTAAATATTCAAACACGTTTATGTTTAGCTAATCATGTATGCTACCCAGCTGAATATCAAGCATAAGATTGGATTATTATGTTTAATATACGACAAACCACTCAACAGAATTGTGGAGTATCATCCGTTAACAAGAAACCACTATTCAGATTCGTAATATATCATCCTCATTCTCGAAACACTAAAGGTACAAACAGACTACGTTTCTTTTCATCGAACATTTGCTGAGGTAAAAACTTCCTTATTATGTTTTATGACTTTCATAGCAAGGCCATAGTCAATGGGGAGGGATCATCAGGGTTTGATCTCCCTCCGAATTTTTTTTTAGGGGAGGGTATAAATAAGCCAATAACTACCAGTCAAAATTCGAAAATCAACTACAGTCAAAATTCAAAGCTAGCAATTCTTTATTCTTTGATTCTATTAATAATTTGAAAAAATAAATGCGATTTCAAAGAAATCTGTAAATTTTATTCGATTTTTTTAGAATGGAACTCTAAGAAAGTGTTAACGATTTGAAACAAAATGATCATAAAATAGTCAGACTTGTTTAGCCCAAATTTTTGAGTAATGCTATGCATTCATTTTAAATATGCCTATTGTTGTTCCAACGTATGTTAATGGAAAGACATTTTTGGCAATAAAATATTTTAACACATATGCAAAAAGTGTGAAAAATTAATTTGGTTGATTCAAAGGTCAATATGTCACCGTTGATGATGAGACTAAATGAGATTACAATTTTATTTGCAATGAAAAAAGAGCAAAGTTTCTTTTGTAAATAAATTAAATTGAATTATTTAATTTCATAATGAATCTCAATTCAACTCTTAACATTTGACTGTCGTATAAGTAAAGAATAAATTAAAATAAGTCAAGAATAAAATTTCATGTTCCTACCCCCCCCCCCTTTTCGAGTATTTTAGCCGGCTACAGCCTTGTTTATCTAGAGTATCTTGTATGTCTAGAGGTCAGAGATCACCACTGAACGTCATTTACAAATACATTTCCGCCTCTTTCTTTTCTTTAGACACCATTTTCCTTTGTTAATGACCACAGAACACTTGAAAAATAAAGGCTATTTGAAAAAAATATTACTTTTCGTTGGTTAAAAAATATAAATACAACTTTATGGTCCAAATGGACTAATCCTTACCAGGGCTGAGAGGTTGTGCTCTCGAAGCTGGTAGAAGGGAGGTGCTGGGTTCGAACCCAATAGCGCCCGTCGGCCTAGCAGTTCGGAGTTTTCCGTGGTTTTCTTTGAACCCTGCGCAAATACGGCTCTAAGTTCCCTAGAAAGATCCGCCACGGAGGGCCCTCCCCCTAGGTCCTATATCCCTCGTGCAGATAATCGGTCGTCATAAATAACACAAAAAACGGACTATTTTTCTTCGTTTTGGAGTTTTTTTTCGAGCTAATTTTTATGTTTTATTATTTTTCAGAATGCCTACAGGTTAGAGGTATAGAATGAACGTCATTGACAAATTAATTTCCGTCTCTTTCTTTTCTTGAGTCTAGTCTTTATTTTGTTGACGACCATAAAGCGATGAAAGAGAAAAGAAGTTTGAAATATCTATTACTTTTCGTTGTGTAAATCAAATAAATGCATTTTTAAAGCCGAAGCAGACTACTTTTCTTTACCTCGGAGTCATTTTTGTGGTTATCAGTTTCCTTTTAGGCTTTATGGCTTTTATAGAACGCCTAAAGGTCAGAAGTCATTCGTGGACGTCGTTGACAAGTTCATCTCCACCTCTTTGTTTTGCTAAGGCCTCTATTCCTTTTATTAATAACCACCGAACATTTGGAATAGAAATGCCATTTGAAAGATTTATTTCTTTTTGTCGGGTAAAGTATGTAAATGTATTTTTACCGGAAAAGGCCTTCGGTTGTAATAATAACAATCTATTGACATACCACATTTATAAATATTAAAAAAGGGTGGAGCTCAGAGTTCTTTCACAGAAATTACTACGGTTTATTCCCATAAGGACTACGAACCTTAGGGACATTTCGGAGATCTTTCGAAAGGTAAGACGGAAAACTAGGAAAAATAAGTCGTGTAGCACGATTTGCCTTCACTTTTACTACGTGAGTTCAGTCTAATAAAATGGTGTAACTTCCGGCTATTTTTGCTCCATGATGTGGCGTTGTCACGAAAATTGCAGTTTCGAAATTCCATCTTTTCGATTCGTTCATTTTGGAGTCCTGCATTGGGTCTGGTTACCCGCTTTTACCCGCACCCGACTTCAAGTCCACATTATATTCCTTTGTTGTTGGTTAGGGTCGCAGTATCTTTTACTTTTATTCCTGGGGTTCGGGTTGGCTTTTAGTGCTTCGGGTTGCGGCCGGTTTTGGGTGGATTTTAATCCTAGCGGGATTTTAATAAAATCCCCCGAAAGAAAAAAAAATTATAGGGATTTCTTTAATTATATATATATAAGAAACAGTTATAGGATTTTAATCCTATAACTATTTCTTTTAATAGTTACTATTTAAAAGTATTTTATAATAGATTTTTATTACATATTGTATTTCATCAACAATAATAAAGTCTTGTTGCACTTATTCCGAAAAGAGGAGAACTAAGAGGGGGTGGGAGTTGTAGAAAGAGATTCTTACCAACAAAGCAAGTAGCCAACATTCTTTCTCTTTCTCTTTTATTTATTTGTAAACAAAAGGTTCACTTCAAATATACTTTACATATGGTTTCTCAAATTGGGATTGTACATCTATACATATACTAAAAAGAATAGGAATGACTAGGATCCCAAGGGATCAAATGTCGGGGTATTCCAAAGTTTAGAATTAATTAATTTTGAATTATTTTAGTGATTTTAATAATAACTTAGTACTTTCATAAAAATATACAATCGAAATAAAAAGGTAACATATTATCATGAACCAAAGACCATGTTGCAAATGAGAAGAAAAAACTTTGGTTGAATAAAAATTGGTATCGAAATCAAAGACAACCCCCCTCCCCCTAGAGATATTACATAATATCATATGTCACACACACCCCGCTTCACTCTAAAATGATAACGTTATATATGCACAGCCTTTTATGTAAATATGTATATGCAGCAAGGGAAGAGCTTTTTCACACCCGGGTATTTTTGTATATTCTATAACCAAGGCAATTTTAAACATTTTTTATGAGAAAGAAAAAATATGCTTAATTTTAACGAAGACAGTTTCCACACTATAATATACAAACAGTTATAAATATAATTTTTTTTCTCATTTTTCACATTATACGACATTCTGTGAAGTATGCAACTACTTGATTAGCTCGGATTTATCAGTTCTGATTGAGATATGGATCTAGCAGGCGAATCATTCTAACTGATTAAAGGTAAGAATTTTCTTTTTCTTTCGTAATTTTATTGTTCAACACATGAAAAAATATTTGTAAATAATATAAGAAGGAGGTCTTAATATATATATATATATATTATAATAGAAATTCGTTTGAATTGAATTGGCTTAAAATTTAATATCAATGTAAATGTTCATCAAAGTTTGGAAAATATATGTCAATAAATCTTTTGCTGTCGAATTTATTTTTTAAATATTTTTTTAAAGTTTATTAATTCATTTGAATGAAACACGACACACTTATTTATTGTCTATTTCATGCTGTGTATAATCTTTAAAAGAAAACAATTTACGCATACTTAAATCTTTTCATAAAACAATGCCATAAAGTATTGTGAACTGAAATTATTATTTTTAAGTTCCAATTCTTTTAAAATTAAAAATTATCTATTTATTGATTGATTGGTATTTAATTATGGCAATGCTCATATTATGAATAATTATATTATTCACATTTATTGTTAATATTTTAAATATTAATATCTTTCTAGATTTAAATTCTTAAGTTAAATAATTTCGTGACAAACTATTTTCCAAAATTTTACTCTCTTCTATTTTCAATAGAAGAAATTATTGTAACCAAAATTTTTCTCGACTTCCGGTTTTCGACGGATTTACAAGTTTTATTGATCAGAGATTCTAAAAAACATGCTTTTACAAAATGTCTGTCTGTCCATCCTTGTGTCTGTATCTCTGTATGTTGCCATTGTACCATCGAAAAGCGTATAGAGATATGCATAGAACTAAACCAAATTTTGTGTGCGTGTTTTTGGCTGTGGCAAGCAGGTCCTCTTTCAATTTTCAAATATTCCGCTGAACGGAGACACTGTAATAGCGCTATTTTCAATATTGTACCATCAAAAAGTGTATGAAGTTATGCATAGAATAGAACCCAATTTTTTGTGTAAGTGCTTTGATATGACTAGTTTGTCCTCCATGAATTTGAAAAGATCCGCTGGAAGAAGGCGCTATAATCGCGACGTCTGTGTCGCGTCTGTGCCACTTTCATTATTGTACCATCAAAAAATGTATGAAGTCATGGATAGAACTGAACTAAACATTTTGTGTGTGATTATTTTTGGGTATGGAAGAAGATTTTCCCTAAATTTGAAAAACGTCTAACTATCGTTCTATTGTCTATCGGCTCGTGCAGAGACGGAATTTTGCGTCCTTCTAATCCGGCTATTTGTAAACAGCTGATAATAACATATTAAGGAAAAACTATTGCTTTTAAATAAGTATCATGCTCCACATTAACTCTGTTTTATTCCGAATAATTGACTGAAGCAGAAATTTAAGATGAAAATCAAAGTTGCTATAGTATTGAATTAATAATATTAAAGTATTAGCATGCGTAACTAATTTTTGAAATATTAAAATGTGCGTATGAGATAGAAGAAATTTTTGGGATTGGCACATTAAACTAGTTATTCGTATGTTTCAATTAAATCCTTTATTCCAATGATTTAACTGATAACTTTTATCTTAATTTTATCCTCGTTAAAGCTTAACTAATAGGTACATTACAATTTTATTTAGTGATTTCAACAGCTGCATTTTACTTGCACATAAATATTTCATGCATAGTTCATAATTATAACAAAAATGTATTCCTGTGTAATTCTTACTTCTACTGTTTTCATACTTTATAGTAATGACATACAATCAGAGGATAAGAAAACAATGAACTTTGGATTTATAAATATCTTATCTTGCATTTATAGATAACCTAGGTTCTCTTTTATACTTCATATATTTCTTTAAGTGGCCAATTATGGTAAAACTTAGCGTGTCTATCATTCAAAATTTAAATTGCTTTCTATCTAACCACTGTTCTAAAATGATCAGGCTACATTTCCATACTTGCAGAGTAACGAATATAAAAACGAAATCAGATCAGCTCTGACTCATCTGCACTGTAAAAAAAACCCTGCAAAATTACTAACATTTTTCTGAGAAACTGGGACTCCTAGAACTTTTAATGTAACGACAACAACAGAAATTCATGTAACAAAAAAAGTTGATTTGCACAGTAAATCAAAAAATATGTAAGGCTATATTAACAATTTTTGGGGAAACTAGGATGCCTAGAAATTTTTAATGTAACTGTAACTCAGGTTATAGATAAAATTTTAGTGAGATTAGTGTAGTTTTAGTATATTCTTTTGTAAAATTACAGATTTCCGTAATTAAAAAAAAACTAGTTTTTGCATCTTTTTTTTTTTTTTTTTTTTTTTTTTTTTTTTTTTTTGTCAGCGGACGCATAAAATTTTAGTGAGCATACTGATTTTTGTAACATATTATCTGTAGATTGTATTATTATTATTTTTTACGGTGTATTGATAATAACTTAGATTTCTAAAAAGCGCGGGACCACCGAGCCACTGTCTATGACTACAAAAATAAACCATATTTTTCCATGGATTTGATGTACATTTATTGAGTTATCTTTTGAGTTATCTTTTAGCTCTTTTTAGAGATGAAAGCCTTTGGATTCTTTTTATTATACTTCTTAGGTGCACTAAAACCGACCTTAAACCATCTTTCCATATTTTTCAACAATTTCTAAATAAAAAAGAAACAACAGCCAACTAAATACTTCAAAATATTTTCGAAAATGAATGTGTTATCTAATATTTTTAAATATTCACCATGTTATAGCCTTGAACACTTTTTGTGATTTCTCAATTATAATCTTTTAAGGGTTATGCATATGTAACGTTATCAAGTTTTTGGTAATTTTGGACCATCTCCGCCGATTCCTCTATCATACGTTGTTATCTCTCGAACTCCCCCCCCCTCCCCATTTATGATATCATTATGAGCGTCGAAAGTTGTTTTGATTTTTGAATGTATTTCTTTTATTTGAAATGATATACAAAACTAGTTGCATTTATTTTTAGCATACTCTAAAATAATTCACAAAAAAGGCACTAAAATATCAATTTATAATAAACAACACTTTAAAGAAACAGTTACAGTCGGCTCTCGTTAATTCGAACTCTTCGGGAACACAAGAAATGTTCGAACTATCCGAAGTTCGAGTTATGGAAAATATGAAATGGAAAGTATGAAATGAAAACATGCTTAATATGGTACTATTACAAAGGAATTAATGTTATAGTGTTTTTTTAAATATATTTTGTCTGTTATCATTAGAATATGACTTAATATTAAATTAGAATGTATAAATATATAAGCTAATTAAAAGATAAGAAACAAGCACAATGAAAGAAAAATTTAAAACGTCACTGATGGACAGACGGGACACTAAGAAAGTGGATATCAAATGCATTGGATTATTAGTATACTCGTTCGGAACAATTTTCACAAAAATCAAAGAAAGAAAGTTATTCAAATGATCTGAAGTCTGTGAGAAAGAAAAGAAAAATGAAAAATCGGAATTCTAGTTTGTTCGAATTAAACGAAGTCAAGACAAAATGAGTTCGAATTAATGAAAATTTTTAACGTTATTCTGCCATTGAAAATTTCGGGACTTCCTGTTTAGTTCGAATTAAACGAAGATTCGAAGTATCCGATTTCGAATTAACGAGAGTGACTGTACTACTTAAAAGTATTGCATAATAGCTTTTTGGTACATAATGCTTCTAATAGAAATACTGTTTTGTTGCACTTGCCTTGCACGGAGGAAGAGAAGGGGGAGGGATATAAATTATTTTCAACAAAATAAGAGGACAACATTCTTTTATTTTCTCTTTTATTTATTAGTAAACACAAGCTTCAATACAAATGTGCTTCACACATATAGTTTCTCGAACAGTGATTATATGTACATATCACATATATGACAGGAGAATAGGAATGTCAAACGTTGGGATATCCTATATTTTACAGTTAGATAATTTTATAATAGTTTAATGACTTTAATAATAAATTTGTATTTTCATAAAAATAGATAACAGACTATTTTGAATCAAAGACCATGTTACAAATAAAAGGCGAACATTTTGGTTGGATCAAAAATAATATCGAAATCAAAAGACAACCCCCTTTCCCCTTAGAGATAGTCTAAGATATAATGCGCCAGACCTCCCTCCCCACTAAAATGATAACGTTATATTCGCACAGGCCCTTATACACTGTAAAAAAAAATCTGTAAAGGTACTACACTTTAGCTAGGAAACTGGGATTCCAAGAACTTTTCCTGTAACGGTAACAACAAAAACTCAAGTTTTAGAATCGGTTACATGGATTTTTCCTGTTATCGTTACATGAAAAGTTCTTGGAATCCCAGTTTCTTAGAAAATGTTTAGTACCTTTACAGATTTTTTTTTACAGTGTAGTTATAAAAGTTATGGCGTCTTAATAACAGGGTTCGTTTGCTTCGAGGACTTTAGAGTACCTTTTAGCAGTTTTTTCGTAAAATAATAAGTGGTTTATTTAATTTATAACACATTTAATTAAACATAACTGGACAACTGCACCATAAAATATAACTACTATGAATGTATGTGTTAAAAACTTATAACTTTGTTCCTTTGTACAAAAAAATAAGAACATTAAAATGAACTTGTATAGTTAAAAATTAAGTATAAAATCAGCGTTTCGAGCCGTTTTCTGCACCCGTCTTCAGGAAAATATGATGGTGAAAAATCACCATCATAATTTCCTGTAGACAGCTTTAGAAAATGGTTCGAAACGTTGATCTTATAATTTATTTTATTTCTAATTATAGAAATTCATATTAATGTTTTTGTTTTTGTGTACCAATCAGTAGGTTATGTGTTTTAAATAAATCCATTCTTGGTAGCTTAAAAAAGATTATCTTCGTGGTATGCAATACATGGGACTCTCACCATTGCCGTACGAAGAGAGGAATGAAAGGGTGGTCGCCCCGGGCGCGAAAATTGAGGGGGTGCAAATTCATATTACCAACCTCGTTTGTGTCTTCTTTTTTTATATTATTGTTATTATTTTTCTTGTTAAAAAAATACGTATATACATATTAGGATTTTTGTGTGTGTGTCAGAGTATAAAAGTGGTTCTTAGAGTATAAAAGAGGTATGATATAGTAAGCTGTTCTATTCATTTTTTCAACATCTGTTTTCCAGATCCTCTTTTTAAAATATAAGTGCAATTTTATCTTATATTATTTAGTTGTTAAAATGAAACCTTTTAAAGTTCAAAATGAACGTAAACTATACATTTAATAAAATTTACTTGTGTCTCTACATTTTTCAATTTTGTGACACAAGTAACAAATTTTAATGGAGGGGGCAAACTAAAACTTCGCCCCGGTCAAAGTTTTCTCTTCGCACGCAGCTGCCCCCACTGGTTTTCTTTTTGAATACTAATATTTCTAAACAATAATATTTGTGGTGCATTTAACTATAAATGTTATAAAAAAGTTTCTCGAATAGTTTGAAAAAGTATTACAAACCATTTTCAATTGAATTCATCTGTGCATGATGAAATCTGAGTATATAGTTACAGCATATTCCATATAATGTAATGTGCTTAATCCGCAATATACTCAAAGAAATGGTATTTTTTTCCTATTATTTACCATACAGCCACAAAATGTAATATTCTTTATTCTTAAAAAAGATTTATTTTGAAACCAATACGCAGCAAATACAAAACAAACATTCTTTTTTTTTTTTCACTTAAGTTATTTTAGTGCAGTCTTCTATTACGTCAGAGATAGAAGCAGCTTTAAAATTTGAACTGAAATATCACTAATCTCATCTATAAGCAATAAAACCACAATCAAAGGTTATTTTGTGAAACTTATAACATAATAATATTATTTTCTTACAGTGTATTTGTTTGATGGTAAGGATAATTTTCGATTTTTTTTTTCACTGTAGTATGAAAGCAGAGTTCTTCAATCTTATTGCTTAACGGATGAGTAATTTTAATTATTTTTTAAGACTGCTGAATCTATTGTGAAGGTTTCTTTTCAAGTTAATGCTTCTGAAACTATTATGAAAATGGCGACAAAAATGACTTTATTTTCCTGCTTTCTCTTTATTGCAATTTTGATGTTTATATCTGCATGCTTAAGTGAGACTATTTTTATAGTATTATGTTATTATATATATATATATATTTTTTTATATCAATGTGATAAAAATAGTGCATTTTTAAATCACGATGAAATCTAGTGATTTTATTTTATTTTACTTTTTATCGTTTATCTCTTCTAAGTTTTTCGAGATCCAAAGAATATGTGTAAATTTTTGATTTGCGTTATTATTTATTGGCAAATTTAAGAAATCATGTAGCAAGTTATTTTTTATGTTAACTTATACTGATCTAAACTTTTTGAGTTTCAAAGGATATATATAACATTTTGATTTGCTTTATTATTTATTGACAAATTAAAAAAATCATCTATTTTTTTATTATGTTTTTCGGGTTTTAAAGGATATGCGCAACATTTTCATTTGTATTATTATTTGTGTGCAAATTTAAGTAATACCTAAAAAGTTTTTTATGTTACTCCCTCTGTCCCAAAATAGTTGTTACATTTGAATACTTTTGTTCTGATTATTAATACAGTTGTCTTTATGATTTGGTTTGAACATTTTTCAGAGAGCTATACTATCTATCAAGAACATTTCCTTACCTAGCATGTTTTCTGTCATTCCTTAAATCAGTATTAAACTACTTTAAAAAATTTCCAAGTATGCACGCTCTTAAACCATGCCTCATTTGTAAAGATTTTTTTTTAAATAATGAGATAAAATTATCTTCCACCTAATCAATCGCAAATTTATTTCTGAATATTTCATTCAAATATTTTTGAAAAGTAACCATTAGTTTGAACATGTTGCAAACAAAATTCTGTCGAGGTTATTTTTCTGGTAGACTGGGCTTCATGGTGAATGAAATACGCTTCAAAACTATAATCATTAAAACCAACGTTTAAACATACAATAAATAAAATCACATAATCATACGTATACGTTTCGCGAGTAACTGGGACTCACGGCACCTCAGTGGGACCTCAGTGATAAAATATTTAAAATCAAAAACCCCGCCAACTATTAGCAAGTCAGAAATCCAAATGATTGCAAACATCGAATCAAAATACCAACAAGTCTCAGTAGCCAATAGAATTAAACCAGAAATGAAGTTTTGTGGCATAACAAATCTAACCAGAAAGTTGAGATGTACGGTAAGTAGTAGGAAAACAAGAGTTTAAGCTCATGCGGCGGCGGAGCGGCGGAGCCGTCCCGCCGCCCCCGCCGCCGGTGCCTCCTGCGGCTGTCCCGCCTGCGGTCCCACCACCATCCCACCGCCGCCCTCCTGCGCCCACCGTGCATCCCCCTCCCCGAACGCCCCCTAGTGGAAAAAAGGAACATTCTATTATAACAGGATAGGTGAACAACCTTCCCTAATTAAAAATATTATCAATCACATCTCAACTCGGGATCATACTATATGATGAAGATTAAATTTATATTTGAATTTTGAACAACCATAATTTTAATGAGTATTATTAATTAAGTGAAACACTGGAAAAATCTCAGTTTTTAACCATTTTATTTAGATTTCTTCAACTACAAGATGAGATTATCAATTTAACTCAAGAAAGTTAAACATATATTTGAATTTTGCTTCATAGACATCTTAATGAGTAGTATTAATTAAGTAAAAACAATAGAAAATATCCAGTTTTATAGAAAAAGACTGATTTCTTACGATTTTTATCAACTATATGATCAATGTAACGACTTAAAAGTTGAAAGTTAAACATGTATCCTAGTTTTTCAACAGCTATAGCCTTAATGAGTATCGTTAATTAAGTAAAAAAAAATGGAAAATATCAAGTTTTATGGAAAAAGACTGATCTCTTACGATTTTTATCAACTTAAGAGAGAAAACTTAAACACACATTTCAGTTTTTCAACTGCTATAACCCTTATGAGTATCGTTAATTAAGTAAAAAACAATGGAAAATATCAAGTTTTATAGAAAAAGACTGATTTCTTACGATTTTTATCAACTGCAACATCAGTGTATCGACTTACAAGTTGAAAGTTAAACATGCATTCTAGTTTTTCAACAGTTATAATCTTAATGAGTATCGTTAATTAAGTAAAAAACAATGGGGAATATCAAGTTTTATAGAAAAAGACTGATTTCTTACGATTTTTTCAACTCAAACTTCAGACTATCAATTTGATAGAAAGAAATTTAAGCATGCATTCCAGTTTTGGACAACCATTTCCTTCATGAACATTATTAATTAAGCAAAACAACAGAAAATATTAAATTTTTAACTGATTTCTTCATATTTTTATTTATTTTTTAATATAAAATCAGAATACACAACTTAAAATAGAAATTTAAACATATTTTTTAGTTTTTGAACAGTCGCTACCTCAAAGAATTTCGATAATTGAACAATTAACAAAGGAAACTAATGATTTTTTAACGAAAAAAGACGAATTAAACGAATTTGGTTAACTTTTACTCTAAATGGAAATTTCATCATACTTTTATATACTAACTAAGTAGAATTTTAATGCATAAACGAACACATTTCAGTAAATATTCAACGCACACATAAATATGAAAACAACACCTGCTTCTTGTGACGTCATATTGAAACCAAAACTTATTCCTCCGAAGTCCCTCACCATACCTTTTCACCCCCATCTCCCCCAATTTTTTACCTTAGGTAGGGAAATGGACAATGCAATGACCTCTCATTCTTGTATATTTAGAAGTCTGGGAGAAAAAAAGAAACATTTTATACACTCCGATTTCATAACAGTTACCGCAATATCCCAAAATTTGAATTTTGGAAGACATAATCAGTATAATTAATTAAACAAAATAATAAAAATATTATTTTTTAAGGGGAAAAGGTGAATTTAAGCGAATTTGATTAGTTTTACAATAGTCTTTTGAACAACAACTTGGAAATATAGATTTCTAACAGAAGAATTAAACGTATATTTTAATTTTAACAACAAAAACTTAACAAGTATCATTAATTTAACAAAAATAAATATCAATTTTAAAGAAAAGACGAATTTGAATAATTTTACACTAGTATTTTCAAAAGCAACATAGAAATATCAATACTTATTCACATATTTCACTTATTCACTGTATTCAGTACTATATTTAATAAATATGGATACAATTTAAGAATTTTCTAATCTATAATTAAATATTAGCTGTATATTTAATGTTACCCATGTTTTCAACATTAGTTCATAATCGTGAATTTTGTATTTTAAATACCATGTTTTCAGGTTCAGATTATTTTCACTTGAAATCATACAGAATTTTTTAACAGAGTTTGTTTTTGAAATCATTGAAGCAACTGTATTTAATATTTTTAACACCAATTTTCTAAGATTTTCTAACATTTTCCGATTATACATTCTTCAGAAGTACATTTCTAAATGTTACAATCACTTTACATATCGAAAAGATATCATTGAAGCAACTGTATTTAATATTTTTAATACCAATTTTCTAAGATTTTTTAACATTTTCCGATTATACATTCCTCAAAAGTTATTATTACGTATTCTAAACAATAGAAAATATTAATTTTAAGAATAAAAAGACGAATTTAAACAAATTTTATTAGTTTTACACTATTTTTTCTCACCTCCAACACGGATATATCAATTTTAACAGAAGAATTAAATTTAGTTTTTAACAACAAAAATGTAATAAGTATCATTAATTAAACAAAAATAAATATCAATTTTCAAGAAAAGACAATTTTTTACACAAATTTTCAACTTTGAAATACATTTGCTTACATATATTGTTACAGTATATTACTAAACTTAAACTTTTTAAAAAGTTTGAATGTCTTTACAAAGGGTTCATACTTATATTTTTCACGTCTTGACTGCATTCGAAATCTTACAACAAAAGTATACTTTTATTATTATTATTATTATTATTCTAGAAAACCTAAAAAATCGTTTCTTGCTGCTTTAGACACTTGACATATTAAAACTACTCTACCCATATAATTAATCAAATTAGGACATGATTCATCTTACACTTCAAAATTTCTGAATTTTTACAATACTTATTTTCATCAAACTTTATTCTTGATCCTATATATTTTAATAGCGCAGAATTTTAACATCTGTTTTTATCTACTTATCAAAAAATTATTAAAACACCCAACAACATTTTCCAAATATGAATATTATCTTTACAATTTAATAATGCAAAACATACACGAATACAAAGTTTAATTTTTACAAACATTTCATATTTCAAACCAAACTATTCGAAATTTTCACATCATAAGAGCAAACATTAGACGAACTTTTTAACTTTTTAACTTTTTAACTTTTTTTATTGCTTAGATCTTTTCATTATAACTTTTAATTATGATAATTACCCATTTTTAGGTTGAATGTCGAAAAACTGTAACTGAAATTACATAAACTTAATGTAAAAAACCATGTTCTCACACAATTTCTTGAAATTCAACAAAGAATTGACTATTACTTATCTATTATTATTCTTATTAAATACTTATCTACATCAATATCGACTCTCGATAGTATATAGATATTTCATCATTACACACTTACAACTCTTTTCAAACGTTTATCAGAAAAATAAGTCAATCAAAGTCTAGTAGTTATCACACCTGTTCCTCAGAAATATTACTATCATATGAAACAGTAAAGAAAATTAATAGATATTTAATATTTAATAACCTCATACGTGAAATTACTGTCGAAATGAGAATACTAATTATCTATAAAATCAACTGTTGAACAAAAAAAAAAAAAAAATAGTACAGATTACCGAAAATTCAAATGTTTTTTCTGCAAAAGTTACAAAAATTAACAAATGAATGACAAGTTAGAGAAATAACTAAAAAAGTTAATGAACATATTTACAAATTTATTAAAATCACACCTTTTTCTGGATTACAAACCGCAATTTCTTGAAAAATTTTTCACCGAATTTGTAAGATTTTAGTCCTAGTATTACATACACTCAATAAATATTCAAAATTAACAAAAATATAATTTTTTAGTCTCATCAATAAGCAGAAATTCTATATTAAAAGAATATTTTCATAGTAGTACTTATAAAAATGAGAGTTTACAAACTGATTTTCATAATTTTATCACATTTAAACTTAATATTTTACATAAAACATTATTTAATCAAATTTTATGCTTTCTAATTCAGTAAAATTCAATACTTTTTTAGTTTTTAAACCAATACCACAATATTTATTTACATCAAACTTGATTCTTCACCTTTTATATTTCCACATTACACACGTGAGATAAATACTAACTTGGATCAGGAGTTGAAGTCAATTGATTCCATTCGATTTTCATCATGTACGCATTGCTCCTACACGAAATTTCTTACTGCTATAATCATCTAATGTATTAAAACTAATCTACTCATATTTTTAATCAATTCACCAGATGTTTCATCTCGCACTTCTGAATTATCGTGCATCAAGTTGCTTAAAATATAAATACTATCTTTATAGTTTTAATGATATATAGTATACATGGTTTATCTTGAGTTAGCACTTCCATACTATTAATCAAATTATATGTTTCATCTTGCACTTGATCTTAATGATTTCATCTTGCATCTGAATTATCGTCCATCGAGTTTTTTTAAAATAATAATATATTTATAGTTTTTGATTATACATAGCATGTACAAATGCAATCTTTAATTTTAACATTTCATATTTCAAATAACCTATTTCCGAAACCAAGCTATGTGAATTTTACCACAATACTTATTATCATAGAATAATTTGTGTTTCACACTTTTCTAAAAATTATCAGATATGTACCCCTCAGAGAAATTACTATCATATGAATAAATGAAGAAAATTTAATTTATATTAAATGTACACGAAATTGATTGCAATATACATGTATTTAATAAAAATAAATAAATAAGCGATTATTTATACATTAAACCTTTACTAAATATATATTTCTTTCATTATACAGATGTTTCAACAAGATGAACCAAAACAGCAGCAAACTTCAGAAATTAATGATCCGAATGATTCATCCCTAGCACATGTAGCGTTAACGAATAACAAATATATGAGTACTTATATGAGAAATACTAGAATTCGTATATGAAACGTAATTAGAGTAAATACAAAATGATTTGTCTTACTACCTACACTTTAACAAGTGCTTTTTACCTATATTATTGAAGAGAATCCTAACTGTGTCCATTTATTTCTACTACAGATGTGCTCTATTTGCTACAAACACTTCTTAAGTAAATGGAATTTAACAGAACATACAAAAATCTATACAAGTGAAAAACCTTACACGTGGAAAGATTACCATAAATGCTGTTTTCAAGGAGACGTGGATCAAAAATGCACACATCATCATATAAAGCATCGTCAGATATATGTAAACTTAGCGAAGATATTCAAAAATTAGTCAGACTTTTGTAGAATTTAGAAATAAAGGAAGATATTTAGGCTATTTATCCATCATATTTTCACAACACTTACCACAATATCTCAAACTTAAAATTTGGAAGACATACACACTGCTGAAAAGTAATTTTGTGATTCTTCTAACCAGTATGAATGTATAGATATTATTTTGCAGTGTATTCTTTAAATGCTCACATTAAATATTCTTTTATATGCATATATCGTTGTGTTTATTTTTCTAATACCTATTACATTAATGAAATTCATAACATTTTAAGTGAAATAACACTCTCACAACTTAAAAAATGCATAAGAACATACAAAAAATAAGCAGATGTATGAAAAAATATGCAAGTTTACAAAATAATTTCATTGTTTTCTAGAAATATTAACAAAAAATATTTGCAATATGAAAAAATTGCAAAAGTGAAAAGAAAAAACACAAATGTAAAAACAAAAACCACAAAGTGAAAAACTCATAACAAAGTTTTTTAAAAAAAATATTTACAACAAAATTTTTTTTTTACAAAAACCAAAACTTCCAAAAATATTTTTTTCAATTTTTTTTTTTTTTTCAAAAACATTTTTTACAAAAAAATTTTTTTTCAAAATAAGTTTTTACAAAAGTAAAAAAAAGAAAATCACAACGTTAAAAAAATGAAAAATTTTTGTTAAAAAAAGTGTAAAAAAATTGCAAAAAAATGTTGCAAAAATTTCAAAAAAGTTATGAAAAAAGTCTCAAAAGTTTTGTTCGTTTTAATAGCAAATACAATGGTTTCGCCATTGCATACTGCATTAAAACCAACAAAATTTTTGAGACTTTTTTCATAACTTTTTTGAAATTTTTGCAACATTTTTTTGCAATTTTTTTACACTTTTTTTAACAAAAATTTTTCATTTTTTTAACGTTGTGATTTTCTTTTTTTTACTTTTGTAAAAACTTATTTTGAAAAAAATTTTTTTTGTAAAAAATGTTTTTGAAAAAAAAAAAAAATTTGAAAAAAATATTTTTGGAAGTTTTGGTTTTTGTAAAAAAAAAAATTTTGTTGTAAATATTTTTTTTTAAAAACTTTGTTATGAGTTTTTCACTTTGTGGTTTTTGTTTTTACATTTGTGTTTTTTCTTTTCACTTTTGCAATTTTTTCATATTGCAAATATTTTTTGTTAATATTTCTAGAAAACAATGAAATTATTTTGTAAACTTGCATATTTTTTCATACATCTGCTTATTTTTTGTATGTTCTTATGCATTTTTTAAGTTGTGAGAGTGTTATTTCACTTAAAATGTTATGTATTTCATTAATGTAATAGGTATTAGAAAAATAAACACAACGATATATGCATATAAAAGAATATTTAATGTGAGCATTTAAAGAATACACTGCAAAATAATATCTATACATTCATACTGGTTAGAAGAATCACAAAATTACTTTTCAGCAGTGTGTATGTCTTCCAAATTTTAAGTTTGAGATATTGTGGTAAGTGTTGTGAAAATATGATGGATAAATAGCCTAAATATCTTCCTTTATTTCTAAATTTTACAAAAGTCTGACTAATTTTTGAATATCTTCGCTAAGTTTACATATATCTGACGATGCTTTATATGATGATGTGTGCATTTTTGATCCACGTCTCCTTGAAAACAGCATTTATGGTAATCTTTCCACGTGTAAGGTTTTTCACTTGTATAGATTTTTGTATGTTCTGTTAAATTCCATTTACTTAAGAAGTGTTTGTAGCAAATAGAGCACATCTGTAGTAGAAATAAATGGACACAGTTAGGATTCTCTTCAATAATATAGGTAAAAAGCACTTGTTAAAGTGTAGGTAGTAAGACAAATCATTTTGTATTTACTCTAATTACGTTTCATATACGAATTCTAGTATTTCTCATATAAGTACTCATATATTTGTTATTCGTTAACGCTACATGTGCTAGGGATGAATCATTCGGATCATTAATTTCTGAAGTTTGCTGCTGTTTTGGTTCATCTTGTTGAAACATCTGTATAATGAAAGAAATATATATTTAGTAAAGGTTTAATGTATAAATAATCGCTTATTTATTTATTTTTATTAAATACATGTATATTGCAATCAATTTCGTGTACATTTAATATAAATTAAATTTTCTTCATTTATTCATATGATAGTAATTTCTCTGAGGGGTACATATCTGATAATTTTTAGAAAAGTGTGAAACACAAATTATTCTATGATAATAAGTATTGTGGTAAAATTCACATAGCTTGGTTTCGGAAATAGGTTATTTGAAATATGAAATGTTAAAATTAAAGATTGCATTTGTACATGCTATGTATAATCAAAAACTATAAATATATTATTATTTTAAAAAAACTCGATGGACGATAATTCAGATGCAAGATGAAATCATTAAGATCAAGTGCAAGATGAAACATATAATTTGATTAATAGTATGGAAGTGCTAACTCAAGATAAACCATGTATACTATATATCATTAAAACTATAAAGATAGTATTTATATTTTAAGCAACTTGATGCACGATAATTCAGAAGTGCGAGATGAAACATCTGGTGAATTGATTAAAAATATGAGTAGATTAGTTTTAATACATTAGATGATTATAGCAGTAAGAAATTTCGTGTAGGAGCAATGCGTACATGATGAAAATCGAATGGAATCAATTGACTTCAACTCCTGATCCAAGTTAGTATTTATCTCACGTGTGTAATGTGGAAATATAAAAGGTGAAGAATCAAGTTTGATGTAAATAAATATTGTGGTATTGGTTTAAAAACTAAAAAAGTATTGAATTTTACTGAATTAGAAAGCATAAAATTTGATTAAATAATGTTTTATGTAAAATATTAAGTTTAAATGTGATAAAATTATGAAAATCAGTTTGTAAACTCTCATTTTTATAAGTACTACTATGAAAATATTCTTTTAATATAGAATTTCTGCTTATTGATGAGACTAAAAAATTATATTTTTGTTAATTTTGAATATTTATTGAGTGTATGTAATACTAGGACTAAAATCTTACAAATTCGGTGAAAAATTTTTCAAGAAATTGCGGTTTGTAATCCAGAAAAAGGTGTGATTTTAATAAATTTGTAAATATGTTCATTAACTTTTTTAGTTATTTCTCTAACTTGTCATTCATTTGTTAATTTTTGTAACTTTTGCAGAAAAAACATTTGAATTTTCGGTAATCTGTACTATTTTTTTTTTTTTTTTTGTTCAACAGTTGATTTTATAGATAATTAGTATTCTCATTTCGACAGTAATTTCACGTATGAGGTTATTAAATATTAAATATCTATTAATTTTCTTTACTGTTTCATATGATAGTAATATTTCTGAGGAACAGGTGTGATAACTACTAGACTTTGATTGACTTATTTTTCTGATAAACGTTTGAAAAGAGTTGTAAGTGTGTAATGATGAAATATCTATATACTATCGAGAGTCGATATTGATGTAGATAAGTATTTAATAAGAATAATAATAGATAAGTAATAGTCAATTCTTTGTTGAATTTCAAGAAATTGTGTGAGAACATGGTTTTTTACATTAAGTTTATGTAATTTCAGTTACAGTTTTTCGACATTCAACCTAAAAATGGGTAATTATCATAATTAAAAGTTATAATGAAAAGATCTAAGCAATAAAAAAAGTTAAAAAGTTAAAAAGTTAAAAAGTTCGTCTAATGTTTGCTCTTATGATGTGAAAATTTCGAATAGTTTGGTTTGAAATATGAAATGTTTGTAAAAATTAAACTTTGTATTCGTGTATGTTTTGCATTATTAAATTGTAAAGATAATATTCATATTTGGAAAATGTTGTTGGGTGTTTTAATAATTTTTTGATAAGTAGATAAAAACAGATGTTAAAATTCTGCGCTATTAAAATATATAGGATCAAGAATAAAGTTTGATGAAAATAAGTATTGTAAAAATTCAGAAATTTTGAAGTGTAAGATGAATCATGTCCTAATTTGATTAATTATATGGGTAGAGTAGTTTTAATATGTCAAGTGTCTAAAGCAGCAAGAAACGATTTTTTAGGTTTTCTAGAATAATAATAATAATAATAATAAAAGTATACTTTTGTTGTAAGATTTCGAATGCAGTCAAGACGTGAAAAATATAAGTATGAACCCTTTGTAAAGACATTCAAACTTTTTAAAAAGTTTAAGTTTAGTAATATACTGTAACAATATATGTAAGCAAATGTATTTCAAAGTTGAAAATTTGTGTAAAAAATTGTCTTTTCTTGAAAATTGATATTTATTTTTGTTTAATTAATGATACTTATTACATTTTTGTTGTTAAAAACTAAAATATACGTTTAATTCTTCTGTTAAAATTGATATATCCGTGTTGGAGGTGAGAAAAAATAGTGTAAAACTAATAAAATTTGTTTAAATTCGTCTTTTTATTCTTAAAATTAATATTTTCTATTGTTTAGAATACGTAATAATAACTTTTGAGGAATGTATAATCGGAAAATGTTAAAAAATCTTAGAAAATTGGTATTAAAAATATTAAATACAGTTGCTTCAATGATATCTTTTCGATATGTAAAGTGATTGTAACATTTAGAAATGTACTTCTGAAGAATGTATAATCGGAAAATGTTAGAAAATCTTAGAAAATTGGTGTTAAAAATATTAAATACAGTTGCTTCAATGATTTCAAAAACAAACTCTGTTAAAAAATTCTGTATGATTTCAAGTGAAAATAATCTGAACCTGAAAACATGGTATTTAAAATACAAAATTCACGATTATGAACTAATGTTGAAAACATGGGTAACATTAAATATACAGCTAATATTTAATTATAGATTAGAAAATTCTTAAATTGTATCCATATTTATTAAATATAGTACTGAATACAGTGAATAAGTGAAATATGTGAATAAGTATTGATATTTCTATGTTGCTTTTGAAAATACTAGTGTAAAATTATTCAAATTCGTCTTTTCTTTAAAATTGATATTTATTTTTGTTAAATTAATGATACTTGTTAAGTTTTTGTTGTTAAAATTAAAATATACGTTTAATTCTTCTGTTAGAAATCTATATTTCCAAGTTGTTGTTCAAAAGACTATTGTAAAACTAATCAAATTCGCTTAAATTCACCTTTTCCCCTTAAAAAATAATATTTTTATTATTTTGTTTAATTAATTATACTGATTATGTCTTCCAAAATTCAAATTTTGGGATATTGCGGTAACTGTTATGAAATCGGAGTGTATAAAATGTTTCTTTTTTTCTCCCAGACTTCTAAATATACAAGAATGAGAGGTCATTGCATTGTCCATTTCCCTACCTAAGGTAAAAAATTGGGGGAGATGGGGGTGAAAAGGTATGGTGAGGGACTTCGGAGGAATAAGTTTTGGTTTCAATATGACGTCACAAGAAGCAGGTGTTGTTTTCATATTTATGTGTGCGTTGAATATTTACTGAAATGTGTTCGTTTATGCATTAAAATTCTACTTAGTTAGTATATAAAAGTATGACGAAATTTCCATTTAGAGTAAAAGTTAACCAAATTCGTTTAATTCGTCTTTTTTCGTTAAAAAATCATTAGTTTCCTTTGTTAATTGTTCAATTATCGAAATTCTTTGAGGTAACGACTGTTCAAAAACTAAAAAATATGTTTAAATTTCTATTTTAAGTTGTGTATCCTGATTTTATATAAAAAAAAATATGAAGAAATCAGTTAAAAATTTAATATTTTCCGTTGTTTTGCTTAATAAATAATGTTCATGAAGGAAATAGTTGTCCAAAACTGGAATGCATGTTTAAATTTCTTTCTATCAAATTGATATTCTGAAGTTTGAGTTGAAAAAATCGTAAGAAATCAGTCTTTTTCTATAAAACTTGGTATTTTCCATTGTTTTTTACTTAATTAACGATACTCATTAAGATTATAGCTGTTGAAAAACTAGAATGCATGTTTAACTTTCAACTTGTAAGTCGATACACTGATGTTGCAGTTGATAAAAATCGTAAGAAATCAGTCTTTTTCTATAAAACTTGATATTTTCCATTGTTTTTTACTTAATTATGAATGCTCATTAAGGTTATAGCTGTTGAAAAACTGAAATGTATGTTTAAGTTTTCTCTCTTAAGTTGATAAAAATCGTAAGAGATCAGTCTTTTTCCATAAAACTTGATATTTTCCATTGTTTTTTTACTTAATTAACGATACTCATTAAGGCTATAGCTGTTGAAAAACTAGGATGTACGTTTAACTTTCAACTTTTAAGTCGTTTCATTGATCATATAGTTGATAAAAATCATAAGAAATCAGTCTTTTTCTATAAAACTTGATATTTTCTATTGTTTTTATTTAATTAATACTACTCATTAAGATGTCTATCAAGCAAAATTCAAATATATGTTTAACTTTCTTGAGTTAAATTGATAATCTCCTCTTGTAGTTGAAGAAATCTAAATAAAATGGTTAAAAACTGAGATTTTTCCGGTGTTTCGCTTAATTAATAATACTCATTAAAATTATGGTTGTTCAAAATTCAAATATAAATTTAATCTTCATCATATAGTATGATTCCGAATTGAGATGCGATTGATAATATTTTTAATTAGGGAAGGTTGATCACCTCTCTGTTATAATAGAATGTTCCTTTTTTCCACTAGGGGGCGTTCGTGGAGGGGATGCATAGTAGGGGGCAGGAGGGTGGCGGTGGCACGGTGGGCGCAGGGACAGCCGCAGGAGGGACAGCCGGAGGCACGGTGCCTCCGTGCCTCCGCATGAGCTTAAACTGTCGTTTCCCTACTACTACGGTACGCTAAACAGATCATTAAACGAGGAGTTTTTTATTTTATTGATATGGAGTACTTCAAAAAAGTCCAAATCAAGCGGAGTAGTGCATTTTTGTATAATCTTGGCTGAGGTAAAATTGAAGGTATGACCCTCCTCCCAACAATGAGAAGCAATAGAGGAATTTTCCAACTCTTTTCTCTTAACATAACCAATGCGTTCTGCTAGTTTGTCTGTCCTGTGTGTTCTGGATCATTGGTTAATGATCTGTCTAGCGTACCGTATATTTCAACTTTCTGGTTAGATTTGTTATGTCACGAAACTCCATTTCCGGTTTAATTCTATTGGCTACTGAGACTTGTTGGTATTTTGGTTCGGTGTTTGCAATCATTTGGGTTTCTGACTTGTTAATAGTTTTTTTTTTTTAAATATTTTATTACTGAGGAAGTGAGTCCCAGTTACTTGCGAAACGTATACGTATGATCATGTGATTTTATTTATTGTGTGTTTAAATGTTGGTTTTAATGATTATAGTTGTTCACACAAGGTTTTTTATTGATGGCTTCAAAACTTTTTCTACCTTGAGAATCCTGTGCAATATTGATTTACTAATTATATCAGCACATGACAATTATCGCAGTGATTCGTCTTCGTTTTATTGGAACATTTTTTTTTTTTTTTTGCTCAGTGGCCTTTTTTTTTTTTTTTTTTTTTGAGAGGGGGAGGGGGTGTTACATTTAGATATTTCTTGTGAAGTTACAATTTAAATTTTATGTACGTTATATAAGTGATATTGTACTACAATCAACATTAAATTTAATCGCTGCAGCATCTAAGGCACAATGGCTTAGTTTATAATTTTTCAATTATCGCAGCATAAATTGTAGTACAGCTTTGCTCTCTATATTATTCATTTACTTATTCAGGAAATTTTCTGAATTATAATTTTTTATTAGTTCGAGTCACAATTTTTCTTATTTTCATTACTTTACATTCGAGTTTACATTACTCCTAACACCTAGTATGCGGTGTTGTATTCATTCTATTATAATTTTAGTACTGTCGATCTACTAAACTGTATCGTAAATTATTTATAACTCCACCCACTTGAAATGTAGCAACTAATTTGGGACAAATTTTCAACTTAAATGTAGCAACTAATTTGGGAAGGAGAAAGTATTTTATATTGATGTAAGTTTTGGCAGTTTAAAAAAATGCGTGTCAAATTTTCATTTGAGTTATTATTTATTGACAAATTTAAGAAATCATCTAACAAGTTTTTTTAGTTTTTTTATACTGATGTATGTTTTGGGGGTTTCATAGGTTGTGTGTAAAATTTTGACTTCTTTTGTTATTAATTCACAAATTTAAGAAATTGCCTAACAAGTTCTTTTTTTCTCTAAATTATTATTTTACACTGATGTCGAACTAATAAGCGAGTAGATTTTTGTTGTCCAGTTAAAGATATTTCAGTTGTACAGTGCCTCACGTTTGTGTTTCAAATATAAAAAAAACTTATATTTAACACTTATTTATGTGAATTATTTATATTATTTATTATTATTTTTATTATTAACTTTTACGGATACATGATGTTAGCATTAAAATAACAAAAATGTTTATTTTATATTTGAAATAATGTAAAACATATAACCCACAAGGGGGAAAAAGATGCATCATTGGCATGATATTCAGATTAAAAGTTTAATTTGAAGTTGTCTTTACCACTTACTTCAATAGGAAAAGCGTGTTGCACTGTCTGTTGATAAAATACGTTCACTGATGGAATTAAAAACGCTGGGGAAAAATTCTGTTCAAACCACGAAATAACCTTTTATTATTATTATTATTATTATTATTATTATTATTATTATTATTATTATTATTATTATTATTATTATTATTATTATTATTATTATTATTATTAGCCTCCGATGCTATTTCTTTAAGACAAGCTAAAAAGTGTCGTGTCAAAAATTGTGGCCCACTTTTACTTACCTATCATACGTAGTATAGGGTAAGTCTTGCAATCGTTTTGAAAACCGAAAATAAATTTTTTTTGACGGATTTACACGTTTCAGATACTGGAGATTCCGAAAAACATATTTTTAGGGAAAAAAAAAATTGCCGTCGGCCTGTCTGTCTGTAAACGCTCTATCTCACGAACAAATGAAGATAGAGACTTAAAATTTTGTATGTACTTAGCAAGTAAGAATAGGACGAAGCCTATTTAATATCAGTAACCTCGATTATACGGAATTATTTTTTCGGATTCTCGAAAAATTTGTACTGATGAAATGTATATAAAAATTTTCGATTTTTTTTTTTAATTTTCGAGTTTTTTTCCGAAGCTATTTCTTTCAGGCAAGCTAAAAAGTGTCGTGTCAAAAATTGTGGCCTACTTTTACTTACCTATCATACGTAGTATAAGGTAAGTCTTGCAATCGTTTTGAAAAAAAAAAAAAAAATCGACGGATTTACACGCTTCAGATACTGGAGATTCCGAAAAACATATTTTTAGAAAAAAAAATTGCCGTCCGTCTGTCTGTCTATCTGTAAACGCTCTATCTCACGAACAAATGGAGATGGAGACTTAAAATTTTGTATGTACTTAGTAAGTAAGTATAGGACGAAGCCTATTTAATATCAGTAACCTCGATTATCCGGAACTATTTTTTTCGGACTCTCGAAAAATTCGTTCTGATTTATGTGTATATAAAAATTTTCGATTTTTTTTTTATTTTAAGGGAAGTACGTAAAAGGCAATAAAATAACACAAATTTTGTATCAAAAACGAAGTTGGTTGGATTAATAGTTGCCGAGATATTTGTAATCCTGTTTTCCATATTCTTCAATTTTTCAAGACCCTGTATTTTCTTGAAATTTCAATTCAAAGATATGTTGGAAATGAGACGCTTAATCTGACGCAGTAAACTGTTAGTTAATATGATTATTGTTTTTGGAGTTATAAGGATGTTTCTTTTACGCAATCCGGTACTACTTGTGTAGTTTGGTATTTCACATAATTTGTCGAAATGGGTTCATCAGCAATTCATTAATGGAGCATTACTATATATATTAAAAATATTTAAATATACGTTTAAATTTTGTTTTGGAATTGCAATGCTCACATATTTAATTTTCACATATTATATAATGAATATCTATAATGGGTAAGTATTACGGTGGCCCCCAACGACTAGTTTCGTAATCTGGCCGTTAAAACGAGACATTCATACAATTTTATTGTTAAAATGCATTTCCTTTTTCTCAAAGTCTATAAAAAAGCGTTTAAACTAAAGAAAAAATCAGTTTTTGATGAATCTATTCAATGAAGAAGTAGCACGTCAAATTGTATCTCTTTATTATCCCGCAATTCCAATGTCTCAGAGAGAAATTGCTATTCAATTGGGTATTTCACGCTGTTCTGTTTGCTATTATATTGATAAACGAAGGAAAAATGAAGTTAGTTCATTGCATTCTAAAGGGGTCGCCCTTCTAAAAGACCTCGATCGATTTATTTATTTATTTTTTTTTTAAATTGGAGGCGAAATAGAATTCTGCAACGGCAGAATCTACATTCAACTTGTTATTATTATTTTTTCAAGAAACTGGGTATTTTGGAAAAGAATCTGGTAATAAAAAGGATTTTTATACCTCTACTCCTTTTTTGATTAAAAGATTTTTCTAATCTTCCCTTCTTGAACTATCAATTAACGTATGGGTAATACCATTTCGAAGTAAGCCAAAGTAGATAAAAATGAAAGTTGTGTAAATTAATAAACATGAGGTTTTTGATTCACGAAGTGCCAATGTATCAATGAAGTTTTCTAAAAAAGTTGGAGAAAAGTTGGTGCAATCTTCGAATGCTGTTTCACCGATCAGTAAAAAAAGAAACAATATAATTACTCGCAGCATCTTCGTTCGACAACTGGGGAAGACTATCATTTGAACATAACTTCACAGAGTATAACTTAAAATATTTTGTTATTGTTTAATATTAATAAATATATTTATATAAGCTTAACTATTTCTGCTTACTAGAAATGAGCTGTAATTATTATCTAAAATCTTTAAAATAGTAAAAATAATAATAATATAACATATAAAAAGTCGATAAATTCAGAACTAATGCGTCCGTTACAACAAATGTTTACATAAATAGAACAATTCATCCCAATATTTTTATTCATAAGAATCTAAGTCATATGTAAGTATCATACTTTTGTTGCTTGAAATAAATTACAGTTAATTTTCTTGCATGATTCAGAAAAATTTAAATTTTTATAAATTTATAAAAATAACATTTATTTGTGAGATACGTCCATTACTGGACAAAAAAAAAAATAAATAAAACATATATAAATAAATAAATAAACAAATCATTGTTTCTGGAAGTTTTCAAAATTTAATTGCATTATATAGAAACAGAGACCTTGTTCTTCATAAAGTTCATGCAATAAAACAAGGATCTAACATATTAATATCTTTGTAGAGTGTTTTATGTACCGACTGATACGTCCATTATCGTGGAATTGCCTGTAATGTGCTTCAGACGTTCGTAATTTCTAAATATATTTTCATTTTTACTTTTTTAGACGGAATTATTTGAAAATATGCATTAAAGTATTTAATTGCTATAAAGGACGTTAAATACTGATAAAAACATTAAAAGATCTTAATAATTTTACATGTTTCGATTGAATTTACTCAATCATCATCAGAAAAAAGAAAATACAAATAAGCACAAAGATGGAAAATGACAATAAACTATTACAAATGAAATTAAAAAATTAAAAAAATTTTTTTTTTAATTTCATTTGTAATAGTTTATTGTCATTTTCCATCTTTGTGTTTATTTGTATTTTCTTTTTTCTGATGATGATTGAGTAAATTCAATCGAAACATGTAAAATTATTAAGATCTTTTAATGTTTTTATTAGTATTTAACGTCCTTTATAGCAATTAAATACTTTAATGCATATTTTCGAAATGTTTTTAATGGACGTATATGAAAACTTCTATTTATAATTAATGTCGGAAGTATTTGATCATAAAATTCTCGGAATTATTCTCTGATTTCAGCTTTTTTTTTTGTTATTGTTGCTATGAAAGAAACCATTCAGATTAACACGTTCGCTGCCGCTTACATGAAGGTGTGATGATAGTTAATGCCGCACTGTAGAAGTGGGTTTTTCCCAGAAGCTGGTTTACTTTTTATAACAAAGAATCAGTGAAAGATTTTCCCCTGCCAGCGCGTGATTGGCTAATGGGCATCACCCCACATCACGCGCTGGCGCATGAGTGGCCCCTTAACGTTGGTGCCACATCACGCGCTATCGTTAAGTGAAGTTAAGCTTAGTGGTGTTTGTATTAATGAATTTACTAAATTTCCTACTGATCGAACAAAGATCCACACACGTGACCTACTGGAGTGGATGATATGACGAATATCTCTGGCGAATATGACTGGTATTTTCAATTAACGTTGTATTGCTGTTGGATTTTTAAGCATCTTCAGAAAAAAGAGGATGTTTACGAATTCTACGCATACATATTTTTACTTTCTTCTATCTTTACAAGAGAAAAATATTAGATTCTTGAGAATTTCCGAAATCCGATTTTCGACGGATTGACACTTTTCAGGGGACAGAGAACCCGAAAACATGTTTTTACAAAATATCTCACTATGAGTCTATCAGTCTGTCAGTCAGTCTGTCTTTCTGTCTGTGTGGAAATGACAAAAAAATTGTGGGCGCTCTTTCTCAAGAACTAATGCACGGAATTTTACAAAGCTTTAGATTTTGTTAGACCTTGATATAAACTAGATCTGATTAGTTTTTGGTGCGTATCGTTCAGCAGGTGGCGCTGCTATGCTGCATTATTTACAATTTCCATAATACCCACATCTCAGGAACTAGAGTATGGACTCTCATAAAAATTTAGATTTAGTTTATATTTGATATAACACGGTGCTGATTACATTTTAGAACAATTCTGTCAACAGGTGGCGCTGCCACGGTGCATTATTTGCGATTATCGGAATAGCTGTAGCTCAAGAATTAATGCACGAAATTTTTTAAAACTTCAGAATCAGTTTGTCCCTGATATCTATTAGTGTTGTTTAGTTTTTGAGATAAATCTCCATACAGGTGGCACTGCTATGCTGCATTTTTCACGATTTCGCAATAAATGTATTTCAGGAATTAATGCATGGTCTTTCATCAAACTTCAAATTCAGTTAGTACCTGATAAAAAATTGATCCTGATTAGATTTTGGTACACTTCACGCAGCATGTGGCGTTGTTATGCAGATTTTTTAAAAAGATTTTGCAATATCTCAAAAATTAATGCACGGATTTTCATCGAACTTCAGATATAAGTAGATATAAGTTGTTGCTGACTAGATTTTGGTTTAAGCCACTTAACCGACGGCGCTGCCATGCTGCATTTTCCATGAAATATTTACATGCATAAGGTATTAGAAAGTTTTGGAATTGCCACATCTGACCAGTTTTAATGTAGATATGTTCCAGCGTTGATTGTTCTAAAACTACGAAACTAATTCGTGTTACTTTTTTATTTAATGAAATAGGATATTCATGAATTAGTACCATTTAAGTTTCATCAAAATATGTTTAGCACTTTTTTAAAAATTAAAAAAAAAAAAAAAAAAGATAAAGATAAAATCAATATTTTTACTATTTAATTGTATGATAACTGCTTGCAAATCGCTAGGTTTGCTGATGCAAAATGCCTTTTCCTGTACGAGCAGCCGGTGTACAACATAACTTTTATTTTTTATGCATATTCATCTATTACTCTGGAACTAAGTGACCGATTCATACGATTTTTTGCAAATGTAAAAAGATTCTCTCAAGAAATTCTCTGATCGAATTTAAGTTTCATTAAAATTTTTCAGTACTTTTTTAAAAACTACATGAATAGATAAATAAATAAAATGAAATAAAAAACTTTAAAATACTTCATTTTCAACAATTTTTTTCGGTTGACTTATAATGCTATCTATTTGGCGAGAAAGTTACTGTCCGACAATTTTTCTCCGCATAGGGCTTTGTTTATAGAGTTGTACTGAAAATCATCAAGAAATAAAAGTCTTTCTTTCTTTTTTTTCTGTTAGAAATATTCATATTTATTTCTTTTCTCGCGATTGCTTTAATTTAAGAACGTAGAATTTTTATAAGCATTTTTTTAAAAGCCGAATTTTTATTCTGGCAACTCAAAAGGGACTTTACAACATTTATAAATACTTTAAGACATATAGTTGAGAATGTTTTTGCATACTTTTGGGAATTTGCTTTTCCCAAATATATATAATAATAAATAATATAACATAATATAATAATAATAATATGTATATAAAATATATAGAAAATGCACACACACACAAAAAGAAAAAAGAAATAAAGGAAAAAATCCATTGGTTTGAACAGTGATATATCAAAATACATTAAAAAGTACATTTGAAAATCTCGTACGACACGGATATCAATCATCACAATCAAGAGTTATAAATTCAAGGTTTTTCCTCTTTTTATGAAACCTGCTTAACAACTTAACTTTCGCTGCATGAAAAGACGATGTGCAACAGAACTTTTTTTTTCTATATTGTTGACCTATTACTCTAGAATTATGCGACCGATTCATACGAATTTTTGTAATTGTAAGAGGATACTATCCAAAGATACTCTGATTGAATTTAAATCTCATTAAAATTTATTCAGTACTTTTTAAAAACTAAATGAGTAAATAAATAAATACATAAAATGAAATAAACATTTGTAAAATACTTCATTTTCAACAATTTTCTTCGGGTGATTTATAGTGCTCTCTATTTGGCGAGAAAGTCATTGCCCTGCGATTTTTCTCCTTCTTATAGAGTTTTATTTATAGAGTTGTAGGGAAAATCATCAAGGAATTGAAATCTTTATTTATTCATTTATTTATTTTTTATTTTTTCCCTTAAAAAGTTCAAAATTATTTATTTTCGTACGATAGTTGTAAGCTTTACTGATATTTTGTCTCTATTCTTGCAATGCAAGAGGATAAGTAAAGAGGATACTATCTAAAGATACTCTGATTGAATTTAAATCTCATTAAAATTTGTTCAGTACTTTTTAAAAACTAAATGAATAAAGAAATAAATACATAAAATGAAATAAACATCTGTAAAATACTTCATTTTCAACAATTTTCTTCGGGTAACTTATAGTGCTCTTTATTTGGCGAGAAAGTCATTGACCTGCGATTTTTCTCATTCTTATAGAGATTTATTTATAGAGTTGTAGGGAAAATTATCAAGGAATTGAAATCTTTATTTATTCATTTATTTATTTTTTATTTTTTCCCTTAAAAAGTTCAAAATTATTTATTTTCGTACGATAGTTGTAAGCTTTACTGATATTTTGTCTCTATTCTTGCAATGCAAAAGGGACTGTACGATATTTTTAACACGTTAGCTGCCGCTTACATGAAGATGTGATGATAGTTAATGCCGCACTGTAGAAGTTGGTTTTTCCCAGAAGCCGATTTACTTTTTATAACAAAGAATCAGTGAAAGATTTTCCCGCGCCAGCGCGTGACTGGCTATTGGACATCACCCCACATCACGCGCTAGCACGTGAGTGGCCCCTTAACGTTGGCGCCATATCACGCGCTGGCGCGTGATTGACAGCGAATGTGTTAAACACATTAGGACATATATTTGAAAATGCTCTTGCATTCTATTAGGAATTTGCTATTCCCAAATATGTATAATAATAAATCATATAATATAATGTAATAATAAATATATATGATAAAATATGTAAAAATGCACATACACACACACACAAAGAAAAAAGAGAAATCCATTTATTTTACCAGTGACATACCAAAATATTTATTTATTAAAAAACTGTATTTAAAAATCTTATTCCACATGAATATCGTCACAATGAACATTTAGAAATTTAAGGTTTTCTCCTTTTTTATGATCCGCGTTCAACAGCCTAAACTTTCTTTGATACATTATTATTATTTGATACATTATGCGTAGAAAATTACTGTTTGGAACTCCAAACTGCTTTGTTTGATATCAGTCTTGTTTCTAAATATTCAAAAACGAACGAAACTTGATTGAAGAGCTGGAGATTCGTGGTCCGTTTTTTACCAATAAAGGGTTTAATGCATTTTACTTTTTTTGTGTATGCCATAATGCTTATTCACATAATTTTCACTATAGATAGACATGCAAATTTTGATTTAAGCATAGGAATCCTGCTATCCGTGTGCGTCTACAACATAAAAAGGGTACTACTCTGTTATCCCGTCGACCAATTTCGCCAAATTATACAAATCGCCAAACTAATAGTCAAATTATACATATTGACATAATTTTTATTTTAAATAACGAAAAAACAAATAATTAGTAGAATATTAATAAAAATATTAATAAAAAGTCGAAATAAAAATCACTTAATGACATTTTAAACACGTGAATCGTATTTAATGTCATTGAATGTGACATTCACGATCATCCATTATTGGCATTTAATCTTATAATTTGGCGATAATTTATTGGTCGACGGGATAACCTAGTAGTACCATAAAAAGTAGCCAAAATTTTAGAGAGTGAAAATTTTCGAATGAACAAAACTCATATTCATTTATTTATAAGTACTTTAATAAAATTTTGTACGTTTAGTAACAAGATATATCGCTATGAAACAAAACAGTTTGGAACAAACTGTAATGTTTGGAATGTAACAAAAAATTAAATTTCGTCAAACGATCGCAAAAAAATGCAATTTTCGCCAAAGAATCGTGGAAAAAAGGCGAATTTCGTCAAAATTTCGCCATGAAATGCGAACGTCATTAAAGGATTGCAAAAACACGCTAAATTCGTCAAAGGATCGTAGAAAAAACGTGAATTTCGTCAAAGACTGGAAGAAAAAAGATAGCGGTCTCTGTAGAAAACGGCACAAATACAAATATTTATGTATAATTTTTAATGTAAAATGATAAACCAAACTAATTTGCAAACTACACCCAGTTTAAAAGTGACCTGAACCAAACACAGTTTACTAGATTTGCAACAAAATATAATTAGCGCCAAGAGAGAATCCCGCCCCCCCCCCCTTTGCTGTAACCTTTAAAAAATTGCTGTGAATTTTTTTATTCAGAATTACATTGAAGACATGAAAGAATTTCATGAAAATATCAAACAATTCAGTTATTTACACATTTTGTATATCTAAAATATTCTGTAATAAATTAGCTTACTTACTTCAAAAAGATTTTTTGGGGCTAAAGCAATGCAAAACGATTTATGTATATGGGTTGAAATTTTACGAGCATGCTTTTCTTTATTATGTGTGTTCTTGTAATCACTATCGAAAATGGAATTACATAATTCACATTGCACTTTTTGTCTCTTACATTTAGGTGGGGTCATGACTGATATAAAAATATTGAATTCTTAATTAATACCAAAATATTCTCTCATCAACACTTTTTAATTGAATGATTTCGTACTATGAGCCAGAATACTAACGGATTTAAACAAAAAAAGAATTAACGGAAATGCAGTTTGTTTTGTAACTGACACATAGGGCGGGAGGGTCAGTGCCCAGTCGTCTAGGTGCCCAAGCTTTACGTTGAAGAAAAAACAACGTTCTATCTCTCTATTTTTCAGCAATCAGTTAAAATATTTTTAGCGTTTTTTTTTTTTTTTTTAAGTAAAATTGAAATTTGTTTGCTTGGGGAATATTTTAGCGACAAAAATGCGGGATTTCTTTTGCGGGACAAAAGTTTTAATTCTATCTAACGACATACTTTAAGGCAGAGCAAAAATTTGGTGTTATCCCTTATTTTTCCGATTAAACAAAATGTAGTAATAATAATAAAAATATAAAAAAATTAATATAATTGATTCAGGAAAAAGAAAACGAAAGTATTATTTCTGATAGAAGTAAACTCGTTTAGACTGTAAAATATCTAAATTATTTCGAGTTACAAATTCAAAGTATTTGGGTATTTTCAATTTTCATCCTGTATCATATAAATTTTTTAAGCACTTTTTTAAATCAATAAAAAATTACGTAAAAAGTAAACAAAAACAATTTCACATTTTTTTTTAAATAAAATAAAACAAAAACACAAATTTAGTTGGTAGTAAAAAATAAACAATAATTATTTTCGTTTAAAGGTAAAGTTTGTGTAGCCTGGAAAATATCCAGAATTTGATATGGAAAAATACCAAGTACTTGCAATTCAGTTTTGAATGTTCGTCGGATGTTACCTAAATTCCATGATAAATATTTCTAATTAAATTTAAAGTTGAGATAAATAAAAAAAAATTTGAAGTTTCTTCACTTCAAACAGTATATCTTAAAATTTCAAGAAATTTCTTTAAATAAACTAAAAACTTTCCGACAGTAAATAAATACAGGCGGATTTCGATACCTCGAAGTCAAAAGGCACAGAAAAAACTAGTTGGATGTGCCAATCCCAAAACTTTCTCCTATCTCATACATACATTTTAATATTAAAAAAAAATAGTTACTCATTTTAATGCTTTAATAATTTTAATTCAATACCTTACCAACTTTGATTTTCATCTTAAATTTCTGCTTCAATCAATTAATCGGAGTAAAAACGAATTTCCGTCTCTCCACGAGCCGATGGACAATAGAATGATAAGCAGATATTTTTTTTCAAATTCTGGGAGGACCTACTTGCCTTACCAAAATATAATCATATACAAAATGTTTAGTTCAGTTCTAGAACTAACTTCTTACACTTTTATGTGGTGCAATATTGAAAAGGGCATAAAATTCGGTATTGCAGCGCCCCCTTCCGGCGGATTTTTTTCAGATTAAGGGCGATTCAACTAGCCATAGCCATACACTTACACAAGAAATTTCGTTCAATTCGATGCATAACTTCAAGTACTATTGGTCGGTACAATATTAAAAATGGCACAAAAATAGCGATTGCAGCGCCCCCTTCCGACGGATTTTTTTTCAAATTCAGGGAGGACCAACTAGCCATAGTCATACAGATACAAAAAATTTTGGTTCAATTCGATACATAACTTCATACACTTTTGGTCGGTACAACATTGAAAATGGCACATAAATCGCGATTGCAGCGCCCCCTTCCGGCGGATTTTTTTCAGATTCAGAGCGATCCAACTGGCCATAGCCATACACTTACACAAAAAATTTGGTTCAATTCGATGCATAACTTCTTATACTTTTGGTCGGTACAATATTGAAAATGGCACAAAAATGGCGATTGCAGCGCTCCCTTCCGGCGGATTTTTTTCAAATTCAGGGAAGACCAACTAGCCATAGCCATACACTTACACAAAAAATTTGGTTGAATTCGATGCATAACTTCATATACTTTTGGTCTGTAAAATATTGAAAATGGCACAAAAATCGCGATTGCAGCGCCCCCTTCCGGCGGAATATTTCAAAACTGAAGGAGGACCTGCTTGCCACAGCCAAAAACATTCACAAAAAATTTGGTTCAATTCTATGCATAACTTCATGCACTTTTTGATGGTAGAATGGCGACATACAGACAGACACACAGACACACGGACAGACAGACATTTTGTAAAAACATGTTTTTTGGAATCTCTGACCCCTAAAACGTGTAAATCCGTCGAAAACCGGAAGTCGAAAAAATTTCGATCACAATACTTTCTTCTGTTGAAGATAGAAGAAAGTAAAAATCGGGATAGAAAGGTCTCACCCCCCCCCCCCCCTCCAAAAAAAAAAATCAAGGTTACAAATAACATTAACATTGCTGGAATATGTACATAAATATTTTTTTTCGTCATATCGATTTTTCCAAGTCCGCAATACTTGACAAATTAAAATTTATCTGAATATTTTTATCAGAAAAATTAAATCCTATATATTAAAAAATTTTCTCAATAGTTTTATCAGAAAAATAAAATCCTATATATTCATAAGTTATATTAATTAATCAGTAAATTAAAATAATTAGCAAATATTTAAATTAATTAATAATAGTTTCGGCTAAGAATAAATTTGTTTTCTTTGTTCTAAATTGCTTTTTCTTATTTTTCTAATTAGAAACTACAAGGGAAAATAAAACAGACTGAGAATAAAACTTTAAAACGTTTTCTTCGATCTATCTTTTGTTTCTTATTAAGAAACAATATTTCTGTTTAAGAAATATTTTTGTAGTTTTTTTAATAAAAAAAATTAAAAACTACAAAAATATTTCTCCAACTCATAAATATTTATAGGTTAATACCATTTTTTTTTCGGCTAAATTTACTTTTTTCCGATAGAACAAGAATTTTTCCGACTGACTTTTCTGTTTTTCCAATTTATAATTTTTTATAGTTTAATACGTAAGAATATTTTTTCCGACTAAACATGCCTTTTCCGATGGAATGGGAAATTTTCCAAATGATATTTTCGTTTTTCCAGTTTCAAAGTTTTTATAAGTAAATACCATTTTTCCCAATCGAACAAGAATTTTTCCAACTGACTTTTCCGTTTTTCCAATTTATAAAATTTTATATACGTTAATGCGTAATACTAATTTTTCCGGCTAAACATGCCTTTTCCGATAGAATGGAAAGCTTTCCAAATGATATTTTCGTTTTTTCAATTTATAAGTTTTTATAGGTTAATAATATTTTTTTCCGATCGAACAAGAATTTTTCCGACTGACTTTTCCGTTTTTCTAATTTATAATTTTTTATAGTTTAATACGTAAGAATATTTTTTCCGACTAAACATGCCTTTTCCGATGGAATGGGAAATTTTCCAAATGATATTTTCGTTTTTCCAGTTTATAAGTTTTTATAGGTAAATACCATTTTTCCCAATCGAACAAGAATTTTTCCGACTGACTTTTCCGTTTTTCCAATTTATAATTTTTTATAGTTTAATACGTAAGAATATTTTTTCCGACTAAACATGCCTTTTCCGATGGAATGGGAAATTTTCCAAATGATATTTTCGTTTTCCCAATTTATAAGTTATTATAGAACATTTTTTCCGATCGAACAAGAATTTTTTCGACTGAATTTTCTGTTTTTCCAATTTAGAAAATTTTATACGTTAATACGTAATGCTATTTTTTCCGACTAAACATACCTTTTTCGATGGAACTGGAAATATTCCGAGTGGTATTTACGTTTTTCCAAGTTATAAGTTTTTCTAGGTTAATATGTGACACTATTTTTTCCGACTAAGCATGCTTTTTTCAATGGAACCGGAAATTTTCCGAATGATACTTTCGTTTTTCCAATTTATAAGTTTTTACAGGTTGATACCATTTTTTCCTATCGAACAAGAGTTTTTCCGACTGATTTTTCCATTTTTCCAATTTATAATTTTTTTATAGATTAATGCGCAATACCATTTTTTCCGACTAAACATACTTTTTCCGATCGATCTGAGAATTTTCCGACTGACTTTTTCTTGGGGGGGGTGTTGCACCCCCCCCCCCCGCCATTTACGCCCCTGCATACACTTATTAAAACTTGGCAGTAATGGGTCCAATGCACGACGGTGTTATTTTAAAATGCGCCATTTTTTAATAAAAATATATATATATATATATCACAATAAAAAAAAAATGGATGCATAAAAATATTCATATACAATTTTATTATAGCAAAAAAAACACCGAAAATGTTATTGATAATTAATATTTATAATAATAGACTTTGTGAAAATCATCATAAAAAAGCAAGACACGTTTCGAGCAAAAACAATACAGCTTCATCATCAGTTGAAATAGACACGTGTCCGAAAGGGCACGAGGTCGAAGATGAACTCAAAAATGGCACGAGTTCATCTTTGACCTCGTGCCCTTAGAGTCGGGTGTCTTTTTCAGCTGATGATGAGCTGTATTGTTTTTGCTCGAAACAATACGTCCTGCTTTTTTCTTTCATTTTTTATGGTGATTTTTACAAAGTTTATTGTTATAATTACAGTTTTATTATATCTATATATCACACAATTACTGTAAATGTAATAAATATATTTGATTTTTGCACTTTAAAACATCATTATTTAATGTTTTATTAATATGTAATAACTGAGTTTTTTATTTTTTTCCTCTGAAATAATTTCTGAAATCGATACTCAGTATAGATGCATATTTATGGTTGCCAGTCGTCACGTGGCGACTAATTTTTTTGACATGGCGACTAATTATCTGCATCTAAGTCGTCCTCTTTTGGCAAATTTTTTGTTTTTTCTAACGATCATTTGACGAAAATTACGTTTTTTCTTGATCCCCTGACGATAATCACATGTTTCTTTAGCGAACCTCTGACCAAATCGCGTTTTTTCCGCGGTCATTTGACATAAGTTGCGCTTTTCAGCGATTCTTTGACGCAAGTCGCAGTGTTTTTTTGCTATCCTGAATTAGATTTTCTTCTGCGATCTTAACGAAATGGTTAAATTTAAATATAGTAAATGTGTATAAAATGTTATGAGTTAAATATAAATGTTTTAAATGTGTTAAATATAAATGTTTCTTAATTTTTCTTGGAAACTAAGTCCTGGTGGCGACTGGAACATTTGGGTTTAAGAGTCACTGGCTCCTTAAAAATTTTAGAAATCCGAAATCAATTTTGGAAGCCTGCACCCAATTTTGGGAATCTGCACCAAATTTTGGGAATCTGCATGTCAAAATTAAAAATATTTCAGAATCTATAAAGCCATTGAAAAAAAGTTCTAACTGTCGAATTTAGTAGTGTTTCGAATTATATTTTCAGATCATTTTCTTTTAAATACGTTTAAACCAAAAATTGTCTTAAGGTATCTGAAAACTTTTAAAATCTATTTTTCGATCAAAATATCTATCTTTTATTTTTAGAATAATATTAAATTGAATCTTTTATCTATCGAAATCTGTTTAAATTTTGTCTGTATCTAAAATAGAACCCAAGAGAACTCTGGTCGTTTAAAATGACACCTATTACAGCTTTTGAATTGTGTTTTAAAGTATTTTTAGCGTTTTCACCAAATGAAGTTTTTCATATTTGCATTTTACTCAAAATATCCTAAAACGAAGAAGTATGCATGAAATGCCAGGAAATTTTCTGTACTTCTTTTACAAATGTCTTTTGAGGGAATAGACTACACTCAAGATAATTTATTAAATAGTTTTATATTTACATTGGTATAAATGATAAACTTGAGACACATCTTGCGAATTTTTCATTACATTAGTAATTTAACTTCCATACCATTTCAGATAGGGATGCGATTATAAATTGTGTAGTCTAAGTCCTAGAGAAAATTATTCTGTTTATTATGCAACTTTAAAAATGTCAATACAATGTTTTACTTTTGAGTTACTACGTATTTCGAAAATGTAAAATTTTTATATCTAATTATTACTTTTAATTTATTATTAAATAAATTTTTTTAATTTATTAAATTTTAGTTATTTTTAAATTATTATTTTTAATCTTGATTATTTTTCTCTTAAAAAAATTATTTCTGAGTAACTGCTAATTTTTTTTAATTTTTTAAGTTTTAAAGAAAATGTCATTATAAAAAATGGATAACAAGAGATAAGTTCAAAATTTTCAAACGCTCACTTTCGAAGGTTGCGGATACCTTAAAATGCTCATGTAAATAAATAAAAATGGCGGCAAAATAAAATTTATTGCTGGTCGCATTGTACAATTCTAAGATAATAATAAATATTTGAAAATAACAATCTCTAAAATATTATAATAAAGCCGCCTTTATGAGATTGGCTGAGATCGTAGTTCAATATTGTAGAATACACCAGGTCCACATTTTACTTTTTTCCTAGAATGAAGTGATATAAGCATTTTCTGATAAAGAAACTCAGTTCACAAACATCTTGACTAAATTATTTTGCATACTACGGGAAATATGTGCATATCAAAACACTTGGAATGCAGCGTATTCATACAAAACGTTCACTAGTATTAAAAGAAACATCTTTAAATTTCAAGAACCACGAATTGTGCATGTTGACATGTCCGCGACAAAACGTAATCTGACTAAATTTTCACATAAGAATGCAATACGCTAACATAAATGCTCTCGAACGTAATAAAGAAATATTTGTCATTTTTGACAACCGCAAGCGTGCATGTTCACTTCACTAAGACAAAACGCAATCTAAATAAAATTTCACATTTCACAAACACCAAGAGAAAGTCTCTTGGCATACAATAGATTCCCAATCCGAGCAAAGAAAAATGTGCAGGTAAAAAGGACCGTTATATAATAAGCAATGGGAAAAAAATTTAAATAAGTGTTGTCAAGAAAACAACAATTATCGCCCGCGGCGAAAAACGCGCAACTACCCTAAATGAAATTACACAATCGGTAAAAATTAAGTAATTAAGTGATTAAAAATTCCCAAAATGAAATGATTGGGAAATAAAAATAGCAATTATTTAAAACAGAAAAAATATTTAATTCGTTTGATATTCAATCAACTGAAGAACAAGAAAGAAAAATCTAGAAATGGAATGATATTTTAAAGCTAATTTATAATGTCTCGACCGAGTTTGTTAGACAGCATCATCCGCCATCTTGTTTCAAAATGGCGGCCATTTAAAAAATTTTAAAAAATTTTTAAAAATTTTAAATTTAAAATTAAATGCGAAGAAATTAAAAGTTGAAAAATATTTTTCTTTTATGTGTTATAACTTAAAACAACAATTCCAGAACACTTTTTATTTTGTCTATATCTTAAAAAATGATTGAGTAATAGCACTTTGAATTTTTCTCATGGCTGACATTTTGAAACGATCTGATATTTGTCATGCTGTAACTAACGTATTTATGAACCGATTTGAATGAAACTTGGTATGTACATAGTACATACAAATGTCTCGACCTAATTCGTTAAACAGCATCATCCGCCATCTTGTTTCAAGATGGCGGCCATTTAAAATTAAAAAAAAATTTAAATTTAAAATTAAATACGAAGAAATCAAAAGTTTAAAAATATTTTTCTTTTATGTGTTATAACTTAAAACAACGATTCCAGAACACTTTTTATTTTGTCTATATCTTAAAAAATGATTGAGTTATAGCACTTTGAATTTTTCTTATGGCTCACATTTTGAAACGATCTGATATTTGTCATGCTGTAACTTACGTATTTATGAACCGATTTGAATGAAACTTGGTATGTACATAGTACATACAAATGTCTGGACCGTGTTTCTTAGCCAGCATCATCCGCCATCTTGTTTGAATGGCGGCCATTAATTTTTTTTTTATTTAAAATTTAAAATTAGGTACAAAAAGGTGAGAAATTGAAAAAGATTTTTCTTTTGTGTATTTGACCTTGATACAAAGAATCCTGGGCATTTTTTGTTTCATCTATATCTTGAAAAATGGCTGAGTTATTGCACTTTCAATTTCTAGTGTGGTTGACATTTTGAAACTGTCTGAAATTTGTCACGCGATAATATTATATATTTATAAACTAATTTGGATATAACTCCGTGTGTACATAGTACATATCAATGTCTTGACCGAGTTTACTAGCCAACTTCATCCGCCATCTTGTTTCAAAATGGCGGCTATTTAAGTTTGTCAAAAATCTTTTAAATGTATAATGATGTACAAATAAAAAATTAGAAATTGAAAAAAGATTCTTTCGAATGTATTTATCTTAATAATGAATTCCGAAGTATTTTTGCTTTGTCTTTATCTTAAAAAACGCCTGAGATATAGCAGTTTGAATTTCTAATGTGGGTGACATTTTTTAAAAAATCAATTTGCCCACGACAGCACTCGTATATATTAATCGATTTCGATATGAGAGTGCATGTCCACGTTAATTAAGATTTCGACCAAGCTCATTGGTTTGTTTTATCCATCATGTTGCTTTAAAATGGCTACACTTCATGATATCGTTGAATTTGGCGACTCTCTAAATCTCTGAAAATAAAACCAGGTTGAATAAAATATGACTAATTTCTAAAAATTCCTATTAATAATCAGTATTAACAAAAACTAGCATTCAATCTTATAAAATCGGGTTTCACTAATTTGAGCTTCGTATGTTTGAATATTATAACTTAATTTAAAATAAATAATATATAAATAAGTATATGAAAGCTAGCTCTTCCTTCCGGCAATGCCGGAAAGACTTTTTTCATTTATTGAAAGATTTAAATTACTTTCCATTTCATTTTGATCAACAATTTCATCTGGAATACTGAGATAACCTACTTCCATATTCTTATTCAAATGAACAACATGATCAGATAAATTTTCAATGTAAACTTGTATGATTTTGGGATACGAGATATTTTGAAATTTAGAATCTAATTTTATAAGTGCATCATGACATGACACATTATTAGAGGAAATATTACTACAAAATAGCATCTAATCTTTATTTGGTGAGATGTCAGTTTTAATTTTTACAAATTTGTGTTCATATGGATTTAATTTAACTTTGTGTGCAAGATAGGCACAGATCTGATCATGCGATTCATTACTGTTAACATTATGCACAACATCACTTGAACTACTGTCATTATTATTTACCTCATTTTTTGAACTTTTATCAACACACATTGCATTTATTTGACTTTTTCTACTTTTTTTTAATGGTACTTTAACACCATATATTGAGGCAGTATTATCACTGGGATTAATAACAATATTATTTTTCACAATAAAATCATAACCTAAAATTCCAACAAATTTTGAAGAATTTGCAATTTCAACAATATAAATGGTATGCCGAAAGAACATTTTACCAATTTTGATAGACACAGAAATGCAAGAGAATTTAACTGCAGAATTAACAGTTGAAATAGTTACAAGCTAAATGTTTGTTAGAAACATCTTTTTTTTATTTCATTAAAGAAATTAAGGGATAAAATTGAAATTGAACTTCCTGTGTCCAGTAACAAAAATGTCTCAAATTTACCAAATTTACTGGAAATAATGGGTAAAAACGAACACTTATCATACACATTATATATAACTACTTTTTCATCAGTTTGTGTTGACTGATTGTTGTTAATCTGAATTTCCTTAGAAGTTTGTGACTATGTCGACATTATTTGTCTTTCATCAGACATTTTAAATACATTTGCTGATGACCCAAGACAGTTTTGAGACAACAGCTCATCAGCTGTACTGCGTCTCACTGGTCGTTTAAAGGCTGAAATTGGTTATAACCAGAGTTATCAAAATTAGTATTTTTGTATTGTCTATAATAATTCTGATCATACGATTCCTTTCTTTTACACAGATTCTTATATTTAAAACACTGGAGGGCCAGATGACCTCGTTTCGAACAAATTTGACAAATATTCACATTTCTGTTACTTTTATTTTGAAACTTAAAACCAAAATTTCTAGAGTTTTTTGATTTGTACAACACACGAGCGTCCTTCTTAAAACTAGGACGTGTTTGGGTTTATTTAGTGTCATCTTTTTGCGTATTATTTATGAATGACAAAGCATTTATTTTCTCTGATAATTCGGATATCTGTTTAGAAAAATCAATATGATTAGAATATTCATTATGAATATTAATTAATTTCTCATTTGACAAAATATTTTGTAAAAACTCTGCTCTTTCTACGGCTTTATCATAGTCATCAATTTTTTCTTCCTTAATTTTGATTCGAATATCAGTTGATAAACATTGCAGAAGTTTCTTCTATTTTATTTCGTTAAGAAATTCATGATCTTTCGTTTTAAAAGCCTTATTGGCCAAAGTGTTCAATCTATGAGAAAAATTACTTATACCTTCATTAGGTAAGAGTTTTATGTTATCAAATTCAATATCAATAACTGTTTGAGATTCTTTAGAAAAAAATCGGGAAAGTTCCTGTTTAATTACTTTTGCACTATTTGAATTTCTAATTTTGTCATTTTCAAGAAAAAATTTTAGGGCAGGACCTGCTAATTTTGTTTTGAGAAACAAGACCTCCTGGTCATCTGTCCATTTTTGTATTTTTGCATAATTACTGACTACATTAAAGAAAAAATCCAAAGTGGTTGGATCCCCTTCATAGCAGGGTACTGAAATGTTAAAATTATTCTTTGATGATCTCATATTCAAAAAAACATATACTTATAAATACTTAAGCTTGTTCAAATACAATCAATTACAAAAAATAATAACATAAAAGCAAATATATAATATGAAACACAAAAAGGAAATAAAGAAAAAAAATATGTACATTACCTTTCTTCTAAGCTGAAAAAAACATTATAAGAAAAAATAAATAAATTTCCTTTTTTTAAGGAAAAAAAAAATAACGAGAAACAAAAAAAAAAAAAATGTTCATTCCGAGACTATTATGTTGTTGCAGCTAAGTTCCTTTTTGTTCAGCGTTCCTAAATTTATTTGTTCCGAGAGGGGGGTTAAAATTAACCATTATCAAATTAAATGTTTTCTCGTACAAATGAAGACAGCTTCCTTTTGTTGTTGTTGTTGTTTTTCTTCACTTGCAGAAAACACCTACACTCACTTTGTAGAACAACTTTGTGTTTCGAACAACTTTGTGTGTGTGGAACATTCTAAAATTCTACGTCGTACATTTACTAACCGCTAGTTATTAGCATAGCATCTAATTACATCTCGTACATTCGAACATAAAACAGCACCGGCAGGCACTATAAAACTTGAAATCACCATACTCCGAAAATACTTCTTTACCGAACCACTTGGAGTTCGCAACATAATGCGCTGCATACAAGTCATATATTTTCCGTCTCATTATTTCGTAGACACTTGCACAACTTCTCCAGAAAAAAAAAAAAAAAAAACCTTACACGGTACCAAGTTCTATGGTGGCAAAATAAGAAATAAAAACCGCCTTTTATGTGCTAGGCCGAGATCGCAATACTGTATTTGTGAAGAACACCTGTTCGATATTTACATCTTTTTCTGAAATCAAACAATGAAGACATTTCATCAAGAAAAATCATTTCTCAGAAATATTCTTGACTATTTCTTTATTTTTCAAAACACAAGAACCTGAACACTTATAAACATCGAGAATGCAGCACGCTAACATAAAACTCGAAACGTAATAAAGAAATATTTGTTATTTTTGACAAACGTGAACGTACATGCTCACTTCACTAAGACAAAACGTCATCTAAATAAAATTTTACATTTCACAAACGCCACGAGAAAGTCTCTTGGCATACAATAGATTCCCAATCCGAGCAAAAAAATGTACAGGTAAAAAGGACCGTTATGTAATAAGCAATGGGAAAAATTTAAAATAAGTGTTGTCAAGAATACAACAATTATAGCCCGCGGCAAAAAACGCGCAACTCACAGCAACCCTAAACGAATTTACACAATCGGTAAAAATTAAGTTCTTTATAAAAGACAAAATGAAATGATTGGGAAATAAAAATAGCAGTTAAAACAGAAAAATATATTTAAATCGTTTGATATTTAATCAACTGAAGAACAAGAAAGAAAAATCTAAAAATGGAATGATATTTTAAAACTAATTTATTATTTGTTTTTTATTTATTATTATTATTTTATATGCAATTGGATACGAACACACAACAAAAAATACCTATTAAAAATGCTTTTCTTTTAAAATTAAATTTTAAAAGAAGGGGGGGGGGGAAACTAACATTTGAAAAATTAATAGAAATATATATAATAGAATATGTGTTACATCACACTAATGCATTTTGTTGTTAAAGTAAAAAAAAAAGTATTTTATGAGGGAAAAAATATTATCGAACAATTAAAAGAAAGCTAGTGGTTGAACGGCAATTATTCTGAATAAAAGTTTAAATTCAAGCTAAAAAAATATGTTGAGAAAAAAGATTATATAAAACCAAAATAAATCTTCAAGAAAATTCATTTTTACACAATAATTATATCAAAAAAATGCTACGAACTTTATGTATTGATTGGTATTAAAATGTGCAAAAAAAAAAAAAAAGCAATCGTGTACGGAAGCTCAAATAAAAACCATTGAATCAATTTAAGATTGGGCTCATAAGAAATTTCATTCAAAAGTCATTTATGTTAGACGATAAAAAGTATTTTACTCTTTCTAAATCTTAAATTCCTGTAAACGATAACTACTGTCCTACATATGTACAAAATGTGCTCTCGTATAAAATATAAGCTAAAGATTAGATATAAATGCAAACTGCTGCCTTATTTAAAAATCTCTGATAAAATAATGTCTAAATATTATTTAAAGTAAAAAGGAATTAATCAATGTCTATGACAAAAAACAACTATAAAACATTTCAATTATTTGTATACTAGCAGATTCAGAAGTCATAAAACTTTTCGAAAACTTTCTAATTATTAAACTACGTACAATAGAAACATGTGGTTTTTACAGAAATTCTTAGAAACATATGAGATTTTTGCTTATAATTTAAAAAATGCATAGAATAGTTAGATTTTCCCCGAAAGATGTCGCTTCTGCTCAAGAAATAGCTTCCCATCCCTATAATACACTTCATTCAGAAGACATAATCCGTACCTAAATATTGCAACCTTCCAATATGACCCCATTACATAACTTCATCTATCAGTCAGGTTAAAACACTGTACAGCATCGAAGCGAGTTTCAGATATTATCCCTGAAACAGAACGGTCTGTAGCGTTTTTATGTTAAAAAAGTGACATAGGCAGATCTCGTAACACGCGAAACTTCAAGTAGCCCGAATTCAAAAGTCGCGAGGGTGTAAAATCTAGAGACATTGGAGGCCATTGTAGAACGGATCCATTCAAGATATGATTCTTTCAAAATGTTGTCCATAAGATTATCATGATAAGAACAGCGATGTACAATAACACAACATCCAGTATGCCAGTATGAATGTTATCCTTTGAAACGTATCAAGTTTTTTCATGCGATTTGTTTAATAATCATAAAAACATTTGAACAGAAATTCTATAGTGAAATCTGATCAATTTCCTAGACAGGATGAGGTTCAATCAATTCATTTGATTTATAACGTATGGTATTGGTCTAAAAACTGTCCAAAATTTGTTCACATGTGCGCCAGAGGACATTTTTACATGTTCGCATACAAGGAATGTTTCGGAATTTTAATGTGAGACGTTCCAAAAAAGATACTCCGTGAAACTGAAACATTTCAGCATTTTTAGATGTAAGGTTCTGGAAAAAAAGTGTACCGTGACACTGAAATATTTTAGTATTTAAATGTGAAAGGATTTTAAAGTATAAATTACGTAATGTTTAAGAAAAGTTGGAATGTAACAGCAAAAAGTCATGCCGGCACTTTTTTCCGGAACCTTCGTGAATTTTTTGTTATAGTGCAACGGTAGATAATAATACAGTCTGTTACAAAATTATAAGACCACTCAGAATTTCACCTTTTTGCAACAAAAATATTAGTTTGAATTTAAAAGTATTTGTATGAAAATAAATAACTCTAGAATGTTTATTTAGCTCAAGAAAAAAAGTTTGAATAATTTTTTTGTTTCATGCCAAACTATTTTACACAAATCCGCTGTTTCATAAATATAAGACCACTCTCATATTATTAATAAAGCAGATGATTTTCTTTTGAACTCAGAGTTTAACTGTAACCTAAACACTCTGTAAAATTTTAAAAAATTAAATGCAAAAAATATGAACTGCATCTGATTCTTTGAATTTATTAGTAAAATGCCTCGTCGGAATAAGCTGTCAGAAATCGATGTAAGAAGAGTGCAGTTTTACAAAGAAAAAGGAAAGTCTGAACATGAGATAAAAAAAAGATTCTTAGTCGATCTAAATCTGCGCTTCATAATGTTTTAAGCAAAAAATAATTGTATGGACGCATAAACGATCTGATCGTAGAAAGAAGGTATCAGATCGTGATAATAGGTGAATTGTCAAACTGGCAAAGAAAAAATATCAGTCAGCTCGTAAAATAGCATAACTGATAACTGAAAAGATTGCAACCGCGACACATGCTTGATTGCAACACATGCAACCGCGTGGCGAAGATTGAAATCTAAAGTTGGTGTTATTTGTCGAAAATTATACAGAAAACCACTACTACTAAAATGTCACAATGAAGCTCGTCTTAGATAGGCGAAGAATATAATGTCCAGGAACTCTGCATGGAGAAATAGATTGTTTTCAGACGAGAAAAAAAATCAATCTTGATGGTCCAAACGGCAATAATTACTACTTGCATAATTTAAGACAAAAATCTAGCGAGTTTTTCAGTAGGAAGACAGGAGGCGGCTCCGTTATTCTGCGGCGTGCATTTTCATACGCAGGAAAAGGCGCTCTCGAAAGAATTGGAGGGAAAAATGAACACGGATGGTTTTTTTTTAGATGCTGTTTCGAAATCTAATATCCTTCGGACCACTTTTAGAAAGTACAAAATGAATGATTCAACAAGATAATGCTCCTAATCATTCATCGATATCAACAAAAGAGTGGCTTAAAAGAGAAAATATTAATGTTACCTTGGCCAAATCGAAGCCATCGAAGCCTAAACCCCATACAAAACTTGTGGGGTTATTTGTCTTGCCAGTTGTATGAAAATAACAAACAGTATCCTTCAGCATATGAATTAGAAATAGCCGTTATGGATAAATGGGACAATATTCCCGAATTGTTTTTTAAAAAATTAATTAACTCTTTGCATATCGTGTGTTTGAAGTTAGTCAGTGAAATGGTAGAGCAACATCTTACTAAAAATTTCAGAAAATTGCCTTTTCCAGAGGTAGTCCTATAATTTTGCAACAATTCTTTTTTACACTTTTTTGTTATACTGATGTTTTATTTTTTCCGAATTAATTTCATTTGCGTAAGTTGCTGCATTTTACTAAAAACTTGATGTACTAATTTATAGCATTTTTCATTTTGATAGAAATATTTCTTTAATTACCTACATAGCAAAATATATTGTGGTCTTATAATTTTGCAACAAACTATACGATTAATTTTTGAAAAAAAAATCTTGAATTCATTTTTCATTTAATTATGTTAAACTTTCTAGAATGTATTATTTCCTCTATCAAATCGTTTTCCTTACAAAATAAGATTCATTTCCTCATTTTTTTGCTAAATGCAAGAGAATAAATTTACTTTTTTGCCATTTCGTAATGAGATTTTTTACATACGTTAAGCTTATTTAAATTATTTTCACGACAGTTTTAATATGATTGATTAAAAGATAAACATTTATTTCACGCGATTTTATTACGATTTGAATGAAACCGCGTTGAAATTAATACACGATTTCGAGATAAAACTTTCGCCAAAGGCGAAAGTTGCATTTATTTGTTTATGCTGTGCATGAATTAATCATTTCAAAGGTGTTTTTAAAAATTTATTATGAACTGATTTTTTATTGGTAAATGTCTAATACCATTGAAGATTTGAAGATATGCCTGGGTGGAGTAGTTTAAATAGTTAACATAGTAGTTTACGTACTACATGTTTCAAAACAGCTATTTCACAAAAAAGAAATTATAAAATTATAATATTTTTGATATTTACGTGTTTCTTAATTTGCATGCATGTGGACATTTTAAGAATGAGCAACATAAAATATTATACTTTAATAATTTTATCAAACCTTTCGGGTACGATGAAAAAATTACTTTTCTGTTAATAACATTAACACTAGATATCCACGCAGATTAATTAGTGTTTAACGAATATTTAACTGTCTGAAAGATAACCAGTGTTGTCAATTGGCGTAATATTCAATTAATATTGATATGACAACAGGTTAAGGAAGAATTTTAGGAGATGTTTAGAAAATATTGCATTACAATAGAATTTAATTTATATTACAACTTTTTCATATTTTCTTGAGCTTTATTACACATGATTCTTTCAAGAAAGTAACTTTTATTTTAAATTTAACGAATGAAATATAATTTTAAAACAAAAGAATCGCAAACGGGGCAAAGAGAATTAATTAAATGATAATAATCATTATTATTACTAAATGCCTAAACATAAACGATGTCATATATTAGATGCACAGACATATACTAAACATTACTACATTTAAATAGAAGCAAAAGTATTTCTTAAAACAAAATAATACTCCATTAAAAGACTTGTACTATTATTAGTACTCTAGACTCGAAAGGGTCTAGTGGGTTCCAGGGTCCAAGGGTTCCAGTGGTGGCTTCAGTCGGTTCGGTAGAACCGGTTGTTAATTTGTTTTAAATTGGGCGAAACGGTTGTTAAAATGATACTTCAAATGTGATAATCGAATTAACATTATTTTACTTTCTTTAAATATTTTACTGAACAATTGCGTTTTTTAAACATATTTTTGCAATATACAGTCGGCTCTCGTTAATTCGAACTCATCGGGACCACAAGAAATGTTCGAATTATCCGAAGTTTGAATTATGGAAAGTATGAAATGAAAACATGCTTAATATGGTACTATTACAAAGGAATTAATGTTATAGTGCTTTTTTAAATATATTTTGTCTGTTATCATTAGAATATGACTTAATAATAAATTAGAATGTATAAATACATAAACTTATTAAATGATTAGAAACAAGCACAGTGGAAGAAAATTTTGAGGTGTCACTGATGGACAGAGGAGGGCACTAAGAAAATGGATATCAAATGCATTGGATTATATGTATACTCGTTCGGAACAATTTTTGCAAAAATCAAAGAACGAAAGTTATTCAAATGATCTGAAATTCGCGAGAAAGAAAAAAAAAATGAAACATCGGAATTCTCGTTGTTCGAATTAAACGAAGTCAAGAGAAAATGAGTTCGAATTAATGAAAGATTTTAACGTTATTCTGCCATTGAAAATTTCGGGACTTCATGTTTAGTTCGAATTAAACGAAGATTCGAATTATCCTATTTCAAATTAACAAGAACTGTATATTGATTTATTTAATTTAATAAATTGATGTTTCATTTTCATAGCGAACATATTTTTCATTAGAGTTTCTTTCATCTTACTATGTTTTCAAGATAATGAAGATCACAGTTTGAAACCTTTTCTAAACCAGAAATATTCTATTTTTTAGGATTTAACTCTCGCTCAATGATAAGAAGGGGCGCAATAAAAAGAGTAAATTAAAAGTATTCAAAAGACAAAAAATATTTTCAGAAATATTGATGCAAGTTCAGCAGAAATGGAAAAGTAGTTTTCAAATATAAAAATAATATTGTAAATGAGAAGACGTCAATTAACTATTTTTAATCTATAAAACAAAATTGCAATTCGTCCAATTCATCTAAAAACTTCTATACGTATTTCTTATTTTTATTGTGAATGTATGTTAAGAAGAAACACAGATACGATTATGGTCGTGTAAAGACAAATAAATAAATAAATAAATAAATAAATAAAAATAAATAAATAAAGTGAGGATGCTTATTAAGAAGCTATATATAAATATTCTATATAACACAAATCATTTAATATTTTAAAACTTTTTTTCTTTACTTCTGTTTTTTGTATATCCTTTACCGTTTTATATAAATATTATCAGTATGAAATGAGGCATTCCGAAGTCAAACCGATTGATTCCATCAAATAAAAATGCTTATTTTAAACATTTATATTTATCTATATTTAAAAAAACTACTTTTTTTTAATCTTATTTTGATTATACTTGAATATTTTATTATTAATTGATTTTGATCATTAATTGTCTTACAATCACGGGTAATTCTTAAGCACTGCAACAGAAAAATGTCAAACCAATCATGTCATTGCCTGAATTTCTAAAGAAATAGAGTTAATCGGATTGATTTGTGAACGACTCAAATAATATGCAGTACAAGTCCAAAATTCGGAGTTCTTCGGACCTTAGCAATTCTTAATTTTGTACTTTTCCAAATTTTGCACCATATCCAATTTGTTATTGAAAAAAATACCATATATATATATATATTTACATACATATATATATCCAAGTCGCTTACCGCACGAATTATTCAATGTTAGGAAAGCATTTTAGTACTACAAATTAGTACTAGACAGTTATTTTAATAGAGGAATATATTTTCTAAAAGCAAAAAAAAAAAAACATTTTACGGCAATTAATAAAGGGAATCCAGTTTTAATCTTTCTGTTGAATGTCGAAAATTAGTTTCTTTTCAATAAAATTCTTTCGGAATTCGTTTAACAACATTTAAAAATTCCTCAATATTTTATGTTTAGAGTTTTTTCACACTTTGCGGCATTATTTATTTATTTATTTACTGGCGGAGGGGGACATTCGCAAAAGGAATCAAAAATTAAATTTTTAAATTTTGACTTCTTTAATTTTTAAAAATTCAGATTTTTTTTTTTTTTTTTTTTTGCTTTTTTTAGCATTTTCCAGCAAAGTTGAAAAGTGTTTATGCATTCGGTTTTTCTGTCCGTGTGTCCGTCTGTTCGTATGGCCGTCTGTCCTTATGGCCGTCTGTCCGTGTGTCCGTCTGTCCGTATGCCGTCTGTCTGTATGGCCGTCTGTCCGTATGGCCGTCTGTCCGCGCTCTAACTCTCGTAAATATACTCGCATTGTCATGAAATTTTTGGACGTTAATGACGTTTACCTGAGCACGAACTCTATTGAAAATGAAGGTTCTGCCATGATTAGTTTATTTACAGGGACAGTCAAAAGTTTTCCATTACATTACGGCCTATGGGGAAAAATCGTTTCAAATGAATTTTAAAGATGTTACACCCTGTCAAACATCTTCAAATTTATATGCATCTGCAAAATGCACTAAAATGTGCATTTGTAAAGTATGCAAAGTAAAAAATAGTTATTATTCATTTACAGGGCCACACAAAAGAATTCTACTACATAATAATAAAGGGAGGGATTGTTTGCGACATATTTTAACTATGGTAAACGATTTCATATACAGTGAAACCTCCAAATATGGGACACCTATGGGACTGGAACTTTTGTCCTTTAAATAGAGGTGTCCCTTATTCAGAGTTTTTTATATTATTTTTAATTAATCGGTCAGAAGGCTATAAAAATAACAAGGCATTAAAGGTGAAATTTAAATGCGCCAGAAGTTGTATAAATTACATTAGTCAGACAAAAATAAAAAAGAGAATTAATTAATTAAAATTTTCAATTAATTACTAAAATCATTAAATTATTTGTAGAATTATTAATTTGTATTTTTTATGCAAATTGTGTGCATGCTGAAAGTAAAAAATCTTCTGAAAGAATTTTACTTGAAGTAATGAATCAAGAGGTATTGTTTCGCAAATTTCAATTTTTCAGTACAACCCTTCCAAGTGTATATCTACCGTACTTATAAATTTTAGTTCTCCATTACCAGCAATATTTACAAAAGAAGAAGAGAGAATAAAAAGAATATTGCCCAGTTAAACTGATGGCATTGAGCTCACAGTCTACGTATACTATTTGTACATTACAGCCTTATATTTTCAAGGGTTAATTCCTTTCGGAAAAAGAAATAAGTTGGGGATACAGCTCCCCTTTCTCCTTTTATACTTAACTATTGAACCCCCTAAACTAATCAGGGACATACTTTATCATATAAAAAATCTATATCCAAAATTCAGAACAAATTGGAAAATTCTTAATAAAAACCCATTTATATAATTTCAGAGGAGTTATCCCCCTCTTTTATACTTAACAATTAAACTTCCAATACTATTCAGAGATTTGAACGAAATATGATATTTTTGCATGAAAAATTCATTTATATAAATCAAAAGGCATTAATCAAAGGGCAAAAATTGGGCACAAATCAAAGCATTAGATCCCTTGTTCCCTCTAAATATACTTATCCAATAAACACCTAATACCAATCACGGAGGGCCCCACTCAGAATGATCCTATATCTAAAACTGATAATTCTGCATGAAAGTTCCATTTATATCAATTAAAGGGAGGGGCATGACACCCCTTCCCCCTGTTATACATATTGAATGAACTCCAAAAACTAATCAGGGAAGCGCCTTATCAGGATACACTCATATACAAAATTTCATGTGGATCGGATATTTTTATCATGAGTTATCGCGTTACGCACGTACATACATACAGAACGGGCGGGCACATAAGCTCTCAGGCTATGATAGCCTGTGAGCTAAAAGGTATTCAATTGCTTTGTGTATTTTAAGGCAACAAATCTCTTTGCTGAGATTTTCACAATGCTCTGCTTAACAGGAGGAAAATATTTTTGACACATTTAAAATTGGAACGCTTGACTATGGAAGCGATTTGAAATTGAACTGTATTTTCAATTTTTTGATAAATAAATTACTTAATGAGTTATAAACGATTTTGGTCACGTGAAAATGACTTTTTTTGCTGTTTCTTGAGTAATTATTATTCTTTCGTGTGTAAATTCGATTCAAAACACCCACTTTGACAGTATTTTCTGAAAGATCTATTGTATTTCCAAAAAAAAAATGGTCGATTATGTATTTTCTGAAAAACAATGCTTCCTAGTGTCAGGCATTTCTGAATAAAAATAAATTAAAACTTATGTCTTAAATGTTGCCTATTTTGGATTTAAGAACAGCCAAAAACCATATGTAAAGTTCTCTATTTCACAATTTTCTTTTATTCTTCACTTTCACAATTTGCGGCATTACTTTCAATGCGAATAAACGCACTGATATCGAATGAGAATTGTGGGTAGATAAATGGTCGTTAATTGTGTTGTATGCCTCTGTATCAACTTGACTGTCTATCTGTTTAATAAGTTCACAAAAATCTGTATTTTAATTTTCCTCACAGACTACTTCATTATCTGAAATGCAAAAACCAGTCCCTTAAATCTCATTTTCAAGTGTCCCTTAAGTCGAGTGTCCTTTATTCAGAGGTAAATACATTACGCGTCCTATACTAAGGGACTGAGACCGCAAGTTTTGTCTCTTAAATAGAGGTGCCCCTTATTCGGAGTGTCCCTTGTTTGGAGGTTTCCCTGTATAACCAAACTCATATAAGTTGCTGAGGATTAACATTATTTCATGCATAATACTAGTGCATAGCATTTACAGGGACACACAAAAGACTTCAAATAGTATATACTATCCGAAGTCCTGTATATTATGGAAGATGGCTATTAAATGGATAAAATGCATTTTTGTAACGCACCTCTCAACTCCACTATTTTTTCCAGAGCCCAGAGGGCGCTGTTTTCATTGGTTTCTTGCTCGGAACATTTTTTCTTACCCCCCCCCCCCCCCCCCAGTGAGATCTGAGTTAGCCCGACTGAAAACATGTCGCACCGTTGATATGTAAAATGTTCCACACCTTATCCAAGGTGAATACATCTCATCTGTAATCGTGGTATGTTTTGTGTGTGTTTGTTACGTTTTGTGAAAACAAATGTTTTTGTGACGTTAAGTCTTCGATTCTTCAAATAACTGTCACATTTTTAATTATGATATACGCTTTTAAGTTTCACTAGATGTATGCATATTATATGGTTTATATAAATGCTAATTGTTACACAATTTAGATATACAGTGTTACACAAAATATCTCGGAAAGGTTATTGAAATTGAGCGTAATTTACTTAAAGTTAGTTTTTAAATATGTTATGCTTTTTTACGATGAACTGCATTTAGTTTACTAAGAAATGTTTGTAGAATATAGATAAAATGATATATGGTAATGATATAAAATGATATATGATAACGATATCATCCCCCCTCGACCTTCCCCCTCCACCACCACTTCGGTAATGATATCGTTATCTGTAAAAAAAAAAAAAAAAAAAAAAAAAAAAAAGATTTCTAGAATTTATTTCTTTTGTTCCAAGTGACATACAAAATTGGTTACATTTATTTTTCGCATACTTTTATAATTTAATTGAAGATAAGTCAATAAAATATCACTTCGGACGTGAAATTTTTTTATATCGAAAAACTTTTAAAGAAATAGTTGCTTTAAAAAAGTATGTTATATAACTTTTGTTACGTAATGCATTCAACAGCAATAAACTCTTGGTTCACTGGCTCTGAATTTAAGAGGGGTGGATGGCAGATAGAATGTCTTATCAACAAAACGAGTGGACAACATTCTTTCTTTTTCTCCTTTTTTTTTGTAAACACAAGCTTCTTTTCAAATATGCTTCAAATATGGTTTCTCGAACAGTGATTATAGATATGCATATCCATATGAAGAAAAATAGGAATGTCAAACGTTGGGGTATTCCATATTTTGGAATTAAATAATTTTGTAATAATTTAGTAATTTTAATATTCAATTTGTATTTTCATAAAAATAGATAACAGACTCAAAAAAAAAAATAACATGCTATTTTGTACAAACACCATGTTACAAATTAAAAGAGAAAATTTTGATTGGATCAAAAATGATATCAATATCAAAAGGCAAAAACACTCCTTATCCCCCTTAGAGATATCTTTACGATATCATATGCCAGATCCCCCTACCCCTTAAAATGATAACGTTGTATTTGCACAGTCACTTACTGATACAAAAAATTTTTCGTGCGCGCGTTGTGGTACTACAAAAATAATTTCAGAATCACTTGGGAATAATTATGGAAGACGGCACTGACAAAAATCTTGGTGAAATTTTAGATTTTGGTGACAAGTCAAGCATTAAAAAATTCAAAAATAACTCACCTACAACTCACAAGTCAATTTATCAAGATTAACTTTGAAAAAATTATAATATTTATTACCTAAGTTAGCATGTAAATAAGATTGATAGTCAAGTATTCTCACCAGACAAGACTTCAGCAATATGAGACCGTATAATTAGTGTTTTTAATAACTATCTGATTGCAAATTTAGATCATGGACATTAGTAAATTCCTAAGCTTACATTTCAACTGTTCTTATATTATCCTAATTGTATTATACTGTTTTGATGCATTTTTTAAAAGAAATTTTCGTCACGGTTTTAAAATTGCAGAATAATTATTAAATAAATTACCTTCCTTTAATAAAATAAATTTCAGATTTTTTTTTACTATACTAAATATTTAAAGTTTTTAAAGTATTTATATATACTTTAATTCACGTGTTTGAAAAAACCGTGAAAGAACTTCACACAAATTAAAAGCGTCTAAATTTCTTAGCTTTCCGAAAAATTGTACTTTTCACTTATAAATCTCAGTTACTCCTAAACTACTCGAGCGATTTCGATAAAAAAATTTTTTTGGTTATAGAGTATAAATATAAGATCATATGTGGCAGATAATTTTAATACATTTTAATTAGTTTAAAAAAAAACTGAAAAATGGAAATTTTTTAAAAAATTGCCATTATTCTAAAATTTAAAAGTTTTACTCAAAAAAAACTGCCAGCATAAATTTATTAGTATTGAGCGTAATCCAGTGAATATGCATTCCAAATTTCATCAAAATCGGCCGACTAGTTTACGAGAAAATGTGTCTTAAAGCTCTCCTATTTCTCATAGGATTGCATCCAGTTTTGTCTTTCCTTAATGCTTATCTCTATTCAATCAGTAAACGAGTTGGATGTGGCAATTCCAAAACATTCTTCTAATCTCATACATGTTAATACTTGCAGAAAAATGAAGCATACCAGCATATCCGGTTATTTGATCAAAATCTGATCACCAACAATGTCATGATCTAACTGAATTTACAGCATGATGAAAATACGTGGGTTAGATTTTGAGATCGAATCATTGACGAAATAGTAATAAAAATCTGGATAGAAGCGCCAGCTTGAGCGATTTACTCCAAAAACTAAAGAATATTAATTTATATCAGCGACTAACTGAATCTGAAGCTGGATGAAAATTTGTGCATTAGTTTATGAGATAAAGCTATTGCGATAAATCTGAATAATGCTGCATAGCAGAGCCACCTGTTGGACGATTTACATCGAAAGGTAATCAGCTCTAATGTATATGAAGATCTAACTTAATCTAAAGTTTTGTGAAGTTTCGCCATTATTTCTGTAGATAGCGTACCCACAAATATTTTATCTCTTGCAGAGCAACAGAGTGACACACAGGTTCAAGAACAGACAATTTGTAAAAACAGGTTTTGGGGTTCTCTGACTCCTAAAAAGTATAAATCCGTCGAAAACCGAGATTTGCTAATTTTCAAGAATCTGGTATTTTCTTCTTGTAAAGACAGGAAAATTGAAAACTAATCTGAAATCAGTGAAGAATAAAATTCTGGTCCCCGATTCCCCTTCCGAAATATTTTTCTGGATATCGCAATATTAAATAGTACCTCCCATAATAATACGAATCATATCATAAATTTAATTATTTTTTATTTTTATGTGAGGCAGTCTCAAAAAATTTTAACATTTAGGAATAAAAACCTGGTAAAATTAGACTTAATACATTAACATTTTAAACTTATAGACGAATGCTTAATGATTCAAAATAAATAAAAATTGGTCACCAGCGAAGATTTTTTAACCTTCATCGAATCTTACCGGTCTCACAGACCACTACATTTTACAATTTTTATAGTATAACTTGTAATTTTCAATTAAACTACAAACGGTACTACTTGGTTATCCCATCGATCAATTTTGGCAAGTTATACAAATTGCCAAACTAATTACCGAAAAATACCTATTAACATAATTTTTTATTTTGAATAGCGAAAAAACAAATATTTAGTAGAATAGTAATAAAAATACAAATAATCATTGAATGTGACATTCACGATTATCCATTATTGGCATTTAATCTTATAGTTTGGGGATGGTTTTTGTGTCCACAGGATAACCGAGTAGTACCCTACAAACCACCGAATATTTGTTTCATTTGGAACTTTATCCCTATCACCAGAAACTTTTAAATAGGTGAATGCCAATAGTCATGTACCAAAAGTTTTGTACAAACACATCATTCTATCATTTAATCATGCCTTTTATTTATCTTTCGATCTTGTGGTCTCACAGACCGTTTCACACTAGTTGCGTTACAATCTTCGTCACGTTAGTTAAAGATTAATTTAATTGAGGGTTCAATTAAACTTGCGTGTTTAATTTTTTCTCACCGTGCGTCCCCTTGACATTTTACCTTTCAAACTTTTTATTTTCTTCTACATTTTTACTTATAATAAATTTGCATAATACTCATAGAGCATTTAAATAACAAATAATAACAATATAGTATTTTAAGTGTTAAGGATAGAACGGTGAGGAAAATAAGGGACGGTAGAGAAAAAAAAAAAAGAGACGGCAAGGATGGGACAGTAATGAAAATTACCACTTATTTTTATCAAAATCATATTAAGACTAAGTGATAGCCACTATGTTCATTGATTTCTATCAACAGTTATTTACAACGGATTAAAAAAATGATTTACCTTGAAAAGTACAGGAATCAAATTTATTTGGAGACGGTAACACTACCAATAAATCCACAATGTTTGTAATTGATATTGAAATTCTGATTCAAATTTTGCAGTAAATTTCCTGACAAAGAATTTTAGCTCTTCTTTCTCTAGCATACTTCTGAACGAGAAAAGAGTTGAAAAAAGTTCTTTCGCTGCCTATCTAAGGTGATTTTCTGTAGTTTTAGAGGGACGGTAAGGAATCTAAAATCCAGGGACACAGTTAAAATGTAATATCAACTTTAAACTAATCGTTGGGGGCCACCATAATACTTACTCATCATGGATATGCATAATATAATGTATGAAAATATAATATGCGTAAACTATTTATAAAATGCATTGCAATTCCAAAACAAAATTTAAACATATATTTAAATATTTTTAACATACATAGTAATGCTCTATTAATGAATTGCTGATGAAGAAATTTCCACAAATTATATAAAACGCCGAACTACTCATTTAGTACTGAATTGCGCAAAAGAAACATCCTTATAATTCAAAATATAATAGTCATTTTAACTAACAATTTACTGCGTCGGATTGAGCGTTTTATTTGCAATTATAATATATCTTTGAATTGAAATTTGAATGAAATACAGGGTCATGAAGAATCGAAGAATGTTGAAAACAAGATTAAAAATATCTCGACAACTATTAATCCTATCTACTTCGTCCTGTATGCAAAATTTGTGTTATTGTATTGCCTTTTACGTCCATTTCTTAAAAAAAAAAAAAAAAAAAAAAATCGAAAATTTTTGTATACCTGTCATCAGAACAAATTTTTCGTGAGTCGGAAAAAATAGTTCCAGATAATCCAGGTTACTGATATTAAATAGCATTCGTTCCATTTTTACATACTAAATACATACAAAATTTCAAGTCTCTATCTTAATTTGTTCAGGAGATAGAGCGTTTGCAGACAGACACACAGACGGACGGACGGCATTTTTAGGTAGATTTCGTATGAAATACTACCTATTGCATTGTCTCCCATGTTGGAATTTCTGAAAAATTTTTGCGGATCTACACGAATCATGACTCCTAGACCCCAAAACTACCATCAGTAAAAAAGTTTATATATATATATATCTATCTATCTATCTATCTATCTATCTATCTATCTATCGGTGTATATCACTTTCTTCTAGACACGATAACTTCCATAATTATGCTCAGATCTTCATCAAACTTTTACATAAAATCAAAGGGCATAAAATCTCGGTTAAGTTCGTTAATGGGCAAAATCGGACCAAGGAGGTGAAAGTTAGGAGGGTTTTTGTGAAAACAGAAAAAACGCGATAACTTTTTAATTAAAATAGATATCGAATCAGTTTAAAGTTTATATTACTTCTAAAAAATGAGGAAAAAGTTTATGCGTGACAGATTTTTGATAAAGTTAAAAGTGGGCTCAAGGGGCGAAAAAAACATGGTTTTTGGGAGAAAAAAAATCATAACTTCGTCAATTCTCAAGATATCAAATCCAACTAAATTTTATATAAATGTACTCAATATTATCTAAAACTTTTGTATTTACAAGTTTTTGATAGGACCAATTTTTATCGATGAAAAAAATTAAAAACGAAAAGAAAAAGGGGGGAGGAAAAAGAAAAAAAACCATAACTTACTCAATTCTTAAGCAATTAAATCTAATTAAATTTATTTTACATCTTCACAATAATATCTACAATTTTTATATTGACAAGTTTTTCATAGAACCAATTCTTATAGCAAAAATAAATTAAACAAAAATAGGAGTTGGAGAAAAAACCTCAAATCCAAACTGCTTATATTCTGACTCATTTTAAAATTCATTTTTGATTTTAAACGCATCCAAATGACAGATCCTATTATTTAGCAACTATATAATGCGACGTATTGGCCAATTTTTTGATAAAGGCAGAATATATTTTTAAAAAGGCTGCCAAAAAAGGTATTTTGAACAGATTTCCCGAAGTTTTCATCATTAAAAAATTCATTAAGTATAACAAATTGCGTTTTTTATGCGTCATTTTTAAATTCATTTTTGTTCTCAAACCCATCCAATTTACAGGTCCTATTATTTAGGAACTATATAACTTGACGTATTGGGCGGTTTTTTGATAAAGGCAGAATATATATTTTAAAAGGCTGCCAAAAAGGGTATTTTGAACAGAATTTCACGAAGTTATCGTGATTAAAATTTGCGGAAATTTAAGAAATTGCGTTTTTACCGAGTCATTTTTAAATCTTTTTTTGTTCTCAAACGCATCCAATTTACAGGTTCTCTTATTTAGGAACTATATAATGTGACGGAGTGGCCAGTTTTTTGATAAAGGCAGAATATATTTAAAAAAAGGCTGCCAAAATGGGCACTTCGCACAAAATTTCCCAAAGCGACATGATTAATGAACTGTGGGTATTCAAATAACAAATTGGTTATTTTATGACTCATTTTTAAATCCAATTTTGCTCTGACACACATTCAATTGACAGTTTTTTGTTACTTAGGAACTATATAATGTGCGTATTTGTCGATTTTTTGATAAAGGGTGAATATATATATTTTAAAAGCTGTCAAAGTAAGCACTTCGCAAAAAAATTTCCCAAAGCGATCATGATAAAAGAATTGAGGTTGTATTCAAATAACAAATTGTTTATTTTATGACTCATTTTTAAATTCAATTTTGCTCTCAAACGCATTCAATTGACAGTTATTTGTTATTTAGGAACTGTGTAATGTGCCGTATTGGTCAGAGTTTTGATAAAGGCTAAATATATATTTTAAAAAAATCTGTCAAAGTAGGCACTTCGCACAAAATTTCTCAAAGCGATCTTGATTAAAGAATTGTGGATGTATTAAAATAATAAATTGGTTATTTTATGACTCATTTTTAAATTCAATTTTGCTGTCAAACGAATTTAATTAACAGTTTTTTGTTATTTAGGAACTATATAATGAGCATATTGTTCAATTTTTTAAATAAAGTAAGAATATAATTCAAAATATATTGCCAAAATGGGCATTTGAGTAAAAATAGGCTTTTTTTTTTTTTTTTTTTTTTTTTTTTGAGATGAAAACTTTTCGAAATCTACCTCCGCCTATAGGCCATGCCGAAAGGGATTTTTTTTAACAATACGTCTTTCGGAATCCCCAGTATTTCAAACGTGTAAATCCGTCAATTTTTTTTTCAAAAAGATTGCAAAATTTACTCTATACTACAAATGATGGGTAAGTAAAATGTGTTAATTTTTGCTGCATATTTACAAAAAACAATGGTCTCAGTTTCGAAAAAAAAAAAAAAAAAAAAACTGCATTGAATTTCTTTTATCGAGACAATTTTATACATACAAGCTCCATAGCAGTAAAGACACGTGCGGTAAAGAAATTTGTGGCATATTTTGACTCTCAACATCTCCAAAACTTATTTATCCGTTAACATTATTATACTGTCACGTAATAGAATATTATCCAATGTAAGAAATTAAAAAAACCCCAAGAATATGAACTAAAATAAAAATCATGATTCAGGGACTTATAAGCCAAAATTATGTGAGAATGCCTCATATTTTGTCATCGAATTCAAAAAATTCATTTTCATTATCACCATTCGAACTCATTATTTTATGTAAACAAACAAACAAAAAAATATCTTCTCATATTATTCCCTCTGTAATTACATTTTCATATTTTATTCATATTTCACTTTTAATTCCAATTTTGCCCCACCCTGGTATTTGCCTTCTAGGTACGATGTAAGTAATCTTGTCATTCAATGCAAAAATTTTCTCTAATTAACTGAATTATTCCAAATGTTGTCCGTTCTATTTAAATTGATATCGTTCACTCATACAAAAACTCTTTTTAAAAGCATGTAGAATTTGGAAAAGTCAAAGCAATTGTTATTTAAGAACTGAAATAGAAGTCATGGGCAAAACTTATGTAACTATATTGCATTCAGAAATGATGTATCACCAAGTTACCGTCTGTAGAAACACAATTCTTAGAAAAGCCATATAATTGATTTCGTGCTAAATTAAATGTAACCACATTCATGAATATTATTAAGCCGAATTAAAACACGCCTAGAACAAAAAGTAATCCGACGATGTGGAACATGATGACATGAAACGCATGGATGAAAGTTAAGAAGTAGAACATTTCAGAATAGTTACAATTTCGCGCACAGAAACAATAGCGGGCCAAATAATGCAAGTAACTCTTTTTTTTTCGATATTTTTTTATTGTAATAATATTGTGGATGAATAAATTTAGCTTTAAAATATTGATTAATCAAAAAATATATTTTTCTTTCTATTGTTTGCTGTGTTTACCTTATTTTGTATAGCAACATTTTTCAGAGAATAAATAAAAATATGTTTATTTAATAAACAGATTAGAGCTCTGGAAGTTTACTTATTAGTCAAGCAATATCAAGGAACAAATGTATGTATACGTGTAGAGAATTGTTATTATTTTTATTTTTCTTTCATATAATTGTTAACTTTTTTTACAGTTGATAAATTTAAAAAAAAAAAAAAAATACACACGGATATGAAGGTTAAGAATTCGAGCATTTCACTTTAATTACAATTTCAAAGCGCAGAAATAATAACTCATTTGTTTTTGTTTTTTTAAGATTTTTTTTTGTATTAATGTTACGGATAAATAATTTTAGCATAAAAGCATTGATTCATTCTTAAAAAAAATTTTCTTACTTTATTGTTCGTTGTATTTCCGTTATTTTTATAGCAATATTTTTCAAAGATTAAAATCATTTTGTTTATTTAATATAGTACAGCATTGGAAATTTACCCATTCGTAACGCAGTATTAAGGAACAAATTTCTTTATACATATAGTTAACTGTTAAGGTATTTTCTTCACAGTTGAGTTGTGAGGGAGTGTCTTTTGTGATAAAGGCACTATAGCATTTTAGTGAGAACGTGACGTCAATGTTCTAACATGTGTAGCGTGAAAGCGACATCTATCCTTTATTCAACTTTAACTTTCCAGAGCGTGTGTGTCGCCTTCAGTTATACAGTTAAGTCGCGGTTAGGAGTAATATGAAAATTCAGAGTGCCGTCTTCAGTTTGCAACATATAAAAGCTTTGAGTTGGAGTGTGTGCAGTGTGGTGAGAAGGTAGTAGTAGTGGTGTGGCGAAAGCCAGCCAGCGTGATGAGAAGGTAGCGGCGAAAACCAGCTAGTGTGGTGTGGTAGCGGCGAAAGCCAGCTAGTGGTGGTGAAGCGGCAGTAGCCCGCAGAGGTAGATATCTAGTAGTGAAGAGATTAGCCTCCAGTGAATTAGATAGTGTTTTAGAATGAGCTAGCCAGCAGCGTGCACCGAGTTAGTTTATCACGAGCGGAGCTACCAAGAAGAGCGCCGGTGGTAAGAAATAGTTTAATACGTTGAGTATTTTAAATAATAAAGAGTGTTTGCAGCCACGGGCTGTCTTATAAAGATTTAATCTAGCGTTTAGCTGAAGTCTGAACGAGAAGCTGGTTTGAAGTGCCCCGACTGAGTCTCGAGCCGAGGTTGTAAGTATAGTTTCGACTTAATCTCTTGGTATTGTGATTAGTTATTGAAATTCTTGAACTGAAGCTCCACTTTCTCCAAGTCCTAGCGGTTTAAATAAACTGTTGATTTTATCCTATATTTAGAATTATGTCTTCACTAACCACCCTACCGTTACAAATGACACCCAGTATGTGTACCCTCCCGTTACAGAGTTACACTTTACTGGTTTCAAAGATAATAATTTTTTAGATAAAATTAAAATAATATAAGACACACGGATAAAAGTTAATAGACAGGTAAGCGGCTGCAGACCACCATCTGATCGAGTTGACGGGTGAAATTCCAGGATTAGTTAAAACTTGATTTGTATATTAAAATGAAACTAGTCTGCCAAGTCGTATCTTGGGGAAAACTCCACTAAACCCTATTTTAATGGTGATTGTAGGCTTACCATTGTGTTCTCTTACTTCCAGTCCTCAATGTCTTCATACGTTTGGACGCATGAAAACACAATGATTAACCTTTCTATCAACCACTAAAATTAGTTCTGCTGATGGTTTCCACAAATATATGAACTGACAGACTAATTGAATTTTAATATCCTAATCAAGTTCAGCCTAATCCTTGAATTCAGCCATCAACTGGATGAGGTGTTGTACTGTGCAGCCATCTCTCGATCTGTAAAAATTTGAACATTTCAGAATAGTTACAGTTTCAAAGCATAGAAAAATAACGATCCAAAATTGCAAGTATCTCTTTTTAGACAATTTATATTGTATTAATAGTTATAAATAAGTAATTTTAACATATAATTATTGATTAATTTTTAAAACAAAGTATGTTATTCTATCGTTCGCTTTATAAAGGGTACTAAGAAAGTTTTGCAGTAAGGATTTATTTATCAAACTTTTTCAAAGTTATTTCCGTTACAAGCATTACAGTTCTCCATTCTCCGAAACTAGTCCTTAAACCAGATCCGCCAAACTTTATTCGGGAGTAAGGTCACTCATTGTTCCAAATCCTTAGAAGAGCCTCATAACCGGAAAGCCGAATTCCATTTAGCTTTATTTTTACATGCGAGAGCAATGCAAAGACCAGATCTGAACCGTAAGTAGGGTGTTCAAGAAGTTTCTGTCCTGTAGTTACTAAATATTCAGTGTAGGCTTTGGCCTGGTGAGCTGCAACGTTGCCATGATGGAGGAACCAAGTGTTTATACTTAGGTAGCAGATACTTCAAAGATAGTATGACATTTGGTAGGCAATATTCAATATACCACTTAACTGTAACTGTCTTATCTGTGCCAAAATCGATACGCTCAACAATAAACTTGATTTTAAAAATACAGCTATCACTTTCTTCTTGACAGATCGGGATTTTCTGACAGCTATCGATGTGTCCTTCTCATCAAAGACCCAAACTTTGCTCTGAGACTTAGTCAGCACATTGTAACAGTATAGCCAAGTTTTGTAATCTGCCACGATACTGTTAACATACCTAGCTTGCCTTTACCAAACATTTTTAGCATTTCCCGGCACCAAGACACACGTTGTGTCATCTGTTCCTCAGTCAGTCTATATGGTATCCGAAGACAATACAGTTACTGCATGTGCAAATGATCATGCAGAATGGAATTAATTGCAGGTGCATTTAGACCTAAGCTATTCTCTATCCGCTGGCAAGTTATTTGCCTGTATTCGTCAAACATTTTATTCAAAGCAGTAATGTTTTCCTCCATAATTGACATTCGGGGACTTCTTGTTCTTTCAGCATCAAAAAAGTTTCCTCTTTGGAATTCTCTGTACCCTTCGTAGATAGTCATACGATATGGAGAATCATTACCAAGCGCTTGAGTCATTTCGTCTAAGCATTAGTCTATGTTTAAAACACACGCGAAGTTATACCGCAAGACAGCCTTTATCTCATTTTGTGACCAGGATTTCATTCGAAGAACTTCACACTATCAAAGCTAATAAATGACTTATGATTACGTGCAGGTGCATAAATATCAACACACGTCATCATCCAGTCACATGCAGCCACCTGCGAGTTTTTGCTTCGTCATATTATAACTAGTAAATCTGCAGATCAGGAGCCTCAACGTCAGCTTTTCACATCTTTTTTTAAAACACACTTTAGGTAATATTCAACTCTCTGGAAACTGTAATTTAAAATTTTCAAATTGCGTAATTATTTATAAGAATAAAATAGGAATTAGAAGTTTTCAGCCATCAAAAGTGGTAAATTAAAAATTTAGTTATGTTAGGATATTCTGAAATTTTCATGATTTATTATTTTTGTTTTCTTTATTATAACATAGTAGATTTCTTCAGGTGGTCTCCGCCCCCCGAGCCTCACTTAATTTAAATTTGTCACTTTCTAATACTTGTGCTAATGATTATTGTATATTTTTAATTTCTTTATACATTTTGATTTATAAGAGTAAGTAACAGTTTAGGCAAATATTTTTCTTTTTCTTCATACTTCTACATGCCTGCCAGCCACAAACACCTAAACCTGATGCATCAGGAACTTTTGTAAGTGTAAACTCAGTAATCTAGAGTTTTACAATTTTGTTTCCGAAAAAAAAAGTTTTGATTGCATTTTGCTGCAGTTATAGCGGGACAGACAGACATACAGAAGAAGAGACTGACATATGAAAAAAATAAATTTCGTGTCTGCAAAGTAAGCCTTCACTGAAGTTTCGGCAATGACTTCATTATTCATGAGTTATTGATATTCATGTTTCTTGTATTTTTAACGACTACTATAAAATACCTGTTTTTGTTCAACTATGACGTCATATTTTACTAAGTGAAATATTTATTAAAAACATAATTCTTTTTTATTTCTTTTACTTCTAATTATGTTCCCATTTTTGTCAGAAAAATTCCTATTAACGAAACGAATATCCGTGTTTAATATTTAACAAAAAGTACTATATCTATAGTTATTTTAATTCTGACGTCATATTTTTTTTTCATAGTTTAATTTTTCGAATGGAAATTGCTCAATTGAAACTTATTGCTGTTGAAAAATTATTATTCCAAATTTTGATTTTTTTTTTTGGCAACGATAAAGGAAATTGCTTATGCTATATTTATACGCAAAGATACAAAGACATTAATTAATTCATAAATTTTGATGTTGACTTCATTTAAATTTCGCACACGCTTTTAAATTTATAGCATTATAAGGATAAGCATTAAGATGAATGGTTGCTTAGCAACCATTAAAAAAAAAATAAAGAAAATGAAATAAATACATTTCAAATAAGTAAATCTCTAAAACAAATTAGTCTATATTATTGGAACACATTTATAAAAAATCTCCAAAATTTACAGTAATAATTTTTTAAATCTGACAAGTGCGTTGACAAAATATAAAAAAAATACGAATAATTTAACTGGTAAATTTTAGTATTCATTTATCATTGAATTCCATTAATCAAATGTGTCATTTTCTCTCAGGGGAAAAAAATGAAAATCATTGGATTTGCCATAGAAAAACATTATTGCGCGAAATAAAATATTCTATATCTTCCGAACGAATGAATCAAATCTAACAAAAAACTATACAGCTTAATCCCAGTGTCTCACTAACATACCCACTTAATTTCAAGCCAATCGAATGCTTTTTACGTCAGTTATCGCGGAACAGACAGATAGACTGACAGACTGACAGACTGACAGACAGACAGAATCCAAAAAATTTCGTGTCTCCAAAGTAAGCCTTCACTGATGTTTCGGCAAATATTATATTATTTCCTAGCACCCTTTGTATTTTCTCTATGTTTAGAACAAGAGTTTTTAGGCGTTAAGCGCAAATATGTTTATTTGATAGACAAGGTAGAGAACTGAATGTTTACACATTTGCCAAGCATTATTAACCTTCCTACCTTGTCCAAATTTTACTCAATCTTGATAAAAGCATTTCCCACCAGATTTATGATTTAAAACATTTTAATAAATTTAATTGACCTATGGATCGATTAGACACATTCAGGGTAGGAAGGTTAATGAACAAGTATGTAAGTGGGATCGCAGATCGCACGGAGGTTTCGTTAAATATATCTTTCAAAACAACATATCTTTTAAATAATAAATCCGAATTGTTAATTTTCAGTTATTTAAATATTTCATAGATGGTAGTATCAATAAATTTAATTTTAAAACAATTATAAAAGGACGTTATTTATTTTAATAAAAAAATGCTCAAATCAAATTATTTAAATAAAATCTCAAATTCCAAATAATTTGAAAATTCGAAATTGAAAAAGAAAATTTTCAGACATATAAAACAAATTTTAAATTTCTGAAAACGAAAAAAAAATTGTCTGCACGATATTTAAAATTCTAAACCATTGAAAAATCGCAATAGTTAAAAAAAATGAATTCCAAAAAATATTATGAATGTCAGTGAAAAAAAAATAATTTAAACCCTTAAATTGTCAAAAAATATGAAATTTCTTTTAATTAAATCCATCTTAGTATGAAAATTTCAATTTACAGCACCGGGGTTCGAATTTAGAACCTTCTGTTTATTCGCGAGATACAGTACCACCCAATTATGAGATCTACACGGAAAACGTTCAAATAAAAAATTTGTTTTAAATTTTTAATTGAAAAAAAATGAATGTATAACATAAATATAATTAAAATAATAGACCTTTTTTATGATTAATGCGAGATATAGTACCTCCAAGATATGAGATCTACACGGAAAATCTTGAAATTAAGGATTTGTTTTAAATTTTAATTCACAAAAAAAAAGAATGGATAACATAGATATAATTAAAATAATAGACCTTTTTTATGATTAATGCGAGATACAGTACCTGCAAGATATGAGATCTACACGGGGAAAAGTTGAAATTAAGGATTTGTTTTAAATTTTAATTCACAAAAAATGAATGGATAACATAGATATAATTAAAATAATAGACCTTTTTTATGATTAATGCGAGATACAGTACCTGCAAGATATGAGATCTACACGGGGAAAAGTTGAAATTAAGGATTTGTTTTAAATTTTAATTCACAAAAAATGAATGTATAACATAGATATAATTAAAATAATAGACCTTTTTTATGATTAATGCGAGATACAGTACCTACAAGATATGAGATCTACACGGAGAAAAGTTGAAATTAAGGATTTGTTTTAAATTTTAATTCACAAAAAATGAATGGATAACATAGATATAATTAAAATAATAGACCTTTTTTATGATTAATGCGAGATACAGTACCTACAAGATATGAGATCTACACGGAGAAAAGTTGAAATTAAGGATTTGTTTTAAATTTTAATTCACAAAAAATGAATGGATAACATAGATATAATTAAAATAATAGACCTTTTTTATGATTAATGCGAGATACAGTACCTGCAAGATATGAGATCTACACGGGGAAAAGTTGAAATTAAGGATTTGTTTTAAATTTTAATTCACAAAAAATGAATGGATAACATAGATATAATTAAAATAATAGACCTTTTTTATGATTAATGCGAGATACAGTACCTGCAATATATGAGATCTACACGGAGAAAAGTTCAAATTAAGGATTTGTTTTAAATTTTAATTCACAAAAAATGAATGGATAACATAGATATAATTAAAATAATAGACCTTTTTTATGATTAATGCGAAATACAGTACCTGCAAGATATGAGATCTACACGGGGAAAAGTTGAAATTAAGGATTTGTTTTAAATTTTAATTCACAAAAAATGAATGGATAACATAGATATAATTAAAATAATAGACCTTTTTTATGATTAATGCGAGATACAGTACCTGCAAGATATGAGATCTACACGGGGAAAAGTTGAAATTAAGGATTTGTTTTAAATTTTAATTCACAAAAAATGAATGGATAACATAGATATAATTAAAATAATAGACCTTTTTTATGATTAATGCGAGATACAGTACCTGCAATATATGAGATCTACACGGAGAAAAGTTCAAATTAAGGATTTGTTTTAAATTTTAATTCACAAAAAATGAATGGATAACATAGATATAATTAAAATAATAGACCTTTTTTATGATTAATGCGAGATACAGTACCTGCAAGATATGAGATCTACACGGGGAAAAGTTGAAATTAAGGATTTGTTTTAAATTTTAATTCACAAAAAATGAATGGATAACATAGATATAATTAAAATAATAGACCAATAGAAATTTTATAATTAGTTATGTGATAAGAGGTATGCAGCTGTAAGTAAACAAAATTTGAAGTCTCTGAATTATATAGTTTTTGTGTACAAACTTTGTGACGGACAGACAGACAGAAGACTGGGACGAATAAGATTTCATCTGATGAACGAAACCCTACAAAATATCTTTATTCAAATTTTCGTTTTGTTTATTTATTTATTTCACAATTAAGGTACATTGTTTTTTTAAGATAAAAATTTATTAGATAAAATGGTATGAAACGTTTTTGGCAAATTCTAGTGTACACCTATTCATCCATACATAGTCAAAATATGAAAAATGATTCAAAGAACTTCAAAATGTGAAAATATATTAATATTTCTACAATCAGTTTTTAGTTGCGTTCGTAATTATGTAAATACGTAGCACCTGCAGTTGTCCGTCCGCATATAACAACGTAAAGACTACCCAACCGAATCATTTGAAATTTAAAATGCATAATTTTGTGGAGTAATTTCAAATTTTGTGAAAATCGGAGGCATAGATCAATTACAGGGACAATCCAAAATATTCCGTTATGTTATGGTCAATAGGTAAAAAAGTTTCAAATGCATTTTAATGGTGTTACACTCATTCGAACATAATAAAATTGATATGAACCTATGAAATATATATATACTAATCTCTAAAGAATCTCTGATGCAAAGAATATTTATTATTAAATTACAGGGCCACATAAAAGTATTCCACTACATAATGCTATACGGGAAACATTGTTTGGGGCGTGTTTTAATTATATTAAACTATTTCAGATTTTATGAATATGATATGCGTTACTGAGATGTAATAGAAGTTACTTCCTGTATATTTACAGGAACACAAAAAATATTTCGACGACTATACTGTATCCGAAGTACTGTCTACTTAAATGCACGATCTGAATGTTTTTAAAACTTCGTTTCGTACGAACGCACCTCAGCTTTACGTGCAAACTTGTTTTTTTTTTTTAAATCATAGCTGCAATACTTTACTTACATTGTAGGGAAAATATAAACGAAACCTGAGTTCCTGGGGAGGTCATCCCTGTCATCTATGTAGGTACAATAAACAAGTAAGAAAAATCATGCGTTTAGCATACATCATGAAGCACTTTCCAATCCTTCATGAAATCTTTAACAAAACTTCGTTATTTAGGGAAATAAGGGTGTATAGTCCATATATATACCCTTTAAATGGTGTGTATATAGTCCAGTATGTATTCCAGTACTTTTGAATAGCTCTGTATTTCATCTGTTATTTGATATAATGGGAAAATTTAGTTTAACAAGAAAATGCCTTGTAGCTTGTAATTTCTTTTTCAGCAATTTATACTAATAGATGGAAACATACTTGAATACTTTTGTTCAGCCCTGTAGTTTACTTTGTACCTCTATTACACGTCAGCATTAAGCTAAAATTTATTGTAAACTAAAACACTTTTAAAACAACTGAAATCACATTCTCATAAATTATCATTTATAGGCTTCCTTGTACCGAATTCTTTGCGTGGCCCTGTATATATTATTTTGTCTATATTCTGCAAACATTTCTCAGTAAATTGAATACAGTTCAGCGTAAAAATGCATAACTTATTTAAGAACCACGTTTAAGTAATTTACTCTCATATTCAGTAACGCTGGCGATCTCTTTTTGGCTAACCCTGTATATCAACTATAACATTTATGCACACCATGTAATGTGCATATATTTAGTGAAACTTAAATGCGCATAGCATAATTAAAATGCATTTCATCCATCCATCAGCCATCATCGGATATATATACAGTACTTCGGAAAGAATATACTATTTGAAATATTTTGTGTGTCCCTGTAAATGCTATGTACTTTTTATTATGAAAGACAGTATCGTATAATTTACGTTAATCTTCAATGATATATGTCAATTTTATTATACATGAAACAATTCAATATATTTAAAGTATGTCGCACACAATTCCCCCCTTTACAATTATCTGATAAAATTCTTTTGTGCGGTTCTGTAAATGAATAAGAGTTATAATTTCACTGCATATTTTACAGAATGCATATTTTAGTGCATTTTGCGAATCCACATAAATTTAAGTATTTTTGACAGGGTTTAACAGCTTTAAAATTCATTTGAACGATTTTTTCCCATAGGCCGTAATGTATCGAAAAACTTTTGACTATCCCTGTAAATAAACTAATCATGGTAGAAACTTCATTTTCAATAGGGTTTGTGCTAGGGTAAATATAAATAACGTATAAAAATTTCATAGTAATCCGAGTATATTTACGGCCAGACAGATGGACAGAGAAACCGAATGCATAAGCACTTTTCAACTTTGTTGGAAAATGCTAATAAAAATGATAGGAATAGCAGAAAGAAATATCAGTAATATGCCCTCGGTATGCTCAAAATAACAAAACAAGCTTGAAGTTGTACGTCAAACGTGACAAGTGAATTTATAATGTAACTAATTTTACTGGTACTTCAGGACTTGTATAATAGTTGTTGCATTATTATGTAAAAATGCAGGAATACAAAATATATTACGAATGCAGGGTGGTCATAAAAAAAAAACTTTCCTGATATATATACCCCTAGGGACTTAAACACTCAATCAAACGAAAGGAAATTTTAGATTTTATTATTCGAAAGTATGTGTTCGCGACCATAATGATTTAACACAATAGAGCTCTCACGGTTACGGTTAGAAAAAAAAATCGGAATTTTCGAATGACAACGTTTTTTAGCTGCCCAAATTCATCCGCACATTGAAAACAAAAAATGGCGTTGGAGTGATACACGTATGACTAAAATTGTCGGTGTAATATCGTATCCTAATTAATTCCTATGTAATGTATAGGTGCGGTTCACGGTCGCCAGTCGTTATGTGGTGACTAAATTTTTCTACTTGCCAATTGATTTTTGTCGTCTAAGTTATCATCCATTGGCAAATTCGCGCTTCTCCTCGCGATCATTTGAAGAAAATCACCTTTTTTTCGCAATTCCTCTGATGAGAATAGCATATTTTTTGCGATCTTTTGACGAAAACCATGTGTTTTTTTAGGAATTTCCAACCGAAATCGCGTTTCTTTAACAATGTGATGACTGGGTTATTTGGATTTAGGAGTGACTGCCTCCTTTAAAATTTGGGGAATCTGCACCTATAATGTAACGTAATATTCAGTACTTTGAAGCAAATTATTACATTTTTATTTTCACTATGTATACATCATAAACAGAAGTCAAAAACACATTTTAAAACAAATCTTAGAACATTACTCAAATTACAAGTTAAAAAAAAAATCAGCCACTAAAAAATATGTTCTTACCACACTGTTGAAAATATCGTGAAAAATTAACTCTTTTGTTAAAGGCTATGTATTTTCTGACCAATGCAAACGATATGTTTCATTATTTAAGAAAATATAATAGAGTCGCAAAGGAAACTATAGAATCACCTCTTCCGAGTGATCCACAATTCCAAAACATATTCTTTATCTATAGAAACCCCAGAAACTAACATGGTTTCGAGTTTTAAAAAAGCATTTATAAAAACGAAATTTCTTTTGATGCCACTGATTTTCAGAAACGTTTTTTAGAATTTTCTTGCAATTAAATTAATTAGTTTTCTCAATCTTATTTGAATAAAATCATTTTGAAGAAAATGTGTTCTGATTCAACAAACGTTTTTACAAATAAACATAATAAATTACTGGCTAATGTCTTGGCGGAGATTGCAAATAAGCAAAATCGACCCAAGGGGGTGGAAATGGGGAGGGTTAAAATTTTTGAATACCATCTTAACAAGATTCTGATAAAACCAGTACTTATAGAAAAATAACAGGAAAAAATAAACATATTTGGTTATAACTGTTGCCAATAATTAAAAAAATAATAATAAAATTTTTATCACAACAATTATTTTTCTGTTGCAAAATTTTCTAGGGAAAAAACGAATGTGAAATAAATAGTTTGAAGAAATACTAGTAATAATAATAAAAAATTAATACTACGTCATAAATTTCTATAGTAAGATTTCCACGTGAATAAATAGTTTGACGAATTAAAAAAAAAAAACAGTTAATATTATTCGTCATATTGGAAAACGAATGGGCGTTAATAGTTAAATATTTAACATCAAGAGTGTTTCATAAAACTATTTGAAACATAATATAAACTCGATTATGGGAATATTGGCATAATTTAACATTTTGAGGGTCTCTGAATTTGTTTTCGTCATTTTAAAATCTATTCCACTTACATATATGTGTGTCTGTGTGTATATTAGAATTTTCACAAAGGTTTACGCTCATTCTTATAGAAGAAATTGGACTTATCTTTAATCCTGATTTAGTTTTTATTCGTGAAATTAGTACTTAACTTCGAAACCTACCTCCACCTGTAGGTCTAGCCGGCAGGGAAACTTTTTCCTCTGGATAATCTGGTTCACAATAGTGTTGTTTCCGAGGAAAATCATTGGAAAATTTCAGAACTACGCTGATGCTTCCAATGTCTTACCTGAATAGAGATGCATAATTAATCTCGTCGCGACTAGCATCACGTATATGTGCTGTTTGAGACCCATGATATCCTTGAACTTTAACATGATTATTTTATTACAAAAATATTCGCCTGATCTAACCACAGATTTTATCTAGAAAATTACAATTTAACCCACTGTGTGCCTAAAAATTGAAAAGGAGTGAAAAAGACATTCATCAAGAAGAGTTTAACATTAAACTTTTACAACACCTTTCTATAGGCATATTCAATGTTATCGTTGCCAGTAACATCAGTTTTGGAGATTTACTTTTGATTACAAAAGTGTTTTAAGTGATGCATTTTCCAATTCAAATATATTTCATTACATTATAATTATGAAATGCCTATATAATTGTTTCTATGCAGTAAGGCTGATTATGTTACACTTAACATCTATATAGTCTTGTCTTGAATAATATTTTCAATGATTTCATGCATTTATAAATATGGAAAAAGATATTTTTGTTTAATAAATCAAATTTTTTTCGTCATGTGCACTATAGTTACAATGAAAATCATTTTTAACACATTGACGATTCAGCCAGAAATTGGTTATTTTTCGAAATCACACAAATTTCCCCTTTTGTATTTTATTTCACACGATCGTGACATTTGATTTCGAATTATACACGGGATCATCAATCTTGTGCCATAATGACATAAAATCTCATGTGCTCAGAATGGAAACCACGCATGAGACCATGTAAACCTATGGACAAAAAATCACATGGACTTCTATTGTTAACAACGTGCTAAAGCATTCTTTAATAATGAATAAAATGAATCGGATATATGACAGTTATTTAGCGAATCACTTACATTAATACAAATTCTTTGATCGGCAAAGAAAATTCTGAATTAATAGTATTATTTTATTTTATTTAAACATTAAGCTTTGTAAAAAAATTGAGGCAGTGTCGAAATCCAAGTATGAAGCATTATTTTTCTATCTTGTTAACATGCTATTCTTAAATTACTGTTTACTAAATTTTTTACAAAGAAATGGTGATTTAATTCAACAAAAAAATTTAATGCTGAAAATTAAAGCAATCAGTCTGTAGATAAATCTTACTCTCCTGAATAGAATGTGATTGCATAAATATAAGGTATCCAATGAGATAAATCTGAGTAAGTGTTCCTTTTCTTTCAACGGGTCGTTTTATGTAATTTGAGAATAACGATAGATTAAGATTAAAATGTTACTGTGATAAATTTGATAGTATTGAAGTATGCCGTTGAAATGCCATAGCAATTTTATTATCAGCAATTGATCTCTTTTATCTTGCCGCTTACATTGTTTTTCTTTGTATCATAACAGTGAATATGAATTCGATCGTATGGGTCCTTGTTTCAGTGTCAAATACTTCCACATAATCTATACATAGGGCCGTAGCTAGAAGTGAATAATAGGGGAGGGGGGACTCAAGAAAATGTAGGGAGGGGCTCATACTTTTTTCTGACGCAGAAAGATAAATTAGTGCATATTTCACGTTGTAGGTACTATGTTTCTTATTAAACTGCTGTAATAACTTCATTTTATGCTAAAAACAGAATGTGATGATGAAAAATTCCAGTGCATAATTAGTGCAATATTAAACATCATGTTAGCTTCATACGTGTTAATAGGATATGCGAGTATTGAAACACATATTTTAGTTACAATTAAGTATTTCTGCAAAATTGTGAAAGGACTTCAAAACTAAATTAGATTTTTGAATAGAATTTCATTTGGATTTTCGGAACAGAAATTGAGTGACTTTGGAATCTTTTCCAGGGGAGGCTCAAAATATTTTAAGGGGAGGGGGGGCCTGAACCTCCCCCACAACACTCCTCTAGCTACAGTCCTCTCTGTAGACATTTTCACTTATTTTTTTTCAGGCACCAAGTGTGGTTATGATAACACACATATTTGATTCTGTTTTGTTTAAACTATTTTAAAGATTAATAAAAAAAATCTGCTTAACTCTAGGAGAAATTTTATAATTAAATGTAAATATATTTGAGATCTTCATCGTTTAATTTCATAATGAATTTTTTGTTTATAAAATTAAAAAGTTGAAGATATTCAACGTAAACATTCAATTTCCTTCTTTGTGCCTCGTTAAATAACTCATATTTTTCCATTTCCTTCAAGAAATCACCATGTTAAACCTTTGAAAATTGTAACGACGGTACAATATGGTATTAACTAGCCTCTCAGAAGATATACATATAGTAAAAATGATATGTGCCCGCATGAATAATCAAAAGAAACAAGAGAGAAAAAAATCATGATCCAGGCATAGATTATGAAACACTTTCCAACACATTCAGAATAATGTAACAAAACTGCAGTGTTTAATAAGTTAAAACGTGTTATGTCTCTTTCCACCATATGGAAACGCAAGCATACTTGAAAACCCAAAATTGTCATCAACCCTGTATATGTACATAGATTTATACCTATTAACTACATGCATGTTAGGTATCCGTTGAAACAAAGAAGAAACCTTGTGAGGGAGTGTCCCTTTGTGATAAAGGCACTCTAGTATTTTTAGTGAGATCGTGACGTCAATGTTCGAACATGTGTGGCGCAGAAGTGAGATCTATCCTTTATTCAACTTTAACTTTCCGGAGCGTGTGTGGAACCCTCGAGTTTACAGTTAACTGAGGTTAGGAGTATTATGCAAATTTATAGCTTCGTCTCCAGTTTGCAATGTATAAAAGCTGTGAGTTGGAGTGTGAGGTGTTGTGAGGCGATAGGAGCCAGCAAATTGAGATAGATAGCGTTGTGGCGAGGAGAGCCAGCGAGATAGCCTCCAGCGAAGTACAGTGATGTGTTGAGGTGAGCTGGGATTGCCTAAAAGGAGAACGAGTAAGTAAGACTTGATTAATACGTTGAGTTTTGAGAATAAAGATTTTGTGCAGCCACGGGCTGTTTTATTATAGGTTGAAGTAGCAGTAAGCCGCGACCTGAAAGTAGAGCCAGTGTGAGTGCTCCGAGCTGAACTTAGCCATGGATGTGAGTATAGATTGCAGTTTATTCTTATAGTATTGTATTTAGTGACTGGAAATCTTGAACTTTGGCTCCACTTCCCATTTCCGAGAAGCAGTAAATAAAGTGTTGGATTTTAACTTTTACTTAAACTATGTCTTCATTTAACCAACATATCACCATCGGTGTGCCCAGCCACGTCACAACCTTAGCGGTGGAACAACGCATTGTAGTTAGAGCATTACATTTCGGTCTTCTGGCGTTTATTCCTGTTCCTGTGTACTCTATCGCGAATCATTTACAGGCATATGCCTTACTTCTTTCTTACTTGCGGATTCATGTGACATGTTCGCACGTATCCTTTGTTTAGATGCAAGTTCGGAATCATCAAAGCTGCCACAAATTTAGTTTTATTTGTTATATTTAATTTTTCTTAAAAAAGGATAAAAACATTACTGCAAACATAAAAATTGCACTGGTACACAAATATTATTTTTTTGTACAGATACATGTGTAACAATGTATCCTATATATATTATGAAACGTTTTCCAACACATTCAGTATGCAGTAATAAACTTTATAATTTATTAAGATGAAATATGGGTAAATAAAAAATTTAGAAAATGCTTAACATATTTGAAAACACAATTTATGTAATTACTATGAATAGTATAAAAAAATATCCATTTTTTGTGCAGCATTGTACAGGATTCATAGATTTATATTATGTATTAACGTTATTTATACACACTGTAAAAAATGTAAAGTTATTAAAATTTTTCTAGGAAAATATTCCAAGAATTTTTTATGTAACGGCCACAATAGACATTCACGTAATAGATACAGATTTGCACTGTGAATCAAAATATCTATAAGGTTACTAAGAATTTTCTAGGAAAATGTGATTCCTAGTGCTTTTAAATTAACAGCTGCTCGGATTATAGATAAACTTTTAGTAAAATTACTATAATTTTAGTAAATTCTTTTGTAAACCTACAGATTTCTGTAGCTGTGCTTACAAGCTTAGCAGATTTGAATCTTTATTTTATTTATTTATTTTGCACAATGTACAGATAAAATTTTAGTAAGTTTACAGATTTCGGCAACTTTGCATCAGTAGAATTACAGATTTTTTTACAGTGTAATAATCTAAACATCAGTTCAATTAAACTCACAGTATAGTTGAAATTGTCCATTCAGCAATTTTCGTCAATAAACGAAAATATCTTTTGTGTGATCTTGTATATGATTTATAGAATTTATTTGCATCATGTAATATGCAAATAATAATAATAATAAAACGTGCATTACAACTGAAAAATTGTTTCTAGAATTTATTCTTTATAGGCAGGACTGTAGTCCATTAAATTAGTGTGTCCCTGTAAATTTACGATAAATTATATGCGCACCTAAATTTTACACTAAGCGTTTTATAGTAACCTTCAATGACATTGATATAAATTTCAATCTATTTAAAATAGTGTAATATCATTAAAATGCAACGCAAGTGATTTTACCCCATAAGACATAATGTAAGGAATTCTTTTGCATGTCACTGTAAATCAGTTATGTCAAACTCATTCATCACCAAAGGCCAAATTAAGCTTTCAATACACAATGGTGGCCCATATTAAAAAGAAAACAAGACTACATTTATTTTATTGCTACCACTTTACACTGAATGAAATTTCTCCATACAAATTGCAAATTTTTTTTTAAATTAAACAAACAAAAACACTAAAAAACATACACAATTACAAAAATACCTAACAGAAATTTTAAATATATACCAGAAAATTTTAAAAGAAATATTTAATAAATTAATAACTCGTTCCGAAAGTTCAGTTTCATGTAAAATTTGAAATAAAAAGATTTCAATTATATATTACTATACATACCTATAGTACATACGATTGATATATAAATTACTATACATAAGCTATATATTACTATACTTTTTTTTTTGAAATGCACGTTGTAGAACACGGAAACACTCCACCCACCATCAGTACAAGTGTGATCGTGCAAAGTATAAATTTTGCATTTAACATGAACTTGAGTAAGCACAGAGAAAATAACAAAATCTTGGCGGGCCACAAATAAATTGCTGGCAGACCACATGTGGTCCGCGGACCACGTATTTGACATGCCTGTTGTTAATGAACCTTTAATGCTACACAATTTTCAATCTCGACCATGGTACAATAAATAGCAATAATACATATACATTTCATGGCAATCGTACTATAAATGCGCGTATAGAGCTCGGACGGATAGACAAAAAGATAGATAAACGAGATTTCATAAACACTTTTCAACTTTGTTTGAAAGAAAAAATATTGTTATGTTATGTATTGTAATTATGTTTGTAACAAATATTTTAGCATACGTCAAAATACATCTTTCTCTAGCGCAATATAAATTTAAAACGCTTTCTAATTTTCTTTTAGAAGAAAAAAGAGTTTATATTCATACTTATTTAAAGTACTTCTTTTAACCCTTCAGTGCACGGTGTGCCATATATGGAACATACCGATAAAATCCTCCTATTTTCCTAAATATCTTAAATTTAGGTTATCTGAGCTTTTTGACATATCGAAAACATTTAAACAAAGAGTTTTGTACCAGTTTTTCACATTTGATGGCAGTAACTCACTAGATATTAAATTTTCATTTCAAAAAATATTTCCAATCTGCATCTTATACAACAGTTGAATTTGCTTTCACTTTTTCACCCAAAAATATTAAAAGAATTGCAAGATAAAATTTTAGACATTCGAGAATATCATATATTTGTAACTGAGATTGCTTAAAACTAAAATATTTCGGTACATCAGCTTGAAATCTTGTTTTTGTGTTTGTGCCAGATATGGAACATAGCTGAAAGCTCATAGAACATTCTAATGAAAAATGGTGTGCAAAGAACTATTGCAAGAGTAAATTAATGTAATATTATTTTAATCTAATCATGATAATCAGTCTTTTGGAGTTTCTGATGACAACTGGGAAGATTCAACATATATTCAAGCTAAAAATAGAACTGAAATTGCTATTTCTTCATATGAATTAGACGTTGATTGCACGATATGGGGTCCAAGAAATAGATTCAACTGCCACAGGAGATTGGCCAGGATTGCCACAGGATTTTGATTTTAAATTTAACTAAAAGTACTACATAAAAGTTAAAATCAACAAGTGAAATTCATCAATATTGAAGTCAGGCTTTTTCCGCAAGAGGGACATTGTTGTGTGCCGGTGTCTGTGTGTGTGTGTGGGGGGGGGGGGGTGGAATTTCTAAACTAAACAAATTTTCAAATTATTTGTGTAGTACATGTAAACTTTCTTGACGAATGCCCCGGACACTTTGAATTCAACACTGGATGTATATAATGAGAAGCATCAATTTAAAGAAAGATTATTTATTCTTTCAAATGCTGCAAGTATCCCTGTTGGATCCAATGTTGATAGAAAAAAGTCAGAAAGGAAAGATAAATTCCTAAAGCGCAAATAAAATAAAGAGAGAGTAACTCATTAAGTGCTGAAATTATGGCTCTTTAGACTTCTTGTCATCCCCCCCCTTTTTTTAACTCTAAACTTTTGAATCTTATTTCAGAAGTGACATGTAGGTACAGCAAACAAAAGGATCTTTCTCAACCTTTACAAATTTCCATTACGGATATTACTAGAGTGATGTTTCAGGTAACCAAACAATTAAAGATACAATGTCTGTCAAAGCATTTGAAAAAAAAAATTAGACAATTTTCACATTTTAATGACAATACTAAAAAAATTCATAAAGGCATGAAATGCACGATAGACTTTTTGAATTAAGGTCTCTAATAGAGTGTATCAGGCACTGGGATATATTATATACCTCCTGATTTGAATCAAGTTTCGCAGCAAAAGCTTTTAATGAAATTTTATACTTCTAACTTTGGAAATAAAAAGTTTCAAAATTCATTTCTTTATTTTAAAATAACTTTTTTCAAATATTCTGGTTTGATTTCAACATTAGAGAAAAACAATTGCTTGCCCCTCAAAGAGTTAAATACCTGCAATAAAATTTTAATACATATTATGCTCCTTTTTTATGCATAATACACCAATATTGTGAGCTTCATGCCACATTTGATACAAAAATGTAAATATCTCATTGTGTGCTTTGGGACACATATGGCACATACTAAAAAAATCCATATTAAAAAAACAAGGTAGAACCGTCTAATCTCGACGAAAAAAAGTTTAAAAATGAACTGTTTTATTGATTTATAATAAACCTAAAAAATGTGTTACAATAAAAAATGGACCATATATTGGTAAGTCTATCTCTTAAACAAATGACATTTAACCGAAAGTTAACAAAATACTACTTCTATAAAATTCAGTTGTAAAAATTGTTAAAATTAAACTGTAATCGCACATGTAAGCAATAAAAAATAATAAAGATCTTGGTATAGTTATCAATTAAAGCTCTTATGAAAATATTCCCGAAGGAAAGAAAAAATATTACACTTTGACGCAATCATAGAATTTTTTCCCGTAAATTCTAAACCCGACATCATTTAGGCCAGTCAAATTGTCAGAAAAAAGGGCCGATAGATGCAAAAATTCTGCTAGAAGATTTTATGTTTTTAAAATGTTTATGCGTATGCTAGTAACAAGAATTAGTGGTTTTCCAACAAAATATCTCGAGGCTAAATTTTGTGAAGCCAAAAAACCACAAAATTTTCGGACTTTTTTCAGTTTTTTGCCAATAACTCAAAAATTATAAAATTTTTCCGTAAAATACTCAATTACAAAAAGAAAGAGTATTAAATTCTCTATAAATTTTGTTATAAAAACGTTTTTCTAAACCCATTACTAAGCGCGCTATGTTTTTTTGAAAATGTCCCTTTTTTTAACTTTATAAAAAGTGACCTATTTTTCGCCTCCCATCTCAAAAAACTTTTTTTCATCACTAACAATGAAAATTAAATACACCTATTGATGGATGAAAAATGAAAGTTTTAAGAAAGGAATTCAGAAGAAGCACAAATTCTAAAAACCCTATAAGAAACACAACTACAAAGGGAGGGAGGGCCAGGGATAAAAAAAGGGAATGTAGATGGAAGATTGCGGCCACGTGACTTTCCCGAGACGTAATGATTTAGATGCAAGTGTTCTTTTATAAAGACACATACTCTTCTAATATGCTGCTATTCAGTTTATTGTATCTCTTTTCGTGCAGTAATGAAAAATGAGTGAGCTGGACCGAAAATTGTGTTTCATTCGCCAAACGACTTCAAATAATGATACTCCCGTTGTGAGCAACAGAAAGGACTTGCCAAGCTCTTTGAACAGAGCGTTAACCATCAAAATGATATTCATCAAAAATAATATTCATCAGTTTTTGAAAAGTAGCAAAGAAGTTAGAATACAGGATGATTGCCTAAAATCATATGCGAATGAGAGAATGATAGCAACATATGTTCGTCGGGGTGAAGATTCTACACAGACTATAGTTTGTCCCTCAAATCGAGCACTTCTTTCAAGTTTCAAGGTAATTGCTTCTTATGTGAAGAAGGTAATACCGGTGATTTCAACGAAAAATAATAAAAAAAGCCCTACGCAAAGAGAAATTTGAGTCACAAAGTAATGAAGCTAGAAGCGAAAATTATAATTTTGAAAGCTGCAGAAAAACATGGGGATGAATGGTCCCAGAAAGTAATTGAACGTATTCAGCACGAACCTGATTAGCAGATGCGAACCTAACTTGCAGATTCATGGTATCATAGTTTTTGTTGTGTAAAACTAGATCAATCTGTAACAAGTGGAGAGAAAAAAGAGCGTCGACTCGCACCATCCGTTGACGAAGCCAATGACATAAACAAGAGCTTCTTCATTTTATTTCTTAAAACAAATTGAAAATTTCAAAACAACAGAATTCAAGTTGAGCAGGCAAAAGAAGAAGCTGATGTCATGAAAGTTATCTCAGCCATTTCAAGAGCCGTATCCTTTGAAAGCGTCGCAATTGTCGGAGAAGATATTGGCATTCTCGTGATTATGACGAGCTTAAGCTATCAGCACAAAAAACTATTTTTCCAAAAGCCAAGAAGATGTAACATCGAAACCAAATGGTTTTCAACCATGTCGTTCAAATACAATTACAACAATGTTCTTTTCACTCATGCAATCAGCGGTTGCGATACAACATCCGCTCTTTTTGAACAAAGAAAGTCAAAGTTTTGTAACACTTTGAAAAAACATGATCAGCTTGGAGAAATAGCCTGCGTGTTCAATAAATTAGTTTCTCCCCGTCAAGAAATCATCAAGGTTGGAGAAAAATTCCATGCTGCACTATACAGTGGATGCATAGATACTACACAGAAATTGAACACCTTAAGTTTTCAGCTATTTGCTAAATCTGCTACAAAAAAGCAAAGTTCATCTTGCAAGACTACCACCAACACAAGAGGCTGTGCAGCATCATTTTCTCCGATGTTATCATCAGTTACAAGCTAGGCTAGGAAACAACATCCTTCCTGAAAAATGGGGGTGGGCTCACAGGTCGGACGATCTCTTTCAGCCAGTTCAAATGGGCCAAGACCCGGCACCTGAATCCTTGCTCCATGCTGTGCCATGTAGCTGTAATGAAAGGTGCAGCGAAGCATGTTCTTTTGTTAAATTAAGACTAAAATGCTCAAAAAATTGTAAAACATGTAATGGGATCAACTACGAAAATGCTAACGACATTATTTATCCAGTAGGAAGGGATGTAAAAATGTCACCGTAAGTATTTTTTACTTACAATCAGTTAAATACCTAATATTAATGTTCTTCACTAAAGCTCTAAATACAAAAGAGTTACAATGTTCTTAATTTTTTACAATGTTACCGTTGTAATTCATCACGATTTGTATCATGCAAATTTCTATAATTTAAATAAGTTACATTAAAGAGGATAAAATAATTTAAAATTGTGTCAAATTTTTGTGTTTGCAATTTTTCCGTAAAGTTAGAAAAAAAGAGTCACTTTCAGAATGCTGTAGCGCGCTTAATAATGGCTTTAGAAAAACAGTTTTATTATGAAATTTGTTGAGAATTTAATGTCCTTTCTTTTTGTAACTGAGTATAGTACACAAAAATTTTATAATTTTTGAGTTATTGGCAAAGAGCTGAAAAAAGTCCAAAATTTTTGTGGTTTTTTGGCTCCACAAAATTTAGCCTCGAGATATTTTGTTGGAAAACCATTAATTCTTGTTACTAGCATCCCCATAAACAGTTTAAAAACATAAAATCTTCTAGCAGAATTTTTGCATCTATATATGGCAATTTGACTGGCCTAATTTTTAGTATATCAAAATTTACATATGCACTTTTCATATATTCACTTTTTTTTTAAAATAGGTATTTTAATTTGATAATTTTGAAATCATTTTAATTAAAAACTTGAAGTCTTGATACTATTAGCTGAAACATATACTAAACAATTTATATTCTTTTAAGTATAAATGAAATTTTGAAAATTAAATCAAAATTCACTGGGTTTTTATAACAAACGATATATTGACAAAGCACGTATTTTAATTTAAAAAAAATTTCACTTTTAATGAGAAAATGGCAACATAAAGATACGGTAATAAGATTTTTTTTCGGCTATTTTCGCTTTGCTTTTAATAAAAATGGAGTACTTATGTTGCCACGTTTAGAAAAATTTTATTAAAAACTACCAAAAAATTAATATCTCAAAAACAAATTAAGATACAGTTTTCAAACAAATTGCACACTGTTAAAAATAAATCTGTGAATTCCAGGTGAAACTACCGGCAGCAATGTAGCCGAACTTTTACCGTTCCGTTAGTAGATTTTCCGTTGTGGGAAATACAAGAAGGGAAAACTCCGGTGTAAGAATCAGTAACTTTCCGTTACAAGGTTTGATTTATAATAGTAATAATTTAATATAATTTTTAAAAATGATTTATCGATTAATCTTCAAAGAATTCGAAATCACCGAGGGATTTTAAGCTGCTATGTTATTTTACTTAATTGTTATTTTGGATAATTTAATTCACGCCGTCCTCAGGACCGAACTCGGGACCTTCAGATTGCGGAACAAATTCTTACGAACTGAGCCAAAGTTGCTGATGCTAAACGGTACAAAGTATGTCTTTTATGAGTTAGTGGGAAAATCTGTTGTGCTTTTTAAAGATTTCCTTTTAAATATATTCCTTAGAGTGTTTGTAATCGGATTATTTTAGACTGATGCATAGTACTTATTATTTTTTTTAAATCATTTTTAATTTTTTAAATAGTTTAAATAAAAAAAAATCCCTGTTTGAAACCACCTTTTTTTTAATAAATTTTTTTATTAACAATTTTTTTACAATATATATATAAAGAAACTTTTTTTTTTTTAAATTGTCGTACATTTTTCATTTATTTATTTATTTATTTTTCGGCTAATAAATTAAAAGATTTTTAATAAGAAAAAAAAGAAAAAAAAACAGAAAAATGTAATTTAAAAGGAATTTTTTTATGTTTCATTATTCCATGGCGCCAATGGGACTCGAACCCACAATGTGCGCTCGCAGGCGATTGGCGGTGTGGTTCCTTGACCACTCGGCCATGCAGCTCCCCACCCAACGGAGTGTCTCCGTTTTTTGTTTTTATTTCCATTCGTTTCGTTTTTTTCAGGAAATATGATGGAACTTTGTGATTTGTAACGGAAAATACCCTTAGTTGTTAAAAATGGAGCTTTTCTGTGAAATTGAGGGAAAAAATGTTCGTGAATTTCAGAATTTTTTTAACAGTGCATTTAAAAGTGCATTTTCTTCTCTATACGACGATGTGTAAGTTGAAAATGTGGAATTTTTAGAAGTTTGAAAGTTTGTAGTAACAAAAAAATGCAAAACTAGAATTTCATTTCAAATTTCAAAGTGTTGCCATTTGCAAATGACGTATGCGTTACGCACAGATACGTTTGGCCTTTATAATATAGATATGCATGAAGTCAGAATTTTTTAATTATTTTTCCTGCATTTGTGACTACCTAAAGTAGTCAATTTTTTTTTTCATAAGGAAAAGAAAAATCGTGCAGTGAAGGGTTAAACCTTAAAACATACAATAGCTTACGCTTAACTTTTACAAGAAGTTGCCGACTTGTACAAAGATTACTCTATGCGTTTATTTCCTTCTTTTCTTTTTTTGTTGAAAAGAGATATGAGATAGCAGAAAGCGTTTTTTCCATGAGAAATTCTACATGTTTAACATTTTTTTTTATATATTTCATTCTCGACGTGATTTAAATTTAAATTAAGGTCATAATCCATTTCTGATAACCTTAAAACGGTAAAAGGTGTGCGCTATGAAATTAACAATAAATCTGTTAGTTACAGGCCAACACCCACATGATATGCGTGAGTCTAATTGCATTAACAGTACATTCTTTTTACAATAGTGCAATTACAGTTAAAAATTCTTGAAGATCATTCTGATGCTCTAGTTTCTCTATTTTATGTTACTATTTAGTTGGCACTATCGTCGCTATCTTCTGCAGGTAATGCGTGAATAAATTTCCTAATGAATCATTATATTCTTTATTAAGTTTTTTTTTTCTTCGGAGTTGGTGGAAAGTCTAATAATGTTCTGTATATGCACATGTTATGCTTTATCTATTTTGCAGCTTTGGCTACCGTATAATAGATACTTCATAGTCACAAATTTTTGATAAATTATTGCCCCAGTAGAGTAGTAGGTCAAGTGAAATGTTAACGATTTTGAGATATGTACGTTTTCGAAATTGAGAATTTACTATATTACAATTATAATTCGTGTATAGTTCTTATTTTGTTAAAAAATTATTTCAATTTATTTTTAAAAATTGCATGAAAGTTCAGCTGTTATCAATTCCATCACAGTCTAAGTGCATAATACGAGAAAAAATTTCCTAATGAATCATTATATATATATTTTTTCCTTCAGAATCTGCGGAAAGTCTAATAATGTTTTTGATAAATTATTGTCCCAGTAGAATAATAGAAATAGTGAAATATTTATGATTTTGATGTATAGTTTTTCAAAATTCATAATTTATTATATTGCAGTTATAACTGGAGGATTAGTAATTATTCTTATTTCTTAAAAATTTACTTAAATTTATTAAAAAAATTATAGGAGAATTCATTATCAATGCTATGAGAATGTAATTTATAATGCGAGAATAAATTTCCTAACGAATCATTATATTGTCTATCTTTTCCTTCTGAGTCTTCGGAAAGTCTAATAATGTTCTGTGTATGCACATGTTATACTTTATATCCTTCACAATTTTGACCGCATAATAAATACTTCGTGGTCACAAGTTTTTAATAAATTTTTGTTCCAGTAGAATAGTAGGAAAAAATAAAATATTAACGATTTTGCTGTAGTATGTAGGTTTTCGAAATTGATAACTTATTATATTAAAATTATAGTTGTCGGCGTACTAATTATTCTTATTTCTAAGAAATTAACTTAAATTTCTTTAAAAAATATGTAGGACAATTAAACTGCCAATGCTATGACAATTTAAGTTACAATCCGTGAATAAATTTCCTAACGAATCATTATATTGTCTATTTTTTTCCTTCGGAGTTGGTGGAAAGTCTAATAAAGTTCTGTATACGCACATGTTATGTTTTATCTCTCTTACAATTTTGGCTACCGTATAATAAATACATCATAGTCACAAGTTTTTGATAAATTACTGCCTCAGTAGAGTAGTACACTTTAAAACATTAGAGTAACGTTACTCCATAAAGTTGGTGGCAGCCAGGAATAGCCGATAATACCAGTTTAACAAAGATAACCAGTGTAACATTACACGAATAAGTAGTGTTACACCAGTAAGTAACATATGTTTAAATTACACCATTGTATAAGTGAAAAAAAAAATCACCCGATAACAATGGTGGCAGTTTTGCTGCCACCAGTTTTTCGAAGTAATGTTACAAAAATGTTTTACAGTGAAGTTTTTTAAGTGAAATATTTACGATTTTGAGATGTGTAGGTTTTCAAAAAGGAGAATTTATTATAATGCAATTATATTTCGCGGAGTAATAATTGTTCTTATTTCTTAAAAATGTATTTAAATTTATTTAAAAAAATTGTATAACAGTTCAATTATTAATGCTATGACAATTTAAGTGTATAATGCGTGAATAAATTTCCCAATGAATCATTATGTTGTTTATTTGTTTTTTTTTTCCTTTAGAATTTGCTGAAAGTTAAACGAGATTCTACATGCACATGTTGTGCTTTACCCCTGTTACAATTCTGGATACCGTGTAATAAATACCGTACTTTGTCAGGCTTCAGGAATATTGTTCTACATAACATTTTTATTCTTTGAATTTGAATTAAAAAAAATAATAATACAAACGTATCGATCTAACAATTGCCTTCAACATCAATGTGGATTAAAATACACACGAAAAGTATTGTAAGAATAATAAAAAAAAAAGGCTGACAAAGTTACCTCGGGCTTGGGGTTATTTTGCACCTAACTCAAACATATATACATATATATATAAGCTTTAAATGTTCGCAAATAGATGATTTATGATAAAGTTACCTCAGATATCGACGTAAAATAAAAATGTACACACTTTGATTTACCTAGATATATTTCAAAGATCAAAGTTTGCGATTCATTGCGAAAAATATGATTTTCCTATTTTTTTTTCAGGGTGAAAGCATTGATTATATCATCACATGGTGTGTTGTTGGTCAATATAAGGATGTTGAATCTCTTCAGGTTAAGATATTTTTTAATTAACATCGTGACATCATGTTGGATTTAGGGAATATCACTGTCAGACACGAACCCCAAGGTCTTGAAAATCAACTTCACTTCTTCATGAGTAAAGGATTGCCGGAAAACCCACAGGTTTGGTGTGTCTTGACAAGAATACTGCCTGGTATTTGGAAAGTTGCGGCAGCTAGTTTTTTACTTATAACATTATTGACAGCTGCCACAGTGTTTGCAATATTCTCTTCAATGTAATTATGATGATGTCGGACCCCTGGAGTTTTTTCGTTGCTCCTTATTTTTTATTTACTGCCTAAAACCTATAAGAAACTAGAGAATTAATCGCACGAATAAAACACACGAATAAATGTGTACAAAACAGTAATAAAGCCGTCCATCTACAAGGTGACAAAGTTAGACCGAGGTGTCAAAGTAGTCACGGTTTACAGTACTTCATTGTCGCAAGTTTTTGGTAAATTATTTTTACAGTAGAATGGTAGAAAAAGTAAAATATTAACAATTTTGATACATGCCAGGTTTTCGAAATTGAGGAATTATTATATTATAATCATAATTGTCGGAGTACTAATAATTCTTATTTCTTAAAAATTGACTTAAATTTACAGTACTTTACTGTGAATTATTCAGTAAATTTACGGAATATGTCGACTTTTTACATAAATGATAAACTTCCGTAATGTTTTGTGTTTTACGGGCAAAAACCGTTAATGTAATGACAAAGTCCGTTGATAGTTATGAAGTCCGTTTTTTACGGATATTGTCTGGAATCTAAGATGCAGTAAATCACTGCTGCATCTTTTTTTCAGTGTAGGACAATTTAACTACTAATGTTATGACAATTTGTCTTATTGTTAGGCGTCTGATTTATTTTTCTTTTTCTAACATTTTTCATTTAAAGAAAAAAACATCAATACTTCTCGTCTCCTTTTTTATATTCATCTATATTTAAATAATTATTAGGTTTTAATTGTTTTTATTACTATGGAAAATTTTCACGTATGACGTTTCTTCTCCAGAATGACAATATTAAGTTAATTAAATCTTCATACAAAATTACTTTTTTAATATGAGGTAATCACATATTTTTCTAGATATTTAGATAATTATACTTTTCTTATTTTATATGTAGTAAGGTTATTTCTGTTTCTGTTAGTAATTTATGAAATAGTTTATTTCTACAATGTATATTTTGGATGGGTGTTTTAGAAATAGAGCTTTTGTATGAAATGGTATGAGGCATGAAACATGTCTTTATACTCTTGAATATGTAAAAAAAGTTAAAATAAGTAATAAGAAAGTGGGAATAAACTATTTTGCACCCCTCGTGCTCAACAGAAATTGCTACTACTGAATACAGCCAATAAACCTCATTTCCGTTTTCAAAGATCCTCATTTTTTTCCGGCGTACCGGAAAAGACCATGAGCCAATATTAAAAAATCTGTTCCCGCTCGAATTTTGCGGCATGCCTGCTAATGCGGGGGAATACGGAATAATTGGCAGCGTACTAATTAATTTTACTTCTTAGCAATTACTTTTTTAATTTATTTAAAAAATTATTGGACAATTAAACTACCAGTGCTAAGATAATAATGAATGAATAAATTTCCTAACGAACCATTATAGTGCTTATTTGTTTTTTCCCCCTTCAGAGTCGGCGGAATGTCTAATTATGTTCTACGGGTATATGATATGCTTCATTTCGATTACAATTCTGGGAACCGTGTAATTAATACTTCATAGTAGCGAGTTTTTTTTTTTTTTTTTTTTTTTTTTTTTTTTTTGTAAATTATTGCCTTGATAGAATAATAAGAAAAGTGAAATATCTACGATTAAGATGCATATAGGTTTTCGAAATTGAGAATTTATTATATTACAGTTATAATACGGGGAGTTGTAATTATTCTTTAAGGTTTATTTAAATTTATTAAAAACATGCATAGAACAGTTTAACTATCGATTTTTTGGCAATTTAAATGTATAACGTTTGAATAAATTTCCTAATGTTTTTTTTTTTTTTTTTTTTTTTTTTTGTAAATTATTGCCCCGGTAGAATAATAAGAAAAGTGAAATATTTACGATTTTGATGCATATAGGTTTTCGAAATTGAGAATTTATTATATTACAATTATAATTCGGGGAGTAGTAATTATTCTTATTTCTTTAAGGTTTATGCTTATAATCCTGGCTACTGTGTATAAATACTTCATAAACATAAGTTCTATACTTTAATTCTAATACTATTAATACTATTAATAATAAATTAATAAATACTATAAATAATGTAAAATATGGCAACATGAGACATGTAATTGAATACATATTTAGATATGAAAAAAAAAATTATTTTAAATATATTTTTATCTTCCATGAATTTATTATTCTCGAAAGTACATTAGGAACAATATAATAAAAATCCCCTTAAAAATTGAATATATTATTATGAATCATCAAATTAATACACAAAATTGGCATGCCGCAATTTCACTTCACAAGCGTGTAAAACTGTTGGATCTTACTTATTCGTACACACACGTTGACCTGATTGTGAATATTTGTAATTCAGTCACAACTTTACTTTTATGTTGATCTCCAGTTAATAACAACAATTAAAACAAAACGACATTTAGATAGCTTCTACTATCTCACTGTAGAATTCTTCGCATACTTGTTCTCTGTAAATTATTTGCACAAAGAAAGGCACTGAGTCCGACGTAATTGTCTTCACATTGGTTGAATTTTTAATGAATTTCCTGCAAGTTCATACAATAACTTTTTATATTACTAAGTTTATCAGTTTCCGCCAATATTAGTTTAGCACTGGGTATTATCCTTTAGAATAACCATTGTTAAATATATATATATATACAAACCTACTTCTAGCATTTTTTTTGTTTTATATTCTAAATTATAATATTTTTATATTAATATATAATTTAACTGAAATATTTGATACCATATAGAACCTATACTATATAGCATCAAAACAGTATAAATCATAACTTCAGGTAGTTTCTGCTTTAGAAAACGATTATAACAGGCAATGAAAATGTTTTTTTTTTCTTTTTTTTTTCATTGATCGCAATTTATCTAAACACTTTTAAATATCCTTCACTGTATTAAAAAAATAATAAAATAAAAAAAAATAAAAAAAAATCTGTCAATTTTACGGAGATTATATTGGCAATCAGAACGCCAGTGCAATTCCCGTTTTTTGCATAAATTCCAGAAAATTTTCTATTTTTCCCCCGAAAAAAAAGAATACTTTCTAGAATTTAAGGAAATATTTCCGTTAAAAAACGTGAATTTTACTGGTGTTCTAATTGCTAATAAAATCTCCGTAAAGCTGTCTTTTTTCTGTTTTTTTTTTCTTTTACAGTGTTTTAACTAACAATTAGCTGCATTCTCGATACCGAAAATGCCATTGTAAACCTCATCAACGTATAACAATTACACTGTAATCCAATTATATTTGAATATTATAACGGGAATTAGTGCACAGCCACGCAGACAGATGGACAGACGAATCGAATAAATACTTTTCAGCAACACTAAAAAGCGTTAAAAAAATGGTTAATTGGCATGTTGTAACAAGTCTGTGTAGTAGAGTCAGCAACTTGAAAGGCATAGTTTCATAAAGGAATCTGACCTACAGATTTCTGACGTAGTTTTACATTACATTATTTTACAATAATTTTACCTAAAAGTTTAAGAATAAATACAAGAGGTTAATCTATAGCTATATATATATATATATATATATGTATGTATTAATGTGCTTCTAATCCTAGAACCAAACCTATAAAAAAATCTAACTTTTTTTTCAGACACATCTTCAACATGTTTACGGATGAGATAAGATGAATTTTATCTCTCAATGCGCTAGAAAATGTCAAGAAAGTCTTACCAGAGTATTCTGTTTATCCTAAATTTAGACCTAATAAATTTTAAGTAATTATCATCTAAAATGTTTTCATTTATTTTTTTTAACAGACACAAATTTACCAATAAAGGGGTAACAAGTACAGTTAGATTATAAAACACAGAGCGATTTGTAAATACATTTTATTCTCAAATTCCTCTACCCATACTGTAAAAAGAAATATCTGAAACCCAGACATATACAATTGGTCCAATAATTATAAAGACACAGATATTTTTAAAATTACATTTTATTAATTCAATATAAGAAATTAAATTTTATAATAATAGTAAGAAAAATGAAATGAAATGAATCTGTTATCCAGGTTTAAATTTAAATAAAATAATTTCGACTTGAATAATAAAAGAAATAACAAATTACGCTGCTCATAAATATAAAGGCAAATCTGAAACTGCTTCATCTGCAGTTTTTTTTATCGAATGCCCACGTACAGAAATAATGCACAATCCCAGAAATATGCTTTAAGTTACCTATACGAGCAAAGTTGCTTGCCTTGTTTCATTTCTAAAGATGCCACGGAACATTGAAATTTCTAAGGGTGAGATTTGGAACATACCCCAATTTAAAGCTAATGGCTTAACAATTTCACAAATATGTGAAAATAAGCAGGGAGAAACAAAGCTGCCATTTATAAAGTTTTATCCAAAACTTACAATTTAAATTAAAAAAAAATCTGACATTTCGAGAAAAAATAGTGAAAGACTCAATCGATTTGTTTCGTCGCAAAAATTGTCACTGTAACATGTTTCTCAACGAGTTGATGATATGTTCTCAAAGGGCGTAGTACATCGCCATATAAAATAAAGTGTTAAGACATATGTGCATATTTCAAGTACTGAAAAAAGAAAGCAAAGAACGGAGGCGACTCTAGGCTGAAGATCATATGTATTGGAAGGACGAATGGATACAGGTCTTTTTTTCAGATGAAAAGAGATTTAACTAGGATGGGGCCCAGATGGTTGCAGTTCCTACAGTTACAATTTAAGACATGTATATCTCGAGCCCTATTCAGTAGGCAGAAAGGGAACAGTTCTGAAATGGCTTGGGATTTTTCATCTTTTATTTCCCTGACCGCCGAGCAAAAGGACAAAAATTTAATGTTGTTTTATCTGTATTTTTTTTCAATTATTCAGAAAAAGATGCATTTTCCATCATTATATTAGGTGTAGTTAGAAGTTTTAAAGCGAATTTTGTCTGGCGTTTAACGCGAAATAACGCTCCAATCAGCAGACCGCATTTGTGTTATGTCACAAGAACTATTTCAGCGTTTTCAAATCGACGCAAAAGCTGGGAGAAAAGTTAAAGTAAAGTTGAAATTTTGAAGGTCAAAGATGTCATATGATAAGTCATTTATTCGTCACTGCATTCGTTATGAATTTCACGAAGGAAAAAGTGCTTCAAAAGCTTATCAATCAATCTGTTCTGTTCTTGGAGAGGAAATCGTATCGAAAACCATATGCGAATTTTGGTTTCGGCGTTTTAAAGACGGTGATTTTGATGTTAGCGATCGAGAACGTAGCGGTGCTCCACTGAAGGCTAGTCATGAGAATTTGCAATCTCTACTTGATGAAGATGCATCTCAGATGCAAAAAGAACTTGCCGAACAATTAAGAGTATCCCAAAAAACGATTTGTAATCGTTTACAAGCAATGGGAAGATTCAGAAGGCAGGAAGATGGGTGCCACATGCATTGAGCCAGAAAAACAAGGATGAGCGTGTGTCTTCAAGTGCATGAATCTGCTAAACAGGCAACAGAGAAAATCTTTCTTGTGGAAAATCGTGACGGGAGAGGAAAAATGGATATGTTATGACAATCCGAAACGCATAAAATATTGGTTGAATCCTAGCGAAGCAGCAACATCAAGGCCGAAACGAACTGAAAAAAACTTCTCCTCTGCATCTGGTGGAATATGAAGGGTGTACTCTATTACGAACTGTTGGAGCCTGGTATAAGAGTAACAGCTGAATGCTACAAACAACTGTTGATTCAATTGAACCAGGAAATCGGTCAAAAACGTCCATTTACTGGAAAAGGTTTTGGGCCCCGTGAGATTGCTCCATGACAATGCCAGGCCTCATGTTGCAAAACCAGTCAAGGACACCTTAGTAACTCTTGGCTGGGAAATTTTGGAAAACCCGGCTGATAGTCCCGACATAGACCCTTCAGACCATCATTTGTTTCGGTCGATGCAGAATGTCTTGTCTTCTGTACACTTCCGGACAGTGGACGAAGAGCGAAATTGGGTTGATGACTTCATCGCGTCAAAAGACGAGTTATTCTACGCTGCTGGCGTCCGTCAACAGCCTGACCTATGGCAAAATGTGTTAGATAATGATAGAGATTTGATGAATAAAGATATTATTCTCAGCTCTTAATTGCAAATTCATTTCTCTGAAAAACGCTTTAAAACTTCTTATTACACCTAATATAATATTTTATTATTTATATGAACATAAGCCTTGTGAGTATTAATCATAACCTATTTTTTTAAAGCATGATTATTTGTTGAATTGCGCAAATATAAATAATGCTTCTATTGCTGTGAAACCTCCAGCTTAGGGAACAGATATATCAATTCGCGACAGCAAGGAGGTCAATGGAATACAGATATTGCTTTTCTGGAAGTTAAACAGACAGAGTACACATAAGTATTCGATAGCCATCTGTTTACAATTGTTGAAATTTTTGGTGGTCTTAATTATTTGCATCCGCAGGGTAATGCAGTGATTCACACATCGTGATTCACAAAAATAATTGTTTGCTGATAACAACGTCCATATCATATTGTGATCCGCACGTAACCTGATTTAAATCCAGTTGAGATTTGGCACATTCTCGTTCGGAGTGTATATGCACCAGGAGGAGGGTTTTCAAACGCCCTCACTGCAAATAAATGCGTCTTAAATTCAAATACATGGGCGACTGAAACAGAAATTCAGAAAATTAAGTGTTCGAATATGAAAATTCACGCATCAGAGATGTCTGAAAGATCTATGATCAAAGTTTAAAGGGAGGGGGGAGGACAACATTCCGCGGTCCCAGACCCAGTCAGGCCTTTTCATGGGATGTTACCACTCGAGTCCCTTTCGGGATACTACACGGGTCTTTGAGCTTCCCCGTCGCACTTCATGGATACTTCCGGTCAAATGGAATAAAAATTGTAGTGTCAGTAATAGTTTAGCCATCCATTCAATTTCAATGAAACATTCTTTAACATAAATTTTTTAATCATTATAATCATTGTTAGCATTGACACTATCCAGATGTTACCTTTCATAAATTTTGTAACAGTTTATTCATTTAATAAACTTGAGTTATATCTTGAACTTGAAAACAACTTTTAAAAAGTTTATTTCTTATGTTTAGAATGTAAAAGGAAACACATCATTTCAAAATAACATGCTTCCAAAACTGTAAATGGAAAAAAAGGGCATTTTAATTTAAGCTATTTTAAATACTTCAAAATATACTACCTCTGACAATAAAGTTCGGTGAATGAATTCAGAACGGCCGATCTGGCAACACTGGGGAAACAAATCGCTGCACCTGCATAGTGACAAGTGTTGACCATCCTCCCCCACCATTGTTAAGTTGAGCGTCGTTTTTGTTCTGTATAAGACGTGCTTTACTAAGTGCTTGTTCAGTGTGTTGGTTCCTAACTGAAAACAGGAAAATGAACTAACAAAAGATCAGTTTAAAGTTTGGTTTTAAGCTTTAGCAAGACACGGAAAGAAATTCATAAGTGGTGGTGCAAATTGAACATCTACTATACTTGCCAGATCTCAATCCTCCAAACTTCTTCCTATTTTCACGACTCAAACTCTCTTTGAAAGAGATTTGATCATATTGCTGACATTCAACGAAACGTGACGAAGTTTTTTAACTTTATTCCAAAAGAAGACTTCTTGCAAATTTCCCAGAACATATATAGCAGATCCTAGCGGTGCATAGTTATGAGAGATGATTATTTCGGAGGATGGTTTGGTAACTTTCGTTAATATTTCATCTACATTAATGTCACAAGGCTATTCACCGAACTTTATTGTCAAAGGTAGTATTATGCTATTTTAAATACATTTAAGCAAGGATAATTTTAAAACAGTTCAATCGAAACAACTAAAAATAATTGAAAGAACGGTGAATCCATCAGAACTATAAAACATGACCTTGAGAAAGCGTTATGTAACTTAAGGATGACAGTGTGGAAACTAATCCATTCTTATAATTTTCGCTTGAAAGGGCAGAACACGATATTTTATCATTAACTGTACGGTGGATGATTGATAACCAGACAATTTCGCCATACTACGTGTAGCAATTCTAAGCTGTCTGTTTTCAATATAAAAGAGAGCATTCATTATACAACACAGCCGTGGAAAAAAAGCCCTACTAACTCTCCAATAAATTACCAAAGAATAAAGTTGTTGATACCAAGCGATTGGAGATAAAGTCTACTTTGCATGAAGCAATGTAAAATTAGCTTAGTAAATGTAAAATTAGCATGTAAAATTAGCTTAGAAGGCCATCTATATTCAAAATAAAACAAAACTTTGTTTTTTCATTGGCATGACCTAATTTTGACACCATACTTGAATTCTATATAACAATATATCCTTAAAATATCCTAAATGTTTTTTTTTCATATTTGTAAAACTAGTTTCCCAGATACAAATTATTTAAAGGAAAACATATTTTAGGAGTTGTATCCAATTTGAATTTCGGTACTTGAAGATTGAAATGTTACAGAATGACTAAGTCAGTTTCGTTTATGTAACGAAATTCTATTCGTCTCTGTCGTCCGTACAGAAATGACGGCCAATATAAAATTTAGTATTAAGATAAGCATAAAAAGTATAATGAAATAGTGTAGAAAAAAAAACAGATAAACTGATTTTTTAATCTGAAAAAAAATTTCAAGTCGATTATTAATGGCGTATTTTTTGTTTTTAATTTGTTGTTTTATCCCAATTTATTTGAGACACTAAAAATAAATCTAAGTTTAAAAGATATAACAATTTTACATTTATTATTATTATTTGTAATAGGATTAATATTTCCATGATTATTAGTAATTTAAGTAATTTAAGTATTAGTTCCTTGATTATTGTCCAATTAACCAGAATGATCAAGGAACATAGTTTTTTCTGCCTTTTCCAAAATTTTTGAAGTGAAATTTCTTTAGGCGCGGTTAGATAAATTCGACTGTATGTCACGAAAATTAACCATCAAATAACCTTTTCCTAATTCTGAAATAATAAAATCGTTAACAAATGCAAATAAAATCAACTGTTTGTAGAACCTAAAATATTTCACGTCTAACGTTCTAGAATACCACAGATATATTTTTTCCTATAAAAATCTTTTTTTTTTTTTTCAAATTCTCTGAAGAAGATCAAAGAATTGCTTATTTTGTCCCTGGTGTCTTCGAAAAGCCGGATTCCTCCCCTCCCTCCGCTTGCATTTGTTCGTACAATGTTTGTATATATACATGTAATATTTTATGTGTGTAATTCAATGCCTAATTTAGTGCCAATTTTGAAGAAAATACAATTTTTAAAAAAGGAAAAATTAATTTCTCAACACGCCTTTTGTAATATGCTAAAATATGCACTGTTATAATTGGAATTCTCAAGTCTGGAAAATGTATAATGGAAAATTATATTTAAATATATATATATATTTTAGCTTTAAAAAAAAATAGTCCAATTATCCGGATTTTACATTAACCAGATCGGCCTCGGTTTAAACATATCCGGATAATCGGCCCTCTTCTGTACATATCGTTCGAGTATTTTTCAAAAATTTATGAAAAGTAGCAAATACCTTCAGACCTGAAAGAGATATGTGCGATTGAAATAGCTCAGGTCTCAAGCATAAACTACCGCCAATTATCTTCAGTGACGAAATTAACAATCCAGAATATAAAAGCCAAGACTTTCAAATCCAAATGGAATCCTTTTCATGTTTCTAGTTTCTTTTCGCTTTTATTGCATAATTTTACGGGATTTTCTCAGCAGTTTTTCTCTAACTTTTCAAACAATCTTTGCAAAATGAATTTATTATTTAACAGGAATAAACTGTAACTGTGTGGCAATAACGCCTGAGAAAAATTTTACATTTTCTTGACACAAATCTCTAAATAAGCAAAAAATAAAATCTTTCTTAACATAACATAATCTTTTGTCTTTTCCGACCTGAAACTTTTAGATAATCTTGCGAGAAGAATTCATTTGGGATTAATGTAGAAATAAGAGAATGACACCGCTATTCAAAGGAATCTTTTGTCGGCATATTTTCGCATTTCTTTGCTTAAGAAGAAAGTGAAATTCTTTGAAATTCACAATATTAATGACCTTATTTCTCTAATCAAATGTTCTCATCTATTGAAAGAACTCTTTTTTAACTCAAGAGAAAGATACTGCTAATAAAAATTGTTTTGTCGTCGTCAAAAAAAAAAATAAATAAATAAATAAATAAATAAATATAAAAATAAATAAATAAATAAATAAATCTATACATATAATAAAACAGTAGGACCCGGTGTGTCTGTACATTGAAGATAATTGACAAAAATGGAGTCAGGGCGATAAAAGAAAACCAATGAAACACAAAAAAAATTTTTTTGAATTTTTTGTCTGTCTGTCTGTCTGTCTGTCTGTCTGTCTGTTTGTTCGAGGTTATCTTCGTAACTACTGAATGGATTTTTATGCGGTTTTCACTAATGAAGAATGCACACTCCCGGGCAGTGTATAGGCTTTGTTTCATCAAAATCGGACAACAGACAAAAAAGTAACAAAAAGAAACAAAAGAAACTATTAGGTGCGCTGCTCACGTTTTTTAGTACATAACGTTTTTTAGTACATATAAAATCCAATAGATGTCACTGTGCGATTTTAAAACGCGCTATCGTTATGTTTTCGCCAGTCTACTTAAGTATGAGAAAGTTTCAAGCTGGCTGTCGTTCCATGTGGTTTAGTCGGTAGAACGTCAGTGCGCCATACTGATGGCCCGGGTTCGATTCCCAGCATGGAATTTTTTTTCACTATGTTGGCATTAACGCCTATAAGCAATTAAAAGAATTTGAAATATTGTATTCAAGGCGAATTTTCTCTCTGGGAAAATTTCCTTGCATTAATATGTCAGTGTAATTTTTTTTTCGATTTAATTTTTTTTTTCGAAACTTTGTTTTTCTTAAAAAATTACAGTAAATATTTGATATTTCCCAACGTTTTTTGAATGATCGACTTGCTTTTTTTTTTTTTAATGTATGTCTGAACCTTATCTAACTACTTCTTCAAGATTTCTTTAGATAAACCGACCAGCGTAGCGGGCGAAGGCCGCTAGTCTATACATATAATAAAACAGTAGGACCCGGTGTGTCTGTACATTGAAGATAATTGACAAAAATGGAGTCAGGGCGATAAAAGAAAACCAATGAAACACAAAAAACAATTTTTTGAATTTTTTGTCTGTCTGTCTGTCTGTCTGTCTGTCTGTCTGTTTGTTCGAGGTTATCTTCGTAACTACTGAATGGATTTTTATGCGGTTTTCACTAATGAAGAATGCACACTCCCGGGCAGTGTATAGGCTTTGTTTCATCAAAATCGGACAACAGACAAAAAAGTAACAAAAAGAAACAAAAGAAACTATTAGGTGCGCTGCTCACGTTTTTTAGTACATAACGTTTTTTAGTACATATAAAATCCAATAGATGTCACTGTGCGATTTTAAAACGCGCTATCGTTATGTTTTCGCCAGTCTACTTAAGTATGAGAAAGTTTCAAGCTGGCTGTCGTTCCATGTGGTTTAGTCGGTAGAACGTCAGTGCGCCATACTGATGGCCCGGGTTCGATTCCCAGCATGGAATTTTTTTTCACTATGTTGGCATTAACGCCTATAAGCAATTAAAAGAATTTGAAATATTGTATTCAAGGCGAATTTTCTCTCTGGGAAAATTTCCTTGCATTAATATGTCAGTGTAATTTTTTTTTCGATTTAATTTTTTTTTTCGAAACTTTGTTTTTCTTAAAAAATTACAGTAAATATTTGATATTTCCCAACGTTTTTTGAATGATCGACTTGCTTTTTTTTTTTTTTAATGTATGTCTGAACCTTATCTAACTTCTTCTTCAAGATTTCTTTAGATAAACCGACCAGCGTAGCGGGCGAAGGCCGCTAGTAAATAAATAAATAAATAAAAATAACAAAATAGTTACATGTAATTAAAATTTAAAAAAATTGTAATTTAGAAATTTAAAACATTTAGAAAATGATATTTTCAAAGACTAAAATTTTAGGCTTATAAATAAATTCTATATTTAAGAAAATAATAATAATAAATATCATTCATATGAAGCTCAAAACGTGGCTTACGTAGTAACAGAGTCATATATTACGGACGACATGGATTAAACATTAATATTCCTGGACCAATTAGAAACAAATTTTAAATGCAATTTTAGTTTTACAATTTACTTTACTTCAAATTTTTAAACTTGTTAACATCGCAAATTTTCAATTTTTACACCATCCTATGGAGAAAAAAAATGTACTTTTAAATGAAATTTGTTTGAAATCTGTATCTCAATTTATTTCTGAGTTATTAATCTTTTTTCCATTTTTTATTACATTTTTTGTCATTATGGCAATAGAAGTATTCCATTTTCTTGACATTAAATATGGACTAATTAAAAAACGAATAAAATCCACTCATCATAAGGATTCAAGTATGCCTCAGATGTCTTAAGGCCAAAAACAACAACTAATTTACAAATGGTTAAAAATCATAGAGAAAAAAAAAAGCAAGAAATAAAAAAATAGCATTAGTGATAAATTATATGAGATAAGCAATCATTGTTTTAGTTGTTACTATTTTCAAATAATAATATTCGTGTAGATTTTTCATGCAAATGCTGTAGAAATCTCTCCCAAAGATTAGCATTTGAAAATAAAGATAGCGAAATAAAAGTGACCGCATCGGCTTTTAAGAAGACATTCTAACAGTAAATAATTTTATTTAAACATCTTATTTTAGCTTCTTCTGTTCTGTTAATTTCGGAATGTCTTAACTTTCAGTGAAAATTTAGTCACGAGAGCAATAAACGGATAACAACTATGTAAAATATTTGTATGCATTTATTTAAGTTTAAACGTGCACATATTTTTATAAAAATATAAACATTTCTTTTAAAATTTATCGAAAAAAATCCGCATATTTTTCATTTATAACATGCAGAATTTTCAAACATATTTAATGTCACTTGCAGAAAACTTGACAAAGTACAACCGGGACATTATACTGAAATTAAAAATTAATACGAGGGGTATTTTATTTTTAAATAAACTCCGCTCCCGTTACTAACTGAACAAACAAACGACTTTAAGCGGATTTTTTCACTATTATACTGTGCTTCTTCTTCATTCTGATGTATATCATAGTCAAGCGCAATATATCAGTTGAAGCTCAGCTGCATGCTTCTTAACATGGATGGTATGATTGATTCAACCACCAAGTGTGAAAAAATTTTCAGGTTTTAAGTCACCAGTAGACAGCCATTGAAAGCAAAAGAAATGACTGTGATCGTTTTTATTTATGACAATCCATGATCGCATACTTGTGCGATTCTTTCACTATTTTGAAAATAAGGGCTCGATTATCTGGCATTCAATCTAGATCTGGCACCATATGACTTTCATCTTTTTTGAGAACTGCAGACAGATACCAGCGAAAATCTTCGATACACCGTGGAGACATATCTCAACATGCTAGCGACAATCTTCTATCAAGAAATTCCCTACCAGTATGACAAATGTTTCAAACTTCGCGGTAACTATACATGGAAAAGTTACTTTAATTGTATTGACTACTGGCAATAAAAATGATTTTGTTATTCACACCCGTCTTTATTTTACACTTTATCCAAGGTTGAAAGAAAATGGTCGCTTATATATTAAATAAGTGATAAGAAACGAGCACTTCTATGAAAGATTTTTACCCGATCATACACAAATAATAGCAGATGTAAATTGATAAAATGAACAACAAAACTCAAAACAATGGCCTCAAAATGGTTGTGCAATATTTAAAATTTAGGTGAATTTTAAACAGTACAAACTCTTATTAAATATTTTTTAAGTAAAGAGTTATATAGTGCAATGCATTCTATTTCTTTTATACAGTTCCATAACGGTATTTCAACAATTAAAAAAAAAAAAAAAAAAAAAAAAAAAAAACATGAACGATTTAATAGGATATTTCATTTTTGTATTAATTCGAATATTATGCATTATTAAATGATGTTTAGAAATGTTTCATCGCGGGTGTGTGCTTAATTGGATACTTTGATAGATAGGATAAAAAATATTCATTTTTGATAGAATTCTTTAGCAAACTAAAATTTTGTTCAGTTCGGAAAGTCTAATGTCTTTAAAAAGCATGTCAAAAACACTTGGCCAAATAAGTTATATATTTAACACATTGGAATAATTTGTCTATGTAAAAGAAATGTAAATACAATAAATAAATATGCGTTTGGAAGTTACATATTTTTCTTATTAGGTAGATTTCGTAAGAAATACTACCTATTGCAATCGCACCAGTTTATATATCTATCTATCTATCTATCTATCTATCTATCTATCTATCTATATATCTCACTTTTTTATGGACACGATAACTTCTATAATTTTTCACCAATCTCCACTAAACATGTACATAAAATCAAAGGGGATAAAATCTTGGCTAAGTTCGTTAATGGGCAAAATCGGACCAAGGGGGTCGGAATAGGGGGCGTTTTTGTGAAAGCCTAAAAAACACCATAATTTCTTAATTAAAGTAGATATCGAATCGGTTTAAAGTTTATATTACTTCTTAAAAATGGGCCAAAAGTATATGCATGACAGATTTTTGATAAATTTAGAAGTGGGCTCAAGGGGCGAAAAAAACAGGGATTTTGAGAGAAAAAATTCATAACTTCGTCAATTTTCAAGATATCAAGTCCAACTAAATTTTTTGTAAATGTTCTTAAAATTATCTAAAACTTTTGTATTTACAAGTTTTTGATAGGACCAACTTTTACCGACGAAAAAAATTAAAAACGAAAAGAAAAAGGGCGCTGAAAAAAGAGAAAAATCCATAACTCCGTCAATTTTTAAGACATCAAATCTGATTAAATTTATTTTACATCTTCTCAAAAATATCTACAACTTTTATATTGACAAGTTTTTCATAGGATCAATTCGTATAGCAAAAAGAAATTAAACAAAAATAGGATTTGGAGAAAAAACCTCAAATCCAAACTGCTTATATTCTGACTCATTTTTAAATTCATTTTTGATTCTAAACGCATCCAAGTGGTAGATCCTCTTATTTAGAAACTGTATAAAGTGACGCATTGGTCAATTTTCTGATAAAGACAGAATATATTTCAAAAAAGGCTACCAAAAAGGGTATTTTGAACAGAATTTCCGAAAGTCATCCGGACTGAAAATTGAAGGAAGTGTTCAAATAAGAAATTGCGTTTTTTTTCTGGCTCGTTTTTAAATCCATTTTTGCTCTCAAATGCATCCAATTTACAGATCCTCTTATTTAGGAACTATATAATGTGATGCATTGATCGATTTTTTAATAAAGACGGAATATATTTCAAAAAAGGCTACCAAAAAGGGTATTTTGAACAGAATTTTCCGAAATCATTGTGACTGAAAATTTAAGGAAGTGTTCAAATAAGAAATTGCGTTTTTTTCTGACTCGTTTTTAAATCCATTTTTGCTCTCAAATGCATCCAATTTGCAGATCCTCTTATTTAGAAACTGTATAAAGTGACGCATTGGTCAATTTTCTGATAAAGACAGAATATATTTCAAAAAAGGCTACCAAAAAGGGTATTTTGAACAGAATTTCCGAAAGTCATCCGGACTGAAAATTGAAGGAAGTATTCAAATAAGAAATTGCGTTTTCTTCTGACTCGTTTTTAAATCCATTTTTGTTCTCAAACGCATCCAATTTACAGATCCTCTTATTTAGGAACTATATAATGTGATGCATCGGTCAGTTTTTTGATACAGACGGAATATATTTCAAAAAAGGCTACCAAAAAGGGTATTTTGAACAGAATTTTCCGAAATTATTGTGACTGAAAATTTAAGGAAGTGTTCAAATAAGAAATTGCGTTTTTTTCTGACTCGTTTTTAAATCCATTTTTGCTCTCAAATGCATCCAATTTACAGATCCTCTTATTTAGGAACTATATAATGTGATGCATTGATCGGTTTTTTGATAAAGACAGAATATATTTTAAAAAAGGCTACCAAAAAGAGTATTTTGAACAGAATTTCTCGAAGTCTTTGTGATTTGAAAATTTAAGGAAGTTTTCACATAGCAAATTGCGTTTTTTATGACTCGTTTTAAAATCCATTTTTGCTCTCTAACGCATCCAATTTACAGATCCTCGTATTTAGGAACTATATACTGTGACGCATTGGCCAGTTTTTTGATAAAGATAGAATATATTTTTTAAAATGCTGTCAAAGTGAGTATTTCGCACAAAATTTTCCGAGCAATCATGAATAAAGAATTAAGTATGTATTCAAACAACAAATAGGTTATTTTATGACTCATTTTTAAATTCAATTTTTTTCTCAAATGCATTCAACTGACAGTTTTTTGTTATTTAGGAGCTGTATAATGTACTGTTTTGGTCGATTTTTTTAATAAATTCAGAATCTATTTCAAAATATGTTGTCAAAACGGGCATTTGAGCTGAATTTTTCTTAAGATGATTCTGATAAAACCAGCTTTTGAAGAAAAATGAAATTAAAAATTTTTTCATAAACGGCCAAATGAAGTTATTAAACTGGGTTTATCTCTAATCATATATTTTTTTGTTGAATTGAGCACTCTTCGAAATCTACCTCCGCCTATAGGCCCAGCCGACAGGGATTTTTCCTAATTTTGTACCGTACTGTTTTATGGAATTTAGAATACCAATAATAATAATAATAATAATAATAATAATAATAATAGTAATAATAATAATAATAATAATAATAATAATAATAATAAATACCGTATATCTCGGCGTATAACACGCACTTTTAACTCTGAAAAATCACTTCATATTTCCGTGTGCGTGTTTTACGCCGAATATAAAGTGATTCAAGGAAAATCATAAGAATAAAACATTCCAAATTTTTAGAATTATATAAATGCATGTTTACATGAACAAAGAAACTTACAGTACATATTTTCTAAAAACTTAATCTTACTTCTCAGATCACATGAAAAGTTTATTATACTCATCCTCATTTATATTTTTGGGAATGTCATCTTCTTTCCCACTCTCATTTTCATCTATTTATCACCAGTGCCGTTTTCATCTAGCCATAAATACTCATCCTCGGTACCGTCAAGTGGATTGGAAATTCCACATGTTTAAAATGATTTGACAATTATTTCCGGTTTGATTTCATCCCATGATGTAGTAATCCATTCACATATTTGCGATAAAGCCGCATGTCGCATATTTCCTCTTTTTGTAAAGGATTTTTCTCCTTCTAGCATCCACGTGTTCAATTGCCGTCTTAAACTTTCTTTGAAAGGTTTGTTTATTGACACATGTAGTGGTTGAACAAACGAAGTCAATCCACTTGGAATTACTGCCAAATCTGTATTGGTTTCTTTTATTCTATTTTTAATTCCGAGTGTTCCATGGAGTCTGAACATATCCCACACTAAAAGTCTTGCTGGTTTTTTGAAAGCTCTTTGATGCTTTTCCCAAACATTACGTATCCATAACTTTAACCCATTTTCGTCCATCCAGCCTTTCTCATGGAGATCAGAAAAAATCCATTTGGGAAATTACCAATCGGCTTTGTTTTTCGTTTGAAAATTACCCTTGGTTCTAATTTAGTACAGTTTGCTAAGCAAGAAAGAAGCATTGTGAAGTGGGATTTTTCGAGTCTCTCGTAGTTTTAAATGGAACTGTTTTTACTCCTTTTGTTTCTACACTTCTGTTTCCTATCATATCGAACATTACGGGCGTTTCGTCCATATTCCCAATTTGAGACAAATCATAGTTTTTCTCCTTTCGTTTATCAATGATAAACTTCTAGAAACTTAACAGTTTTTTCTCCAAGTCTTTTGGAAGTTTTTAGGCAACTTTCGTCTTTTGGCGAAGAACAAAATTTCTGGGATTCATAAATCTATCGCACCAAGTCGTTGTTGCTTTAAAATTTTCACTTTCTTTCGGATTCTTTTTTGCCCATTGTAAGGCAAATAAACGAACACTACTCCTCGTTATTATTAATCCCTTTTGGCGATTTTCTACTATCCAATGGACAACATTGTCCTCTAAAATAGGCCATTTCGTAATGTCTGTGTGCAGTGCACACTTTTGTTTTGGCATATTTAGAATCGCAGCTTCATTCTTCTTCCATTCACGAGCAGAACATTCATTAACTCCGAAAATTCTAGCTGCAGCGGGATTATCATTTCCTTTTGAAAACGCTATTACTTTACATTTAAATCCTGAATTGTATTTATTTCACTTTACTGTAGGCATAGTTTATGAAGCAGAATGGTTTATTATAAACTTTAAGATCTAAAAGTTATGGTTACAAACAAATGAGGAATGTTACATGGAACGGAAAATTTCTATCGCTGGGATCAGCACAGATGGAAGGGGGAGGGGATAGTGATCGGTTTGTCTCAAACGAGATTTAGGGGGGGGGGGTATTTAGATTAAAAAAAGGCAGGAATTGAGCAGACTGGAGACGACTGGTTTTACATGTCGCAAAAAAGTCGCATTTATCTGAAGTGGGGGGAAAGTTTTTTACCTTTAGTTTCTTTTTGTGGGAAAAAATTGCTGCGTGTTATACGCCAGTATATGCTTGAAAGAAAATTATGCACTCTGAAATTAATGGTGCGTGTTATACGCCGAGAAATACGGTAATAATAATAATGATAATAAAAACTGAATGATCTACTTCAGATTGTCCTTTTCCTGGAATTTTATACTGTGATGTGTGCAAAGTAAAAGACTTTCTTCTATACCGTACAACTATCTTTTTGTAGTTTTTTTTTAATTTCTGATTAATATTTAATCTTATGACATACTTATATGAGGAAGGTAACAAATTCTGTATTTTACAAATAATTTTCCATAGTTAAAATATCATTGTCTCGAAAATGAATGTCATTTTCCTGGTCTGCTCATTTTTCTTTCTTTATCGGGTATAAATATGGCGCTGCAGAGTAATTTTTATTCAACGGGCCGGACCTAGAAATATAGAAATATAAACGTGATGAACTTTTGAGTTTTACTCCTTGCCGGTGCGGGCCTGGGCCTGGAAATTCCCTCCTGTGAAGATCTCTACCCAATATGGCTCCCAGCGTGATGCGTATGTCCCACAAAGGGCATTTTGGCATTTTTGTGGGGCAAGTTCAAAATTGTAACTCATTCATTCGCTGTCAATTTTTTTCGAAAAGTAATTATTTAGATTAAAAATAAAAGTAATACACTTAAAATTCGAAAAAGCAATATTAAAAAAAATCTTTATTATTGAATGTAAAGAAAATATCTGAATCAAAAGTTTAAATAAGTTCACCACGAGAATAATTATATGAACCAACTTCATAAAAATTTTAACACAAACATTTTTAATTTTTCTCGTTAATAATTCATTTTACAGTTTTTCTCATTTTTTTCGATTATTTATTAAATGAGTTTTGTATTTTGGATATATATATAAATATATATGCATATGCATATTATCTTTATATATATATATAATTTATAAAATTTATGAATTTTCTAAAAGGAATGTATAACTAATGTTGTGCAGGTTTTTCTACTTAATAAATAAATACAAAACATATCAAATTTAAATTTTAAAATCAGATGATTTATAGCAGTTTTTTTAATGATAAACAAGAAGGGAAAAAAAGATAAGTGTTTTAAAGGGAAAGTTCAGAATCTTGAAATGCTTTTTTTGTATTTTGTTATTTATAAAGGAAAGAATTTTCACCAACTTTTAATAAGTTATTAAGAATTATGAAATGTATCAATGTTATCAACTTTAAAATGCTAAATGTAAAAGTTTATTCAATCATTTTGTGAAGATAAAAATGAGGACTACATAGCACTTTTGTTAAATATTCAGGTAAGTAGGAAAGACAACAAAACAACTTTTGGCAAAGAAGTTAAGACATATCGCCTCAATTCTAGAAATATGTTAAAATCAGATATCTGACAGAAAGCTAATATCTTTGATAAGTTAAAAAATTGTAAAGTAAACAGCTATTGTAAAGCTATTCCTTGCTTCTTACAGGTGAATAGACTTCTATTTTTAAGTAATAAGAGATGTATGTTGTAGAATATATGTGTGGAAAGGGAGGAGGAGGGGGCCAATCACGATTTCATGGATACTTCTGGATGCTTCTGTGGGGCATGGTCAATAAAAGGTTGGGAACCACTGCTCTAATTACTGCCCCACTAAAGCCGGCACTTGGATTTTCAACTCCTGGCTCTAGCTATTTTTTCACTCTAATTGGGTTTATTGAATTTATTATATGTATGTCTGTAAAATATTTGTACATACCATTAATAGTTGAATTCAGGCGTTATTTATGTCTGTATGTGTGTTTCAATATTTCCAAATAGTTTTTCATAAACAAATGAAAGCAACATTAAAAAAATCCATTAATTTTTTATCCCTTTGATCCTGTTTTAATAGTCGCACTTTAATTTACATATTGTTACCTTGATAATGATTTATTATTGTTGACACAATAAAATAAATCCGCTTTAATAAATATTACGAATAGTGTTAATATTTCACTGCCAGTGACAGCGTCTTTAGTTTTTCAGATATCCCTCTTAATCCTTTATGCATGCTGAAATATTTTTTCAAAAAAGGCAGAAACGGATGATAAAATAAAGAAAACAGTCGTATTACTTACACAATTTTATGAGAGTCCTTCAAGCATTACGTTTTTAATAACCTTAGAAAATCAGGATGCGTAATTCCTCACGCATTCGATCGTTGACACGCTTAGCAATTATTTTGATATTAAATGCCTCTAAGCATAACATATAGTACACTATCTACCAAAAAGTATTTGTACACTTTCAGTTTTTGACATTTTGTCAAATATTTAAAAATATACTGGTCGGATTCTTCTGGAACTTCAGAAATATAAAGATTATGTTTCACTTTATATTTATTTACATTCATTTGTTAAGCGGGTAATTAGGGGGCCGGCAAAAAAACAAAGAATAATAGAAATATTTGGGATCGCCCTGTACATGAAAATGCACGAAACGACTTATCGCTTTAGAATACAAATACATGAATACAGTAGAATATGTACACTAATTTTTGTGAGAATAGCATGTATATTTATGACGATAGAGCGATTTTTTTGAAAAATTAAAAAAATTCTGGTATGTTTTTTGTTTATATCATGCTGGGTTTTTGACCAAATTTAACGCAAATTTCAGAAAAATTGGCAAAATGCAGTAGAAAAAATGTAGCGCAATTGGAATATAAATATATTAAATATTTTATGAAATATGAGTAGTTGTATAAAATAATTTTTATCTGCGCATGCGCGAACTAGAAAAACATTTTTTTTACATCATTTAATAGTCAATTCTATGGAGTGACTTATAAAAAAAATCCAATCAAATATCGTGAAAATTCAAAAAAATATCATTATTTTAGTGAGATGTTTTTACTCTGCTCTCTAAAAACGGCTGAATCTTAAGGGATTCTCCACAAATTGACATTTTTTAATAACTGACTTTAAAAAAAAACTAGTATTGAATTAATACAATATCTAATACAATATTGCTGCTAATAAGTACTTGACAATTGTGATAGAAAAGAAAAAGAGCTTTATTCACATTCAGGGCCAAAACTAAGAGAGGGTTGGGGGAAAAGGGCATGTGCCCCGGGCGCTAGGATGAAAGTGTCCCAAATGTACATTTTGTTTGGCGATTTTTTCCATGTCTATGTTTAGCATGATATTGTCAAAATCGTCCCATTCAAAGCATTTCTCCTATACCAAAGCATAGAAGAATCTAATGATGATGGCATAAAGATCCCGCATAAAGCAGATTTTTTTTTTTCGTTTTGATTCGGTTTCACGATTTTAAGGTATCATTTTTTTTTAAATAAAGCAGACTATTTTAATCAATATTACATATTTTAAGTTTTAAAATAAGTCGGCTATTAATAAATTAGAAAATTTTTCTTTGCAAATACTTTTGCAGATGCTTTGCAAAGAAGAAAAGGGAGGGGGGAGGGAGTTCACCAAAATTCATTGAAATATAAATATATTAAATATTTTCTAAAATGTTCTATGTCATGCAATATTTTCAACCAAATATAAAGCCACATTCAGAAAAATTCGCAAAATGTAGTAGAAAGAATAAGGTGCTATTGAAATATAAATATATTAAAAGTTTTCTAAAATACGAGTATTTGTATGAAATATTTTTTAATCAGCGTATGCGTGAACGATAAAATTTATCATTTTACATAATTTAATATTCAACTCTATGGAGCTACCCATAAAAAAATCCGATCGAATTTCGTGGAAATTCAAAAAGTTATTGTGGATAGGAGTGAACTGATTTTCAATTGGTCTCTGAAAGCAGTTGAATGACGTCAGATTTTACGCAAATTGCCAAATCTCCATTTACGTTTTTTACTGGTGATTTACTTCTTTTCTTAGATAATTACCAGAACGAACCTATTTCAGGATAAAAATAATTATAAAAAATCGAAGCATTTGTGTCAAATCTACCCATTGATACATAATTGATAATGGCTCTTATGCAAATGCCGATATCAAGATCCTGAAATACGTCAAGTTCTCCACTGTTAAATGTGGTGTCGAAAACAACACTGACATCAATCGCATGCATGATGCCAAGAAGAACAGAGCTGTCTGATTTTGAGAAAGGTGTGATCATCGGGTACCACCGAAATGGCCGATCTTTAATCGACATATCTAGCGAGCTTAATTACCCCAAAACGACTGTGGCTTATGTGATTTGAAAATGGAAGCTGAATGGTGATTGTCAGAATGTGGCCAGAGTAGGCAGACCGACGAAACTGGGAGATAGAGACCGACGGGTTCTGTCTAGAGAAATTCGGAAGAACCGCAACCAACTAATGTTACACATACGCCAAGAATTTCAACAAGCTTCAGGATGTGTTGTTTCCATGAATACCATCCGTAAGGAAGCTCATCTGCTTAATTTTTATGGCCGTGCTGCCGCCCATAAGCCTTTAATCACCAAGTCCAACCGCGCAGCTCGGTTAAGTTGGTGCAAAACACGCCAGCAATGGACTGTACAGCAATGGAAACAGGTTCTCTGGAGTGATGAATCAAGGTTCACCCTCTACCGTTCTGATGGTAGGGTCTGGGTCTGGCGTCTGCCTGGAGAACGCCTCCTACCAGAATGTATTGTGCCCACAGTTAAATTTGGCGGAGGGGGAATTATGTTCTGGGGTTGTTTTTCCTGGTTCGGACTAGGACCCTTGGTCCCAATTCATGGTAAGCTCAATGCCGATGCCTACTGTAATATACTGGACAACAGTGTACTTCCTACGTTGTGGCAATACTATGGATTGGACCCATGTTATTTCCAGGATGACAACGCAAGCTGCCATGTAGCGAGGTCCAGCATGGATTGGTATGCTGATAATGAAGTGCATCGACTCGAGTGGCCTGCCCAGAGCCCAGACCTGAACCCAATAGAGAACCTCTGGGACGAGTTGGATCGTCGAATTAAGGCGGGTGACACACGCCCAAAATCAGTAAAAGAGCTTACCTGCCTTGTGCAGAGTGGAATAAAATACCATTAAATGTAATACAAGGACTAGTTGAGAGCATGCCCAGGAGAGTCGCAGCTGTAATTGCCTCTCGAGGAGGATCTACAAATTATTAAATGTGAACAGGGCCAAAACCAGTCTTTTTTTCCCGAGGCAAACGTAGATTTTGAAGGTACCCCTTTCCCCCTCCTTCGCAAAGCATATTTACAAAGAAAATTTCTCCAATTTATTAATAGCCGACTTATTTTAAAACTTAAAATATGTAATATAAAATAACGTATTCTGCTTTATTAAAATACTCCAATTTGATACTTTAAACCGAATCAAAAAAATTTTACTTTCAACAGGATCTTTAAGGCCCTTGTCACTGCCCGCGAAGACACTGCTGAGCTGATGCTATTCCTGTCGGGAGGCATTTTTCTAATAACTCTTTCGCATTTTGAAATTTTCAATTTTTTTTTTTTATGCATTGGATAGCGGAAGTCCCTCTCAAAATCGCTCCTTGACTACTTTTTCGATTTGAGTCATAGATATTTTTTATAAAGTTAGTTTCACTTTCAGAACCGCTTTTGGAAGTGAAAGAAACATTATAAAAATATCTACGCCAAAACTGAAAAAGTAATCACGGAGCGATCTTGAAAAGGACTTCCGCTATCCAATGCAAAACATATTATTTAAAAATGTCCAAATGCAAAAGAGTTAGAAAAATGCATCCCCATAGGAATAGCATTAGCTCGTGAGCATCTTCGCGGGTAGGGGCAAAACCTTAAGCCATCATCATTAGATTTTTTTATGCTTTAGCATAGCCCAGATATAATAATTTTAACAATATTATGCTAAACATAGCCATGAAAAAAATCGCCAAACGAAAGATACATTTGGAACACTTTCATCCTAGCACCCGGAGCACGTGCCCTTCTCCCCCCCCCCTCTCTTAGTTTTGGCCCTGAATGCGAATAAAGCTCTTTTTCTTTTCTATCACAATTGTCAAGTACTTATTAGCAGCAATATTGTATTAGATATTGTATTAATTCAATACTAGTTTTTTTTTTAAAGTCAGTTATTAAAAAATGTCAATTTGTGGAGAATCCCTTAAGATTCAGCCGTTTTTAGAGAGCAGAGTAAAAACATCTCACTAAAATAATGATATTTTTTTTAATTTTCACGATATTTGATTGGATTTTTTTTATAAGTCACTCCATAGAATTGACTATTAAATGATGTAAAAAAAATGTTTTTCTAGTTCGCGCATGCGCAGATAAAAATTATTTTATACAACTACTCATATTTCATAAAATATTTAATATATTTATATTCCAATTGCGCTACATTTTTTCTACTGCATTTTGCCAATTTTTCTGAAATTTGCGTTAAATTTGGTCAAAAACCCAGCATGATATAAACAAAAAACATACCAGAATTTTTTGAATTTTTCAAAAAAATCGCTCTATCGCCATAAATATACATGCTATTCTCACAAAAATTAGTGTACATATTCTACTGTATTCATATATTTGTATTCTAAAGCGATAAGTCGTTTCGTGCATTTTCATGTACAGGGCAATCCCAAATATTTCTATTATTCTTTGTTTTTTTGCCGGCCCCCTAATTACCCGCTTAACAAATGAATGTAAATAAATATAAAGTGAAACATAATCTTTATATTTCTGAAGTTCCAGAAGAATCCGACCAGTATATTTTTAAATATTTGACAAAATGTCAAAAACTGAAAGTGTACAAATACTTTTTGGTAGATAGTGTATATTGCTCTTGATGGCTTATAATAATTACTACTCTTCAATATCTTCATATTTTAGAGCAATTTGGATCCAAATGTTAAGGGTCTCACTCACTTGAAAACTCCCGCTCCGTAATGTTAAATCAATGGGAAGGTTAATTTCGAATTAACCTTTAAATTTGAATATTTTTAAACTTTTTTTTTGCGTAGGATATCTGAGCTCGAACTGTACAACTTGTGACAACAAGTGCTGCAACATTTTGCTGAAGATTTTATTTGAAGTATATGACCAAATTGTAATTTCATGTACATGCTTAAAATCTAGCAATAATTTAGTCTATATTTTTTAATTGAGTTCATTGAACCTTTTAATTCTTCTGTAACATTTTCTCCAAATTTCCATTCGAATTCAGGTTGCAAACACACGTTCAACTTACAGAGAGATTAAATAGAAATGGGGGCAAAAAGTAGTGTTCATAATATTATAGTGTTCAGATTGGAGGATGTTCAGAATACAGGTAGTTCATCTTTTTTAGTCAATGGAGTTTCGGTAGGACTGTGGGAATGTGTTCAAAATATCGGGGTGTTCCCATTAGAGAATGTTGAGATAGAAAGAGTGCATTGCGTATTAGTTACTACTCTTCAATATCTCCATCTTTTAGAGCTGTTTGGATCCAAATGTTAAAGCTAGTCTGTCAGCCTTAAAAGAAAATTCGATCTTTAACTCCTTGAGGATCGATGGTATATTTATGAATCCACTTTTCATAAACAAGAGTGCCAACTACTGGTACTTATTTTTTTCATTTACAAATAAATTTGTTTCTAAATTCTGGTGACATTCATTAATTTCGACATTTTAGAAATGGGCTTTGCCCCTGAAAGGGTTAAGAGGCTAATTTAGTCAATTCGGAAATCAAATCTGCCCATTCAAACGACAGATGTTGCCGCAACTAGGGTGTATCCCAGTGACAGAACTTGACAATTTAAAATCCCAATTATATTTACTTAACCTGAAATTGATAACAGGATGTTTATCTCACAATTGTTGAGGTACCCTAGCTTAGAAATATGGGATTTTATTATAAGAAATTCAGAAATGATTGTACGCTAAGTTAGGAAAATTTCAGATCTTCATGAAAAGCGAGGTACATGATTTTTATAAGGATTGGGAGAAAGCTGAATATATATTTTGGCCACGTTTATTTGCGGTGAAGAAAATTCAAAGGGTATCATGAAAGTTATTGTATATCGAAAAGTTTAGGCAGATGCATGTCGGTATATTAAAGACATTTTATAATACAAGCTTTTACAGTCAGTGATTCTATGATATTTTAAGGCCTTGTTGTGAAATTTTACTTCGGCTATCGGTCCAGATGGTCATGGACAGAAAACTCGTAAAATTCAGTTATAATACTTACGGAATTTTATATAAGAATGGACAGGATGTATTTCCTTCCAGACAGCTGGGAACCGCGTTTATTTCAAAAGCACGAGAACTCGAAAACAAGTTGTAAAATTTAAGAACGAAGAAGGGGTTATTTTACCGAGCAAGTAAATAAAAATAAAAATATTTCTCCCGTAATAAGGAACGAAAAGGTGTTATCCCACGCAAGAAATATTAAAAGATTATATTATAATTGAGAGAGAGCCAATCGGGATATAGTTATTATTAACAGGAGAACCACTAAGTACTTTAATATTTTCAGGGACATAGATGTTCAAGGGGTAGAAAGGCTCCCGATTGGCTGTAGAAAAAAGGGGATATAGACATTAATTGAAAGTGGAGAAGTATATACGAGAGTACACGGGGTTTTCGAGAGTTAGTTTTTAAATTTTACGGTGATGAGTTAAGCAAAAATTATTCTTTTTATGTGACAAAATGGATTATCAGTTCTTAAAGAGTTCTTAAAAACATTTTCATCTTACCTGTGTAAAATAATTTTCATTTGGACATTCTCAAATATTTTTAATATAAGTTTAATGTTTAAAACATAATAAAGAATGATATTTTTCTTAAGGAGTTTTGCTTTATTTTTTAATGTCTAGATTATTCCTAAGTATATCAATGTTAATCATCAGATTCTAAATTTTATTGTAATACTTTCATCGGCCAGCTAAATTAATATAAATAAATTAAGCGGAAAAAAAGCAGTCCCCCAACAAAATATTAATCTATACCCATTTATTTATCTAATTAGCTGTAGGTTAAAATTGAGGGGAGACATACTCCGTGACGTGATGGATTGATATGTACAAATGATCTCCCTAAAAAATTCCGAATTCAGATTCGTACATACCTTTTACTTATTTTTTTCTACATTTATAAGCACTATATCTTTAATAAGGAATAAAAATAGCTCAAATGTTCTTTTCATATATAAATAAGAACGTACATTCGCGCACATATATAATTTCACAATAATTTCAAATTAGCAATAAGAAAAATAGGGAAAAAATCCTTTTATAGCAGCTTCTTTCTCTGTTCATTTAATTATAAAGAATTATAATGGCTTTATTGATACATATTTTCACTTTAATGAGTAACAAAATAAAATGGATTCATATTTAACCTTTTAGATACATAAACACAATTTTAAGTTTTAATATTTTTTATTGATTGCACATATACAGTGTTCTCGCTGTCGCTCGCCAATGCGCCAAATTGCGACTAAATTCTTCATTTGGCGAATAAATAAGCGATTAGATTCGCCAAATTGCTAGTGCTCAGTTTTTGCTTTTTTTTCCTTTTCTTTTTCGTTTTACATACATATGCATACAATCATATTTTTAATACATTTGTAGCGGATAGTTGAAATTAGATTAATAACAGTCGTTGTCGCAGTCATAAAAATTTAGGTTATTTTAGAACATATTAAAAAAGGAGGTACATTAAAGATGTTTTATTTATTTATTGTGCTACACGGCGAATCTATTTTTGCTAATACTTTTTTCATTTGGCGAATGTTTTTTATTTTGAATTAGCCAAATTACTAACGTTTGTCAAATGTCAGCGAGAACACTGCACATATATTGCATTAATTATTACATGGCAAAAAAAAAAGGTCATGTTTATTAATAACTAGATGACCTGTCCGGCGTTGCCCGGGCCCGTGATGTTATTCAGTTTTCAAATGTGTTGTCTATCTTCTAAATGACCCTTATATAAAATTCAAATTTGTATGATTTTATATCGTTAAGTCCATTTTGTCAGAATTTAAATTTATAAATAGAAAAATCACGGAAAGATATAGAATTGAAAGCATACGCTGTTTGGTATTTTATTTTCTACATAATTTGATTTTTGGAATCTGTGCGTACGGAAAGCGAACGAAACCGCGACGAATCACTCAGTTTTTTACGAAATTCATAAAAATTTTCGCACATATTTTTTTGTAAAAAATAATTCTATTCATACGAAAGTTTCAAAATTTTTGTGACTGATGTAAATTTGATTTATTAAAATGCTCTAAAAAGATTGCGTTTAAATACGGACATTTAGTTACTTTTAGCGTAGAAAAACTACACTCTCCATGAGCCGGAACGTGAGTCATGTTTGCCGGTGTATGTGAACGGGTTAAATGTCATATTTTTTAAGCCAATTGCACCATAGATTATACGAAAATTTTGGCTTTAAGAATATATTTTTTTATTTTCGGGACCTATAGAATTACCCCATGCAAAGGCAAAACCGTAATGAAACGATCTGTTTTTTTATTGGTTTCGTCAAATTTTTCGCACTTTTTATTATTTTTTTTAAATATTTTTACTCGTCCGAACTTTAGAAATTTTTATAACGAGTGTAAATCTGGTCTATTGAGGTGTGCTGAAAAATGTACGCTTAGATACCTTTAGCGTAGAAAAAAATTCTATTCATAAATCGCAAAGCGACCTCCCTTTGCCGATGCGTTTGAAAGGGTTAAATCTCATATTTTTTTAGAACCGATTACAACATAGATTATAAAATGTTTAATTTTTAAGAATAGATTCTTGGTTTGCCGGTACCTATAGGATTGCGTCCTACACAGGCAAAACCGCTATGAAACGATCTGGTTTTTATTGATTTCATCAAATTTTTCGCACCTATTATTTTGCAAAAAATACTTCTATCCGTCCGAACGTTTCGAAATTTTTGTAGGAAGTCTAAATCTGGTCTATTGCGAAGCTTTTAAAAGATTAAATAGAAATATGTTCGTTTAGATAATTTTAGCGTAGAAAAAATATCCTCTCTGAGAATCTCAAAATGACCTTCTTTTGCCAGTGTATTTGAAAGAGTAAAATTCCATTTTTTTTTTTTTTTTTTTTTTTTTTTTTACATCGATTACACCATCAGTTAGAAAAATGTTTAAAGCTTAATATTGTATTCTTGATTTGTTTATATCTTAAAAATTGCACCCTGGAGGGGTATTGACAAGAGGGATACAAATTGTAAGGAAAACGTCCCTATTTGAATTTTTTTCTTGACTTTTCTTTCTTTTTTTCTTTTTTTTTTCTTTTTTTTTTTTTTTTTTTAAGTGTTATCTGCAAACTTTTTTCAAATTGGTTATAGCATTTGAGATTTTAAAGTACGATCTTTCGAAATATGTCTTTCAAGTTTAACTGCGATTGTTTGGTTGATTTCGATTTAAACAAAATGATCCAGAAGCAGAAATAAGCGCGGCAAAATACTTCTTCCTTCGTTTTAGTACTTTAGCTTCATTAAGTTATTTTATTAGTATAGATTCCAATGATATACTTAATATAACAAGCTATAAAAAGATAATACAAATTGTATTTGCCCGATTTGTGTGCACAAAAGCATTCTTGATGTATTTTGAAAACCAAATTAAGAAAAGTAATAAGAAATTTGGTAATTTTAATAAAATTAACGCTTCCTAAATATAAAAAATATCTAAGAATTTATACTTTCTAATTAAAAAAAAGCTTTATTAGACTTATGTATAGCATTGAAAATATTGAAAAATAAAATATTTTAATAATTAAAAAAATCAATTTAATTATTTTAATTAATTTAAATCATTCTGAGACTTCCAACTTTGATCGATTCTACTAAGTCTATTTTTTTTCAGATTAAATTTTAAATTCAGTTTCTATTGTGTAAGAAAATACGAAATTACAAATTTAGCTCATTTCGTATTTTCTTACTTTGTATTTTGCGTATTTTCTAACTTTTTCTTATTTGTACAAAAGATTTTTCATATTTCGTCTCTTGTTTGAATTTTGTTGCTATTTATTTCAGAGTATTGCTACATCAAAATAAGATTTTTATTTTTTATTTATTTACAATAATATACAATATTTTTTTATTTTTTTTTATTTCTCCCTATATATATATACACTATATTGCCATTGATTATGGGACACTTGCGATTTTAGACATTTTACTAAATATCTAGAAAAATACATGAGGAATCATCTCGAAACTCTTAGTGTATAAATATAATAGTATACGTCATACATCTCCGTGAAGATTTTTTCCCGAAACTCCAAAGGGGGCCGTCAACAAATTAAAAAAGAATGAATATCTTTTGAATAACCCTGTCAAAACTAATGTAGCAAAAGAGCTCAAACTCTAGATTGTAATTGAATACCTTATTGTAATAAGCCTTGTTCATTTTTATGCCAATAGCATGCATACTCGCAGAGTAATTAAGGTTTTTATAAAAATGATCCCAAATTTTTCCAAGTTTTTTCCTTATAATTTTCAGAGTTCTTAATATAAAATATTATTTTTTTCAGAAAATATGACAAACAACATTGCACACAGTACCCTGTAATCAGAATTAAAAAATAATGAAAATTGTATAAAAAATGAGTTGGTTTACTAAATAATTTTTTACTGCGCATGCGTCAACGATATCAAAATTTCATTTGCATATTATGTTAGCTAAATGTATAGAGCAACTTTTGCGAAAGTCACAAAATCATAACTTGAAAATTCTGACAATAATCGTCAATTGAATAAGTCGAAAATCCGTTATTCTCAAAATGAAGCAAAAACAAGAGGGGTTGTATCCATATATTCATTTATTAGTGTCAATATAGAATACACAATATGGGATGTACTACTGCATTTGGATAAAATCCCTCATTTTTTTGCTTCATTTTGGAAACAACGGATTTTGTCCTTTTTCTATAGACGATTACTTTCAGAATTTTCAAGCTATGATTTTGAGACTTTTACAAAAGTTGCTCTATACATTTAGCTAACATAATATGCAAATGAAATTTTGATATCTTTGACGCATGCGCAGTAAAAAATTATATAGTAAACCTACTCATTTTTCATACAATTTTTATTATTTTTTAATTCTGATTACAGGGTACTATGTGCAATGCTGTTTGTCATATTTTCTGAAAAAAATAGTATTTTATATTAAGAACTCTGAAAATTATAATGAAAAAACTTGGAAAAATTTGGGACCATTTTTATAAAAACCTTAATTACTCTGCGAGTGTGCATGCTATTTGCATTAAAATGAACACAGTTTATTACAATAAGGCTTTCAATCATAATCTAGAGTTTGAGCGCTTTTGCTGCATTAGTTTTGACAGGGTTATTCAAAAGATATTCATTCTTTTTTAATTTGTTGACGGTCCCCTATAGCGTTTCGGTAAAAAATCTTCACGGAGATGTATGACGTATACTATTATATTTATACACTAAGAGTTTCGAGATGATTCCTCATGTATTTTTCTAGATATTTAGTAAAATGTCTAAAATCGCAAGTGTCCCATAATCAATGGCAATATAGTGTATATGGGTCATTCTTCAAAAAAGGGCATATTTCAGAATTTTTTTTTAAATTTAAAAACTTTTTTTTTTTCACTTAATTTTTTTTTCTGGGTTTTATAAGCAAGTGAGGAACACTAATAAAGCTATGGTCCTGTTCAATAAATTTTATTTATTTAGTAAAAAAATATTTAAAAAATTTAGTGGTAACGGAGGTGAGACTTTGGTAACGGAGTGGAGATGCATATTCTTATTAATGTTTAAACTTATTAAAAGTAACTAAAAATCTTAAAATAGAAAGTAATATAACACATTGAAATAAAAACAAATGCATATAGTGCTCTAAAATTTTATAATTTAAAAATTATCAAAAATAAAGTTTATTTATTGCACACATAATGGCCTCTGTTAAAAGTGGGTTCATTTAGAATTTCTAGTATCTGTTTCTGATCAATAAAGTCTGTGTCATCATTCTCTGGAAAAATAAAAACCACCCCAATCTTTGATTTCTTCAGAAAGTTCACCTTATGCATCTCATTCATTTCTACGGACATGATTTTACAAATGAATTGATACTTTTTCATTTTCACAAATCCTCAACCCTTACCCATGCACCAACACTGGGAATTTTGAAAAAAGTTGCTTGAAACAGATTGTGGAAGTACCAATTATGAGAGTGAAGGAAAAAAAAGGTTTATGTGCATTTTATGAATATACAGCATAAGACATATGTCAGAAAAATTAATATATAGACTTGCTGGAGGAGTATTTTCTTCAATCTTTTTCTCTAATTCTTTTTTCTTTTTGCTTAGGTTGTAAGATTTCTTGCTCTTTTCTCGCCAATTTTTTCTAACATTTATTTGTTCTTGTGGTGTCATTTTATTAATGCTTTTAATTTTATCTTAATTTTACCTTTCCTTGTATCTCTCCCTTCCTTCTCAAGCCTAAGTGAATCATTTTTTGTCGCATCACATATTCTTTATATGTTCTCTCTCTTTATTTTTTTAATTGGCAATACACTTTTTTTCAACCTTTTATACTATTATGCTCATTTCTTTTCTTTATGATAGCACTAAAAAAAATTATATACAGTAGACTCCCTAAAATCCACAACTCTCTAAAATTCGCACATAATTTACAGATGTAAACAATGAAACATTCAATTTTGATTTAGGGATAAAATTTGACCTTTTTATTTTTACATCAATTCCATTTTTATTTTAATTTGTAATTTTCATTAATATTACTGAATTCATGTGTTTTCATGAAGGAAGAATAAATTTATTTATTTTGGAATAAATTAAGATTTTGTTGTATCATTGGTATTCAAATCTTTTTACCAAATATACTTATGTAGTAACCAAACCTTTTTGGTTATTAAGTCTAACTAAACTCGAAATAAAACTTTCTCATTTTAAGATTTTGATGTGAATTAGTAATGTATTTTTATAAAGCAAATTTCATATGAAAAATGCATCTTATCTTTATAATAAATATTTAATCTTACATTATTAGCTTGACCTTTGCTTTTAATATTTTAAATATGTTAAAAATTATCTAAATTTTTATTATTTTAGTTTATTACTTATTTTAATGTTTTATTATATTGTAAGCCTTCATAAAAGTTTCAATTTCATTGTTAATTACATTCAAATTATTGTTTAAAAACTGTAAACAAAGCAATGACCAGAAATCTGCAAAACCTCTGGTCCTAGGCTGTGCGGATTTGAGGGAGTCTACTGCATAGGATTTATTGAATTAAAGTAACAGTTTAATATATGCTAGCTACCCTATATGTTTAATTTCATGCCACTAATAGAATATTAAGATATAAAAGTATTTAAATCACTTGAATTATGCTAGTCACTTAATATCCATTGTTAGAGTCTCATAACAGAAAATTATTTAAAAACATTTGAAATATAATAATCATTTTGCTCTCTAATAAATCTTAAAACTATAATCAATTATCTAAAAAAAATTTTATTATAATAGTTATTATTTTTCTCGCACTTTTTTGCTTAGTTTGAGCAAAGAATCGATTAAATCAACAGAGATAAATTATTAAAACATAGCTAGTGAAAGCCGTGAAATAGTTGATAGCAACTTAATTAGAAATCTAGGCTACAATTCATCAGTCCAATAACAGAAATAAACTATATCAATATTTATTATATTATGTTAGTATAATAATTGTTAAGTAAACCATTAACTTTTATTTTGATTAATTTTAAGTACTTATATTTAATTTAATCTCACCTCCATTTCACTTTCTCACCTCCGTGATTAGCAAAGGTAACGGAGGTGAGAGTAACGGAGGTGAGGATATTTCATATAATGATGCACTGTTTGTAAATATTTGAATCAAAACTAATGTTATTCACACAGGATTGTATGTGTTGTGATAACTTTCAAATTCAAACGTAAAATAAATAAATATAATGCATTGCTTACCTTCCATTGGCAGTAATGGAGTGGAGAATCCCAAAAAACAAAATAAAGAAATTCTATTTATTTGAATAAAATAAGCTTTAACTGAGAGCAAATGACAATTTTTTTTCACAGAGCTAACAAAGAGAGTTCTTTTCCTTTATTTTAATACAAATTATTTAGCAGTACTGCCTTCTATGAATGAATGTTTGAAGCTAAAACTGTTAGTAACGGAGTTGAGGATTTCAATTGGGACAAACAAAAACATAACTTAAACATGCATTTGCAAAAATTATTTAATTTATTGAAACCCATTTTTAAATTAGCTGAGGTTCATTTAAAAAGGAATTAACAAAAAAAATTATTTAACATTTAATTTATTTCACTTTTTAATCGAAGAATTTTTAAAAATGTGAATGGGGGACACCCACGGAGGTGAGGTTTCCCATGTATTACTTAATATTAAGACACAAAATAAAATAGCTATAGACTAGTAAATTGTATGAAAAGATTCTCTATTCTTTAAATATTCAAACAATAAAAAAAAATCGCAAATAAATAAAGCAAAAATTTTAAAATGATGCCAGGACTGAAATAGACCCTTTTTTCAAGAATGACCCATATATATATATATACATATAGGGAGATGTGTCAGTTCAAAATAGGCATTTTTTTAGTTGCACAAGTTGTTAAAAAATATTATTTTCGGTCTTAAATGTTTCAAGGTTCATTTCTGACAAAAATGCTCTGTACATAACAAAACACTGCAATGTTTAATTTACAGTCGTAATCTAAAAAATTAAACTGGTAAATCAGCAGATCAATAGTATCAAACATCAATTTTGCAGCTTTATTTTGAAATCATTTTATTTAGTATTTAAAACATTCAATTTGCAGTTTCATCTGTCCATATTTGCAATACTAATTACAACCGCGTAATATATAAATCTAATATTCAACTTCAATCAACTGAAAAGACCGATTCGCTAATACTAATCCTATGGAAGAATTTTTTTAGATATCTCGCTCGCACTTTTATAATTTTATTTATTTATTTTGCATAATTTCTTGTACGTTTCTTTTATCGTATAAACTTCTTTTTCCTTTTTTGTGTAAATGTTTCCAAAATTACAAATGTGCATAATGTGTGCAAGACATTTTATACAGGGTGGTCAGTAATTAACGTGAGGTGTTCAGAGCCCTCTAGAGAATAAAGTTATGGGCAAAATATTACCAAATTTCATGAGCATGCATAGTACAACATAGGATTTCGAATTCTTAAAAATAAATAAATTAAATTAAAAATCAAATAATCGCTACTAAGGACAATTTTAAAACTGTTTACCGACTAAAATGCATTAATTTGCATAAAATCAGTTTTGTGTAGCGATCAGGAGTACAAAAGGAAAGGCTGGAAGAGTTCTCATCATTACCAATTCTCACTATACGGGACCATGCTTTGCTAGTCAAGCTGTGTTATCAGAAGAATGAGAATTGCAATGTTGCTCTTCCTGAATTTCGCCGATTAAGGAATATGCGAAAAGGACCGATGAGCATAACAAATTTACAAAAGATGATTCATTGATTTGAAACTACGCGCAACAAGGCCAACGACGCAAAGTTGACTAGCCAATAACAAATTGACGAAGTTGTATCTGCTATTGTCGAACAAGAGATGAAAAATATTCAGAGGACCACAGCGCTTAGGCAGTATCTCAGAAGAATAAAATTGATCTGTACTGTATTTTTTGGCATTTGATTATTCATCATTTTTACTAATACACTTTTGATGCGCCAAAATTGCCTCTAGAAGCAATTTTTTTTTTTTTTTTTTACTAGCAAAGCACGATTCCGTAAGGTGAGAGCCATCACAAAGCAGTTGGTCTGAGAATGATAACTCTCCCAGCCTTTCCTTTTATACTCCTGATTGCTACACAGAACTGATTTTATGCAAATTCATGCATTTTAGTCGGTAAACAACGCTAAAATTGCCCTTAGGGGCATTTATTTATTTATTTATTTATTTATTTTTAGAATTCAAAATCCCATTGTCTACTATGTATGCTGATCAAATTTGGTTATGTTTCGCCCATAACTTTATTCACTAGAAGGCTCTGAACACCTCACGTTAATTACTAACGACCCTGTATTACATTCTACCTCCAGAAATATCGCAAGATATTTGTTTGATCTTTGTTGATGTTTATTTCACAGATTTCGTATAGGTCCTGGAATTTCCAGATGAGGAAATTCTTCGATACTTTTTCTTATCAAAAATCTCCATTTAAATAGGGTTAAATTTCACGCATTTAAGCTAAATTTGTTTTTCCATTAAAAATACTTTTATTTTTCCTTAAAAAATTCTCTGACCTAAGCAAACCCTGTTCCAGCAAATTTGTCAAATAAAAACTCGAAGGTTAAATAAACAATAAAATGCTGTTCAATCATTCTATTTACATACAAAATCCATTAGTTAAAATGCAGAATGAAATAATCTGTATGTACAAACGCATATTTATGCAAAATGCAAACTTATGTTACTTTGTGTAAACATTTGCGAAATGATAAACTTGATTAAAGTACAAAATATTTTACTTATTTTGTAAGAAGTATTATGAGATTTTTGCTTCAGTGTTGCTGGTAGTTTATTGATTTCCATACAAAAACTCGAAATAGGATTTAGTAATTCTATTTACCTAAAAATGAATTATTTACAATACGAAATCGAATAATTTATGTATACAAACACGCATTTCTGCAATTAATAATAATAATAATTATTATTATATTTTAGTTTCTTTTATAAATCTGTAACTTTGATCTTTTTAGATGATGACTTTTTCGAAAAAAAAAAACATATATATATATATATATATATATATATATATATATGAGAAATTTTAGGATGCGATTTTGTTTGCAAATTATGTGGTTAATCATAAAAAATGTAAATAAAAAATCGAAATTTTAACTCAGTAACTATATTTTTGCAAAATATTTATAATTTTGCAAAATATTTATGAGCAGACTAATTTGAGAGTCTAGATTCGCATTCTTTTATCAAAAATAAGAACTCCAATAGGAAAAAAAAACAAAAACAAAAAAACAAGCACAGTTGATGATCGGTTAAGGGGCTACTTTAATCAAATGAAAAGACCCGCTCACTAATATACCGGGTGTCCCAAAAATGATTGATGGATTTTAAAATTAAATAACTTGCAAACAGTGACAACTATTTAAAAAAATTTTGCAGGAGGGTTATGAATAATGTCAGGAGTTTTTTTTTTTTTTTTTTTTTTTTTTTTTTTTTTTTTTTTACCGTAACATTTGATTTTAGTTCGAATTTCAGACAATAGGTGGCGCTGACGGCGATTGAAGGCCAGGTGATCAGTGCTGAGTGAAGCGTCAACCTGCCTTCAATCGCCGTCAGCGCCACCTATTTTTTGAAATTCGAACTAAAATCAAGTGTTACGGTAAAAAAACCCCTGACATTATACATAACTCTCCTGCAGAAAATTTTTAAATAGCTGTCACCGTTTGCAAATTATTGAATTTTAAAATCCATCCGTCATTTTTGGGACGCCCGGTATATATGTAATACAATATTTACACAGAATGTATCTATATATGTATATATAAAACTCTCTCATTTTAAATTTCAATTCATTAAATATCATTAACACGCATTCTAAAAATTCATTGACTAACAATTTTTCGTTTGATTAAAATCGTTTTCTTTTGGCGAGGAAAAGTGCTTTTCGCCGAATCGCGTGACGCTTTCGTCTTTTCACGCCAAATGTTCGAAGATAATCTATTTTTTACAGACTTTCTACTGTAATTCTGTCACTAAATTTGACTAAACCTTTATTACATATGTAAGTAGTTTAAATGGTATTTTTTACAGTATTTTGACTATTTATATAATAGAGACCTTCCTTGTAAGAAGATTTTGAAAAATCAAAGTGACAAATTGATGTGATTTAATGATTTAGTCAATGAATGCAATCTTAAAAGTTTTTACAATGAGCATGCCATTTATTTTTTGTGTTAAATAGGTCAAAACACATACAAACCAATTAAAATACAGTCTGACTATATTAAATATGGACTAAATTTACACTGTTAGCGAGAATATTGATATTATTTTTTATATTTAAATTTTAAGAACAAATTAACTGAATTCTCAAACCAATCAACCAATGGATGATCGGTTAATAAACATTTCGGTTAGCAAACACTGTTTTGGACATCTATTTGCAAAAAGTAAAACAAAAAAATAACTGGGGAGAGATGATTAAGAGTAAATTTAAGTTAAAATCTGTGTGAAAGATGTCTTTTGATATCTCTTGTAGGCATAATGCTAATCATGTTATTTCGAAGCATTTGTTAGTAATAACTGTGGAAAAAAGGCGCTTGGTAGATTTTAAGATCATTAACGTCTTCTGGCTGATATTTAAGCGAATTCGTAGATTAAATAAATAAATAAATAAATAAAATCAAGATATATAATTCCAAACACGTTAATGGGTGACCGATAATTGTAACAGTAATGGTAAATGACTCTAAGATGAACGCATAACCAATTACTGTGATTGCTTCAAGCATTACTTTTCGGATTCAAATTAAAAAACTAGTCCATCACTCACAAATGAAACAAAATGTTCTTTTCCTTAATAGATTTTTAGAACTAGCGGCTAAATAGAGAAAGTAATTAATAGGTTCTGAAATTAACACTATGTTTCATCAGATACAAATTTCAGTAAGTATATTTTCCTCAGTTTAAATACTTTTTGTTGCGTATAACAGATTTTACGTTGCTTTTAGCGTTTTATCTACACATTAACCAAAGTAGTCTAATATGTTTTTAATTTAATTTTAAATAATGAAGCTGGTACATCAGAAATGAATGCTTCTTCTTTTTAGCTCACAGTCTATCAAAGTGTGACCTTATGTGCCCGACCGTTCTGTATGTATGTTTGTACGTAATGCGGTAACTCATGTTAAAACTATCCGATTTACCTGAAATTTTGGATATAGGTTTATTCTGATAAGGCACTTGCCTGATTAGTTTTGGGATTATTTCGGTAAGTATAAGAGGGGGAACGGGGACTTCATCCCCTTAATTTACATAAATGTGTTTTTCATGCACAATTATCAGATTTCAGTCAATTTTTAAATATAGAATCAATCTGATGAGGCGTTTTCAAGATTAGGGAATTCATTGGATAAGTATAAGAAGGGGCTGAATCAATACCAACCCCCCCTCTTAATTTAGATAAATGGGTTTTTCATACAGAATTATCAGATTTTAATAAAATTTTAGACATCGCACAGTGGGGCAAAAACCCAAAAAACTGGCCAAAAGTCGAAAAATGAAGTTACGATTCAGGGAATTTTGATTGTACAGTTGGCTAGAATAATATTTGCAGAGTCAGAATCTGTATTTGAAAAAAAAAGATTTTTGCTTTGCTCTTACAAGCAGCATCATTTCAAAAATGATGCTTGAAGGAGTATCATTTAGAGCGAACAAAAGCAGTAAAACAACAGTTCCTCTAAACGCGTGCTATATTTTATAATATAATCCGATTTTAATGATTTGAAATGGATTCAGACTATGATAGTATGTACTTTATTTGCATGTATTACAAAATTTATATTAAGCACGTAAAATTTAATAAATTCATTCCCATTTTTGATAAAAAATTTTAGAATTTTTTTTTATTTTTTTGCTTTTAAACATCGAAAAGTTTAAATGTTCCACAGTGTTCCGCAACGAAATTTAATGGAAATAATAATTTGGGCTATTGTTTAGTGATTCATAAAAAACTAGCTGCCAAAAACTGCCTTTCTGCATTTCACGCATATTTTAGTGACCGCAAGTAAAAATGCCACTTTTTCGGCCGCCTCAAAAATTTTGAAATTGACTACTTTTCACTAGCTGATAAATATTTTTCAAATTTTTGAATTATTCAATTTTATAATAGTTTATTTCCTATTATATTGTAAATAAGTACTATAATCATAAGATTACATTAATTTGATAAGTAAGCTTAGTAATGAAAAAATGAAAATAATTCTCTATTACTGATCCGGTAGAATAACATTTTCTTATCTTTATAGGTAGTAATTTTGTTTGTTCTATTATAATTAGAAGAATTATTTTGTCAATGGCTATATTTTCTAGATCAAACTACTGAGCGTATTTCATTAATGCGAGTAAAAATCATTATGAATATCACTTTTGCTTATATTAGTAATTTGGATTTCATTTGCCAGTGAGGATGTGATTTGTGATGGCACATTTTTGCTTATATTAGTAATTTGGATTTCATTTGCCAGTGAGGATGTGATTTGTGATGGCACATCTTTTCTGAGTACATTTAAACAAATATTTAGCTGTGAAGATGGCATTGTGTCAAATATATTTTTCTTTTCTTCCGTGCTACTAGAATACATAAATATTGCGAATAATTCATGAATCGTCAATTTGAAAATATCGAGATCTTCATTTCACTGATTTTATCGGGCCAATCAAGATCCATTTTTCTTTTTCAAGGAATACGGAAGCAACTGTCAATGAATGGGATTGCATTAAATACTAGCAGAATAAACTTATTTCGTTTAGTACAATCATTGATACAGAAGAAAATGTCATTAAAAACGAATTAGTGTAATACTCAACGTTGCTACCTATGTCAGACAGCATCAAAACAGCATCTTACCGATCTGACATTTTTTATTAAAAGTGGAATGAGATAATTTAGAATTCAGAATATCTAAGTTACATGCAAAGATGTTTAGAGAGGCCTTACATCTGGCAGACGACTGGATAGAAAAAATGAAAAGCTCGTACTCTGCATGAAAAGAAGAACACTGAAATTGGAAAATAAAATATGCAAAAAATATTTTGTTTACAATCAAGTCAACAAATAAATCCTAGATTTGGAAGCACAAATGATGGAAATACAATTCAACGATTCTTTGAAAACGCAACTATTTGTGTTTCTAAACGAGCATATACGAAGATTTGATTAAACGTTTCTATGCCATAAGTAATTTCTTGTAGCCATGTTATTTATTTGATAAACTTCGAAATTTTTCTCTTACAAATAGCTCGTAGATTTGAGCTGCACCCCTGGTTCTATATGCTTACTTCAGTACACAAACTACTTATTAATGACAAAGAAATAACATTATCTTCATTACTGCCAGTTTGTCAAATGTCATAAGATACTCAAGAATCATGCAACAAACTGATCAAAAGGCATTGAGAAGATTTATCGCAAAGATGCAGTAGTAGCGAGGAAAAAAAAGATATTTTTACGTCTTTTAATGTCATCAGATTCTTTCCTTTCCAGTTTAGGTAAATTATCGTAGAAGAAATTAAAATCATTGATCCTAATCGTGATCTTCCAATACCGCCAACATGTTCTGCTAACTATTTCGACAACTTGACCTCTGAAGAATCTTTTTATTATACTACAGTTGATTCTAAAGGTTAATTTCTGGATTATATTTTCGTTTTTATTTTAATAATATAAAAATTAAATAGCTTAACGGTTTACTTTCCATTAACGTACTTAAATTTCGTTTAAATATGTCTTGGTTTTTTAAAAATTCCCTTTTAAATTTACCTCGAAATTTTAAAATTTTATTTAAATTTTATTGTTTTTACTCTTAATCTGTAATTTTATTTATTTATTTATTTTTAAAATTTAACTTTTGAATCCTAATTAGCACCCTATAAAGTTTACGAAATTGCATATAAATTGAATAACTTTCGAGACATTTTAATTTTTATTCCGCCATATTGTATCCGCCATTTTTTTTCAATTTTAATTTTGTATTCTTACTTAGCATCCTCAAAAACACCTGTATACGAATTTTCGTACAATTTGAATAACATTTTCATATTTTGGCCAGCTTTTCGGGAATTTGCCCCACTGTGCATCGGATCAATTTGATGAAGACACCTCCATGATTTGCAAATATACACTGTAAAAAAAAAAAAAAAAAAAAAAAAAAAAAAAATCTGTTAAATTTACAGCAAAAACTGCTGGCAGCAATGTTTTTGCAATTTTTGCCGTAAAAATGTAGTAAAATTAAATGTAAATTTTTTTATTACATCTAATTTTACAGCAATTTTTACGGCAAAAACTTCTGGCAACATTGCTGCCAGCAGATTTTGCCGTAAATTTAACGGATTTTTCTTTTTACAGTGTGACTTTAGAACTGATGTATCCTGTAGGATACATCAGGTCTGAAGACTTTAGTATCACTTTTCTCCTTCATTCATGCAGAAAGAGTAAGTAAGCTTTCTACAGGCAGACTCTCTCATGTAGAAGAAGTACTCTCTAAAAAAATGATGTAACGAATCAGAGCGACAGAAAGTGCAACATTTCTTTTTAAATATGGTATTTCAAATTCATTAGATAAGTAAATTACATTGCTATTATAGCATCAAAAGAAATGCAAATGATTTGCATGTTTCAGATTGATCGGTACAATATTTTTTGGTTAGTCATAATGTTCTATTTAATATGTAATCAATAATTTCAAAAACCATTGTAAAAGAAAGAAATTCAAACATTACTTTAAACAATGTTTTACATTTTAATTACGTTGGGTATTATTACATATTTAAAATTTTGTTTAAGAACTTTTTTATTATTAGAACACTGCATTTGTGGCCCAAGAAAAAATGTCTCTTGAAATGCGGCGTGGAACAATTTCAACGACTGAAACGATTGGATAACTCTGATAGAGAATGTTACAATAAATACTTATATCGATAATTTATAGCTCAAAAAATATTAATCTTGTTTTTTAATGCAGTTTTACTATATGTATATATAGATTTAGTAATTAAAATTACGTTAATGAATAGTAATTCATATACCACAATACAACCCCCATCTTATTTATTAAAAAATATTAAACTTTTTCATATAGAAGTAAAATTACAGATAGTTCTCAATATCAACTTTAAAATAGTTAAACGGATTTATTAGCTATCACTCTTAAATAACATCTGAAATTTCAATTTAAGAATAAGAATACACTGAAAAAAATGAACTCTCAAAATTGAGTAAAAGGTACTCGATTTTAACTTCGTCACATATTAAAAATATCTCCGACTCAAGTGTACACAAAATTGAGAAACAAGTATACTCAATTTTGATTCATTGGTAGCGTTAGAACATGAATTGTTATGTACCGCCCACCGGAACTTACAAATTAAAGTAAAAGAGTAAGAACATTTAATTTAAAATTATTACTAAAAATATTAACAAAAATTTTTAATTGCTTATTTATTAAAAAAACTATCAAGCGTCGCCCGCTACGCTGGTCTGCCTTCCAGATGAATGTTTGATTTTGTTTATAGTAGGTTTTGTCATAGAACGACACAGCCCTATGCAATTTACAAAAATTATCATTGAAAATTTGTCTAACTAATAATGTAAGTCTCATTAAAATCCGTCTATTAATAGTTTTTATAAAGACTAATCTTTCATAATTGGGTTTACGTGATTATAGAAATTTATTTTAAAATATCTGACTAACTCTATAATTCAGCATTGTAGAGCAATATGCAATATACTAAAACCACCCTGAAAAATTGTCTAACTTATAATGTAAGTTCCTTCAAAATACGCGTAGTAGATTTTTTAACAATGAATAATGTTCGACAAATGAGTTTTACTAATTACTGAACTTTCTCCAGTAATTCGATAAATAAGTAACATAAAACAATATGAAACATGCTAGACTTATTCCAGAAAAATACTTTGAGCAGGACTCAGGTTATCAACAACCGGAACGAAATACCAATTTTCATTTTATGTTTAAAGTAAAAGTAGACAGATGCAACGTCATAATAATATTGATCATTAAAAATTTATGAAACTGAATGTTACTTTTAAATATCTCTGCTCAATAAATGCCGTAATTGAGTGAAAATGACGTAAGTTTAAAGAGGTTTGAATGCAGGAATGTTCTGATTTACAATTATAGTTACAACAACTGTAGTTAATTTTGTGGCAAAAGAATCTCAAATAACTGAATTAGTTAGACTTGTATTCCGATTATAGAATTTTCTTCATCTTAATTTTTAAATTATTTTAACAAAAGTGCTATGTTAAAAGGTACAGATGTCATATACGCACAACGTTGACACAATCTTTTTGCACTCCAATTTGGCAAAAAACTTGTTTTCTAATACCAGTTACATACATATTTTTTAAAAGGGAATAATAACAATAAATAAAAAAACAGTTAGATTAATAACTGTAGAACAAAACAATTTACATAATTTTGAAAAAGAAAAAAGTAAATAAACAAGTTGAATGTAGATTCTGCCATTGCAGAATTCAACTTCGCCTCCAATTAAAAGAAAAAAAGAAAAAAAAAACCTGATAGAGGTTTTTTAGAAGGGCGACCCCTAGAATGCAATGAACTAACTTAATTTTTCTTGTGTTTATCAATATAATAGCAAACAGAACGGCGTGAAATACCCAGTTGATTAGCAATTTCTCTAGGAGACTTTGGAATTGCGGAATAATAAAGAGATACAATTTGACGTGCTACTTCTTCAATGACTAGATTCATCAAAAACGGATTTTTTCTTTAGTTTAAACGCTTTTTTATAGACTCTGGGAAAAAGGAAATGCATTTTAACAATAAAACGAGTGGAATCCCGTCGAATTCGATGAATGAAATGGTTAAAAGACCCGATCAATTTGGCTTTAATGCAAAAGTAATTACATTATTCAATCAATATACAATAAATATATTTCCAAACTTAATATCAAGTTTTCCAGTTACAATTTTGCATGCAAATATTTGCATATCTTCAGTTAAAATTGTAATCTGAGTGCCGGCGAAATCCAGAAACTTTATTTTATATGCACTACAAAAAAATAGAAGTTATTAAAAAAAAAAAAAAAAAACTAATCTTATTTTTATTATGACATTATTTTCACTAACTGAAGTCATCTGAAAGTAAAATCTCAATCTCAGTGTCCATAATGGAAAGAAATATTGAAATGTAATATCGTTATGAGTAAAAATGCGATGTTTTAAATAGTGACGTCATTTTCTCTTCAAATGTTTTTAAAAGTTACTGTTATTAGTAATATGAAAAAGGCGTTCGTAATAATATTGTAAATTCATTTTATCTGGTTGCTGAATGCCATCATTTTCCTCATTTGAAATATTTCTTACGTGGCTTTAGACATTAATTTTTATCATAAATTATTTTCTGTTATTTTATTTACATGATTAATATTATTTCTCAGTAAATATATTTTTTACCTCAATTAGTGCATAATTATATGCAATCATTTTATTCTGGTTAAATTTTACGAAAACAATTAACTTTTTTCTTTTAAATGCGAGGACATGTTCACTGATGAAATAAAATTTCTGACTTGTGGAAAGTAATAATGGAAAATAAATTTTTACTATCGAGAGAAAACCTAAACTAAGTTGCCACCATTTTGAAGAAATATCGTAAAAAAGCATTTAAAATTAAAAATAAAATATAAAAATGGAAATAAATTAAAAAAGAGCTAAAATGGGCACAACTACAAATAAATAGCTTTCATTTAAAAAAATAACTAGGACTTCCCTCAGAGGGATTAGTCTGAGCGATATTGCTGAGAATACACATTTAATAACTTGCGATAAGTAAAGGAAATGTGATGTTACCTTTAATTGATCATTCATTGTGATAAAATATAATGATGAAAATAAGTATATCGAATCGTAGAACTACAAAATCTTGTTGCATATACTATTTTTATAAAAGAAAAGCAAACCATGCATGGATATAAAATTGGAAATATGCAAAATGTTAAAAGTAATACAGAAAATAAAACACCAAATTTTCCTATATTGGAAATATAGCTCTTTGAAATGATGTCATGAGCATAAACAGAAGCTTCGCACCGATTTGAGAAACTATAAATAACATAAACTATTATGTTTGAAGAGAAATGGAGTGTATTTTATATGATGTGAAATCCGTCCGAATAGTTTATAATGTTGAATATCTGTTTTCCACGGATGCAATGAGGTTGTCGATAAGAGTTAAGGAATCCTTTTTTTTAAAAATTTGTCCTAAACAAGCACTTACATCTTATAAGTTACTGTGATGCCAAAGTTATAATTTCTGACCCCAACAGTATCCTAGAAATTGCAATATTCTCAATAAATTGGGCTTAAAAATTTTTCTAGAAAAAAAATGTTTAATTTGTGAAATTAAATTGTCGAATGTTTTAGAAATCGTTCATAACGAGAATATTATATCTTAAAAATTGCCACCAAAAAAAAAAAAAAAAAAAAAAAAAAGATTTTAAATTTTTAGTCATATCAACATCAAAGAATTCTCAATTTTAGAACTTTTTTTGCTCGTGCATTGATGGTGATTATTGTTCCTAAAGATGGTTACCAACATTTTTTGTCCACATTATTTTTTAAATCGGCTAGGTACTCCCAATGCTAACGAAAAACACACAAACGTTAATGCTTTATAGCATAGAAATACAGAATCAAAAGCTATTTATCTCCTATTGTATACACATAAGACATAAATTATCTAATTAGTGCTAGCAGATAAATTTTTATATATACATAGATCAATATAATGCTTCATTTTTCTTTTATTAGTATTTCTTACAATTCATTTTTCATTTATTTGTATTATTCAGTAAAAAACTCACTTTCTTAAGCCCGAATTACGTCAAACTTTTTATAAAAGCGCCTAAGTCCATATAACAGCGAAGTATTGTGAAGAGTATTAAATACAAAGTAGTAAGACACTTAGCCAAACGCAGGTAATAAATCGCCAAATATTGTCCTTTTCGCCCTCTCTCGAAATGCATTTTTTTTTTCGTATATTTAAAAAACACGATTTTGAGTCATCTTATTTAAAATACAAATAAATAAATGAGAGGAAGCAATAAAAGCATAAGTCAAAACATTCATAAGTCAACATCAAGGAATTGTATCGTAGTTACACATGTGGAAAAAAACTGCTTTCGGCCAAAAAACGTTGTCTTCACTAAATTTGAATCCGATTAAAAAAAATATCGTGCTTAATTAAAATGTTATAGGCAGAGTTACCAAGTCTCCGGCATTTTGGGTACCGGTATTTTAATACAGAAAATGTTTTATTAAATTGGAACATTCTGCCGATTTAAAAAATAACTTTTCCTATAAGAAAATTCTGCTATGCAATAAGCGAGGGTTTGGCATCTCTATATAGGAATATTTCGTAATCTACTTTTTAATCTTAAAAAAAGCAACGACCATTTTTCGGGTACAAAAAGTATTGCTAATTGTTCCATTTTGCATACAAGGTACTGATTGTAATATTGATACATCTATGGTGATAAATTTCCAATAATTTTTCAAATCCCATTTATTTCATTAAAAATATAAATCTTTTATTCATTTAGTTTAAAATAAATGGTTTTTAACTAATTTCATAATACTTTTGAAATATCACTTTTCATTGAAATATTTCATACTTAATCCATAACGTACATAATATATGACTCTGTTATTACATAAGTCACCTTTTTATTATCATAAAAATTATGTTTTTACTGATTTTTATTAACTCAATAGGAAAATTTTGTGTTTTGAGCAATAGATGTCCGCATTTCCTATTATTTATTTATTTTAACAAAATTCTTTGTATTTAGAAGAATTTTTATTTAAATAGGAAATCCAGATGTCGCTGTTAATAGAGAAGAAAGTTACAAAAAAGGGTACAAAACGAGTAGACACATACTATCAAATATGGAAAAACGACGAATCCCAAAAAGACGTCGTATGAAATATCATCTTTTAAAGCAAAAAAACGAGGTCTGATTATCGAGCCTACTGATTACAAAATGTGCATTACATTAAAAAAAAAAAAAATGCTGCAAATATTGATTTTTTTTTTCTTTTGTGCAGTTTTGGCTTCGAAAGGTGCGCTATGTTGCAAAAAGATATAAGCGCCTATGAAAACACACCTGGTAAACTTTCATGCTCAGTTTTACAAATAAATATGGCACATATATGCCCTATATACACCTAGGTACCTAATTGGTGCCAAAATGGCGTTTAGTTGCCTAACATGCTGGTTATCATATAAATGTTATAATAAATTGTTTGTTCTAAAAATATTATCATTTATTGATTGTTATATCTTTTTTAATAACAGGAAATGTCTCATTTATTCCTTTTTTTTTTCATTTTGAAATAAATAAATAACGTGTTGTTATAGCATGCTATATGCATCTGGTAATCCAAACAATGTTTTCGCCTAATTGGTGTAAAAAATCTCGCCAAACCCGGTGCTTATATCTCTAGTATATTATCTCAAGTATTTTATTTATGTATACTATAATTGTTTTTACATACCACTTACTTCTTCTGGTATATAGAAATAGGTAAGTGGCTCCTTTATGCAGTATAAATTGTATAAAACTTCAAAAAATAACCCCATTGCCCCTTTTTGGATCGAATTAAAAAAAAATCAATGTCTAATTCCAGTATTGCTCTCAGGTATGCATACATACTCCATATTTCAAAGTTGTATGCCAACAGGAAACGGATGAAAAATGGGAAAAAATGTCACATATGCACCAGGGTGCATAATTGGCGTCAAAATGGCCTTATTTTACCTGAGATGGTAACCCGGCTTTATTTATTTATTATTTGTTTATTTACTCATAAAATGTTTATTTACTTTCACTTCCTTCTTTTAATTATATAAAATATTTCTTTATATAGTTATTAATTATTATTATTATTTTATTTACTGTAAGTTCTTTTTGAAAATAGAAAATAATTTAAAAATGTGTATGTAAGCGTTATTTGAAAAAGGAGTTTTCGCCAAATGGGCTTTGAAAAAAATTGCGCCAAATCTGATGCGCTTGTGGTATCCGTGCCGAAAAATTAGTGACCAGAATTGACTTCCATACACAAACAAAATATAAGTTAAAAGAAAACATGCAATGAAAATAAATATAAAGGGAAAATGATGTCATAAAAGAAACTTTTTATTTAAAAACGTAATTGTTTCTAATTTTCACACGCGAAATATGTAAAACATTCTTTTAGCGATCAAAAAGGGCAGTTAAGAGATTATCACAAAATCTCAAAATCAAAGTTTTTATGACATTTTTTAATATAAAAAAATAACAGTTTTATTTTCCTGCATGATTAAATTTTAAAATGTTTTATTGCATTCAATATTTCTGAGTGCGAAAATTATTACTATTTACTCCATGTACTGATTCGGTTATCTACGAAAATGTCCAGCCGGTGAAAATCACGCTCACCAAATTTCTGTGACGTATGCACATAAATTGTGCTTTTTTTTCAGTTTTTTTTAATATAACTTTTAAACTATTTGGAATTAATTTTTAAAAGTAGGTGCATTCACCAGATTACCTTCATAGGTACCTATTGGTACAAACAGAATCAAAATCCGACAAGTACTTTTTGAGATTTGCTTGACGAAAGAATTTTTTTGAATTTTAATATCGTTACGTATCTCTGAGTATAAAGACTTCGCTTCGCTCAGACAATTATCAAAATCGGTTCAGTAGAAAATTCAGGGCTGATGACACGACATTTTTAGCTTGTCTGAAAGAAACAGCATCGGAGGCTAACAATTTATTAATAACTAATCCACAACATCCGGATTACCATATCAAGTCAAAATAATGACACTTTGGCGCCAATTAAGTACCCACATGCATATATGACACATATGAAATTTGACGCCAAATGCAGTGCATATATGATGTCACTGCCACTTCAAGCTATGTACCAGTAGCTTGCAAGTAATTTTATTGTCTATTTTCCTCGCCGTTGCTATAAATGACATTATAAATGCTGCGACTTAAAAGTTCGATACGTTTACGTTATATCACTCCATTGTCGTCGCCCGACCAGTGGCCGAGAGGTTCTGACCTCTCAACTGGTAGACGGCAGGTGCTGGGTTCGAACCCAATCGCGGCCGTCGGCCTAACCGTTCGGAGTTTTCGTGGTTTTCTTCGAACCTTGCGTAAATACGGGTTAGGTTCCCTTAGAAAGACCCCCACGAAGGGCACCCCTCCCCATGGGCCTATATCCCTAGTGTAGATAATCGGCCGACACAAAATACATACATACATACTCCATTGTCATCAAGCGCAAAAGTTGACGCCAATTGAAATATTCAAACTATTTATCATCGGGCGTGTTCAGCACAACTTACCGGTTACTTACTGGTCACTTACCGATTGTAGACAAGTACGAAATGAAAATCAAGGAGAAGTGTGACGTCAGTTACAATTCAACAGAATAGTTTTCATTGGTGCCAAAATTCGGTTTCTTACTGCTCTAAAATCGGTCGGTAACATTGGTTACTTTGGTAAGTTGTGCTCAACACGCCCATCGTTAGTGCGAAAGTAAATCATTTTTAAAATATAGCATCTCAAACTGACATAGTTTCGAGTACTATTTTATTAAACAAAGAATATATAGAAAGTAAAAAAACAAACAAATATTTACAATAAAATATTTTTTCAATATCTTCATCTAAACTGCAAGCGTGAAATTGTAACTGTCTCTTAGCACTGCAGCAAATACCGTCATTTTTGTATCAGGGGAAAATGTAAGTTATAACTCAACTAAAATAAAAATTCTTCTAAAAGTAAAGAATTTAATTTAAATTCAAATAAAAACTCTTCTAAAAGTAAAGAAATTAATTTAAATTCAAAAGTGACCACATCATTCAAAAGTGGTAACATCATTCAAAAGTGGTAACATCATCGGGTCCATTCTCCCGAAAACAACAACCATTTTTCAAATGGTTAATAATTGTAATTTAAGAAATTACCCCAACCATTTGAAAAATGTTTCACTCGATACATTCATCTATCATTTTAAGCTAAATACCAGTTGTTTTATTGTGTATTATCCGTGCCACTGCTATAAATGACTTTATACATGCTGCAATTTGAAGGTACGGTTCGTTTAAGTTATATCACTCTATTGTCGCCAAGCATAAAAGTTGGCGACGAAAGAAACATTTCAAACTATTTAACATTGTTGGTGCAAAAGTAATCATTATTAAAATACAGCTTTGGCATATACTGTTATACTTGTAAGACTTTGGCATATATTGTTTGATTTTACAGAGCAGAATTTTGGTGATGGAGGTTTTAAACCAAAATCGATCGCAGCAGATGCATCTGTGAATGGGTCCATCAGACATCGAATCAAAAAAGTTTTTTCCCAGTTTTTCCCAAGCCGATTGCTTTTTAGTTTTCTTTTTAGGTGGTGGAAAATCAAGAGTAATAGCTATAACATTTTCCGGCTTGTTAGAATCACTATTGGCACTCAAATTTTCCTGGTTAGAACCGACCGATAGTAAAACGCCATGGCTAGTGGATTGGTCGCCCTGGCGACATGATGTTTTACAATTAATCGGTTCGGCATTAAATTGCTTCCTTTTTCGTGATCGCCTTTCAACACGTAATTGGTTTTCAGCGGCTCAATAATCTTTTGATTTTATCATTTTCTGCATTGAAAGACGTTTTTGCGCCAAACCAAATACAGTATTACTCAGTTATCCCGTCGACCAATTTCGCCAAATGATACGAATCGCCAAACTAATAAGCAACTTATACATGTTGACTGTGTTTAATATCATTGAATGCGATATTCACGTTCATTCATTTCTTTGGCTTCGGCTTTTTCCGTATCTGTTAATTTCCGTCTACCCATTTTTAAATTTGTTAGTTTTCTCCTTTATTACAATGATTTTAACCATTTTAATTTACTATTCAAATAAAAATTCTTCTAAAAGTAAAGAATTTAATTTAAATTCAAATAAAAACTCTTCTAAAAGTAAAGAAATTAATTTAAATTCAAAAGTGACCACATCATTCAAAAGTGGTAACATCATTCAAAAGTGGTAACATCATCGGGTCCATTCTCCCGAAAACAACAACCATTTTTCAAATGGTTAAAAATATTTTTAATTAAAGAAATGGTAAATTTAACAGTTTTGCATGATTACGGTTAAATGAAAATTAAAGATAAAAAGAGTTTCAATAAATAGCACGTTAGAATGCTTGAAATAAAAATTTTTTGCACGTTTGAGTTGAAATAAATAGCGATTAAGGATGTATTTCAATCCAAACTGATTTATTTCAATTTTTTTTTTTTAACCATTTGAAAAATGGTTGTTGTTTTCGGGAGAATGGACCCGATGATGTTACCACTTTTGAATGATGTTACCACTTTTGAATGATGTGGTAACTTTTGAATTTAAATTAATTTCTTTACTTTTAGAAGAGTTTTTATTTGAATTTAAATTAAATTCTTTACTTTTAGAAGAATTTTTATTTGAATAGTAAATTAAAATGGTTAAAATCATTGTAATAAAGGAGAAAACTAACAAATTTAAAAATGGGTAGACGGAAATTAACAGATACGGAAAAAGCCGAAGCCAAAGAAATGAATGAACGTGAATATCGCATTCAATGATATTAAACACAATACGCGTACTTAAACAATCATAAAGTGATTTTTATTTCTTCTTTTGCTATTTAAAATAAAAATTTAGTCAACATGTATAAGTTGCTTATTAGTTTGGCGATTCGTATCATTTGGCGAAATTGGTCGACGGGATAACTGAGTAATACTGTATTTGGTTTGGCGCAAAAACGTCTTTCAATGCAGAAAATGATAAAATCAAAAGATTATTGAGCCGCTGAAAACCAATTACGTGTTGAAAGGCGATCACGAAAAAGGAAGCAATTTAATGCCGAACCGATTAATTGTAAAACATCATGTCGCCAGGGCGACCAATCCACTAGCCATGGCGTTTTACTATCGGTCGGTTCTAACCAGGAAAATTTGAGTGCCAATAGTGATTCTAACAAGCCGGAAAATGTTATAGCTATTACTCTTGATTTTCCACCACCTAAAAAGAAAACTAAAAAGCAGTCGGCTTGGGAAAAACTGGGAAAAAACTTTTTTGATTCGATGTCTGATGGACCCATTCACAGATGCATGTGCTGCGATCGATTTTGGTTTAAAACCTCCATCACCAAAATTCTGCTCTGTAAAATCAAACAATATATGCCAAAGTCTTACAAGTATAACAGTATATGCCAAAGCTGTATTTTAATAATGATTACTTTTGCACCAACAATGTTAAATAGTTTGAAATGTTTCTTTCGTCGCCAACTTTTATGCTTGGCGACAATAGAGTGATGTAACTTAAACGAACCGTACCTTCAAATTGCAGCATGTATAAAGTCATTTATAGCAGTGGCACGGATAATACACAATAAAACAACTGGTATTTAGCTTAAAATGATAGATGAATGTATCGAGTGAAACATTTTTCAAATGGTTGGGGTAATTTCTTAAATTACAATTTTTTTGTTTTTTTTTATTAACCATTTGAAAAATGGTTGTTGTTTTCGGGAGAATGGACCCGATGATGTTACCACTTTTGAATGATGTTACCACTTTTGAATGATGTTACCACTTTTGAATTTAAATTAATTTCTTTATTTTTAGAAGAATTTTTATTTGAATTTAAATTAAATTCTTTACTTTTAGAAGAATTTTTATTTGAATAGTAAATTAAAATGGTTAAAATCATTGTAATAAAGGAGAAAACTAACAAATTTAAAAATGGGTAGACGGAAATTAACAGATACGGAAAAAGCCGAAGCCAAAGAAATGAATGAACGTGAATATCGCATTCAATGATATTAAGCACAGTCAACATGTATAAGTTGCTTATTAGTTTGGCGATTCGTATCATTTGGCGAAATTGGTCGACGGGATAACTGAGTAATACTGTATTTGGTTTGGCGCAAAAACGTCTTTCAATGCAGAAAATGATAAAATCAAAAGATTATTGAGCCGCTGAAAACCAATTACGTGTTGAAAGGCGATCACGAAAAAGGAAGCAATTTAATGCCGAACCGATTAATTGTAAAACATCATGTCGCCAGGGCGACCAATCCACTAGCCATGGCGTTTTACTATCGGTCGGTTCTAACCAGGAAAATTTGAGTGCCAATAGTGATTCTAACAAGCCGGAAAATGTTATAGCTATTACTCTTGATTTTCCACCACCTAAAAAGAAAACTAAAAAGCAATCGGCTTGGGAAAAACTGGGGAAAAACTTTTTTGATTCGATGTCTGATGGACCCATTCACAGATGCATGTGCTGCGATCGATTTTGGTTTAAAACCTCCATCACCAAAATTCTGCTCTGTAAAATCAAACAATATATGCCAAAGTCTTACAAGTATAACAGTATATGCCAAAGCTGTATTTTAATAATGATTACTTTTGCACCAACAATGTTAAATAGTTTGAAATGTTTCTTTCGTCGCCAACTTTTATGCTTGGCGACAATAGAGTGATATAACTTAAACGAACCGTACCTTCAAATTGCAGCATGTATAAAGTCATTTATAGCAGTGGCACGGATAATACACAATAAAACAACTGGTATTTAGCTTAAAATGATAGATGAATGTATCGAGTGAAACATTTTTCAAATGGTTGGGGTAATTTCTTAAATTACAATTTTTTTTTTTTTTTTTTTTTTTTTTTTTTTTTTTTTTTTTTTTTTATTTATTAACCATTTGAAAAATGGTTGTTGTTTTCGGGAGAATGGACCCGATGATGTTACCACTTTTGAATGATGTTACCACTTTTGAATGATGTGGTCACTTTTGAATTTAAATTAATTTCTTTACTTTTAGAAGAGTTTTTATTTGAATTTAAATTAAATTCTTTACTTTTAGAAGAATTTTTATTTGAATAGTAAATTAAAATGGTTAAAATCATTGTAATAAAGGAGAAAACTAACAAATTTAAAAATGGGTAGACGGAAATTAACAGATACGGAAAAAGCCGAAGCCAAAGAAATGAATGAAAGTGAATATCGCATTCAATGATATTAAACACAGTCAACATGTATAAGTTGCTTATTAGTTTGGCGATTCGTATCATTTGGCGAAATTGGTCGACGGGATAACTGAGTAATACTGTATTTGGTTTGGCGCAAAAACGTCTTTCAATGCAGAAAATGATAAAATCAAAAGATTATTGAGCCGCTGAAAACCAATTACGTGTTGAAAGGCGATCACGAAAAAGGAAGCAATTTAATGCCGAACCGATTAATTGTAAAACATCATGTCGCCAGGGCGACCAATCCACTAGCCATGGCGTTTTACTATCGGTCGGTTCTAACCAGGAAAATTTGAGTGCCAATAGTGATTCTAACAAGCCGGAAAATGTTATAGCTATTACTCTTGATTTTCCACCACCTAAAAAGAAAACTAAAAAGCAATCGGCTTGGGAAAAACTGGGAAAAAACTTTTTTGATTCGATGTCTGATGGACCCATTCACAGATGCATCTGCTGCGATCGATTTTGGTTTAAAACCTCCATCACCAAAATTCTGCTCTGTAAAATCAAACAATATATGCCAAAGTCTTACAAGTATAACAGTATATGCCAAAGCTGTATTTTAATAATGATTACTTTTGCACCAACAATGTTAAATAGTTTGAAATGTTTCTTTCGTCGCCAACTTTTATGCTTGGCGACAATAGAGTGATATAACTTAAACGAACCGTACCTTCAAATTGCAGCATGTATAAAGTCATTTATAGCAGTGGCACGGATAATACACAATAAAACAACTGGTATTTAGCTTAAAATGATAGATGAATGTATCGAGTGAAACATTTTTCAAATGGTTGGGGTAATTTCTTAAATTACAATTCTTATTTTTTTTATTTTTTTTTTATTTTTTTTTTTTTTATTAACCATTTGAAAAATGGTTGTTGTTTTCGGGAGAATGGACCCGATGATGTTACCACTTTTGAATGATGTTACCACTTTTGAATGATGTTACCACTTTTGAATTTAAATTAAATTCTTTATTTTTAGAAGAATTTTTATTTGAATTTAAATTAAATTCTTTACTTTTAGAAGAATTTTTATTTGAATAGTAAATTAAAATGGTTAAAATCATTGTAATAAAGGAGAAAACTAACAAATTTAAAAATGGGTAGACGGAAATTAACAGATACGGAAAAAGCCGAAGCCAAAGAAATGAATGAACGTGAATATCGCATTCAATGATATTAAACACAGTCAACATGTATAAGTTGCTTATTAGTTTGGCGATTCGTATCATTTGGCGAAATTGGTCGACGGGATAACTGAGTAATTCTGTATTTGGTTTGGCGCAAAAACGTCTTTCAATGCAGAAAATGATAAAATCAAAAGATTATTGAGCCGCTGAAAACCAATTACGTGTTGAAAGGCGATCACGAAAAAGGAAGCAATTTAATGCCGAACCGATTAATTGTAAAACATCATGTCGCCAGGGCGACCAATCCACTAGCCATGGCGTTTTACTATCGGTCGGTTCTAACCAGGAAAATTTGAGTGCCAATAGTGATTCTAACAAGCCGGAAAATGTTATAGCTATTACTCTTGATTTTCCACCACCTAAAAAGAAAACTAAAAAGCAATCGGCTTGGGAAAAACTGGGAAAAAACTTTTTTGATTCGATGTCTGATGGACCCATTCACAGATGCATGTGCTGCGATCGATTTTGGTTTAAAACCTCCATCACCAAAATTCTGCTCTGTAAAATCAAACAATATATGCCAAAGTCTTACAAGTATAACAGTATATGCCAAAGCTGTATTTTAATAATGATTACTTTTGCACCAACAATGTTAAATAGTTTGAAATGTTTCTTTCGTCGCCAACTTTTATGCTTGGCGACAATAGAGTGATATAACTTAAACGAACCGTACCTTCAAATTGCAGCATGTATAAAGTCATTTATAGCAGTGGCACGGATAATACACAATAAAACAACTGGTATTTAGCTTAAAATGATAGATGAATGTATCGAGTGAAACATTTTTCAAATGGTTGGGGTAATTTCTTAAATTACAATTTTTTTTTTTTTTTTTTTTTTTTTTTTTTTTTTTTATTTATTTTTTTTTTTTTTTTTTTATTATTTTACTCTTAAACGCATCACATTGCCAAATTATTTTACTTAGAAACTGCATAAGGTGCCGCGTTTGTCAACTTTTTTATAAATGCAGAAAATATTGAAAAAGGCTGTCAAAGTTGGCGTTTTAAACCGTTTTTTCCAAATTGAGATATCTGGGAACGAAAAAAGGGTCATACTGAGAAAATAATCGCTTTTAAATAAAATTCTAATTAATTGAGCGAAAAATGAAACCATACGGCCTCTTATACAACTGTTCAAAAATCACCTCTAAAAGTTTCATGTTTTTAATTTTAGAAATGTGTCAGAGAATGTCTTAGAAATTTTTGAGCTCTTCAGGATGGAAAATTTTCTTTCGAACACAACCTTAATATACATTTTGGCACGATGCTGGTATAACAGAAAAGTATCAAAATGTATCCAAAAAATTATGTTCCAGATTACGCCATTTTTTGTAAACTGAATTATGGAAGACGTCGCGTCAGATCAATTTAATCCTCTATTTTATATTTCATTATACGCCAAACCATACAAATCAACTTACGCAAATCGTAGGTAGAATCGATTATTTAATTTTACCACCTCAATTAATATATATGTTATAAACCAAAATTATGCTTTCAAATTTTGTTGATTTCTATTAAGTTGTTACAGCTAGACGTAAAGACGTACAGCTAGGCATTTTCCGATGTAATACATATGCTTCATTGCGATGGTATTTTTGTTCGACTTGCGGAATAGTAGTTTCATAATATTTAATTTTAGCAATATTTCTGACACAATAAACAATCCACGCAGCTGTCACTTTTGGTTACCAGCATATTTTTTTCATTATTTTTCATATAGGTTGCTAGAAAAATTTTAACGAAAAGTAATATTTTTTTGTTAGCTAGGCAAATAAATTACCAAATGGTGTTGTTTACATATTTGTCATTCCTATTGTATTCAGTTCCTTTGAAATGCAAATCTTTCTTTCATTTCATTTAGAATACATACATGTAAAATAATTATATTACATACATTTAAAATACACGCCTTTCACACATTTCATTAAAAATACAAAATAATAAGGGAAGAGTTCCATGTCCTCTTCTGATTGGCAAAGAAATCCAAAATGGCCATTTTAATATCCTCAAAATTTTTCAAGGTATCGGAAAAACTTTATTTTTTAATTTTTATAAACATATATTTTTATATTATAAACGTTATACTTGTTTTTCTATCAAATAAATAAATAAATGAATAAAAAAAGAAGATAATAAATTTATAATAAATTAAGAACAATATCCAGGTTACCAGGTCAGATGAAATAATGCCATTTTGGCGATAATTAGGTATCCCGATGCGTATATACCATAAATATCCATATGAATAATCGTAAGTTCTCTTATTTTTTTTAATTGTATATTTATTTAAATAAAATTACTAACAGTTTTTCTCTTTGTTCATATTTTCCCCCAATTAATATAGCATTTATAATTATTTAATGAACAACAGCATAATATATTGTTTGCGCAGCTGAAAAACATCAAGGAATAACGTTGTTTGCGGGGGAAAAAATATCAATTTGTTAAAAGGAAAAAATAGATGTATCGTTATATTATGAATACGTCGCCAACTTATTCAATGATGTAACTAAAATTTAAAAATCACATCCAGCAGTTCTTGAATCTATCCCTGGAATACTTAAAAAATTCTGTTTAAAAAAATGGCGTCATTTATATTTTATTTATTTTTAATTTTAGATATTTTTTTATTTTTCCGTAGCCAAATATGTAGGCAAAAAAGTGATAATTTGCCAGATATTGATTCAATCAATCGACTTCAACAACGCATATTTCACTAAGCCGTATAAAAATTGCTTCCATATTTAAATAAAATGGTGTTATTTTATATTATTTCTAATTGAATTTTTTCTTTTTTGTATATTAAATAAAATCAGTAATAATTATTTTCTTTTGTTTTTTAAAATGTTCGTACTTTTTTCTTCATCTCTAATTAATATAAATGTTTCAATTATTTCACAAAAATGATTCGCCAAAATGGAAAAAAATATGCCTAATGGTAACCCTTTTCCAAAATAAAAGAATTTTCCGTCATAACTTTTTAACTAATATACATAGAACAATGTACTATATACGAAAACCTTCCTTAAAATAATATCTATCTAACAACATAAGTTACTTTAAAATTTCTTCAGAAATATTGGAGGAGTAGGCGGAAAACCCGAAATTTCCGTTTGTATTTTGTATATATATAAGCAGATAACAAAATTATAATCAAGATAACCAAATCGAATATTATTATGACAACAAATTACAAATATTCTATGTTATAACCAAATTGAATTATTATTATGACAACAATTATTTACAATTTTTTAAAATTATTTTTAAATACTGTGCAGTATTTAATATTTACATTAATAAACATATTCTAAGCCGCCGTGATTAAAATAAATCATTACAGACTACAAAATTATCGTTTCGTTTGTGTTTCATAACATATGATGTTTCAAAATTGAGAAAACATAGATTAATTTTTGATTCAAACATACTCAATTTGACATGAGTTCATGAATTTACTCATTTCTGAGTACTTCCTTTTTTAAGTTTAGTGTCGAGAAATGTTTAAATAAGTAACTATGATTAGTCTACATTTATATAAACGATACTAAATTTGCAAAAAAATGCAAAAAATAAATAAATAAATTCAAAATCATTATTTTTTTTTCCATATCCTTTGTTGTACAAGTTACTAAATTCAATGGTTCATATATTGTAATACAATTAATGGATATATATATATATATATAGAGAGAGAGAGAGAGAGAGAGAGAGAAAGAGAGAGAGAGAGAGAGAGAGAGAGAGAGAGAGCCATTAGATAATACTACAAATCAACATCAATTACTGTAAATATATATATATATATATATATAAGCGGATATTAATATTCGGAGAATTAAACACTGGTACACGATTACCCTGTCATTTAAAAATTCGAATTTCATGTTATGTGCAAGTCTAATTAACAGATTAGCTTGCAATACTTTTACAGATTTAGTAACATAATACTATCTTTGATATAATAAACACCATTGTGAGTTTCCATTTCCTATTTATTTACTATCAACTAATTTATTTTATCCGGTAATTTAAAATGTTACTGACAGAAATATCACTGCATTTATAGAAGACAAAACTTCTTTTTGCGTTTTTTCCATTTAATCATTTGATAATGATCAAGAATTATCTTTGTAATACCAGCAATTTATTGAGTTGTTGTTATTGTTTGGTATTAATAGAAATGACATGCGAGAAGATTGTAAGGCTGTCAAGAATTCAACTGATAGTTTGTTGATAGTCTTTAAGAAAATGGATTTAGCATTTTTAAAATTCTAATTAAGGAGATTTCAAGGCTTAATAAATATTTTTCATGATTAAAGGCCTTTGCCGTCATTTGAAATTTACATGAGAAACAACGCCTATCTTGTAACAAATAGGTGGCATACGTTTATTGAAGGAATGATTTACTTCAATATCAAGGTTACTAAAATAATTCTTTTCAATGCCAAAGCTCATTAGATTTTTATCCATTTTGAATGGAGGCTATCGCGTTTCTTAATTCTTTTACTTCCTGCAAAATATTCAATAAATAATCAAACAAATAAACATGCATCTTTATTTGAAAGAACTTTAATACAAGAATATTATTTTGTGCAGATTCAAAACATAAGGTGTAACGAATTAATATTTGGAATATCTTTCCGAAACATTGAAATCAGAAAAGAATATCAAGCAGAGTCGTGGTATTTATAATATCGTTATCAACAATTGATATAAGATCGTCATCAATAGGAAACTAAATATAGATAACAATTTTTTTTTTGTCAATATCAAAGACAGCTAAAATTATTAGCGTTACCTTCTTACTTTATGCATACATACATTGCTATTAAAGAAATTAATGGTTATCTTGAGTAACTTTTGACCTTTGACAGCTATCCAAAAAAGCTTAACTTTTGACAGCTATCGTTTCAATAGTGTCTGTCGATGTACCAGGGTGATTCAATAGTTAATGTCCATAGTGCATATAAAATATTTATACTGCGATGGTTGATATGTAATATCAAAGCCTAATATCTTAAATGCCTATAAGAACAATTTCAGATCCGAAGTGCAAAGGCGAAAGGGGACATGGGGTGAAAATATAGTTTGGAGCTTATTGGGCGAGATTTGAGACAGTGTATGAGACGTGGCTACTGACGTTTGAATTCGGGATCATAGTGATGCAGCCACGTCTGATGCTCTCTCAAAAATTTTGCTTCATAAACTTCAAACCAGCCTTTTCCCCTGAACCCCACCTTTGAAAACACTTATTTTAATATAACAGCTAGGTTTGTGAAACTGAGATGAGTCTTCGATATTCCACATCAACTATCGCTGTACAAATACTTTATACTAGCAGCCTCCGCCAGCTACGCTGGTCAGTATCTCTAAAATAATCTTGAATCAAACGAAACATATTTAAATAAACAATCTTAATATCGAATCAAATACCCACAACTTTTGTCTGATTTATGTAATCTTACATTGGTCAGTTCAAAGTTCATTTTGACGACAAAATACCTCTAAAATGACTAAATAACTGACAAATTACAAAAGTACTAAAGTAATTCAGATTTTTTTAGTAGGTTTTTTTTATCTTGAATTCCACTTGAATTGCTTCTACCTGAATTTGCTTCTGAGGTATGGTGAAACATGTTATTATTTTAGACCATCCGATGAACTTCCTATAGGAAAGATTTATATATATATATATATATATATATATACATATACATATATATAGATAGATAGATAAGGATTCAAAATTTCAGGTTTTTGCGCCGAAGACATCGCCAAATTAGGAAAATGTGAAGTATCTCACCAAGTACTGGATTTAAAAGAATTTGCTTAGTACCATTCAATTAAGCATGAAAAAATGCACTAAAGTATGCGCAAAAAAAAAAAAAAAAAATTAGTAAAATATTAATAAAAAGTCGAAATAAAAATCGTTTAATGACATTTTAAACACGTGAATCGTAGTTAATGTCATTGAATGCGACATTCACGATCATCCATTATTAGCATCTAATCTGATAGTTTGGCGATAATTTTTTGGTCGACGGGATAACTTAGTAGTACCGTTTTTTATTAGAATGAATGATAAATTAATTGCAAATATTTTTTCATGATAATGAATTGTCTTTCACATTCAAAATATTTCTTTTTTAGGTACTTATATTTCTTTTTTAGGTTATCTCGTCGACCAGAAATTATCGCCAAACTATAAGATTAAATGCCAATAATAGATGATCGTGAATGTCACATTCAATGATATTAAATGCGATTCACGTGTTTAAAATGTCATTAAGGGATTTTTATTTCGATTTTTTATTAATATTTTTATTAATATTCTACTAATTATTTGTTTTTTCGTTATTTAAAATAAAAATTATGTCAACATGTATAATTTGGCTTTTAGTTTGGCGATTTGTATAATTTGGCGAAATTGGTCGACGGGATAACCTAGAAGTACCCCTTTTTAGTGATGGTAAAATAATTGCAGATGAAAAAGATATAATAGTAAGGCAAAAACACGATTTAATGACTGCTTGGCATATGACTTGGCGGAGACTCGATAAGTACGCTAATTCTATCAACCTAAATATCCATATAGAGTGTAAACAAACAATTGGTACAATTTGATTATTCCGTCGATCAATTTCGCCAAATTATACAAATGGATATAATTTTTATTTTAAATAACCAAAGAATTAATAAATTATTAAAATATTAATAGAAAAAGAGATAAAATATCGGATTAAAATTAGTTGACGACGTAACAATTTGCAAAACATATTTAATGTCAAAAGAATGTGACATTTACGATCATCCATTATTGATATTTAACCTTATACTTTGGCGACAGTTTTTTGGTCGATAGGAGTTCAAGTATTGCCAAATAATGTAATATTGCCAAAAATGTAAACAAATTATATAAACAATAATATTGCCAATAATATTTAGATGCAGATATATCTACGGATCACGTTGGCACGATTACAACAAAATTGCGATTTTATGCCTCACGTGGTAATCCAGTAATAGTCGTTTATTTATCAGTAAACTATTTCATTATTTTTTTTTCTATTTTAAAATCATACAAATTGTTTTGTTCCATAATTACTAATTGAATTAATCAAATTATTATTAATATTATACCAGATTACATTTTCTTGGCAACGGGAAAGAAAAATGCTTATTTTTTATCGGAAAAATTTTAATTGATTCTGTATGAAAAATAATGAAATTTTGAATTATTAAGAAAAATATTTTATTAAATCAATAAAAAATTAGCCTATGTTCACCGGAAATAGTGTAGCTTTCCAACGGTGGAAGAATTTTTCAAATCCGTCAAGTAGTTTCGGAGCCTATTCAATTCAAACAAACAAACAAACAATCAAATCTTTCCTCTTTATAATATTAGTATAGATATAGGGGGAACTGGGGCACATTTATACTTGGGGCACATTGATACACCCCCTGTACAGCACACAGGGTCATTACAGGAAGTTTCACAACAGCTCCAAAAGGTAATACTAGTGAAATTAACTACATACAGAAAGTTTTGGAATGATTCAATAGTTTGATGAAATCGGATGGGTGATTAATTGTTTTTGTAGGTCAAAAGTAAATTTGAGTTGTACAATTGAAATGGTATTATACAACTGTTCCAGTATTTTCAACCGAAAAGAATACCCTCCCTGGCAAGTAAAGCTACTCTTTATCAGTTTTTCATTCTTTATTGTTAGATAAAGACCCAATTTTTATGATTATAAAGTGTTGGATTTGCGACTCATTTTATTCAAAATGGCTGTATGGGGCACATTGATACAGTCTTTGTCGGCGCACATTGATACAACCTAAATCCTTTTCTAGTTCATTTTTTCATTACCTTTTTTTTTTAACCATACACTCCTTAATTCAATCATTTTTCGTCAAAAATTTCTACTATTAGTTTTTATTGAAGTGAAATAGCTCTAATTTCTTTATATTAGAACATTTTATAGAATTTTTGCAAACAGAAGACGTACAAACTTACACAATATCTAGTGCTAGTAGAATTAACAAAAGAAATGAACGGCAGCCTGGCAAATCTCAAATTTATATAGATTCTCCAGAGAAAATGTATTATCGACATGAAAAATGTTAAGTAAGAGAAACAAGCTACAAAACAGTACGGGATAATTATATTATAAACACAATTTTTAATATAATTATCCTTTATTTTCTGTTTGTAAACCAACTTATAAACAGAAATCCTGGTAATTCTTTCACCTTTCCTAAGAAAAAAGATAATTCTGGGGTTAAAGTGCCAGATATGACAAAGTTACCACAGCCAACAAACAGACAAGGAACAGCCAGAACATCAGGTCATTATACATTTCATTTTGATTGTTTAATTCCGCTTACAAATATATTGTGTGCGATTTTAATGTCTATAAATATATATAAAATGGTTTGTTAACTATTTTTCTATGAAAAATATGCATTGGTGTTATTTTGTCTCCATTTTTCCCAGATGTGTGAAAGTGTATCAATCTGCCCCGGGGATGGGGCACATTGATACAAATTACTTCTTTTGATTTTTTTAAAATTACATGCAAAAATAAGATATAAAACAACGATTGTACATTTTTATAACAAACTACACAGGTTTTGCTGACATCACATAGAAAAATAACCTGAAATTTCTGCTTTCTAGACACCAAAAAAAAAAAAAAAAAAAATTGAAAAAAGCTTTATCAATGTCCTCCAGTTACCCCTACTAAAGTCAATAATTATTGTACCACTCTCATTGTTTGTAGAAACCTATAAGTGTATCTGAAACACCACAGGTGTTTGAAAAGAGAGAGGCATCTAAAGACGCATGTAGACAAATAAAAGGAAATAAGTGTCTTGTAAATCTAATTAAAACTTATGTAAAAAAAGATTTATCATTTTATTGAAAAAAGAAAGGATTTAGTTTTAGAAACAACAACAACAACAAAAAAAAGTAATGGAATGGTTACGATAACTCTCGTCTTTATAGTGCTAATTTAATATAAACTTATTTCGATGGAGAAATTTCACTACATTAAAGCTATCTTATTAAGGCCTACCTTAATTTTGCGGATTTCTTCTTTGTTATTTTAAATTACAGTTCAAATATTTAGGAGTCCAAAAATGCTTTGTTTTTAGTACAGCGATAATAAGAAGCATAATTAAAGCCCAATATGTAAACTGGAAATTAATTTTCTGAAACTGGAGTTGATATTTTAAAGAGTCACAGAAAAGTAAAGACTACATTTTAATGCACAAATATAGAACATATAACATATACACAAATATATATGCTGACTCGATGAGGTGATTATCTGTGCTGGCGGCTCCCGGTCTATATTTAAAATCTACTTAACCTTTTAAGACCTGACCTGCACAATTGTATTGGTGCAACTAAATTAAAAGGAAAAAGAAATTCCTGTTTTTTTTTTTGTGTGTGTGTGTGTGTGATTTAAAGCTGAGTCTGTGTACCCACACAAGTGTATGAATCCTAGACCGGCATAACCTGATATAGTACCTTTTTAAAAACATTTGAACAAATATGATGCTATTAATTAAGGAAAAGAATCAAAGCTTTTTATTTTTATAAAAATTTTCTGATCTTAAAAGAACAAGGTGAAATAAATACCAACATGGCAAAATATTGTATATTGTGAAGAGAAAATATATTTCAACTATCTCTATGCCAGTAGAATGAAGCTTATGCCAATTCAATGCCTGAAACACAATAATTAAATTGAAGCAAATATTTTATAAACATTTTTAGTAATATCTAAATTATATATATAATATCCTTATGAAAACAATATATGAAACGATTTTATGAAACTTCGGATAAAGCGAATGATTATATTTCATAGCTATTCCTCCTAAAATATGGAACAGTTTGCTTTGAACTTATTACATATTATCCTCATTAAACTGCAAGTGTCAAAAGTGGTATTAGAAATTTAAAATTTGAATTTGTTTTCAAGATATTTTTCTTCCAATTTTTATGATTTTTCTCTAATGAAGGCAAGTAAACTGTTTCATTTTCGTAGTAAAAAAACAGAAAAGAAGATAAAGGTAAGGATTATTAGATTTTCTCTTTTTCAGATGATTTCGTCATTTTAAAACTGAAACTAAAAAATAAAATTATAAAAAAAAAAAAATAATTAGTAATAATTAAGTGGTCAAATGCTAAAAACAGAAAATATTGAATATTACGTTAAACTATTGAACATAAATATTTAAAAAGTACGAAAAGTTTTCAATAATAAAACTATTACACATGAAACGCATTTAAAAGTGATAATTATGTCATATGTAAAATGTCCAAATATTAAATATCTTCATATTTAAATTTCCTAAAATAATCAAATTACGACGCGTGAAAGCTTTAAAAGGTGAATTATACTTAAAAAGTTCAAATAATAATAAATAATAATCTTTAAAATAAACTTATTACAACATGAGAAATACATTTAATAGGGAAAATATGTCGTAAATTAAAAGTTTACTCCTCAAACGATTTTCATTCAGGAAAATTTTTATGTGGCGTCACATAGTAGTAAAATAGTTCGGCTAGCAAACATGCTTAAATATTACATCACTTGATGCAGAATAATTACCAGTAAATCTAAATGTATATGCAACGAAAAAAAATTCAATTTATTTTGTACAAATGACTATTCGATAAATATATATTCAAAAATTTGTTTGTTCTTATTATTTAATATAAATAATAAACATTTTAAAAAAATAACATAAAAACATATGTGATGTTACATATTAAAATAGAGGAAAGAATCAACGAATAAGCTATACCTATTCCTGAAAATATCTAAAACATGATCAAAACATAAAACATAAGCGCAAAGTTTCAAAACACAATACTTTTTAAATCCGTGGTTTAAAGCTATAGAGTAAAAAGAAATGATAGAGAGGAAGTATAGCGGCTGGGGGTGACGCCAAAAATGTAACTCTAAAATTCGCTACATTAGGCCTAAACAAAACCACATGCTTTGATGTGCCTATCCGCCCAAACCGATTTAAATCTGCATTTCATAGCTTTCATTTTTTACCGCCAGAAACTGTTATTGAAGATATGATTAAAATTTCGATGAAAAAATCATTTGTGCTGTTATTGGATGTAGAACTAGATCGGAATGTATAAAAGGTACAAATATAGCTCTTTACAAGTAAGAATTATTTGATTATTTTATTATTTGTCTTTTAAAATCAAAATATATGCGTCGTTTAAGATTTTGCTTGAAAAGATAACATTATTTCGTTAATGTGTCAAAATCGTTTGTAATCGGAAATCTAGATTTTAGATCAATATTTGTTATTTGAATTTTCATATATGATTTTAAAAGAATGGTTTCATTACATACTATTTTATCTAAATATATGCATAAACATTTTTCATCTTCGTTATAAAATACTAAAAATTATCGAAAAGAAGAAAACTTTTAACAATGTAATTTTTAGTTTATATAAAATTATTTCAATATTTTATTTAATTTTATTTTGACATTTAATTATTGCTAATTTTCCTCTTTCAGTTATTTTACATGCAAACATTTATTCTAATAAATAATAATACAAAAAAGACCGTTTTAAAAATATACCATTTCTTCTTAAAATATACTTCAGCTGTAATTTATCTCTATGAATACGTCTTATTAATATAAAATTCTTTGCTTGTTTTGTTTGGGCCTAGTCTGGACATTAAAATTTGAACAATAAATGGTTCCATATTGCAAATCATTTTTACGGCATGCTGCATCTCCATCTATCTTTTTTCTCCGTGGTTCAAAGTTGCTTTCAAACAGATTGAGTTTTTTAAATCTCGAACCTAAAAGAAGAATATTTGCCATTAGAGTCATTATAAAAGTCAGAAAGGTAGCAATAATTTTAAATTAACCATTTTAGATAAGCTGATTTACAAATGTGTAATTGATCATACTTATAAATTCCGAAAACAGCCGTCAGTTATTGTGATAACGATGGGTGAGGCTATAGTAACCAAAAAACGCCCCATTTAAATGGAAAAGTATGGCAATGAACTCGATTAAAGCAGATAGTCGCCGCGGCATTTTTTTTCCCAACCGGGTTTTGCTATCTGTAATGTGATTGGTCAGAGCTTTCTGCGTCAAAGAGACATTTCTTAGCGGGAAGGTATTCTATTTGGGGAGAATTGTGAAAGTAGAGAATTTTGAAAGGATGGGCGGGGAAAGTTCTTTTTCAATTCCATAGACTTATTATTTTTTCTTTTTATGAAAATTTGATTAAATCAAGGGTTAGTGGCAAAAGTGATTTCTATAGAAAGAAGATAATTCCCTATAATCCCCATTAACTTATGAGAAAGCGAGGGAGGGCGGGGGAGGATCATCTGCATTTCGTTAGCATTCTGCTACTTTTTAAAGAAAGCTATGTAGAGTTATATGACATAAGTTATATGAGTTATATAGGCTATGTAGATTATTTAATACATAAAATTTTAGATATTATATATTGAGAAGAAAAAATGACGAAGTGAAAATTTAAGAAGAAAGGAGATTTATATTATAAGTTTATTTCATGTAACTACAAATGAGCGATATTAAAAAAAAAAAAAAAGTTAAGGGAAAGGGGGGAAATCCAAATAATTTTTAAAAATTTGTTAGTTTTTAAATTTAACATATTCTTTAAATTTACAATATTTTCTTTTTTTAAATTTTCTGTTAATTCATATTTTGGTTTAGTTATAAATTTATTTAACTGAATTTGTAATTATTCAAATAAATTATAAATTTTACCTTTTTTAAAATATTTTAAATTTAATAATTCTTTTAATGAAACTATGCATGCTCTAAGGATTATGTGCTTGGAGAGAAAAAAATAAAATTGTCAGTAGTTGGGGAATTGTAGAAGGTGAATGATATACTATAAAATAACGAATAGAACAAATGATTTTAAAAAGAAATAATTATAGAGTTTAAGCTTTGTACGATTTTGTGGAAGTAGAAATTTCAGACGACGTTAAATTTAGATGAAATCTTTAAAAAAAAGTGGAAATCAGCGATATGCAAAATTTTTTTAACTTTAAAAAAAATTGCTTTGTTTGTTATTTTGCTGAAGTAACAAATAAAAAATCCGTTGTCTAAATTTCACTTGAAATTTCAATTATGTAATTAGCTTAAAAAATACTAATAATGAAAAATAAAATAAATGAATAAATAAATAAAATAAAATAAACATACTTGACAATACTAATCAATCTAAAATAACGAAATAAAACTCACTGTTATAAAAATGGTCATTTTCAAAGATTAAAAAAAATTACGTTGTTTATTTAAAAACTAAATACGGAATCACTATAGGTTCACTCGAATGTTGATCTGACCGTCATAGAGCTAATTTTATCGAAAACTATTGAATGTGGCACTTAAGAAATTACCTGGGTTATAAAGGCTGTTAATTCGCATATTTACAGACTTCTTTTCACAAGTATATTTACGAAAAAAAAAACAGGAGTGTTACTTCAAATAATTTGTTAGAAATAAAATGCATATTGTGTGAAAAATATCGTCCAAAATATCACATCCAAGGACTGCTGATAGTAATTTTTGAAGACAAATTGTCAATAATTAGCTATGTTATTAATTGGAAATTATCTAGAAAATAGTGCGCGGACAAGGCGGTATTGCAACTTTGTGACCTACTTTCGAAGCGCTCTTTGTATAATGCCATGTTTAAATTTTGCACACGGTTGCACTTTGTTGTACGGAATCTCATCTGTGCGAGTAAAACCCGCACTTGACCGATTGTTGTTTATACTATAATATTTTAGTTGTATATTATATTATTTATATTCAGTATTATATAATATTAACGATCATTGCGATAGTTAAAGAAATCTTTCAGAAATAAGCTTCGTTGTTTTATTTTCATTTTTTTCTGTCGCTAACTTTGTCTGTATTTTCTAACAGATCTTCTGTTATTTAAAAAAAATGAAAACAACATTCGATTACATAGATTATTAATAAGAACATTAGCCAATTTGATGTGCTTCAAATAATAATAATAATAATAATAATATTAATAATAATAATAATGAATTCAGAGGTATTTGAAAACAGCCGTATTATTTCAATTTTAAACTAATCGGATATGGCAATCCCAAAATTTTCTTCTATCTCATCCACGTTAATGTTTCAAAATTCGTTATTAAGCGCCAAAATTATATGGCAAGCTGTGCCCTTCATGGGAATTCTAATAATATGAAGTTCTGTGCATTAGTTCTTGAGACTTGATTTTCGCTAAAACAACGTAAATCATGCAAAATACAGCTTATCAACGCCATTTGTTGGGTGATTTATAAATAAACAGAATTTGCAACAACTTATGTTAAAATCTAACAGTATCTGAAGTTTGGTGAAAATAAGTGTATTAGTTCTTGAGATAGGGCTATGGCGGAAATCGGGGAAGATGTCGCATAGCAGTGCAACCTATAATACGATTTACACTAAAATCTACGCAACATTAAGTCATATTAAGGAATAACCGAATCTGAAGTTTTATGAAAGTCCGTGCATTATTTGTAGAGACAAAGTTATTGCCGCAATCACAAAAAATGCTGAATAGCTCGCCATCTGTTGACTGATTTCTACAAAGATGGAAAGCGTCAATTTATGTCAAGGACTAACTGTATCCGAAGTTTGATGAAAATCCGTGCAATGCCGTGCGAAAGAGGGGCTGGGGGGGGGGGGGGGAGCGAAGGGGGTGAAGGGGGCGACACCGAAATTTAGGGGGCGCCAAATTTATACTATCTAATGTTATTTTTAACCTGTCACAAGAAAATTTCGGGTGGAAGGGCGCCAAGTTGAAACTTTGCTCCGGGAGCAATTTTATCTTCGCACGCCTCTGACTCCATGCATTAGTTCTTGAGATACAGTTATTGGGGAAATTGTGATACATGCTGCATATTAGTGTTACCCTGTTGAGCGATTGACACCAAAATATAGAAAATGTCAAATCATGCCATATACTAACTGAATCTAAAGTTTGATGAAAATCCATGCAGTAGTTCTTGAGATACAGCTATTGCGGAAATCGTGATAATTGCTGCATAGGATTGCCGCAGCTGAAGTTGCGGTAATGCGCCAATGAAGAGCAATCTTGTTGTTCGTGCTTTTTTATCATTTCAACGCAATTTTTTTTTAGTGCTTTAGAGCTTTTTCAGTGCTTTTTAGCTTATTTTTTGACGCCATTTTTTGTGTGCGTGCGAACAACAAGATTGCTCTTGACAACATAAATTATGTGAAAAAAAATCTTATACTATAAGAATTAGAAAATTAAAACAAAGAAACATTTCTCACCAAGCACAATACCCGCCAAGAAGCGTCGAATTCATGCCAAAGGCTCTGACCAATCAGATTGCAAGCTACAGTTTCGATGGCAAAACCCGGTTGGGGAAAAAATTATGCTCGCCGCTATAGTAATAATATCATTCAATCTCCGTAATCTGGTAATATACGTATATATACATATATTTTACAATGTTTTTACAAGCTGCATATCCTTAATACTGACTGGCGGCCGTAACTCGTTAAGCGCTGATCCCTCTAGCATATATATGCATTCTTAATTTGCATAGCAGCAAAATTAATTAAACAAGGCAGAAAAATAGAATTGGGAGAAAAACTATTTATTTTATGCAGACTTAAACTAAGGAATACCGTTAAATTAAGATTGTGAGGCTCGATTGATACATTGCACAAATCATTCAATCTGTTTTATTATGTCAATTTTTATGTAAGAAAAAAAAACAGAAAAAGTTACAGAAATTCGGCAGTTCTACAGATATGGAACAAATTCATAAAATATTAATAAGTTGAAGAAAATATGTATATCAAGAGTTCAAAAATCATTTTCCTGACTTGTCAGTAAGAGCCATCTATGCTGTTGTAAATGTTAAATAAATTAATACTAAAACTAATTTTTCAAAAACAATTGTATTAATGCTAAAATCTGAAAATTTTAGTATCGAAAAGCTTTTAACACCCAACATAAAAAGAAAGAATTTTTGGTACTACTTGGTTATCCCGTCGACCAACTTTGCCAAACTGTACAAATCGCCAAACTAATAGCCAAATTACAAATATTGACGTAATTTTTATTTTAAATAACGAAAAACAAATAATTATTAAACATTAATAAAAATACAAATAAAAAGTCGAAATAAAAATCATTTAATGGCGTTTTAAACACGTTTATTGTATTTAATGTTATTAGATATGACATTGACGATCATCCATTATTGGCATTTATTCTTGTAATTTGGCGATAGATTGGTCGACGGGATAACCAAGTAATTACCGAATTTTTAATAATATTTGAAGAAAAATATCAAAATCTAACAAAATTCTATAAAGTTTTTGCAACATGTTATATATATATATTATGAATCAACGTGTTTTTTTAAAATTATCAAACTTGTACCATAATTTACTTTAAATATCTCTTTTTGATCCAACATAATTTTATTTGATAATGGATTATGTCGCTAACGTTAATAAGATTTTTATCCCAATTTTAGAGTCCTGCTTCTAAAGTATATTTTTATAAATAGAAAAATTAAAATGATCTTCTTATAACACTAACATAATTTGACTCGTCAAGGATCAAGGGAAATAATGAGTTCAGATTATCAGAGACCGAAGATGGAATTACAAGTCTTACTGTGCTTCCGTCAATATCTTTTTCTAATCCCTATAAATCCTATATAAATCTAACATTAAGAACTCCGTTTTTATCCCTCTTAAATCTCTGTTGTTATCGATGAGTCTTGAATAATAACATGCATCTATTCTTCTACGCGGAGAAAAAGGAAATGGGTATGGAAAATAAATCGGTTCTTAATCTTATTAATTGAAATCACATGACATAAAAAATATTTCCGGTTATTGTTGTTGTTGCGTACTATCGCTGCTTCCATGGTTTAATTTAATCGTTTTTACTTTGCGCCTCGCGCAAACGATTTTTTGCTGTTGTTTACATTATGAATTTGCTAGAACTTTTTAAAATGGAATTTTCTTTTGAACTGAAAATGCAGTATGTATTGTATTAAGATATTATAATGATGAAAAGATATGATATGTGCACAATAATGGCCTTATTTGTAATGTGAAAGTTAATATATGTTTTTTTTATACATCTGTGCTTGAATTTACTCCGAAGACATGAAAATTTATTTACTTAAGATATAGAATTAGCTTGATCTCCCGATACATGATAAGGTAAGATTAATACATTCATGCTGTAGCTAAGATATTTTAATTTTGAACATGAATACTGATAATTTAAACATCAGTATTAAATAATATTGAAGAATTTTATAAACAGGGATAGATTCAATATTATTTTGGCATCCCTGCCGGGATATTTTATTATTTAAGAAGTAATATAAGATAATGGAACAAATTAAACGATTACGCACGCCATTAAGAAGTGCTTTTACGCGAATCGCTAATTTACTTGAGAATAAATTAAATGATGAAAATAGAAATATTGAAGAAATTGAGATTTTATATGCTCAATTAGAAGAAAAATGGGTAAATCTAGAACCAAAAGAAAAAGAAATGTTAGATCTTCTTTTAAACGATAAATCATGTACGCAAGAAAATTATGATACGGAATACGAAAGTTTTAGCATGTATGAGGAAAAATTTATTAAGCTAAAAACGAAAGTTCAAAAATTTTTGAAAGTTTCTGAAACTGAAAATATTAAGAAACGGAAATTTAAACTTCCTAAGATAGAATTTAAATTATTCGGGGGAGATATTAAAGAGTGGTTGGCCTTTTGGGCTCAATTTGAAAAGATACATAATGATTCTGATATCGCGAAGGAAGATAAATATCAGTACTTGTTGCAAGCGACGCTAAAGGGTTCTGGGGCAAGTGAAATTGTCGAGTCGTACCCCGCTACTGGTGATAGTTATGAAAATGTTATTGAATGTTTAAAAGCTCGTTTTGGCCGCACTGATATGTTAATTGAAGTATACATAAGAGAACTACTTGCTTTAATGATGAATAACACAACAGGAAAATGTCCAAGAATTCCTCTTTTTAAATTATACGACAAAATTGAAACGTATTTAAGGTCATTAAAAATGTTAGGTGTTTCAAGCGAACATTATTCTGCAATTCTTTATCCATTAATTGAGTCGTGTTTGCCTGTTGAAATATTGAGAATTTGGGAAAGAAATTTAAATTCCATAACCTTGAATTCAAAAGATGAAAGTAAAAATAAATTAGATTCTTTGATGAAATTTTCGCAGCACGAAATCGAAAGCGAAGAAAAAGTCCGTTTGGCTAGAAGTGGGTTTAATCTAGAAAATGTAAACCAAAATATTCATACTGCGCCAAGTAGGCGAGAAAGGGATCTTCCAACGGCCACGGAATTACATAATTCATCGAAAATGAAAAGGGAAATGTGTATTTTTTGTAAAAAGTCACATTTAAGTACCGAATGTAGATATGCTAATAGTTTATCTCATGAAGATAGAAAACAAATATTGATGAAAAAGGGTGCTTGCTTTAAATGTTTAGAAACAAGAAAACACATATCACGTTTTTGTAGAACGAAAATACCACCCTGTGATTGCGGTAAATTGCATTTTAAAATAATGTGTCCAACGAAAAATGATAAGGAAAACCCGATTACAGAAAAGTCGGATATCGAAATTAAAAACGACACTGCTTTATCCAATAAAACAAGTACTCGCCATGTACTTTTACAAACGCTTATTGTCCGACTTAGATGTAATAGTAAGATGAAATATATAAGAATATTAATTGACTCAGGTAGCAGTAAATCCTATTTGTCATCTTTTGCACTGGCCGAAATGGGATATGAATGCATAGGGGAAGAAAATTTGACACATAGTTTATTTGGAGGCACAGAAACTGTATCATCACATAAGAAATATTTGATTAGTCTGAGTGACTTCTTTGATAATTATCGCTGTTGTTTCGAAGTGTTAGATCAAGAAAAAATTTGTTCGGACATTCCAAAAATTCCTCGTGGCTCTTTTATGAGTGAAATAAAGAAGCATAAAATTTTTCTATCTGATTTGAATAACCAGGTTGAATTGCTGTATGAATTTTCACCTAACGAAATTCATGGGCTTATAGGAGCTGATATAGCAGGCAAATTGTACACCGGAAAAATAAAACAATTGATTTCTGGATTAGTAGTAATGGAAACACGTCTTGGTTGGACTTTGATGGGAAAAACCGACATTTTTAACACATCAGATAGCACAAACAGCGTCATGTCACTTCATGTAAATGATGCAAAAATTACAGATTTGTGGAGGCTAGACACGCTTGGAATTCTCGATCCTGGTGAAAGCGGAAACAGACAAGAAATCGAAAAAGTAATTGAAGAGCATTTCAATAGAAATATAAAAATAGATGCAGAAGGAAGGTATGAAGTATCCCTCCCATGGATTGAAAACCATCCTCCGTTACCAACTGGTCGAAAAATTGCTGAAAGACGATTAAGAAGTTGTGTTGAATCACTAAAGAAAACAAGAACTTTAGAAGAGTATGAAGATATATTAAAAGAATGGATAGAAGAGGGTGTTATTGAAGAAGTTAAGAATACTTGTAATGATGAAAGTGAACACTACTTGCCACATAGAGCTGTGATTAAAGAAAATTCGACCACAAGAGTTAGACCAGTCTTTGATGGTTCAGCAAGACAAAAAGATTCACCTTCAATCAATGACTGTTTAGAAAAAGGTCCCAATATAGTAGAACTCATTCCGACTATATTGAATAAATTTCGTGAGAAGAAAATAGGCGTAATTGCGGATATTCGAAGAGCATTTCTGCAAATAGGTTTAAATGAGCGAGATAGACCATTTCTGAAGTTTTTATGGTGGGAGGAAGGCGATCCCGAAAAGTTGAAAATTTTCCAGCATAAAAGAGTTGTTTTCGGTCTTACATGTTCACCTTATTTGCTTGGCGCAACTATCCGATATCATCTGAAGAACGCACCTTCTAGATTTAAAGAAACAGCAGAGAAATTGATGAAGTCTTTTTACGTAGATAACTGCGTCACTAGTGTTGATAATCATGAGCAGCTTGAAAAATTTATTGAAGAATCCAAACTTATTCTCCAGAGTGCTAAGTTTAATCTTCGAGGATGGGAATATAATATCCATGAAACAGTAGTAGAAAACTTCCCAGAAGAAAAGATTATTCCAGTTTTGGGACTAATGTGGAATTTAAAAGCTGATACTTTGAAAATAGATTTGAGAAAATGTTTTGAAGATTCCACTGTTGTAACAAAAAGAAATATTCTCAGTGCTGTTCATAGAATTTTCGATCCCATTGGCTTCACATGTCCTGTCACCTTGGGTCCAAAGATTCTTCTTCAAGAATGTTGGAAATTGAAAGTTTCGTGGGATGCTGAATTACCTGAATCTATTGCCAAGAAATTTGAAAAATGGCGAAAGGATGTTTCTAAATTAAAGGAAATAGAAATCCCTCGATGTATTATTTCCAATTATGAAGCTACAAAGAATATTTCATTGCACATATTCTGCGATGCAAGCAAGAATGCATATTCTACATGTATATTTTTAAGATGTGCGACTGAAAACACAATATCTTGTCAGCTTGTACAGGCTAGGAGCAGAGTTGCTCCAATGAAAACCATTTCTATTCCTCGATTGGAGCTGCTTTCCTGTAATATCGGAGCTAGACTAGCACAGAGTGTTATAAATGATCTTCAGTTGTAACATATCCCGAAATTTTTCTGGTCCGATTCAGCAAATGCTCTATATTGGATCAAAGGAACTGAAAATTGGGCTCCTTTTGTTTTCAATAGAGTTAAAGAAATCCGATATTTGACAGAACCTGAAAATTGGTATCACATCCCAGGATCATTAAATGCTGCAGACCTCCCTTCTCGTGGTTGTAATGCAGAAACTTTAGCGAAATCTAAATGGTGGGAGGGCCCAGAATGGTTACGAAGACCAGAACATGAATGGCCAAAATCCAATGTTGTTCCTGATTTCAGCGTAGTATATTCAGAAAAGAGAAAAACTGTTATTAGCACTACAAATCATGAAGAATCAAAAGAAAAAATTTATAACAGATTTTCATCGTACGACAAATTGATCCGAATTATTGCTTGGATTTATAGATTTTTTACTAACTGTAAAGTGAAACTTGCCAACCGGTTTTCTGGACTCTTAACGCTAGAAGAAATAAACAGAGCTGAAATATCTTTGTTAAAAATAGTACAAAATGAATCATTTTCAGGAACTGAAGATAAACGCTTAAAATCACTTCAATGTTATAAAGAATCAAATGGACTACTTAAAGTTAAGACTCGTATTCTGATGAGAGAAGATAAAAGAAATTTCCGATTTCCAATACTGTTACCCTGCAGTCATCCAGTTGTCGAAATACTTATTCGGACAAGACATCTTAGTTTAAATCATGCTGGCACCCAGATATTAATGAGTAACTTAAGAGAAGATTTTTGGATTTTGAAATGCAGGAAGACTGTTAGAAAGGTAATCAGAAGCTGTGTACGCTGTAAAAGATTCAATTCAAAACCTAAACCAATTATAGAAGCCCCCCTTCCGGAAGATCGTATAAAAGAAGCTGCAGTATTCGAAGTTGTAGGAACTGACTACGCCGGTCCTTTACTTCTTCGAGGCGGTCAAAAAGCTTGGATTGTTATTTTCACATGCGCTGTCTATAGAGCAATACATTTAGAGATAGCCACATCCTTATCTACTGACAACTTTTTGCAAGCTTTTAGAAGATTCATAGCACGAAGAGGTAGACCTGCGATAGTATATTCGGACAACGGAAAAAATTTTACGGGTGCTGAAAATTTGTTGAAACAAATCGATTGGGATGTCATTTCTCAGTACAGCGCAGCTCAGAAAATAATTTGGAAATTTAACCCTCCATCTGCGCCGTGGTGGGGTGGATGGTGGGAGCGTTTGATAGGCATAATAAAAGGGATCCTTCGAAAAGTCTTAGGACGAAGCTCTTTAAATTTAGAAGAAATGCAAACTGTTATTTGCGATACTGAAAGTATTGTTAATCAGCGACCTTTGACCTATGTTTCAGAGGAAATTGATGATTTAACACCACTTACTCCTTCTATGTTTTTACAAGACATCAGAGAATCAGGTATTCCTGATCTTGACTTTTTGGATTCATCGTCTATAAATAAAAGACATGCTTATAGACAACGACTAAAACAAGATTTGCGAAAAAGATTCCGTACTGAATATTTGGGATTTTTGAGACAATCCTCGAAATTTGATAAAAATCCGAGACCTACCCAAATTGGTGATGTTGTTCTAGTGTCCAGCGAGAATGTTAGAAAACTTGAATGGCCGCTTGCCAAAGTTATTGAACTGTATCCTTCTAAAGATGGAAATGTGCGATTAGTGAAGGTTAAAATGAAAGGTGGTGAGTTTCTACGTCCTGTTCTGAGATTGATTCCTCTAGAAATAACTCAAGAAAAAGGTACAGAACTGCATTCTATAGCTCAAAACTCAACATCTTCCGAACAGACTGTTCAACCATATAATAAAGAACTCCCTTTAGATCCTGTTCCTTCTAAACCGACGGTAAAGCTGAATGGGAAAAACTGTTATTTAGATCCTTCTGCGAGTAAGCCGATGAACCAGCATTTTGTTAAAGACTGTGTTAGTGACTCTCCTGTAGTGACTGTTCCTGAAAAACGATCTAAATATGGTCGTTTATATAAACCCAAAGTAAAGTTTGAGTTTCATTGAATTCGAAACTCAAAGGTGGGAGTGTGTTGCGTACTATCGCTGCTTCCATGGTTTAATTTAATCGTTTTTACTTTGCGCCTCGCGCAAACGATTTTTTGCTGTTGTTTACATTATGAATTTGCTAGAACTTTTTAAAATGGAATTTTCTTTTGAACTGAAAATGCAGTATGTATTGTATTAAGATATTATAATGATGAAAAGATATGATATGTGCACAATAATGGCCTTATTTGTAATGTGAAAGTTAATATATGTTTTTTTTATACATCTGTGCTTGAATTTACTCCGAAGACATGAAAATTTATTTACTTAAGATATAGAATTAGCTTGATCTCCCGATACATGATAAGGTAAGATTAATACATTCATGCTGTAGCTAAGATATTTTAATTTTGAACATGAATACTGATAATTTAAACATCAGTATTAAATAATATTGAAGAATTTTATAAACAGGGATAGATTCAATAGTTGTTATCTTTCGTCGGATTATAGAAAGTCTTGAGATGTATCGAAAAATTAGTTAACAAGTTCTCACTGTCCTGAAGATACATAAATTATGTAATTAGAATTTCAAATTAATGTTGCGAATTTGTTAGAATCTGATAGTCATTAAATGTATGCTTGAATAATTCGTAAATTTGTAAATTATTCTTGAATTCTTTAGGAAGTTTGCAGTGTAAATGTATTCTTCCAAGAAATTTTGATCATATGAATTGAATACTAATTGTTAAGGGATGTTAAATTAATAATTTGTTCAAACACACGATTTTCGGAAAATGCTGCTGTGATACATAATTTTATTTAGTAAATCCAACTCGTTGCTATGGCAATAATTTATTTTATTTGTTAACACAGATCGTTGCTATGGTTTTTATTTTACTTTTGATTTATATTTTTTATGTCGCGAGAGTGAGTTGAAATTTAGGAAATTAAAATTGGCATCGGTTCGGTTTTCTTTTTCTTTTTCTTAGATAAGTAAAAAATAATTTTTTGAATGTGTGTATATTTTAAATCGTCATAAAAGATGAAACAGTTGTATTAGAAATTTTCTGCCTAATATTAGTACAGCTGGTGAAAGAACGAAAAAACACTTGAAATCATCTTTCGTTATATTACTATGGTGATTCATCTGTAAGGTAAATTTTTTGTATGTATTGTAAATAATATTCAATTTCAACATCCATTCATACGCCCATTTATTATTTCAAAGTATGTAAATATATTTTATTTCATATTTATTGCCCAACACACTGTTTTTAACATGTCAATACGCTAAATGTTTCTGGAAAAAAACAAATTCTATATTTAATTTAACCCTCTTAGAAGTATGTGTTAATTTTTTATGAGCGTTCACTATTTCATAAGATTTAGACCAGAAATCTGATTAAAAAATAATTATCTTCTTCTCTAAAGTTGTCACAAATTTATGGATGAGTTCTTTGTTTTATTTGAAAATAAATAAAACACAAATTTAACTAGATGTAATCGAATTCATGCTCAAACACCGTAATGAAAAGAGGCTACTGTAGAAAGCTAAAATGTTGTGCTTGTTTTGGCTACTAATTCGTGACATGCAGTTAAATACGAAAGTACCATTTAACCAAATCCAGAAATTTATTTAAATACATAATTTATTTTACATAAAATGCAATTCAATTAAAATTGATTTTAACACGTTTTCTACATTTAGGGCAATATATTCTGTAGGGGAGAGTGTTGTACATTGGGACAATTTTCTCATTTTAATTTTTTACTTCAATGATTATAATTCGATTTAAAATTTGAAGGCAGCATTTCAAGACACCAACATTTATCTCTATAATATAGGGTAGATATGCCAGTAATGGACACCCTTAAGGAATATCTTTAAAAAATATTTTTTTATTATAATTATTATATTCCAATTTTTTTCATATTATATTAATCTTTCAACAATATTTAACTAATCCCATAGTTACATCTCCCAATAGAAATAAAAACGCAATTTTTAATAATAGAAATACGCCTAAACATCCAAAATCCCAGTAATGGACCACCTATATTCCAGTAATGGACACCCTACGTTCCAGTAATGAGCCACCCTACAAAAAATAACAGATAATTGATTTTTTCAATTGTATTTTGCTCCAGAACTTAATGAAAGCATGCTAATAAAACAAAATATTAAAACTTAAGTTAGAAAATCATTACATTAAAGGATTTATAATGAAAAAACATAAAACAACATATTTAAATTTAAGTTATGAATTTATTATAATCAGTGATTTATAATGTAGATATAAAACAAAATATTAATGATATTATTAAAATTTTATTACATTAAATGATTTATTGTAAAGACATAAAACAAAATATTTAAATTTAAATGATTTATAAGATAAAGACAATGTTTAGATAAAATAAGACGATTAAAAAATTATCCAATCTTCATTCATATCTTTATCTAAATGATGTGCTGTGCAAATATGAAATATAAATAACAAATCTTCAATTTTGTCATCTCTTTCCGATAGTCCAAACTATTTAATATGGAATTTTAGAATGCATTTAAAATGATAAATGTTCTTGCACTATCTAACCATATTCAGATAATCATATAGCTCATCAATTTGGCACATAGATTGATTCCACAATTTCCCTTGAGAGATGCTTATATGGATATATTATAATCAATGGAACAATCTCACTATTTGCTGAAAAACACCCCATAACAGTGATTTGTTCTTTTTCGTTATTCAGTACTACATAATACACATCTTTAACTGATTTTGCCCCACCAGTGGCCGCGAGGTTCTGATCTCCAAACTGGTAGACGGTAGGTGCTGGGTTCGAACCCAATCGCGACCGTCGGCCTAACCGTTCGAAGTTTTCCGTGGTTTTCTTCGAACCTTGCGTAAATACGTGTTAGGTTCCCTTAGAAAGACCCCCACGGAGGGCAACCCACCCCATAGGGCCTATATCCCATAGCGTAGATAATCGGCCGACAAAAGTACACCACTTTAACTGATTTTGGTTCCAAAATTTTCCCTGTTTTAAAGAGCACAAAAGAAAACCAGTTTTAACTGCATTGAAACTTCTCTCTGTATGCTTTAGAATTTGGAAGAAAATATTAGTAATATCTTCTTTCAAATATGATTCTACATTTCTGAACCAACTTAAAACAACTTCTTTTGTAACGGCACATCTAGATTTTGCCAAATGTTCTGCTTGTTTTTTGGACCAATTTCGGATGACTTCTTAAAAACAGCTATTTATAAAGATATTGCCTTTATTAAATTCTAGTAGGTAAAATTTAAGTATTAAATTTGAATATTTAGCTTTTCAGTTAAATCAAAATATTTTATCTCTACTGAAATTACACTTTTAGTATTGGTCACTTGGGTTGTCCATTACTGGAAAATCACGAAATAAGCAATCTAGTAATGGACCACCCCTCCTAAAATCTTAAAAATAAATAAAATTTTGCAAATGACCATTGCTATATGAACTTTAGAGTTTTATATTACTATTCAAACAAAAACATTCAACTTTTACAAGAAAATAAAGAAGATATAAATTAAGTAAGTAAAGTCAGCTCTTAGCATGTTCATTAAGATTTTCAGTAAAACTGTGAAACTTTATTTTCTGCTTTCTAATTGCATTGATGAAAAGTGTAAAAATATAATCCAGATTATAGAGCATGCAAAGGGGGGGGGGGGGGCTAAGAAAAAAATAATAAAAACTTAAGTATCATTTATTATTTTTTTAAAAACTAAAAACTGCGAGGTGGCCCATTACTGGAAGATGGTCCATTACTGGCACATCTACCCTATTTTTAGAAATTCAGTGGATTTGAAAATAAAAAATTGCCACTCATTTAAAGTAAGGAAGACAAACTGTCCCAAGGTACAACAGGATGTTATACCTTGGGACACACTATGTTGTACCTTGGGACACACTGCATAATTTAGGTAGATTTCGTATGAAATACAACCTGTTGCAATCGCACCAGTTTATCTATCTATCTATCTATCTATCTATCTATATATATATATATATATATATCTCACTTTTTTAGACACGATAACTTCTATAATTCTTCACCAATCTCCACCAAACTGGTACATAAAATCAAAGAGGATAAAATCTCGGCTAAGTTCGCTAATGGGCAAAATCGGACCAAGGGGGTCGGAATAGGGGGCGTTTTTGTGAAAACCGAAAAAGCGCCATAACTTTTTAATTAAAGTAGATATCGAATCGGTTTAAAGTTTATATTGCTTCTTAAAAATGGGCCAAAAGTTTATGCATGACAGATTTTTGGTAAATTTAGAAATGGGCTCAAGGGGCGAAAAAAACAGGGTTTTGGAGAGAAAAAAATTCATAACTTCGTCAATTTTTAAGATATCAAGTCCAACTGAATTTTTTGTAAATGTTCTTAAAATTATCTAAAACTTTTGTATTTACAAGTTTTTGATAGGACCAACTTTTACTGATGAAAAAAATTAAAAACGAAACGAAAAAGGGCGGTGAAAAAAAAAGAGAAAAATCCATAACTCCGTCAATTTTTAAGATATCAAATCTGATTAAATTTATTTTACATCTTCTCAAAAATATCTACAACTTTTATATTGACAAGTTTTTCATAGGACCAATTCGTATAGCAAAAAGAAATTAAACCAAAATAGGAGTTGGAGAAAAAACCTCAAATCCAAACTGCTTATATTCTTACTCTTTTTTAAATTCATTTTTGATTTTAAACGCATCCAAATGGTAGATCCTCTTATTTAGAAACTATATAAAGTGACGCATTGGTCAATTTTCTGATAAAGACAGAATATATTTCAAAAAAGGCTACCAAAAAGGGTATTTTGAAAAGAATTCATCGGGTCTGAAAATTTAAGGAAGTATTCAAATAAGAAATTGCGTTTTTTTCTGACACGTTTTTAAATCCATTTTTGTTTTCAAACGAATCCAATTTACAGATCCTCTTATTTTAGAACTATATAATGTGATGCATTGATCGGTTTTTTGATAAAGACAGAATATATTTCGAAAAAGGCTACCAAAAAGGGTATTTTGAACAGAATTTCCCGAAGTCTTCGTGATTTGAAAATTTAAGGAAGTTTTCACATAGCAAATTGCGTTTTTTATGACTCGTTTTAAAATCCATTTTCGCTCTCAAACGCATCCAATTTACAGATCCTCTTATTTAGGAACTATATACTGTGACGCATTGGCCAGTGTTTTCATAAAGATAGAATATATTTTTAAAAATGCTGTCAAAGTGAGTATTTCTCACAAAATTTTTCGAAGCAATCATGATTAAAGAATTAACGATGTATTCAAACAACAAATCGGTTATTTTATGACTCATTTTTAAATTCAATTTTTTTCTCAAATGCATTCAACTGACAGTTTTTTGTTATTTAGGAACTGTATAATGTACTGTTTTGTTCGATTTTTTAATAAATTCAGAATTTATTTCAAAATATGTTGTCAAAATGGGCATTTGAGCTGAATTTTTCTTAAGATGATTCTGATAAAACCAGTTTTGAGTGAAAAATGAAATTAAAATTTTTTCATAAACGGCCAAATGAAGTTATTAAACTGGGTTTATCTCTAATCATATATATATTTTTTGTTGAAATGAGCGCTCTTCGAAATCTACCTCCGCCTATAGGCCCAGTCGACAGGGATTTTGAAAATGGCAAAGTGTAAAATAACACGAAAAGGTTATTTTAAGTAACTTTTAACAACAAACTCCCATGTAACATTTTTTAAAAGAGCCCATAAATAACATTTTTACTTTGTTTTAAAAAAATATGCTAATATATTAATAAGATTTAATACTACATTGATAACTGTTATAGAGGTAATTTGGTGATAAAAATATAAAACAAATTACAGATTCTCATTAAGAAACTGATTTTAAAAAAGATTTTTTTATTTGATAATTGCTTTCGGAAGTCGGGGAAAAATATTCAAAGTATGACTTCTTTTTATACACAATGGAAATTAAAGTTTTCCCTCTGATTGAATTTAGCAATGTAACCTCAATTCACTCATCCTTTAACAATATTAAATATATCCACTAAACTGTTAGTTACTAAAAGCAGATAAGCTAGAAAGTAATTCATAATTTAAGAGAAGAAAAATCGAAATTCAAAGGAATTCTGCATAAAAGGGTAGAAATAAGTATCGTAAGTGTAAAAATGTAAAACATTTACAAAAAGTTTACATTTTACATTTACACCTAAAGTGTAAAAGTTGGCAAGTATACATTAGATATATAATAATTTTTTTTTTACAATAAGTAATACAGTATTTTGTAGAATAACAATAATATTCTCATACCAATGAAACTTTTTTTAAAGGAATTAGGAAACAAAACTCAAGTTTTCATCATTGACAAGGACATCAACTAACTTTAGATACACAGAACCATAGAAGAGAACAAAAATTTCCCAGATACTTTTGCAAGAGAGTAATCTATTTTCCTGATTTCTTATTTCTAACACATCTGCGGTGTGATCATAATCAATATTGTCACCCTCTTTAGTACAAGATAAAACGAGTTTATCATTCACAGATAAAAAGATATTTTGTTCTGGAGGTGGTCTTTTCATTTTTTTCCTACAGCAGTCTTCTGCTTGCAGTTTCAACTTTTACTAAAGAAATTCTTAAAATGCGAGATTTTCCTTTTCTTCTACACCCATTGTTTTACAAGCAGTAGTTATGAAAAATGACGATATCATTGCTGGAGTTTTGACATTTTGAGAATGTGAAGATAAAACTTGTTATGCATACATCTGATAACACATTTGCTGCTACAAATTCAGCTGTTTCATTCAACATTGCATTTAAAAAAGTTTTTAAAATGCATTTCCAATACTACTACAACATATATTGTGATTGGCTGTCCAGAATGCGATATCATCTATTCATTACAATAAGACTTGTAGTATGTTTTCTGCGCCCCAAATACAGTACAGCCAATGCTGTAGTTTAGGGGAAGAATAGATGGGAATTGTAAATAACATTATTTCAACTTTCCGGCATTTCTCTATTGTAAAAATGGAACTATGGCTGTTATGCTATCCATGATTTACAACATAATACACTACATAAATGTACCTTTAAAATTGATTCAAAACCTAAACAAATATATCAGAACATGTGTTCTTTAGAACATTGCATCACATGAAAAGAAAAAGGTTTATTGGGAATTACCAAATTCATATTTGCAAAGTTCAGTCATTATAAATATATATCCAAAATAAAGTTGAGTTGTTTTTATTATTGTATGTCGCATGTTTTGTGGATTTTTCTGTAACAAAAATAATAAAAATATGTTTATTTGTGCAGATTATAACAAACTACGCATTTGTTTCAATGTCCCAAGGACAACATAGTTTGCTGTCCCAAGGTACAATCATCATATGGTTTAAATAAAATCAAAATGATGGTAAATCTAGAAGCACTATCATTATTTTCTCAAAGTCATGTAATAATTATGTAATAATTATGTATTTTCAATTTCAAACGATTCGGTTGGGTAGTTTTTACGTTGTTATATGCGGACAGACAGACAGACAAATGGACAGACGGACGGATTGAACGACAACTATATGTACTACGTATTTACATAATTACGAACGCACCTAAAAATGAATTGCAATTGACTTCTTGTAAAAGTACATAGTTCAAAAACGAAATTTGAATGGAGGAAAATATTTACTTTGGACTAGTGAAATTTTATTTTTTTCGCTAAGTCGTTTATTTATTGCTTCTGATGTTATCTGTTGCAATGATGATATCAGTTGGTTATAGGTCACTATTAGGCATAAACAAAAGTTCATTGTTGCCAATAGTTTTTTAGAAATTGTCAATGTCCCGAGGTACAAGCGTCAAAAGGTACAATGATCTCCCATATTCATTGAAATCTTAGCTAAATCCCCTGGTGTTCTTAACATAAATTCAGCATAATGTTTTTAACTAGTAAGATGTAAATATTATAGATGTAAATATTTTCTAGAATACTAAATAACTTTACTAAGTTCACTTATTTGGGAAGAGTTACATATCCTGTTCTGACTTTTTTTTTTCTTTTGTAAACTTTTTTTGGCTTTAAAGGAATCGATGTTGTTTCGATCTCCAGCTTTTGGGGTTGCTTTTTTACTACTGGAATAAACTTTATTTTTATTTTTATTTTTATTATTATTTTTTTTCATTTAGCATGGGTTTTTTTTCGGAAAAGCTTATAGGTGTTGTTTTAATTTGACATTTATAATAAATATATAAAATTATCAATAATTATATAATTTTTATTTATAGATGTATATATTATGTTTTTATACATGTATAACTCTGTGTATAATCACTTAAATATAGAAAGATACATAAAATGTAAATACAGAAAAATATTTATATAAGCATCGTATATAAACATATTTTTTGTATGTGACATAATACATTATTGATAACATTTATTAAATAGATATAAATTATTGAATTGTTTATAAATTATTAAAAAATCATGTTTTTGCGAAATCTGACAAGTTGCTAAAATTAATTTTTGTTGCCATTTTCAATTTTTTCGCTAATCGTGACAATAAGAACAGGATATGGAATTCTTCCCACCTATTTCAAGATTATTAAGACTGCGATTTTAAATCGCTCTTTCACACATAATTATAATCCCGTATTTTTAAACAACAACAAAAAATAATATCTGAAAAAAATGGGCTTCATTAAATGGAAAAGATATCTAAAAACGTTTTAAAAATCCATATAATAATAAATAAAATAATAAATCTGATTAAAAAAAAACTCTTTATGATTTGGTTTTAGATGTTAATTCGTGATAATTATTTTTTACTAATTATAAGAATCCGAGTTTACTAGAGATAACTTGCTAAATGAATAAACCCATTCAATGCAATTGCAAATGTCTATAAATAGTCCCTCCCTTCCCAAGGGATTTCACTAAATGATTAATCTATTAAAATGATGACTAATTATGATATCATTTATTATTGCTATCATTTATTATAATTTTTATAATTTCCCGATCCATTTAATGGAGCTTAATCTTTTAACTAGCTAAAATAATTAACTAATCAAATAATCAAACTCATTTAATGAAACTAGTTAAATAATTAAATTCGTTTAATCAAACTAGTTAAATAATTAAATTTATTTAACAGAATTTCACATGTTTATAATCAATAAATACATTTATATAAGAAAAAATTGAAAAGAAAATGCATCAAAAACAATTGGTACTTGCGAAAATAATGTAAATGTTTTCTATATTTGGTACCTAGAGTAAGTATATCCATGTTTAACGTCTCAGATTGCGTAAAATAACTTAGATTTACAAGCTATTTTAATTACCGAAAAATGTTTTATCCATTACATGAAACAAAATATTACATATGTTTAAAATTTCATATAGTTATAAATAATTATCCATGTACAATCTTTTTGAATTAAAATATGAAGTAATTGGTTAAAAGATTATAAGTCACCAATTTATTTTCCTGTTTTAAATGCAATTGGATTTTAAGCTGATTTTTTTTTAGAAACAATCGCATAATAAGAACTTTACTTAACATATTAAAGCATAGCACGGCAGTGCTATGCTTTATTTATTTCCAGTGTGACCCCGTAATGTTATTTTAATACGGAATTTAACATTGAACGAGTTATTTACTGATATACCATTGATGTAAGATCCACACTTGGCAGAATGCCCAGCAGATTCCATTCAGACTTTAGGGGGAATAGCTTATGAGGCCGAAATTACTTCAACGTAGTTTTCATTTTTATTCTGAGTAAAATTTTATTTCTAATTAAATAGATTGTTCTCCTTCTATCAGTTCTCGGAATAAGCCTTTCCAAAGTATATATTTCCCCCTACATTTTTGTCAATTTTAATAAAAGCATGTCTTTTTTTTTACATTTATATTTATGGCTAATAAGCAGTTTTAACGATTGCTTGGCATCTGACTTGGCGGCTATACGAGAAATTCGTCAATTCTAACAACCTAAATATTCAGGGCACATGTATGTCATACACTCACTAGGATTTACTTGGCGTCAAAATGGCGTTATTTTGCCCAAATGTGGTAACCCTGATATTGTTGTTTATTTTTTGGTAAACTGTTTATTTACTTTAATTTTTCTTTTATTGAAATTATATAAAATGTTTTTTGTTCTACAGTTAATAGTTTTTAAAATTTAATATATTTAAAAATTGTTTTATTTATTGTTATTTTTTTAAATAATAGAAAATAATTTAAAGATGTATCTTTAACCAGTACTCGAAAATGAGGTTTTCGCCAAATTGACGTTGGAAAAAAAATTGTTCCAAACCTTATAAGTATATGACATCTGCGCCATATTCATATCTAACGCATGCAAATAATATAAATAAATAATGTACACAGTAATGTAAAGAAACATATTTAAAAAATTGCTAATCTAGTATATTTTAAAATCACGCCATGTTGCCGTTACTTCTAAAAAGATTAAGTTGCGCTATATTGCGAGTGAAAAGTTATTAAGCTAAATTTAATAATCATACCTCTAAATTGTCCTTTTTATTATTCTTGTCTTTTTATAACTTATTTCGTGTAACAGAATTACAATGTAATTTTAAAAACAGATAACTCAATTACAGAAACAAAAAAGTATCCCCCCCCCCCAAAAAAAAAAAAAAAAAAAAAAAAAAACTCGACACATCTAGGGTGGTTTAATAAACAAACTCATCTCGAGATGGTACTAACGTCCCCATTTTTGACATGGACTCGCTCTTTTCGCCCATGCGCAGTTCTGTCCAGGTTCCTCTCAAACGTGGTTCATCAGTACTAGACATTTTCCCACATTTTGTACGCGCTTCCACAAATTTTCTTCAAAGGATCTAATTGTTTAAAAAATAATTCCCTCCAATTAAAAAAATATACAGAGGTCAATGGACATATTTCCTGTAGCAATTAATCATTTTTACGTGATAAATAAAAAATAAAATTGATTTTTTTTCTTTTGTAAGAATTAAAAATGGTACATTTACGACGTCATATTAGAAATGAAACGGAGATTTGCAAAGATTTCGTACAAATACAAGAATCGTCAACAGAAAGCAAAATGAATCATGATTTTTAAAATAAAAGGACATTTTCAAACATTGATCAAGAAGTTTCTAACAGAAGAAATATAGAAAATAAGTAAATTGAACTTTTTTCTACCTATTGTCTCTGCAAAATAATAGAAAATAACTTAAGTATATATATGTAACTGGTATTTGAAAGCGAGTTTTTTGTTACATTGACATTAAAAAAAAAAAAAAAAAAAAAAAAAAAAAAAAAAGCACCAAACCCAGTGCATATAATGATATTTGCGCCGGGATTTCGTACTTACACCACATTTTTAAAAAATTCTTCGTCTTATATGTTCGAAGAAAATCAAAATAAATTTAGGTGAATAAAAATTTTCAAAAATTATAGCATTTGAGAATAATAGTGTTTCATCCTTGGTATGTAATGAAACTAGTAAATCTGCAGAACTGGGTCTTCAAAGATATCAATTTTTTAAGGCTAAACCGCATAATCATCAGCTACTTGGCATAAGACTTTTCGGCACTGCAATAAATTCGCCAATTCTATCAACCTAAATATTCAAATCCAATGTAAACAAGTATAAACAATGTTTACAAATATATTTTTTTAATTCCCGATTTGGTGATTTTTTTAAATCGTGCCTAAATTTGTAATGTTACAAATAATTAATCATTGGATAAAATAAATTTTAAATCAACGGTACTACTTGGTTATCCCGTCGACCAAAACACTATCGCCAAACTATAAGATAAAATGCCAGTAATGGATGATCGTGAATGTCACATTCAATGACATTAAATACCTATACGTATTTAGAAATGTCATCAAATGATTTTATTTCCACTTTTTACTAGTGTTTTACCCATTTATTTGTACTTTTGTTATAAAAAAATGCCAATATGTATAATTTGGCTATTAGTTTGGCTACTTATATAATTTGGCGGAATTGGTTGAAGAGATAACCAAGTACCGAATTAACTTGTATTAAATTCATTATTCCGATGATTTTAATATGATAAAACACTACACGATTTAATTTTTAAAATATCGCAAAGAGTTTTTGTTGAAAAATAGCTGTTTTTTATACTTTAAGTTAATATTTTTATGGTACTACTAGGTTATCCCGTCGTCCAAAAAATTATCGCCAAACTATAAGATTAAATGCCAATAATGGATGATCGTTAATGTCACATTCAATAACATTAAATACGATTCACGTGTTTAAAATGTCATTAAGTGATTTTTATTTCAACTTTTTATTTGTATTTGTATTAATATTCTATTAATTATTTGGTTTTTCGTTATTTAAAATACAAATTATGTCAACATGTATAATTTGGCTATTAGTTTGGCGATTTGTAGAATTTGGCGAAATTGGTCGACGGGATAATAGAGTAGTACCATTTTTATAAAACTTTTGGTTCACTATCTCTATGAGTTAATAAAATTTAAGCACATTTGGAATATTCATAATGCGTCACCTTTATGCACAGATGTCTAATACTTACCATGTTGGCGCAGTTTTTTTCTGAGGCCAATTTGGCGAAAATTTTCTTTTCAAATGTATATCACATATATATTTTTTAATTATTTTCTAATATTTAAAAAGGAAAATAAAGATAAATAAAAAAAAAGTTTATTAATAACTATAAAACAAACGATCTACATAATTTTTTTTAAATAAAAATGATAGAAAATAAACAATTTATTAATAAAATAAACAACGATAGCCAGGTTAGCATGTGAAGCATATAATATCCATTTTGTTCCAATCACGCCAATGTATTGCATATATGACATCTTGATATCTATCCCCAACTTTTCTACGCTGAACCCTGCCCAGAGCTCCGATAGCGGTTTGAAGTTCTGTCGATGTTAAATTTCAATTTGGGGCAGAATTTCAATTCAAGCATTGATTTATTTATCAAGAAGCTTCTAAGTGAAGAAATACAGAAAATAAATAAACATGAACATGACGTATTACAAAAAATAAAAAAATAAGTACATTTTATTGATACTATGTCTTGAGGTATTGTTGGAGGAATATTATATTGTCTAGAGGTGAATGTCTAAAATTATACTAGACATTTATGACGTCATATTGGAAATGAAACAGAGATTTTGAAATATTTGGTATCAAGACAGGAAGCATGTACAGAATTCAGATCTAGATGTAAAAAAAAAGTTAACGATTTGGAAATGGATCAATGAAAATCTGTGCAAAACCCAATGGAGAAATGAAAATCCAACGTAGATACCACGGAGATAGATAGAATTTTTAATTGGGGGTGGTTTTGGAGTCTAGGTATAGTATCATGATCGGTATGATCTGGAAAAATAAATCAGAAGTATTTCATCAAATAAAATTTTGTTCAAAAATCTAATTAAACTTTGAGGCCCTTTCACAGTTTTGCAGAATTGCTAAATTGTAACTAAAGTGCTTCAACACTCGCTCATCCTGCTTGCACATATGAAGCCAACATGATGTTTAATCTTGAATTAGTTATACACTCAAATTTTTCATCACCATATTCTTTTTTAGCATAAAATGGAGCTATTGCAACAATTTAATAAGAAACATGGAACTTACAATGTGAATATGCACTAATATATTTTTTTGCGTCAGAGGAAGAGAGAGAGAAATTATGAGCACCTCAGACGCTCTTGAGCGTACCCCCCCCCCCCTCCATAATTCACTTCTAGCTATGTCCCTGGGTAAATTACATCAGTAATTGTGATGCGATACCACATAAAGGAAGTCCTGATGATCATTTTGAAATGAGCTCATCTGAATTCAGTAGTTATTAAAAAACTTGAGATATTAAACAAAAACATAATTTGCAGAACAAATTAAAAAAAACAAAATTTATTTCCTGCTCTATTTAAGCCCGAGAAGGGACAGATATTAAGATATTTGATTTATTTATTTCTACATTTAGTATTAAATTTTTGTATCAAATAATTTAAATTATGTGAACATTAAAAAAATAAAAATGAAATTCAAACAATATGATACTTAAAAACCCTAAATCTTAGATTCGCTTCAAACGAAATCGAAATAAATCTTAGACTTTTTTTCCAAACTTAACTTGCAAATACTTGTTTTGCAGATTTTGTATAATGTTTACGGTAGGTATAGATAAAAAGAATAGACACATCTAAAAAGCAAATATTCAGAAAAAGTCTAAGAGTTATTTCGATTTAGTTTGAACGGAATCTAAGATTTAGGGTTTTTAAGTATCATATTGTTTGAATTTCATTTTTATTTATTTAATGTTCACATAATTTAAATTATTTGATACAAAAATTTAATACTAAATGTAGAAAAAAATAAATCAAATATCTTAATATCTGTCCCTTCTCGGGCTTAAATAGAGCAGGAAATAAATTTTGTTTTTTTAATTTGTTCTGCAAATTATGTTTTTGTTTAATTTGATTCATTACTGATTTCTTTTCTTTCATTATTGCAATAAAGCACGAAATCAAACGGCCATTATATGAGAAATTACACAGCTGATATCCACGCTTTGTGATATGACAGAAATTCGTTCAAAATTGTTTGTCATTCTTATATTACTAAAAATATGCAATAGTTCCAACTTATTGTAACTATTCAATTACTTGACATTACTATGTGTTATGCATTAGTTTTTAAAATATGCATAGCTGTTAGCGTTTCATGCAATAACTTTCTTTTCAAAAAAGGATATCAAAATAATTTGTATAAGATAGACTATAAATAACAACGCATTTTCCTATTTAAAACGCAAATGGATATAATATTGCTAACGACATGTTGGGAATCAATAGCCGCAAATAAAAAATATATATATATATTGAATGAGCTGAAAAGTTTTAGAGTGAAAAAGTACACAAATTTTTTCTCTTAGTGTAGAGAACTACTAAGTGTAGTATAATTAACTAGTTTCACTAGCTTCTGTGTCGAAAGAAAGAGGGAAGGAACAAATGACTAAAAATAATTCGAAATTTAAGTTTTTTTTTATAAGCACATCTTTAATTTTCCATGATTTTATAAATAATTTTAATAAATTAGCTTCTTATAATAAAAAATATTCTTATCCATATAAGTGCTTCCATACAAATACAATAATATTTATTTTATATAACAGTGGAATTGATAACTTCTTAATGTACGAAAATCTAAATGTCTAAAAAAGCATAAATTTTATTCACCTATAGCTGCCAACCTTTGTGTTTTTTTACTAGAAAATGTTGACTTTTCTATTTGTAATCGGCAGATTATGATGATTTACAGAGGAAAAATTTACTATAAAATTTTTGTGGTGCAAAAAAGCATAAGATGTTGATAGCTATGTTAAAGTGTTTTATGAATTCGAAATGCCAAAACAGCTAGTAAAATATACAAGGAATTTATTTTTGTGAGAAATTTCACTGTACATCCTCTGAATTGGTTTTTCGTAATCTTGAAGTCTAATTGATGTCCTTATTATTTTTCAAACAAATTTTTTTTGAGAGCGAACATTAAAAAAACCAAGTTTCATGTCAGTCATTAAACAATGAAAATAAGTTGCGAATTAAATCTATTAAAATTAGGTGGGTGGCGAGATCAAATTATTGGGTGGACTTGGGCCCCATGAGCCCATATAATTTGGCGCCACTGTTGGGGAATGAAAAAGTGATATAAAAATTTCAAACGTTTATATATTAATACAAACTAATTTATGTTCCATACCACGTAAAATAATTTACATTATGTTTGATTTTTATCTATCCAATTATTGGGAAGTACTTATGTAGTGCATTAAAAGGTATACATAACATTTAATATGGTTTCAAATAGCTACCAATAGACTTTTTATACATATTAAACAATCAAATTAAATTTTATAAAAGCCCACACTACTTAGTAAAAAAGACCCGGATGATAATGTAAAGTCTATGGGGGGCGTTCTTTTCAAATATCTCGCTCAAATGTTAATATTTTGACATGATTTTTTTTTCATAGGATATCTGAGATGATCCACAACCGGGCTAATTTTTACTTTTTCGATTTTGATTATATTCTTTTTATATTAGGATAGTTTCAGTTTCATAACCGTTTCAAACCGGTTCTGAAAGTTAGATTATTTTTAAAAAAATCTGAAACCAAAATCGAAAATGTAAAACCTAAGCTGGTTGTGGATCGTCCTCTCCTCAGCTATCCTATACAAAAAAGAAAAAAATTGCGTCAAAATATTAAAATTTGAGCGACATATATGAAAATAACGTCCGCATAGACTTTACATTATCATCCGAGTATTTTTCAGTCAATAGTGTGGTGTTAAGAAATCTTTATGTCATTTTCCTGTTTGAAATGCAATTGGATTCAATATCACTTTCATGTTTTTCATAAAAAATGTAACTCATTAGCGATATGTTATTCATTAGTGTACTAAAGAGCTGATATCTGATTTGTTAGTCAGTAGATTAGCATAATTATTCCATAAATATTGTTTTACAGTGAGATATTGCTTACAGAAATTTGCTGAAAACTGTTTAATATTCCATGTTTCATAAAACGTTTGATACTTTCAAATTGTTTTAACGACTCAATTACCGGAAAACATTCGATGACATGCATTAAGAAAAAAAAAATGCTCGTAATACCATTTCCCAGTCAGATATTAGCTACTGCATTTCAATTTAATCAATCAAGGAAATTGTTTATCACGTAAAACACGTAATATTTGCAATTATGTTAAATATACAGTTACTGATTTAAACTACATTTCATGCAATAAGAAAATAAATTACGTAATATCTGTTTCAAATAGTTCTCAGTGTAGTATTTTTTTTATTAAAATAAAAAATAAAAATAAATTGATAAAAAAATTTTAAAATATCAGATCATTTTCAATTGAAATGCAGTTGGATTCTATTACATTTTTATGCTTTCTCCTGATCTAATTACACAATAAAAATACAATTCATTAATAGTATCTTGTCGTTCATTATGATATTGAAAAACGAATAATAGATCAATACGTAAGTAGATTACATAGTTTTTTCATAAGCATCGTTTCCCAGTGAGATTATTAGTTACGGAATCTTGTTGGGAAAATTCCATTTAATCAGCACAGTGCATATCTGTTTCCTTCAGGTTCAACAACTTTTGGACACTGAAAACTTTCACCGTGGCCCCTAAAGCCGTTTAACAGGTGATGCAGAATATGATGGAGGACAGATATATAGCTCGAGGATGTAAATCTAAATGCAAAACTTGTTGAAATTTGAGAATTTTATCTAATCTCTGTCACAACATGCTTGTTAGGTGGTAAATTATTTTTTAATGAAATTATTCTAATTAGTATGCAAATAATAAAACTAGCTATCTGATATTAGAAGCAAATACACAAATGGAAGTAAACATTTATATTTTTGAATTGTTGAGATTAATGCATATAGATGAACATAATATTTACACCAACTTTCCTGTTTTGTGCAATGAAAATTCTTAGGTAGTACATTGTGTACAGATATTATTTCACATAATATTTTGCATTAGTAATTCACTTTAAGAATGCATCGAATATTCGGTATTTGGTCTCTTTCAACCATGCAAGCGAATATAAAGTTAGGGTAAATATCAATTGATTCGGCCAGCCAAATATTCAGCTTGGTGAATATCAAACAATTCGATCTACAGAATATGTAGTATGGTCTAATGTCAAAATATTTGGCCAAACCGAGTAATTGAAAATATCTTCTGAAAAATATTAAAAAAAAAAAAAAACTTTTATTACTTATGCTTTTAACTGTTAATTTATAAAGAGATTCAGAACGATCAGAAGCAAAATAATTATTAAATAAGAGAATGTTGTTGGGTGAATTTCACATGAACTGCCAGTTTCATGTCCTGATGTTTAAATCTAAATTTCATATTAATAAATTTATTTTTTGATATTCTAAAATCAGGTAGTAGCACATCTTTTTATGCTTAATTCAATGCATTCATTAGATTTTTTCAGAGTTGTGAAATAGTGATCTTTTTTTTGTACTTTAGTTAGCAAGTAATGGAAAATTACTTGTCTTGAATAAAAAACTCGCAAAATTTCAATCTTTTTTTATGCTTCCAAACATTTTAAAATTTTTATATATGGATTAAAAGTAAAATATCCTGTGTTAATTAAACAAATAGATAGTTTATATATTTAAAATTAGTATCTAAGAGTTAAAAATTTAAATGTATTTTGTGTCCGCATATTCAGAACATGAGTGTTACTTTAGGGAAGTTAATATTATTTGTTTTCAAAATATTTGTATATTGCAGTTGGAAACGGTAGTGAAAAGACCATGATGTTTTTTCTTTACAGTGTGCTTATTTAGAACGCGATAATTTTGTTTTATAATTGCTATTTATCAGAATGTTCATTTCAACATGGTGAGTATTTTTATTTTCTTACTGGAGTGTTACCCATTTATTTATTATTATTTTTTAACGTATAAAAATGTTAAGTTAGGGAATGCTGTATTTTTTGTTCAGGAATCAATAGGCCCAACTAAAATTTCAATAAAACAATTAGAATTTATTTTAGTGAAGAATTCCTTAATAAATGTCATGAGTGTTACCGTACATGAGTGTTACCTTACATGAGTGTTACTTGGAAAAAGTAACACTCATGAGAAAAGAAGTTAAGTAATTCTAAAACTATAAATCATGTGTAAGATTTAAGTTATTATTATAATAGATTCATGATTCAGGGATATATTTTGTCATATTATATATATTTATAATTATTTAAAAATTGTGTGCACGCGTGTTTTGCAAGTGCTACTTATGATTCAAATTTTTAATTCTTAATAAATAATTTTCAAAGGACAATCTATTTTACACAAATCATAGTTTAAACTTTCAAAAATCTTTTTTTATATATATTGTTACAAAAAAGCTGTTTGCTGCAAGATGAGTCTTATCGCTTGTCATGAGTGTTACCACTTTTCAAGAACGTTACTGTAACTAAGAATCAGAATTTTATTAATGCATTTGTTACTTCACTTAAATTAATTGTTTTGTCTATTAGAACTTTCTAATTCTTTATTATAACTGCAATGAAAATAATTAATTTTTAATTAAATTTGTTTTTAATCAGAAGTTATACCCTTTATTTAAGAAGCAAAGTAACACTCGTGGCATAAACAACTATTAAAATGCTTTAAATTTATGAAATAAATAAATACTAATACATTTTTGATTTATTAATACGTATGTAAGAACCTTAAGCAATTTTTTAATTAATTATTGATACAAAAAAAATCAGAATGTTTTATAGAGGTCACACTTATGAGAAAAATAGTGACTGGGGAAGACATTTCTTGAAATTTCTGAAATATAAATAAAAAAACTCGCAAATAATCTACTGCTTAGAATGTTATAAACTATAAGCAACTCATACCTGAGTAAATTTTTATATTTAAACAAAATTATTTTTTCAAATTTTGTTTCACCTAATACGGCAATACACTTGAAAACCACCCTGTTAGATTCTTTAATGCTGATTGATTGTTATCACTTAAGAAAATTAACCATTATTGATAACCTTGATAGGAATAAATGATGTACAAATAAAAGTTGCAGAACAATGTCCTGTAAATAATGCGTCTTTTGCTTCTCGAAAAGAGTATATCAAAAAGAAAACGCTAAAGCTTTCAGATATGATACTAGAAATCAAGATAGAAAATTTTTGAAGAAACCAGTATAACATTCCACCTATTCAGTCAAAAATACAATGTATCTCATCTCCCTTCAGATCAAGATCAAACTTAGATTTTCATTTGTTACTGTAACACAAATGAAACTATAGTAAGTATACAGTGTGCTCACTCTCAACGGTGGCCAATGGCTAATTTCAAACCGTTAGTCATAGACAAATAGTTCCAATTGCAAAAATGCTTTTAAAAAGGTAAAGAATTGCTTTTAAGCGATTTAGGTAAAAAAAAAAAAAAAATACGAAAATTAAATTTTGATACGGTCTTCCGGTCCTACAAGTTATATTTAGTAAAAATTTTCCATCACTCTAACAAGCAATATAGAAAAGATCCCATTCATCTAACATTAAAATTGACCGAGTTATGATGCTTTAAATTTCATTTCTTAAACCACTTTCTGTAACTGAAAACAGATGAGTTGGACTAACAAGGAAGGTCTCCATTGGGGGCATACTCAGAATTTTTTGAAAAAAATACGAATTAAACTACTCATGTAGGTAATAAAGGATCAGTGAAAATTAGCGGCGGAATTACATTATTAGATATGTAAAAAAATAAAATAGTTTGGAATAATTGGCGTGAAAAGCTGAAAGCGACGCGGGATTTGGCAAGCAGTGCATTTCCTCGCCAAAAGCAGACGATTTTAACGAATCTGAAAATTGATTTTAATTGACTTCACTGTTAAAAATCTGCAGCATTTACTCCAACGTCAATCCACTACTTTTATAGAATATCTCTCTTCTGACCAATGAGAATGCTGAATGAGAATTACTGCAACGTCACTCCACTACTTTTATAGAATATCTCTCTTCTGACCAATGAGAATGCTGAATGAGAATTACTGCAACGTCACTCCACCGCTTGTATATAATATCTCTATCCCAACCAATGAGAAAGCTCCATTTCACGGCCAAGTAACCGTTTTCTATACAAGCAAGGGAGTGCGTTGCGGCAAAATGCAACAGATTTTTATCTGTGTATTTTTCAATTTGGAACAACTTTAATCAATTTAAATTGTGTTTTAAATGATAAAATATATTAATTTCATTTTGTTATAAGTACATATAAACGTATATGACAAAATTACACTTAAAGTAAAGTAAAAATGCAAAACTAAAATTATTTAAACTAAACTTATTTAAATAAATTGAACATAGAAAGTTTTTTCTTTAAAAGGTATTCACTGATAAAAATCTGTTGCATTTTGCTGCAACGCATTCCCTTGCTTGTATAGAAAACGGTTACTTGGCCGTGAAATGAAGCTTTCTCATTGGTTGGGATAGAGATATTATATACAAGCGGTGGAGTGCGTTGCAACAAAATGCAGCAGATTTTTAACAGTGTTCGAAGCGTAAAAGCGTATTTTTCAAAATTTCGTTTTTTCGCCAACCGGAGATAAATCGCCAAATAAACGAAATTTTCATTATTTTTTTACGGACACTGCAATGAAGTTCCGCCGAAATTTTTTTTATAAACATATATAACTATATGAGAAGAACATTCTGTAATTTTTTCAGATTTTTCTGAGTATGCCCGTATGGAGACCTTCCTTGTAAGCTTTAAGGGAACGTACACCAAGTGCTTAAAGTATTATAAAGGGCGTCCATTTCCAACGCTGTCCAATTGCAAATTCCTAAACCATTTGTCACAGACATATCCGGCATACACAGTTCCACAGACATACACAGTTCCAATTACAAAAATATTTTAAATGAGGTAAAAAATATTTTTAAGCAATTTATCTGAAGGTGCTGCCTTCGTATAAGTTTTACAGTTGTATTAATTTTAATTAATTAACTTCTAGTTTGGATAAAATAATTGAAGACGTGAATTTCAAAATTCTCTTTATCGAGAAAATTAAACTTTGAGAAATCGCGAAAAACATTTAAATGCGTCCATTGATTTTCATTATAAATTTGGAGATTGTAGTGTGCGTTAGTGGAGATTTGTATGGACTGATAGAAAAAACAAAAGCGATAAGGCGAGTTTTGAAATTCACATCCTCAATTGTATTTTTACATTTGTTTTACTTTAAAAGCAAATGAAATTGTTTCTTTTCATGATTGTATTTTAAAAAGGTGTGTTATTTTATAAAGCTTTTATTTTACTTATAGCGCTCGTATGCATGTTTCCTTGTTCAAAATTTGTGTTCATATTTTAACTCACTTCCAATTATCCGATCGAGGTTCAAATCGTATACTTATTTATACGCATTAGCAATGCAATATCAATGCACTATCAATTAAGTACATACCACTTATTTATTTTATAGGTCTTTCAACTAGGTTAAGTAATCTAATGGAATTTTAAATATATATCATTTTGTAACGAATTGTAACTGTTGCTTTTCATAATTTAATTTAACAAAATTTCTGTTATTTTTTTACTTATATTTCTAGTACAAGTTGTATATTTTGATTTAATATGTAAACATCAATATACATTTAAAAATAATATTGTAAAAAATATTTTATTCTCAATGTTTAATGTTAAATTTTATATTTGATGTTTATTTTTATTTCCAATAAATTTGTGACTGACCTGTATTTTGCAGCAAAAGAAAAAAAAAAGATGCTTCAACTTTAAACATTTATTATTCGGTAAGTTTTAATCGCAGAGGAATGGAACTTTGTTTGTCTTACTTTTTAGAGTACTAGTAAAAATTTACTAAATATCACTTATAGCACTGGGGGACCATATAAAATTTTAATTTTCGTAATTTTTAAATAAATTTATTTTAACCTAAATCGCTTAAAAATACTACTTTACCTTTATAAAAACATTTTTGCAATTGGAACTGTATGTCTACGACTAAAGGTTTAGAAATTAGTCATTGGCCACCTTTGAGAGTGGACATCCTGCATTTTCTAACAGAGTTGCCTTGATTGATGTGAAATATGATACCATAAAAATAAGTGCCAGAAATTTTGAAAATTCATTTGCAAAAAGTGAATTATCCAGATTAAATAGTCTCTAAAACTGTTCTTAAAACTTTTAATATATTTAAATCTTAATTTAAACCTTAACTTTTAATATATTTAAACCTTAAAATAAACTTTGAGTTTGGCCAGTTGAGTATTCCGTATTCACTATTCGGCTAGCCGAATATTCGATACATGGTTTACCTATATGCCAAATATTCAAAATTCGGCATTTAGTCAAAATCACTATTCGCTGCATCCCCATTTCGCATGATAATGTGTACACATAGTAATTCTCAGAACTGTGACGTTAACATGTTGAGTGCCACTCAAATTTTTAGGAAATTGCCCGTCAGACCATCTACTTAGAAGCGCTGGTATAATATACTGTTAGTCACAGGTGCTAATGTAGACACGCGGCCGAAACGGATATTTCAGTGTCAGTCACTGGTTACTGACGTGGCATTCAACGTGTTATTTATTATCAAGAGTAGTGAAATAAAACTTTTTTGGTTTACTTTTTAATTGCACCGTATTGATACTGAACAGTTTTATAAGAAGAAGAAATATAGATATTCTCTGCAGCAAAATAAGACGGATGAACAGGGAATCAGACGCCTATCTAATTTATTTTTATCATAGGGAAATATCCACAAAACCACCATAAGGAAACAAATATTACCGGTGCGTTCATCCAAAAATCACGTCTCATAACATATTTAAAATTACAGATCAAACAAGAACAAAAAATTAGGCTCACAATATTGATAATGCAATACAGTCGGAATGTTGTTCAGAAATATTATTTTAATTTAAACAATGAAATGATATAGCTAAACATTTAATAGCGCCCAGGCAAAACGCATTAAAAATTAATTTTCACCAATTGCCCTTAATATCCGGTAATTAATATCTAACTAGTACAATGGCATTGGCATATAGCTTAAGATAATTTATCGCTACAAGTTTGAAATACTACGTCGGTAGTTGTAAGTTAAATTGAAAAATAATAATAATAATAAAGTCGGTTAACAAAAGCTATCCTTCTCAATTCGTGCTGTTACTTTATCTAAAACTAAACTGCAAATGTACGTGAGCGAAAACATGGATTTGTTTCAAACAATATGTAATTAGGTAACTTTAACACGTAAATTAACGATTTCTGCGATTTTTTATGTTACTATTTCAACATAAAAAGATTTTACACAACATTCAGTCATTTTTTTTTTGTACATTGTCTAATATAGTTTGAAAGTGTTCAAGGATTTGATTTGTCTGCTTATTTGGCTGTGCGAACTCTTTTAGGTGTGCGAATTCTTTTAGGGAACATTGTATATGGTCTACGCACCTCGTAATATAATATAAATTAATTATTTTTTTAAATGCATACCATAACTGAATATGCATACCTTTAAACGCATACCTTTTTAATTATATTACGAGGTGCGTAGACCATATACAGTGTTCCCTAAAAGAATTTCACACCTAAAAGAGTACGCACAGCCAAATAAGCAGACAAATCAAATCGTTGAACACTTTCAAGCTATATTAGACAATGTACAAAAAAAAAAAAAAAAAAATGACTGAATGTTGTGTAAAATCTTTTTATGTTGAAATAGTAACATAAAAAATCGCAGAAATCGTTAATTTAAGCATTAAATTTACCTAATTACATATTGTTTGAAACAAAGCCAGGTTTTCGCTCACGTACATTTGTAGTTTAGTTTTAGATAAAGTAACTGCACTAGTTGAGAAGGATAGCTTTTGTTAACAGACTTTATTATTTTTATTACTATTATTCAATTTAACTTACAACTAGCAGCGTAGTATTTCAAAGTTGTAAATTATCTTAAGCGATAAATTATCTTAAGCTATATGCCAATGCCATTGTACTACACTGTAAAAAAAAATCTGTAAGGTTACTAAAAATTTTCTAGGAAACTGGGATGCCTAGAACTTTTTATGTAACCGCAACAAAAGAAAATCATGTAAGATTACAAAAGTTGCTTCAGTAAGCGTTACTAAATATTGTTTAGTAAACATACTAATGATTTTTTAGGGCGTTTCCTAAAGAATTTTCTGAAAATTTACTAAATATTACTTAGTAAACTTACTAACGATCTTTTAGGAAGTTTACCAAAGAATTTTTTGTACATTTACTAAATGTTGTTTAGTAAATTCATAAAAGATTATTAAGGATATTTCTCAAATTAGTTTTTGTAAATTTACTAAATAATGTTTAATAAAGTAATTAGCTTTTGTTTAGGGAATTTATTAAATATTTTTCGTAAATTCACTACGTATTATTTAGTAAACGTACTAACTATTGCTTAGTGCGTTTAGTAAACAATATTTTGCAAATTTTCTAATATTTTTTTAGTAAATTTACAAAGAATTTTTTTGTGTATTTACTAAGAATTTTTTTGCAAATTTGCGACAGATTTTACAGTATATTTACAGCAATTTTTTTTAGTATTGCACCCAAAATTTTTTATGTACTTTAGCAAAATATTTCTGGTAACTTTATTAAGGTACCGTCAGAAAAATTCTTAGTATTCAAATCTGAATTTGCGGTAGTGTATTTAAATCAGTTTTTGTACTCACGCGGTAAAAGTTCTTTGCAACTGTGCAAGAGTTAATGCAGTGATTTGTTATTTTTTTTTATTTTATCTAACATTTTACTTATACTTATCAAAAGTTATATGTAACTATAAAATTTTTGCAGTGGCTTAATAATGGTTTATAGCTGTGTTCGATTTTTTTAACTAAAAGTTATATTGATTAGAGTTATTCTTACGGTATTCTTTCAGTATGAAGTTGCATATTTACTTTTTAAAATATTTTAAGAGGTGTTTTCGTCATGTATCAAAATATTTTGATGCAAAATAAGCAATATGGCTTGACATGTATTTCAGTATTACCACAGCAATTTCCATGAATATTTGTATGTTATGCATGAGAAATCTGACAAAAGTTTCATTTTATGTATTTAAATAGGCAAATAATTTCGATTTAAAATGAACATTATAGCAATTGAACTAAATGAGCAGATAAGTATAGCAGTTTTCAGTTAAATTAAAAAAAAGAAATCCAAAAGAAACAATTTAAATAAAATATCATTAGTAAGTTTATAAAATATATTTAACATTTAAATAGAATTTCGATGTTATTGAGGCAAATAAAATTTACAACCTTTAAGGACTACACACCGTATTTATAAGTAAGCACTTTGCCTCATATAATACTATACATGATATGAAAACCTGTATATAATTAGAAATATTTTCTGTTTGTTTTCTATAAATATGCTGATAAACTAGAAGTAGAAATACAGTAGTCTTGCAATTTTTTTCTTTTTTTGACATTTTCTTTATGGAGTTACTTTAAATTCTCAACTGATAAGAATTGCATTAACAAGACAATCATTAACTTCTATATATTTGAAACACTGCACAGTAACTGATTCTATGTCAGAAAAACAGTTGTGACATCTGAAAAAAATTAATTTCTTTCCCTGAATTTCTCATTCAAGGAAATGCTTTTTTTTAACCTTTTATTCTTATTTTTTATGAATGCGCTCTACAGTTATCAGTAATCAATAGGATTCTTCTTCCTTTGATATGTCTCTTTTTTAGACTTATACTCCATTAACGTACACATTTTTTTATACTTTATCTTCTTGTGAAGTATGTTTCAAATTTAAATATTAAAAAGAAAAATTAAATTATTGATAGGTCTTTTGAAACTCTAAATTAGCTTAAAGATACATAAAATTGGAAATTAGTATGATTGGGAATTTAGTATGATTCTACTGTGGTTACTTCAAGAAGAAATAGTAGAATCCAAGTAGAATCAATGAGTAGAAACTAACTACAATTGTTACATATACAACAGAGATGACATTCACACCTTACATATCACTCACCCACAAGAAAAGGACAAATCTAGACGAAAATAAATTTCACATAGGCAAAAGAACATTTGCTTTTTTTTGTAACATGAAATTATAGCACTTAACTCACCTCGCAGGAAAGTAAACGTGCATGAAAGTATAAAACACTTAAAACTGAAGTTGTATAATGAGGTTTGGAGGGTTGAGCAGTTTTACCTCCCCACACAAACCACCTCTACTATGTTTTCATAAATGGACATATAGCGTAAGAAAGTAATTTTCTGCATATCTATACGCATGAAAATGTTTGTGTAGTAAGTCGCACCTATAACGCAACTATTAGTGGAATAATATTCAAAATGAATTTGGGCAAGATTTGTCACTTTTCTTGCGATTGAACGATATGAATGTATTCAAAAATGCATCTTGGACATATCAACAATAATTGTGAGCTGATTTCACATTTTTAAGTACGTAGTAGTATTTGATGATACAGATGTCTAAAGAGACTTTCTGAAAGAAGAAAGTAAATGGAAACGATAAGGAAGCTATATTTCTTTAGAAAGCATTATGAACAGACAGTTTATTATAAATGCTTCATGCAAACATGTACAACTAATAAGTGTAATATCATTAAATGAAAAAATTCATTGAGATATGAATAAATTTTATTTCTAAACAACAAATTAATGCATTCATTACAATAACAAGAACATATTTTCAAAATTTTTTTAATGTGACACATTTTACAAATCTTACATAATTTGTATAGTTATGTAATTGGAATTCATCATGCAAGAATTTAGTCAGTACTATCTGCAAAAACAGCAACATTTTAAACTTAGTGATGAATATTGAATAACACATGAATTAGATAAAATACGAAGTAATACGAAGTAAGCAAAACGCAGCATCAAAAAATCTAATTCTCCTATGAGAACTTGGCTCTCTTATTTTTCAATTTTCGTATATATAATTGTTGAGTATCCCACAATTGGATGTGGGAGTAGTGCTTCTGGTTCCTCATCTGACTTAACCAAACCTTCATTGTCAAGAAGGCTCACAATATATTTAATTCTAATTTCTGTTTCCTCCTGCACCTAAGTAAGAAAATTGAATGTTAACATAAAAGGTTAAATAAATATACTATTATAGAAAAGTCAATATTCATCTTCGTACTGAATAATTGGATGTCAACAATGGGACCCGTCAAACTTGAAGGCAAACATCTTAAAGACATTAAAGAAAGAAGTTTATCACTTAAATATAATAGAATTGTTTCAAAAATAATTATTAAAAATGAGAAAAACCATGCAAATAAATTTTTAAATCCAAACTGTTGACCGACACTTGAGACATGCAGAAATATACTTTTCCTCATTCAAGACTTTTTCTTTTGCTGATATAACATCAAGAAATCGTAAATTACTATCATTATTCACCTCTAATTTCATACAAAATGTATTTGTAGAACCATATGATAACGAAAAAGTCGTATTTTAAAAAAATTGACATGCTTGTTATTTATTAAAAAAATATATAAAATCTGTCGGTACATGGTACAATAACACATAAGAAATATTATATATGCTTTATGAATGCTAAATATGTAGCATTAAAACTGCTCAACTGGTACAAAAAGAATGTCCTGAAGGCATTCATGATATTGAAATTGTGGATTAGGAAATTCCCCAACATTTCTGAGTGTCATTGTCTTTTGACAGCATGTCTAAATAATTAGACAATACTCGGACACAATTCACCTTCTTATTCAATAGATAATACTTATAGGCATGTTTTGTAAAGCAAATGCTAGAAGTAATTTCTAATCGCATTATTTAAATTAAATTTAGTTCAATAATATATTTATGCCACGGAAATGGGTTTTTTTTCAAATTTTAAATGAATTTCTCAGCAAAAAAAACCCCGAAACTTTAAGATAGTGCAAACAAAATTCAGCTTGCAACTTTTCTTGGTGAAAAATATGGTTAAAGAATCATGTTTTTTTACATTAAAAAAATCTGATTTTTATGATCCCCTCCCCCCCCCCCCCCCAGAAGTAAAAACTAGAAACAATTAGGTTCCCAAAACTATAAAATCCCTAATTGCTAACATAAAGCGAATTTTAAAACTTTAATTATAATTTTTAGTGATTACAATAATTATAAAACTGGTATCATTCACACTAGTTAGTAATATACAATGTTATATATATAAATATTTTGTAATAATTATGTAAAACCATATTAAATATAACTAATATTTACATGCATTAAAATTATTCACTGCATTTATCATTAAATTGTTAAAACTATATATAAAATTAATTATGAGTTTATTATCTAAGAAAACAATACCTATTTTTATGTTTTAATTGCTAAAATAATAATGTAGTATTCATTCTGCAAAGAAAACGTATCCATCTGTTAATTCCCCCAAAAAGGCACTTGTTTTTAACAAAAGACATTGTTTCTTGAGAAAATAAATTTGCAATCTCTTTATTAATAAAATAAGAAAAAAGTACACAATATTTTAATATAATAAATAAGGTAACATTATCTTTTAATGTTAATGATTTACAAAAAAGACAACATGATTTATCAAAATCCTGTTTTTTCTAAATAAAGTTCTATATTTTTATAAAGTGTTGGGCACACAGATTTAGAAATAATTCATTATGCAAGAATTTCTTGTTAAATGATCTCTGGTTACAACAAAAACTGAATTTCCCTATTTTTTTTTTTCTAATCAAAGTAAATTTTGACAATTTTAAAAGAAGCAGGTTGCTGCAAAGCTTCAATATGACCTAGAGGGACCAATAAGTAAATTACGGAACTAATAAAAAGTGCACTTAAATAAAATTTCATTAGTTAGTATCACAAATAACAATGAAAAATCTTTCAGACCGTTTTGCATTTGTACTTAGAAAAATTGATGCTAATTGCTTAAATGTAAAATTGTACACAAAATATTTTTTGATAAAAACAATCATTCAACCGCAACCGAAAAGGTTTTTTTCGATATTAAACGTTTTTATACCAATTAGTTATTTTTCTCTTATATATTTCTTTAATAAACTTTTTGAGCAGCTATCACTTTGTTTAATCTTCATTAGACCCAATTTGCTATAAATTTGTAATTGCAAAAGCAGGATGAGCAAATAACATTCTGCCAAGGCGTACCTTTTTTTTACTTGGATAAATTTAATATATACTTGCTATGGTTATTTTATATAAAATATGAATGACTTTATTAGTTAAATAAATTACGATACAGCACATTTTGTTAGATTTAAGTACCAGTTTTAACTGAAATGATTTTATGCTAGATAAATTATTTCGTTTTACAAAACTATTTTATTTAATATTTTACAAGTCTAAGGAATAGTTTTAGCTGGGAAATTATCTATAGCACTTTTTGTATTGTTCATTCATAAAGCAAAATATCAACAGAAACTTTTGATATTGTGTCCATTTTAAATTGTTATACTTTATCCAATTTTTAACATTTATAAAAATTATGATTTTAATCAATTATTTAAAAAAATCATCTGATTGAAAACACCATTTAATCACTGATAAGTAATTGGATTAAAATTTTTGATACTCAAAATAAAATAATTAATCGTATTAAAATTTATACAGAATGGTATTTATCTTTAAATAATAGTACAAAATATAGTCTGAGTATAATCCATTAATATATATATCACACAGAAGAGAATTAGTTGCTTGCTAATATGTTAAAAGGGTATTTTGAAAGCTAATTGATATGCATGTCATAAAAAACAAACATACTTACATCTTTTAAGAAGTAGGATCATTATTCTTTAAAATTTGCTGTGATCAGTTGAATTCCGTGAATAGTTAATTATTTTGATTGTCAGTTTCTTCTAGCAATTGTTTTCTAAATTTCTCTGCTTAATGTTTCTATACATCACTCATAACAATTCTTATTATTTTTCGGCGTATCTAAATAAAAAAAAGTTGAAAATGAAAACACAAATTGACATAAAATAAGAATATATTTGAACATAGGGGTTATGCATATATAACGTTATCAGCTTTTTGGAAGTTTTGGACTCTCTAACTTCCATATCATACGCTATCTCTCGAATACCCCCCCCCCCCCCCGCTCCACTACCACGACCCTTATAATGATAAAGTTATCAATGCGGTTTTTTTTTCGTTTTTTGGAATTTATTTCTTTTTTTGGAGTGATATACAAAACTGGTTACACTTATTTTTAGCATATTTATTTATGTAAATGTAGAGAAGTAATTGAACATTACTTTCTACCAAAAAACACTTTTAAAAAGTAGTTACCATTTGAAAGTATTTTATAATAGTGTTTTTTTAGATAAAGCATTCAACAGTAATATTGTCTTGTTGCACTTTTCCTGCATGGAAAATGGGGAAAGAGGATAGAAATTCTAATCTACAAAGTAAGAGGAAAACATTCTTTCGCTTTCATTTATTTATTAGCGAACAAAAGTTCAATACAAATATTCTTCACATATAATTTCTCTAACAGTGATTATATATGTATACATATGACAGAAGAATATGGATGCCAAACGTGGAGGTATTCTTCATTTCTAAATTAGATAATTTTATAATAATTTAGCGATTGTAATAATAACTTTATATTTTCATAATTATGGATAACAGACTCAAAAGGGATAACATGCTATTTTGAAACAAAAATTTTCTCTATTTATTTGTAACAATCTTTGTTGGATGAAAAAGTGATATTGACGTCAAAAAGACACACTCCTCCCCGTAGAGATATCTTACGATATCGTGTGTCAGACACCCCCCCCCCCCCCACTTCCTTTCTAAAATGATAACGTTATATTTTGAAAGCCCCATAGTTACAATAATCCCGGAACAAAGTCCGATTATGCTATCCAAGCTTATTATGATATGATTGGTATTAAAAAGGGTGTACGTAACCGTTTATTTACAGGAACTCACAAAAGAATTTACGATTGTCATATTCCTTTAGGTTTTGCACTTAATTTTTCATGTGTAATCCTAGGTTATCAAACTTAAAACTTAAGCACAAAACGCTTCTTTTTCGAAGAAAACACAAAGTTTATTCACAAAATATGAAAAAAAAACACATCATAACACTTTTAACAATCTCTAAAGGGGAGAGTGGGGTGGAATGGGACAGTGAGAACAATTGGACAGTAGGTTTTTCTCTTTATGTATCATTCTAAATACTTCACCAATCACACACTAAATAAAGCAATGGTACGCCAATCTTCAGTTGAAAAATTGCTGATCAACATAAGCTTGCAATCGTATAAAGAAAAAGATAATTTCAAGAATCAAATGTAAATTTTCTTCATATACTTTAAGATTTTCGCCTATTAATGACTTGATTATGAGTAGATGTAATAATGTCTTTATTTATGGAACATTATACTGTATGTTATGCATAATTTAAACAATACCAAAAAGCAGCTTTTTTGTTTATGCAAGAAGTTGCAAATAAAAAAGAGTAGAGGGGGAATAAGATACGTCTAATTCCTTCTTTTTAATAAGATTAATGTAAATTACTAACATGCAAATATTTTTAGTGGGTAGTATATTAATTATAACATTATAAATATATTAATTTCCTTCAAGTTGTAAATGAATTGAACTGGTAAATTTTTATGTGACCTCTGATCACAATATGAATTTTCCTTTTATTGATGAAGGTACTGTGATTTGATGTTGTGAAACTGTTATTAAAAATCTCCAATCTTTGTTATTTGTATATCTACCTGACACTAGACTATTTGTGGCTTATGGCTTCGTTTTAGGGGTGCCCCATACCTCCCCTAATAGTGGGAAGGAATTGGTCACATTTTAAAACTTACAATTTCTTTAATTATAGAATAGTTTCTGCAAATTTTGTTTCTATATTGTTCAAAGACATTAGAAAGTGCTTTATTTTGCATTCTATAAATTTAAATTTTTGTGTCAAACAAAGTTGATTTTCTTATTTTATGAAAATATCCCATTCCTCCGCACTCGCCCCTACACAAGATTATAGAAGAAATACACTGGAGCACATCCTTAGCACCTATTTTCACCCGCCCCCCCCCCTCTCGCACTGGCTCATTGAACATGAAACAATGTTTGTACAATCATGACCGCCATGTAGCAATTTGATGACATGTGTAGTAGTTGTGTATTAAAGTCTTGTCAAAAAAGTAGCACTTCATGCCAAGAAAATTTTCGAATTTTGAACGGGTATTTTTAAAATTTCACTTTATTCGTTAGCCGATAATATCTTGAATTTTCACAAAAAATGCAGCTCTTAGCTTCTATATATCGTGTAGATTATCTTGATCGCATTTGTTTAAAATTAAAGGTAGCAGGTTAAGCAAAATACTACAAAATGGGGTAAATGTATGCATTAGACTTGGTTAAAAAATGCACACAAGTTTCAAAGCTTTCTACAATTACGTAGTTAAAAGCTCTATACAATATTTTTTTCATTGTTGTTTTTGTATAAAATAACCATTTTCCCCTTTTTCTATTTTTTTAATATAAAACCTAGGTATCTACTTATCAACTTTTAAAAACCAATATTCTTGTTTCATGTTATATTTTTGTGTTACGTCTTGACCCTTAACTCCTGTTAACGGCTCACAGATATCTTCTATATTTAGTTTTCACAATTTAGCTTGTAATTTAAACTTAAACTACTCTCGTTATAGTTTAATTTTGATTCGTTTGGTTTCTTATTAGAATTGTTAGAGACTTCTAAATGAAAGAGTTTTTATTATAGGTTTTTACATAAAGTTTAGTGCATAAATATAATTTTATGAGTCAATCAACACTTTTCTTCATTCTACGATTAAGCGGTCTCGAGTACCGATCATATTATTTTTGGAACAAATTTTGTCTGAACAATTAGAAGTTAACTGCTATGTACCATCCCCCAGACTGCTATTCTTTAGGTTTAATTTATAATTTTCAGTTTGACTATAAAAATACTAGTGAAGTTTATTTATGCTTTTACATAACACATTCGTTTCAGGAGAAATGGGCTCTCGAGAGAAATACTCACTGCGCACTTTGCCTCATTACTGCGTACTTTTACCTTACCGATGGCGCAAAGATATGCAAAACAATACTTTTTTAAAAATTACAATTTGGCTACATATTGATTGATCGTGACTCATTCCTAAGGTTCTAATATAATATTTTAAACATTCGTTACATAACTTTAGACCAATGTGTTCATTAAAGATAAAAATTTATGGAAGTGCATATCTTTTCCCTCTACCTACTCTACATGCTCTAAAAGTTGAAATTTTCTAACTGATGATGTAATTGTTTTTGCAAGTTACTTCGTGTTAAAATATTAAATAACCCGTTGATCATGTATGAAAAGCTTAAAGTGTATTAGAAATAATTTCTCTTCTAATGGGCATTTTTGTATGCATTTTATTTTAACGTTACTAAAAAATCATATTTACTTGGAAACTACTATTTGAAAAATAGATTTTTGGGTTGTATAAAGGGTACCTGACAAATACTGTGAAAACTGAATATTACAGTGGTCGGTGAAATTTAACAGGCGTTAAGGATTAAGATTCAAAACAAAAGCGTTTCATGAAACAAGATTATCGGTTATTAAAAGTAGGTAGCTATAGGGAAGAATGGAGTGCTGTTTAACACTTTTTACAAAAGTAAGAAAATAAACTTTGTCTGACACAAAAACTAAAATTTAAATTTATAGATTGCAAGGTTAAACACTTCTTAATCTCCCTGAACAATATATAAACATAACATAAAAAAGGTATTTTATAATTAAAGAAATTGTAAGTTTCTAAATATTTCCCATACTTCTCCACTGACAGGGAGATATGAGACAGTAATAAAACAAACCTATAAGGCACAAATAGTCTAGCGTGGAGGAAAAGTATTACAGCTGTGCATAAACGAGTCACTAATGTGCAAAAAGTATAAAAAGTATATGAAGCAAATTTACTTTTGATTCCTGAAATAATCTTTTGCTTTACACAATTGCATGCTTATACAGATTAGAACATTTTTCAACTGAAAATTTGGCTACTCTTACTTCATCTTGTGTACCATTGGATGAAATGGTAAAAATGAGAAATAAAGAGGAAATTTTATTGTCCCATTCCTCCCACAGTCCCACTCCTCCCTACTCCTTCCTCACCTACCTGCTTTTGAACATCAATACACCTACGTTCCATATTAAAAAATTAGAAAAGGAAAAGGTAGTTTAATAGCTTATATTAAATAAGTAGTTATTATATTTTATACAACAGCTAACTTAGAAAAAATATAAAGTTTTCCAAAATGTAATTGTTGTATGCTTTGCATTCAACTTAAACATTATAGCAAAGCCACTACACTATTTTGAGTTTTTAACATTTGTATTTCCAACTGCGTCGTATTATTAGTAGTATTTATTATAAAACTCTCCAAAATGACTTGATATATTACTTAGAGTAATTTCGTTACAAATATGAAAGAAACTATTCTGCAGGCTGAAAGTTTAAATGAATTTCAAAATATGTCTTCAGGGACTGGGAATGGGAGTTCAGGGAGTGGGACTGGGGGGGGGGGGTTCTCTTACAGTCCCACTCCTCCCTACCCTTTTCTCACCCACCTACTTTTAAACATCAATGCACTTACGTTCCATATTAAAAAATTAGAAAAGGAAAAGGTAGTTTAATAGCTTATATTAATTAAGTAGTTATTATATTTTATACAATAGCTAACTTAGAAAAAATATAAAGTTTTCCAAAATGTAATTGTGTAATGCTTTGCATTCAACTTAAACATTATAGCAAAGCCACTGCACTATTTTGAGTTTTTAACATTTGTATATCCAACTGTTTTGTATTTTTAGTAGTATTATTAAACTCTCCGAAACGACTTGATATAGTACTTATAGTAATTTCGTTATAAATATGAAAAAAAACTATACTTCAGGCTAAAAGTTTAAATCAATTTCAAAATATAACTTCAGAACTGACATTTGAGAAACAGCACAAATATGATAAATACCAACGTAAATAAAAATCAGTTGATGGAGTGATAAATACATGGCTATCAGATATAAATAGTAAAATTAGCCATCGATACCTGGCTAAGTCATGTTACATTTTAAATCAAACTGAAACAGCCCTTGCTATGTTAATAACTATGAATCAAGTAAAAGAAAAAATAACAAAATTAGTTCATAAATAAGAAATATTTACTTACATCCTAAGTTGAAATCCTTATCAACATTGGATTCAACATGGATCCCTTTTACGCTTCTGTTGCTGGGTGAATAGGCATTACGTCACCAATAAAAATCTTTCTGATTGGCTGACAGGTGAAACTAGAATATTTCATGTATTCGTACTATGCGAGAGATAATATTATATCCTGTTTACAGATGAAATTTTAGTAAGCATGCAGATTTCTGTAGTTATACAAAAACTAGTTTTGTAGGTCTACAGATTTTTTTTTACAGTGTAGTTGGAATCTTAATTTCAATTCACATTTGAATTAATGAAATTTAACTAGGGTAAACAGTTTTAGGGAGCAGTTTTTGTTAAACCGATGCCTCATTATAATAACTAAAAATACAGTCGAGTCTCTATATAACGAAATCCATCGTTCCAGTAAAAAATTCGTTATATAGAGAAATTCGATGTATAGAGAATGCTGTTAAAAATCGTATTTAATGTGTCAATTTTGAACAAATATTATTTTTGATCTTTTTAATTAAGAATTTCAAATGTTTAAAAGTAAAAATTAAACTAACATTTTATTTCTTAATTATTTAAGCTGTTTCAAAAATGAAAACAGACATTTATTTGAAAGCTTAATGAAAATCAAATAAGAAAGACCTGCATTAATTTCAGACAAAGATAAGTGTAATTTTTTGTTATTTTGATTTTTAAAATGCTATGCTCTCTCTCTCTCTCAAAAAAAAAAAAAAAAAAAAAAAAAAAGGCTCAAATTTTAGCAAGGAATGAAAAATTGTTAACTTTTTCCTCCATTTGAAGGCCTCTCTTATGTGCCTCTCATTGATTCACCTATTATATGTGAAACAATCTAATTGACTTTGTTTTTAGAAGGGTATGGGAGGTGGGATGAATTCGTTGGATTTAAAGAACAAGAAGAAAAGTAACATAAAAAACAACAACAAAAAAAAAAACCTCAGCACTGATCGATAAATCAAAAATAAGTGGTGGAAAATTGATTCCATATGATTTCGAAGCTTTTTTAAAACTGAATAAATTAAGACCAATTTATGAAAAAATTCGTTATATGGAGATAGATATTTCGCTATATAGAGAATGTTTTTAATGTAATCATGCGAAAAGGGAACCGTTCCTACTAAAAATTCGTTATATAGAGAAATTCGATGTATGAAGTTTCGTTATAGAGAGACTCGACTGTATATGTTTCTTTGTATCACGTATTTTTTATTTTTATGCTTAATTTATTTAAATCATTTACGTAATTTTTTTTTGAAAAATTAATAAAAGATAACTAAATAAAATTTTAAAAATCCATAGAATGATCCCAGACTGACTTCTTCGCACTTGCTGGTGGTCATAATGACTCCAGTTGGTAATATGTTTGAGTTATCTGATGCAACAAAGTAGAGTAAAAATCTGTTATTATTTTGTAAAAGTGAAGAGCAACATTCTAGCTAAATAATCTATAAAATTTCATTTCATTGTGATATAAGTATTGTTTCAAAAATTTGAGTAGTAAAAACGAGTCATGTATCGCTGAATCTGGCATTATAAACACGACACACACACAAGTCAAATTAACAACTCCATCCTTCTATAAATAAAAAAAAAAAAAAAAAAATACAAATTGACCGAATATTTTGAATTATTATTAGATACGGCTATTGAAATATAAGATTTTATGTCCTTTCATTTAAACTATACAAACATATTTATTTTTTTTTTAATTCCAATCTGCACTATTAAAATACGACCGTATGTATGTATGAGACGCTATCTCCTCCGATCTCAGAAACGGAGAAACGTCGCGTTTGTTTTGAATTGAAAGGGAAAATCCCGAGTTGCCCATTCACATTCCAATTAGTTGGTAAGTTATTAATTAAAAACGTTAAAATTTTAATTACTACGTCCCTGTATGTTTGCACACTGTTCGCACAGGTCGAAAAAGATCTTTCTCGAAGTCAACCGACAATGAATGATTGAAAAGTGTTTATGGCATCCCTCTGAATTCAAAATATTTCAGGGAACTATTGAGTTTTATTTCTGCTTTAAAAAAAATCTTACTTTATAAGTCATCACCCAATTCGCAAATATATTTCGTGTTCTTCAAGTTTTCTTTAGATAAACCGACCAGGGCCGTAGTGGGCGAAGGCCGCTAGTAATAATTATAATCCATGTGTATAAGTGAATGATCTCAAGTTCTTATTTCTTCTAAAACTGATTAAAATATAAAATTTCTGTAATTTAAGATTGTTGATTAATTTCGTAACAGTGCATATTCTATGAAAGTATATCCATATGTGTACTGCTCTTGTGGAAGAATCTAAAAAAATTCTACACTATGTAAAAAAGAAAAAAAAATTAGAAAATTACAGAAAAAAAATGTTGGCAAATTTGGTCCAAGTTGTTTTCGTTTCAAATTGGCAATAAAATTTACTTTAGAATTTTTTTTTTTTTTTTAAAGTTTACATTAAAAAAATACTGTATTCGTACAAATTATCATAATGTTGAAAAAAGTTGGTTTCAAAGCTGCCATCAGATTTTATTCTGATTTTCTGTTATTTTATTTATTTATTTATAGGCTGTGCAACATGTGCTTTGCAGAAATTATAAAGAAGGTTGGTGTAAGAGTGTACAGGCGATAAAAGTGCTCGTACGGATTTGAAACGTACTGTGTGAAGCATGTTATTAATTTTAATTGTTTCAAAGGTAATCGAGGCTAATTAGGGTTCCAAAAAATATACGTGATTAAAAAGACATAGATGGTGAACTCAAAGTTTTAACCCACTTTTAATCTAATTTTTGTCTACAATTTGAATTTATTACTGTTTCAAAACTTTAGAAACTACGAATAATTTCGTGTTTATTTTCAAGTATAAAATTATGGTGCAGTTAAAAAAAGAACGAATTTCCTAGTATATTAAAAAACAGCACTGGCAACTCGAATTTCACACAAAATTATGAATATTTCTTATTAAATATAGAACGAGAGGCAGCTGTATAAATTATTACTTCATCGAGTTAGAGATTTACATTCGAGGATTAGTTAAAACTCAATTACCATATTAAAATACAATCTGTCAGCCTCGTCATACATTGGTGGAAATCACTTGCAAAGTTTATTTTAGTGGTTAAATGGTAGGTTTCCTATTGTATTTTCCTGTTCCCAGTCTTCCATGTTTTCATTCTTTTAGCAAGAAAACATAAAGAAAAACATATCGGCAAACTACTAAAATTTCCTTCAAAAATATAATTTATCTGACCAGTCGCTTTTTAATATGCTAATCGAGTTCTGCCGAATCGGAGACTTTCTGCAATCAATTCAATGAAGTGGTGATTTGTGCAGCCGCCTCCCGGTCTAATAGTAGGGTATATAAGAATGCTCATTCATCTCTTACCTTATGATTGTAGCCATTCATTTACCACTTCATAAAAATTGTCATCTGCTCTCTCAATATTTTTCTAATTTAGCAAGACAAGTTTTGTTTTGCGGGTGATTTTAATGCGCACAATGTTTCTTGGGATTGTCCCCACTCCAATGCTTACGGCATGAAAATCTGTCGCTGCTCAAATTTTGGCGCCCCTTGAGCCCACGCAACAAAACTCTTACTGATTTCTGTTACTGTTCATTCTGTTAGTGTTCATTCTGCTACTGATTTTGCCCTAAATCACAATTTTTCCTTCCCGCACACCAATCATATATTTAAAGGTTTATCTTCGGATAATCTCCCGGTCGTGCTTAGATTGAACGTCGTCAACTATGAAATGAGCATTCTACAAGCTTTTTTGGTAAATTGGTATGACTTTGTACATGCTCTCGTGAACATGCAAGCCCCACCAGCAGAGATTCACTTTGCTGATGACGTAACAATTTCAATTCAAGCATTTGAAGACACACTTTATAATGCAATAAAAAAGTTTAGACACCATGGCATGGGGTGGTCGATTTTTGTTTAGACTACCTGAATACATCAAGGATTTGAAAAAAGATAGACATATTTTAAGACCAGTAAACGACCAGGGACCCCCTTTTAAGCAATCAATTTATTGTATAAATCATCAAATTAGTGCAGCAATTAAGGAGTTCTGTATATCCCATTAATCACACTGGAGCACTTATGTTGAGTCTTTATCGAATTCTGAACACACAATTTGGTCGGCTACGGTGCGCATTCGAAAGATACGAACACAGATTGCAGCCTTTAAAAGCTATAACATTATGGCCTATTTTAACACAGACAAGGTTAAGCTCATTCCTGACAGTCTTATAAGTCAGTTTACACTTTTAGTCTCAATGTTATGCATTCCAAGATGACATTGTCGATTTCAAAGTTGAAGAGTTTCTAAACACTGAATATAATTTACTCGCAACACCGCGATCCATTTGAAGGTTGCGATTTACATTTGGAATTTTATAGAGAACAAAAGTTTCGCAATTGATTGCATCTCTACTAATATGTTAATGTATCTTCCATTAAATTTCAAGTTTTTCCTAACTTTTTTTTTATCAATGTTATGCTTAACCTTCGTTTATGGTTGCAGGAGGAAGGCGTTGATTGTATCAATTCCAAAACGAAGATAGGATATTCATGCCCCTCCCAGCTACCAATACTTTCTCTTTTCTTTTGTCTGTCGAAAGTTTATGAATACATTTTCAATAGTCGTCTGAAAGAGTTTGTAACCGCTCATTTGATTATTTTTTTCGAGCTGTTTGGTATTGACCCAAACTATCGACTAACACCACTTTTGGCGTATTCAATTATTCTTTCCGAGCAGTTTGGTATTGACTTAAACTATCGACTAACACCTCTTTGGCGTGTTAATGAACTTATTCACGGCGGCTACTTTAAAAGAGAAAAACTGGTGTTTTATTTATAGGGTATTACTTGGCATTCGACAGAGTTTGGCATAAAGTACTCGCCTGTAAACTAATCTTATTAAATGCTCCAATTCAATTAATTCTCATTCTTTGAAACTACCTAAATGATAAAGCATTTTGTTTTTTTTAATTTAACCTTTCCGTTTGTACATGAAAACTCTTGTCTTCTTCCCCACATAACCACTTGTGATGATTTGGTTATATGTCAAAATATCAATTAGAGAAACTTAACTGGATATTTTTCTTCCTCTCTCAAATGAACATTTATTTGCCCCAGAAGACTCTTGCTTTCTTCACCAAACGATTTGTTTCTAAGCTAAATTATCAACTAGGAAAAATTAACTGAATATTTCCGTTTTTCTTTAGTTCAACTTTTCTCAAAAGATGACTGTTGTTTTCTTTATCACCTGACAACATCACCTGACAACATTTTGTTATACTATATTAACTATACCCCAATTATTCCAATTGGTAAATAAACCATAGAGTTTTAATTTTCCAACTGGGTGGAAAATATTTGGACCAGGAGCAGAGACTTCAGCCAAAAGATCAAAGGTTTGAATTCTAGCCCGGGCATTTCTTGCTCAGTTATAAAATTACAACTTATATGGCTTATTTACCAATTAGAATGATTGTGGTAATATTAATCTAGCTTTATTACTTATCCAGATTTTACTGGAGTTCCATTACCTATGATTTACTTTGTTGAGCTGTTCATTTATCAGACCAAATACCATGATCAACAAGGTTAGCTACATAAATTAGATCATCCAGGTTCTTCCGGGATAGATCAGTTGGTACAACATTGGTAACTGCAGCCAAGAGATTCCTAGTTCGAATTACTGTCTGAATATGTTTTGCCCCAATTGGAAAATTAAGACTCGTATGATTTGATTATGGACAAAATATGTTTTTTCTCAATTAAAGATTTCCGCTTATTTGTCGTGATAGAAACAATTTCGTTTTTAACATTGAACGAATAAGGTTTGAAAGTAAGATTTCCGTTTATTACGGAAAAGTATACGATTTCCATTCAAAATCGAAAGTTTCCGTTATAAAACAGAACATTCAGTTAAAACCACCCTTTAATAAATGCAGAATTTTTTTAAACAGTTTACGACATGCTGTGGACCATTTAATAACATGGGCGTAAGTATGTAACGAAGAATTAATAAATCTATTTTGTGTGATAATACCATCATTAGACTTGCAGAGTTTCGCAACAGATTTTAACTACCTTTTGTTAACATTGAAGAGGGCGAACTCCTTTATTCACTAATGTAGTTCTTTTTGCCTTGACTTGTTTAACCGACCGTAAACAACAGATTATGCAAAATCTTCGTAAGAAGATTAGGCGGCAATTTTTTTCTGCAGAACGCACGTTTCAAAATGTCCTACAGCGTCTTTCATCGATACTGTTTTCTCGGAAATGCTCTTTTCTTGGATAATACGATGTTTTCGAAATCTCACTTTTCGTCTTACAAGTAGGATGTATGAGTTTAATTTGAATGTAAACATCGTTAACTAAAAAAAAATAGATAGTAACGCGTCTTTGACATTTTTTTTTCTTCTACTTCAGTGTATATGTTCGTGCTACTGTTGCATGTCATTGCTTGATGTCAGTTTTTTTATATATATATATATTTATCTGTTTGAATCAATTCGGCTATTGATACAGTATAAATGAGATTATGTTTTTATAGGGTAACAATACTTTCTATAAGGGAAGGAAGGATTTGTTTAATGAGTCTTTTAAAGCAAAGAAATAAACGTTGGTGTAAATTTAAACTTATACAGTAAAAATTGCTGAGACGGAATCAAAATGGATTAAAAAAATCCGTTTAAAAGAGATTTTTGTCTTGGCATGCTTCTTTTATTATATATTTTTATCGCTAAAACTATGTCATTTTTCCGTTTAAAAAAGGACTCAGTTATATAATATATATTATATAGCATAAATCGTTATACAAAGCGAACCAATTCGGATTATTTGGGTTAAACATACCTGATATAATAACCGGTTTCATTATTGTATACATTATGCTACATTTATATTACATATAACCAAGTGCAACCATCTGTGTTAATCGTGTTAAAGATAGACAATATACTGCCCGGTTAATCTGTATGAATTAGGTTATATTTTACACTATACGTACGAAGCGAATCAAATTGGGTTAAAGATACTTGGCATGTTTTCTTTTTATGTAACATACATAAAATCATTTTTAATTGAAAACTCTAATAGATTTTTTTACCGTTTACGTATTTTCAAAGATTGCCCAGCAAATTCAGGAGAAAGCATTTTCGGTACTTTCCTTCTAGCTTTATGATAGCAGATAATTGCAAAGCATTTGACTTTGCAATTTTTTTGTTGGCAGAAATTTTTTTTGTTTCAGTATTTGAGTGTGTAAGTTCAAATATATGGCTGTTAAAGTCACATTTTATTTACTTATTTGTCAATTTTTAATTTCATTTGGCAATATAGTTGTATAATATCGGGTGTTGTTTCGTGCAATATTATATTGAATCAAACAATTGCCGAATTATTTCGTTTGTTTTAAGTGCAAGTGGATTAATCTTCCATAATCGATAACTACACGATCGTTTTTTAAATACATTGAAAAGTAAGCTTTAAAAATATTTTAAACAACTGAAACAAATCAATAAATTGAGATAGAGTTTTCAACGAAATTACATTTGATCCTTTTTTTTTTAGGTTTTCATTCATCTGACGAAACCCTTTTCGTCTCTGTCTTCTGTCTGTTTGTCTGTTACAAAGATCGTACATAAAACTATGTAAGTCAGATAGTTTAAATTTTGTGTTCTTACAGCTAAATACCTCTTGTCACACAAAAAATCATAAAATTTTGAAAAATACTATTATTTTAATTAAAATATGTTTTTGAATATCATCAGTTCATTTTTTTATTGTTTTTCTTGTTGCACGGAAGTTTAAATGTTAAAATTATCATGTATGTAACATAAATTAATGCATCAATTAAATCACGTGAAAAACGCGCTTATTTGTTTTTATTTCATCATATTACACAATATTTATCATCTATTTTGACACGCGAAGTGAAATATTTTTTTATTACATTCCTATTCATTTAATTTTTTTACTGGTAGTTTTCGTTTTTAGCTCACAGGCTATCATAGCCTGAGAGCTTATGTGCCCGTCCGTTCTGTATGTATGTTCGTATGTACGTAACGCGATAACTCATGATAAAAATATCCGATCCACTTGAAATTTTGTATGTAGGTATATCCTGACAAGGCGCTTCCCTGATTAGTTTTTGGAGTTCATTCGATATGTATAAGAGGGGGAACGGGGGGCTCATGCCCCCCGTTAGTTGATATAGATGGGATTTTCATGCAGAATTAAGTTTTCAAAATTTAGATTAGGATCATTCTGATGAGGCGATTCCGTGACTGTTATTAGGTGTTCATTGATTAAGTATAAATAGGGGGAACAGGGGTTCTAATTCCTCCCCCCCCCGTTAGTTGATATAAATGGGATTTTCATGCAGAATTAAGTTTTCAAAATTTAGATTAGGATCATTCTGATGAGGCGATTCCGTGACTGTTATTAGGTGTTCATTGAATAAGTATAAATACGGGGAACAGGGGTTCTAATGCCCCCCCCCCCGTTAGTTGATATAAATGGGATTTTCATGCAGAATTAAGTTTTCGTTCAAAATTTAGATTAGGATCATTCTGATGAGACGATTCCGTGACTGTTATTAGGTGTTCATTGAATAAGTATAAATAGGGGGAACAGGGGCTCTAATGCCCCCCCCCCCCCCGTTAGTTGATATAAATGGGATTTTCATGCAGAATTAATTTTCGTTCAAAATTTAGATTAGGATCATTCTGATGAGGCGATTCCGTGACTGTTATTAGGTGTTCATTGAATAAGTATAAATAAGGGGAACAGGGGTTCTAATGCCCCCCCCCTTAATTTATATAAATGGGTTTTTCAAGCAGAATTGTCAGATTTCGTTCAAATCTCTGAATAGTTTTGGAAGTTTAATGGTTAAGTATAAAAGAGGGGGATAACTCCTTTTAAATTATATAAATGCTAAATGGGTTTTTATTAAGAATTATCTCATTTGCTCTGAATTTTGGATATAGATTTTTTATATGATAAAGCATGTCTTTGATAGTATAGGAGTTTCAATGATTAAGTATAAAAAAAGAGGAAAGGGGAGAGCTGTTTCCCCTTCTTAATTTTTTTTCGAACGGAATTAACCCTTGAAAATATAAGGCTTTAATGTACAATTAGTATTTGTAGCCTGTGAGCTCAATGCCATCAGTTTAACTGGGCAGTATTCTTTATTTTTATCTCACAGACTATCATAGCCTGAGAGCTTATGTGCCCGTCCGTTCTGTATATACGTGCGTAACGCGATAACTCATGATAAAAATATCCGATCCACTTAAAATTTTGTATATGAGTATATCCCGATAAGGCGCTTCCCTGATTAATTTTTGGAGTTCATTCGATATGTATAACAGGAGAACGCGGGGTCGTGTCCCTCCCTTTAATTGATATAAATGGGTTTTTAATGCAGAATTATCAGTTTTAGCTATAGGATAATTCTGTTTGGGCGCCTCCGTGATTGGTATTAGGTTTTCATTGATTAAGTATATACAGGGGAGACGGGGGTTCTAATGCCCCTCCCTTTAATTTATACAAATGGGTTTTTCATGCAGAATTATCAGATTTCGCTCAAATCTCTAAATAGTTTTGGTAGTTTAATGGTTAAGTATAAAAAAGGGGGATAACTGCTCTTAAATTATATAAATTGGTTTTTATTAAGAATTTCCCGATTTGCTCAGAATTTTGGATATAGATTTTTTATATGATAAAGTATGTCCCTGATTAGTTTAGGGGGTTCAATATTTAAATATAAAAGGAGAAAGGGAAGCTGTTTCCCCTCCTTTAATTTTTTTTTTTCGAACGGAATTAACCCTTGAAAATATAAGGCTGTAATGTACAATTAGTATGCGTAACCTGTGAGCTCAATGCCATCGGTTTAACTGGGCAGTATTCTTTTTATTAATTTATTAATAAAGTATTTTTAAGTAGATATTAAATGAAATTCATTCATTATTTTTCCCCTATTCTAGGTTGCAAAAAAAAAAAAAAAAAAAAAAAAAAAAGTTATGAAAAAAATATATAAATAAAGAAGTAATGAATAATAAATAAATAAATGATTGCATTTTTTTGCAATAGACTATAGGTAAAATAAATAGCTTTTAATTTTTCATTTCTTATTTTCGGGTATATAAAAAAATTGTGTTGAAAAAAAAAGAAGAAAAAAGGATGTTTAGAAGAAGAAATTCATTGTTCAAGTCATTACCATAGTTTATATACCATGAGAATTACTCAGGAACGTGTGCCTAGTTTATAATATACATATAATCATCATGTTATCGTCAAAAGCAATCGTTTTCAATCCACTGCTGGATACACTGTACTTCTCCCAGAGATTTTCTGATAGTTTCTTTTCTAATGCTATCCCATTTATTATTTCTATTTTCTTGATTTCGTCACTTCATCTTATATAAGGTCGTCTACACTGTCATTTCACATCTCTGGTGCATCACTTTAGATAATGATAGTAAATACCGATAGTTTTTTTTTTAAACAAAACAGTGGAATTAACTGTGGTCTTTCATGGATGTTTCTACATAGAGACAGCAAATGAGTGATTAGAGTTATTAATGATTCAAAATGAAGATATTTGTGCGTGCTTCACCGAATGAACGATTTCATTAAACATAATTTTCTCCCCTCAATGTAATTCTGTTACAAAATAAAAGTGTCACACGTGTTGAAATTAAAGCTTTCTTTCGGCAAATTCTTTATTTGTTACACTTTTAAATATCTAACACACAAAATTTTGAAATAAAAAAGAACAAATTAATGAAAGAATAAAAGAAAACAAGAAAGAAAAAAATCATGCGTCAACGTCAAGCATAGATTATGAAGCACTTTCCAACACATTAAGAATAATATAACAAAACTGCACCGTTTAAAAAATTAAAATATTAAGTCCCATTTCACCACATTAAAATACATAAATCATTACAAAATCAAATTTCAACTGCTCCCATCTACAATCAGAAAATTATTCGATTTTTTTTAGCAGCCCTGTATATGATATAGAGATTTATATCTTGCAACATGCATTCCAAAATTTAGTTCATTTAATAGATACACATATTGTAGTTAAAAATTCCCCTTCCGCAATTTCCTCTAATTAAGGAGAATGGAATGCGAGTACTTTTGTGGAGCCCTGTATATGAGGTATGGAATTAAATATAAAGGGTAATATGCAAAGTTACTAATTAAATTTAAAAGCGCATACCGAATTTTAAAACGTATCCTCCAGCATTTTTTACGCAAAGGCATTTCTGTAACTAGAGACGTAAATTTTCCATGTGGGTGAATTAGGGCTATTTCGCCCAAATAACTTCAACAATCATATAATCTGGTCTGATACTATGGATCAGCTCAACAGACTAAATCGAAAGTCAATATATGGAAACTGCAGAAAACGCTGCATACGAAATTATACGATATTAATTTATGATACGATTTTTCAATCGGTAAATTAATTATAAGAGACGTAAATTTTCCATGTGGTTGAAAAATTGCATCTGTGGTAATCCCCTGGATACATATCTGGTTTGAATCCTGGCCCGGACTTTTTTCACCACATGGAAAATTTACGTCTCTTATAATTAATTTACAGATTGAAAAAATGTGTCATAAATTAATCTCGTATTTCTGTAACTAATTGCCCTACCAGTGGCCGAGAGGCTCTGACCTCTCAGCTGGTAGACGGCAGGTGCTGGGTTCGAACCCAATCGCGGCTGTCGGCCTAACCGTTCGGAGTTTTCGTGGTTTTCTTCGAACCTTGCGTAAATACGGGTTAGGTTCCCTTAGAAAGACCCCCACGAAGGGCACTCCCCCCCTTGGGCCTATATCCCTAGCGTAGATAATCGGCCGACAAAAAATACACCTACATACACGTACACCTGTAACTAATTTCTTTTGTGTGTCTCTGAAAATTAATAAAAAGATGCTACGAATGCTCTGTTTTAACGTGGTCGTAGTGGAATTCAGTCATTTATATCAGTTTAAATACATTTGAAATAGCGTAATGTCATTAAAATACTCTCCAAACAATTTTTTCCATATACCATAATGTAATCGAATTCTTTTGAGTGTCCTTCTAAATGAACCATCAATCGTACACATTCCATAAGCAATACCAAACATGCTTCGGTGATTCTAAATAAGCTTCATCAATTTCACGAAAATCCGAGTATATTTACGGGAGTTAGAGCGTGGACAGATGGCCAGAGAAACCGAATGCACAAGCACTTTTCAAATTTGTTGGAAAGAAGAAAGCTAAATAAAGAATACTGCCCAGTTAAACTGATGGCATTGAGCTCACAGGCTACAAATACTAATTGTACATTAAAGCCTTATATTTTCAAGGGTTAATTCCGTTAAAAAATTAAGAAAGGGAAACAGCTCTCTTCTTTCCTCTTTTTTTATACTTAATCATTGAACCTCCTATACTATCAAAGACATGCTTTATCATATAAAAAATCTATATCCAAAATTCAGAGCAAATTAGATAATTCTTAATAAAAACCCATTTAGCATTTATATAATTTAAAAGGAGTTATCCCCCTCTTTTATACTTAACAATTAAACTTCCAAAACTATTCAGAGATTTGAACGAAATCTGAAAATTCTGCTTGAAAAACCCATTTATATAAATTAAGGGGGGGGCATTAGAACCCCTGTTCCCCCTATTTATACTTATACAATGAACACCTAATAACAGTCACTGAATCGCCTCATCTGAATGATCCTAATCTAAATTTTGAACGAAAACTTAATTCTGCATGAAAATCCCATTTATATCAACTAACGGGGGGGGGGATTAGAACCCCTGTTCCCCCTATTTATACTTATTCAATGAACACCTAATAACAGTCACGGAATCGTCTCATCAGAATGATCCTAATCTAAATTTTGAACGAAAACTTAATTCTACATGAAAATTCCATTTATATCAACTAACGGGGGGGGGGATTAGAGCCCCTGTTCCCCCTATTTATACTTATTCAATGAACACCTAATAACAGTCACGGAATCGCCTTATCAGAATGATCCTAATCTAAATTTTGAACGAAAACTTAATTCTGCATGAAAATCCCATTTATATCAACTAACGGGGGGGGGGATTAGAACCCCTGTTCCCCCTATTTATACTTATTCAATGAACACCTAATAACAGTCACAGAATCGTCTCATCAGAATGATCCTAATCTAAATTTTGAACGAAAACTTAATTCTGCATGAAAATCCCATTTATATCAACTAACGGGGGGGGGGGATTAGAACCCCTATTCCCCCTATTTATACTTATTCAATGAACACCTAGTAACAGTCACGGAATCGTCTCATCAGAATGATCCTAATCTAAATTTTGAACGAAAACTTAATTCTGCATGAAAATCCCATTTATATCAACTAACGGGGGGGGGGGCATTAGAACCCCTGTTCCCCCTATTTATACTTATTCAATGAACACCTAATAACGGTCACGGAATCGCCTCATCTGAATGATCCTAATCTAAATTTTGAACGAAAACTTAATTCTGCATGAAAATCCCATTTCTATAAATTAAGGGGGGGGGCATTAGAACCCCTGTCCCCCTATTTATACTTATTTAATGAACACCTAATAACAGTCACGGAATCGCCTCATCAGAATGATCCTAATCTAAATTTTGAACGAAAACTTAATTCTGCATGAAAATCCCATTTATATCAACTAACGGGGGGCATGAGCCTCCCGTTCCCCCTCTTATACATATCGAATGAACTCCAAAAACTAATCAGGGAAGCGCCTTGTCGGGATATACCTACATACAAAATTTCAAGTGGATCCGATATTTTTATCATGAGTTATCGCGTTACGCACATACGCACATACATACAGAACGGACGGGCACATAAGCTCTCAGGCTATGATAGCCTGTGAGCTAAAAAGCACAGATCATCTGCTTGGCTTGCGTGAAGGCCTTTTTCCATGTAGTCAAATACCAAGTGTTTTCTCGCATGCTTTTGATCAAGACTACAAAAACTATTGAACCGTGAACGAAACAGAAGACTACCACAAATAGATATGTAACGAAACGGATTGTAAAATTTTAGGAAATAAAAATTTCTTTAATTACAGATAATGAGGTACAAGTAAGGATGCAGAGAGAAAGAAAGAAAGAGAAAGAGACAAAGAATGAATGACATCATATATAAAATAAATTCATAAATAAACGAATTAAAATGAATTAAAATGAAGGACAGCGAGTGAAAGAAGATGAGTGAATGAAAATTGATGAAAAAATGAAAATGAATGAATGAACGAAGGAATAAAAAATGAATGAACGAATGAATGAAAATTAATTAAAAAAGGGAATTGTAACTAATGAATCAATGAAAAGAATTAATTGAATGAAAGTGAATCAATTGATTAAAATAAATAAATGCTTACATGAATGAATTAAAATCAATGAATGACTAAAAATAAACGAATGAATGATTGAATATGAATGACTGAATGAAAAGGAATGAATGAATGGAAGTGGAAAGAACGAATAAACCAAGAATAAATGGAATGGGTGAATGATTGATTTAATAAATATATGAAGTCGAACGAAAGCGCATAAATAAATGAATAAAAGAAAATAAATGAATGAGAATAAGCGAATAGATGAAAATAAATTAATGTCAAGAAATTAATGTCAAGAGAAACAGACTGGTCTACAAATAGAGAGACAGAAAGATAAAAAGAAAGACAAACAGTCATAAACTCATAGACAGATAGAGAGACAAAGAGACAGCAAGAGAAACTGACAGAGAAACATACAGACATATACGTAGATAAAGAAACATACAGATATATAGATACAGAAAGAGAAAGACAGATAATTAGATAGAAACACAGATTAATAGACAGACAAATTGAAAAAGAAAAATTGGGAGTTAGTCTAAGAAGAACACAGAGAGCGGCCACCCTTAATTTATGCAAGAAAATACCCAATTTTCTATTTATTATTGACAAAAACCAAAAAAAAAAAAAAAAGTCGGAACATTGCAAACCACCAAATAAAAGAATAATAAAGAAAAGTTAATAAAAAAACTCATTTTTCAAACTCAAAAAGCAATTTATGTAAAGATTAAATAACTTTTTTAACATTGAGTATTTTTTTAGAAAATTGAAAAGGAAAAAAAACCGAGTTTTTCCTTTTAAAGTATTTTTGTATTTTAAACAAGAAAGAAAAAATATGTGTTAACCATGCATCATAAAATACTTTTCAACCCATTTGGAAAAAAATAACAAAACCTCACTCTTTCAAAAATTGGAATATGATGTCTCGATGAAATCATTTGGAAACGCTACTTAAGTAATTTCCAGCTACAGTTGAAACAGTATCCAAATTCTTTGAGCAGCCCTGTATATGATGTATAAATTTATATCACTTAACTACATGCATGCAAAAGTTTATTCCATTTAGGAAGCATAAACCGCAGTTGAAAATTCCCTTTCAGTAATTTTCCCACTGTTGCGTTTTAGTATCTATGTCGTAGTTTCCAGTGAAATTTAATGCTTTTTTTTCTATTAACAATAAATAATATACACTGCTCAAAACAATTAAAGGATATTGCAGTTTTAGGTGGATTTTGTATCTGGGAAACTTTTTAGCTGATTGATACATGGTCGACAGACATAGTAGGTTATATGAGAATAAATTACACATGTTTGGCAGAAAAAAATGCATTTTATTGCGCATTTGTGTACAAAAGGAAAAAAACACAATTTGTGCATATGAGAGAAAAAGAATAAGAAAAGGAATTTTCTTCAAAGAAAATCATTTTCAGTAAGGGGTATGGTTTCCACAAGCGGCCAGCAACGTTGAACACCTTTGAGGCATGGACTCAATGAGGCTATTGATGACGAGTTGGGGTATTCTGCCCCACTCTTCCAGAAGAGCTCTTTCCAGTTCTTGGAGAGTTTGTGGGGGTTGTTGGCGGCCAGAAACTCGTCTTCCTAGAGCGTCCCAAACGTGCTCGATTGGATTCATGTCTGGAGAACACGCTGGCCATTCCATTCGAACCGTCCCGTCTGTCCATCAGTGACGCTTTAAATTTTTCTTCCATCGTGCTTGTTTCTAATCTTTTAATTAGTTTATGTATTTATACATTCTAATTTAAAATTAAGTCATATTTTAATGATAACAGGCGAAATAAATTTTAACTAGGACTTCCCTCAGAGGGATTAGTCTGAGCGATATTGCTGAGAACATATATTTAATAATAATTTCCAAAAAGTAAAGAAAAAAATACATTTAAAAAACAAATGTAATTTAACAAATTACAACTATTTGGAAAATAATATTTTCAAAGACTATAATTTTAGACTTATAAATGATTTCTATACTTAAAAAAACAATACTAATAACATCATTTTTAGGATGATCAAAACGTAGCTTACATAATAACAGAGTCATATTAATATGCCTGGACATTTACAGTCATGTTAATATTCCTGGATCAATCACAAAAACAAATATTAAATGAAATTCAGTTTAGCAATTTTCGGTACTGTAATTTTTTTAATTTCCAAACATTGCACATTTTTAATTTTTACATCATCGTATAAAGAGAAAATTTACTTTTAAATGCAACTTGTTTGAAACCTGTATCTCAATTTGTTATTGAGTTATTAATTTTTTGTTAGTTTTTAATTTTAATTTTTATTTATTTATTTATTTATTTATTTATTTATTTTGCATCGTAACAAACACATTCAGATGTACTTCAGATTTCCCAATTCTCTTCCGAGAACAACTATTTTCCAAATAGTTAATAAAAAATGAGACGTTATTTTTAATTGATTATATAGTGCCATAAATTTAAATGTCAAAAATGAGCAAAGTAAATGGAAGAAATGCAAAATTTTATATAAAAATTTCTATACACGGTTAAAAACTGGGAAAGCAAACTATGCAAATCAGCCATGCATGGGTATAAAATTGGAAGTACGCAATGCATTAAAAGTAATGCAGATAATAAAACATTAAAATATCTTTAATCGGAATTTGAACTCTTTGAAATGATGTAAAATATATAAACAGCACAAAAAATTGCACAAATCATGATGGTTGAGTAGAATGAACGAGTTTTTTTACATGGGTGTGGTCCCCTTACATAGTTAATATAGAATAGTTAATAATATAATATCTATATCTGTTTTCTATGGATATGATGAGGTTCTCGATAAGAAATTAGGGAATTCTCTCTTTAAAAAATGATATATAAAAATCCTGAAAACTCCAACAAAGGAATGCAATGCATCGTTCGAGTGTGTCTCAGATATGCTCGATCAGATTTAAATGGATTGTGCATACTAGCCACTACATACACTGCTTTTCTTTCTTTTCAAACTTGTTCTCATGAAGTTGAGCAGTATTTCATTGTAGCATGCATTAAATAAAAGAAATATACAATGCGTGCAGTATAAAGTACGAACGATATTTGAATATCTAGTCTGCATAAGCCTTGAGCTGTAAAAATGTCACCACAAGTGACTTATAAATCTGCGCATATTTTTTCGCAAGACATGCTGACTCAAATATGTCAATATGAACTCGATTATGCAGTTTTATTCCAAAAAATTATTATTTAAAGACTAATGACAGTTGAGAAAATGATAAAATCCCCAGATTAGTAAAGCTGAAAAATTAATGTACCTCTCCCCCGTACCATTTTGTTATGGCATTCTTTTGTGGTGCCCTGTAATTGAATAGTAAATATTCTTTGTGCGGCATGCTCTACAAAATATATATTCTAGTGCTTCTCATAAATGCATATCAATTTCATTATGTTTCGATGGGCGCGTAACATCATTAAAATGTTCTTGGAATTTTTTCATCCTATCGGCTATAATGTAACGGTATATTTTTGATTGTCCCTGTATTTGAACTATTTATCCAATTTTACCAAGATTTAAAATGACTCAACGAAATTCGGCAACAAATATATATTTAAAATTTAAAACGATTCGGTTGGATAGTTTTCGTGCTGTTCTATGTGGACAGAGAGACGGACGGTTCAGACGACGGCTATAGGTACTACGTTTTTATGTAATTACGAATGCACCTAAAAAACTGTTAAATTTCAAAGCGCATGCCGAAATTGAAAACACATGACAAGCAATTATTGCTCAAGGACAGTATTGTAACTGATTTCTTTTGTGTGTCCCTGTAAACGGATTAAAAATGATATGAATGTCCTGTTCAAACGTAATCGTAATGCAATTCATCGATTTATATAAGTTTCAATACCTTAAAATAGTGTAATTTCATTAAAATAATCTGTTAACGATTTTTCTTATAGACCATAATGTTATGGAAAACTTTTGGGTTACCCTGTAAGTAAATTATTAATCTCACATACTTCATATACAATAATAAACATGCCTAGGGGACCCTAAATGAGATTTACCAATTGCATAAAAATCCGAGTATATCTGAATGTAAACAGACGGACAGACAAACCGAATGCATAAACACTTTTCAACTTTGTTGGAAAATGAAAAAAAAAGCGCAACCGATTCATTTAATGCAAATAAATAAATAAATAAATAAAAATAAAATAAAATAAAATTTCACCCAAAAAGCCAGGACAGGATTTGGTACTTTTCTATATAATTGGCATCGAAATATCGTTATTAGGTGCGTTCGTAACTATGTACATACGTAGCACCTATAGTTGTCGTTTAGTTCGTCCGTCTGTTCGTCCGTCCGTCTGTCTGTCCGTCTGTCTGTCCGCCTATAACAACGCAAAACCTACCCAACCGAATCATTTGAAATTTAAAACATATATTTATTACATAATTTTGTCGACTAATTTAAAATTTTATGAAAATCAGATACATAGATCAACTACAGGGGTAATCAAAATTATTCCTTTGCATTATGGTCAATGGGGAAAAAGTTTCAAATAAGTTTTAATCGTTTGAAATTTTAAATATATAATTATTAGATAATTTTGTTGAATCATTTCAAATTTTATGAAAATCGGATGCATAGATCAGTTACATGGACAATCAAAAGTATACCATTACATTGCAGCCAATGGGAAAAAAGCATCAAATGCATTTTAATCGCTTGAAATTTAAAATATACAACTATTACACAATTTTATGGAGTCATTTGAAATGTTATGAAAATAGGATGCATAGATAGATCAATTACAGGAACAATCAAAAGTATTCCCTTACATTACGGTCAATATGAAAAAATAATTTAAAGTAGAATTGACATAAACCTATGAAGGATATATATATATATATACACATATATATACTAAAATATACATTCTTTACAATCTGTGATGCAAATAATATTTATTATTAAATTACAGGGCCACCTAAAAGCATTCCACTACATAATGTTATACGGGAAAACTTTGTTTGGGACGCGTTTTAATTATATTAAACTATTTCACATTTTATGAATATGATATGCGTTGCTGAGGTGTAATAAAAGTTACTTCCTGTATATTTACAGGAACACAAAAAAGGTTTCGGACACTATACTGTATCCGAAGTACTGGCTACTATAACAGCAAGATCTGAATGTTTTTAAAACTTAGTTATAGTACGAACCCATCACATTTGCTACACTTCACGTGCAATTTCCAACTTGTTTTGCATAACATGGTAACCAGGCAATTGTTTTTTTCTATATTAATTAAATCTGTATTTAATCGCGTTTTTATTTATTGTTGCTTCCTTTTTAATATAACAGAAAATAATTCAAAAGTGATTTTCGCCAAATTTTCGCCAAACCAAATACGGTACTACTTAATTATCCCGTCGACCAATTTCGCCAAATGATACAAATCGCCAAAGTAATAGCCAACTTATGCATGTTGACTAATTTTTTATTTTAATTAACTAGGGGGGGGCCCGCCCCCCAGCTCGCTATGCTCGCCAACCCCCCGCGTAATCGCTTCGCGATTCCAAATTATTGACTACCCCTGCTTGCTGCGCTCGCCAATATCCCATGGTATGAATAAGCAGTTGCAGACCTTTCAAATGATGTGTCACACGACTGGTGTTGTAAAGAAATTAAAAATGTGCCCCCCTGGGGGTTTAGGGGGAGGCTACACAAAAGACATCCATAATATGAATAAGCAGCTGCAGACCTCTCAAATGATGTCACACGACTGGTGTTGTAAAGAAATTAAAAATGTGCTCCCCGCTGGGTGGCAGAGTGGGGGTGACACACAAGACATCCATAAAATTAATAAACAGTTGCAGACCTTTCAAATGATGTGTCAAACAATTGGTGTTGTAAAGAAATTACAAAATGCGCCCCCTCTGAGGGCAGAAGGGGGGGGTTACACACAAGATATCCATAATATGAATAAGCAGTTGCAGACTTCTCAAATGATGTGTCACACAATTGGTGTTGTAAAGAAATTAAAAATGTGCCCCCCCTGGGGGGCAGAGTGGGGAATGACACACAACACATCCATAATATGAATAAGCAGTTGCAGACCTTTCAAATGATGTGTCACACAACAGGTGTTGTAAAGAAATTAAAAATGCGTCCCCCCTGGGGAGCAGAATGGGGGATAACACACAAGACATCCTTTAAATGAATAAGCAGTTGCAAACCTCTCAAATGATGTATCAAACGACTGATGTTGTAAAGAAATTAAAAATTTGGCGAAATATTACAGTTATCGCCAAGTTGGCGTCACTTTTGACAACTAATTTTGGTCGCCAAATTTGGCGATATATCGCCAAGTTGGCGACAAACTTGGCGATTGTTGGCGATGGTAACCTTTCCTCTCTTTATGGTAACCCATATGGCGATGCATAGACGGAGCCCTTTCCTGATTGGTCTATTCGACTCATGGATGGAGTGGACAACCCGGATTCGTTAGTTCCGGAAATCTTCCACATCAGCATCATTCCAGGAGTCATTCCTTTTAAGGCTAGTTTTTTTTTACTATAGAAGGATAAGTTATTATTTTTCTAAAGTTATTAATTATATATTTTTTTATTTACTGTAAGTTTCTTTTGAAAATAATAGAAAATAATTAAAAATGTATATGCAAGCGTTATACCACAAAGACATTTTCGCCAAATGGGCTCTAGAAAATATTGCGGCAAATCTGGTGCACCTATGAAAAACGTGAACACACAAGACATCCATACAATGAATAAGCAGTTGCAGACCTTTCAAATGATATGTCACATGACTGGTTTTGTAAAGAAATAAAAAATGTTCACCCCCCTCGGGGGCAGAGTGGGGTGGTGACACACAAGACATCCATAATATGAATTAGCAGTTGCAGACCTTTCAAATGATGTGTCACACAATTGGTGTTGCAAAGAAATTAAAAATGTGCTCCCCTGTGGGGCAGAGTGGGTGGTGACACACAAGACATGCATAATATGAATAAGCAGTTGCAGATCTTTCAAATGATGTGTCACACGACTGGTGTTCTAAAGAATCAAAAATGTGCCCCCCCCCTGGGAGGCAGAGTGGCTGGTGACTCACAACACATCCATAATATGAATAAACAGTTGCAGACCTTTAAAATGATATGTCACATAATTGGTGTTGCAAAGAAATTAAAAAGTGCCCCCCGGGGGGCAGAGTGGGGTGGTGACACACAAGACTTCCATAATATGAATAAGCAGTTGCAGACCTTTCAAATGATGTGTCACACAATTGATGTTGTAAAGAAATTTAAAATGTGCCTCCCTGGGGGAGACAGAATGGGGAGACACAAAATACATCCATAATATGAATAAGCATTTGCAAACCTTACAAATTATGTGTCACACGACTGATGTTGTAAAGAAACTAAAAATGTGCCACCCCTGGGGGGGCAGAGGGGAGGATGACACACAACACATCCATAATATGAATAAGCAGTTGCAGACCTTTCAAATGAAGTGTCTCACGGCTGGTGTTGTAAAGAAATTAAAAATGTGCCCCCCCCCTAGGGGGGCAGAGTGGGGGTGACACACAAGACATCCATATTATGAATAAGCAGTTGCAGACCTTTGAAATGATGTGTCACACGACTGGTGTTGTAAAGAAATTAAAAATGTGCCCCCCCCTGGGGGTGCAGACTGGGGGATGACACACAAGACATCCATAATATGAATAAGCAGTTGCAGACCTTTCAAATGATGTGTCATACGACTGGTGTTGTAAAGAAATTAAAAATGTGCCCCCCCTGGGGGTGCAGACTGGGAGATGACACACAAGACATCCATAATATGAATAAGCAGTTGCAGACTTTTCAAATGATGTGTCATCCGACTGGTGATGTAAAGAAATTAAAAATGTGCCCCCTGGGGGGACACAGTAGGAGGGGAAACACAAGACATCCAAAACATGAATAAGCAGTTGCATACCTTTCAAATGATGTGTCATACGACTGGTGTTGTAAAGAAATTAATGTAAAATGTGTAACAGTAAAATGTGAAATAGTAAAATGTGCCCCCCCCCAGGGGGGCAGGGGGTGTGAAACACAAGACATCCATAATATGATTAAGCAGTTGCAGACCTTTCAAATGATGCGTCACACGACTGGTGTTGTAAAGAAATTAAAAATGTCTTTCCCTGGGGGGGTAGAGTGGGAGGTGACACACAAGACATCCATAATATTAATAAGCAGTTGCAGACCTCTCAAATGATGTGTCACACGATTGGTGTTGTAAAGAAATTAAAAATGCCCCCCCTGGCGGGGAAGAGCGCGGGGGTGTGACACACAAGACATCCATAATATGAATAAGCAGTTGCAGACCTTTCAAATGATGTGTCACACGACTGGTGATGTAAAGAAATTAAAAATGTGCCCCCTGGGGGGGACACAGTAGGGGTGGGGGAAATACAAGACATCCAAAACATGAATAAGCAGTTGCAGACCTTTCAAATGATGTGTCACACGACTGGTGTTGTAAAGAAATTTAAAATGTGCACCCCTCTGGGGGGTAGAGTGGAGGGTGACACGCAAGACACCCATAATATGAAGAAGCATTTGCAGACCTTTCAAATGATGTGTCACACGACTGGTGTTGTAAAGAAATTAAAAATATGCTCCCCTGGGGGTCAGAGTGGGGGATGACACACAACACATCCATAATATGAATAAGATGTTGCAGACCTTTCAAATGATGTGTCACACAACTGGTGTTGTAAAGAAATTAAAAATGTGACCCCCTGGGGGGCAGAGGGGAGGTGACACACAAGACATCCATAAAATGAATAAACAGTTGCAGACCTTTCAAATGATGTGTCACACAATTGGTGTTGTAAAGAAATTAAAAATGTGCCCCCCTGGGGGGCAGAGTGGGGGATGACACACAACACATCCATAATATGAATAAGCAGTTGCAGACCTTTCAAATGATGTGTCCCACAACTGGTGTTGTAAAGAAATTAAAAATGTGACCCCCTGGGGAGAGCAGAGTGTGGGGGTGACACACAAGACATCCATAATATGAATAAGCAGTTGCAGACCTTTCAAATCTTGTGTAACACGACTGGTGTTGTAAAGAAATTAAAAATGTGTCCCCCCTGGGGAGCAGAATGGGGGATAACACACAAGACATCCTTTAAATGAATAAGCAGTTGCAAACCTCTCAAATGATGTATCAAACGACTGATGTTGTAAATAAATAAAAAATTTGGCGAAATATTACAGTTATCGCCAAATTGGCGTCACTTTTGACAACTAATTTTGGTCGCCAAATTTGGCGATATATCGCCAAGTTGGCGACAAACTTGGCGATTGTTGGCGATGGTAACCTTTCCTCTCTTTATGGTAACCCATATGGCGATGCACAGACGGAGCCCTTTCCTGATTGGTCTATTCGACTCATGGAAGGAGTGGACAACCCGGATTCGTTACTTCCGGAAATCTTCCACATCAGCATCATTCCAGGAGTCATTCCTTTTAAGGCTAGTTTTTTTTTACTATAGAAGGATATAAGAAAAATTAAATTAGTAAAACATTAATAAAAAGTCGAGGTAAAAATTACTTTATGATGTTTTACGCACGCGTATCATGTTTAATGTTATTGTATGGGACATTCAAGGTCATCTGTTGTCGGAATTTAATCTTATAATTTGGCGATATTTTTTTGGTCGACGGCATAACCAAGTAGTACCCGAAATACGTATATGATATTTTTGTCCTATTTTTATGGTACCTTCACTTCGGCGTTTTTATAAATCTTGGTCCTTTTTGGGCTTCAGAAAGTCAGATTTCATATCTGATGAACGTTTATGCCTATTTTTTACACATAAATATGGCATAAATGCCATATACGCGCCAAGTTGGTGCGATTTTGTCTGTCGCTAAATTGATGAAAACTTTGATTTTGAATATTGCTGTAAGTGTTAATATTTTCGATTTATTGTGATATGTATATTTTTTATTATATTTATTATTATGATTATTATTACTTACCCATCATACGTAGTAGGGTAAGTCTTGCAATCGTTTTGAAAATCGAAAAAAAATTTTTGACGGATTTACACGTTTTAGATAGTGGAGGTTCCGAAAAACATATTTTTAGAAAAAAAATTTTGCCGTCCGTCTGTCTGTCTGTCTGTCTGTCTGTAAACGCTCTATCTCCCGAACAAATTGAGATAGAGACGTGAAATTTCGTATGTAGTTAGTATGTAAGAATGGGACGAACCCTATTTAATATCAGCAACCTCGATTATCCGGAACTATTTTTTTCGGACTCTCGAAAAATTCGTTCTGATGAAAGGTATATAAAAATTTTCGAATTTTTTTGTTCTATGGAATGTACATAAAAGGCAATAAAATAACACACATTTTGCCTATAGAACGAAGTCGATCGGATTATTAGTTGCCGAGATATTTGTAATCCCGTTTTCCACATTCTTCGATTTTTCATGACCTTGTATTTCATTCAAACTTCAATTCAGAGGTATACTTTAATTGGAAATGAGACGCTTAATCCGACGCATTTAATTGTTAGTTAATAGAGTTTTTATTTTTGGAGTTATAAGGATGTTTCTTTTACGCAATTTGGTACTAATTGAGTAGTTTGGCGTTTTATATAATTTGTCGAAATTGGTACATCAGCAGTTATTTAATATAGCATTACTATGTATATTAACAATATTTAAATTTTGTTTATGAATTGCAATGCATTGTATAAATAGTTTTCATATGTTTTATTTTCATATACATATCCATGATGGGTAAGTATTACGGTGGCCCCCAACGACTAGTTTATAATTTTTATTTATTGCTTCAACTAATGTTTCTTTTTTGGTACTACTTGTCTGTCGATAAACTATAAGATTAAGCCAAACTATAAGATTAAACGCCAATAATGGATGATCAGGAATGTTGCATTCAATCGTATTAAACACGATACATGTGTTTAAACCTTTCAGAGGCAAGGCATTTGTGCTCCAAAAATGGTCAATTTATATTTACGAACAAATTTAATTGAAAATAATCTGAAATAATCAAAACCGTTTCGTCACGTATATTATGAGATCAAAATTGTACTAAAAATTTACTGGTGCCAGTTGGCAATTTATGCATTAAAATTAACCGTTTACATACTGCGAATGGCTCTCTTCAAGAGGTTAAAACGTCATCAAGGAATTTTTATTCCCACTTTTTATTTGTATTTTATAAATGTTTTAATAATTTATTTCTTCTTTCGTTATTTAAAATTAAAAAAATATATCAATATGTGTAATTTAGCTATTAGTTTGGCGATTCGTATAATTTGGCGAAATTGAATGACAAAATAACCAAATATTACAAAAAAAAAAAAAAAAAAAAAAAAAAAAAGTGATCGATGTAAACAGAATAACAATATATAATCTATTAATAAAAGTAACATCTAAAGCAGCCATGTCAAACTCGTATTTAATTTAAATACGAAAGAATTGTTTCCAATTTGCACGCGCGAAATATAAAAGATGTTACATGGCGATTATAAAACGCAATTATAAAAAAAATCGCAAAATATCAAATGCTAAGTTACTAAGAATTATGCATTTTTTCTTTTCAATTAACGAAAAAAAAAAAAAAAAAAAAAAAAAAGATTTCTTTTTCCGTTGTTTCTTAAGTTTAAATATGTTTTATAGCACATACATGAAAATTATTTGCATATTTTCCTTGCTCCATGTGCTTGAATTTGGAAATCTGATGAAAACATCCAGCTTGTGAAAATGACGCACACCAAATTTCTGTGACGTATGCAAATAAATTATGCTTTTTTATCAGTTTTTTTAATATAACTTTTAAACTATTTGGAACTAATTTGTCGTAGGTGGTGCATTCACCAGATTACCTCCATAGGTACCTATTGGTACAAACAGAATCAAAATCCGACGAGTACTTTTTGAGATTTGCTTGACGAAAGAATTTTTTTGAATTTTAATATCGTTACGTGTCTCTGAGTATAAAGACTTCGCTTCGCTCAGACAAAAAAGCACTATAACATTAATTCCTTTGTAATAGTACCATATTAAGCATGTTTTCATTTCATACTTTCCATAATTCGAATTTCGGATAATTCGAACATTTCTTGTGGTCCCGGCGAGTTCGAATTAACGAGAGACGACTGTATGTTGTAAAGGTCATACCACTAATTATTCTGGTGAAACGGTTTCTTCAAATGGGATTTGGTTTCTGAGAAATTGGGGGTCAAAGTTCAGCGTATATTTCAAATACTTATTAGTACATGCTTCGCATGTGAATCCCTGGCTCCGTGGTAGCACGCGTGCTTGCGAGTCGAAAGGTTGCTTTTTGAAATCCGTCCTCGGCCTTTATTCATTTTTTGTATTTTTACACGTTACAAATTTTAAGTATTTTTACAACAAAATTGCTATAGCTTTTGATATTTTCTTAATAAATTACATTTACATTTTAAAATTTTTAGATGAAAATTTATTTTTTTCTGCAATTTTTAAACTAATATTTCTATTGACAAAACTGTAAAACTAATTTACGCCTAGAACTTTTTTTTTATTAATTATTATTTGCGTTTTTTATTTTAAGCACAATCCTGATTTTTCTTTTTCCTATCGCTTTTTTATTTTATAGCATTTTAAATGAAAACTTGCCCTTTTTTTGTATAAATAATACAAAATAATTTTCGGGTGCAATTTTTAAACGTCTTTAGGATTAAATTATTCAAGTAATGCGTATCTTCGAAAGAATAACAAAGTATTAATGCAGTAATGGTAAAATGCAAGTTATTACCAGTTATCCGAATTTTCAATTTTCCATTTTTCTGTAAATATATTTATCTCCAAAGTTCAACCGCCCCACCAATGGCCAAAAGGTTTTGACCTCAAACTAGTAGACGGTAGGTGCTGGGTTCAAACCCAATCGCGACCGTCGGCCTAACCGTTTGGAGTTTTCCGTGGTTTTCTTCGAACCTTGCGTAAATACGGGTTAGGTTCCCTTAGAAAGACCCCCACGGAGGGCATCCCACCCCTTAGGGCCTATTTCCCATAGTGTAGATAATTGGCCGACATACATACATTCCAAAGTTCAACATAAATTATCGTTTGAACAAATAAGAAATGACAGATTGCATCTATTTTTAATACATATCAAAACACTCTTTCCGCGTTTCAACTGATGCTAAAAAATCGTCTGTTAATGAGATAATATTTACAATACATATAAAAATACTTATATTTAAATCGTCTGCTTTCCTCCGCAATATCAGAATAAATGAAGATTTCTTTTTATTGATCTTATATTTGCACTTGTACAAATGATGATTAAATTTTTTTTAATGTATTTTGAAACATATTTATCACGAATTAAGTATTTAAGTTATATAAATTATATTAAATGCAACACTAAATTATCTAAAAATCTATTCACAATATTGTGTAATACACATTTAAAAAGAAAAAAAAGCGACTGATTAATCTAAAAATATTAATATTTAAAATAGTGGAGATTTTAAAATATTGAAATTTTCTTATACTTTTTCAAAATTTTAATTAAATACGAATTTTTATTTATTTATTTGTTGCAAAATGTACTTTTAGTTAAACCCTGAAGTGCAGTCAGTTCACCATATTTAAAAAAAATAATAATAAAAAAATGTTGACAAAGTAAACTGTCCTCTTCAGAAAATATCAAAAGGTTCAAAGCTGTAGAATTTTCAATTCTGCTTATAATTTGCAGAGTGCAAAAAATATGTGTAAAAAATATAAAAATAAGTAAAAAGCCGAGGACTGATTCGAACCCGCAACCTTTCGACTCGCAAATTCGCGTGCTACCACGGCGCCACGCATTCTCATGCGGAGCTCGTACTAATAAGTATTCGAAATATACGCTGAAATTTGACCCCCCCCCCAATTTCTTAAAAACCAAGGCTCATTTGAACAAACCTTTTGACCAGAATAATTAGTGGTATGACCCTTATAACATACTTGGAAATCATCAAAATATGTGCGCACCATGTTTGGTGGTCCCCTTGTAAGTATTTGTGCGTTATAACGTTGTTTTATAGTTTTTACTTTATGTATTAATCAATTACATGTTTCTTGTTAATAATATTCCGCGAGAAATAAAAATTAGTCAACTTTTTTGCTTTAATCTGTTGTGAGTGGGAGTATAGGAAGTGGTACCTAATGGTTCATATTCGAGCACATCTATGGAATCAAAAATGAGAAGACATATTATTCGATTTTGGGAACATTTGAATCGGAGCTTTTTTGAGTATGTGACGTATTTAAAGTTGAGTATGTTTTACTCAATTTTGAGTACCCATTTTTTCAGTGATTGCAAATTTAATTATATTGCATCCAATTAAAATATTTTATATTATAATAAAGTCTAATATTTATCATATTATATTCTATATTCTAATTTAAAATTTAATTATTTAACTATTCCACTACCTTAATCTTTATAAATACGGTTCTGCTCTATTCTTTTGATGTAGCAATAAATGAAACAAGTGTATTTACGTTTTGTAGATTCGACTTCTAAATCGTGATTGTGAAATTTATAAATTTATTATTCAATTGGATTTTTAAATGTAATTTAAGTTTATATATATGTTACAGACCAAATCCGATTTTAGGCCAAACTAGATTGACCTAGGCGAAACCGGTCTATTTTAACGCCTATCAGATAAACTATTTTATACTAGGCAAAACCGGTCTATCCTAACGCCCATCGGATAAACTAGTTTTTCCTAGGCCAAAATAGTTTATCCTAAGGCCCATAGGACAAACTAGATTTTCCTAGGCCATACTAGTTTGGCCTAACTCTTATAGGATAAACTAATTTAGACTGCTGTTTATTGGTCTGAATTAATTTATCCTAGGCATACATTTATACATGTGTACATACATGCACACATGTATGTACGTATGTACACATGTATGTACGTATGTACGTACGTATGTGCGTAACGCGATAACTCTTGATAGAAATAATGTAATTTGACATGTTTTTAACATCCAAAGCCTAAGAACTAATGTGCCCGTAGGTTCTGTATCTATGTATGTACGTAAGAACGTAACGCAATTATTCTTGATAGAAATAATCGATTTGCATCAAACTTTCAATATATGTTCATTCTTATATGGAGCTTTTTGAATACTTTTGGAGGTCATTGGAGAAGAATAAGTGGGGGAGGGGAGGCTGATTCGCCCCTTCCCTTAATTCAAAAATATGGGTTTACATGCATTATTACCATATTTTATTCAAATTTTAGATATAGGCGCATTCTCTTGAGGGTCCTCCATGATTAGTTGGGAGTGTTCATTGTTTAAAGGGAGGGAGGAATAGGAGTAACGCCCCATAATTTATGTAAATGCTTTTTTCACGCAGAATTTATTGATTTGCTTCAAATTTTAGAAATAAATTCATTCTTGTAAAGCGTTTCCCTAATTAGTTTTGGGGGTAATTGAATAAAAACAGCGAGAATAACGGGGGGGGGGTCCCGCCTAATTTTGGCAAATGTGTTTTTCATGCAGAATTAACCGATTTGCTGCAAATCTTGGATTTGTTCATTCTAATGAAGCGCTTCACTGACTAATTTTTATGGTTCTTCGGTTAAATATAAGTGGGAAACTTACAATTTATTTCTTTAATTGAATTAGATAAATTGGTTATAATACAAAATTATCCAATTTGCTTAAAATTTTGGACATGAATTCATTTGATCAGGCGCTTTTTTAATTAATTTGAGTTTTTCTTTTGTTTAAGTGCAATGGGGTAGTGGACGTTTTATCGCCTTCCTTAAATTAGATAAATAGGTTTTTATGCAAATTTATCCGATTTGCCGTAAATTTTGAATATAGTTTTTTAGGCAAATCCCTGAATTGTTTTGAAGGTTTAATGCTTAAGTATAAAAGGAGGAATGGGGGATTACCCTCCTTAAATGATATGAATTGTTTTTAAGCAGAATTATCTGATTTGCTTCAAATTTTGGATAATTGTTTAATTTTATGAAGCGTATCTGTGGTTAGTTTGGGGGGTTCAGTTAAATATAATTGGGGGAAATAGGAAAAAGTAATCCAACTTATTTTATTTTTCGATGGTGTTACTCTTTAAAAAAATAAGGCTGCAATACACAATTAGTGTAAACAGCCTGTGAATGCAAAGCCTCACTTTAATTGGGCAATATCCTTTTTAATATTGATCCCGACTACTGTTCCATAGCTAACCTTGTGCAAAGGGGTTTTTTTATCACCCTTATATAATGCATTTTATTCAGAGGGTTATAGAATACTGTGAGAGATTTGCACGAGCCGGAATTTCCGGGCCCGGACCCCGAGGCCTCTAAATTATGTTGTGTTACCTACATTGCTCTTTCTTTTAGAATTGTGGATTTTTATTGTTTAAGTCTAAAATTTAGACTTAAACAATGAACATCCACAACTGATCACGGAGGCGCCTTGTCACAATGATTTTATATCTAAAATTTAAAATGAAAACTGGTAATTCTGTATATTGAATCCATTTCTCTAAATTAAAGGTGGGGGATTAGCCTCCCGTTCGCCCCCGTTTATTCCTATCCAATGAATTCCTAAAATTAATCAGAAAAATACCTTATCAGAATGAACCTACATTTAAATTTGAACTGAATCGGATATCTCTAACAAGAGTTATCGCGTTACGTACATACGTACGCACATACGTACGTACATCCGTACATACATACATACAGAACCTGTGAGCCCATTAGTTCTCTGGCTTTGATGCCCATGAGCTAAAAACACGCAAAACTGCATTGGCCCAGGATAAACTAGATCAGCCCTGGACAAACAAGAATGTTGGCATTGAGACGGTCATTGAATTCAATAAAATCACGCCAAATTGATTTGGCCTAGGATAAACTAGTTCAGACCAATAAACAGCAGTCTAAACTAGTTTATCCTATAAGAATTAGGCCAAACTAGTTTGGTCTAGGAAAATCTTAGTTTGTCCTATGGGCCTTAGGATAGACCAGTTTGGCCTAGAAAAAACTAGTTTATCCGATGGGCGTTAGGATAGACCGGTTTGGCCTAGGAAAAACTAGTTTATCCGATGTTCGTTAGGATAGAGCGGTTTGGCCTAAAATCGGGTTTGGCCTGTAACATATATAAACAAAATATGTAAGAATTTATGTCTCAATAAATTTCGCATTTTCGTATGATTTAATAATGTACTTCTATATTGCTATTCAATATCGGTTTTATAAAAAGGATTTCTTTCTGAAAATAACATATTACAAAAAAAAAAAAAAAAAAAAAAAAAAATTAAAAAATTAAATTATAAATTTTACAAAAAATTAAATATTAGAGAATAAATAACAAATGATTAATAAAATAATAAAAACACATGTTAAATTAGTTTTCTATAAACACTTGATTTATTTAACTATTTAAATTGCTTTATATAGAAATTTTCTGATATCATATTTTTTTTGTCAGATTCGATGCACAGAACATTTATTTAAACAAATAAATAAAAGGTAGATTTCTGATAACATCAGTTATGATGATATTTTTATTTGTGTATTCTTATTTTTTCATTTATTATCTAGTCACGTCTTTAATGGTTTTCATCTCAATTACCACAGATAAACGAAGCATTTTGAGCTTCGGTTTTCAGTGGTTATATTATTCAACTTCATCTATCCTTCTATTCTATAGCTCCAATTTTCTGTTATTCTGTTTACATAATTGCCTTCAAACAATATAAGTAGCTGCTGTTTAAAAGAGGATGAATATCTTATACGAATATGTACATGATCATGTGTATGCATGAGATATTCTGTTCCACTACAATGCAATGGGCAATAGCCAGTACTTAACGTATAATTTATAACCAGTACTAATTCGTAGAATATTTAATTTGCAGTCATGAGTGGCACATGGTAGTAAGACATGAAATGAAATTTTTGAAGAATTTCCCATTCAAGTGAGAGATAAACGACGTTCGTTAAATATATTTATTTATCATTCACATGATAACGACACAATTCCAGCAGACTACGATTTTCACTTAGTACAAAAAAAAAAAAAAAAAAAAAGTCACTATGGAAAAACAGAACAGTGATTTTATAAAAATGGAGCTTTAACATATTGAAGATTTGAACGCCACCTAATGACAGGGTTTTGTTTAGCACATGAAAAATACAGAATTCTCGTTCTCAAGTCAAAATAATCTCGTTATAGGCTAACATGCGCACGGATACAGGAATTCCTACCAACGTTCTATGTTGCCAATTAATTTACTATAAAATGCGTCTTTAACTAATCCGAAATTAAGACAGGGGGAAAAGGAAAAAAGCTCTCTCAGTCGCTCGAAATAATACTGACGCAATCCAGCACTGTCGTCGCTAGAAATGAACCGTGGGTAATCAATTGTTTTTTTTAAGCGTAAATAAAAAGATATTATAAAACAAATAAAATAATACAAATAATAAATGGGACTTTAGGGAAAGTGTTGCTTTATCATTTAAGTTTTATAAAAAATAAAATAAAAAAACGAAAGCGTAGATTAAAGGTACGGAATCTAATAAATATGTTCAAATATTATTAAAAAAAAAACAAAAGAAAAGTTAGATATTATAAGAATTTCAAAATAATTAATTTAGAATTAAGGCGAATTTTTTCCATTATTACATGTAAGCGTACTTTAATTAGTCAAAGCCATGTTAAATATATGCATATACATATATCAATATTCCGATAAATATATGATTTTTTATGATGAAACCCATTTATTGTTACTAGCACTTAAGTGGGCGAGAACAATCTGAAATGACGAAAAAATGTATTTATATTTATTTATGAATGTTTAGTGTTTGAACCTTTGATAATATCACACAGTTTGTCCTATAGGATTTATTTTTTAAATTAGGGCATTATAGATGTTGAACTGCCCAGATTAGCAATGTTTGTGAAAAGCTAATCTTTAAACTCAATTATCTAAAAAATATTTTTTTTCCAAGAGTTTACTGAGGTAACTTTTTAACAATTTTTATATCGATATAAGAACTTCTATAAATTCTGTTCTTTTATACAACATATTAACTAAGGATCGACCGAAAGAGGTTTTTTAAGGCCGAAACAGAATTTCAGTGATCTTCCTATTTTCGGCAATAAATGTGTAATGGCCATAAATGAATTTTTCGGCGAAATTCAGATTTTTAGCCGTTACCGAATACAAAACCGAATTTTGGATTGATCTCAAATAATAATATACTTTTATATCGCTAATATACTTAAAATTTCTTCATTAAAGAGATTTATTTCTTACAACATAATTCGTTTACAAAAAATATGATTGTCATTTATATTAAAGAACAAACATTCATGACTAAAAATTCCCATTGAATTACTCATATACAAACACGTGATTTACTCATCTATTTAAATAGCTGTATTAAGAAAATTTCCCATAGTATAGTTTCTTGTTAAATTTCATGCACAGAGTGTTTGTATGAACAAAGGCAGCTTCCAGATGACATTCATTATGACGATATTATTGTTCGTGAATTCTTATTTTTTTCATTTGTTATCTAGTCACGTTGATTATATTTTTCATCTCAATTATAAAAAAACAAACGCGGATTTTCAACTCTAATTTTTCGTTATTATTTTATTCAACTTTGTATATATGTATGTCTTGTGTTCTATTTTACAACTCCAATTTTCTGCTACTCTATTTACATAATTTTCTTCAAACAACATAAGTAGCCGGTTCTTAAAACAGAATAAATATATCTTGTATGTATGTGTACATGATATTTTTGTGCAATGCATGTGTATTTTTATTAGCAAAAAAGTCAGACTTTTTTTTAATTTTTTAATTAATATTCCGGTGAAAATATATTTTTTTAAATGAAACTCATTTATCGCTATAAGCACTTAAGTGGGTCAGAAAAGTCTAAAATGACGAAAAAATGCATTTATTTATATTTATTCATTTATTTATGTTTTTGAGTTTCAACCTTTGAAAATAACGCACAGTTTATCGGGTCGGAAATTTTTTAATTTTGGGACAAAGGAGAGTTGAAACACACAGATGGGCAATGTCTGTGATAGGCTAAGCTTTGCACTCAATTGTCTCGAAATAGTCTTTTTTTAGTGGTTTCGCCATCATAGCTTTAGAATAAATTAGCAGAATTACATGTTTCTCATGCTTTTTTCTTTTTTAATAAAAGAAAATTAAATTCTCTGAAAAATATATCTAAAAAACACACAAAGAAATTATTTTCAAGTTATAACAAAAAATATGATATATTTTTAAAAATTTAATTTCTTTTTCTTAAAAAAAATCTGATTTTTTTTTTTTTTTTTTTTTTTTTTTTAGGCGCAATTTAGTGCCATGATAAACATCTAATCAAATAAATGGCTGTTTTTTATCCCATCTAAATCTATGAGAACAGATATTGTGTAATTATCTATTGCGTCACATACATATATTAGATTTTTTTTCTGTTAAAAATTTAGATAGGGTTTGAAACCTTTATCAAACTCATAAGGATGAATTATGAACATGTTCATGTTTATTTTATCCATTTATCTACCGTATTATTTATCAAGAAATTGATCCACCCTAATAATTATCTTCTTTAATATCTGTAGGTATACTGGAATTTTTAGATAATACTAATGTGGAATTTAGATATTTTTTTCATTAAAACTGATTAAATATATCGATAGTTATAATTTTTTGTGAAATATTTATAAAAAGAATCAGATTAATTAACCAAAATTACTCTTTTGAAAATATCACAATTCTTTAAAAAGCAATGAGTTTAAATGCATCATGATCCTCTCTACAAATGGAAATGCTTTTGCAGTTGAATACGTTTCATATAAATTTATTTAAAGAAAAAAAAAGAAATACCTATAAAAATGAAAAATAAAACTACCACTTTTTGAAAATATTTAGCTTCGACTGTTTCTCTATTCTATTTAAATTTGATCGAGAAGAGTGTTTTGTGTTTAAAGAATGAAAAACTTATTAATAGACAGAATAAAGAAGTTTTATATAAAGTTTTCTTCAATGGTACTTTAAAGTACCATCAGTACATAAAGGGTTAAATTGCATTCATCTTTAATAAAGTACCGTTAGCAAGCAAAAGATAATTCATTAATTTTATTTTTATCTTTATCTGTAAATGATTTAATGCGACAAATCTATACATATAATAAAACAGTAGGACCCGGTGTGTCTGTACATTGAAGATAATTGACAAAAATGGAGTCAGGGCGATAAAAGAAAACCAATGAAACACAAAAAAAAATTTTTGAATTTTTTGTCTGTCTGTCTGTCTGTCTGTCTGTCTGTCTGTCTGTTTGTTCGAGGTTATCTTCGTAACTACTGAATGGATTTTTATGCGGTTTTCACTAATGAAGAATGCACACTCCCGGGCAGTGTATAGGCTTTGTTTCATCAAAATCGGACAACAGACAAAAAAGTAACAAAAAGAAACAAAAGAAACTATTAGGTGCGCTGCTCACGTTTTTTAGTACATAACGTTTTTTAGTACATATAAAATCCAATAGATGTCACTGTGCGATTTTAAAACGCGCTATCGTTATGTTTTCGCCAGTCTACTTAAGTATGAGAAAGTTTCAAGCTGGCTGTCGTTCCATGTGGTTTAGTCGGTAGAACGTCAGTGCGCCATACTGATGGCCCGGGTTCGATTCCCAGCATGGAATTTTTTTTCACTATGTTGGCATTAACGCCTATAAGCAATTAAAAGAATTTGAAATATTGTATTCAAGGCGAATTTTCTCTCTGGGAAAATTTCCTTGCATTAATATGTCAATGTAATTTTTTTTTCGATTTAATTTTTTTTTTCGAAACTTTGTTTTTCTTAAAAAATTACAGTAAATATTTGATATTTCCCAACGTTTTTTGAATGATCGACTTGCTTTTTTTTTTTTTTTAATGTATGTCTGAACCTTATCTAACTTCTTCTTCAAGATTTCTTTAGATAAACCGACCAGCGTAGCGGGCGAAGGCCGCTAGTCTATAATAATTTAAAGGAATTCAAAAAGGAAGTAATTTATACACCCTTTTAGTAATTTAAAGTGATTGTCCAGTTTGGAATAAAAGAAAGATCCTTTAAAATGAATCTAATTACAAGTATATAATTTTATTATCTTAAATATGGTACTTTGATTTCAAACTCTCGGAAAACATAGTTTTGCAAGATTGATTTTGTAGTACAATACTAAACCTTTTGTATTGTTCTTTACACAATTAATTAAACAATTTATTTGTATATTTATTTCGATGAAACATACACTACATGGCCCTAGAAGTTTTTATAGGTTAATAAGAAATACCATTTTTTCCGACTAAACATGCCTTTTCCGATGGAATGGGAAATTTTCCGAATGATACTTTTGTTTTTCCAATTTATAAGTTTTTATAAGTTAATACCATTTTTTCCGACTGATTTTTCCTTTTTCAAATTTGTAAGTTTTAATAGGATAATACGTAATACTATTTTTTCCAACTAAACACGCCTTTTCCGATGCAACGGGAAATTTTCCGAATAATTTCCTAGTTTATATAAGTTTTTATAGGTTAATACCATTTTTTCCGATCAAACAAGAATCGGAAAAAGCGTGTTTAGTTGGAAAAAATAGTATCACGTATTATCCTATAAAAACTTACAAATTCGAAAAAGGAAAAATCAGTCGGAAAAAATGATATTAACTTATAAAAATTTATAAATTGGAAAAACAAAAGTATCATTCGGAAAATTTTCCATTCCATCGGAAAAGGCATGTTTAGTCGGAAAAAATAGTATTACTTATTAACCTATAAAAACTTATAAATTGAAAAAACGGAAAAATCAGTCGGTAAAATTCTTATTCGATCGAAAAAAATAAAAATAACCAATAAAAACTTATAAATTGGAAAAACAAAAATACTCGGAAATTTTCCATTTCAATCTGAAATGGCATGTTAAGTCTGAAAAAATTGAATTATATATTATCCTTTAAATATATATAAATTGGAAAAGCGAATAAGTAAATCGGAGAAATTCTTTTTTGATCGGAAAAAATAATATTAGCCTATAAAAACTTATAAATTGGAAAAACGAAGATATCATTCGGAAAATTTCCCATTCCATCGGAAAAGGCATGTTTAGTCGGAAAAAATAGTATTACATATTAACCTATAAAAGCCTATAAATTGGAAAAACAGAAAAATCAGCCGGAAAAATTCTTGTTAGATCGGAAAAAATTGTATTAACCTATAAAAACTTATAAATTGGAAAAACAAAAATATCAATGTGAAGTTTTCCGTTCCACCGGTAAAGGCATGTTTAGTCGGAAAAAACAGTCGTACGTATTAACCTATAAAGATTTATAAATTGAAAAACGGAAAATTCAGTCGGAAAAATTCTTGTTCGATCAGAAAAATGTAAGTTTAGCCGAAAAAAAAAGGTATTAATCTATAAATATTTATGAATTGGAGAAATATTTTTGTAATTTTTAATCTATATATATAAAAGGAATTCTGAGGATAATTGAGGCACAGATAGGCTCTCATCCTCTATACCTTTTATTTATAGAGATTTTACACAGCTTAGGTAAACGCAGAAGAAATATAAAACAGATAATGTATTTATCACAAAAAATCGTCTGCTAAGAAAATCTTTTTTCATTTTGAACTCTATAAATAAAAGGAATAAAGCAGAAGAAATATAAATCAGATAATGTATTTATCACAAAAAATCGTCTGCTAAGAAAATCTTTTTTCATTTTGAACTTCTATAAATAAAAGGACAGATAGGCTCTCAAACAGTGAATCGTCGAATATAATTGAAGAACAAATGGAAGAACAAATGGAAGAACAAATGGAAGAACAAATGGAAGAACAGATGGAAGAACAGAAAGAAGAACAGATGGAAGAACAAATGGAAGACCTCTTCATTAACAATAAAAAAAGATATGCAAACGAAACCCCAGAACACCGATCAAACATATCTGCCGGAAACTGACGAGACATGGCACAGAAACGTGAATGTGTGGGGTTGTAGAACTGGCATTCAGATAGTCTTCGGGCTACTGAGGGCGGGCAACCGTCTAGTTTTAATTAAATAAGAAAAACAAGTTAGATCGAAGAAAACCTATAAAATTTGATTCTTACAAGGGGACCACCAAACATGATGCGCACAGATTTCGATGATTTCAAAGTATGTTGTAGGAGTCATAGCACTAATTATTCTGGTGAAAAGATTTCTTCTAATGGGCCTTGTTTTTTGAGGAATTGGGGGTTAAAGTTAAGCGTACATTTCAAATATCCAATTGTGCGCATTCCGAATGTGGATGCGTGCCATAGTGCCAGCGCGCGAGCCTACGGATCGAAAGGTTGTGGGATCGAATCCTTCCTCGGCTTGATTTTCTCTTTTTACTTATTTTTCTATTTTTTACACGTTACAAATTTTAAGCAGAATTGGGAATTCTACAGTTTTGAACCTTTTGATATTTTCTGAAGAGGACAGTTTACTTTTCCAATATTATTATTATTATTATTATTTTAAAAAATATGGTTCAAATGGTGAACTGACTGTACTTCAGGGTTCAACTAAAAATACATTTTGCAGCAAATAAATAAATAAAAATGCGTATTTAATTAAAATTTGGAAAAAGTATAAGAAAATTTGAATATTTTAAAATCTCCACTACTTTAAATATCAATATTTTTACATTAATAAATCACTTTTTGTTTTTTCTTCATATGTGTATTACACAATACCGTGCATGGATTTTTAGATAATGTAATACTACATTGATATATATATATATTGATATAAGTAGTGTAAAGTGGTGAAATCTGACACTCTTCATATACTGGGTGTTGCGCTACCAGACCGACGAACTTTGAGAGGTGATAGTAGACATGAAGACAAACATTATTAAATAGCAAAACCATGGGGCGCAAACGTCTTTTGTAGGATTTGGAGGCTATTAAAGTTTAAGATTCAAAACTTCAAACGGTGATAAAAAAAAAATAGAAAAAAGGGTCGATTTGTTTGCAGTTTTCGCTAAAATCATACTTTATATCAAGATTTTTTATTTTTGTTTTATTTTAAATGTTAAGTTCAAAATTGTCGATAGAGGGCGCTTTATACTTTAGAGTAACAATCAAATACTTTTTGTCGTTCTTTTGTGCATGTGGTTGAAATTATTCTACATTTTAGACTAACTTAAATTTTAAGCCCAAAATCAGAAACATGGGGATCGAGTAACTAGCGAAAATTGAACTGTGAACCGAGGGGAAGATTTTAAACGCTCATAAACATTGGACAAACTAATCGATTTTGTTGCTTTTTGTGTGTAGGTCATTCCCTTGGTAATTATTTTACTCAAAACTACGTACAGCTTTCGTGTCCTCATTTTTTGATATTAAACCTTCTACTAGTCTTCAGGCTTGCAGTATTGTAATATTAACTGGTTTAGAAAGTCACAAAACTCGCTATACAAATAACAGAGAAATAGACTATGTTGATAATCTCTGTGATTCAGAAAAAGAACTTTTATTAGTTAGGACTATTGCATTTATAAAACAAAAATTAAGTGAAAACCGTTTTATTAATATATGTGAGAATCACAGAATTTGGCTCTTAATGAAATATGAATTTTATCAATATAAATGTGGAGATACATTTAAGCGGCATAAAAACAAGTGAAAAAAGCAATTAGGGCAGTTAATAGAGATTTGTATACGGCCGAAAAAGTAAACCAAAGTTGAAAGTTATGATTTTTTTCCGAAATTTTGTGACTTTATGAAAAAGTTTCTACACAAAAAGGCAAATGAAATTCCCAATTTGTTTTTGTATCAAATAACATTAAATTCAATAACTGATAGAAACTCTAGTAATTATTTAAGTATCACAGCTAAACTTAGTCAGATTTTTTTCCCCTTAATTGGTGCAGATTTTCAAAACAAGGCAAAATTTGGTACTTTTAGGTTAGACGGGCACCAGTGTTATACATATATATATCAATATACTGTATATATACATACATATGTACATGTATAATACATCTGTATTTATATAGATCTACAGATATGTACAGAGGTGTGAAAATTATTAGAATAATTGTGATTTTTTTCAGTTTTTCTTGATTAATATTGCATATACTTGCAATTTTTCAAGAAAGGTAATTTGTTTTGTTGGTCTATTCAATTTTGAACTCCTCTAAATTACTTTTGGGGATAAAAAATTTTAAAATGTTGCCATTTTTTAAAAAGAAAGGTAGTTTCTAAAAAGTAATCCAATTGTTTCCATTGCATAAAGAGTTAGTTTGATTAGCAAACAAATGTAAAATTCAATTTAAATTTTGTCTGTTTGCTGTGTTAGTATTTTTCCCCTTTCTTGAGTTAGTTTTAGTATTATTTTATTTTTAAAACAAATCTTTTCGCTATTTTCATTAGCTTATGCTACTTGACAGCTTTTTCTCGTATGTCAAAGGATTATTTCATGATTAAGGGTACAGCAAGTGATATTTCTGTTAGAAGACTAGCTTTGATAAAGTGTCTCATTTAAGAAATAACGATACAGTGCACGGAATCGCTAAAAAAGCAGAAATTTTGCAAACATCTGTGTATAGAATTTAAAGATTTTTGAATTCCAAATGTGAATATGAAACTTTTAGAATAAGGATATGTGGAAGTATAGGTAAATTTACTGCAAAAATAGAAGAGAAATTAATTAAAATTATTACGGCTAACAGAAGAGCAACTAGTCATAAACTAAAAATCTTTTTGCAAGCGTATGGAATAAATGTATGTGATTCTTATATTCGTAGAAAGCTTAGCTCAGCTGGAGTCAGTGCTCGTCATCTTCGAAAAAGGTTAAAATCACATCCTCTAACACAAAGAAGAGATTTGCTTGGGCAAAAGTTGTGCAATAACAATTCAGAAATTACTGAAGCAAGTTGAGAAACATTATTTTTCCCTTAATTAATCAATTAAACTTAAGTTGTTCATTTCCTTTCTTGAAATCATGTTTTTTGCATACTAACTAAAGATGTAAAACTGTTTTTAAATTTCTTTGTAAATTTCTTTATAAGAATATTTTTCAACAAATTACATATTTTAAGGAATTGTTTATCTTTTACGTATGTTTTTCTGATGAATCAGTGTTTGCCATATCAGGAAAAAGCACTCAGTATCTCAGAAGAAGTACCAGTGAAGAATTTTTCCGAAATTTCATAGTACAAACAGTTAAATATCCTACTAAAAAATGGTTTAGATCATGATGCTTTCTTAGGGTACAGGACTTTTATATGTTGTAGAAGGCAATATGAAGAAATAAGAGTATGAAAAAGTGCTTGAACAAAGTCTAATTCAACAACGAAAAGACTGGTTTCCAAATGGAGATTTCATATTCATTCATAATGGAGCTCTGTGCCATAAAGCTTCATGTGTCACCAAATTTTTCGATGAAAAAAATACAAAAAAACTTTCCATGGCCTAGAAATAGCCCAGATATGAATCTCATAGAGAATCTTTGTGGCATTGTAATTAAAAATTTAAAGAATTGCAGCATCACAAACAAAAATGATCTGATAGAAAGACTCATCCGAATTCGGCACTATGACAATGAACTGCAAATTAATCGCTAAAAATTCATACAAACTATGCCAAAACGTACCAAATCTTCAATAAAGGTGTGGAATGCACACTAAATAATAAATATATGAATAATTAAAAAATAATGAGTTATATTTTTAATATAACAAGATTTTATTAAAAATTTTGCAATTAGTCTAATAATTTTTACACCTCTGTACATATGTAAAAATAAAACACGCATCCGACTAATTGGAAAGTACCCAAAATTTTTGTATAAGCCATGCGAAAGACATCATTTTTATTTCAGAGATAGCAAGCCCAAAGTGTAAACTTTTATCTAAAACAAAAAGAAATTGGAAATTTCATTTGCTTTTTTGTGTGCATATGTAAAAAAAAGCACTTTTCCGGTTAATTGGAAAGTACCCAAAATTTTTGCATAAGACATGCGAAAGACATAATTTTTATTTCATAGATAGAAAGCCCAACATGTAAACTTTTATTTAAAACAAAAACAAAATGGGAAATTTCATTTGCTTTTTTCTGTGCATATGTAATATATAAAAATAAAGCACTTATCCGGCTAATTGGAAAGTACCCAAAATTTTTGCATAAGCCATGCGAAACACATGATTTTTATTTCATAGATAGAAAGCCCAAAGTGTAAACTTTTATTTAAAACAAAAAGAAATTGGAAATTTCATTTGCCTTTTTGTGTACAGCCTTTTTCGTGAAGTCACAAAAATTGGGAAAAATAACCATAACTCTCAACTTTGGCTGACTTTTTTTATCCTAAATATTACAAGTAAATTTTTTAAATATTTTTTATTAAAATCTGCATTTTTTTATCTTCTTACAGTGATATTTTTAAGATGATTCATGTTTTAGATCCAGAGAAACAATTTTTTGAAGGTGGAACGGCAATCTCAAAATACCGACTCAGAAATTTGCGATTTGAGAAAAACCCAAGAATTGGACCCCCTATATCTCACAAATTATGAGGTCTGGGAAGGAAAAATTTCTGATGGAATCATTTCATGATAGAATTAGTGTACACACAAAGTTTCATCCAAATCCCTGTCGGTCGGGTTACAAATGGGGGAAAAATTGATTGAATTGACATGGAATGACCCTGCAGAGAAACAGCAACATGTTAAAGTGACAGAACAAAGTTTATTTAAAGGTTTTACTGCAAAGGTGTTCGAAATTATGACCAGAAAATGTTCGGCAAGCTTGAGAGCGACCGTAGATGGCGCTGCGATTTCCTTGCGGTAGATGGCGCTGAACGGTAATGTTCGTGAAAGTTTTTCTCTCGTTGCGCAGCTCTATGTGGTTCCAGCACGATCGGGCTCTTCCAAATTTTACCACAGGTGTTCACCGATACCGTAACATAACATATGGACAGCAGTGGATAGGTCGTGGTGGCCCGGTTTATTGGCCTGTCAGATCACCGGACCTATCAAGTATGAGCTTCTTCTGCTGGAGTCACATGAAAAGTTGGGTGTATGAGACTCCCGTACCATCGGTTAAAGACCTAGAAGCTCGTATTTCTGTAGCTTCCAGAAATCTTTCAAAGCGTGGGGAATTCCATACGACGCCGCTGTCAAGCATGCCGAATTATTTCTGGTCGTAATTTCGAACATCATATCTAGTAAAACCTTTAAATAAACTGTTTTCTGTCACATTAACGTTTTGCTGTTTCTCTGCTTGTTTCTGTTGCTTTTTTCTCTGCTTCTTTTAACCAAAACTTGCAAAAAAGACATATTCAACGTTACATTCCTATGTGATTCCAAGTCGCTTTTGCATTCCTAACACTTCCTGGAAGTATGGTAGTCTGGTAGTAAAACACCCAGGAGTAATGCTATTGAAATGTCGGAGATGTGTCGGAAACGCCCTTTATTAATAAATGAGGACAGCACAGCTGTACGTCATTTTGAATAAAATAATTACCAAGGGAATGACCAACACGCAAACCGCAAAAAATGATTAGTTTGTCCAATGTTTATGAGCGTTTAAAATCACCCCCTCGGTTCACAGCTTAATTTTCGCGAGTTACCCGATCACTATGTTTCCGATTTTGTAATTAAAATTTAAGTTAAAATCTAAACTACAAAATAATATCAAACCCATGCACAAAAGAAAGGTAATAAGTATTTGTTCGTTACTCTAAAGTGTAAAGCGCCCTCTATCAATAATTTTTTAACACAACCTTTAAAATTAAAAGAATAAAAAATCGTAATATAAAGAATGATTTTAGCAAAAACCGCAAACGAATCGACCCTTTTTTCCGTTTTTTATCAGCGTTTGAAGTTTTGGACTTTAAACTTTAATGGCCCCTAGCTCCTATAGAAGACGTTTGCACCCCATGGTTCCTATTTAATAATGTTTGTCTTTATGTCTACCATCACCCCTCAAAGTTTGTCGGTCTGGTAGCGGAACACCCTGTATATTTATTAATAACAACTTTTATTAATAAAAATAACAATAATAATAATAACGTTAAGACTAATTTCATGCGTATATTTAACAAATGTATAAAAAACAAACTGTACAAAAAATTTTAAATCTCTGTATCAAATTTAAAAAAAAAAAAAAAGTTTTATTATTTTTAAAACATGAAAGCGAAGAAAATATAAACATAGAGGAAAAAGAAAATTAAATTATCATTTCTGTAAGGAATTGTGCCGTGTATATTAACAAAATTTAAAATATCTCAAAATATAATTGTTGTATGGGTAAAAATGACATGTTAAAATATTCGCAATTAAACAGGCTTTCATTTAATGTTTAAAAACAAAAATCGATTTTTTGATCAGTTTCGTTGTAAGCTGTAGTTCCCTTAAAAACTAAAGTTTATGTTAATGAAATTTTTGAGAAAATCAGTATTTTTTACCGAAATTTTTAATCTAAACGCAAATTCGATTTAATTTATGTCTGAAATCTCATTTTTTATAACTTACATAATTTATATTCCTTAAATACTTAATTTGTGATAAATATGTCTAAAAATACATTAAAAGTTAAAAAAAGAGTTCAATCATCTTTTGTATAAGTGCAAATATAAGATAAAAAAAAAAAAAAAATCTTCATTTATTCTGATATTACGAAGGAAGAAAAGCAGACAATCTATATTATAAAGGCCAAACGTATCTGTGCGTAACGCATACGTCATTTTGCGAATGGCAACACTTTCCCATGTAATTCGGTTTTTCAATTTTTGCTACTGCAAATTTTATATTTCTACACATCACACATTTGCAATTTTTACACCGTCGTATAGAGAAAAAAATGTACTTTTAAATACAATTTGTTTGAAATCTGTATCTCAATTTGTTTTTGAGATATTAATTTTTTTGTAGTTTTAGTACGGATTTTGTAATTGTGGCAACATAAATAGGCCATTTTCTCTTTAAATTAAAAAAAAAAAAAATGAAATTAAAGTACTATTTTAAGAAAATCGTTTGTTATAAAATCAGGTGAATTTCGGCTTTCTATCTTCATTTTTATTCACCAATTAAATGTTTTTTAGTTTATTGCAAACTTACTTTCCAAAGGATACAGATAACTTCAACATAATAACTGATCTTTATTATATTTTATTGATTACATATGCAGTTAAAGCTTAATCTTAATAATTTAGACAACTGAGTTTTATAGAAATAGTATTTTGTTAATTTTAGCTTTAAAAATATTTTTGAGAGTTAGACTGACCAATATAAGAGGCATTATTTATTATAACTAATTTTGTAGCTTTATTATAAATCAATGAAACAGTTCCTTCTTAAACATTGTCTATCGTCGAAATTCGACGGGTTCCACCTCGTAAAAATAATAGTATTTTTTATGTATCGAAATTTTATCTCATTACCAGACGATTTTTACATTCCATTTGAATCACGGAAAAAGTGTTTTGATTTGTAATAAAAAATAGTTTTAAATGTAATCTGTCATTCCATTTGTGCAACCTATAAATTTTGCTGAGGTTGAATTTGGGAGATAAATGTATTTACAGAAAATTGGAAAATTGAAAATTTGGATAAATGGTAACAACTTGTATTTTAGCATTACTGCGTTAATATTTTATCACTCTTTCGAAGATATGCATTACTTAAATTATCCTATCCTAAAAGCGTTTAGGAAATTTCACCTGATAATTATTTTGCATTTTTTAAAGATAAATTTTCATTAAAAATCCTATAAAATAAAATAAAAAAGCAATAGGAAAAAGAAAAATCTTTATTTCAGAATTGTGTTTCACGTAAAAAAATGTAGATAATAATTAAGAAAAAAAAGTCTTAGGCGTAAATTAGCTTTGCAGTTTTGTCAAAACAAGTATTAGTTTAAAAAATGCAGAATAAAATAAATTTTCATGAAAAATTCAAAAATGTAAATTTAATTTATTAAGAAAATATCAAACGCTGCAGCAATTTCCCTAGTAGTAAAAATATTTAAAATTTGTAACGTGTAAAAACATAAATATAAGTAAAAAAAAAAAAAAAAACAGCCGAGGACGGATTTGATCCCACAACCTTTCGATTCGTAGGCTCGAAGTAAAAATTAGGGTTTTCACCCCAATTGTCACCGAAAAATGATCATGCGCTGATCATTTTTCGTCGGAAAAAAATGGGCGTTGCCATTGGAAAATTTCGAGTTTCTCTACCGATAACTGTAACTGTGAGCACCACTTTGTTGCCGTTCACAGAATCCCAAGCTCACACCTCATAATAACTATATCTGATATCTAACCTCCATCGGTTGAACGGACCAGCCGCTAGAGCTCCACATATCAGCAAAGTTTTTTTTTATGACCACCCTGTATTATATTCGTTTAAAATAAAATTTTCAGGCTTAATATGCATTTTCTTTTTATTTTGTTACAATAAAGCGCAATTTTGTACCTTTCTAAATCTGTGTTTAATGTTGCTGTAATTGTGATATAAATAAAACACGAGTTATAGTAACTCAAAAGCTACTTGATATAATTATAAATGAAACCGGAAATGTCAAATGTTTCAGTGCTAAACTTTTTGTTTCCTTTTTACTTCATACAAAAATTGCCCCAAAATTGCCTTCTAGAAATAAAAAAGGGTCCAAAACTAAGGAAAAGACTATGTTTTAAACATACAGTAAATTTCAGATACCCATAACTGTAAATAATTTCTGTAAAACATTTATGTAAACTCCAAATGCGCTTCATGTAATATAGATTTTTCAGTGAAACATCCATACATAAAATTTGATTTCTCGAAAAGTTATTGAAATATCACTATGAAATTTCAACTGCAAGCTATAGATACTGTTGTAATGCCATTTGTTTTGCAGCGGTTTTCGTGCAATCACAACTCTGAATAAAAAAGAAAAATAGCGTGTAAACAGATGCAGTATTCCATAATTCATGAAAATTTTGTAATGTCTCTTACATTTTTGTCTATTGCCGTCACCATTGTCGTAAAAATTATGTGTTGACCACAAATGCATATATATTTTCGATAGAATTTCCTGGAGTCAAATTTACATATTAGTCTAAATTTCATTAAATTTTATTATAAATTCCCAAATTTACCAAACTGACATCAACATATAAACTATTTTTTACTTTTCTTTTTGTCACAATTTTCTTAAAAATAGTTCAAACTGTAATTAACACGTTCGAGTCCGGTGCGCAATTAATAATACATGTATTTTCATTGAATATTATGCTATCTTAACAATAACTTTTATTACTAGTGACATATAGTAAAGGTAATATATTTTTGTGTATTTCTTATATATTTTCTTATATACGTACTCCATTTACACTTCGGCACTTTGCGAAGGAACTATTTTTGGTGTTGCTCACACTTAGCATCATGACCTGGTGCATTCTGCAGCCCTATATATAAAATTAGAAAATTGATCAAAAATCTTTTATAAAATCATTTTTTTATATTTTATTTCTTTATTTCACGCCAAAAGTGAGTAAGTCGCCAAACATGGCTCTATGGAATTTTCGCTTGCATTACTTTAAAGCTGTGACATTCAGCTAGGATGGCCGGAAAACTCAACTTTCGAAAACCCACGCCGACTTTTTCTCCACCAAAAATATGAATATAATGTTGTAATTTTTCAAAGCCAAATTCATGGGTTCTTGAAGGAATTTTTAGTCCAGGCATTACGTGCTCAAAAAGGACAAATAAATGCAAGTTTTGGTGTAGTTTTGATTTTTGGCTCCCTTTATGTTTTTTGGGTCGCTGAACACGAATCTGGCATTATCCAACAAAATTTCTCCCCGGAAACACGTTTTTTTGGTAAAAAACGTGCAAAAAACGTGGCTTTTTTTTGTTTTTTCTAAATAATTTCAAAATTATGCATTTTACATAAAAGTCATCAATACACAAATTAAAGAGCACAAAATTTCCTACATTTTATGTACTTAAAGTTTTTTTCTCTGATCAATGGTTTAGCCGCGAGAGAGCCGCAAAAATGGGTGTGAAAAGCAAAAAATTCTGAAAAACGTGAATTACAGCACCGTACGTCGATGAAACATGAAAAACAACCATTTTACGCAAATTTTCCCCACTTAATAATTTTCCCCACTAAATATATTATTATTGACTATATTTTATTAATCTGATGGTCATTGTTTCTTTCATAACAAAAAAAAAAAAATAAATAAATAAATAAATAAAAATGAGCATTTTTGTGATCAAAATCTTCATTTGCTATTATAAAATAATAATAGTAATAATTTCTTAATTTGACTTTTAAATAATGTAATGTAATAACTAACACAGGCTTTAACATATAAAAGCTGACACGGATTCCAGTTCTTAAAGTTCTCGAAGTTCAAAATGTGGTGCGACAATAAAAAAAAATCTGGAAAATAGGAATTATATGGCACTGTACATTAGATTTAACATGAAAACTGACCATTTTTCGCAAATATTGACTTTAAATGATACTGAAGATATTATGCATATATTATTATATCATATTTTACATCATATATTATATCATATTTTACAATGAAGTTGCTAACAATAAAAACGACGACTCTTTATGAATTATTACTTAATTATAAATAATTATGTACATTAGTAAGTACATTTACTTAAAAAACAAAGTACTATTTCCGCTTTCTTTTATTGAGGGTCCCTGCTTTTCACCGACATTTACAAAATAGAAAATAGACGAATGGAATTAGTGGGTGTTTTTATAACTATTAATATTATAAATAAAAGTTTTTTTAATAGTAAATATTTGATACCTTGCGGTATAATTATGTCCCCTACCATTGGGACCTCTGATTCATTGTGTGGGCAATCTATTTCCAGATCGGTTTCAAAGTCTAGCTCATCCTCTTCGTCTTGACACACAACTGCGATGTTGTTGCAGTTTCCCGAAGCAAATCTTCTATCTGATATCTTCGCAAATAATTTTTGCTGCTGCTTCAACCACTCGCAGCCTCTCATCTCGATCAGATTTACATTTTTGGTGATACCATGCATTAGTCAGTATCTTCCCTCCTATATTCTTGAAACACACAATGGACTTTTTTTTTCTGATTCTTTGTGATGAGTATGTCGTCTCCATATCTCTCAATGAGGTTAAACTTTACAGTTCTCATATCAGGTTGATAACTCCCTGTAACCTGTTTCATTTGCTCTTCCATGGAGAATTGACACTCGTCACCATGATTTTCAAGGTTATCGTAATATACTTTGCATTGCTCTGTCGATTGCCTCGGCAAATGGACCACGTTTCTACTGTTCTTGGACCTTCGGCCTCCTCCCATAAATATATCTAAAACATTTGATGTGGTATTGAGCATTTGCTGCGATCAAATCATTCATTGGTTCGATGCGCTGAATTATAGCCTGCCCATAATCATCATTACGAGCTCTTGCTGCTTTCAGAATTGTACTTTTGAATCCCATGTGTCGCACACTGTATACAATATTGCATTCGCTTGTGTTGCGATGAACTCTTCCGAAATGCACAGTCTACATATAAAACAATTAGTTCGAAAATTAAACTGAGGAGTTGATGATCTTAAAATTTGAGAAGTGCTAGCACTTTGTTCCTCAATCTTCTTCAGATAAGCAGTAATCATCCGTTCATTTACGTATGCTTTTCTACAATTAACATGCACATCTACGGAGATTTTCCCCTTTAGGAAAACTGCCTTTCCATCCTTTCTTTCTGTACTTGCCTTGATTAACGCTGCAATACCTCGACTAACTTTCACTGACCCCTCTTCTAAAGGAAAGTCACAAATAAAACTCAGCGATATCGCGCAAAATCATTTTAGATGTTCACTATATTCACGAAGACTGAAACAGTGAATTACTCTAAGTAAGCAGTTGCATATAGGAACTGAAAGAAATGTGTCCTCCTGATAAGCTAGTGATCTGTGCGACGCATATTTCTAACAGAGGCAAGACTGGTGGAAAAGGTGGGGGGGGGGGGGTTAGTATTCCACTGAACGTGGACATGGGATGCAGGGGTGGGGTGGGGGGACCAACGTTATTTCATACTTGCACCCCTTCAATCAAAGGGGAAAGTGCAGATGGGATCAGTTAAAGCCTGTTTTAGTTATTTTATTTACATTATTTAAAAGTCAAATTAAGAAATTATTACTATTATTATTTTGTAATAACAAATGAAGATTTTGCTCACAGATATGCTCATTTTTTTTTATTTTTTAGTTATGAAAGAAACAATGACCATCAGGTTAATAAAATATAGTCAATATATATTTAGTATTATTAAGTGGGAAAATTTGCGTAAAATGGTTGTTTTTCATGTTTCATCGATGTACGGTGCTGTAATTCACGTTTTTCAGAATTTTTTGCTTTTCACACCTATTTTTGCGGCTCTCTCACGGCTAAACCGTTGATCAGAGAAAAAAACGTTAAATACATAAAATGTAGGAAATTTTGTGCTCTTTAATTTATGTATTGATGACTTTTATGTAAAATGCATAATTTTGAAGTTATTTAGAAAAAACGAAAAAAAGCCACGTTTTTTGCACGTTTTTTGCCAAAAAAACGTGTTTTCGGGGAGAAATTTTGTTGGATAATGCCAGATTCGTGTTCAGCGACCCCAAAAACATAAAGGGAGCCAAAAATCAAAACTACACCAAAACTTGCATTTATTTTTTACCAAATGCCTGGACTATTTAGAACTTTTTTCAATACTTTATATTCATTATTAACTAATTTTTTTAATAATTTTTTTCTAAAACAAAAAAAAATAAGAAAAATTAAAATAATAATAAATAATAATTGTAATTTAAGAAATTACCCCAACCATTTGAAAAATGTTTCACTCGATACATTCATCTATCATTTTAAGCTAAATACCAGTTGTTTTATTGTGTATTATCCGTGCCACTGCTATAAATGACTTTATACATGCTGCAATTTGAAGGTACGGTTCGTTTAAGTTATATCACTCTATTGTCGCCAAGCATAAAAGTTGGCGACGAAAGAAACATTTCAAACTATTTAACATTGTTGGTGCAAAAGTAATCATTATTAAAATACAGCTTTGGCATATACTGTTATACTTGTAAGACTTTGGCATATATTGTTTGATTTTACAGAGCAGAATTTTGGTGATGGAGGTTTTAAACCAAAATCGATCGCAGCACATGCATCTGTGAATGGGTCCATCAGACATCGAATCAAAAAAGTTTTTTCCCAGTTTTTCCCAAGCCGATTGCTTTTTAGTTTTCTTTTTAGGTGGTGGAAAATCAAGAGTAATAGCTATAACATTTTCCGGCTTGTTAGAATCACTATTGGCACTCAAATTTTCCTGGTTAGAACCGACCGATAGTAAAACGCCATGGCTAGTGGATTGGTCGCCCTGGCGACATGATGTTTTACAATTAATCGGTTCGGCATTAAATTGCTTCCTTTTTCGTGATCGCCTTTCAACACGTAATTGGTTTTCAGCGGCTCAATAATCTTTTGATTTTATCATTTTCTGCATTGAAAGACGTTTTTGCGCCAAACCAAATACAGTATTACTCAGTTATGCCGTCGACCAATTTCGCCAAATGATACGAATCGCCAAACTAATAAGCAACTTATACATGTTGACTGTGTTTAATATCATTGAATGCGATATTCACGTTCATTCATTTCTTTGGCTTCGGCTTTTTCCGTATCTGTTAATTTCCGTCTACCCATTTTTAAATTTGTTAGTTTTCTCCTTTATTACAATGATTTTAACCATTTTAATTTACTATTCAAAAAAAAATTCTTCTAAAAGTAAAGAATTTAATTTAAATTCAAATAAAAATTCTTCTAAAAATAAAGAATTTAATTTAAATTCAAAAGTGGTAACATCATTCAAAACTGGTAACATCATTCAAAAGTGGTAACATCATCGGGTCCATTCTCCCGTAAACAACAACCATTTTTCAAATGGTTAAAAAGAAAAAAATTTAAGTTAACAGTCTGAAAAGTGACCTCGAAAATAGCATTTTCAGAAAGTTAAACTGCTTCAAAATAAAAAAATATGACTTCAACAGATTTTTTTTTTTTTCGATTCTCAAATTTTCTAATACAAGGCTTTAAAATGCACCAAGTCTTCTCAATGCTAGTTGCGAACAACACCAGAAAAGGTTACCTTGTCTATATATTTAAAAGACCTGGCTGTTTTTTTAGTCATCAGCCCGAAATTTTCTACTCAACCGATTTTGATAATTATTTTTTAAATGAATTTATTATTGCTATTTATTTGTAGTTGTGCATATTTTAGTTATTTTTTAATTTATTTCCATTTTTATATTTTATTTTTAATTTTAAATGCTTTTTACGATATTTCTTCAAAATGGTGGCAATTCAGTTTAGCTTTTCTCTCGATAATAAAAATTTATTTTCCATTATCACTTTCCACCAGTCAGAAGCTTTATTTCATCAGTGAACATGTCCTCGCACTTAAAAGAAAAAAGTTAATTGTTTTCGTAAAATTTAACCACAATAAAATGATTGCGTATAATTATGCACTAATTGAGGTAAAATAAAATATATTTACTGAGAAATAATATTAATAATGTAAATAAAATAATAGAAAATAATTTGTGATGTAAGGATTTAACTGCTGTAAGAATCTAATTTGGCTAATTAAAGCTAGACAATGGACTGGTACATAGAAGTCTGGCGATTGTGGAAGCACTTAAAAGGATTAAGGTCCTTTTTTCCCTGTAGACAGCAAGTCTAGCGCGGCCTTTTTCATGTGACGTTAGCATATTAGTTACGGCTACTATTGATTAATCGCCAGACCACACAGAAAGCCAAGAGACGGAGGAAATAGTTTGATTATTCCCAGACGGACGATGGCAATCTGTCGCCAAGGCGTATCCCAGCTGAACCAATAACTTTGATCTGGGAGGGGCCCGAAGAAGAGTTGCTCTCCTGATGGGAAGGAGAGAGAAGTTGGAGATGATTCTCGACGATGGAGCTCGCTGTAAAAGGCGTGTGGTAGTTTTTCATACAGAACCCTGAGTTCTTAGAACTGTATATTATTTTGTCATATCTTGAATAAAGTTATTTAACATGGAAAAGGATTTGCATCACTTCATCGCTACCAAATATTTACTAAACCATATATAGTAATGCAAAATCCTCACAGTGGTGGCAGCGGAAGATTATGAAAAATAGCCACTGAAGCCCAGACGCAGCGGACGATGATGAAAATCGCTAGTGGAACCCGGACGCAGGCGACGGAACTCAGAGTTAGGAGAGTCAGACGTACAGCGGGGACCTGAACGGAAGAGCCCAGACGCAAGTGACGTGACTCAGAGCCTAGGACTCCAGACGTGCAGCGGGGACTTGAAGGAATCAACCCAGACGCAAGCGACGTGACTCAGAGCCTAGGACTCCAGACGTGCAGCGGGGACTTGAAGGAATCAACCCAGACGCAAGCGACGTGACTCAGAGCCGAGGAGAGGTCGGACGTGCAGCCGGAGACCTGAGACGAAAAGAAATCAACTGACGGAGACCTGAGCCGAAAAAGAGGGAACTGACGGAGGTCTGAGCCGAAAGGAGTCAACTGACTGGGACTTGAGCCGAAAGGAGTCAACTGACTGGGACTTGAGCCGAAAGGAGGTGACTTCCCTGACGCGGTGACAGACGTAGCCCGGAGCCCGAGATAATCCAGAAAAGGACGCCCGGGGAAAGTGGACTGTGGATTACCCTAAGTGTGGAAGCCGTAGACATCCGAAAAAGGAATACAGGTCAGTGCTCTTTAATTGTTCATTGCAGAGGTTTTCACTGTAGGTTGTGTGTTCGTTCAAAAAAAAATCATCGGCAGTTATCTATGATTATTCAAAATTGAATTAAATTAAATTTGCAAAGTTTAAAATTAAAAAAGTTTTAAGTAGGGTACAAATTGGCATGCAGTAATTTAAATAACTAATTATTTATTGGAAATGCATTTTAATTCTTTTGAATAAATATAATTCTGTGATTTAGGATTTAAATCTTTATGTGTAGTAAAAGTTTAAATATTATACTAGAGTTTTGCGATTAACTAAAGAAATTTCTATCTCTTATTTGCATATTAATCAAAATTAATATTGTTTAAGAATCAGTTGATTGTTTAACATTGGGTTCGGTAAAATGCTTTAGAAATATTTTCCTGTTTGAGTAATGATAAGAGCTATTTAGCATATTGTTGAGTATTTGTATTGTGAGTATTTTCATAGTGTATTTTGTATTGTGATTGACATGTCGCGTATTATAATTGTGAACATTTACATTACGGGAAATAATTGAGATTTGTTTTTTTTTCATAATTAAGCACTGTTCAGAATGACGTGGTCAGGAAAGAGAAAATGTGATTTAAGGGAATTAGCTGTTGAATTTGGCGCAAATGTAGAGGATTCGGATAATATTCCTAAAATCATAAAAGAACTAAATGAAGCACCTGATTATGATGAGACTTTGGCATTAGCCCAGCTAAAAATTATTGAAAAGGATAGGCTAGACAGGGAAAATGAAGAAAGGGCTGAGAGAGAATTACTGAAGGCTTATGAGAGGGAACAAAAGACTAAAGCGTTGGAAAGGGAGCATGAATTAGCGAAACTAAGGTTAGAACGGGAGACGGATACAATTAGTTTGGCCTCTAGCCAGAGCGAGAGAGAACCAAAAATACCTTTAAAGTCTGTTCTACCTAAATTTGATTCAGAGAACTCCGAGATTTCCATTTATTTGAATTTGTTTGAAAGACAAGCCAGTAAAGCTCAAATCGATAAAAATCAGTGGGTTACTCATTTGTTAGGACTATTGCCTACCGATTTAGGGGAATTTATACTGCGCGAATCTCCCTCTGATTCAGATGATTTCGACCACATTAAAAAAATGCTTCTCGAAAGATTTCAACTTTCAGCAGAAGACTTTCGGCTAAAATTCGTAAATTCTAAAAAGCCCGAGAACAAAACATGGAAAGATTTCGTGTACGAAGCTTCCAATTTCTTTGACCAATGGTTAAGTGGTTTAGAAAGAACGACATTCGAACAACTCAGAGATTTGATAATCACTGATCAACTGAAACGGAAAATTAACCCGGAAGCGAAGCAACATTTTATTGATGTTTGGAGCGCGATAATTACACCATTTGAGTTAGCTAAAAAGTTAGACGCGTACGAGGTGGCGAGGAAAAATATTAGGCGGGAAGGATCCCCTAAAATTCATAGCGCCGCTAAACCTTTTGAGCGAAATAAGTCTAAAACCGAAACTAGAACGGATGAGACCAAAATAAATTGGAGGGATAAAGAAAACTCTAAAAATCGAAATGAGATATTCGATAAGAGAAAAGAAATTACTTGCTTTAATTGTAAGAAATCAGGTCATTATAAAATTAATTGTACGGAATCAAAAGCTGAAAATACTGAAACAGTTTATCATATCGCGGGTCTACGAAATTTGGAAGAAGATTTTAGTCCCTATGTCAGTCGAGGGAAAATTAATGGGAAAGAGATGAAAATTTTACGCGATACAGGATCTACGTTTGACCTAATTTCTGCTCACGATGTAAATAAGGACCAATTTACTAAAGAAAGGGTTTGGCTAAAACAAGCCTTAGACAACAAACTTCGTTGTTTACCAGTGGTAAATGTGGAAATTAGGCTAAGTGACGGCAGCTTCATACGCACTAAAGCGGCTGCGGTTGATAAAGAAACGGATATGATCCATTATTTATTAGGAAACAAAACCCAAGCGTTAATTGATAAACAGAGGGCAAGCGCGAAATTAGAAGGACATATCGTTCCGAAACCATGCGCATTTTCGAATTCCGGAACTAGAAGCGAACGTAAGAAGAGAAAACCTCGATCGTTAGACGAGCGAACCGGTTTCCAGATCTCTGCAGGAGAGGGAATTGTCAGCGCCGAGGGAGAAAGAGCGTCCCCCCATTTCGACCCCCCTGCGTCGAGAGGAGCGATATACCAGCGCGCCAAGATAGTCAGTCCGAAGGAGGGAATTCTCTCGCAGAGCGAAAGAGAAGGTTTAGGAGGAATGATAGCCTGGGGCAATCAGAGCGCCGTTAGTGTTTTTAAACCGAAAGCGAAAGTAAAATATACTAACCTTGAACCTGACGAGAAAATATCGCTCGTTGGAGAAAAAGGAGAATTAGGGGAATGCCGCGTTTTAACGGATCAGTGAAAAGGAAAAACTAATCACAGCCCGATAGACATTGAGAAAAATATCGGATCAGGCAACCGTGATTGTGTAGAAAAACCGGAAATTATGAAAGAAATTGAGAGCAAAATAGGGGATAATTATTTTTGGCCAAATGCCGAAAAAGAACTGAAAGAATTATATGAACGATGGAAGAAAGGTGAGATTTCCGAAAATACGGTAATTGAATGTGCCTTTAATTTGATGAACCGCATGAAAGGTCATCAGGTATTAATAGGGGAAACGATGACAAAGGCGTCTGAGAATAAGACGGAGCAAAATGATGTAGGTACGGTGGAAGAAAAATTAAACGAGACGGACGCTGTCACTAGTCAGTTGAACCGCAGAGCGCTTTCCCAAAACAATAAGGAAAATTTTCTTAAAATGCGTGTTCCAAGGGAGTCAGAAGTTTACTTCATGAGTAAAAAGGTATCGGAATCTGATGTAACGAGGGATGATTTCGGTACTAGACCTTTAATCAGTATCCCGGAAGAAGTTGATTCGGAAAAAAGAGGATCAAATTATAACCAATTGGTAAGGCTTCGCCCGAGTCGAAATTCGCAGAGGCGTAAGGAAAATTTGAAAGTTAAGGTTATCAAGGGAAAATCAGCACTGCATACGATTAATGAGTTGAGACGGAGGCTAGGTGACAGAGGTCGTAACTCAACGGGAGTTAAAACCCGAAATAAAACGGAATTTTCCTTGCCGGAACGTAAGCCAAAATTTAGTCGTTCGAAATTGATGCCCGATCTTATCCAAAATTATGCTTCGGTAATAAAATCTGAGACGCACGATTTTGAGGGAAAAAATCGGAAAACTAAACATAATTGGAATCCAGAAAAGGAGGAAACTATCCTCACATCGAAAGAGGTGATCGAAAATCCGATCTGGGAGATGCCGAATTACGCGAAGAAATTCGAAAATAATTCGAGCTTATCATCACTCTTTCAAGAAAAAGGTTGTAAAGGGAAGGTTACACATTAATGTTTGAGTAGAGAAGAATGAATGTGAGCTGTAAATAATATTTGTATATAAATTCTTAATTAGCTTGCATTCAAATTATTTCTATATTATATTATTAATTAAAATGTGTATCTGGCTTATAAAAAATGTTATATTGTAGTAAATTGTGTGTTTTATCGTACAAGTTAAATTAATAAATTAACTGGTGCTAACCTCTGTAGTGAATTAAGTTAAGAGTAACTGTACCTCGACGTAAGATTTTCCACATGTGAAAAATCTCTGCCGCAGGAGGGGATGGTTGTAAGGATTTAACTGCTGTAAGAATCTAATTTGGCTAATTAAAGCTAGACAATGGACTGGTACATAGAAGTCTGGCGATTGTGGAAGCACTTAAAAGGATTAAGGTCCTTTTTTCCCTGTAGACAGCAAGTCTAGCGCGGCCTTTTTCATGTGACGTTAGCATATTAGTTACGGCTACTATTGATTAATCGCCAGACCACACAGAAAGCCAAGAGACGGAGGAAATAGTTTGATTATTCCCAGACGGACGATGGCAATCTGTCGCCAAGGCGTATCCCAGCTGAACCAATAACTTTGATCTGCGAGGGGCCCGAAGAAGAGTTGCTCTCCTGATGGGAAGGAGAGAGAAGTTGGAGATGATTCTCGACGATGGAGCTCGCTGTAAAAGGCGTGTGGTAGTTTTTCATACAGAACCCTGAGTTCTTAGAACTGTATATTATTTTGTCATATCTTGAATAAAGTTATTTAACATGGAAAAGGATTTGCATCACTTCATCGCTACCAAATATTTACTAAACCATATATAGTAATGCAAAATCCTCACAGTGATAAAAATTAATGTCTAAAGCAAAATAAGAAAATTTTCAAATGAGGAAAATTATGTCATTCAGCAACCAGATAAATGGGAATTACAATATTATTACGGATGCCTTTTTCATATTACTAATAACAGTAACTTTTAAAAAACATTTTAAGAGAAAATGACGTCACTATTTAAAACATCGCATTTTTACTCATAACAATATTACAATTCAATATTTCTTTTCATTATGGACACTGAGATTGAGATTTTATTTTCAGATGACTTCAGTTAGTGAAAACAATGCCATAGTAAAAATAAAATTAGTTTTTTTTTCTTTTAATAAAACTATTTTTCTGTGAGTGCATATAAAATAAAATTTTTGGATTTCGCTGGCACTCAGATTACAATTTTAACTGAAGATGTGTGAATATTTGCATGCAAAATTGTAACTGACAAACTTGACATTAAGTTTGGAAATATATTTATTATATATTGATTCAATAATGTAATTACTTTTGCTTTTTTAAAAACCAAATCGATCGGGTCTTTTAAACATTTCATTCGTCGAATTCGACGGGATTCCACTCGTTAATAATAAAAAATAATAATAACAATAGTTTGCGTAATTCTTTTTGTACCATTGGTAATTACTTTGATTTAAATACATATTTCACTATTAAAATTTTAAATATAGCTTAATTATCTGAACGTATCCTGTGTGATAAAATGTATATATATATATATATATATTAGAAAATTGTAATATTTGTCGAATAAAGATGTAATACGATATTTTCCAAATGCCTCCAAAAACTCTTCTATAAGCATATTGGCTTAGAAATATCAATTGATTAATACCGAAACTAACAATATTCCTTATATTTCAGATAATGTCATATTCTTTAAAATCAGCGAATCGTTTTGGATGACTACTATTAGCATTATTATCATAAAAGTAATTTTCTTCTCAAAAAAAATATAAATAAATAAATAAAATAATAATAATAATAATAATCGTACGTTAGTTTTAAATAATTTAAAAAAAGAAAAAAAGTGAGTTTTCCGCCCGTAGCCAGATATATTAACCAAAACGCGGAAGTTCAATCGACAATACATTATGAATCTATTATTTTTATTAATCGAGTAACAATCACTTAATCAAAGTGTTCTAACATGTTTTAAGTAGGAGTACTTATTTCCAAACGGGCAAGCGGGACAAACGTTTATCTAAATTATATGCATTTTCCAAATGCATAAAATGGTGAGACATTATCTATTCCGTCACATTTAATTGTCGAAATAGGACAGACTTAACAGTAAACACATTTTGTTTCTCAGCGCACGCAAAATAGGGGTAATTAACCGAATTATTTTTTTTTTCAACATATAATTTCACTTTTACGTTTTAACATTTAATGATTTTTTTTTTCAGACTCTTAACACAAATACGAATGAATGTTCTTAATAAGCATTGATTTACGAGGGAAATACGAGTCGGCACGAGATCTGGGAATGAATGACAAATGTGATTAATTAATAAGTGAAGTGTTGATTTGGTGAAATAACTAAAGTCGAAAAATTCTGCCTTATCCATGTACTGATTAATAATCATATCAATTTCTAATTTCTAATTATTATCTAATTGATTGCTAACTAATATCTAACTAATATCTAACTTTCATTGATATTTCATTCGAATACGATCCATTGATCAATGTCATGTGATTAACCGAATGGAAGTGTTTGACAATGAGGGAATGAAGTAGAAGACTCAATTGGATTTACTTTTTACATGGTGGTGCAATTTAGCATCATGTCACATATTTTGTTCTCAGTCCTCATGAAACATAAATGCATACAATTTCTAATATAGTCAACTTTTGTTTAAAATGTACTTTTTAATATTTTGTGTTGAAATTTTATTTTACTTTATTTATGTTAATTTTGATTAATTTTTTTTTTTTAATTTTTGTTTGACTTGAAGCCATTGCGCGCAACATTTCAGAATTTTTTTTTTCAAAATTTTCAAATTTAAGTTTAAATTTCAAATAAATAAATAAATTGCTTCCAAATGAAGTATAAATTCAAGATAAATTAGTTTTACATAATTCTACACGTTTTCGGGGGCTCATGAACCAATAGTTTTGCTACACTCTTGCGCGCAATGAATACAAATAAAAAAAAACAATTTTAAATGTTTTCTCAAAATTAAATATAAAAAAAATATGCAGAATAATAAAAAAAAATATTTTAAATAGAAAATATATTAAGTTTTTGATCTTAAAATTTTTATGCATTTATGCTTTATAGAGTTTGAGAGGAAAAAAATTAAATGTGACGTGTTGCTAAATTGCATTACGAAGTAAAAAGTAAGACTCCTGAGACCCCTACCTTAAAAAATGTCAAAATTAATAAAATAGACGTTACAAATTAAAATTACATACTTTATTAGTGTAAATGTCCGTCCTAGGACGGTGGGTAAAATTCGTAGTACTAAAAATTCGAAATAATGATAAAAACATTGGCACAATGTTCAGATGCACCGGTGTTGACATTATGTTTTAGTGCGCCATTATGGATAGAAATCCTCTAGCATATCCTGTACAAATGGAATTGAAAACGGCCTATAAAGACATTAATTATAAATAGAAGTTTTCATATACGTCCATTAAAAACATTTCAAGAATATGCATTAAAGTATTTAATTGCTATAAAGGACGTTAAATACTAATAAAAACATTAAAAGATCTTAATAATTTTACATGTTTCGATTGAATTTACTCAATCATCATCAGAAAAAAGAAAATACAAATAAACACAAAGATGGAAAATGACAATCTTTGTGTTTATTTGTATTTTCTTTTTTCTGATGATGATTGAGTAAATTCAATCGAAACATGTAAAATTATTAAGATCTTTTAATGTTTTTATTAGTATTTAACGTCCTTTATAGCAATTAAATACTTTAATGCATATTCTTGAAAAGGCCTATAAAGACGTTTATCGCAGAAATCTGTATAGGAAAATTGTCTCTTTCATGTACCTATAACCAATCTAAAAATACTAGCGTCTCATTTCTAGATGGTTCCCTACGGCAGAACGAAAACTGGGTTATTCCACTTTTTAGGTGGGGGTGATGCGCTGTAGTGTAGCAGAGCCTTTGAGATTTGTTTTTATATTTTGTTCTAAGCTAAAGAATATTGTCTGACCGTGGTGTTGAGGTACGGCGTTTGTCTAGCACGCGGGAATTTTTCGTTCGAATCCAAGCAAGCGAATGCTTGTGATTAGCTTTTCACTTTTTTATGTTTGTTTATTTTTTAAGTACGATTCAAAATATAAATTACAAAGTTTCTATTAAAAAAATAATTAACGCAACATTTTAAAGTTTTAAAAATTATTGAGAACGATTTATAAGAAAGATTCAGAAATACTTTATTTTATTTATAAAAGAATGTTTGGATGAAAAAATACATAGTTTCTATTTTTATAAATTTAATTACGTTTAAAAAATAAATTTAATTTAAAAAGTGATTTTTAATCACTGAGCACGGAAGAATTGTGTAGCTTTAGCATATTATTCGAAGTTTTGGAAAAATAGTGAATCTCTCTTTTGACAGAAATAATAACCATGTTGTTTTTACTTAGACTTTAAATTATATAAATGCCACACATTTTTTTTAATAATAATAATTCTTGCAAAAAAAAAAAAAAAAAAAAAAAAAAAAAAACCTAAATGTTATGCTGTAATTTAAAAATATAAGAAATAAATGAACAGTTAAAAAATTAACTATATGTATTTTTATTGTAATAATTATATGGTATTAATTTGAATTTTATACAATATTTGAATTATGTTCTTATGTAATTTCTCAACTTTTATTAAAAATTCTGTAAAATTAAAACTTTTTTTCTTTCCTTTTTTTTTTTTAATGGAATTAAAACTCTATCTTCCAGTTACTTAAGAGGCTATTTCTCTGAACAGAAAAATCAAAATTGCTAATTAGATAAAGGTGGAATAGATGATAAATGGAGATATATGCTGAATACCTTCTGGATTTTTTATTTTTAAATTTCGGTATACCCCCTGTTTGTTTAGTTTTTTTTTCCAAATAATCTATTTACTGCATTTAATGCAGATAATTGGCTCCGAAAAGAGCTGTTTTTTATTTCTCATCTGCAGATTTTGATTACTCATAATGCGATATAAACAACAACAAAAATCTAATGTGAATGCGAAATTAACCAATTCTGTCAATAGATGGCTCCACTACACTGTTGCGCATCACCCCCACCTAAAAAGTGGAATAACCCAGTTTTCGTTCTGCCGTAGGGAACCATCTAGAAATGAGACGCTAGTTCTAAAAATGGCTAATTGTTATGAATGAATTAATTGTTATGTAATGAATTATTTCAATGGCTAAAGTGCCATTGAAATAATTCTTAATTGTTAAAGCGATTGAATGAATTAGATATTCAAATTATGAAAAATTTTTATTTGTCACATAATTCGGAACAAAATATCGCATAAAATCTGAAATTGTGCAATAATAATAATAATGATAATAATAATAATAATTCTGAACACCTTGAAAATATGTATTCAAAATAAATAAAAAAAATTCTTAATTATACACCTACAAAAAAATACATTTAAAAATATCTATATTTCATATCACATCCGTCAATGTGGATAAGGATCGTAGATATTTTTAACCGACTTCAAAAAAAGGACGAGGAGGTTATCAATTCGATGCGTATGTTTTTTTGAATGTATTGTTTTGTAGATGTACCATTTAGCATTTTGCATTTAATTTGAATACATATTTTTAAGTATAATTTATGGTGCAATTGTCCAATTTATAATAATTCTGAACAAATTAAAAAAATATGAAATGCAACTTATATGGGATTTTCGTGACGGGAGAAGTTGAATCTTTCCTCCACCAAATGGCATATTCGAGCGTTTGAATCTCCAGATGTTTAAATGCGAAGAAGAATAATTGAACTGATGAATTCGTGCAGGATTGGTACACTGCGTTTTATCATATTTACATAAATTCGGTACAGGAAATTCGTCTCTTTAATGTCCTTTTAACCCAAGTTTAAATGCCACTGAAGTAATGCTTTATTGTAAATGCGATTGAAAGCATTAGGTATTTAAATATTTTAGACAATTTTTTCTTTTTTTTTTTTTTTTTTTTTTTTTTTTTAATATCACACAAAATCTAAAATTGTAGAAAAAAAAAAGATAATTTTGAAGAAATTGAAAATACATATAATGTAATGTACTTGTATGGAATTTTCTTGGGGGGAGATGTCATATCTTTTCTCCAACAGATAGCTATTTCGAGAAGCTGGATCGCCAAATATTTAAACACGAAAAGGTGTGACCGAACACATGAGTTCGCACCGAAATCGTTATACTGCGTTTTATTATAATCATATTTATAAATATTCAATTCAATATATTTGTTTAAATCTAACATTTAAAATAAAAAGGAACTTTGCCTCAAAAATGCAAATCCGGGTAGAGGGGACCTAAATAAGCAGATTTCGTACAGGAATGTGGGTGCGCAAATTCAGCGCTGAGGCAGAAGAGGGGTGTTGAGTGCGGCGGATAAATGCTCTAATATGGCTATTTTTTTTTTTTTTTTTTTTTTTTTCGATTTCAGTTGCAATTTTTTTTTAATAAAGGTACTTTCACTTTTAAAACCGGTTTCTAAAGTGAAAGTACCTTTGTTTAAAAACTCTAACAACCCTAACTGGCGCAAATTTCAGGATAAACTATTTGCACGTGCTCATCAATAACTGTACGAAACTTGATCGGTTACCAGTACCAGTCTTAATAGAAAGGGAAATCGATCGGCTTAGGAGAATTCGAATTGACGGAGCTATCTCACAGAGTTCTTTTTATGTTTTCGCAACTCTTCGTCTACTTTCCCCTATAGCATCATAAGTTAAATGAATATATACATTTTCACTTAAAATATAACTCTGCAAAGTTACCTTTTACTTTCTTTCTAACCAATGACAAGGCCCCTACCTGGCGTGATTTGATACCTGGTATCGAGGCGGATGAACACCTACTCGACGCGTAACTGCAATAAATCTGACTAGTTCCTAAATCGTCATCTTAACGCAGTCAGTACTGTTTAGTTGCTAGCTTTGCTAATCCGGTTGCTTAACAGTTTGATCTAATTGTTTGGAACGTGTGTTTTGGTACTCAAGTTGATCTCCGCCTTGATCAAGTGATGAGACCTTCCTGGCTAGGCACCCATAAAGGTATAAATTACAGGTTACTTGAAGGAATTTGCACCCTTGACGGATTTTATATGCACCAGGCGTCATTATCGTACATAGCAACTTCAAAATCACCTTGTTGAATGACGATCGGCTGGATTTATTATAGAACTTTGATCTTGTGTATACACAGCACCTGTACGACGTCGTGCTTCCGTGTGCGCCCATACTTTTTTGTGTGAAATTGACTTCTTTTGCTATTTTCTGCCTCCCCACAAAATTTGAATGATCATTAATGATACATTTTGTACATATCTTAAATTTCCAAATGGAAATTTTACTTTTAAAATAAAGCTTTTTTTCTGTGCAACATATATTTGACTTATTTTACTATGTAAACTTTCTTGTAATAAAAGTATGCATGATAATCACTTATAATCAACATAAATAACTAAAAATTGCTAGTGATAAACGAAGATATTTAAAAAAAAAGCCTAACACCGGCGTAGAATTCATGGAGCGTAGTTTTCCGGGAATCCGTCCGAGATTCCTACCTACGTCACTTTTGCCGACACTCTAGTGGAAGCCAAGAAGAAAAGAAAAAAGAACATTCTAATAATGAGCTCGAAATTACTCAGGTCGTACCATAGCTTCAGGACTCCGAACCTAACTCTTCCCGTTTTACAATGGCTTTCATTTAATCAATTTCTCGTTTAAGTTTGTCCAGTATATATATTTTTTTAATTTTCTTCTTGGCTTTTACTAGAATCTCGGAGAAACAGACCGTAGCTAGGGACATCTGAGGGATACGCCGAGCACCGTGCTTGGTGAATTCTGCAAAGTCTTTTCATCATACATAAAGTCTCATTATATTATTTATCAATATCATATTTTTAAAAGTTTTAGGGAATATTAGTATCAATAAGGATCTTGAATGCGGGGAAACGTGCGCTGATCTAAATAAAGGTATTATGCCCTCTTCACGTGTACTTTTATATAACTTTTAGCAACTTTTAGCTTGTTTATTAAACTTTCTTGTTCAATGCATGTTTATATGAACTACGCGAACAAATAAAACTAGTAGTCCCAAAGATGTTAATAGCACAAGATGTAACTTAACAAATACAACCGAATTCTCAAAGCTTTCATTTAAAATTTGCTAATACTCCGTATTATAGATATATTTTTAGCTTTATGCATTTTATAATAATATTTATGAGTAGTCTAATATAGGTTAAGCAAAACATCACGAGATTGTGAAATGAAGCAGAATATGTAACTTAATAAAATTTCGTAAGACGGACGCATGACTAGTTTAGAAGAAAAAATTAACAAAAAACAATGCATTTTCTTGTTTAACAGTTTGATATATTAGCTAGCCGTTTTTTATGAATACAAGGGATGGTTAATAAAGAAATCTTATATAACAAGGAACTGTAGCTCATATATCTTTTTTTTTAAATAGTCATTTAAATAACTAATCTCTTACTTCAAAAATGCTTCTTCTATATGTGTTTTTTTTTTCAGGTTATCATAAGAAAGAGGCTCTTGTTAAAGCTCTTTTTAAAAATTTAAGTGACATTTAGATGCGATGAATGACTGTTCACTGATGAGGCTCTTGACACAACTTGTTGGTCACTATTATATAACTTGCAAATTAATATTCAAATGTATGCGGAAGTATATATCTAACTTGTGCATGTGCATTCTAAATGATGCCACTAACAGACTGAGTAAAATTATTAGTTGAAAAGGGATTGTGAAAAAACGCAATATTACATAATCGATTATCGTATTCGGCACATAAAAACAATAGATTATTTTAATTTATTTAAAAAGCCTATCAATTATAAAAATGAGAGCCAAATATCAAACGATTTTATATTTCCTTGCTCAGAATAACAAAATATAATAAAATAAAAAAAGTCTTTATTTGCTTTAAATGCCAGAAAACTCTCAACATTTATAAAATGAATATCTTAACTGGGTGGGGTTTGTCGCAGAAGCAGACTTTTCGCTGTTTTACTTTTGAAAGAATGAGTGTTTGTTTTTCTAAATGTGGTATTAACCAAGAATTGTAAAAAATTAGATTTCGTAATTTGTTTTGGTGAAAATGGAATCTTATATGTTGAGGAAAAGTATTTCAAATATTTTCGCAATTTAAATTATATCTTTTAGACTCATGAATTAAAAATTGCCGTATTGATGGACGATAAGAAGGAACACTTTGTATACACTAGATGACCAAAAATGACCGGTCACTAGCGATTTTAGACATTTTGTAAAAAAACTAGTAAACATTATGTAGAATTACCCTAAAACTCCAGGTGCATAAACAAAATAGTACAGGTCGTATAATTTCGCAAAGAAGTCTATCCGAAACTTCATAGGGACCGTCAGTTAAATGAAAAAGAACGAATGTCTGTTGAATAACTGTTAAAAACCAATGTTACAAAAGCTTAAAACTGTAGATTATGATTAAGTTGCTCACTATAATATACTGTCTTAATTTTTATGAGGATATCATCAATACGCTAAGAAAAATTAAGTTTTTTTTATAAAAACAGTCCCAAATTCTGCCAAGTTTTTGCTTATAATTTGCAAAGTTCTTAATATAAAAATATGTCAAACAACATTGTACACAATGCCCTATAATCAGAATTAGAAAATAATGAAAATTATATGAAAAATGAGCAGATTTATTAAATAATGTTTCACTACACATGCGCGAATGCAGTCAAAATATAGTGTGCATAATATATTAGATAAATATATAAAGAAACTTTTGTAAATAGCTGAAAAATATAGCTTGCAAACTCTGAAAATTATCATCAATAGAATAACCTCGACATCCGTTGTTTCGAAATGAATCAAAAAGATGATGTCTGTATACATATATCCATCGGTGAGTGTCAATATTGCATACACAATAAGGCAGGTACTACTATATTTAGATAAAGCCCACATATTTTTGCTTCATTTTGGGAATAACGGATTTTACGCTTACCGACGATAATTTTCTGAACTTTCAAACTGTGTTTTTGAGGTTTTCACAAGAGTTGTTGTATACAGGGTGTATCTAAACTACTGGGCAAAACTTTAAGGGGTGATAGTACACATAAAGACAAATAATATTAAATGGGAAACTAAGGGTCCCAAACGTCTTCCGAAGGAGATAGGCGCCATCAAAGTTTAGAGTCCAAAATTTGAAATGATTATAAAAAACGAAAAAATTGGTCGATTCGTTTGCGGTTTTCACGAAAACTATTCTTTATGTCAGTATTGTCTTGAAAATAAATTATAAAGATAAATTCCAAAAAGTGCCGATAGAGGGCGCTTTAGATTTTGGAGTAACGAACAACTATTTTATACAGTTATTTTTTGCATCTCATTAAATTTTTTTAGAAGTTTAGACATAAACTTAAATTTTTAGCTTAAAATGTGTGGTTAAGTAACGCTAACTGAACTATGTTCAATGGGAGTGGTTAGGTTCAAATTTCAAATGATTATAAAAAACAGAATAATTGCTCAATTGATTTCCGGTTTTCACTAAAACTATTCTTTATGTCAGTATTGTCTTAAAAATAAATTATAAACATAAATTTCAAAAAATGTCGATAGAGGGCGCTTTAGACTTTGGAGTAACGTACAATTTTTTTTACCGTTATTTTTTGCATCTCATTAAATTTTTTTTGAAGCTTAGACATAAACTTAAATTTTGTGCTGAAAATCTGAATCGTTGAGAGTAGTTAAGTAGCGCTAACTGAATTGTGTTCAATTGGGGGTGGGAATGTTCAAATTTCAAATGATTATACAAAACGGAAAAATTGATCGATTCGTTTGCGGTTTTTTCTAAAACCATTCTTTATGCCAATATTTCCTTGAAAATAAATTTTAAAGATAAATTTCAAAAAATTCCGTTAGAGGGCGCCTTAAACATTAGAGTAACCAACAAAAATTTTTAAATGTTATTTTTTATATCTAATTAAATGCTTGCAAAAGCTTACACTTAAATTTTGAGCTCAATTTCTGAATCGTTGGGAGGGGTTAAGAAGCGCAAACTGAACTGTGTTCAGGAGTTGAAATGTTACCCTGCCCAGCCTAAGAACACAGTTCAATTTTCCGGTACTTAGTTACTCACAACGATTTAGATTTTGAGCTCAAAATTTAAGTATAAGCTTTTAAAGCCTTTATCTAAATAAAAAATAATAACGGTTAAAAATACTTGTTGTTTACTCTAAAGATTAAGGCGCCCTCTAACGGAATTTTTTGAAATTTATCTTTAAATTTTATTTTCAAGGAAATACTGACATAAAGAATGGTTTTAGAGAAAACCGCAAACGAATCGACCAATTTTTCCGTTTTTTATAATTATTTGAAATTTGAACCTCCCCACCTCAAATGAACGCAGTTCAGTTTGCGCTACATAACCACTCTCAACGATTCAGATTTTCAGCTAAAAATTTAAGTTTATGTCTAAGCTTCTAAAAAATTTAATGAGATGCAAAAAATAACGGTAAAAAATAGTTGTACGTTACTCCAAAGTCTCAAGCGCCCTCTATCGGCATTTTTTGAAAATTATCTGTATAATTTCTTTTTAAGACAATACTGACATAAAGAAAAATTTTAGTGAAAACCGCAAATCAATTGACCAATTTTGTGTTTTTTATAATCATTTGAAATTTGAACCTACCCACTCCCACTGAACACAGTTCAGTTTGCGCTACTTAACCACAGATTTTGAGCTCAAAATTTAAGTTTATGTCTGAACTTCTAAAAAATTTAATGAGATGCAAAAAATAACGGTCTAAAATAATTGTTCGTTACTCCAAAGTCTAAAGCGCCCTCTATCGGCATTTTTTGGAATTTATCTTAATAATTTATTTTCAAGACAATACTGACATAAAGAATAGTTTTCGAGAAAGTCGCAAACGAATCGACCAATTTTTCCGTTTTTTATATTCATTTCAAATTTTAAACCTTAAACTTTGATGGCGCCTATCTCCTTCGGAAGACGTTTGGGACCCTTAGTTTCCCATTTAATATTATTTGTCTTTATGTGTACTATCACCCCTTAAAGTTTTGCCCAGTAGTTTAGATACACCCTGTATATTTAGTTACCATATTATGCGCATTATATTGTTATCATACTAAATGTAACTTATATAAACCAGGAATCGTAGACAAATTACATTTTGTAACTTTTTGATGCAAATGGATTCTCATAGAATGGAGAAAATATTTTCCACATTTTATTGCAATTTAAATTACACCTTGAATCAGGATTTGGGAAATATCCATTGATGAACAATAACAAGGGACACTTTGTATCCCTACAAAGTTAATATTCACATATATGTGTTATTATAGCTTACATGTGCATCCTTAATAATACCATAATTAAAATTGAAAGATGTAAATAAATTAGCTAATTAAAAATTAGTTATTGGTCTACGGTAAGAATGGGCACTGTGTATACTAACAAAAACAACATTAACATTTAAGTAGAGCTTAACTATACAGTTCCATTAATTTAAAATAAATTAGAAAGTAATAAATAAAGTAGCTAACTAGAAATTAACTATAGATTTCATTAACTATAGTATCAATTTTCATCTTTAAAAATTCATACTCTGTATACTTATTAAATTATCATTTATATGAAAACGGAATTATAGCTTATCTGTACATTCTTAATAGTACCAATAAATAAATTAAAAGGCTACATAATAAATTAGCTAATTAAAAATAAGCTATTGATCTACAATAGGAAGGGACATTTAGTGTATTTACTTAACTAACATTCAAATGTAAGGGGAAGAATAGCATACATGTGCATTCTAAATAATGCCACGAATAAATTAGAAAGCCATAAATAAATTAGTTATCCTTTAACAATATGAAAGAATGTTCTGTACACTTATAAAACTAACATTAGTATACAAGCGGAATTACAATTTATCTATGCGTTCAAATATAATAAATAAATCAGCTCATTAAAAATTAGCTTTTGTTCGAGAATCAGAAACTAATATGGAAATGTAAACGGATTAGCTTAGCAGTGAATTCTATATAATGCCATAAATAAACAGGTTCAAACTGTTAGTTGAATAAACGAGCGAAAAAAATGTAATGCTTCATAACTGATCATCGTTAATCGGCAATAATATTTAATAGATATGTTAATCGATAGAAAAGCTATTAATTTTAAAAATCGGTTTTCAATGAACACTCTTACTTTTTTGACGCAGATATATATATTATATTATTAAAATTGATAGTCTTTCTAATGACGACCTAATATCTTTCTAATTTAGTTTAATAGCTTTAAATTGGTCTGTTAATTAAAAAAAAACTTTGTATAAAAAAATTATTGGTTTCCAAAGTTTGTAACATTCTCTGTTGTTTAAAGAAGTTATAGTTAATTTTAAAAATATAGAAAAATTTTACTTATTAAAATAAAAGATTTTTGAAAGTTTTAAAAATATATAAAGCAGGAATTTGTGTGTAACATCATGAGATGAAATGCAATATTTCACCTTGTTTCAAACATAAAATAAATTAACTTATATGAACTTTAAAATGTTCATTGTTTTACTTAAAAATTGACTAAAATAATAAAAGAAATGTTAGACGTTTCTAAAAAATTGCTTTTTATTTAAAATTCTTAGTACTTTCAAGCTTTTATGAGCCATTTATCATAGAATATTTTAATAATAAAATGTTGTTAAATTATGTTATTATACATTTTAAAAATAATATGAAGTTTCTCTGATAAAGAGCTTGGAAAGTTTTGAAATTAATAAGAATTTTAACATATTGAGTGCCAATGTAACTGAAACTAATCTTTCTGGTAAGGCCGCTTTAGTTACCGGTGATTGACAGTGTAAAATATGATATAAAATAATATATATATATATATATATATATATATATGTATATATATATGATTAATTTTAAACACGGTTATTCAAATCGGTAAATTAATTATAACAGATATAAATTTTCCAAGGGGTGAAAAAAGTCTGGGCCAGGATTCGAACCAGGGATGTATTGGCTGAAGCCGCCAATGCTCTTCCAACTGAGCCATCCCGGACGAATTCTGGAGGACTTTTTCACCCAAATGACTTCAACGATTACAGAAGCAAGTCTGATACTATGATACTATATCAGCTTAACAGAATAAATCGAAGGTCAATATTTGGAACTGCAGATGAAATTATATTATCGGTAAATTAGTTACTTTACCGATTTGAACAACCGTGTTTAAAATTAATCTAATAGAATTTCGTATGCAGCGATTTTCTGCAGTTCCAAATATTGACCTTCGATTTATTCTGTTGAGCTGATCCATAGTATCAGACCGGATTCTACAATCGTTGAGGTCATTTGGGAGAAAAAGTCCTCCAGAATTCGTCCGGGATGGCTCAGTTGGAAGAGCATTGGCGGCTGCAACCAATACATCCTTGGTTCGAATCCTGGCCCGGACTTTTTTCACTCCTTGGAAAATTTACATCTGGTATATATATATTGTTTTAAATAATTATTAAGACAGTATAATCTTGTTATAAATAACAGTTAAGTAAGTAAATTTAAAAAATCGTTAATAATTTAAAATAATATATATATATTAGTTTTACATCATATATTCGACTGTCTCGTACCCGTTACTGACACGGTTGACTAAATGACGGGTCACTAAAATTTCAGTGTAGGTTGCGTCATTCAAACGTGGTATAGACTAAAATTTCGTTGACAGTCACCGGTGACTGACGTGGCATTCAACGTGTTAAATAAAAAGCATATTTCTTCTAACATATCTTTTATTTGTTTTGTCAACTTATAAGCAAAACAGTGGATTTTTTAATTTTATATAATACATTTTATGCAGTAATCTGTATGTTATATAGCTCCTGATTATATCACTAACATAAAAAAGAATAACTATTATTATTATGATCTTCCATTTTGAAGGAATGTCGAAGCTTGTATTTATTTGCCTGTCTATATTCAATTTCAAACAATAAATTAATACCTATTCGATAAACGAATTACATTTTTATCTATTAAATATAAATATAACAAAAAAAAACATATTTTTTATAGAAAATTGTTCGTACTATAGCTAAAATAATGAAGTACTTTATTAAAAACTTCCTTCTAACGTAAATTTAATATTTCAATGTTAGTATTTTGTTCTTATGTATTTAATACTAACTGTCAATTTTCATTCCGAAATAGTACTTTAAAAAAATTACAATAAGTGATTTTACTTCACACCATAATTTAAATAATTTGTACTAAAAATCCTTGAAAACTAACTCTGTATAAAATTCTTTCCGACCCTGGGAAATGAGTTGACTTTAGTTTTATGTTTAAAAACTATGTTTGAAAAATTCTCTATAATATAATAATTGGTCTGACGAATGGCTTTAGCCGACCTTCATTTGTTATTTACATTTCATGTTTCACAGTATTATTGTCTGTATAAACAGAATAGTGCAAATAATATAACATACCCCCTTCATTTATGAGCTTTAATGGAGTTGATCATGCTGACAATCGAGACATTAATCCAGGAGTTCAGTTGGAGAATATTTTCGAAGGTCGATTACTCTCTTGTTTTGAATCGTGAAAATAGGAAGTTGTTTATTGAACCCTATTGTTCAGATTTCATCATAAGAAGAAACGCACTTTCAAGGAAAAAAAAGGAATAAAAAATTTTGAATATTTTTGACTATTATTATTATGTAATATTCTTACATTATTTAAGAAGAATACATTATTTTCATTTGTTTAGCACATATTAATGAGATCATAACAAGATCCTCGAACTGTTGATTTTCTATATATATATATTTTCGGTACTTACGTATTAACGTCACCGCAGCAGAAGTTGCGCTAATACGCCAATAAAGAGTAATCTTTTTGTTCGCAAGCTCATCCAGTTACATTTTGGATTCATTGTTGCCTTCTTGTTTAATAGTTTTTGACGCCATTTTTAGTGCTACGAAAATGCGTATTCGGGATTAGCCAAAAACAGAACAAGATGCAATATTATTTTGAATCTATGTTAAACTCTATATCGCATCGGCCCATTTTCCACCGAAATCCGATTGACTACTTTGTTTTTAAATAAAGTGCTTTGAATTTTGAAAGTGCTTTTATTTTAAATAATGTGTTTTATTTTATGATTTGTCGCAAACATTTTAGGTGTAGATTGTCGGTACTTAAAAACCGCCAAATCTGTAGCTGCGGTGGCGTTAATACGTAAGTACCATTTTTTCTAACCCTGTAAATTGAGCTTTCATAGTTTCATCTTTAAGAAATACTTTTGAAAATGTTACTCTAAATAATGATTGGACTGACGAATGGGCTTTAGCCGACCTTCTTTTTCTTATTTACTTTTTTATGTTTCACAGCATTATTTTCTGTATTAACAAAAGAATAAACTTACAAGGAAACCACTTATGGTGTTGCTCGCACCTAGCATTGAGAATTGGTGCGTTTTAAAGCCTTATATCAGGAAGTTTGATAATTGAAAAAAAAAATTCTGTTAAAGTCATATTTTTCAATTTTGCAGCAGCAAAAATTTCTGAAAACTCTTAACGGACTATTAACATAGATTTTTTTGTTTAAGAAAAGCTTTTAAAAATATAAATTCATTAATAATAAATATAAAATATTGAAAAATGTTGAAATATTCCAACAAAAACCTGCGAATTTGCTTTTGAAAGATTACGACATTATATTCACATTTTTGGTGGGGATAAAATTGGCGTATTTTCAAAAGTAGAGTTTTCCGGCAACCCTATCCGAATGTCATAGCCCAAAATAAGGCAAGCGATAAATTCATAGCGCCATATTTGTCGACTTAACTCCCTTTTGTCGTAAAATAAAATTAAAAATACAATAATAAAGAAATTAAAGTTATAAAAAATACATAAAATATGATTTTAATACAGAATTTTTGTCGGTTCTCTAACTTTTATTTATGGGACTACAAAATGTATCAGGTCTCAATACTAGGCGCGAGCAACGCCGAAAGGGAGTCCCCCAGTGTCACATACTCATATCATGTATTTGCTCACGTAAAGTTAATCATGCTGGCTGGCAATCGGGACTTAAAAAAAAAAAAAAAAAAAAAAGTTTATTTTATATGGGAAAAATTTTCCGGAGGTCTGTTTCTCACTTGTTTAAATCTTGAAAATAAAAGGCTGTTTGTTGAGTTCTGTTGTTCAGATATCATCATCGCAAGAAATGCATTTTCAAAGAAAATAAATAAAAGTTTTTGAATACATTTGACTTATTATTGTGATATATTGTTACAATATTCTACTATAATACAGCATCCTCTTTTGTATACCACACAATATTGACATCATAGCAAGATCATTGAATTGTTGATTACCTCTATCTATATGTTTTTTTTTCTAGCCCTGGGAAATGGTCTTTCTTATTTTTATACTTAAGAAATACTTTTGCAAAATTTACTCTAAAATAATAATTGGATTGACAAATGGCATTTACTCCACCTTTGTCTGTCATTTATTTTCCATGTTTGATAATATTATTTTGTGTATAACCAGAAGAGTGCACATAATATCATTCTTATCATGTATTTGTTCAAGTGAAGTTAAATCATGTTGACAGTACGGAATTCAAAGAAACGCGGAGTTAACTTTATAAACGGGAATATTTTGGGAAAGTCAATTAAATCACTTGTTTTAAATTATGAAAATAGAAGTTTGTTTGTTTAACCTCGTTGTTCACATTTGAATATAAAAAACGTACATTCAAAGAAAAAATAATCCAAAAATTTGAATATTTTTCACTTTTTTTGTTATATTTTCTCACAAGAACCCATTATCCTCATTTATAAATCATATATTAAAGATACCATAACAAGATTCAGAAACTTTTGTTTAGCTCGATGAAAGAAAATTTCTAACCCTCGTAAATGAGCTTTTTCGGTATTATATTTAAGAAGCATTCATGAAAAATTTATTCTGAAACAATAATTGGACTGAAAAATGGCTTTACCTGTACTTCGTTCGTTAATTACTTTCCATGTTTCACAGTATTATTTCGTGCATAAACAGAAGAGTGTTCATAATGTCACATGCTATTTTCATCTATCCGCTCGAGTGAAGTTAATCATGCTGACAAAAAAAGTAAAAATAAAATAAAGAAAAAATAAACAGGATTTTACTTTAAATCGGAAAATTAGGAAATTATTTTTGTAGATCTATAACTCATGAATATTTTTCTTTATTGTTATAAATTATTCTTATACTACCTAACAAGAACCCGTTATCTTCATTTGTTTATCACATATTAATGACATTATAACAAGATTTTTCAATGATTCATTACTTCTAAATAAACTTTTTCCTAAGTCACGGAAACGAGGTTTCTTAGTTCTATATTGAAGAAATGCTTTTGAAAACATTACTCTAAAATAATAATTGGATTGACGAATGGCCTTTAGCCGACCTTCATTTGTTATTCACTTTCCATGTTTCACAGTATTATTTTCTGCATAAATGTCACACAGTGTGCACATAATGTCATATACTCTCATCATCTATTCGCTTAAGTGGAAATAATCATGCTGACAATCGGGACATCAACCAAAGAGTTGAAGAATATTTTCGAAGGTCGATTACTCACTTGTTTTGGATCTTGAAACTAGAAGTTTGTTTCTTGAACTACGTTTTTCAGATTTCGACACCACAAAAATTGCACTTTCAAGGAAAAAATAATATAAAATTTTGAATATTTTCTTTTTTGTTATTTTTACATTACTGTTATGTTATTTAACAAGAACACGTTTTCTGATTTGTATAACGCATATTAATAATGTAGAATGTACTTTTGATAAAGACAAATATTAGATTTAAGTTTATTTTTTAGTACACAGGAAATAAAAAAATAATTCATATGTTATAAGTATAAGTTTTAGACGAGTTTTTTTTCTTGATAATCAAGATAAAGATACACTGTAAAATAAGACAAGTTTTTTTCTTAATCAACGAAAACATTATGTAATTAGCCACAAAAATATACAAAATCCTGTTCCGAGCAGCCCCTGAAGGCAAAAAGCTTTATTTATCTGCGGAGAGCTCAGAAATCAATATGTTTTCAAGATTTAAAAAAATATTTTTATTATTTGAAAAAAAAAAGCATGCGTCGAGCAGATATTATGAAACACTTTTCAACATATTCTAACTAATATGACAACACTTCATCGTTTATTAACTTGAAATATGATGTGATGATCTAATTGAAACATTAAAAGGCGCATAACACATTTGAAAGGCAAATTTCAGCCATTTCCACTTACACTCCTATCTACTTTGAACAGCTCTATATATGTCATTAAGATTTGTGTCTATCAACTACATGCATGCAAAAATTTTCACCAGTTAATAAACATACCACAAATGAGAATTCCCAATCAGCAATTTTTGCTAATAAGGAGACTATTTCGTGCGTTCTTTTGTGCAGCCTTGTATACGAGGTATAAAGCTTCTACACAATGAACAACATGACAAACATTTAGTTCAATTTAAAAGCACATTTCGAAATTTAAAATGCACTTCCAGTAAATATTTCTCAAATACAATACTGTATATGATTTCTTTTGCATGTCTCTGTAAATGAACGATAAATGCTATAAATGCGCTATCCTACAAATAATCTTATAGCGAAATTCGTTTTCGATTTTTATGAAAGTACAAAGTTATTATTAAAATCATTAAATGATTCTAACATTATTTAATTCCAAAGTATGGAATATTCCAACATTTGGCATTCCTATTCTTCTGTCGTATCTATTTGCATAATCTGTTGTTCGAAAAACCACATGCAAAGTATGTTTCAAATTATACTTGTGTTTACTAGTAAATAAAAGAAAAAAATTATTCACTTGTTTTTTCTCTTTATATATATGCATATATTAAGAAATTTTAATTACACCCCTCAAGACCCCTTCCCCCCGTGTAGGGCAAGTGCAAGAAGGCGTTATTATCTACTTATATATATATAATATAAACATAAATTCCGTGTTTTCCGCTTGCTTTTCCAGTTCTACTGCAGATATTTTAACGGAACCTATATTGTTAGACAGATATTATTTTAAGGAAGGTTTCCGTATATAGTACATTATTCTACGTAGATTGATTGTAAAATTATGATGAAAAGTTCTGTTATTTTGGACAAAAAGGCTACCATTGGCATACGATTACAATTTTGGAGACGGCATATTATTCAATCATTTTGTCAAAAACTGAAACGTTTATGTAAATTAGAAGTTAAAAGATACAATGAGCTTGAAAAATAAAATGAAAAAACTATTGATGATTTCATTTGAAATAAAAAAATGCAGTTTTAATGAGAAATAATATTTTTTAAAAATATATTTAATATAAATATGAAAGAAATGTTTGTATGGTCTAAAAGGTGTATTCATTTTCAAAGTCAATCCATTGGACATGAACTGGCGATTTATCCTATTTGTTGACCATATATGGCACCTGGATAAGAGAAAATTTATTAAAAATTTTATTTTAGAAAAATGTCGCTAAGTATGTTAAGATATTTTTCAATATTTTAGGATATTATATAATAGGGCATATACGAAGATATTAGAATTTTGATTTTTGTAGACAAATAATTTAATTTTAAGCCAAAAAAGGCATGATTATGACATTGGTCTAAATGATATTCATAATAATGGAAAACTTTTAAGCGTACTACAACTTTTTTAGATAATTTGTTACATTCAAATATAAATTATATAAACAGCAGGTAATATTAGGAAAATAGGGTAACATATTTAAATTCTATTGTAATGTGATTATAATGAAAATTTAATTTTGGCTGTTATAACTCGAATTTGGCTCAATGGATTTTAACGATTTTGTACTGGTGTCTAATTTCTCATGGAAAGTTTCAGTATGTAACATACATTATGCGTTGATAATTTATTGAATTCAGATAAAATTTTCTATAATCAGATGAACTCGATTATGAAAATTTAACCTTTTTAAAAGATTCTGTGAAATAGATTTCGATGGAACTTATACTGTTTGATATATATTTTCCCCAGAAGACTTTATTATCACATTGTTCTGCATTGCTTGGTTATAGAGTCATAGATGAAGGCGAAGGGGTTGATTCTGCAATTAGGTGACCCATTTTATGAAAATTTAATCTTTTTAAAAAGTTCTAATAAACGTTTTTGAAAAGAATTGCATTATTAATCTGTTAATTTTCAAAAATAGCTTTTAGTATACAATATAGTGTTCTGCATTGTTTGCTAATAAAGCATATTCCAGACTCATGTTTGATGACGAACTTGGCTGTTATTTAATAGTATAGCCATCGGGGGTGATGTCTGTTTAGACCATCACTACATCCTTACAAAATTTTTCGTTTAAGATTTATTGGTACAGGCGTCATAAGCGCACCATAATAGGGCGATTGCAACAAAGTGGCGATATTATCTCTCACATAGTAGACAGGTTATTTTGTTTCAATAAATTATAAAAAAAAAAAAACAGTTGAAGCAATAAAAAAACAAGCCTAAATAATAAACATAGTAATAAACATAAAAATAACAATAAATCCTAAATATTAGTACTTTAAGCAATATCCAAAAACAAAGTCTGCCAAATTGGCGGGGGGGAAATCACGCCAACGTGGTGCGTATATGCCACCTGTCCCCATTTTTCTTGTAAATATCTTAGAACCCCACTATGTGGAAACGTTTTTTCATTCATTTATGTTAGCCCGGCACATTTCTCGCTAATAGTATTGTGTTTCCAGAAATATCAGATTTATTTTTCGCACAGAAAAATTACTTTGATGATGAAATATAATGTTTGCTTTATGGTGTTATTTCTACTTTTCATTCTTTCGACATTTTAATGAAATGCGTGAAATTTATGTATTTTAGATGTTCGCAATATGTGTATTTTATATGGATGTATTTTAAATAAAGTGAGTGAAATGTTTATATTCTAAATGAAACGAATTTGACAAGAATCGTGGCGATCAAAACGATATTTGGTGATTCATCACATGCGCACGAATAGCATAAAATATCACTTTACCTTGCAATTGTTATAGCAAACAATTACTAAAATAATTTATAAAATATATTGGTACCCCCTCCCCAGAAAAGGACCGTTTCGAGGACTGAAAATATTGACAGAAATTTTTAATATAATTTAGTATTTCGTAGATGCTTAAACTAAAATATTGTGACAATGAGAGATGTATTTTTTACATCTCTCATCATCAGTGGTTACATCATTATAGCTGTAACCACTGATCCTGATTGGAAAATAAGTGCATTTTTTTATCATGCGCATTTATAATTGGTTTATTTAACCAAACGTGGTTTAGTAAATACTTAATTTTAAAAAAAGTTTAATTTTATGTCTTCAAAGAAGTCCTATTCCGAACTCGAGTCTACAGCTAATTGGGGTAATTTTAAACAATTTTTTTGTGGCTATCTTACGATATTTTCTGATTATACCAACATCCTGCCAAAATGTATGCGAATGCCTCATTTGTTGCAATCCTGAAGGTACAGAGTATTTTTATTGAAAATCACGCCAAACATTATGATTATCTATTTATTGAAGGGTAATCTATTCTTTAAGTTTAAGAAATATTATTTAATTGTAACCTTGCAAAATTTGGCGAATAGTTTGAAAATCTCTATAATTTGGTGAAATTGGTTGACATAAAAATTAAATAGTACCGGAAAAGTTTACATTCTATATGAGTGAAGCCATGGGTTGAAGCTAGTTGTTCTATGCATTATGAAACAAAAAGTTTTATTTGATATAAAGTTATTTCATGTATGAAGCTTTATTTTATTGACTTCTCTTCATTGTAATCAATAAAGTACATGAAAGATATGTATCTATATTTGTATATCTCGGCAAACAAAAAAAAATTACCAAAAATCAAAAAAATTCTTAGACATTTATAGTGATATCATTACGGCGGAGGAATGATAACGTATGATACTGTAAGAAAAAAGTTAACATTCATTTTTTTCTCATGAAAAAAAGATTTAAAAAGAAATCTATACTAAAAATATTACTATTTCATACAGAGAAAACTTTTTTCGACTTGTATAGAGTGATTCCGGGTAGAGGTCTGCATGGGCCGCAATTTTCAGGCCCGAGCCCGGCCCGAAAGTTAAAATTTTGTCCCGAGCCCGGCCCGGCCCGAAAGTTAAAATTTCGGCCCGAACCCGGCCCGGCTCGGGTAAATTGCATTGATCTTTATTCTAATGGAAGAGTTCAGACCAAAAAAACTTATCTTAGCCATTTTTTTTTCATGTTTATAACCTCTATTTATGCAGAAGTGCCATAGGCTGCGATATTTTACGCTTTAATGAACCTTTGTTTGTTGTATGTAAATGTTTCAGTTATCATTAGTATTATTAATACATAAAAAAAATCTAAAAAATGGTATGTGGTAAAAGTAAAATCTTTTAAGACATTGGAAAGAAAAAAATACGTTTCCTTCTTAGCAGATGTAAATGTTTAATATTTTTTTTTCTCGCGTATTGTTGTATTCATTTTGTATGAATGAACAGTTTAAAAGAAATTTGCAGATTTCGGTTTAAACGAAAATTCCGACATAATCATGTTTTATTTTATGTGTTTAATTCTGTTTTAAGACGCCTAGTGATTTACGATTCTTTAAAAAGAATAAATTCAAATGTTTAATTGTAGAATAATAACGACTTAAAAGTATATGCATTTTTTGCCAAAATTTTTGGGCCAAGCCAAACTTATAAACATTTCCACGTTGAGAAAAGGATTTTCATACGGGAAGATTCAACAGGAATTGATTATTTTGGTCCGTGAAGACTAGGAAGAACGAAATCAGTCTCGGCTTCGTACGGAAAAAATAGGTTAGGCTCGGCCCGATACTCCAGGAAAAAAAATTAAATGCTCGGCCCGGCCAGAATGCCGTTAACGAAAATCGGCCCGAACCCGGCCCGTGTAGATCTCTAATTCCGGGTCCCTAACAAGAAATCAGAGCACCGCGCACCGGGCAGCAACCGCATTTGAACGACGACGATCCCCTCGGTTCTGCATCTTCCTAGTGACATTTATATCGTATGCTTTTTTTCCGCCATAAATTCCTATAAACGGGTAGAATGGCCTTTTTGCTTTAAGCTAGAGTTAAGATTGATCAATATCGTGGCTTTAGCCCTTTATCTTTGTCATTCTTTTAGCATCTGGAATTTGATTTCAGTCATCGTTTGTTTACAGTTGTCTGCTCCAATTTCAGTCATCCTAATTATTACATTATTCATGGCGATTTTTAATTCCTGTCTTGTAGCTGTTTTTTTAGCTAACGGGCCCAAAGGATCCACCACAATTATTCGAAATTCTTATCATACAAATGTTACATACATAGTAAATTCTCATACAATTAACGGGGCTCGTATTATACGGGTTGTGGATTAAAGAGGACGGTAAAAATGTTAGTTTTTCATGTAATTTATTAAGATGTTGCTGCATGAAAACTAGTAAAAACATCATTGTTTTAAGAAAACATGGAACGCAGTTTTATCGTATGAAGTTAATGAAATTCCCACAGAGAGCGATGATACTACTGATTTGAAGAATCTTCAATGTTTTATCATTGAAAATTTGAGAGAGTTAAACTTTTGAAAATGTGAATAAAAAGGCAGTGCGACAACGGATTAATGAAAATTCGAAATTAGAATGTTATGATGATTTAAGTGACGATAATATCGTATCGCGTGTCGTTTGTTGTTTAGCAGGGCTGGGCGATATACCGTAATACCGGCATATGTCGATATTTTTTTAAGATCGCAACAACGGTATTGAGATTTCAATTCTTCCGATATATCGTTTCAAGTGATACATTCATAAGTTTCGATATATCGTCCGATATTTTTGATATAAATTTATGTATTCTTTTAATATGTTAAATTAAAATATTGAATTTTTGTTTTTTCTAGATAATCAACACACAAATGACAATATGTATATATGTGAGCGTGTGCAGGTTTCGTGGATATATACAGGGTGATTAAAAAAAAGTGGACAAAATGATATGACAAATCAAGCATACAACAGGATTTTGTTTGGTTTATTTTTGTCGTCCGATTATCTACGCTAGGGATATAGGACCAGGGGGGAGTGCCCTTCGTGTGGCCTTTCAAGGGAACCTAACACGTATTTACGCAAAGTTCGAAGAAAACCACGAAAACTCCGAACGGTTAGGCCGACAGAAGCGATTGGATTCGACCCCAGCACCTGCCGTCTACCTGTTGAGAGGTCCGTACCTCTCGACCACTGGTGGGGCCATACAACAGGGATAAAAAATCACATAGGAACATAGGATCACAAACTACTTATTGAATTACAAATACAGGGTGTTTCATTCTGGCTATACCCGGTTTGAAAGTGATAATTTCAAGGAAAATAAAAGTATTGTAATGAAAATGAACGATTATGTAACTTATTTTGTGCGAAATGTGATAACGTTACAAAAAGAGCTGGAAAAAGTATTGCTCAATCAAACGGTGATAATAAAGGTGATAATAACGGATAAACGGTGATATAAACTGATTATCACAGTCCAAAATGTAAGGTGCCAAGTGTATATTGCTGGTGCGCATAATGCAAACTTCTACCACTTTTGTTTGATGTTATTACATTTAAAACAAAAGTGAGAATGTCTATTAAATGTTTTATTGTTATATACTTGAGTTTTATGAAATTTATTACCGTCAACCCAAAATGAGTTAGAATGAAGCACCCTGTATTTGTGACTCAATAATTGGTTTGCGGTCCTATGTTCCTATGTGATTTTTTATCCTTGTCGCATGTCTGAATTTTCATATCAATTTGTCCATGTTTTTTTAATCACCCTGTATATCAATGGAATTATATGTTGATGCATATCATGATCTGATCTATATCTGATATTTATTTTCAAAATATTGCATATGATATTTTGATATTTTTCGTCAAAAAAATGTAAATGATTTTTTTTAACTGTTATTGATTATGCCGCTTTGTAGATACGAACTTTTGCTTCGGAAGGCCATTTTTACCTTCCCAAACACTTCCATGTTTTACAATTGAAGCTGTAATTTAAGTTGTAGAATGTAGAACCAAAAACTGTAGACAATATTTACTTAAAGAAAAACAGCTATTGAAATATAAACAGTCTAATTTTGAGAAGTTATTTACAGCTTCATGGCTTCATTAAAATCTTTTATGATTTTGATTTTCTTTAATTTAAAACTACGCAATAAGATAGAAATGTTAAAATTTTTTAATAAAAACAAAGTATTTTCTGTATAATTCTGTAATATTAAACACAAAACATTTCAGGAAACTTTATAATTAATCCCCTAATTTGTTTTTGTGAATGTAAAAAGCAAATCGTGTTTGTTTTTAATTAGTTTATTTTCAATTTTGCTACTTAAGTGGAAAAAGTACATTTAGAATATTGTTTTATTAAGTTTTCGTGGCATTGCATTACATTTTAATTTCTAATATATTAAATCTGAAAATATTTAAAATTATCAATAAGTTGATTATTTTTAAAAATAATCAGATATATATTAAAATACTGGCTATTTTTATGTTTTCGGAAATATCATGGGATTTACGAACGCTGTATATGTGTTTGTGTTTGTAATATTTTTATATAGATGACAGTTACATTTACGACTCTATAATGGAGTGACATATGGATTAAAATATCAATATATCAAAAATATCGGTAGTTGGTCAGCGGTTTATTACAATATTAAAATTCTAATATCGTCCAGCCTTATGTTCAAAGAAAACAAGAAATTTCAAAAAATGCCCTGAAAGTTATGGATAAAATCTTCTAAATCATCCATAATTAAGTCATGGTGGCGCATTACTGAGGCGTTACTTTATTAATACTTAGAGTAAAATATGAAAAGCCATCTACTGAAAGAATAATGTTGAGAAATTTGAATAATAAAATTAGTCGAATACTAAATGAAAAACAAAGACAGACTTTTATCATTTCTTTTCACAAAACAGCAAGGTAAAATTCACTTCTATTTTTTTGTATTGTACTAATTGTAAATCTAAATAATACTGATATTTATGTTTATTCTCTCTTTTTTTGTATTACCATAAGATGGTTACTTTTGAACAGGTGGGGTTACTTTGTAACATCTTCTCTAATGTATTTATTTTATGTTAGAGCTTCAAAAAAAGATTGTTAGATTATGTGGAACATTTTAGTAGCAGTTGTCAATGCTGTTTGCATAGTGGACACAGCAGAAAATTCAAAATACGAAAACTAGAACAGGTGTCACAAATAACCTCCCTTGGCGCAAACTGACCTCATCTTAGGGTAATTAAATTATTAATGCCCTTTTGTATAATAATCTGACATTTTCAATTTTTTTTCTAAAGTTTTACATTAAAATTTCCACAAATTCGATTATTGAGGATATTTGCTTATTCGTACGGAAGCATTTCTCTCGACCGTCCCAGTTAATTAAGAGTCTATTGTATAATTAAAAAAAACCAATCTCAGATATCTTTAAAAAGTAAATGTAGTACATAATTCTTTAAGAATTTTTACACTTTGCGAAACGCAAAATAATTAAACTTAAAAGAACTTTATGAGAATGTTAACATTATTTTTATTAAAGATTAAAACAAATTTGTTTTTGGTCTTTCTTGGCACTGAAAGAGCATTTTGTAAATGTTAGTAAATAAACTAGAAATAACACGTACTTATTTCATTAGGTTTTTTCATAATCGAAATTTTAGTGTGCTGAGGAAGTTTGATCATGGTACCGTGTGTTAAAGAGATTAAGAAACACTGATTTAGATGATTTATTATCTTTAATAAATTTATAATGTCATAAAATATCTGCAACCATTGCTTATATTACATATTTGTTGTTTTTTGTTATTTCCACTATAGTTGCATATAAAAGTAGATTAGAAAAAAAAACATAATTACATTACAGAAAATGAAAAAACAAAAACCTTAAATCCAACACTCTTCCAACAAAGCTAAAATTTTTTTGAAGGCCGCCACCTTATTTGTTCCGCTTGTTGACTATGAGGTCATTGGTTAGAATTAACTAAAAGGACTATGAACTACAATTTTTTCAGTGAAATCTCAAAAAAGATGAATGCTAATTGATATAAATTATGCTAATGGGTTTGTTTTTGTGGATAGTCTCTTTCACAGAAAACCTTTAGACCACATTGACATTCTTAAAAGGGAAATTATTAATTTGAAGAAATCTGGAATAAAATGCAGATACTAGATAGTACATCACGTTATTTAACAACTGGCATGTATATTTTGCTCTTGTTGTCTTTTACGTTGGAAATGTATCCACAATTTCATAATCTATTAAAAGAATTTTCATAGATTAATAAAGAAACAAAGTATCATTATTACTATTGCATGATTCACTTTTGATCATTTTTAATCTTGCGAAAATTTTATTAAATATGACATAAATAGAAAATTTAATTTGAAACAATATATAAAAACTTTCCACGTATCATCAGCACTTAACTAGATAAGTACAACTAATATTATTTTTATAAATCATTAAATGATTTTACAGAATTCAAATGAGTGAGAAACAATAACTGTTCGTAATTAGTTCTTTTAAAAAGAAGTGAATATTTAAATAAATTTACAGTGTTTTAGTAAATAAAATTATTATATTTGAGGCCTAGTTTATACAAATACAGGTTAAAATGGGAGCAAGTGCGTGATTGCACCTATGAATAATAATTATATAATAATTTCACATTATACATTTAAAAATCTAAAACTTAAAACCAAAGACCATAGCAACCATCGTGACCTAAGTGAGAAAGATAGTTTTAACCGACATAACATAAGCCAGCCACAAAACTTAACATCGATATACAAAAATCTTTTTCGAAAACTAGATCCTGGAATTACAATCTATCACTCGATTTAATTACAACAATAATGTATGTTTTTAAAACAGTTTTCATGTTATTTAAATATTATTACCAAAAAAAGAAAAAAACTATTGATTATTTTTTGCAAAACATTGGAAACATGTAAGTGAAATTGTGAAAGTGAAGTACAGGAAGAATACAAAATCTATATTTAATTTAGAACATTACATAGTTAGCCTAAATCATTATACTCTTTCAAACCTAACTGTCATCATGTGTAGAATTAAATATACATATATATGCATTTTTTTTCAGATGAATTATGCATGCGACGTGCTGTAAAACTGCCACAATTTTAAATCTGCTTTTAAGTAGAATTTAGAGATCTACAGCTAATCATTTCAAAGAAGTAGTCTCAAAATAAATTGTTTGAGAATTAATTTGAAATTAAAGGGGATGACCGAGCTAAACTCGCTCAAAATTAGCATTATGTTCAAATAGATAGATATATTACTCTCACTAATTCATTCTTACTGTTTTACTACAATTAGCTTGACCCTCAGCCATAATGACCGAAAGTGACCCCCCTAATAAAAAAATTTCGGGCATGCGATCTAACCCAATTCTCTTCTTGAGCTCGATGACAAATGAAATTTATTGAAAATTGTTAAAGTCGTTCCCTAGATACAATTAGCTTGATGCAGACCAATAGTGACGCAAAATGACTCAATAATCGAATGTTTTTGAACGTGCGATCTAGCCCAGTTTTCTAGGTAGCTCAATGGTCTTTCATCCCAAAAATGATAGAATATAAAATTTAGTGAAATCGTCAGAGCTCTTTTATTGCCGAAACGTCAGTGAAGGCTTACTTTGGAGACACGAAATTTTTTTGTGTCTGTCTGTCTGTCGGTCTGTCTGTCAGTATGTCTGTTCCGCGATAACTTCCGTAAAAAGCATCCCATTGGCTTGAAATTAAGTGGGTATGTTAGTGAGGCACTGGGATTAAGCTGTATAGTTTTTTGTAAGATTTGGTTCATTCGTTCGAAAAATATAGAATATTTTATTTTGCGCAATAATGCTTTTCTATGGCAAATCCAATGATTTCCATTTTTATTTCTTGAGAGAAAATTTCACATTATGATAAATGGATGCTGAAATTTACCGGTTAAATTATTCGTATTGTTTTGAAATTTTGTCTATTCGTTTGTCAGATTTTTAAAATTATTACTGTAAATTTTGGAGATTTTTTATAAATGTATTCCAATAATATAAACTAACTAGCGGACCCGACAGACGTTGTCCTGTCACCGACAGACGTTGTCCTTCTTGGCACCAACTCCAGAAAATCAAATAAATGTACGTAAATATGGTAATATGCACGATAAACACTACACTCTTAATTTAATTTCTTATTACAATTATGTAAGGAAATTATTTTTCACTCTTCAGTATATTTTGAAGTTGGTTCAATTTTTCATTGAAAAGTTAATTTTTCTCTTTTTAGTTAAAAGTTTACGATTTTCTGAAGTCGGTTAATCAAAATTATAATACAGGAAATATTATTGTAAAGCATACACGTTTGTCAGGAGTGGGGTTCGAACATGCGATCTCTTTCTTAAAGAAGCTGAGCTTAAATTTGCCGCCTTAGACCGCTCGGACATTCCGTCCGCAGTCTATTCATCGAACTTATTCAACACTTTTAATTAGCGAAAAATCACTAACTATTAGTTTTTGCCTAATTACTAAAAAAGTACTGAATCGATTTCGATGAAATGTGATTCTAAATCATTCTCGAATCCACTGGAACGCACACACAAAATTTCATTAAAATCGGTCCAATCGTTTAGGAGGAGTTCAGTGACATACGCACAAAAGATTGATATATATAAAGATGATTTATTTTGTACTTTTTATTTGGATTTTTTATTAATATTCTACTAATTAATTGTTTTTTTTCTGATTTCAAATAAAAATTATGTCAATATGTAAAATTTGGCTATTAGTATGGCGATTTGTACAATTTGGCGAAATTGGTCGACGGAACCAAAATACCTAAGTATTTATAAATGTATGGTTGCATATTATAATTAACTTGATTATCCCATTTATCAATTTTGCCAAATTGTACAAATCACCAATCTCATAGCCAAATTATTCATATTCACATAAATTTAATTTTAAATAATGAAAAAACAAACAAATAGAAAAAATATTGATAAAAATACAAATAAAAAGCCGAAATAAAAATCACTTAATGACGTTTTAAACATGTGTATAATATTTAATGTCATTGGATGCGACATTTACGATCATCCATTATTGGCATTTAATCTTATAATTTGGCGATGTTTTTTTTTTTTTGCGCTTTACAAATGAGGAAGAATTCAATAACCTGTTTTTTTCCCGTCAACCATAAAATGATCGCCAAACTATAAGATTAAATGACAATAATGGATGATCGTGAATGTCAGATTCAATTAGTATGGCGATTTGTACAATTTGGCGGAATTGGTCGACGGAACCTAAATACCGAAGTATTTATAAATGTATGGTTGCATATTATAATTAACTTGATTATCCCATCTATCAATTTTGCCAAATTGTAATTTGGCGATGGTTTTTTTTGCGCTTTACAAATGGGGAAGAATTCCATGACCTTATTTTTTTGCATTAAATGAAAGATATTTTGATTTAATATAAGGGTAGAAATTATTAAAAGCGTTTACAAAAAAGTCAATGACCAAATCCTAAGACCTGGAGACCAGACTGGTCGCCAGGGCGGAGTTCTGAACGAATTTCGATGAAATGTGAATCTAAACCATTCTCGAATCCACCGCAACACACACGAAAAATTTCATTAAAATCGGCCCAGTCGTTTAGGAGGAGTTCAGTTACATACACACGCACAGAAGATTTTTATATATAAAGATTTGTTTTAGAGACTTACTTATTTCAAATGTATTTATTTCATTTTCTTTATTTTCTCTTAATGGTTGCTAAGCAACCATTCATCCTAATCCTTATTTTTATAATGTTATAAATTTGAATGCGTGTAATTATTGAACGCGAAAATTTAAATGAATTCAACGTCAAAACTGATGAATTAATGTCTTTGTATCTTTGTGTATAACTATAACATAGCCCAGAAAAGAACATAGGCTATGTTTTATTGATTTTATTGACATATTTTCCTTAATAATTCAAAATTACCTTCTTTTTCATGCAGAATCAATAGCGATCTTTTAGATAAAATTTAACCAATTTCCTTTATCGTTGCCAAAAAAAATCAAAATATGGAATAATTTTTCAACGGCAATAAGTTTCAATTGAGCAATTTCCATTCGAAAAATTAAACTAAGAAAAAATAAATATGACGTCAGAATTAAAATAAAAATAAATATAGTACTTTGTTAAATATTAAACACGGAAATTTGTTTCGTTAATAAGAATTTTTCTGACAAAAATGGGGCATAATTAGAAGTAAAAGAAATAAAAAATAATTATATTTTTAACAAATATTTCACCTGATAAAATTTGACGTCATGATTGAAATAAAACAGGTATTTTATAGTAGTCGTTAAAAATATAAGAAACATGGATAGCAATAACTCATGAATAATGACGTCATTGCCGAAACTTCAGTGAAGGCTTATTTTGGCGACACAAAATTTATTGTTGTCCGCCTGTCAGTCTGTTCTGTCTGTCTGGCCGCGATAACTGCCACAAAATGCAATCAAAACTTCTTTTTTTCGGAAACAAAATTGTAAAACCCTAGATTACTGAGTTTACACTTTCAAAAGTTCCTGATACATCAGATTTAGGTGTGGACAGGTATGTAGAAAAATGAGGATAATGAAAACTGCTTATTAAAACTGTTACTTATCCTTATAAATCAAAATGTATAAAGAAATACAAGATATACGATAACCATTAGCAAATTGATAGAAAGTTACAAATTTAAGTTTAATGAGACTACGGGGGGTTCAGGGGGGCTCCGCCCCCCTGAAGAAATCTACTATGTTATAATAAAAAAACAAAAATAATAGATCATGAAAAATTCAGAATATCCTAACATAACTAAAACTTTAATTTAATGCTTTTGTTGGCTGAAAACTTCTTATTCTTATTTTATTCTTATAAATAATTACGTAATTTGAAAATTTTAAATTAGTTTCCAGTAAGTTGAATATTACTCAATGTGTGTTTTAAAAAAGAAATGATGTGCAAAGCTGACGTTGAGGCTCTTGATCTGCAGATTTACTAGTTATTAGCTACACCCAGACCCATAGCGATCCAAGTAGATACACTAATCGAATTTTCAGAAGCATGTTTTCTTACCTAATGGTCTTCCCAAGTTCGATAACAATAGAATATAAAATGTATACAAATTTCATTAGACACTTTTTTAGAAAAAAATTGTTTGACCAATAGTCACCCTAAACTAACCCACAAATCGAAATTTCTCGAACATGTAATTTAGCACAGTGATCTTCTCATGCCCAAAAATGATATAATATAAGATTTTCACAATATCGCTTTTGCCGTTTTTTATATACAATTACCTTGACAGGGACACATTTTTAGAAAGAATCACGTTTTGAGCACCTTATCGCCAGAACAACGATTGGCGCGGAGATGAAGTCAATGCTACGCACCCTTTCTTGTTGACGTCAAACGCCTAGCGAATAGCAACCCTTCCTTCTGCAAAGAGATCGCGCTTATTGTTCATTTGTTTTTCCGTAAATGATATCAAGCAAAGACTATAATATGAGGAAATGTTATTCACCGTGGTTTAGGATTAAAATATAGTTTAAAACAAAGAGCTTTTCCAGATTAAAATGCTTTAAATTTCACAAAACATCTAAACATAGTTTATTTTTTTTCTCAATTCAAAAATATTATTTCCGTAACTCGCTATGTTCGAAGAAATTGAGAAGTTAATTAAAAACAGCAGTAAAGATTCTCTTGTAATAAATATAATTCTATTAATCATATGTTTTATGACACATTTGAACTTAGTTTATTTTGTGTTTGGCGATGCAGCTAGCTGAACGTTCTCGCTTTCGCCAACTCGCCAAGGCTGGTGCTCAAAACGTGATTCTTTCTGAAAATGCGACCGGGACGCATAGTGATAAAAAATGACCCACTAATCGAAATTCCTCCATCATGTAACATAGTCTAATGATATTTTGGTATAATATCTCGGGTATTAAAAACGTATAATTTAAAATTTTGTCAAAATCGTTTGAGGCGTTTTTTAGATACAATTAACTTGACTCCGACTCATTATGACCCAAAATAACCATTGATCGAATGCTCTTGAATACGCAATCTTCAATACGATTGAACATTGGTCTGCATGAGATTGAAAACGAAAAAATATAAAAGGAAAAAATATAAGGGTCATTTTTCGCCCATCAGCTCCTAAATGTGACATACATTTTTTTCATTAGTGTACCCCATAACAAATAAGAAAATAACAATATCTTGAATGAAAGTCTAATAATTGATGGAAAAATAAAATATTTATTTAAGTAAACACCATCTATATTAATGAACATAAACACTATTGTCATTAGTTTTAATCCAAGAAATCTATAGTAAATGCAACACAAAATGCAAAATTACGATGAATGGAGCTTATTAAGACTATTATTTCAATATATGAAATATCGGAAATAATCAATTACAGAAAATATAACCATACAGTTTCAAACACTTTTGGCAATATGTTTCAGACTATTTTCCTCCTTGGTTGCTTCATCAGAATCACTACAAGACCATCCATTGTCCGCGTCTTGTAGTATATGAGCATATTAAATACTGTTTTTTAAAATTTTGGTTGAGTTATGACACATGTAAACCCGAAATCATAGTCCGGAAGCAAAATGCGTCTAGTACTCTTAGACACTTGCGCCTACTTTACATTGACAGTGTGATAGTGTGATGCTGCTTCGCTGTTTTTTTTTATCCAAGTATTATTGATATAGTTTTTTACACTTTTGTGTCAAACAATCAACTTTTGGTCATGAGAAATGTCCCTTAGCATACTCTGTTGAAAACTCCTGTTGCTTATTAAAGAATCTTGGCATGTGATGTTTGATAGTCATTTCTTGCGGAAGTTCCAAACAATCCCTTAAAAACCGTAGCAACATCGTTTAGCTTCAGCAACTCTCTGATATTGTGTGAATCTTTTTTTAATATATGTGTAAGTATGTTAACATAATTGTTCTTTGAATTCGCGAAGTAAGGACCAAAGATATCCACAATATAATTTGAAGTAGTGACGAATACCGTACGCTTAACGAAAGGCCTTCCTTTGTATAACCAGAATGAATTTCTCTGAAAGGATTAGTTCGCACTTTTATGGATATAAATGTACGTGCTATTAAAAATAATCATTACAGTATTGTCGTCATCCGGAATAAATAATCTTCTGCTAAAACCTCGTATATTTTTCAATAACCTGTGTTCGGGTGATGTGTTTCATTACAAGGTGTTGTGAGACAAAGCTCTTAATCAGTGTCTGCATATTTAAAGAATATATTGTTATTTTTCTTATGTTGAATAATGTGGACAGAACACCATTATAGAGACCAGTTCTAAGTTTTACAAGTATCACTGCAAAGCAAGTACGTAATTACGTCTTTTTTGAGGAACGTATTTTGAACTTTACTAGTTTAAAGATAAAGCTAAAATGGTACATAGATATATCCATGAAAGTATAATAATCGTTTTCAGAAAAGTATCCAGGTGTATCAAAATCGAGACCTTCTCCTTTGTACATTTCCGATATTGTTTTAAATACTTTCCATATACAGGGTGAGTTCTATGACTAATTTCCAAACCGTTAATCATAGACATATAGTTCAAATTGCAAAAATGCTTTTAAAAAGGGCAAAGACTTGTTTTTTAAGCGATTTAGGTCAAAAAAAGTTTTTGTCAAAAAATTACGAAAAATTTTTTATACGGTCCCCCATTCCTATAAGTGATATTTAGTAAAAATTTCCCAACACTCTAGCAAGCAATACAGAAACGGTCCCATCCATCTAACATTAAAATTCACCGAGTTATGAATCTTTAAATTAGTGTATTAATGGTGTATTAGTGGTTTAGTGGTTCTGATTAGTGTATTAGTGGTTCTTGACTTAAACCACTTTTCTATAACTGAAAACGGATGAGTTCGACTAAGCTCTAAGGGATCGTACACTAAGTGCTTAAAGTATTTTAAAGAGGGTCGATTTCCAACACTGTCCAAAGGCTAACTCCTAAACCATTTGTCACAGACATATAGTTCCAATTACATAAATGTTTTAAATGAGTTTAAAAAAATATTTTAAAGCGATTTAACTGAAGGTGCTGTCACCGTATAAGTTTTACGGTGGCGTTAATTTTAATTAATTAACTTCTAGATTGGTAATTAAAATAATTGAAGACATGAATTTCAAAATTATTTTTATCGAGAAAATCAAATTTTGGGAAACAGCGAAAAAGCCTTTAAATACGTTCATTGGTTTTCACTATAAATTTGGCGATTCAGTGTTACAATAGAGCAGATTTGTACAGACTGATAGAGTAAACAAAAGCGATAAGGCAAATTTTGAAATTCATATCCTCAATTGTATTTTTACATATGTTTTATTTTGTAAGCAAATGAAGATGAATCTTTTCGTGATTTTATTTTAAAAAGATATGTTGTTTTGATAAGCTTTTATTTTACTCATAATTTTCGTATGTAAATTTTCCTTGTTCAAAACTTATATTCAAATTTTAACCCACTTCCAAATATCCGATCGAGGTTCCATTCGCATACTTATTTATATCCAATGACAATGTAATATTAATACAATTTTAGGTGCTTAACATTTATTTATTTTATAAAACTACATCAAATTCTATTAGGTTAAGTAATCTAATCGAATTTTAAATATGTATCATTTTGTAACGATTTGTGACTGTTGCTTTTCATAATTTAATTTAACAAAATTTCTGTTATTTTTTTACTTATATTTTTCGCACAAATTCTATATTTTGCTTCAATATGTAAACGTCAACATAAATTCAGAAACAACATTGTAAAAATTATTTTATTCTCAATATTTAAAGTTAAATTTTCTATCTGACGTTTACTTTTATTTTCAGTAAATTTGTGACTGACTCCTATTTTGCGGCAAAAAAGATACTTTAACTGTAAACAACTATAATTCGGTCAGTTTTAATCTCAGAGGAATGGGACTTTTTTTGTCTTACTTGTTAGAGTTTTGGTAAAAATTTTCTAAATATCACTTATAGGACCGGGGGACCGTATAAAAATTTAATTTTCGCAATTTTTTTGTATAACAATTTTTTTGACTTAAATCGCTTAAAAAACAATTCTTTACTTTTTAAAAGTATTTTTGCAGTCGCAACTATATGTCTATGACTAACGGTTTAGAAGTTAGCCATTGGCCACCGTTGAGAGTGGACACCCTGTATATTTCATACATTGATGTATTCTCACTTACTTACGCTTAAATCTTTCAGAGCCAATTTGCTGAAGACCGATCAAGAAATATGAGTTTTACAGCATCGTTTTCCCGACGAAATATAGATTCTAATTTCTATAAAGGCTTGAATTTCAATAGCTTTTGCTGCAATAACGAGGCAGTTCTTACCTTTACATATTATACAACAAGTGTTACAGTACTAACATTGAGATATTGAAAAAATGTATAATAGGTTTCTTATTTGTGGTCTCGTTGGCAGTAATTGTTGACGCATAATCTCTTATTTTTATACCACAAGAAGAAATAGAAGTATTTCAAGATTGAAGATCACGAAATACATAGTATATACATTTAGAGCACTACATAGAACCACTCTGTAGATCGCAGTTTTTCGGACATCTAAGAATCGATATAACTTTTTTGTTAGACCAGAAACGAATATTTTTCCGTCAGACTTTACAACAATAACACTGACATCCAAGCATTATTTATTGGTAATTTCTTTAATAAATATTTACAAAAATAGTTTCAGAAAACAGTATTGACCTCTCAACAACGTAAATATTTTTTGAGTACGGAAAGACAAATTTGAACGAGTTCCGATAACAGTAAATTTGATTCTCCCTGATGATACATTTTTTTTTCTTTAAAAAGGTAGAAGCGCACACTGAACCCAAATAAAATAATGCTCCTATGAAAGCTTATAAGGAGTAGTATCATTGCATGTCAAAATTAATTGGGTTCATCGAGCGCTTCTTAAACAAAAATTAACTCAAAGACGCAAAAAACGACAAAAATTTAGAAAAAAGCCAAAACACTCTATTTTGGGACTATAATTTTCATGACTTACCATTTTATTTATCATGTAAAGCTTATACTAAACAAAAATACATATCTTCAATTATGCAAAGCCACTGAAAAATTATCGGAATTTGAAACTTTTTTTTCGGGTATATCATGGGCGAAAAATAGCCCTCATCAGCCCACCTCCTTTAGTGAAAATCGCTGGAGACGTTTTATTTAGATAAAACTAGCTTGATCCCCAGTAACCCGAAAATGACCCGTTAATCAAAATTTCTCGAACGTATGATCTACCCAATGATCTTCTCCAAATCGAAAACGGTATAATTCTTGTCAAATTCTTGTCAAAATCATTTGAGCTGCTTTTTAGATATAATTAGTTTTACTCAGACCCTTAGTGACTCAAAATGACCCACTAATCAAATACTGCCGAGCATGTGACGTAATTCAATGGCTATTTTGATCCTGAAAATGATAGAATACAAAACTTAACCAACATACATACTTAATTACATTTTCTTTAATATTTACCAGTATTCAGTATAGAGGCTGATGAGGAAGACTTTGGACCTCATCACTTTTTCATCAACCTGTATAGAATACAGATAAATATTAAAAAACATTAATTATTACCTATTTATAAGTATTAAGATATAGCTAAAGCCCAATAAGCTTAATTTCAATTCAGATAATGGTGAAAAAGTAAACTGGAATTTTGTTAAAATTCATCACTCTCTCATACTTCTTACTTTGTTCTATTTGAAGAGAATCCCTCATGTAATGAAATTTATCGTAATTGGAAAAAAACAGAAAAATTGATTTTACAGAAATCACATTTAAAAATTTCTTAACTATATTATTTATTATGCATAAAATTAATCATGAAATGCCAGTTTAGGTTTCTTAGTGTTTTTGTGTAGATAATGTAAGAAAACCATGCACAGAAACATTGTTTACATATATATTTTTTAGCTTTCGTGCTCATTTCCGGTATTGAACTCATTACTTTCTGTTTGTTAAATTGTCTAAAAATCCACTTTTAATAATTGTAGAAAAAAAAAAAAAAAAAAAAAAAAAAAAAAAAAAAAATTTGGAATCGTAAAAAATTTCGCCAATTCAGCCTTAATACAAAAATAAGTCATTAGTAGATGTAACTATAAAAACAAATTGAAATCGGATGTTTTATTTTTTCTCTTTAAATAAATAATCACATCTTCAGTTATAAGCTATTGTTACGTGATGGCAGTTTTTTTTATCTTTCATGCTCTAATGCGTCCAAAAGAACACGAAATTTGACAATTTTCAGAAAGATCTGTCTTTACTAAAAAATCGAGAAAACTATTCAGATACATAATTTTTAAGTAAAAGCACCTACACTGTCGAAAATTTCTGTAAAAACACAGAAAACATAATCGAGACTCTGCAATTTTACGCTATTTACGCTAGTTCTAACAATTTACGCTAGTTCTTTGTTAAATGCGTTTTATTTATATCTCAGTCATCATTTTACAGACATTTCCCTCATCTTATTTATGCCTTTATTTAAAAATATTTTTATCTTGGTTAAAAAGTGTAAATCAAAATGTACACTTTTAAAATTTATTAGTTTTATTAGACTTGTTAAAAAAGTTTTTTTTTTTTTTTTTTTTTTTTTTTTTTTTTTTTAAGTCTAGAAAGGAAAAAATATTCTCGACGAAGTTAGTGGGGATTTTTATCTACAATAATAAGTTTGAATAGATTTTTTCCTACTGAATCATAAAATATATACTTTTTAGTCAACAAAGCAACTTCTGTAGCTCAATTGTAAAGTGTTCTATTGACAAGAGGACTCGGGTTCAAACCCGAACAGGAAGTACTGGTAGAGTCTATTATAAATTTCGAGAATCTATTATTTACAGAATGCATTTTAAATTTACCGTATAACTTCTCTGCTATTTAACGGGATCTCTGTTTTTCATATCTCTGTAATTTTACATAAAACTTAAGATAATGGATTACCCGTAAACTCTCTCTAATTTCACATCGTTTCTTTTAACAGTGTGCCAATTTCATGCGTTTGAGAACAAAAATCAATTCAGACTTATGTCAGAAAGTAGCCCCTATAGCTTCAAATAGACATCATAAAATAGAGCCCATAAAAGCAAGATTAAGTAAACAAAACCGCCACATTAATAAAACCCGGTTACTCATAAAGCTTACACAAAATTTAGAAGAAAAGTTAGGTTTATTTTCATCCATTCACTGTTTTCCTTGTTTCCACTTTTAGGGTTTTGTTCATCTGACGAAATCCTATTCGTTTCTGTCCTCTGTCTGTCTGTTTGTTACGAACTCCTTACTCAAAAACTATATAAGTCAGAGAGTTCAAATTTTGTGTACTTACAACTGAATACCTCTTGTCATACAACATATAAAATTTTGAAAAAGACTAATATTTTAATTTAAATATTATTTTTAATATCATCAGCTCATTTTTTTGTTGTTTCTTCTCTTCTAATTTTTGCATGCAAGTTTAAATATAAAAATTATTATTATTATTATTATTGCTTCTTACTTTTAAAAGAAATGAAGTACTTTTGTTGCCACAATTACAAAATTGTTATTAAAAACTACAAAAAAATTTATATCTCAAAAATAAATTGAGATACAGCTTTTAAACAAATTGTATTTAAAAGTAATTTTTTTTACCTATACGAGGGTGTAAAAATTGAAAATTTGCGATATTTGGTCGCTTAAAAATTTGCAGTTGCGTAAATTTCAAAACTGAAATTTTATTTCTTCTAATTGTTGCACGTAAGTTGAAATAAAATTATTGTGTATGTAACATAAATTAATGGATTAAATAGATTACGTAAAAAACGTGCTAATTTGTTTTTACTTCATCATATTGAATCATATTTATCATCTATTTTGACACGCGAAATGAAATATTTTTTTGATTTATTAAATTATTATTAATTTAAATTACTAGCCTTCTCTGGTGACCAGTTTGGTCTCCCGAAAATTCATGAGTAGGGGAAAAATGAGAGTCCGGCCCCGGGAGGAGGAGCTGAGGAGCTGAGGAGGGAGGAGGGCTCCTCCTCCTCAAGCCTCCTCCTCAAGCCTCCTACTCACACCTCCTCCTCAATCCTCCTCCTCCTCACACCTCCTCCTCCTCAATCCTCCTCCTGACACCGTCTTGTAAGAGAAAGGGTTAAAAGGATTTTTTTTTTTAATTTTAAGCGGGAATTTCAGGGAGTTAGAATTTTTAAACCATACTATAGTATGGGGGTGTTTTTTAATGTGGGCTTTAAAATATTCGGCGTGTGCGTGGGATATGTTTTTCGATTGAATTTTGCTGTTGTTTATTTAAAAAGGTAATTAAAAATAATGAAGGGAATTTTTCGGGTGGTGATTTATTAAGAAATTTTAATAATTTAAACTTTTAAATTTTCAACAGTTTAAATTTATTTTGAGTCAAGTGTAAAAGTTAATCCAATTTAACAAATGAATCATTAAAATTATTTTCAAATAATGATTAAAAATAATGAGTGAAAAATAATGAAGACACTTTAATTATTTCGGCGTGCTGTAGTATGATAGGTTATTTTAATGTGGTAATTTTTTCAATTGAATTTTGCTGTTGTTCATTTAAAAATAAATTAAAAATAAGGAATGAAGCGATTTTTTTTTTCCACCGTATTTTAGATGAGGAGTTAAGCGGATATTTTGGGACATAGAATATTTTTTTCTGTACTATTGTACGAGTGGTTTTTAATTTTAATGTGCCAACTTAAAAATTTTCAGTTTGGTGTAATTTAAGAGTTTATTTTTTTATTTTAAGCAGAAATTTTGGGGAGTTTGATTTTTTTTTTTTCCCACTATGCTCTTCATGATGAGTTAAGCGGATATTTTGGGGGAAATTATTATTTTAGACTAATCATATACGAAGGATATATATTTTTTTTTCGGGGGTTAATATTTTAATGAAGAACTAATTAAGCAGGGAACATTCATGGTGAATTAATGAATTATTTTTTAGGAGTAATTTTGTTAAGATTGAATTATTTTTTCATTTTTTGGAGTTTTAAGCGAATATTAATGTTTAATAGGGGGACTTTAATTTTTTTGCAATGAAATTGACGTGCGCTCGTCGATCTAACCGTTCGGAGTTTATAGTTTTCTTCAAATCATGTGTGAATATTGGTTTAGAATTTCTTAGAATAACTTCCACCACTTTTATATCTATCCATTATCATAAATAACACATGCTGGTAATGGGAATAATAATTTTGAATATTTATTTAATGAAGGAACTTTAAAATTATTTCGAGTACTATTTTTAGTCAACTGTGTTATACACTTGATATTTTAGAATAGTTAAAAAATAACTTTAAAATTTGAATGAAAAAATATGTTTCAAAATGGGATTTTACGTGCTAGCATTGAATCGCACTCGTCGCCCTAACGGTTTGGAATATGTGGTTTCCTTCGAACCTTGGTGAAAATTTAATTGAAATGATTATTATTATTATTTTGTGTGTGTTGTATGTATGTGCATGTATGTGTGTGTGTTGTATGCATGTATGTGTGTGAATGTATGTTTGTGTGTTGTATGCATGTATGTGTGTTGTATGTATGTGCGTATATTGTATGTATGTATGCGTGTGTGTGTTGTATGCATGTGTGTGTATGTATATGCGTGTGTTGTATGTATGTATGTATGTATGTATGTATGCATGCATGTGTTGTATGTATGTATGTGTGTTGCATGTATGTGTGTGTGTGTGTTGTATGAATGTGTATGTTGTATGTATGTGTGTGTGTATGTATGTATGTATGTGTGTGTTGTATGTATGTGCATGTTGAATGTATGTGTGTGAAATTTTTTTGCCAATAGGTGTGATCTTTAGCTGAAAGTGACCTAGGGTCAAAACTTTTACCCAGGAATCGCCACGGGAGGCAGATCACATGATTCCCGTATTGCACACATTCACATACATTATTTCGAGTGTCATTTTTAGTTAAACATAATATGCAATTGAATTTGAAGAATAATTAAAAAATAACTTTAAAATTTAAATGAAAGAATGTTTAAAAATGGAATTTTACGTACTAACATTTATTTACGCTCATCGACCTAACAGTTCAGAGTCCTTGGTTATCTTCGAGCAATGGAAAATTTAATTTTATTAATTTATTTATTTAGTTAGATTATTTTGTGATGATCCTGGTTTGAGGATGTTATTTTTGGATAATGAATAAATTTTAATGGTGGTACTTTATTTTTAAGGGGTGTCTTATGAAGCGACTTAGATTGTTTTCGAGTGGAAAATTTAGTCACATTTAATTTAAGAAATGATTAATTAAAGGAAAAAAGACAATTCAATTTAATTGGGTTCCTTTTTCGATAGATAAAAATAGGAATTAAAAATTTTATGAGAAATTTATTAATGAGGGCAATTGAAGCTTATTATGAGTGTGACTCTATTTTTAGTAAAGGTTAGAAGACAGTTTAAAAAATGACACTAAAAAATAAATACATTCATAACACATATATATATATACATAGAATTAACTAGCAGTATTTTTAAACTAGAATAACAAACTGAACAATTTTCGTGAATATTATGAAAAAATAAATGCGCTTTAGAGAACGAAACTTTACTATTTGATTGTTATTTAATATTATAAAAATATTTAAATCTAAGCATTTCGTTTTAGGTAACAAACTTATTTTATTAGTTTAGTACATAACATATTAATTTTCATCGTATAGTATTCAAATCACCTGTGTTCATGCAATACGGATTTACCTACTTATCGCATGCGAATGAGTAAAAGCATGATTCATTCTTATCTTAGATAAGGTTTTACCCCAGAGTCTTCAATTCAATCGACGTTATATTTTAACTTTGATTAACTAATGAAGATGCCAATTGGGTCGCAATAATGATTTTATTAATTTAGATTTTAAATTAATATCAAATTGGAGGTTTTTTTTCTTTTCTCACAGATTAACTTTAAATAAAACTTAAATATTTATATATTCATTTACTTTATTAGTAAAATAATGAATGTGTCACATTCATTTAGGATTTAACTATTTGAAGATTTAAACTAACCTTTTATTTAAACGAACAAATAATTAAAATTATTATAAAATTAAGTGTTTAAAAATATAAACGAAGGGTTCATTTTAAAATGTACTCATACTTGGGGATAATTTACTTGGGGAATATTTCTTAGATGACTTATCATGAATAACTAAGTGTACACTCAGAAACAAGAACCAGTAAACATTTTTAACGAAAGGTTTTCATAAATATATACTTAGGTATATATATATAGTAACATTTCATATAACATCGAATTTTAGCAAGTGCATGTATTGGAACACCCCCCTTTTTTTCTATCATACTTTTTCTCTCTTTGTTGTACTACTTTGGTTGAGAAATGCGGTTCAAAAAACCCAATTTGACAAAACGGACTATGATTAGGTAGTTTTTGAATACCTGCTTTACGAAAATAAATTTAAACTTTTGACATAAAGCTGTTCTTTAATAATTTAAAACAGAAATTATTTTTTATAATTAATCCTTAACAACTTTAGACATGATTTGATGAGTCATAAGGTCATTAAAAGGTGTTTTTAACGTATTAATTAATTTTCTTAATCAGTTCTTCTAAATATTAAAAACTTATTCATAAGAAAATCTTACCTGGCTAGGAAAATTCAACCTCCTTGTATGTTGGTCTCGCAAGGACTGACTGATAACATGCCTGCTTATCTACCGAACCATGTGATAAGTGACGTTAGAGATCACGTGACCCTCATTATCTGCTGATAAGATAAGCACTGACTTGGAATTATCTTAATTAATTACCAAACTTCTCATTTTTTAAAAACCACACTAAAAATTGCTCCCATTAATTAATCACGTAAATATAATTTATATCGTTTATGATTATCAGTTTTATACTAACATTCAACACCTATATGTATGTGTTGTATTAATTCTGTTAGTTTAATTCATACAAATTTCAACTAAAGCATCCTATGCTAGTTTTCATATATTTATTATCACATCACGTGATACAATTTCTTGCGATGTTTTAGAAATAATAGATATTTAATTTTTTTAATTAGTTAAAAACATTAAAAAAAAATTTTATTGCTTTTTAGCATGAATATTTTTAGAAAAACATATTTTATTCTGAAATATCAAATTTAAAAACTATCTCTTAAGAATATGACTCGATGCAATTTACTTATTTTATACAAGTTAACTTTACTACTTGACAGAAATATATTCAAACGCAAAGCGATTTAACTTTCACATTTTTAAACTTATTTATATAATGTACTAACATTTATTCATAATATGCATATTTTTATTAAAATTACTGAAGAAAATAAAATTTATACTAAGTAAAAATTTAAAACCATCAATTAAATATATTAAACAACAACAATAACAAACTTATAATTAAGAGATGAATAAATATAAATATTTGAATCACACAATAATAAAAAGAAATACTTAATCATTCATAAAAATTCTTCCTTTGATCATTCGCATCTATGTTAGTAAAAATATAACACTAAAGTTTTCAAAAAGATTATAAGCGTTTCCAAATCAACAAAGAAAATTGAGTATTAAATATCAAATGATGGACATGCACTCTTTACACTCACATCTTACAATGTACTTAGTAACCAAATTTAATGATTTTTAAGCATGTCTTCTTAAATTTTTTCAATGAAAGACTATCACAGTTGAATTTTTAGCTTTCTCTTCATAACTTTATCGAGAAATATGTAATGTATACCACATGATTTCATTAAATGAATCACAATACAATTCAAACTTCTCATTTTCAATGTTTTATATATATTAGTGTTTATCAAATAGGTGGTTATTCTGAACAATCATTACTTAGTATATTGATGAAAAGTTTGTGTTGAACGGTTTTTTACTTAAATGGTGTGAGAGAAGGATATATTAGGACAGAAGTTATTAAATATAGAGTCTTTAAAGTTTATATCCGTGTAAGAAATGGCATTTCAAGAAACAAAGTTGTGTCATATTTGAAAGCATTCTTTATATTCGAAACGCACACATGATCACGATCACATCACTGAAGAGTATAGAGAAGCTGTTTATGATGTATATAATTTGAATTTTCATCAACACAATATTATAACCGAAGTTTTTCGACAGTTTGAAAAATTATGATGCACAACGTCTGCACACGTTAACACAGAATAAGATTAGCTTATGCCCTTTCGATGATAAGCGTTATTTGCAGGTAAGATGCATTAACATAACAACATTTTCTTGATAATTTTTCTTGCAGGTTTCGAAACCACAAACATCTGATCATACTTCTCATTTTTAACACGCGACACTAACCATTGGGCCATTAAAGCCCGTAATTTAGTAACTAAAAAGTAAGAAAGATCATCGAAAGGGATTACTTCACACATGCAAAAATAATTTTTATTGTGACTTATCAGTTAAAAATCACGAAGAAAAGAAAAAAAATCACATATGTTTTGGATTACTTTGAGATTTTATGAGTCACCTCATCAGTTAAATAGACATATTCACTTCTTATGAAATGTATTATATTTTAGTTTATCAGTCATAGTGTGATTACTTATTAATAATTTTAGTATCATTAAAAAAGTTTAAAAAAGTTAAATATATCAAAAATACAAGTTCGTGTTAAAGGTTTAAACAAATTGTTAAAATAATTTTACAAAACTTTACAAATTATTTAAAAATGATTCACTAATATTTAGTAATCGACAAATTTTAATAGCCATAATCATTTATATGTGATTAAAGTTTTCTGTTTTAACTGTTAAGTTATTAGATTCCCCCTTCAATTACATCTCATTGATAAGTTTTAATCAACCAACCAACCATTCAACTGTTTCCGCAAATAGCTAGTATGTCAGTTAGATTTTCAGTTTTAACTGTTAAATTATTACATCCCCTCCCCCTCAATTTCATCTCATTGATACGTTTCCAACAACCAACCACCCAACTATTTATCAACCCTAACAACCAGGTATTTGTTTGCCCTAGTAACCAAAAAGCTTTTATTGACACATGAACAAAATTTTTAAGATGCAAGACTTGTCATTTTTAATCGAAAAAACAATGACATATGGCTATTTCCATGAGTACTTGTAGTGTAAGTCACAGGCTACGATTTTTGGCTACCAGTATCATAGAACAAAAAAAAAGTGATTAATTTTATTGGCACATTCTCATTAATTGAATAAGGCCAAGCAGACTTTTCGAAAATAACGGTGGCTAACAAGCGTAGCAATTAATAAATTATGTGACTTACACTACAGAACCCATGGAATTAGCCATATGTAATAATTTTTCCTTACTTAAATGAAACCTTTGCATGTGCATGGTAAAACTTGGAAAATTCATTTAATACACAAATTTAAAGTCAACAGACAAGGTCTTCATACTTCTTTTAGTATTTTACTAACATTTTACCAAATATCTTAAGAAATCAACAAATTATTTTAATAAAAATTCTCATTTGTAAGTGACGTTACTAACCTAACTTGAAAAAATTAACTTGTCAAAGCAGGTTTTGATTATTCCAACTTAGTAATAATCATAAGTTTCATATGATAATCAACCTGTTTGGTTATTTCCCAGTATGGTTTTATAAAAAAAAGTCTCACATGCAAATAACATAACTTAACTAACTTGAAAAAATAACTTGTCAAAGCAGATTTTCAATGTTTCAGCTTAGTAATATTCATAAGTTTTATATGATATTCAACCTTTTTGGTTATGTCTCAGCATATCTTTATAAAATTTATCTAAAAAACCTTTAATATCAATGTTTAAAAATATGCGAATAATCCAGTTAGTCTTTTAAAGATGATTATTTTCCCTTCTATTATTTAAAAAACATTTTTAAATAAAATTATTACTGATGCCAGTTTATCCCAGTGTTATGAAATGTGCATGCGAAACTTTTAATTCTAATTTTCACATTTTATTATTTCAAATTATTGTTTTCAAGTTGTACTAAAATTTGGAAAAAAAATATTTAATTTTCATGCAAATTGAAATACTTTAATAATAAAGACACATTTAACATTGTATACTCACCTAATCCAACACTTTCACAGATACACGTCCTACTCACTCCAAGGTTTAGGAAGAAATGAGAGATTCAAAGTCCTTATCAGAAAATGTTATCAGATAATTTTATCTTAAGATAGGTGACGTCATAGAACATATGTCATCAACTGGTCACGTGATGTATATCATATGACCGGTGCTTTGTTAATTAATTAATCTTATTAATTAATTATTTAGTATTAAAATAATTATCAATTAATTCATTAATTAAATTAATTAATCTTATTAGAAATAATAATTAACTCTTTGTTATTAGAAATAATAATTATTTTAAAAAGATTAATTAATTTAATTAATGAATTAATTGATAATTATTTTAATACTTAATAATTAATTAATAAGATTAATTAATTAACAAAGCACCGGTGATATGATATACATCACGTGACCAGTTGATGACATATGTTCTATGACGTCACCTATCTTAAGATAAAATTATCTGATAACATTTTCTGATAAGGACTTTGAATCTCTCATTTCTTCCTAAACCTTGGAGTGAGTAGGACGTGTATTTGTGAAAGTGTTGGATTAGGTGAGTATACAATGTTAAATGTGTCTTTATTATTAAAGTATTTCAATTTGCATGAAAATTAAATATTTTTTTTCCAAATTTTAGTACAACTTGAAAACAATAATTTGAAATAATAAAATGTGAAAATTAGAATTAAAAGTTTCGCATGCACATTTCATAACACTGGGATAAACTGGCATCAGTAATAATTTTATTTAAAAATGTTTTTTAAATAATAGAAGGGAAAATAATCATCTTTAAAAGACTAACTGAATTATTCGCATATTTTTAAACATTGATATTAAAGGTTTTTTAGATAAATTTTATAAAGATATGCTGAGACATAACCAAAAAGGTTGAATATCATATAAAACTTATGAATATTACTAAGCTGAAACATTGAAAATCTGCTTTGACAAGTTATTTTTTCAAGTTAGTTAAGTTATGTTATTTGCATGTGAGACTTTTTTTTTATAAAACCATACTGGGAAATAACCAAACAGGTTGATTATCATATGAAACTTATGATTATTACTAAGTTGGAATAATCAAAACCTGCTTTGACAAGTTAATTTTTTCAAGTTAGGTTAGTAACGTCACTTACAAATGAGAATTTTTATTAAAATAATTTGTTGATTTCTTAAGATATTTGGTAAAATGTTAGTAAAATACTAAAAGAAGTATGAAGACCTTGTCTGTTGACTTTAAATTTGTGTATTAAATGAATTTTCCAAGTTTTACCATGCACATGCAAAGGTTTCATTTAAGTAAGGAAAAATTATTACATATGTCATTGTTTTTTCGATTAAAAATGACAAGTCTTGCATCTTAAAAATTTTGTTCATGTGTCAATAAAAGCTTTTTGGTTACTAGGGCAAACAAATACCTGGTTGTTAGGGTTGATAAATAGTTGGGTGGTTGGTTGTTGGAAACGTATCAATGAGATGAAATTGAGGGGGAGGGGATGTAATAATTTAACAGTTAAAACTGAAAATCTAACTGACATACTAGCTATTTGCGGAAACAGTTGAATGGTTGGTTGGTTGATTAAAACTTATCAATGAGATGTAATTGAAGGGGGAATCTAATAACTTAACAGTTAAAACAGAAAACTTTAATCACATATAAATGATTATGGCTATTAAAATTTGTCGATTACTAAATATTAGTGAATCATTTTTAAATAATTTGTAAAGTTTTGTAAAATTATTTTAACAATTTGTTTAAACCTTTAACACGAACTTGTATTTTTGATATATTTAACTTTTTTAAACTTTTTTAATGATACTAAAATTATTAATAAGTAATCACACTATGACTGATAAGCTAAAATATAATACATTTCATAAGAAGTGAATATGTCTATTTAACTGATGAGGTGACTCATAAAATCTCAAAGTAATCCAAAACATATGTGATTTTTTTTCTTTTCTTCGTGATTTTTAACTGATAAGTCACAATAAAAATTATTTTTGCATGTGTGAAGTAATCCCTTTCGATGATCTTTCTTACTTTTTAGTTACTAAATTACGGGCTTTAATGGCCCAATGGTTAGTGTCGCGTGTTAAAAATGAGAAGTATGATCAGATGTTTGTGGTTTCGAAACCTGCAAGAAAAATTATCAAGAAAATGTTGTTATGTTAATGCATCTTACCTGCAAATAACGTTTATCATCGAAAGGGCATAAGCTAATCTTATTCTGTGTTAACGTGTGCAGACGTTGTGCATCATAATTTTTCAAACTGTCGAAAAACTTCGGTTATAATATTGTGTTGATGAAAATTCAAATTATATACATCATAAACAGCTTCTCTATACTCTTCAGTGATGTGATCGTGATCATGTGTGCGTTTCGAATATAAAGAATGCTTTCAAATATGACACAACTTTGTTTCTTGAAATGCCATTTCTTACACGGATATAAACTTTAAAGACTCTATATTTTAGCATAGCACAGTAGTGCTATGCTATATTTATTTCCAATGCGACTCCGTAATGTTATTTTAATAGGGAATTTAACATTGAACGAGTTATTTACTAGACATTTTCCCACCTTTTGTACGCGCTGCCACAGATTTTCTTCGAAGCACCTAATTGAGTAAAAAAAATTCCTCCAATCAAAAAAAAAAAAAAAAAAAAAGAAAAAGAAAATGAAAATCTTAGTGATCAATGGACATATTTCCTGTATCATTTAATAATTTTTACGTGATTTAAAAAGAAATTTTTTTTTGTAAGAATTAAAAACGGCATATTTAAGACTTCATATTGGAAGTGAAACGGAGATTTTTAAACATTTGGTACCAGGAAAAAGAATTATTTTCAGAAAATAATAAATATGAAGCATGATTTTTGTAATAAAGAGATATTTTCTAATATTAATTGATGGATCAAGGCGATTTTTAATTGAAGAAATATAGAAAATTAGTAAATTAAGCTTTTTTCTATTTATTGTTTTTTCAAAATAATAGAAAATAACTTAAAAATATATATGTAAATAATGGTATTTGAAAGTGGGGTTTCTGACACATTGGCATCTGAAAAAAATCGCGCCAAAGCCAGTATATGATATTTGTGCTGGAATTTTGTACCTATACCACAATTTTTATAATGTCTTCGCCTTATACGTTCGAAGAAAATCAAAATAAATTAAGGTAAATAAAAGTCTCCAAAAATAATAGTATTAAAAAATAATAGTAAAAAATAATAGTTTATCATCCTTGGTACGTAATGAAATTAGTAAATCTGCAGAACTAGGCCTTCAAACTCAATTCCTGGCAATTTTTTTAAGGCTAAACCGCAGAATTAACGACTAATTGGCGTAAGACTTTTCGGCACTGCAATAAATTAGCCAATTCTATCAACCTAATCATTCAAATATTTTTTTTAATTTCCAATTTGGCGATTTTTTAAAATCGCTCCTCAACTTGTAACATTACAAATAATTAATCATTGAATAAAATTTAATTTTGAATTAATTTGTATTAAATTTATTATTCCTATGATTGTTAAAATGATAAGAAACTTACACGATTTAATTTTTAAAACATCACAAAGAGTTTCTGTTGAAAAGTAGCTGTTTTCTTTATATTTCAAGTTAATATTTTTATAAAACTCTTTTGATGCATTATTTGTATGAAATTATAAAATGTAAACTCATTTGAAATATTCATAACGCTCTGTCCTTTGGCACAGATGTCTAATACTTATCACGTTGGCGCAATTTTTGCGAAAATTGATGGTGAAAATTTCGTTTTCAATAGAACAAAACAATTTATATCATTTTAAGGTACTTCTAGGTTATCCCGTCGACCAATTTCGCCAAATTATACAAATCGCCAAACTATAATAGTCAAATTATACATGTTGACATAATTTTTATTTTAAATAACGAAAAAATAAATAATTAGTAGAATATTAATAAAAATATTAATAAAAAGTCGAAATAAAAATCACTTAATGACATTTTAAACACGTGAATCGCATTAATGTCATTGAATGTGACATTCACGATCATCCATTATTGGCATTTAATCTTATAGTTTGGCGATAATTTTTTGGTCGACGGGATAACCTAGAAGTACCCATTTTAAAAAAGAAAGTACAAGAAAATAATTTATTAATAAGTATACAATGATAGCCGGGTTAGCATGTGAGACACATAATCGCCATTTTGTTCCAATCATGCCAACGTGTTGCATGCACAGTGTATGCCGCTGAATGCCCCTTAGGCATTCTCTTGTGCTCACCCAGCCCTCCACCCCCATAGTTCATTTCTAGCTATGGCCCTGGGTGAAATACATCAGTAATTGTGACACGATACCGCATAAAGAAGCCCTGAAGATGATACCCTCAGTTAATTTTGAAATGAGTTCACCTGAATGCAATAGTTATTAAAAAACTTGAGATATTAAACAAAAACATAATTTGCAGAACAAATTAAAAAAACCAAGATTTATTTCCTACACTCTTTAAGCCCGAGAAGGGACAGATATTAAGATAATTGATTTATTCATTTCGACATTTAATATTAAATTTTGGTAACAAATAAGTTAAACCAAGTGAACATGAAAAAATAAAAATGCAATTCAAACAATATGATACTTAACCACCCTAAATCTTAGATTCCGTTCAAATGAAATCGAAATAAATCTAAGACTTTTTTTCCAAACTCAACTTGCAAATTTGTATTGCAGATTTTGTATTATGTTTACGGTAAGTGTAAACAAAATGAATAGGCAATCAAAAAAGCAAATGTTCAGAAAAAGTCGGAGATTTATTTCGATTTCATTTGAACGGAATCTAAGATTTAGGGTGGTTAAGTATCATATTGTTTGAATTGCATTTTTATTTTTTCATGTTCACTTGGTTTAACTTATTTGTTACCAAAATTTAATATTAAATGTCGAAATGAATAAATCAATTATCTTAATATCTGTCCCTTCTCGGGCTTAAAGAGTGTAGGAAATAAATCTTGGTTTTTTTAATTTGTTCTGCAAATTATGTTTTTGTTTAATTTAATAACTTCTGTCCTAATATATCCTTCTCTCACACCATTTAAGTAAAAAACCGTTCAACACAAACTTTTCATCAATATACTAAGTAATGATTGTTCAGAATAACCACCTATTTGATAAACACTAATATATATAAAACATTGAAAATGAGAAGTTTGAATTGTATTGTGATTCATTTAATGAAATCATGTGGTATACATTACATATTTCTCGATAAAGTTATGAAGAGAAAGCTAAAAATTCAACTGTGATAGTCTTTCATTGAAAAAATTTAAGAAGACATGCTTAAAAATCATTAAATTTGGTTACTAAGTACGTTGTAAGATGTGAGTGTAAAGAGTGCATGTCCATCATTTGATATTTAATACTCAATTTTCTTTGTTGATTTGGAAACGCTTATAATCTTTTTGAAAACTTTAGTGTTATATTTTTACTAACATAGATGCGAATGATCAAAGGAAGAATTTTTATGAATGATTAAGTATTTCTTTTTATTATTGTGTGATTCAAATATTTATATTTATTCATCTCTTAATTATAAGTTTGTTATTGTTGTTGTTTAATATATTTAATTGATGGTTTTAAATTTTTACTTAGTATAAATTTTATTTTCTTCAGTAATTTTAATAAAAATATGCATATTATGAATAAATGTTAGTACATTATATAAATAAGTTTAAAAATGTGAAAGTTAAATCGCTTTGCGTTTGAATATATTTCTGTCAAGTAGTAAAGTTAACTTGTATAAAATAAGTAAATTGCATCGAGTCATATTCTTAAGAGATAGTTTTTAAATTTGATATTTCAGAATAAAATATGTTTTTCTAAAAATATTCATGCTAAAAAGCAATAAAATTTTTTTTTAATGTTTTTAACTAATTAAAAAAATTAAATATCTATTATTTCTAAAACATCGCAAGAAATTGTATCACGTGATGTGATAATAAATATATGAAAACTAGCATAGGATGCTTTAGTTGAAATTTGTATGAATTAAACTAACAGAATTAATACAACACATACGTATAGGTGTTGAATGTTAGTATAAAACTGATAATCATAAACGATATAAATTATATTTACGTGATTAATTAATGGGAGCAATTTTTAGTGTGGTTTTTAAAAAATGAGAAGTTTGGTAATTAATTAAGATAATTCCAAGTCAGTGCTTATCTTATCAGCAGATAATGAGGGTCACGTGATCTCTAACGTCACTTATCACATGGTTCGGTAGATAAGCAGGCATGTTATCAGTCAGTCCTTGCGAGACCAACATACAAGGAGGTTGAATTTTCCTAGCCAGGTAAGATTTTCTTATGAATAAGTTTTTAATATTTAGAAGAACTGATTAAGAAAATTAATTAATACGTTAAAAACACCTTTTAATGACCTTATGACTCATCAAATCATGTCTAAAGTTGTTAAGGATTAATTATAAAAAATAATTTCTGTTTTAAATTATTAAAGAACAGCTTTATGTCAAAAGTTTAAATTTATTTTCGTAAAGCAGGTATTCAAAAACTACCTAATCATAATCCGTTTTGTCAAATTGGGTTTTTTGAACCGCATTTCTCAACCAAAGTAGTACAACAAAGAGAGAAAAAGTATGATAGAAAATAAGGGGGGTGTTCCAATACATGCACTTGCTAAAATTTGATGTTATATGAAATGTTACTATATATATATACCTAAGTATATATTTATGAAAACCTTTCGTTAAAAATGTTTACTGGTTCTTGTTTCTGAGTGTACACTTAGTTATTCATGATAAGTCATCTAAGAAATATTCCCCAAGTAAATTATCCCCAAGTATGAGTACATTTTAAAATGAACCCTTCGTTTATATTTTTAAACACTTAATTTTATAATAATTTTAATTATTTGTTCGTTTAAATAAAAGGTTAGTTTAAATCTTCAAATAGTTAAATCCTAAATGAATGTGACACATTCATTATTTTACTAATAAAGTAAATGAATATATAAATATTTAAGTTTTATTTAAAGTTAATCTGTGAGAAAAGAAAAAAAACCTCCAATTTGATATTAATTTAAAATCTAAATTAATAAAATCATTATTGCGACCCAATTGGCATCTTCATTAGTTAATCAAAGTTAAAATATAACGTCGATTGAATTGAAGACTCTGGGGTAAAACCTTATCTAAGATAAGAATGAATCATGCTTTTACTCATTCGCATGCGATAAGTAGGTAAATCCGTATTGCATGAACACAGGTGATTTGAATACTATACGATGAAAATTAATATGTTATGTACTAAACTAATAAAATAAGTTTGTTACCTAAAACGAAATGCTTAGATTTAAATATTTTTATAATATTAAATAACAATCAAATAGTAAAGTTTCGTTCTCTAAAGCGCATTTATTTTTTCATAATATTCACGAAAATTGTTCAGTTTGTTATTCTAGTTTAAAAATACTGCTAGTTAATTCTATGTATATATATATATGTGTTAAGAATGTATTTATTTTTTATTGTCATTTTTTAAACTTTCTTCTAACCTTTACTAAAAATAGAGTCACACTCATAATAAGCTTCAATTGCCCTCATTAATAAATTTCTCATAAAATTTTTAATTCCTATTTTTATCTATCGAAAGAGGAACCCAATTAAATTGAATTGTCTTTTTTTCCTTTAATTAATCATTTCTTAAATTAAATGTGACTAAATTTTCCACTCGAAAACAATCTAAGTCGCTTCATAAGACACCCCTTAAAAATAAAGTACCACCATTAAAATTTATTCATTATCCAAAAATAACATCCTCAAACCAGGATCATCACAAAATAATCTAACTAAATAAATAAATTAATAAAATTAAATTTTCCATTGCTCGAAGATAACCAAGGACTCTGAACTGTTAGGTCGATGAGCGTAAATAAATGTTAGTACGTAAAATTCCATTTTTAAACATTCTTTCATTTAAATTTTAAAGTTATTTTTTAATTATTCTCCAAATTCAATTGCATATTATGTTTAACTAAAAATGACACTCGAAATAATGTATGTGAATGTGTGCAATACGGGAATCATGTGATCTGCCTCCCGTGGCGATTCCTGGGTAAAAGTTTTGACCCTAGGTCACTTTCAGCTAAAGATCACACCTATTGGCAAAAAAATTTCACACACATACATTCAACATGCACATACATACAACACACACATACATACATACATACACACACACATACATACAACATACACATTCATACAACACACACACACACATACATGCAACACACATACATACATACAACACATGCATGCATACATACATACATACATACATACATACAACACACGCATATACATACACACACATGCATACAACACACACACGCATACATACATACAATATACGCACATACATACAACACACATACATGCATACAACACACAAACATACATTCACACACATATATGCATACAACACACACACATACATACACATACATACAACACACACAAAATAATAATAATAATCATTTCAATTAAATTTTCACCAAGGTTCGAAGGAAACCACATATTCCAAACCGTTAGGGCGACGAGTGCGATTCAATGCTAGTACGTAAAATCCCATTTTGAAACATATTTTTTCATTCAAATTTTAAAGTTATTTTTTAACTATTCTAAAATATCAAGTGTATAACACAGTTGACTAAAAATAGTACTCGAAATAATTTTAAAGTTCCTTCATTAAATAAATATTCAAAATTATTATTCCCATTACCAGCATGTGTTATTTATGATAATGGATAGATATAAAAGTGGTGGAAGTCATTCTAAGAAATTCTAAACCAATATTCACACATGATTTGAAGAAAACTATAAACTCCGAACGGTTAGATCGACGAGCGCACGTCAATTTCATTGCAAAAAAATTAAAGTCCCCCTATTAAACATTAATATCCGCTTAAAACTCCAAAAAATGAAAAAATAATTCAATCTTAACAAAATTACTCCTAAAAAATAATTCATTAATTCACCATGAATGTTCCCTGCTTAATTAGTTCTTCATTAAAATATTAACCCCCGAAAAAAAAATATATATCCTTCGTATATGATTAGTCTAAAATAATAATTTCCCCCAAAATATCCGCTTAACTCATCATGAAGAGCATAGTGGAAAAAAAAAATCAAACTCCCCAAAATTTCTGCTTAAAATAAAAAAATAAACTCTTAAATTATACCAAACTGAAAATTTTTAAGTTGGCACATTAAAATTAAAAACCACTCGTACAATAGTACAGAAAAAAATATTCTATGTCCCAAAATATCCGCTTAACTCCTCATCTAAAATACGGTGGAAAAAAAAAATCGCTTCATTCCTTATTTTTAATTTATTTTTAAATGAACAACAGCAAAATTCAATTGAAAAAATTACCACATTAAAATAACCTATCATACTACAGCACGCCGAAATAATTAAAGTGTCTTCATTATTTTTCACTCATTATTTTTAATCATTATTTGAAAATAATTTTAATGATTCATTTGTTAAATTGGATTAACTTTTACACTTGACTCAAAATAAATTTAAACTGTTGAAAATTTTAAAGTTTAAATTATTAAAATTTCTTAATAAATCACCACCCGAAAAATTCCCTTCATTATTTTTAATTACCTTTTTAAATAAACAACAGCAAAATTCAATCGAAAAACATATCCCACGCACACGCCGAATATTTTAAAGCCCACATTAAAAAACACCCCCATACTATAGTATGGTTTAAAAATTCTAACTCCCTGAAATTCCCGCTTAAAATTAAAAAAAAATCCTTTTAACCCTTTCTCTTACAAGACGGTGTCAGGAGGAGGATTGAGGAGGAGGAGGTGTGAGGAGGAGGAGGATTGAGGAGGAGGTGTGAGTAGGAGGCTTGAGGAGGAGGCTTGAGGAGGAGGAGCCCTCCTCCCTCCTCAGCTCCTCAGCTCCTCCTCCCGGGGCCGGACTCTCATTTTTCCCCTACTTTCATGCTAAGCTTTGAAATACCTTACTTTTATTCATAATTTTATTTACTTGCGTAACTTAACTAAATCTGCAGTTTCTGATAGAGAAATCAACAAATCTATGCAATCAAGGCAACATTGGCGAAAAAAATCTAAAAAAGGTGCCGAAAAACCGTTTTTCATATGTTAAGTTAACGATAAACTATTTTGAAGGAAATATCAAACGAAAAACTCTATGTGATCTGCGATGACACTTATCCACTTATTCTATTCATGATTCTGAAAAATTAAAAAAGTGTTATCGTCTAGTACACTAAGTACCCTTATTTCTTCAGGAAATACATCAGGAATAAAACTTTGAAAGTCACTGCGCATCGTGCGTGACATAATAATAACAAGAAACTTGCAAGAATACATATAAGTATAATATATTAAATTTTATGAATATTTTCCTATTTTAAAGAAAATAGTCACTATTTTTCACAACTTTCAAAGTATACATAACGAATTATGTGTTAGATTCTTTCAGATTTAGTATAAAATATTCATTAAATGTTAAAATAAACAAATAAATAAATATAATTGACGGCAGAAAGTTTGTAAAATAAACATGTAACAGAATAAAGTAAGTGATTGCTTTCAACTATATTTATTGTAATAATATGAAGTGAATAATGATGATAGTCTAAAAATTCGCTTCATTATTCGGTCTAAATTCCTTTTCAAGAATTATAAAGGTGAATAGATATTAATACAAAGAAAACATTTAAATATATTAAATTATACTCATAGTGATTTTATACTCAAATTTAATATCTTTATATCTAATAAGTTTAAATAACCATGTTTTAAATAAAATGTTTTACAATTTTTTTAAACCTTGATAAAAAAAATTTTAAAGGCATATTATTTGACTTAAGTATTTGATTCATAAGTATGCCATTATCAAATTATGCTTTCGCTTTTTCCCTCTTCCTATTTTATCTCATTTTTAAGAGCAATCCATGCGTGGAATCTTTTATCTATTTCTTTTACTTTTTTGCCCTTTAGTGGAATTTCTCTCGTAGAAAATTTAGTTAAGTGTATTGAATATGAACCCGATTCTTTCAATAAGAATGCAGAGTTTGAAATTTTCGAACTTAATGTAGAAATAACTTCTTAAAATAAAACATTAATAACATGCAGATACCGTCTCTTGATGTTGTATTTTGTTTTACTGAATTCCTTATTTGACGATGGCAACGGGAAAAAGAAATTAATCATAAATTTATGCAAATATGAAAAGTATGTATTCAGAAATAAAATCTCATTTACAATAAATTACATTGAAGTTTTCCTTCAAAGATAGCTTGAAAATTTCTTTTCTAATACGTGTGACCTTTAAAATGTACATTTTTTTTTTATTTTTACTGTTACATATTGAGTTATTTAATACTAGTAACCGAGGATAGTAAAAAAAAAAAAAAAAAAAAACCTAAATGTCTCCAGTTGCTATATCCTTTAATTATACCAATTCACATTTCCTTAATAAAATGCTAAAATCAAGATGATCGACTAGTTATACTTGTTTAAAAAACTCATATGCTGCAGAACTTATCGTTCATAAACCGGATGCACTTGGAGGCCTTGTTGAAGCCTGGGTGTGGTGATGGTAGTGAAAGGATGTATCAGTCTCGTGAAGTACGAGCTCAGTGTCTCTCTACTGGTTTTCTAACGGTAAAAAACGCCAGAATATAAAAGATCTCATCTATATTATTAGTGTGGCAATTAGCAAGCCCATTGTAGGAAATGTGTCTTACTCCGGGTTAAGATAAAATATTGTGCACGACATTTATCGATGGGTGGTTTAGTTGTTATGATGACCTACTTATAGTGAATTTTTCATTTTTTTAGAGCAATACTGTGAGACCACTTTAAGCAAAAGACGAGGTTTCAACAGTTTACCTTGACCTCCAAATTCGATCTCCAGTCTCCGGACGTACGAAGTAGAAAGGAACGAAATTTCCAGCGTTTTACTATTAAACGGTAAATCATACAAGGACGAAAGAAAAGTTGTGAATGAAATGGATTGCGTGTTCCTTTTTATGTAATCTCATTGTTCTTGAAATGTGAAAGTAAAAAAGCGTAACAAATATCAGTCCAGTTTCGTATTCTGGTATGTGGCTACCTTAGGGGCATTTGTTTTCGAAAAATATGAAGTTTTTATCGAATACATGTGTTTTTAGATAAAAATGGTAATAAAACTATGAATTCATATAAAATTTTAATGACATTTTAATTAACGTTTCACATGTCTTCTATAACCAAATCTATTCAATATATCTCATTTTTTTCCAACATTATATTAGCAAAACACTTGTCTGTGTTGTGAAGTAAACGATTCGCAATACCTTTTTAATTTACTAGCACATAAACTAATTTTGTATACAAAACATGATTTTTTTAAAATGTATATTTTTCAATGAAAATAGCTCTTAAATTAATGAATTTAAAATTACAAGCTATATTTTACTTTTTAATTTACTAATAAATAAGTAGAGCCTTGTTAAAAAAATTTATTTCCATATCTTAAAAACGTTTTAAAAAATGATGTTTCTCGTAAACGCACACAATGAAAAACGCAATCTTCCCATAAACGCAATTTCAGATTTAGATATAGCACAAAAAATTATGTATAAAGTTTATAACTTTAAAATCCGCTATATTTCTAGGTGTTTATATATTTGTATATATTTATATTTCTATATTATAAAGGCCAAACGTATCTGTGCGTAACGCATACGTCATTTTGCGAATGGCAACACTTCCCATACAATTTCGGTTTTGCATATTTCGCTACTGCAAATTTCATACTTCTAAACATCGCATAATCCCGATTTTTACACAGTCGTATAGAGAAAAAAGTGCACTTTTTAATGCAATTTGTTTGAAAGCTGTATTTCAATTTGTTTTTGAGGTATTATTTTTTTATAGTTTTTAGTACCAATATCGTAATTGTGGCAACAGAATCACCCCATTTTCTCTTAAAATTGAAAAAAAAAAAGTAGAAATTAAAATGCATATATTTTGCAAAAAAAAAAAAAATATCGTCTGTTATAAAATTTCGTGATTTCGGTTTTATCTCGTTTTTATTCACCAGTTAAATAACTTCAAGTTTTGAGTTAGTGATTTTAAAATGATCAAATTAAAATACCATAATTTTAAACTTATTGAACACGAACATGAGTAAGTGTTTAAATTTTGAGACGTTGTAAATTATGACGGGTTTTAATTTCGCGTGAAATTATATTATCGTGTCAATTTGGAATAAATTTTGTTTTTTTCATTCGCATTTATACCAAACATAAGAGTCTCAATTGATAAATTTAGCATATTAGCTAATCTTTATTATATTTTACTGATTAAAGTATGCGATTAAAATTTAATTTTAAATATTTGGACAACTGAGTTTTATAGTATTTTTTTAATCTTAGCTTATAATAATATTTGTTTTAGAATTAGATTGATCAATATAAGATGTATTTTTTATAATAGTCGTTTGAGAGGTAGACTGATCAATATAAGATGCATTTTTTACTGTAAGTAATTTTGTAGATTTATCATAAATTAATGAATCAGTTCCTTTTTTAGCATTTTCTTTCGTCGAATTTTGACGGGTTCCACCTTGTATATCATAAATTACATATTTGTGTGTTAAAATGCATTATTTACTTTTCTGTGGCTTTTTAAACAGTCACTCCCGGTTTCAGAAAGTTCCCTTTCGGTTTATATTTTATACTAAAACTTTGCTTCTAATTATCGCTGAACCAAAAGTAAGCCATTTTTGAAATTCTTAATGTTTGATCTTTAATTTAAAATAATAATAATAATCAAAAATGTTTGCAAAAACAACGACTTGAGGATAGTTGCATGTCTTAAAAGGTGGCCCAAGTTCGGTCTCGGCACTGCAACTCTGCAAGGAGCCCAGTTTAGTAAAATATTGATCAGCAAATATATGTAGATATGTTTTAAATAAAGTAATTTTAAAAGGAAAACAATTATAATGAACTGCGATAGCTGAAACTTTTTTTTAATTTGTATAGAAATTTGATGGAATCCCAATGTTATTGAAACGTGAAATAAAACACATAAAAACTGAAAAAAATCGGCCGAGTGTCACCTTAAAAAATAGACTAGTGGATTCATGCCTGACTTCAGAATTTTGCAAGAAACCTAGTTTAGGAAAAAATGAATTATCAAATACTAACAACCTTCGCCCGCTACGCTGCACAGTGGGGCAAAACGCCTTCAAAACTGGCAAAAAATCGAAAAAATGAAACTTTATTTTGAACTACCGACATACGTCACTTTAATAGAGCAGATGTCAGTACACATCTTCCTAGTATTAAAATTTGCGCAAAGTTATTTTGATCGTCACTAGAGAAAGAAGTTAAACTGCATATTGCGCTTTGATAATAAGTGAAAAAAAAAATCTATAATTTTGTTTCAACATTCGTTTGTTAATTTCGCTATAATAATTAAAAAATAAATTTTTTTTGTCTATGGAACCTTTAACTACAAGTATCTAACAATAATTCATTAACTTTCAATTTGTTTTAATACGATTTTTATAGATATACAGACGCTTAGAATATATAGTGGTGAAATTTATAAAAAAAAATTAACACTGTCTACAAACATTGTAGGTTTTAGTTATGAGTTAAGGCGAGTTAAGTGTTAATTATAATTTTTTCTACTAAGTATGAGTTTTAAAAGGACAAATATGCCAGAAAATGTTGCTCCTTTTTGCCACTTTTTTACTTTCTTCTATCTTTACAAGAAGAAAGTATTGGATTCATGAAAATTTTCGACTTCCGGTTTTCGACGGATTTATACGTTTTAGAAGGTCCTGAACACGTTTTGACTATTTTTAGAAAATGTCTGTCTGTGAGTCTGTCCGTCTGTCTGTCTGTCTGTCTGTCTGTCTGTCTGTCTGTCTGTCTGTCTGTCTGTCTGTATGTGACAAGAAATTTGTGGGCGTTCTATCTCAAGAACTAATGCTCGAAATTTCATAAAATTTTATATTCAGTTAGACCTTGATATGAATTAGTGCCTATTGGTTTTTGGTGTAAATTGGCCTGCAGGTGGCGCTGCTGTGCTACGTTTTTCATGATTTTCAATATTACTATATCTCAAGAACTAATGCACAGAATTTCACCAAACTTCAGATTCTGTAACCCCTTGATATACATAGACGCTGATTAAGTTTTGGTGTAAATTGGCCAGCAGGTGGCGCTGCTGTGCCACATTTTTCATGATTTTCACGATAGCTATATCTCAAGAATTGATGCACAGAATTTCACCAAACTTCAGATTCCGCGATACCTTGAGATACATAGCCACTGATAACGTTTTGGTGTGAACTGCCCTATAGGTGGCGCTGCTATGCTACATTTTGCACGATTTTTGCGATAGTTATATTTCAAGAACTAATGCAGAGAACTTCATCAAATTTTAGATTTTATTACACTAGAATATATAACATAATTAGACGCTGATTACATTTTAGTATTAACCTTGCAACAGGTGGTGCAGCTATGCTGCATTTTGCACGATTTTTCCGATAGCTATATCTCAACAACCAACGCACAGAATTTCATCAAACTTCAGATTTTGTTACAAAATGACATATAACATAATTACACGATGATCAGGTTTTGTTATAAATCCTTCAACTGATGGTGCTGCTGTGCTATATTTTACACGGTTTTTTTTTAAACTAGCTATATCTCAAGAACTAATGCACAGAATTTCATCAAACTTCAGATTATTTTACACCATAACATAATTAGACGCTTTTTTACGTTTTGGCATAAATTGACCAAGATATGGTGTTGCTGTGCTACGTTTTGCAAATTTTTTGTTATAACTATATCTCAAGAACTAATGGACGAAATTCCATCAAATTTCAGCTTCTGTTAGGTCTTGACATAAACAAATGCTTATTAGGTTTTAGTATAAATTACCCAACATGAGGCACTACTAAGCTCATTTTCTCAGAATATTAATTAAATTTTGCGTTTTAGGAATTTCGGATACCAGAATCTCATTAGGCTAGGTCAAATGTTCGAGGAAATTCGATAGTGGGTAACTTTGGGGTCACCACGTTTTTTTTTAAATATTAAAATGTACTTATGAGATAGAAGAAAGTTTTGGGATTGACACATCCAACTAGTTAATTGTATAGTCATTTTTATAGCTAATCATCCTTAAATTTTTGTTAGTGTACGGGTGTGCCAAACATGATTATAAATATTTTCTTTGTTAAATACGAATTTTAATGCATTGTTTATCACAAAACAATGTATTTAAATGAAACTGACTATCATGGAACGTTTTAACAAAAAACTTTTGAAAAGTAATGTGATTTTATGGTATAAGAGCTCCATAATCGGAGAAACTACGAACAAGTAGTTTAAATTAAAAGAAGATTAAATATTTTAAAGTTTAATATAAATTCCGATGAGCAAAAGCCTGGCGAAACAAGAGAAATGCTTTAGAATTAACAAAGAGTGGCTTGGCAAATCGCTTTCATTTCCTCGATTTGAAAAACAAACAGAAGCGTCAATGAGAATTAAACGTGCTTATCTTCATATTCCGTCTGAATATGTTCTGGACGATCAAAAATATCAAGAGTAAAACGGTTATACAATTCTAGTTCTACATATTCGTTAGTGTACGTGACATGTATGAGTTTAAGATCTGAAAAACAGGAAAACAAAAAGTGTGTGTTAGCATTAAAACAACAGAAACAGTTTTTCTTCTGCTGTTTTTATAGTAATACGTACATTTTGCCTGAGAAAGGTTGATCCAATCCTTCAAAACGAGTCGCTAATATTCATTATAAGGTTTGCTTGAGAATAATTAAAATTACTAATTATGTTTACATTTTTTAATGCGATATTATGGATGATTTATAAATATCTAATTAGTATAAAACTATCTTAAATTCTTGTTTTTAACTCATTTTTCTAAAAAAAATATTGAAAAAGGTTTGTAAATTAATTAATAAATTACTATTTAGATTATGTAAAAGTTTAAAATTTTACTACTTTTCTTCTACAAAAGAATCCGTGATGTGCTTTTTTTCTTCAAAGTAAATTTTATTTTTTGCCAACTTTGGAGGCTTCCTGCCCCACTGTGTGCTGGTCGGTTTTTTAAAAAGAATCTTGTATCAAACAAAATGCATCTAGTAATAGTTAAAAATTAAATGTATAATCAAATAGCTATAATCGTTATCATATTCGTATAATATCTCATTATCTGGTTCAAAATAAACGTTGACGACATAACAGACAAATCAGCTCTAAAATCACTATGTTTAACTAATTTTTATTAGATTTGCTATCTTGAATTTCGCGCTTCTACCTATAAATGCTGCAAAGATGTATTGAAATTTCCTAAAAGTATGAACACCTGATTAACCCTCTTAAGTGGGAGTTTCTAAGAAGAGATAAATTACATGTTGATTTTAGTAAATATGTGGAAACTAAAAACAGAGGGAATTAAAAAAACAAAAAACAAAAGAGAGGCTATAAGAAAGATATATTAGCGGAAAAAACATGTGATGGTGTTCTCTGGTTGCAAAAAGTGGAAATGGCACGAGTAACTTTAAAAACATAAAGGAGTAGTTTAAGTATCAAAGATCAGAATTCTTTAGCAATTAGTCGGAAAATAGCCAAAGAAATAAGAATTAAAAGCTCCTCTTGTGGCGAAAAATTTAAAATATCCCACGGACTATTGGATTTAAAAGAATTTGCTTAGTACCATTCGATTCAGCATGAAAAAATACACTAAAGTATCTTATCAGTTGAAAAACAACTAAAAAATCCGATTTTTCATGTTTTTTTTATTATTTCGTCCTTTTTTTTACTCCCCTTAGGGGTGGAATTTTCAAAAATCCTTTCTTAGCGGCACTCGGCATTATAAGAAATATTTTTACCCCAAATTGCAAGATTTCAGGTTCGGTAGATTTCTTTGTGGAATAATACGAGATCCAGACTTTCTTATATATATATATATATATATATATATATATATATTGAAAATTTCTGGTTTTTGCGTCGAATAAATCACCAGATTAGAAAATGTGAAATATCTCACGAACTACTGCATTAAAAAAAATTGCTTAGTACCATTCCATTCAGCATGAAAAAATACATTAAAATATGTTATCAGTTGAAAAACAACTACAATATCCGATTTTTCATGATTTTTTTAAAGGTTCGTTTTCTTATTTACCCCCCTTAGGGGTGAAATTTTCACAAATCCTTTCTTAGCGGCACTTGACATTATAAGAAGTATTTTTACCCCAATTTGCAAGGTTTTAGGTTCGGTAGATTTTTTGTGGGATGATTAATACAAAATCCAGACTTTCTTTTATATATATTGATATATGAAGACCGCAGAAGCTAGGAGTATAAGTGACAAAATTGAAAAAAAATGAACTAAGTGCACAAACAACCTGGATATATGATTTGTTTCTTTTCTTTTCAGGTAACGAAAGATAAGTTATTTTCTAATTATAAAATGTTTAAACTAATTCTGGAATTTCAGATGTGAATTCGATGACATGATTGTTTGTGCTGTCGCTTCCCGGTCTGTACTAAAAGTTAAGTTTAAAGACCACAATGCACGTTGAATAAATTCATGACAGATTTTCGCAGGTTCATTATATAGGATTATACAAAATGAGTGGGAAAAAATAAATTATAAATCCCATATATTTCGAATAACTTTGTATTAATATTTACATTTTTAATTATTTAATTATACATAAAAAAATCACATTTATGTATCGATGTTTTTGCAACTTCATAAGTTTTCACAAGTTTTCAAAAACAAATAGCTTTGAGATACTCTTGCAGCCTGAAATATGCCTACAGGCATGACAATTTATAATCTTCTTGAAGACGTGCAATGACTTATATATAATAATAAAAAAATAAAATAAATAATAGACAATATATTTATCCGTGGTTGCGTGCCATGTGCTAAGGTCAAATGTGCAGACACGTGTAGCGGGTTCTTAATTGCATCATAATTTAATTCGGACATCTTAATTAAATCTATCCTCTCTATAAACCAATATTTAAGATATTTTATAAATTTTCTTGTATGTAAGCCGTAATAATTTTAAAACATGTTATGTTATTCAAACACGGTTTCAAGTTAACCATTAGCCTATTGTTTACATTCTAATCTTAAAACAAGACATCATTGTTACTTTATTCTATCTTTACAAGAAAGTATTGGGTTCATGAAAATTTTTGACTTCCGGTTTTCCACGGATTTATACGTTTTAGAAGGTCCTGAACACGTTTTGACTATTTTTAGAAAACGTATGTCTGTTCGTCTGTTCGTCTGTCTGTCTGTCTGTATGTATGTGACAAAAAATTTGTGGGCGCTCTATCTCAAGAACTAATGCTCAAAATTTAATAAAATTTTATATTCAGTTAGACCTTAATATGAATTAGTGCCTATTGGTGTTTGGTGAAAATTGGCCTGCAGGTGGCCTGCTATACTACGTTTTTCATGATTTTCAAGATTGCTATATCTCAAGAACTAATGCACAGAATTTCACCAAACTTCAGATTCTGTGACCCCTTGATATACATAGACGCTGATTAAGTTTTGGTGTAAATTGGCCAGCAGGTGGCACTGCTATGTCGCGTTTTTCATGATTTTCATGATAGCTATATCTCAAGAACTAATGCACAGAATTTCACCAAACTTCAGAATCCGCGATACCTTGAGATACATAGCCGCTGATAAGGTTTTGGTGTGAACTTCCCTATAGGTGGCGCTGCTATGCTACATTTTGCACGATTTTTGCGATAGCTATATCTCAAAAACTAATGCAGAGAACTTCATCAAATTTTAGATTCTGTTACGCTAGAATATATAACATAATTAGACGCTGATTACATTTTGGTATTAACCTTGCAACAGGTGGTGTAGCTATGTTGCATTTTGCAAGATTTTTCCGATAGCTATATCTCAACAACCAACGCACAGAATTTCATCAAACTTCAGATTTTGTTACAAAATGACATATAACATAATTACACGATGATTACGTTTTGTTATAAATCCTTCAACTGATGGTGCTGCTGTGCTATATTTTACACGGTTTTTTTTAAGCTAGCTATATCTCAAGAACTAATGCACAGAATTTCATCAAACTTCAGATTCTTTTACACCATAACATAATTAGACGCTTTTTTACGTTTTGGCATAAATTGTCCAAGATATGGTGTTCCTGTGCTACGTTTTGCAAATTTTTTGTTATAACTATATCTCAAAAACTGATGGACGAAATTCCATGAAATTTCAGATTCTGTTAGGTCTGGACATAAATAGACGCTTAATAGGTTTTAGTATGAATTACCCAACATGAGGCACTACTAAGCTCATTTTCTCATAATATTAATTAAATTTTTCGTTTTAGGCTTTTCGGATACCAGAATCTCATTAGGCTAGGTCAAATGTTCGAGGAAATTCGATAGTGGGTAACTTTGGGGTCACCACGTTTTTTTTTTAAATATTAAAATGTACTTATGAGATAGAAGAAAGTTTTAGGATGGCACATCCAACTAGTTTTTAAATGATAACAGTGTTTAAATTAAATTTAACCCAAATATTCCAACTGGCAAATAATTCACATAAGTTGTAACTTTCCAAATGGGCAAAAATGTGGAAGCCAGGATGCGAATCAAGAATCTCTTGCCTGAAGCTACCAATGCTAAACATGAATCAATATATGCCTAAAGCTATGTATGCCAAAGTTGATGTATAAATCAACTCATTATTCAGTAAGCGCTGGATCCTTAATTACACCAGATTAGGTTTAACAAAATAATCGAATTCGGTAAATAATTCATATCAGATGAAATTTTCCAATTGAGGGAAAATTGTCTGGACCAGGATTGGAACTAGGGATGTCTTAGTTGAAGTGGAGAATGCTCTGCCAACTGGGCTATCCCGGACGAATCTGGAGGATCCAATTTATCCATCTAACCTTACTGATCATAGCATCTGATATGATATACATTATATGGTCATTAATCACCGAACGCTTTTATCTTTAGATATTTCGTCGAACATTTAATAATACTGACTTGTCAAATTCTTCTGGAATTTAAGAATTTTAAAGAATAAGTTTGGTTTCGAATTTATCAACGTCGATTTGGAAAAAGGGATAATTAAGGGGCTGACAAAAAATCAAAGAAAAAACAATAATATTTGGGATCACTCTGTAAATTAAAATGAACGAAATGATTTATCGCAACAGAATATAAACATGTGAATACTATTCAGCTTATTTACTGAATTTTGTATGAAGATCACTTATATTCATGGAAATATAGCGATTTTTAAAAAAAAAATGTTCAAAAAAATTCTTGCATGATTTTGACTTATATCATACAGTATTTTCAACTTAATTTAACACCACTTTCAGAAAAATTAGAAAAATGTAGTAGAAAGTATAGTACAATAAAAATTTGAATATATTAAATATCTTATGAAATACGGGTAATAGGAAATATCTTTTATCTGCTCATGTGGAAATGCATAACAAAGATTTATTTACATAATTTAAGAGTTTATTCCTTGGAGCAACACTTGAACAAAATCCAGTGAAATATTTTTAGTTGCTCACTAACAGAAGCTGGATGACAACGGATTTTTTCAGAAATTGTTAATCTAGACACACGGCAGTGTGTCAGCCAAGTTCACAAAGTAAAAGGCGACACACCGGCCGTGGGTTATATTACCCGAACTATTTCGAACCACTTTTGACCCCTCAATAACTTAAATTCTATTTGACCTACACACTTGCAATTTTTTGTGTCGTGTAAGACCATCTTCTAATTTCCGAATCTAAAATTAAAAAAAAAAAATCTTTTACCGATGACGAGAAATTGACGCCTGAAAACCACTGTTTTTACCACTGACTCACTCACTCACTCATAGAAATGTTTGACTACTTCCACGTGACTTAGGAAGTTGAAATTTGGTGTGAAGGTAGGTTATTGGATCTATAAATAGGAAAAAATCAGAAATCACCATTAATTAAACATTAATGGTTGGCTAGAGGATAAATTATTGGATTACAATGGAAGCTTATGAGAATTTCACAAAATACCAGTAATAGTGCCAAGTTGGCGTCACTTTTGGCGAGTATCAGGGTTAATCTCTGAAACTACCGAACCGATTTCAAAAGTAATGGTACCAAAATGATGGTATTCGCCCCGGTTCAAACATAGACTATATCTTATGTCTGTGCCACTAACCAAAAGAGGGTTCAGAAGCGAAAAACATTCTAAAAATGTGATTTTTGTTTTACTGAAGGGCCTAGAAGCACAAAATTTGGCATGTTAATTATTTATAAGATGTAAATGATCACTAATGACATTTGCTAAAAAAATATCAAATTTAAATGGGTGAAAATCCGCGAAGAGCGTTCTAAAAAAGTTCGAAATACCAATTTTAAAACAATCTCAGCAAACAACAAACCGATCTTAAAAGTAATGATATCAAAATGATGATGACAGTCTTTGCACCAACATAAGATATATCTTATGTCGATTACACTAACCCAAAGGAGGTAAAAGAGCATAAAAACATTCTAAAAATGCGATGTCTGTATATTAAGGGACTAGACTGGAAACAAAGTTTGGCATTTTAGAGTTATTTCGCGAAATATCAGAAATAGTGCCAAGTTGGCGACACTTTTGGCAAGTATCGGGGCTAATCTCTGAAACCACCGAACCGATTTCAAACTTAATGATACCAAAATGATGGTATTCGCCCCGGTTCAAACATAGGCTATATTTTATGCGTATACAATTAACCAAAAGAGAGTGAAGAAGCAAAAAAATTCTAAAAATGCAACTTTTGTGTTACTGAAGGACCTAGAACTATAAGATTTGGCATGTTAATTATTTATAAGATATAAATGATCTCTAAGGGCATTTGATAAAAAATACGGAATTAAAAAGGGGTGAAAATGTGCGAAAAGCGTTCTAAAAATGTTCTAAATTGGGATTTTTAAGCAATTTCAGCAAACAACAAACGATCTTAAAAGTAATGATATCAAAATGATGGTGATAGTCCTTGCTCCAATATAGGCTATATCTTATGTCGATTCCACTAACCCAAAGGGGGTAAAATAGAAAACTAGTCGTTGGGGGCCACCGTAATACTTACCCATCATGGATATGTATATGAAAATAAAACATGTGAAAACTATTTATACAATGCATTGCAATTCATAAACAAAATTTAAATATTGTTAATATACATGGTAATGCTCTATTAAAGAACTGATGATTACCGATTTCGACAAATTATATAAAACGCCAAACTACTCAAGTAGTACCGAACTGCGTAAAAGAAACATCCTTATAACTCCAAAAATAATAACTCTATTAACTAAAAATTAACTGCGTCTTATGTCCAATTAAAATATACCTCTGAATTGAAATTTGAATCAAATACAGGGCCATGAAAAATCGAAGAATGTGGAAAACAGGATTAAAAATATCTCAGCAACTAATAATCCGATCGACTTCGTTCTATATGCAAAATGTGTGATATTTTATTGCCTTTTACGTCCATTCCTTAGAACAAAAAAATTCGAAAATTTTTATGTACCTTTCATCAGAACGAAATTTTCGAGAATCCGAAAAAAATAGTTCCGGATAATCGAGGTTGCTGATATTAAATAGGTTTCGTCCCATTCTTACATACTAACTACATACAAAATTTCAAATCTCTATCTCAATTCGTTCGGGAGATAGAGCGTTTACAGACAGACAGACAGACGGACGGCAAAATTTTGTTTCTAAAAATATGTTTTTCGGAATCTCCACTATCTAAAACGTGTAAATCCGTCAAAAAAAAATTTTCGATTTTCAAAACGATTGCAAGACCTACTCTATACTAGGTATGATGGGTAAGTAAAAGCGTTCTAAAAATGCGATTGTCTGTATGTTAAGGGCCTAAAAACATAAAATTTGGCATGTTCATTAATTGTAAGATATAAATGATCACTAAGAACATTTGTTAACAAATACAAAATTTAAAAGGGGTAAAAAGGCGCGAAAAGCGTTCTAAAAACTTTCTAAATAGCAATATTTAAGCAATCTTGGGTAGTTAGTGAACCGATTTAAAGAAAAAAAAAAGATGCCAAAATGATGGCGACAGTCCTTGCTCTAACAAAATTATTGGATAAATTACCAGATTACAATGGGAATCTATGGGAATTTGGCAAAATACCAGAAATAGAGCCATGTTAGTATGACTTTTGGTGCGTAATTTTTGTCGTCAATATAGCGATATTTCGCCAAGTTGGCTACAAACATTTTTGGTCGACGAAATAATCAAGTAGTACCCAATCACGTAAAAGAAACATCCTTATTAGTGGAATTTAAAGGAACATAAGCAGTCCTAATGTTAAATTTTTTAATTTGACTGAAAAAAACAGTGAATAAATGCAGAAAAAAGCTGAAATTAATATTAAATAAAACTAATTTAACCTACTTATTTCAAAAAGGAAACAAATACCTACTTATTTGACAAAAAATAATGATATCCTATCAAAAACATGAATGTGAAAAAATGCCAAGTTCGTTAAAGGTTTCGCTCATAAAAGAAGTGATTTGACAAAAAATAATGATATCCTGTCAAAAACATGAATGTGAAAGAATGCCAAGTTCGTTAAAGGTTTCGCTAATAAAAGAAGTGAGATGTAACTGCAAACCAAGTTCTTTCGGAGCTCCTTAAATCATAACTCCTGTCATGCATAATATTATTCAATTGCTTAAAATGATTTGTTAAGTTACTTGTTATTCAATAGAGCGACTTGGCAAGTTTTCAGTTACCAACTTTAATCTTTAAGTCGGAGTAAAATTTAATCTAGAATCTGATTAACAAAGATCTAGTCAATCGAGTGTTCGAATAAGTATATTGAAGTTAAGGTACTGATAAATTAAGGAAGGGATCAACTTTAATTTCTGATCAACTAAATAGAAAAAATTGAATAAGAGAAAACTTGCTAAGTCACTCTATTGAATAACAAGTAACATAACAAATCATTTTAAGCAATTGAATAATATTATGCATGACAGGAGTTATGATTTAAGGAGCTCCGAAAGAACTTGGTTTGCAGTTACATCTCACTTCTTTTATTAGCGAAACCTTTAACGAACTTGGCATTCTTTCACATTCATGTTTTTGACAGGATTTTAATTATCTCTCTCACTCTCTCTTTCTCTCTTTTTAAAGCTTTAGTTCTCCTTGGATAACCACCATAACGAATATCTTCCATGATAAAAAAGTACCAAAATCGAATCCTTTGTTCCAAATCATTGATATTCATTAAACTTCTTTTTTTCTGAAAATTTGTTAATAAAGAATGACAATTTATGAAAATCCATTATTATCCAGTTGCTATTAGAAAGCATTTAAAAATAAGTTCATTCTATGGACATTGCCTATCTGAATTTTCACGATATTTGACTAGATTTTATGAGTTGCTGCATTAAGTTAACCAGAAATAATCTAGAGTTGTCTGAAATAGAGAAATTTTTCTGAAGAATAAAATTATTTTCAACAGTATGTCAAAATGCATTAATGTAATAAGGAAATTGTTACTTTTCTTTATCTGCTGAATTACGAATTTTACCATTATTTTTAGAATAATTCTTGGATAAATTTATTTGAGTGAACTTTCTTGAAGCATGCTGAATTATTTATTAACTTCCTGCGAAAATGAAGCTGATAAAATGAAAAAAATAAATATATGCAGATATTGCACTATTTCTCACTCCTACTACCTGACTCAATGTTTCAGATTCTATTCACACCAATTTCCTTGATTATTTTACCTTCAGATAAGCGCGTCCTTCACCTCCAAGTGTAAAATAATTTACAATAATTTATTCACACAAATAAGCAAATGAAGCTTGATGTTAAAAGCATTTTTGAATATAAAATCGAGTCTCTATACAGGGTGTCCCCTCTCAACGGTGGCCAATGGCTAATTTCTAAACCGTTGGCCATAGACATATAGTTCCAATTGCAAAAATGCTTTAAAAAAGGTAAAGAATTATTTTTTAAGCGAGTTAGGTCAAAAAAATGTTTTACTAAAAAATTACGAAAATTAAATTTTTATATGGTCCCCCGGTCCTATAAGTGATATTTAGAAAATTTTTACCACTACTCTAACAAGTAAGACAAAAAAAGTCCCATTCCTCTGCGATCAAAATTGACCGAGTTATAGCTGTTCAAAGTTGAAGCACATTTTTTGCTGCAAAATAGGGGCCAGTCACAAATTTACTGGAAATAAAAATAAACATCAGATAGAAAATTTAACTTTAAACATTGAGAGTAAAAAAAAAAAAAAAAAAAAAATACAATGTTGTTTCTGAATTTATGTTGACATTTACATGTTAAAGTAAAATATGCAATTTGTGCTAAAAATATAAGTAAAAAAATAACAGAAATTTTGTTAAATTAAACTATGAAAAGCAATAGTCACAAATCGTTACAAAATGATACATATTTAAAGCTCTATTAGATTACTCAACCTAATAGAATTTGATGTAGTCCTATAAAATAAATAAATGGAACGCACCTAAAATTGTATTAATATTACATTGTCATCGGGTTTAAATAAGTATGGGAATTGAACCTCAATCAGATATTTGGAAGTTAGTTAAAATTTGAATATAAGTTTTGAACTAGGAAAATTTACAACGAAAACTATGAATAAAATAAAAGCTTATCAAAATAACATACCTTTTTAAAATAAAATCACGAAAAGAATCAGCTTCATTTGCTTACAAAATAAAACAACCGTAAAAATACAATTGAGGATATGAATTTCAAAACTCGATTTATCGCTTTTTGATTTCTCTATCAGTCTATACAAACCACCACTATTGTAACAATGCAATCTCAAAATTTATAATAAAAACCAATAGATGCATTTAAGTTTTTTCGTTATTTCCCAAAATTTGATTTTTTCGATAAAGAGAATTTTGAAATTCATGTCTTCAGTTATTTTAATAACCAATCTAGAAGTTAATTAATTATAATTAACACTGCCGTAAAACTTATACGGTGACAGAGCCTTCAGTTAAATCGCTCATTTAAAACATTTTGTAATTGGAACTATATGTCTGTGACAAATAGTTTAGGAAGTAGCCTTTGAACAGCGTTGGAAATCGACTCCCTTTATAATACTTTAAGCACTTAGTGTACGTTCCCTTAAAGCTCCGTCGAACTCATCCGTTTTCAGCTATAGAAAAGTGGTTTAAGTCATGAAATTTAAACTTTAATAACTCGGTCAATTTTAATGTTACATGAATGGGACCTTTTCTGTATTACTTGCTAGAGAGTTGAAAAATTTTTACTAAATATCACTTATAGGACCGGGGGACCGTATAAAAATTTAATTTTCGTAATTTTTTAGTAAAACATTTTTTTGACCAAAATCGCTTAAAAAACAATTCTTTGCCTTTTTTAAAGCATTTTTGCAATTGGAACTATATGTCTATGACCAACGGTTTAGAAATTAGTCATTGGCCACCGTTGAGAGGGGACACCCTGTATAACAAAATCCACTGTTCCAGTAAAAAATTCGTTATATAGAGAAATTCGTTGTATGGAGAGTGACGTTAAAATTCTTATTTAATGTGCAAATTTTGAACAAATATATTTTTGATGTGTTTAATTAAGAATTTGAAATGTTTAACAATAAATATTGACCTAATATTCTATTTCTTAATAAAACAGTTTAAAAAAAAACAAGAAAAAACAGACATTTATTTGAAAGTTTAATGAAAATGAAATAAAGATACTCTTCATACTTTTATTTTAGACGGAAATTTTTTTAATTTTTTGTTGTTTTTATTTCAAAATTGTTGCTTTCGAAACAATATTCAAGTTTTATCAAGGAATGAAAAATTGTATAGGAAACATTTTCCCCCATTTGAAATCTCCTAATAAGTTCAAAAGAAATCATCATTTCACTGCGTAATAGTTTTTAGGTGCGTTCGTAATTATGTAAATACGTAGCACCTATAGTTGTCGTTCAGTCCGTCCGTCTGTCCGTCTGTCTGTCCGCATATAACAACGCAAAAACTACCCAACGGAATCGTTTGAAATTTAAAATATATAATTATTACATAATTTTGTCGAGTCATTTCAAATTTTATGAAAATCGGATGGATAGATCAATCACAGGGACAATCAAAAGGATTCCGTTACATTACGGTCAATGGGGAAAAAAAGTTTCAAATGCATTTTAATCGTTTGAAATTTAGAATACATAATTATTACATAATTTTGTCGAGTCATTTCAAATTTTATAAAAATCGGATGGATAGATCAATCACAGGGACAATCAAAAGTATTTCGTTACATTACGGTCAATGGGGAAAAAGTTTCAAATGCATTTTAATGGTGTTACACTCATTCAAACATAATAAAATTGATATGCATCTATGAAATATATACTATAATATACAATTTGCACAATCTGTGTTGCAAAGAACATTTATTATTGATTTACAAGGCCGCACAAAAGTATTCCATTACATAAAGGTATAGGGAGAATATTGTTTGGTGAGCGTTTTAATTGTAATTAACTATTTAACATTTTATGAGATTGATATACGTTGCTGAGGAATACTACAAGATATTTCCTTTATAAAATAAAGCAGATAGTATTTACAGGGACACACAAAAGATTTGGGGTACTATAGTGTATCCGAAGTACTATCTACTATAACAGCAAGATCTGAATATTTTTAAAACTTCGTTATCGTACGAACGCACCTCATTTGCTACGTTTCACGTGCAATTTCCAACTTGTTTCTCTTGTTGTAGATTTTCGTTCTCCTGCTCATTGTCACACCTACCATCGTTTTTTATAACTTTGCTTAAAATATCATTATCAGTACATACTGTGCAATAGTGAGATTGTCATCCACTTCCAAAAAATCAGAAAAAGCAACATTGTCTTCGACATCTCTGCGTTCCTTAATTAATTTCTATCTCTAAGTCTGACCAAGTCACATCTTCTTCGTCTTCAGAATTCACATTATCTTCTAGTATAGAAAATCCGACGTTTTTTAAGCAACTGTAAATTGCTTTTTCTTCATACTCCATTGATCCCACTCTTATATCTATAAATATCCAACTGAGTTTGAGAAGTACGTTGAAAAATGTGTAAAGGTGGGTATGAATCCGTTGGAATTGAAGAACAAGAAGATTCAAGGAAAGAAGTAATATGATAAACTCAGCACTGAACGATAAATCAGAAATAAGTGATGGAAAATTGATTCCGTTTCAAAGATTTTTTAAAACTGAATAAATAAAGAACATTTTATGAAAATATTCGTTATATGGAGATGACATTTCGCTATATAGAGACTGTTTTTAACGTAATCGTGAGAAAAAGGAACCGTATACTAAAAATTCGTTTTATAGAGAAATTCGATGGATGGAGTTCCGTTATTGAGAGACTCGACTGTATGTATTTTTTAATTTCAGAGAAGAAATATAGACGCGAAAATTTCCCGTCATTTTGAATGTTTTACACAGAAGGTTTTGTTTTTTATTAAACTGAAATTTTATCAAAGTAATTTTTGAAATTTTCTCCATTCTTTTCAAGTATACTCTTTTTTAATTTTTAATTGATTTAATTGAATTTATTTATTTATTTACAGATGATAAAGTAATTTATTTCTCAGTGTAATTTTAATAAAAACAAAAGGTAAAAAAATATGCTAATTAAAAAAGTGCAATTGTTTCAGATAGACAGACGTAATATGCCTGAGTCATAAACTAATAAAAAGGCATTGAAAGCAGACATTTAATGCAGTTACACAAAATAAAAGATAAAAGAAATTGTAAATGTTTCGATCTTTAGCAGAGAACCTCATCAGTGCCAAAATGATCGACTATCATAGCAAACATACCAATAACTGACAAATGAAACACGTATTGGACATCCACATTCCTTATGTTGTGTTGTAACGGAAGTTCCAGGATCTGGACATAGATGCGTGTTGCAAATGTGAGTTACTTGTATATTACATATGGGAATCGATCACTTTTGCACTTTCGAACAAAAGTTGGAAAGTTCTTATGCATTCGGTTTGTCTGTCCGTCAGTCCACGCTCTAACTCTCATAAATGCACTCGGATTTTCATGCAATCGATAAAACGTATTTAGGGTTACCAAAATAAATTTGATATTGCATATGAAGTATGTACGATTAATGGTTCATTTACAGGGACACTCAAAAGAATTCGATCACATTATGGTATACGGGGGAAAATCGTTTGGAGAGCATTTCAGTGACATTACGTAATTTCAAATGTATTGAAACTGATATAAATCATTGAATTTCACTACGATAAATTTAAAACAAAGTATTGAGAAACACCGAAAATACTGGCGATAAATATATATCAATAAATATAAAAACTTTGTTAAATCACCATAAAAAAGAAAAATTATACAGGACGCGTTTCGAGCTGCAAAATTACCGCTCGTCTTCAGCTGGTCCAAACACGTGTCACAACGGACAGAGTGGAAATAACAGTGAAATAAAGAGGGAGGAGATTACACAGAGTGCGACAGGTGGCGCTTCTTGCCAAAGCCAAGGAGGAAGAGAAAAGTAAAGATAAACTCAAAGAAGGAGGGAGGAGATTACAAAGAGTGTCCCAGGTGGCGCTGGCTAAAAGAACCCAGATGGCAGAGAAAAACTAATAAAAGATAAAAAAAAATAATAAATAAATAAATAAATAAATAAAAATAAATAAATAAAAATAAAATAAAAATAAATAAATCAAAAATAAATAAATAAAAATCAAAATAAAATAAAATAAAATTAATTAATTAAAAAATGATAAAAATAATAATAAAAAAATAATAATTATTAAATAAAAACTAAAAATAATTATAGTAATAATAATAAACTACAAAAGTAATTTCCATGCAGGAGAAAGGGAGGGGGATGAAGAGAGATCCTTGACAAGAGTATTACAATTTTTATAAATAAAATAAGCTTCGTGAGTATCTAAATGAGAAGGAGAGGCAGGATTAGAAATAATTCTGGCCATGGAAAAATTGAAAAAATGACCGGAAGACCAACAGTGCGAAGCAATGGAAGACTTAGATAATTCCTGATTTTTAATGTATCTCTGATGTTCATCCAATCTTTTCTTCAACGCTCTTCTGGTCTGACCAATATAATCCAAATTGCAAGAGCAAGGAACTAGGACTTCCCTCAGAGGGATTAGTCTGAGCGATATTGCTGAGAACATATATTTAATAATAATTTCCAAAAACTAAGAAAAAAATACCACATTCAAAAAACAAATGTAATTTAACAAATTACAACTATTTGGAAAATAATATTTTCAAAGACTATAATTTTAGGTTTATAAATGATTTCTATATTTTAAAAAACAATAATAATATCATTTTTAGGATGATCAAAACTTAGCTTGTGTAATAACAGAGTTATATTAAAATGCTTAGACATTTAGAGACACGTTATTATTCCTGAGCCAATCATAAACAAATATTAAATGAAATTTTAGTTTAACAATTTTTGGTACTGTAATATTTTAAATTTCTAAACATTGCACATTTTCAATGTTTACACCATCGTATAAAGAGAAAATTTACTTTTAAATGCAACTTGTTTGAAACCTGTATCTCAATTTGTTATTGAGTTATTAATTTTTTGTTAGTTTTTAATATTTTTTTTTGGCATCGTAGTAAACACATTCAGATATACTTCAGATTTCCCAATTCTCTACCCAGAACAACTATTTTCCAAATAGTTAATAAAAAATGAGACGTTATTTTTAATTGATTATATAGTGCCATAAATTTAAATGTCAAAAATGAGCAAAGTAAATGGAAGAAATGCAAAATTTTATACAAAAATTTCTATACACGGTTAAAAAATGGGAAAGCAAACTATGCAAATCAGCCATGTATGGGTATAAAATTGGAAGTACGCAATTTGCATTAAAAGTAATGCAGATAATAAAACATTAAAATATCTTGAATCGGAATTTGAACTCTTTGAAATGACGTAAAATATATAAACAGCACAAAAAATTGCACAAATCATGATGGTTGAGTAGAATGAAGGAGTTTTTTTTATATGGTGTGTGGTCCCCTTAGATAGTTAATATAGAATAGTTAATAATATAATATCTATATCTGTTTTCTATGGATACGATGAGGCTCTCGATAAGAATTTAGGGAATTCTCTCTTTAAAAAATGATATATAAAAATCCTGAAAACGCCAACAAAGGAATGCAATGCATCGTTCGAGTGTGCCTCAGATATGCTCAATCCGATTTAAATGGATTGTGCATGCTAGCCGTTACATACACTGCTTTTCTTTCTTTTCAAACTTGTTCTCATGAATTTGAGCATTATTTCATTGTAGCATGCATTAAATAAAGGGAATATAATATGCGTGCAGTATAGGGTACGAACGATATCTGAATATCTAGTCTGCATAAGCCTTGAGCTGTAAAAATGTCACCACAAGTGACTTATAAATCTGCGCATATTTTTTCGCAAGACATGCTGACTCAAATACGTCAATATGAACTCGATTATGCAGTTTTATTCCAAAAATTTATTATTTAAAGACTAATGACAGTTGAGAAAATGATAAAATCCCCAGATTAGTAAAGCTGAAAAATTAATGTACCTCTCCCCCGTATCATTTTGTTATGGAATTCTTTTGTGGTGCCCTGTAATTGAATAGTAAATATTCTTTGTGCGGCATGCTCTACAAAATATATATTCTAGTGCTCCTCATAAATGCATATCAATTTCATTATGTTTCGATGGGCGCGTAACATCATTAAAATGTTCTTGGAATTTTTTCATCCCATCGGCTATAATGTAACGGTATATTTTTGATTGTCCCTGTATTTGAACTATTTATCCAATTTTACCAAGATTTAAAATGACTCAACGAAATTCGGCAACAAATATATATTTAAAATTTAAAACGATTCGGTTGGATAGTTTTTGTGCTGTTCTACGTGGACAGAGAGACGGACGGTTCAGACGACGGCTATTGGTACTACGTTTTTATATAATTACGAATGCACTTAAAAAACAGTTAAATTTCAAAGCACATGCCGAAATTGAAAACACATGATAAGCAATTATTGATCAAGGACAGTATTGTAACCGATTTCTTTTGTGTGTCCCTGTAAACTGATTAAGAATAATATGAATGTCCTGTTCAAATGTAATCGTAATGCAATTCATCGATTTATATAAGTTTCAATACTTTAAAATAGTGTAATTTCATTAAAATACTCTGTCAACGATTTTTCTTATAGACCATAATGTAATGGAAAACTTTTGGGTTACCCTGTAAGTAAATTATTAATCTCACATACTTTATATACAATGATAAACATGCCTAGGGGACTCTAAATAACGTTTACCAACTGCATAAAAATCCAAGTATATTTACGGATGTTAGAATGTGGACAGACGGACAGACAAACCGAATGCATAAACCCTTTTCAACTTTGTTGGAAAATGAAAAAAAAGCGCAACCGATTCATTTAATGCAAATAAATAACTAAATAACTAAATAAATAAAATAAAATAAAATAAAATAAAATTTCACCAAAAAAGCCAGAACAGGATTTGGTACTTTTCCATATAATTGGCATCGAAATATCGTTATTAGGTGCGTTCGTAACTATGTACATACGTAGCACCTATAGTTGTCGTTCAGTCCGTCCGTCTCTTCGTCCAGCCGTCTGTCTGTCCGTCCGTCCGACTGTCTGTCCGCCTATAACAACGCAAAAATTACCCAACCGAATCATTTGAAATTTCAAGCATATATTTATTACATAATTTTGTCGAGTAATTTCAAATTTTATGAAAATCGGATGCATAGATCAACTACAGGGGCAATCTAAATTATTCCTTTACATTACGGTCAATGGGGGAAAAAGTTTCAAATAAGTTTTAATCGTTTGAAATTTTAAATATATAATTATTAGATAATTTTGTCGAATCATTTCAAATTTTATGAAATTCGGATGCATAGATCAATTACAGGGACAGAATACGAACGATATCTGAATATCTAGTCTGCATAAGCCTTGAGCTGTAAAAATGTCACCACAAGTGACTTATAAATCTGCGCATATTTTTTCGCAAGACATGCTGACTCAAATACGTCAATATGAACTCGATTATGCAGTTTTATTCCAAAAATTTATTATTTAAAGACTAATGACAGTTGAGAAAATGATAAAATCCCCAGATTAGTAAAGCTGAAAAATTAATGTACCTCTCAACCGTATCATTTTGTTATGGAATTCTTTTGTGGTGCCCTGTAATTGAATAGTAAATATTCTTTGTGCGGCATGCTCTACAAAATATATATTCTAGTGCTCCTCATAAATGCATATCAATTTCATTATGTTTCGATGGGCGCGTAACATCATTAAAATGTTCTTGGAATTTTTTCATCCCATCGGCTATAATGTAACGGTATATTTTTGATTGTCCCTGTATTTGAACTATTTATCCAATTTTACCAAGATTTAAAATGACTCAACGAAATTCGGCAACAAATATATATTTAAAATTTAAAACGATTCGGTTGGATAGTTTTTGTGCTGTTCTATGTGGACAGAGAGACGGACGGTTCAGACGACGGCTATTGGTACTACGTTTTTATATAATTACGAATGCACCTAAAAAACAGTTAAATTTCAAAGCACATGCCGAAATTGAAAACACATGATAAGCAATTATTGATCAAGGACAGTATTGTAACCGATTTCTTTTGTGTGTCCCTGTAAACTGATTAAGAATAATATGAATGTCCTGTTCAAATGTAATCGTAATGCAATTCATCGATTTATATAAGTTTCAATACTTTAAAATAGTGTAATTTCATTAAAATACTCTGTCAACGATTTTTCTTATAGACCATAATGTAATGGAAAACTTTTGGGTTACCCTGTAAGTAAATTATTAATCTCACATACTTTATATACAATGATAAACATGCCTAGGGGACTCTAAATAACGTTTACCAACTGCATAAAAATCCAAGTATATTTACGGATGTTAGAATTTGGACAGACGGACAGACAAACCGAATGCATAAACCCTTTTCAACTTTGTTGGAAAATGAAAAAAAAAGCGCAACCGATTCATTTAATGCAAATAAATAACTAAATAAATAAAATAAAATAAAATAAAATAAAATTTCACCAAAAAAGCCAGAACAGGATTTGGTACTTTTCCATATAATTGGCATCGAAATATCGTTATTAGGTGCGTTCGTAACTATGTACATACGTAGCACCTATAGTTGTCGTTCAGTCCGTCCGTCTCTTCGTCCAGCCGTCTGTCTGTCCGTCCGTCCGACTGTCTGTCCGCCTATAACAACGCAAAAATTACCCAACCGAATCATTTGAAATTGCAAACATATATTTATTACATAATTTTGTCGAGTAATTTCAAATTTTATGAAAATCGGATGCATAGATCAACTACAGATGCAATCTAAATTATTCCTTTACATTACTGTCAATGGGGGAAAAAGTTTCAAATAAGTTTTAATCGTTTGAAATTTTAAATATATAATTATTAGATAATTTTGTCGAATCATTTAAAATTTTATGAAATTCGGATGCATAGATCAGTTACAGGGACAATCAAAAGTATACAATTACATTACAGCCAATGGGGAAAAAATCATCAAATGCATTTTAATCGTTTGAAATTTAAAATATATAACTATTGCACAATTTTGTGAAGTCATTTCAAATGTTATGAAAATAGGATGCATAGATCAATTACAGGAACAATCAAAAGTATTCCCTTACATTACGGTCAATATGATATATATATATATATATATATATATATATATATATATATAATAAAATGTACATTCTTTACAATCTGTGATGCAAAGAACATTTATTATTAAATTACAGGGCCACCTAAAAGCATTCCACTACATAATGTTATACGGGAAAACTTTGTTTGGGACGCGTTTTAATTATATTAAACTATTTCACACTTTATGAATATGATATGCGTTGCTGAGGTGTAATAAAAGGTACTTCCTGTATATTTACAGGAACACAAAAAAGATTTTTGGACACTATACTGTATCCGAAGTACTGTCTACTATAACAGCAAGATCTGAATGTTTTTAAAACTTAGTTATCGTACAAACGCATCTCATTTGCTACACTTCACGTGCAATTTCCAACTTGTTTTGCATAGCATGGTAACCAGGTAATTGTTTTTTTCTATATTAATTAAATCTGTATTTAATCGCGTTTTTATTTATTGTTACTTCCTTTTTAATATAACAGAAAATAATTCAAAAGTGATTTTCGCCAAATTTTCGCCAAACCAAATACGGTACTACTTAATTATCCCGTCGACCAATTTCGCCAAATGATACAAATCGCCAAAGTAATAGCCAACTTATGCATGTTGACTAAATTTTATTTTAATTAATAGAAGAAAAATTAAAGTAGTAAAACATTAGTAAAAAGTCGAGATAAAAATTACTTTATGTTGTTTTACGCACACGTATCATGTTTAATGTCATTGAATGGGACATTCAAAGTCATCTGTTGTCGGAATTCAATCTTATAATTTGGCGATATTTTTTTGGTCGACGGCATAACCAAGTGGTACCCGAAATACGTATATGATATTTTTGTCCTATTTTTATGGTACTTTTCCATTAATACCTTCACTTCTGCGTTTTTATAAATCTTGGCCCTTTTTGGGCTTCAGAAAGTCAGATTTCATATCTGATGAACGTTTATGCTTATTTTTTACACATAAATATGTCGTAGATGTCATATACGCGCCATGTTGGTGCGATTTTATCTGTCGCCAAATTGATGAAAACTTTGATTTTGAATATTGCTGTAAGTGTTAATATTTTCGATTTATTGTGATAGGTATATTTTTTATTATATTTATTATGATGTTTATTATTTATAATTTTTATTTATTGCTTCAACTATTGTTTCTTTTTTGGTACTACTTGATTAAACTGTCGACAAACTATAAGATTAAGCCAAACTGTAAGATTAAACGCCAATAATGGATGATCGGGAATGTTGCATTCAATCGTATTAAACACGATACATGTGTTTAAACCTTTCAGGGGCAAAGCATTTGTGCTCCAAAAATGGTCAATTTATATTTACGAACAAATTTAGTTGAAAATAATCTGAAATAATCAAAACCGTTTCGTCACGGATATTATGAGATTAAAATTGTACTAAAAATTTACTGATGCCAGTTGGCAATTTATGCATTAAAATTAACCGTTTACATACTGCGAATGGCTCTCTTCAAGAGGTTAAAACGTCATCAAGGGATTTTTAATCCCACGTTTTATTTGTATTTTTATAAAAATTTTATTAATTTATTTCTTCTTTCGTTATTTAAAATTTAAAAAATACATCAATGTGTGTAATTTGGCTATTAGTTTGGCGATTCGTATAATTTGGCGAAATTGATTGACAAAATAACCAAATATTACAAAAAAAAAAAAAAAAAAAAAAAAAAAAAGTGATCGATGTAAACAGAATAACAATATATAATCTATTAATAAAAATAACATCTAAAGCAGCCATGTCAAACTCGTATTTAATTTAAATACGAAAGAATTGTTTCCAATTTGCACGCGCGAAATATAAAAGATGTTACATGGCGATTATAAAACGCAATTATAAAAAAAATCGCAAAATATCAAATGCTAAGTTACTAAGAATTATGGCTTTTTTCTTTTCAATTAACGAAAAAAGAAAAAAAAGATTTCTTTTCCAGTTTGTTTCTTAAGTTTAAATATGTTTTATAGTACTTACATTAAAATTATTTGCATATTTTCCTTGCTCCATGTGCTTGAATTTGGAAATCTAATGAAAACATCCAGCTTGTGAAAATGACGCACACCAAATTTCTGTGACGTATGCAAATAAATTGTGCTTTTTTACCAGTTTTTTTAATATAACTTTTTAACTATTTGGAACTAATTTTTCGTAGGTGGTGCATTCACCAGATTACCTTCATAGGTACCTAATGGTACAAACAGAATCAAAATCCGACAAGTACTTTTTGAGATTTGCTTGACGAAAGAATTTTCTTGAATTTTAATATCGTTACGTATCTCTGAGTATAAAGACTTCGCTTCTCTCAGACAATAAAATAAACACCCCACCGGTTCTCAACAGGAATAGGATCTTTCAAAGACGAGAATTTAATTTTATTCATAGGTTTGAAGATAACTTTAAAATTGAAACGAGAAAGGATTTTAGCTATTTTGAAACAAAGAGGAGAATAAAAAGGTAGAACTATAGAGTTAATATTAGACGAATTATTAGAATCAGTAAGAAGACGTTTAGGCTTATTAAATTTATACAGAGCTTTGTCAATCAAAGAGGGATTATAACCACGAGTGAGGGCAAGAGATTTGAGGTAACTAATTTCCTTATTTAGAGCAGAAGAGTCAGAAGAAATCCGAAGAGCTCTGTAAACAAAAGTATAAAAGGAAGCCACTTTATGCTGTGGAGGATGGTTAGAAAAAGCATGCGGAGGTAGAGATACAGCGAAAGGTTTTCTATAAACAGAGGTAGAGAACCGATCAGGGTGTTTAGTAACTAAGACATCGAGGAAAGGAAGAGAATCATTCTCTTCGACTTCAAGAGTAAACTGGATGCAAGGATCAACAGAGTTGACAAGAGAAAGGAGATTTTGGAGATCCAGCTCAAAAGGAATTAAGATAAAAGTATCATCAACATACCTACACCAGAAGGGAAAATCAAATAAACTGAAGAGTCTTTCTTCCACAAAATGCATATAAATGTAACATAAAAGAGGGGATAAAGGATTGCCCATGGCTAAACCATCCGTTTGAACATAAAAGGAATTATTAAATTGGAAAGCAGTTTGCCTAACACAAATACTAACTAATTGCAGGATCTCGTCAATCTCGATGGAAGAGTAATGGAATTCGCGTAGCCTTCTTTCCAAACAGTCAATTGCTCCTTGAACAGGGACGTTAGTGAAGAGGGATTTAACATCTAAGGAAATCATTTTGTAATTACAAGGAGAAAGGCGTTTAATTTTATCAACAAAGTCAATAGAATTTTTAACAGTGTGAAAATTAGTGGAAGATAAAGGAGCGATTTTTTATATTTATTAAAACAAAGTATTCATAGCATTGTTTATCATTTTACAGGAATACACAAAAGAAATATTTTAAAGTACTGCCTTTACGTAACAATTGCTGTAGAATACTTTTTAAAATTCGGTATAAAGCTATATAAAAATTATATTAAAATATCTCTTAAATTTAATTAGCTTTTTGCATTTTAATATATATATACTATACCTGATATACAAGACTGCACAAAAGTGTTCGCATACCATTTCCATATTGGTGAAAATTGCTGAGGGAGAATTTTCAACTAAAATATATGTATCTCTTAAATGAACTAAATTTTAGAATGCATGTTCTTAATAGATATAAATCTCTATATTATATGCAGGGCTGCTAAAAAAATCGGATAGATTTCCTATTAAATATGTGAATCGCTGAAATTTGGTTTTGAAATGAGTTATACATTTCCATATGGTGAAATGAGACGTAATATTTTAATTTTTTAAATGATGCAGTTTTTTTACATTATTCTGAATACGTTGGGAAGTGCTTCATAATGTATGCCTGACAAATGACTTTTTCTTTCTTATTTGTATTGATGAGGGGCTTTGATAAAGATCGAAACATTTGCAATGTCTTTTTATCTTTTATATGCTATGATTTTCATTAAATGCCTGATTTTAATATATGTTTATGATACAGAATATGTGTGCTTCAATTGTAAATTTCTTGTATGTTGAATAAGGCAATTGATTATTTTTTGTAGCGATGAAGGGTTTCAGTAAAGATCGAAACTTTTATAATGCATTTTTATCTTCTGTTTTGTATGGTTTTATTAAATTCCTGATTTTAATGTATCATTATGATCCAGGATGTGGACATTGGATATGCATGTTTTAATTAAGTTACTTGTTTGTTAAATATGTTTATAGATCTTTTTTTATACTGACGAGGGCCTTTGGTAAAGTTTGAAACATTTACAATGTTTCTTTTTTTTCTATTTTGTATAATTTTATTTAATGTCTTATTTTAATGCCTCTTTATGATCAAGGATGAGAACATTGGATGCATGTTTCAAATTAAGTTTATTGTATATGTTATGTATGGCAATCGACTGTTATTGTTTTTTTTTTCAATGATGAAGGGTTTTAGAAAATACAGAAACATTTACAATCATCTTTTATTTTCTAGTTGGTGTTATTTTATTAAATATCTGATTCTTTTTATTAAATCTATTGTCAAAATTTCATTATGTTGCTGTATATAAAAGGCCTAAAGTTCGCTCCTAATCAAATCTAGGTTTATTCAAACTTTCATCCTTTCGGGATCTATAATATAAGTACGAAGCTTATTTGGGAACGAAACACATACATTGTAAAAAATATTCGTTAATATATACAAATTTTTCCGTAAAACTTTATGGGATAGCTTCATTTTCCCCGAAAAACAGTACAATTTCCGTATTTGACATTTTGAAATCACAAATCCATATAAATCCAGGAAGTGTTCCACCAATTTTTCGTAAAGAGTAGAGTGTAGTGGTGCCATCTATGTCAAGAATAGAAAAACATTATAGCGAGATAATGTTTTTTAAACAATTTGCTAGAACATTTCTCGATTTCATTCTATTTTAATAATAAAAAGCTAACGTATTTTTATAATATTAAGAAAATAATAAAATAATAATAAAATTTTATTAATTTTTTAAAGTTTGAAATAGCTGAAAGGGAAAGTTGACTATGATTTTAAAATAATGTTTAATTTATTTATGTCATATATATATATTTATAGTGTGTAGGATATTTTAAAGTGGAAAAAAATTCTACTTTTAATTTTAATATATATATATTGATTTACTCAAATTAAGAAGTTCGCACATAAAATTAAAAAACATATATTACCGAAATTATTATAATTTTGGTGATTACCTAAGTTATAAAAAAACAGTAACTGAAATTTATTTTTATAACCCATCGTAATTATTTTTATTCAGTTTACATTAGATCGTCATACAATAATTTGTTAAAAACACGTGTTTTTTTTCAGTATGTTAGTATTTTTTCAAAAATAAATAAATAAATAAATACATAAATATCAATAATTTTACAGTAGGATTTTAAAACTTTTCCAAAGAAAGAAGGAAACAAAACTCTTAATATATTCTTTCATGCATGTAATATTTTAAAGACTAATTTTTATATACATATAAAGCTAAAATTAATAAGCTAAATATTCGAAATTATGGAAAGAAAATCTGCAAAACATTTAGAATTATTTACTCAATAGAAAAATATTATCCCTACAAAAATAAACCTCCGTTCAAAATCTTATCTTTACTTTATGAAATGCATCCGAAATAAGTAAAGATATTTGAAAGGATGGTTTGTGTAATCCTGGTGTAATGGTATTATACTGCCTGCTACGAGAAGACGTCCCTGGTTCAAACCCCATGGAACGTAAGAGACATTTCTTCACTGTTGTTTAAATTAAATGTATATAATGTGCCCCTGATGTTAACGTGTCTTTGTAAAGTAAAGAATAAAAATCACAAAAATTTTTAGATGTTAGTTTGTCCTTGAAAAATTCTTTTAACTTTTCAAACGAAAATTTTCACATAAGAAAATATTAAAAAAAACGGAAATATTTTGTGAAAAAACAGAACTATTTCTGGAATTTACGGAAATTTTTCCCGTTAAAAAGCGGAAGTAGTACTGGCGTCTAGATTACCAATACAATTTCCGTTTTTTAACGGAAATTTTTTTTACAGTATAGAGAATTTCGTGTTACGTTGACCATATGACTGGTATATGTGCTAGCTCAGAGCCCAACACTAAGAAAACAAGGTTGGACACTGTAGGCTCGGGTCCTTGATGCATCATAACGCCATCAGTTTCGTTTAGTTTTCTAAAAGGCTTATATTATGCCATATTCATTTCTAAATGCTTGTAGACCGGTAGGTAGCAGAAAAGACAGATAACTTCATTAAGTTCGTGCATTAAATTCGAGGATTAGTTAAATATAGATTTGCATATTAAAACGCAATCGGTCCTCCAAGTCATATTTTGGTTGAAAATACCTGAAAATCCGATTTTAATGGTTGATTTGTAAGTTTTCCAGTGTATTGCCCTGCTTCCATTCCTCTATGTTTTCACACCTTTGAGTGCAGGTAAACACAATTGTAAACCAATGATACAACCGCTAAAATCGGGCTTACAGAATTTTCCACCAAGATATGAATTGGCAGACCGATATGCGAATCCAATTTTAACTAATTCTGGAACTTCAGACGTGAACTTGATGAGATGACTGTCTGTGCTGCAGCCTCTCGATCTATTGCGCAGCCTTAAATTTTTCGAATTATCAAAATAAATTATTTTAAAATTTTACATAAGAAAAATATTTTTAATTGTTTTGTCTTATTGAAGCAAATAATCAATATAATGAACATATCTTTGCGTAAAATGTGAGTTTTTCCAAGAAGTTAAAAATTAATCCCAGATTGGATTATTTAAGAAAAGTTTCTTTCAAATGGAGTTCAAGTCAAACTACATATTTATTTTTTCTGAATATATATAAAAATTTAAATGTATTATTGCTTATGAAATTAAAAAAATGTCAGCAAAACATTCTACATGAAATGATGTAATATTTGTAATGTAATCTTTTTTAAAATATACAAAACTGGAAATACTGCATACAAAAGAGTAAGTAATAGTAAAAAGTGCTAAAAACTCAAATGAGATGTGAGAACCTACGAACAGGTTGATTAAATGAGATTGCTTTATTGAAATTAAAAATCAAATTAAGATAAATATTCAAGATATTTGGCATGTGAAAAAAATAAGAAAGAATGTTCGCGTTTATCGAAATTTAAAATTTAAATTAAAATATTCATGCTCATGTTAAATTGTTGACAAAAAAGTTTTAAAGACATATTACAAAATTATAATGAGATTTATTGACTGCTAACGCGAGAAGTTTTTTACAAAATTTGCATCTGTATATGGTAATTGCCTTTTAACTTTTTTTAAAATGTTGAAGTACTTGTATTTTGTACTTGTATTTTAAATTTTTGTGTGTCTCTTCTTATTTATTCTCTAACATGGTTAACTATTACTTGGATAGTCCTAAAAATTATCTACGTTATAGAATTTTTAAATATAATGTTTCCTATTTAGAATTATGCTAGTTGGGTTTATAGTTTTCAACGCTTTCTCAAATAGTTAAAAATAATGTTTATCCATTTGGTTTGCTTGTCTGCCTTATGTCGACCGTATGTCCACTGTCTACTCGTGCTCTAACCCACGTAAATATATTCGGATTTCCATACAACTGATACATGTTATTGAGATTTACTATGACTTTATTAATTTTGCTCATTATTTTATTATTTTTCCTCAGTGTGTAGCGTTCATAATTGATATACACTCAAAAGAATTGCGTTACATTACTGCATATGCACCGTAATATATATATATATATATATATATATATATATATATATATATATTATGTTACTAAAACTTTTCTTGGAAACTGGGATGTCCAGAAGTTTTTATGTAATTGGAACAAAAAAAAAAAAATCAAGTAATATACTCATATTGATGCTGTAAAACAAAAAATGAAGATTATTATGTATTTTCTAGGAAACTGGAGATGTCCAGAAATTTTTGCTCTACTGAAAAAAAAAAAAAATCCGCAGCATACAGATTTGTGTAGATTAACAAAAATTAATTTTAATTTACATCTTTTTTTTTTCTTTTTTTTTTTTTTTTTTTTTTTTTTCACAGTGAGTGTAAAATTTTTTTGCGGCACATTTAAAAATTTCCGTAAAAGATACAGAAAAAAAAAAGTGAAACTCTGCAAATTTGCTTTAGTTATTAGTTAAATTCATTCGATTGCGGGTTTCGGTCATCATTTTATACACATTTCCCTTAACTTACATCTCATTCTTTGTAGGAATTTCCATGTCTTCATTTAAAGATATTTTTATCTTTGTTTAATTTTGTATTTCAAAATTCATGCTTTTAAATTTCTTTCAATTTTATTCGAAATATTAAAGAAGAAAATTTAGTTTAAAGATTTTTTTTTTAACTTAGAATAATTTAGAAAGGGAAAAATCATCTCATCAGACTTAGTGGGGATTTTCCGCGGCTGAAGTAATTCTTTGTACTCGTTAGTCACAACTCCCATATCTCAGTCAGTAAGGTGTCCTACCACTCTCAAGAGGTCTCGAGTTCGAACCCCAGGACAGCTAGTAATTATGTTAAAGTTAAATGATACAGCAGTTCAAATTTACTCATAAAATTCACGTTCTTTGAAGCTCACTGACGATTGAATGTTTCACTAATTTTAAAAACTAAATTAAATTATTATCATTAAAAATATATTTACAGAGTCTTGAATATCTTTAAAGATGTTATTTATAGACTCTATTCTAAAGTGACGGAATAATTTCTCTGCTTTTGACAGAATCGCGCTGTTTCTAATCTCTATAATTTTACATAAGACTTAAGATAATGGATTATCCGTAGATTCTCCGTAATTTCACAGAAAACGTTTTAACAATGTAAATTTTAATAATGTTACACTATTAAACATATTTAAATTGATATACAGCAATTCCTGAACATTTTGGGATTTAACATTCGTGAGTTTTGATTATACGCGATAAAATTTTTGAAGAACAATTCAACCTTTGTGAATACTCAGCTTGTTTATTCATGAATCTTGTTTTGAAAAAATATTTTTCACAATACAAACTCGCATTGTTTAAGCAGTTCCATAAACTATTTGAAACTGCAAGTTTCGAAAACTTCAAACTTTACATTAAAATAAAACATAGATCAGTTGTTCCAAGAAATCCGAAATCTGACTTGATGCTAAAAATAAGGAAATTTACTAAGTTACTTAAAATTAGAAAAGTTTATTGCAAATAAAAACTTTTCTGCAAAAATTGCATGAGATATTTAAAACTTCAACGTCAACTTGCGGAGAAAGCAATGGAATGCGATCATATACTAATGAGGAGGCTTAAATTTAAAAGAGAAATCGAGACCGACACTGTTCCTTATGGGAAAATTCATTATAAAAAGGTCTGTCCTTCCTAATAATTGTGTCAATAACTTTTTCTAGCCACCTACTATCAACAAAACTTTATAGAATATGTTTATAATTATTCAAAATTATTCATGATGTACTTCTTAATGCTTAATAAATATTTTTTTTCGTATTTCTATTGCTTTTTTCCGTAATTTCAAAATCTTAAAACCTAGTCCCTTATTACACATGGAAAGATAATCTCAACATCCGTGAAGTTTTCTGCGAACCTAATCCTCGCGAATGGTAAGGGATTTCAGTACATCGTTGGGACGCACGAATAAAAAAGAGAAGTGGAAATTCAAATCTAAATTATTGAACTGATTAAATTCCTTGAAAATTTTCAAAGGGTCATCTAGAAAATTTGATTTCCATGTCAAATGGAACTACATGCCTCTATAACACAATTATTCTGAGCCTAAGAAGTGGCAACCTTTGTCTTTTAGAATTGATTGCTAAAAAATTAAGTTTAAAATTGATAAGACAATTGTTTTTATTCATTTCAATAAATATAATACTTATTGCATAAACTTAATTTATGTAATTGATCATTGTCAATTTTATTTTAATATTCAGGTTTTCCGATGTTAAATTATGTATACATTATTGCTTCATGAAACTCTGGTAAATCAAGTCTTTGATCTCTTAAGATTATTAAGAATAATTGTTTCTTATGATCGAATATCAATATATAATTTTAAACTTTATTATTTCAGAATGATGAAAAAACCTATCAGACTGGTCAACCATGAAAATTCTTTAAAGTAATTTTATATATACTTAGTGTCATTGACTTAAAACTTGTTTTCCTTATAGACATAGAAAATTACTTAATAGATTAGAAAAGTCTCAAAAATTCGCGAAATATTTTTATTTTGACCGTTACTTCATAAGTGGAAATGAAAAACATAATATGCTGTATTGTATGAAATGCAATTTCTTTTGTACTTCGAACGCATTTAGATTTTTTAGAATTTGTTTTCGGTTATAAGAGTTCAAGAACACTTAGCTAATCATACTGAAAACAAAGATGCTTTTCAGCGAAAGTTATTTATTTTGGATATACGTATGAAGAGAAACGGAGATATTGTAAATTATAGATATGCAGATGGTTTATTGTTGGTGCAACAGCGGTATGCTGGAAATCTATGAGCCCCAATATTTCTTCAACATACATAAAGAATAGTTGTTCATCCTATCATGTTTGGTATCTCTCTATTCTAAAAAAAGGTAATTTACACAGTCACCACCACTGACATTGAATTTTTTGTGACTTAGGGTCTTTCTTTTATAATATAAAAAAAAATACTGCATATAAAAATATGACAATAAGTAAATATTATAGAGATATGTTTGATATAGATAACGGGTCAGGCAGTTTTTAAATCGAATAATTATTTTAAGAGATATTTAATGCTAAAGTTGGTCAAAATTGTTCCATTAAAAAGTTTTATAGGAGTAAAAACTATACAAATGCAATTTAATCAAATTTAGATAATTTTATACATTAGAAGAACCCGGTTTGCAGACTGCAATTACTTTTTCAAATTGACTTATTCTTTGATATTTATTTTCTATTTTCAATCCAAATTTTCAGCATTTCGAGAGATATTTTTCACATATTTTAGTAAAAGTTATTTTAAGTTGTTGCCAATTTGTAAAAAAAAGAGTAAAGAATTATATTTCTTTCAAATAAAAAAAATACTTTCCCATGGCTGTTATAAACAGAAAAAAACTTTACAAATTAAAATTAAACAATTAAATATTAAAAGCAAAAAAAAAAAAAAATACTGTAATTACGTCATAAAAATTATATTTACACATGAGTTTTAAAATAGAAAGAAAATAATAAAATAATAAATGCATTAATATGCATTAAGAGCTGTAAATGGAGAAACTTCGACATATGCTATAAAATAATTTTGCCAAACAGCTTAAATTTAAAAACATATATACAAGGCACATTATTTCAATTTCTGGATAAATTTTTAAACTATTTTTGTCAACTTTAAAACACTGCAAATAAAAATATATGCCTTTTCTAGCAATAAAAGTATTTTCAAGCCAATTTTAAAAGAGAAATAAAATTTTAAAATAATAAAACCACTAATAAAATCAAGCAGTAAATAGGAGAAATTACGTCATAAATAAAATGATTTACCAATAACATTGCTAAATAAATTAAATTTAAATATGTAATTATACGAGAGATTTCTTAATTTGAGATGGTCTTTTTAACAATTGTTCCGAGTTCTACGACAGAGCAAATAATATTTCCTTTCTAACAAGAAAAATATTTTTATATGAATATTAAAAAAAGAAAAAACTTTGGGATAATTACGTCAGATTTAAAACGATACATTCAAAATCACATATTTAAAACAGTTTTCTTATAGCACTGTTCAAAAATACCGTGGCTGAAAGACTCTGTTTCCTTAATTCATTCTATATTACTTATTTTTAAATGTTTAAATGATCTTATTTAAGCAAAGACAAAAGCAACCATTGGGTTTCTTAACCCTTTCCGGCACACTGTGCCCAGTCCGAGATACCTAATTTTAATTCCAAACTTGCTAATTGCACTAATAATATTTTAAGAAAACTTTGCTTTTACAATGAAAGCTTAAATTAGGGGATTCTTAATTTCTAAAAAAGTCGTTTATAAATTCGGTGACAGTCGATAATTTCTTATTTTCCTAACAGAATTTGTCCGTGCCGGAAAGGGTTAAAAATGAACTGGTTCGAACTTAAAATTTACCAATCAAAGAGGAATGAATGGTAGCCCGTTTACAAGACGATTAGACTGGCAACACAGATAATTACTTCATCGAGTTCGTGGGTATAAATCTAGGATTAGTTAATTCTCAATAACCACATTAAAATGCAATCGGTTTGCCAAGCCGTATCTCGGTGGAAAACAGCTAAAAACCCGATTTTACTGGTTGACTGATAGGTTTAAGATTGTGCTTTCCTACACTCATAACTATAAAAACGTGAAGGATTAGAAGCAGGAAAACAATGGTAAACCTATGAGTCAAACGGTAAAATCAGGTTTTTAGGTGTTTTCCACCAAAATATAACTTGGCAGACCGATTGCGTTTTAATATGCGAATCGAGATCTAACTAATCCTAGGTTTCCAGCCGTGAACTTGATGAAATGACTCTCTACGCTGCCGCCTCCCGGTCTATTATTTAAAGGTTGTATATTTTTCTTCGAAATCTTTTTATTTTCATTTTCAATTATGCTCCATTTTTTTCTGATTTTTTAAATAATTTAACTCGCCTTCTTATTACTGTACTTGTTTTTTTTTTTTTTTGTTTTTTGTTTTTTTTTTGTTTTTTAATGGTCCGCAATGGAATTATTTAAAAGTTTTTCATATTTTATTTATTTTTACTAACAGTTGAAATTTTTATGAATTAATTATTAACAGAAAGTATTTTATAGAAATATATTAATCCACTTAAAAAAATAAAATACCAGTAACTAGATAAAAGTGAAAAAAAACTCACTAATTTTTAACAGCCTGTATTTCACATTAAAACGAGTAAAGGAAAAAGGTAACTTCAATAGTAAATATTATTTTCTCGAAACAATTTTTATCAGATAACTGAGCCACTGCTCTGTATCAATGGTTTCAAACAAACAAATTCTGAATTCTCTATCAGTGAAAAGTTCAGAAAACTATTAAGAAAAAAGATCCGTAATAAAAACTAAACTACTTTTTCATTATTAAAATCAAAACTTTATCTTTCTTTAAAAATGCCTATAGGGCATGAATCTGTCAAAGCAAATGGGTTATCTTGACTTTTAACTAAGAGTTTCGCTTTTGCATAAAAGCTAAAGAAAAAAAAATACCTGTAGTAAAATAAATACCAAAAATGCTCAAAATTACAGGGTGTGGTTTATAAGAATTTTCTCCTTCCCGATCGATTCAAACAGTTTTTCCCTTCTTTGCTCGCAAAATAGAATACATAGACGTAGTAAAAATTTATTATTAAACTTTGGTCTATAATCAATTTAATTAAAGTAGAATCAGGAAAGAAGCTGAGAATTTGATAAATAGATGAGGAAAACAAATGCGTTTTTTTTCTTTCCGTTTGTAAATACATTCATGGCTTAGAGAGCTATTTTTAAATAACTTTAATTAATCATTTTAATGATTAAAAATTCATACATAAAATAAGCAAGCAAGAGAAATCATGCGTAAAGCATAGATTATGAAACACTTTCCAACAGTTCCTGAAATCCTTAATAAAACTTAGTTAGTTAGGGAAATAAAATATTACTGTCCATGTGTTCATAGCCAAACATGTTATTCCAATATTTTTAAATAGCCATGTATTTGATTTGTCGGTTGATATACATACTACATAATGGGAAAATTTAGTTTAGAAAGAAAACACCTATCACGTTGAAATTTCTCTTTAAGCAATTTATACTAGTAGGTGTAAACATACTTCTATTATTTTGTTCTGCACTGTAGTTTACTTAGTATTTTTATTACACACTAATATTTAGTTAAAATTTAATTAGAAATAAAACACTCTTCAAATTACTTAAATTGCATTCTCAGAAATTATCATTCACATCATTCACAGGGGGGCAATTCTTTGGGTGGCCCTGTATATCATTTTATCTATATTCTACAAGCATTTCTTAGTAAACTGCATGCAGTTCAGTGTGAAAATGCATAGCTTATTCCAAAACCACTTGTAAATAATTTACGCTCATATTCAATAATCTTTGAGAGCTCTTTTGTGTAGCCCTGTATATCAACTATAGAATATTCAGATCTTGATGTAATAGTATACAGTACTCCGAATATAGTAGAATATCCGAAATCTTTTATTTATCCCTGTAAATACTATGAGCTTTCTATTGTATAGGAAGTAACTTGTGGTAAATCTCAGCAATGTATATAAATTTTATAAAATGTTTAAAAATAGCTTAATATTATTAAAACGCACCCCAAACAATGTTTCCACCTATACCATTATGTAATGGAATAATTTTGTGTAGACCTGTAGATTAATAGCAAATATTCTTTGGACTATAGATTGTACAGAATGTATATTGTAGCATATACTTTATATATATCATTTTTTTTATTATGTTCGCAAAAGTGTAACACAAAATGCACTTGAATATTTTTTCCGCATTGGTCATAATGTAACAGAATACTTTTGATTGTCTCTGTAATTAATCTATGCATCCAATTTTCATAAAGTTTGGAGCGACTCGATAAAATTATGCAACAATTATATATTCTAAATTTCAAGTGATTCGGCTGGGCAGTTTTTGTTCCGTTATACGCAGACAGATGGACGAACGGACCGACTGAACGATGAATATAGGTACTACGAATTTACATAATTACGAACGCACCTAAAAATGCACATAGATAATTTATTTTCGTGTAACATAAGCATTTTTATACAATTTTTAAAAGCAAACTACCGTATTTCTCGTGTATAAAAGACCCCCCGAACTTTCGAATGCAAATTTTGAAAAAAAATCAAATATCGTGTATAAGTCGTTTCCTAAATTTTTATTACAATTTTGCACAAAATCAAATAAAGATGCCACTTACCAATGTAAAAAAATAATAATAAATCAAAAACAAATCATTATGAAAAAATTTAATGATAAATTATTATTATTTTTATATTTTATGTATTATTTTTTATACATACACAAAAAAAGCAAAAAATTTACAACATTCAAAGTTTTTTTTTATTATTGTTTTGTGTATAAGTCGACAACACCAACCCCCCTCAAAAAAAGATAAATAAATAAATAAATAAAATAAAATAATTTTTTTAAAAAATTGACAAAAAATCTTTGATTTATACACGAGTATATACAGCAATTAAGTTTTTTAATAATAAATTTTGACGTAACATTAAATCTCGTAGAATTTAATTTTTATGTCAAGGTAACGGCGCAAATGTATTTTTGTATCATAAAAGACTGAAAATATGTTTCCCTCAGATAAAAAAAAAAAAAAAAAAAAAAAAAAAAAAAAAAAAAAAAATCGAAAAATGCACAAAATTATTGGTTGTGCTTAGTACGTACCTTCCATGTACGTGGAAGTATCGCAACATTTCAATTTCAGATGACTATTTTTATATTCTATTGGCACCAATATTTTTTTAAAAACAAATTTAGTTGCAAATTGCTCTTGCACATGTTCTCAAAGCGTAAGTAAAAGCTTTTTCTTTTAAAAAAGTACTGCGAGGCAGCATTAAAAATACATTCTCCAGTAATTGAAACTTTGCAACACCCCCACGCAGACTGATGCATTCAGTCAGTTTTCCCCATCTTTACTTGAAAAATAAAATGCATATAAGAAGCACAGATTTAAAAAAAAAATTGTAATTTAAGAAATTACACCAACCATTTGAAAAATGTTTCACACGAAACATTCATCTATCATTTTAAGCTAAATACCAGTTGTTTTATTGTGTATTATCCGTGCCACTGCTATAAATGACATTATACATGCTGCAATTTGAAGGTACGGTTCTTTTAAGTTACATCACTCCATTGTCGCCAAGCATAAAAGTTGGCGACGAAAGAAGCATTTCAAACTATGTAACATTGTTGGTGCGAAAGTAATCATTATTAAAATACAGCTTTGGCATATACTGTATACTTGTAAGACTTTGGCATATACTGTTTGATTTTACAGAGCAGAATTTTGGTGATGGAGGTTTTAAACCAAAGTCGATCGCAGCACATGCATCTGTGAATGGGTCCATCAGACATTGAATCAAAAAAGTTTTTTTCCAGTTTTTCCCAAGCCGATTGCTTTTTAGTTTTCTTTTTAGGTGGTGAAAAATCAAGAGTAATAGCTATAACATTTTCCGGCTTGTTATAATCACTATTGGCACTCAAATTTTCCTGGTTATAACCGACTGATTGTAAAACGCCATGGCTAGTGGGTTGGTCGCCCTCGAGACATGATGTTTTACAATTACTCGGTTCGGCATTAAATTGCTTCCTTTTTCGTGATCGCCTTTCAACACGTAATTGGCTTTCAGCGGCTCGATAATCTTTTGATTTTCTCGTTTTCTGCATTGAAAGACGTTTTTGTGCCAAACCAAATACAATACTACTTAGTTATCCCGTCGACCAATTTCGCCAAATGATACGAATTGCCAAACTAATAAGCAACTTATACATGTTGATTAAATTTTTATTTTAAATAACAAAAGAACAAATAAATTAGTAAAACATTAATAAAAAGTCGAAATAAAAATCACTTTATGATTGTTTAAGTACGCGTATTGTGTTTAATGTCATTGAATGCAACATTCACGGTCATTCATTTCTTTGGCTTCGGCTTTTTCCGTATCTGTTAATTTCCGTCTACCCATTTTTAAATTTGTTAGTTTTCTCCTCTATTACAATGATTTTAAACATTTTAATTTCCTATTCAAATAAAAATTCTTCTAAAAGTAAAGAATTTAATTTAAATTCAAAAGTGACCACGTAATTTTGTCAACCCTCCACCGAAAACAACAACCATTTTTCAGTGGTTAATAAAACACTAGCAGGGGTGACCGAACTCAGCTCGGTCAAAATTAACTTTGTATTCAACTCGATATAGTATTATTACTGTAAAACATGTTATTAATAATAGTATTATTTACAAAAACAATCAATAAGAAAACTATGTTTGTATGCACATGTTCATAAATTTTACTTTATTTTAAAATTTACAACGAAAGGACATCAATCCAAATCACTTTTTTAGCTCGACTCTGGTTAGTTCAATTATGCATCTCGAAGACTATTAAGAATGTATAAGAAATTTCTTCACATTCTGAAAGACAGTATTTTTTGCCAGATATAACCAAATTTGGACACATTCTTTCATTTAGCGCAAAATATGTGTTTTGGTTTCGTAACCTTAATAGTCGATTTTTCGGCCAAATTTCTCCAGTATTTTGTTAAATATCGCCAACTTATTGGCTTTTGCCATAGTCTCATGATCCTGACCCTTATTACCCAAATGATCCATTAATCACATATGATGAAACATGTGACTTAGCTCAATGGTCTTCAGGTAATCAAAAACAGTAGAGTATAAAATGAATCAAAATCGTTTAAGCCATTTCTTAAGTAAAATTAGCTTGAAGCATTCGGCAATGAAGCGATATGACTCACTAATATAATTTTGTTTAATATGCAACTCAGCTCAATAGTCTTCTCGTGACAAAAGACGTTCTGTTGCAAAATTTAGGTAAAATTGACTGAGTCCTTGTTATACATAATTAGAATGACCCGAAACCATTAAGACCTAAAACAACCCACTAATTGAATTGTTACGTGCATGTGCCCTACCTCAATGGTTTTCTTTTGCCCGTAAACGATATAATAGAAAATATACTCAAAATGGCGAGAACAATTTTCTAGATAAAATTAGCATGACCCACAAATGACCGTTATATCGAAATCTCTCGAAAATGTGACTTAGTTCATTAATTTTTGCGTGCCGAAAAACATTAAATACAAAATTTAGATAAAATCGATTGAGCCAATTTTTAGGTATAAATAGTTTGACCTTGACCCATTATGACCCAAAATGACTCATTAATCGAGTTTTCTCAAACATCTGACCTAACCCGATGATTTTCTTGTGTCCGAAAACGATAGAATATAAAGTTTAGTCAAATTTGCGCGAGACATTGTCTAAATAAAATTAGAGTAACCCAAAAGTGACCCACTGATCGAAATTTCTAGAACATGTGACATAGCCCAAGGATTTTTTCGTGCCAAAAACATGTTTTATCGAAAATTTCATTAAAATCGATTCACCCGTTCTTTAGATATAGCTTGACCATGACCCATCATGACCCACAAATGACCCTTATAATCGAAATCTCTCGAACATGTGACTTAGCCCATTAGTTTTCTCGTGTACAAATATTGTTACACTCAAAATTTCGTTAAACTCGATCCTGCCGTTCTTTAAATATAAAAAATTTGACCCAGACCCTTTATGACCCAAAATGACCCATTAATCGAAATTTCTCGATCATGTCACCTACCTCAATGATTTTCTCGTGCCAAAAAATGTTGTATACAAAATTTCGTTAAAATTGATCCACATGTTCTTTAGATATAGCTTGACATGTCCCGTTATGATCCGTCATGACCCATAAATGACTCTTATAATCGAATTCTCTCAAACATGTGAGATAGCCCATTAATTTTCTCGTGTCAAAAAACTTACATACAAAATTTCATTAAATTTGATACTGTCGTACTTTATATATAAATAGCTTGACCCAGACCTTTTATGACCCAAAATGACCCAGTAATCGAAATTTCTCGAACTGAGACCTAGCCCAATAGTTTTCTCGTGCCAAAGAAATGTTGTATACAAAATTTCGTTAAAATCGATCCACCTGTTCTTTAGCTATAGATTGACCATGACCCATTATGACCCATCATGACCCACAAATGACTCTTATAATCGGAATCTCTCGATCGTGTGACTTAGTCCATTAGCTTTCTCGTGTCAAAAAACTATTACAGGCAAAATTTCGATGAAATTGATTCTGCGGTTCTTTAAATATAAATAGCTTGACCCAGACACTTAATGACCCAATATGACCCATTAAAATTTTTATTCGAACATATAACCTAGCCCAATGTTTTTCTCGTGCCCGAAAACCATAGACTGCAATTTTTAGTCAAAATTGCGTGAGAAAATCTCTAGATAAAAATAGCATGACCCACAATGACCCCAAAAATGACCCACTAACCCAATTTTCTCGAACATGTTACCTAATCCAATGGTTTTCTTGTAATCCAAAACGATAAAATATAACATTTGGTCGAAATCATTAGAGCCGTTTTTTAGATAAAAATGGCTTGACCCACAATGACCCAAAAATGACCCACTAATCAAAATTTTTCGAACATGTGACCCAGCTCAATTGTTTTCTCGTGCCAAAAAACGATTGGATACAAAATTTCCTTAAAATCGATCCAGCCGTTCTCTAGATATAAATAGCTTGATTCTCAACCATTATGACCCAAAATGACCCAATAATCGAATTTTCTCGAACATGTGACCTAGCCCAATGGTCTTCTCGTGCCCGAAAATGGTAAAATCCAAATTTTTGCGAAAATCGTTAGAGCTGTTTTTCAGATAAAATTTACCCACACAGACACACACACACAATTTTTGCTCGCATTATAGTATAAGATTAAGATTTAAAATGACTTTAATTAAAACAGAATTAGGAAAGAATTTGGGAATTTTAATAAATAAAGGAAGAAAATACATGCAGTTTTAAAAATAAATTTTTAGCTTTAAAATATTTCCAAACAATTTTAATTATTAATTTGAGTAACTTATAAATATTCAGAAAATAAATGTCTCAATTCAGTTTGCTTAACTAATTAAACCTGTTGGTCAGGGTAAGAAACTTGATATTTTTCAAGTCATCTGCGGCTGGTTTCTTATCTGTATATGTAATGTAAGATTAACAAGGTAACCATTTTTGGTGCTATTCGCACCTAGCATCAAGACCTAGTGAATTTTGTAGCCGTATACATAAAAGTAAGAGAACCTTTAAAACCTCTTTGTTAAAATCATATTTTATGTATTTTCTTTTAGGTAGCTTTCATTACAAAAAGTAAAAAGCTACCTATTGCAGCCGTCCGGAGGAAAGCACTTCCGGAAACTTTTGGTATATTTTCACCGATCATGACCCCCAGACCCCAAAACCACCCTCCGTTCAAATGTTGACATATATATATATATATATATAACCATATATATATATATATATATATCTGATTTTTGTCATGCGATAACTGACGTATTTATGAACCGATTTGAATGAAACTTGGTATGTACATAGTACATACAAATGTCTCGACCGAGTTCGTTGGTCAGCATCATCCGCCATTTTGTTTCAAAATGGCGGCCATTTTAAATTTTTTAAAATAATTTAAAATTTAAAATCAAATGCGAAAAAATTAAAAGTTGAAAAATATTTTTCTTTTACGTGTTAGAACTTAAAACAAAGATTCCAGAACATTTTTTGTTTTGTCTATATCTTAAAAAATTATTGAGTTATAGCACTTTGAATTTTTCTTATGGCTGACATTTTGAAACGATCTGAATTTTGTCACGTAATAACACGCGTATTTATGAACCGATTTCAATGAAACTTGGTATGTACATAGTACATACAAATGTCTCGACCGAGTTCGTTGGCCAGCATCATCCGCCATTTTGTTTAAAAATGGTGGCCATTTTAAAAAATTTAAAAAATTTAAAATTTAAAATTAAATTCGAAAAAAGCAAAATTGGAAATATATTTTTCTTTTACGTGTTAGAACTTAAAACAACGATTCCAGAACACTTTTTATTTTGTCTATATCCTACAAAATGATTGAGTTATAGCACTTTGAATTTTTCTTATGGCTGACATTTTGAAACGATCTGATTTTTGTCACGTGATAACACGCGTATTTATGAACCGATTTCAATGAAACTTGGTATGTGCATAGTACATACAAATGTCTCGACCGAGTTCGTTGGCCAGCATCATCCACCATTTTGTTTCGAAATGGTGGCCATTTTAAAAATTTTTAAAAATTTAAAAATTAAAATTAAATGCGAAAAAATTAAAAGTTGAAAAATATTTTTCTTTTACATGTTAAAACTTAAAACGACGATTCCAGAACACTTTTTACTTTGTCTATATCTTAAAAAATGATTGAGTTATAGCACTTTGAATTTTGCTTATGGCTGACATTTTGAAACGGTCTGATCTGAATGATCCACCATGTTGCTTTAAAATGGCATACACTTTATGATATCGTGGAATTTGGTGACTCTCTAAATCGCTTAAAATAAAACCAGGTTGAATAAAAGATGACTACTTTCTAAAAATTCCTATTAATATTCAGTCTTGACAAAAACTAGTATTCAATCTTATAAAATCACTAATTTTATAAGATTATTTCCACTAATTTGAGCTTAGTACTTTTGAACAATGTAACTTACTTTAAAATAAATAAATAAATATATAAGTATATGAAAGCTACCTCTTCCTCCCGGCATTGCCGGAAGGACTTTTTAATTTTTATTATTGGATTTGTATTTGTTTATTTTACGCCAGAAGTGAATTCAGCCGCCAGATATGGCACTAATTTTCGCCTGCTTTATCCCTTTAGTGCAGCACGTCCCAACCTTTTTTCTTCCACATAAACTTTTCTCAGGATTTTCATTTAGGAATACCCCCATTTCTAATGAATATTTCCCACTTCCTTCCTCCACTCAATTAAATCACGAAATTTGCTGTTTTTCATAAGTTATCGTCTTATCACAACTATATTATTAATCCATAACAATTCCATTGTCATTTCTAACAATTTTATAACTTTAGTAAATATTTTTGTGATAGCCACTACTACAGGTATTATTTCCACGTATCCCCAGCAGGCCCGCCAAGTACCCCAGTTGAGAACCGCTGTTCTAGTGTCTAGCATATGTACAGTACTTATTAGAACTAAATCAGATACCGATTTGTTTGATAATAGCATAAGAAACAATAATTAGTATTTTTCTTCTTCTTTTTCTTTTTTTTTTTTTTTTCCTGCAGACGATAAATATAGAAATAGTAGATATATTCACTCCTGGACAAAATTATAAACTCAAAAAATTTTTTAATTTGTTTATATCATAATATAAATAAACTTAGGTTTACATTAATAAAATAATGATGAATATTCATAATAAGACATCTAAATTTAACATAACTTATTTAAATTACTTACCCCACATTATTTATAAGAAAATACAGATCTTAAAAAAATAGAATTATGTGAGACCTGGACAAAAATATAAACTCAAAGTTATAAATATCTATATTCTGGTACATTTGAGATAAATAAATGCAATTTATTATAAAACACTAATAAATAAAATCATTATGGATCAATATATTTCAATATATTAATACATGTTTTATTTTTTGTCATAAAATAACATTATGTGAGACCTGGACAAAATTATAAACTCAAAGTTTTGAATTTCCATACTCTGATTATGGCCCAGATAGCATAAGATACTACTGGTACGATATCGAACATGAAGAACGGCATAGCTTTAGTTGAAACTTTGGTGGAATATCCGTGATGGTGTGGGCAAGGTTTTTTCTCAGAATGGCAAAACTGCACTAGCTTTTCTTAATAAAAAAGAAAAGGCAGAAGACAACCAGTTAATGCTAGAAGATAATGTTTTGGCATATGACTTTTGATCACTGGAGTAGAGTGTTGCAGCATGGTAATGCAGTAATGGACTTTGAAAAACGTACAAATGACTGGCGGCAGCGCTGCCATGTAAATGTCTTGAATTGGCCAGCTCGCAGACCTGATCTAAACCCCATTGAAAATTATCGGGGTGCAATGGTTCGAATAGTCTATCGTGATGGACGTCAATATCAAAACACAAATGATTTAAAGATGGCTATACATTCAGCCTGGAACCAGTTGGAAAAACTTGTTCAATCTATGCCGAATCGCATATTCGAAGTCATCCAGAAAAATGACAGTTTAACACATTTTTGAATGTATGCGTCAATACTTTGCTCCAGGATTCAAAAGTACGTTCACTTCTTAAAATCTATAGTTTTATGTTTTCAATTTATACATATACTATATTTATATTACTCATCTTTTTTGAAAAAAAGTTATAACAATGCATTGATGTATTGAAATATAATCATCCCTAATATCATTTATTAGTTTATTTTAACAAAATGCATTTATTTATATCAAAAATACCAAAGTGTAGAAATTCATAACTTTGAGTTTATAATTTTGTCCAGATCTCACATAATGTTATTTTATGAGAAAAATTAAAATATGTATTGATGAATTGAAATGTATTGATCCATAATGACTCCATTTATTAGTTTCTTGTCACAAAATGCATTTATTCTTATCAAATGAGCCAGAATATCGAAATTCATAACTTTGAGTTTATAATTTTGTCCAGGTCTCACATAATGTTATTTTTTTTAAGTAATGTATTTTCTTATTTAAATTATTTGCTCCATTTTATTTATGAGTTATATTAAATTTAGATGTCTTATTATAAATATTCATCTTTATTTTATTAATTTAAAGCTAAGTTTATTTATATTACGATTTAAACAAATTAAAAATTTTCTGAGTTTATAATTTTGTCCAGGAGTGTATAACGACCTCAGAAGCCAAGGGGTACAAGTGACAAAATGTCGATTTGGAGTAAATTGAGTTTAAAGATAATTGATGTTAAATTGGAACATCAATAACAATTGACTAAATTGAAATAGGAAACATCTGCTTGTTGCAATCTAATCTTTGAACTCTCATTTCAATAACTGTTAAAAAAATAGAGTACAATTTTCTTTAAATGTATAATTAATCAATATTGTTTGTTTTTCGAAAAAAGTGGTTTATCTCTATAACTCCCCAAATAATAAGAAAATGACATATATTTCTTTAACTGAAATGAAAAAAGCATATTTCCAGATACCCTGTGCACTTAACTCTTTTTTTTTTCAATTTTGTCACTTATACCCCTTGGCTTCTGGGGTCCTCATATATATTCGTAAGCTTTCAAGATCATTGAAAATTATTTTTTTATGGGGAAAAAAATCAAGTCATACGGAATAAACTTTCAAATATTTAAAATAAAACGTTGCTGTATTAAATGTTGTGCCTTTTGGTAAAAGCAATCATAAATAAATTTATATTTTTATACAATTAAGAAAACTTACTGTGCTTAATTAAATCACACATTACAATTTCTAGGGGAGTCCAAACCAATGTTCACTCACATACCACAAACAGATAGGACATTTGGATAGGGTTGACGGAAAGCTCTACTTTTAAAAACAAGACAGGAAAATCATGCTTTAAGCATAGATTATGAAGCACTTTTCAACACTTCCTGAAATCATTAATTAACAAAACATCGTTGTCTAGAGAAAAAAAAGGTGTTACTGTCTATAGCCAAACATGTATTCCAATACTTTAAAACATCCATGTATTTTATATGTCAGTTGATGTATACATATATACTATTTAATAAGTAAATTTAGTCTTGCAAGAAAACGCATTACTTGTTGAAAATTTTCTTTCAGCAATTTATACTAATAGATGGAAACATATTTTAATACTTTTGTTCAGCCCTGTGGTTTATCTAGTACCTTTATTACCTGAAAGTATTTTGCTAAAATTTACTTCATATAAAAATACTCTTTAAACTAATTATCTTTACATAAACTACTTAAAACACATTTCCAGAAATTACCATCCACAGACGATTCTGTATCCAGTTGTTTGTGTGACCCTGTATATCATTTAGTCTACATTCTACAAACATTTCTTAGTAAACTGTATGCATTTCAATATAAAAATACATCACTTATTTAAAAACCACACTTAAGTAAATTACGCTTATATTCAGTAACCTTTCCGAGCTTTTTCGTGTAACCATGTATATCTAAATTGTGTAAATATTAGCATTTATATACACCATATAATGTACATATACTTAGTGAAACCTAAAAGCGTGTATTACAATTGAAAACGCATTTCATCCATCCAACAGCCCACATCTATAATATGCAGTACTTCGAATAGAATACACTGTTTGAAATATTTTGCGTGTCCCTATAAATACTATGAACTTCGTATTATCCATAAAATAACTCATATTAAGCCTCAGCGACGTATATCAATTTGATTACAAATGAAATCGTTTATCATAATTAAAATATTTCGCAAACAATTTCCCCCTTTATTATTATGTAATGAAATTATTTTGTGTGGCCCTGTAAATGAATAATAACTATTCTTTTCCCAGCATACTTTACAGAATACATATTTTAATGCAATTTGTTGATGCATATAAATTTGAATTTGTTTTATCTGGTGAAACATCTTTAAAATTCATTTGAAACGATTTTCCCCATATGCTGTAATATAACGGAAAGCTTTTGACTGAGCCTGTAAATAAACTAATCAAGGTAGAAACTATTTTTTCAAAAGGGCTCGTGCTAGGGCAAATGTCAATAACGTCCAAAAATTTCAGGGCAATCCGAGCATATTTACGAGAGTTAGAGCGCGGCCAGTCGGCCAGACAAATCGAAAGCATAAGCGCTTTCCAACTTTGTTTGAAAGTACTAAAAACGCCAGTATATTTTTAAATATTTTTCTTAAAAAAAACAGAAAAAAAAAAAATCTGTCACTATAAGTGATTTTGAAAATTACATTTTCAGAAAGTTATGCTCCTTTAAAATTAAAAAATATGATTAAAATATTATTAAAATACAAATTTTATCGATTCTCTAATTTCCTAATGTGCGGTTTTAAAATTGGCCAGATTTCAAACATAGGTGCGAAATATGGTTCCCTTGTAAGGTAATTTTGTCATATGTGTGAGAAGTATAAAATTACTCGTGATTCGTATATGAGTGGGTGAATATGGTATATGGTCGAATATTCATTACCTTAAATTATAATAAATTAAGATGCATTTTTAAATTTGTATTTCAGAAGGTAGATTCATGCTATTTAAACTATATATATATACAGGGTGATTCCAAATTTTTTTACAATAAAAGAGGGGTGATAGTACACATCAAGACAAACAATACTAAATAGGAGACCAAGGTTCCCAAACGTTTTCCAAAGGAGATAGCTGCCATTAAAGTTTAGGGACCAAACTTTCAAATAAATATAAAAAACGGAAAAATCGGTCGATTGATTTGCGGTTTTCATTAAAATTATTCTTTATGTCGGCATTTTCTTGAAATTAAATTATAAAGATAAATTTCAAAAAATGCCGATAGAGGGCGCTTTAGACTTTGGAGTAACGAAAAACTATTTTTTGCCGTTATTTTTTGCATCTCATTAAATGTTTTCGGAAGCTTAGACTTAAACTTAAATTTTGAGCTCAAAATCTGAATAGTTGGGAGTAGTTAAGTAGCACAAACTGAACTGTGTTTAAGGGGGGGGGGGGGTGTTCAAATTTAAAATAATTATAGAAAATGGAAAATTTTGTCGATTCGTTTGCGGTTTAAAATAAAACTAATCTTTATGTCAGTATCTTCTTAAAAATAAATTTTAAAGATAAATTTTAAAAAATTCCATTAGAGGGCGCCTTAAACTTCAGAGTAACCAACAATTAATTTTAACTATTATTTTTTTGTTCTAATTAAATGCTTGCAAAAACTTATTAAATGTTTTCGGAAGCTAAGATTTATACTTAAATTTTGAGCTCAAAATCTGAATAATTAGGAGTAGTTAAGTAGCACAAATTGAAGTGTCTTCAGGAGTTGAAATTTAACCCTCCCTCCTCCTCGAACACAATTCAATTTTTCGCTACTTAAACACTCCCAACGATTGAGAATTTAAGCCTAAAATTTAAGTTTATGCATTTGAAAACATTTAATGAGATTAAAAAAATAACAGTTAAAAATAGTTGTACGCTACTCCAAAGTTTAAGGCGCCATCTATCGGGATTTTGTGAAAATTGTCTTTAAAATTTATTTTTAAGAAAATGCTCATTTAAAAATAAGTTTTAGCAAAAACCGCAAACGAATCGACCAATTTTTCCGTTTTTTATAATCATTTGAAATTTGAACCCTCTGAACACAGTTCAGTTTGTTTACTTAACCACTCCCAACTATTCAGATTTTGAGCTCAAAATTTAAGTTTAAGTCTAAGCTTACGAAAGCATTTAATAAGATGCAAAAAATAACGCCAAAAAAGAGTTGTTCGTTACTCCAAAGTCTAAAGCGCCCTCTATCGACATTTTTTGAAATTTATCTTTATAATTTATTTTTAAGAAAATACCGACATAAAGAATAGTTTTGGTGAAAACCGCAAATCAATGAACCAATTTTTCCGTTTTTTTTTTTTTTTTTTTTTTTTTATAAAATTTGAAATTTGAACCCTCTGAACACAGTTCAGTTTGTGCTACTTAACCACTCCCACTTTCTGATTTTGAGCTCAAAATTTAAGTTTGAGTCTAAGCTTACGAAAACATTTAATGAGATGCAAAAAATACCGGCAAAAAATAGTTGTTCGTTACTCCAAAGTCTAAAGCGCCCTCTATCGGCATTTTTTGAAATTTATCTTTATTATTTAATTTTAAGAAAATGCCGACATAAAGAATAATTTTAGTGAAAACCGCAAATCAAACGAGCGATTTTCCCGTTTTTTATGTTTATTTGAAATTTTGGTCCCTAAACTTTAATGACGGCTATTTCCTTTGGAAAACGTTTGGGACCCTTGGTCTCCTATTTAATATTGTTTGTCTTGATGTGTACTATCACCCCTCTGTTATTGTAAAAAAAATTGGAATCACCCTGTATATATATAATTTAACTTACTTCATAAAAAGATTAAAAGGTTGTGCCTCCAACTAATTTATGGTATACTAGCTGACCCGCCCGGCGTTGCCCGGGTCCGTTATAATAATGTTAAACGAACTTGAAATTTTTATGATTTTATCTTCAACTCAAAATATGTGTTAATACACTGTTAAGAATTTGACCCTTTTGCTGCATCGTCACTCCACCGCTTTTATAGAAAATGATTACTTCAGCCTATTTTGGAGCATTGTCATAGGTCAAAAGAGATATATTCTATAAAAGCGGGGGAGTGATGATACAGCAAAAGGGTCAAATTTTTTACATTGTACATTATATTAAATACGTGCCCCCTGACTGTGTCAAAAATTGGTTTTTAAAAAAAACTAATATTTAGCTGCAAAAATACCTAAAATGACTGCAATGGGAAACGCAGGAGGGAATATGTGTCCAACGATTTCGTGTTGATATTTATCCTTAAAATTACTGTTAAGTGACTTAACTAAATACTTTTTTCACATAGTTATCCCAAGTGAAATATTTTGAATTTCAAACTAATTAAATATCGCTCTTAAATCTGACTATACCGTGAATGAAATCGATTCTCGATGATTCGCTAAAAGGTTAGTATATAATATTATAAATTCAGAGCCATTTTACAAAAATAGGTGTATATTTTTTATCAAACATGCGTAATGTTCATTCTATGAACAAAATCCTAACCGTAACCTAATTGTATCGAAGTCATAACTTGTCTGTAACTTAGCTGTATCTTAACAGTAACCTAACTGCAAGTTAAATATACCATAAATGTAACTTGGCCGTCACCTAATCATAACCTACCCATAATCTAACCACAACCTAACCGCAACTTAACCTTAACCTAACTGTAACTTAACCATGACCTAACTGTAACCTAACCGGAAAATAAAATAACAAAAGGGTCACCGGAACGTAATTGCAACCTAACTGTTATCTAACCGTAACCAAGTTCTAATTTAACATTAACTATAAACGAAATATTTTAACCATCTCGCGCTAAGTACTTAGTTTCACTTTCCATCGCTACGGAGCGCATTATGTTTTGTAGAACATCCGAATTTTAGGCTCGGATTGGATTCATGTTCATGGAAATTATTTTGTCTTCTTCGGATACGGTTATGATTGTTTGGAATATTTGTGCTCAGATTAGATTCGATTCAATTCAGATTTCGTGGGGTTTTTTTTTTCCTTTCAAATGGGATTTTTAAGTTCGGGTCGGGTTGTACTTATATGGAAATTATTTTACCTAGTTCCAATGAGGTTATACTTCACTGAAATATTTTTGTTAGGTTCAGATTATGTTTGGTTCAAATTTCGGGATTTTTTTTCTTTTTTTTTACAAATTTTTTGGTTTGGAATGGGGATTATATCCATGGAAATTATATTGTCTTGTTCGTATCTGGTTATAGTTATTTGGACTATTTTCGTCGGATTCAGATTTGGTTCGATTCAGATTTCAGGTATTTTTTTTAAATTGATTTTTAAGGTTCTGGTTGGATTCATGTCCAGGGAAATTATTTTGTCTTGCTCGGATCGGGTTTTGGTTCTTTGGAATATTTTTTTCGGGTTCAGATGTCGTTCAATTCAGATTTCGGCTTTTTAATGGAATTTTTAGGTTCAGGTTGGGTTGCGCATCAACGGAAATTATTCTGCATTGTTCGAATAAGGATATGCTTCTCTGGAATATTTTTGTCAGATTCAGATTTAGTTCATTTTTTAGGTTCGGATTGGGTTCATGTTCATGGAAATTTTTTTGTCTTGTTCAGGTCCGGGTATGGTTCTGTGGAATATTTTTGTCGATTCAAATTTCAGGTATTTTTTTCAAATGGAATTTTAGGTTCCGATCGGTTTCATGTCCACGAAAATTATTTTCTCTTATTCGAATCCGGTTATGGTTCTTTCGAATATTTTGATCGGATTCAGATGTAGTTTGCATAAAACTTCAGGCTTTTTCTTCAAATGGAATTTTTTAGGTTCGAGTCAGGTTTATGCTCATGGAAGTTTTTTTGTCTTGCTCTTATCAGGTTATAGTTCTTTGGAATATTTTTATCGATTTCAGGTTTCGTTCTGGTCATTTTTGGGGTTTTTTCAGTGAAAAATTTTAGGTTTCGGGTCGGGTTGCATATACACGAACATTATTTTTCTTTGATCGAATTGGGGTATGCTTCATTTGAATATTTTTGTGGGATTCAGATTTGATTCGGGTCAAATATCAAATCCATAGTTTTTTTTTTTTTTTTTTTTCAAATGGAATTTTTAGGTTCGGGTCGCGTTTATGCTCATGAAATTTTTGTTTTGCTTGGCTCGGAGTATAGTCTGTTTTTTTCTGGTTGGGATCGGGTTATGTGTTAATACGCCTAAACATTATGTTTTGCTACTATTCTTTTAGTGACTATTTTTTATGTATAATTTATTTTGCTATTTGATAATTTATTACTGTGTATGAATCGTCTGCCTATTCGAACAATTGTACGTCAAAGAGCCATTTCATTTTTGTTTTAAAAACAAATTAAAGTCTTAATAAAATTTTAACTTAAATAAATGCATTCAAATTTAATCAATGATTTAAAAAAACCGCTAAAAAAGCCTCATATATACATATACATATATTAACTGCACCATAGCCAACCACAAATACATTCTAATGTACGAAGTACCAACGATCTGACGTAATAGCTATGTTCAAAAATCCTAAGTTAAACTGACATTTTGCCAGTCTATGAATTTTAAAGGTCTTTGGGAAAAAAACAGTCACTTTTGAAATGTCAAAATCTCAAATTGGTTTCTTTTTTAGAGTAAAAAGAAATTAATAGAGTGGAGATATTATCTCTGGAGATGATGCTTAAGATCTAACCCTACATTAAGTCCAATTAAGTACCAACAAAAGCACGTGCTTTGACATGCCTATCAATTGGCGAAATTTTAAAGTGAAGGGCCAAAATCACAGTCAAGTGAAATCCAGCCACCCCATTGGTCGTGTGGTAAGGGTGAAAATCACGAACTTGTTTCTCCATTTGAAAAAGGTGAGGGGGAAAGTATTTTTTAAGCGATTGTTACCGTCTGTTCTTATTTAAGATAAACCATCGAAATTAACTCAATTAAGATATTTTGATGCCATTTTATAAAATGAGATTGAAAAATTTAGATTTTAAATGAAAAGAGATAAGATTTACTTCAAAACTGCCGCTACGATTTTTTCTCGGAAAAAGGAGTATGACAACATTTACCCAACTGCTAAGAGATTGTTCCCTGAAAAGGACGCGGCTCAATGACCAATGAGGTGTTTGGATTTCACCGGACTGTGACTTTGGCCCTCCATTTTAAAATTTCGCTATCAATTGAAACAGGTTTAAACCTGTATTTTTTTTTCTCTCGTTTTTAAAAAAAGAACTAATTTATCGCTTCACTGGTAAAAATTTATTAATTATTTTATCATATGTGTTTTAAATATCAATATAGAAAATTATTTTAACGTTTTGCTTGAAAATATAACATTATTTTGTTAGTACATTAAAATCGTCTGCAGTCAGAAATTTATATTTTAGATTAATATTTATTACTTAAATTTTCATACATGATTTTAAAAGAATGTTTTCATCATTATATTTTAAATATTTATTTACATGCAATTATTAAGTCATAAACATTTTTCATCTACGTTATAAAGTATTGAAAATTACATTAATGAAGGAAACTTTTAGTTATACAATTTTTAATTCGTATCAAATGTTTTCAATATCCTATTTAATTTTAATTTGATATTTAATTATTGCTAATTTTCCAATTTCCTTCATTTTAAAAGCGAATATTTATTCTAATAAATAATAATAGAACTAAGACCATTTTAAAAATTTGCTATTTCCTCTTGAAATATGCTTCAACTGTAATTCATTTCTTTCAATTCGTCTTATAATACAAAATCTCTTCCACGTCCTTTTGTTTGCCACATTAAATTTGAGCGATAAATGGTTTCATATCGCAAACCTTTTTTGAGCTTACTTCTCCTCCACTTATCTTATTCCTCCATGGGTTTCTTTAATTCTGTCTCAGCTTTCTTATTACTTCTGCGAAAATTTTTACACAACCAGCCAACCGTAAACAAATGAAAGAGAAAAAAATTGGGAAAAAGATGATTTTTTATGAGAGTGACCTCTTGATTTTAATTAATTACTCAGTTAATAATTGGAATTTTGAAATTCTGAAGCTCAGGTGCATCAGGAGAGATATTGGGCTACTCTCAAAAAAATTTTGAGCTTTGTACGTGCTGTAGATTTTGCTAGCCATCGCAGACACACACACAGACACACACACAGACAGAGCGTTTTGTTCTTTTATTAGTATAGATCACAATAAAAATAGTTGATCTATACGAAGGGTTCTCAAATTATGGTAAGCATACCAGTACTAGTACGTAAAGCTGCATTTACTGGTACGCGAAACTTTGATATTGGTTGAACTTGCATACCCCCTAAATAAAAGAAAAGTTTTCTTCTTTACTATATTGTACGTGTGTATATTACTTATTTCAACGACCTTCGACCTAGCATTAATAAGTATTTTAGTTTCAGAAGGTATGTGAATTTCTTATGTTATTTATTCGATTATTAAATTTCGCGCTATTTACATGTTTATATGTATCAATTTGCGCAAATATGCCATTAGTTTTTTCTTTCTACTAAAACATTATATTTTGATTATGTACATTCGTGGAAAAGTTACTGGTACTAAACGATTGGAAATAAAGTTTAGATTTAAATGATGCATATAAAATTCGCTTAGAGGAGTGGCATCTTACATATTAAAACTAATCATAATTTTTTTTTTTTTTTTTTTTTCAAAAGCAGTACCCGATTTTGATTGCGTAAATGAACTTTACACCCTTCAACTAGCTTAAAAACAAATTTTCATGCATTTCGTACGATAAATTTCCGAGAAATTAAGTATTTCAAAACAAGCATAATTAGGGGTTGTATTCAAACTGAAGTTTGGTACCGGACTGTTGCCCGAGGGAGCCCCCTTCTTTATCAAGGCATGTTGGACATGCAGGTATTGTAGACTGCAGATTAGGACTATTGTAGATTACAGGATAGTATAACAAGTTTCAAATTATCTAATCATTTTCTATTGTAGACGGCTGTTTATACCATCTTTTTGCCGTTTTTAAAGCATAATTTGAAAATTACTTTGAAGAAAAATTTGAAATTTTGTATGTCTATAAAGCAGGACTGAATAAATCTAAACCCACTAAAAAAATTGTAGTTTGCATTTCCTAATTTTTTCGAATATTAACTTCCTAATTCATACTATAAAATTATAAAAATTGCAAATTCAACGTACTTATGTTTGGGTATTTTAATATTATGGCTGCATAAAAAATTAGCACATTAAGAGCATAATTTCAGGCGATATTAAAAAAATATGTATGAAAATGTAATTTAACATTAGAAGCACTAAATTTTGAGTGTTTATAATTTAAAAACTTATCATTCAAATTACTTGAAATATACAGTTTAGACATCGTTTGAATCGAAATTTGAAATATCTTGTTAAAATTGGGTATTGCTATAGAAAAAAATGATTTGCTGAGGAATTTGTAGGGGTATATATATACATACATATATATATATTATTATTATTATTATTATTTCACGATTGGACTGTACGTATTCGTAGATACGTGCTAACTGTGTTTTTTTAAGTTAATCATAGTCTAGAATTGGCAAATGAAAGATTCATTAGCATAAAAAAGTATGTCCCCACCTCTTCGATTTGTCAACATTTGTAGAGGTTAAGGAGCGGTAAGCCTTTAAAAGGAATGTTCTATGGACGAGGTCAATGCGGTTACTTATATAACAGACTGGTTACTGATCAAATTCTTTGGGAGAATAGTGCTTCTTGATTGCACCTGCAATTAAGAAGCATTGCAAAATAAAAAGTAAGAAAAAATGTGTTAAAAAAAAATGAAAGGTGGACTCATGTTTATGGCCTACTCTCACGTTACACAGATAACTTCGTTGTCGATATGTTAAATATTCTGCGAGCTAAATTATGGCCTACTTTTAATACATAATTTGAATTTCTCCACATAAACTTAAAAAAATTAATACTAATTACAATAGCATTATCATTTAATTTATAATTGCAATTCAATAATATTAATACAAATTATAATTATAAAATAGTTATAAATATTATAATTATTGCGACTTTGATAGTCGAAATATAAGATGAAGATTTTATGCGCATGCATTATGCGCATTTCTAAAAGTTTTGTTCCACTTTCTAATGTATACATAAAAGTATATGGGTTTCTTTCGTTTAGTACGATTAAAAAAAAGGATAATTTCATTTGCCATAGCAAGATTTTTTTTTAAAGCTTCCTCAATTAATAGGAGAAAAATTAAATTAGCACGCAAAGCATAAAATGGGTGATTTTTCATAATTTTTATTTATTTTTTTATTTGTATACTAGATAGACAGAATATAAAATAAAAAGGTACAGTACATCTCTCGAAGTTCTGCAACCATTATTAATGTACACAAAACAGTATATTGATTTCCCTCTTTCAGTACCGTTTCAACAAATACTATTTTCAACTGGCACAATAAGCTTCTTTTTGAAGCTTCCTCAACCATTGGAAGAAATATTCAATTAGTACGCAAAGCGTGAAATTGGTGATTCTTTTACTGTTACTATTTATTTATTTAATTGTTTAGTAGATAGCCAGCATTAAGTTGATGAAAATGTTTACACCATTTGCAATTTCATGCAGATGATGTGGTATGTGTGATTTATAAATTTTAAACAAATAGATAAAACAAGTAAGAAAAATCATGCGTTAAGCATAGATTAGAAGCACTTTCCAACACTTAATAAAATCTTTAACAAAACTTTGTTATTTAAGGAAATAATAGTGTATAGCCAAATGTACCCAAATATGTATTCCAGTACTTTTGAACAGCCCTGTATTTCATATGTCAGTTGATATAATGGGAAAATTTAGTTTAGCAAGAAAATACCCAGTAGCTTGAAATTTCTTTTTCAGCAATTCATACTATTAGATGGAAACATACTTGAATACTTTTGTTCAGCCCTGTAGTTTACATTGTACCTATATTACACATCAGCATTAGGCTAAAATTTATTGTAAACTAAAACAATTTTAAAAGAACTGAAATCACATTCTCATAAATCATCATTCATAAGCGTCCATGTACCGAATTCTTTGCGTGTCCCTGTATACCCTTTTATCTATATTCTGCAAACATTTCTCAGTAAATTGAGTGAAGCTCAGCGTAAAAATGCATAGCTTATTTAAGAACCACGTTTAAATAATTTACGCTTATATTCAGTAACGTTGGTGAGCTCTTTTGGGTAGCCCTGTATATCCACTATAACATTTATACACACCATATAATGTGCATATATTTAGCGAAATATAAACGCGCATATCATAATTAAAATGCATTTCATTCCTCCATCAGCTTTCATCGGACACATATACGGTACTTTGGAAAGAATATACTATTTGAAATCTTTTGTATGGCCCTGTAAATGCTATGTACTTCATATTATGCAAGACAGTAGCATATAATTTATATTAAGCATCAGTGACATATATCAATTTTATTATACATGAAAAAGTTTAATATATTTAAAATATGTCACACACAATTCCCCCTTTTACCATTATCTAATGGAATTCTTTTGTGTGGCCCTGTAAATGAATAATAGCTACATGTTCACCTTATATTTTATAGAATGCATATTTTAATATGTTTGACAGGGTATAACATCTTTAAAAATCCTTTGAAACGATTTTTCCCCATAGGCCGTAATGTAATGTGAAACTTTTGATTCGCCCTGTAGATAAACTAATTATGGTAGAAACTTCATTTTCGATAGGACTTGTGCTAGGATAAACGCCAGTAACGTCCTAAAATTTCATGGCAATCCGAGTATATTAACGATTTTTCCCCATGGACCGTAATGTAATGGGAAAGTTTTGATTCTTTCTGTAGATAAACTAATCACTAATCACTAATTGCTCAAAAAGGACAAATAAATGCAAGTTTTGGTGTAGTTTTGATTTTTGGTTCCCGTTATGTTTTTTGGGTCGCTGAATACGAATCTGGCATTATCCAACAAAATTTCTCCCCGGAAACACGTTTCTTTTGGCAAAAACGTGCAAAAAACGTGGCTTTTTTTCGTTTTTTTTTTTTTAAATAACTACAAAATTACGCATTTTACATCAAAGTCATAAATACATAAATTAAAGAGCACAAAATCTCCTACATTTTATGAATTTAAAGTTTTTTCTCTGATCAATGGTTTAGCTGTGACAGTGCCGCAAAAATGGGTGTGAAAAGCAAAAAATTCTGAAAACGTGAATTACAGCACCGTACGTCAATGAAACATGAAAAACAACCATTTTACGCAAATTTTCCTCACTTAATAATATTAAATATATTATTACTGACTATATTTTATTAATCTGATGTTCATTGTTTCTTTCATAACTAAAAAATAAATAAAAATGAGCATATCTGTGATCAAAAACTTCATTTCCTATTACAAAATAATAATAGTAATAATTTCTTAATGTGACTTTTAAATAATGTAAATAAAATAACTAAAACAGGCTTTAACATATAAAGCTGACACGGATTCCAGTTTTTAAAGTTCTCGAAGTTCAAAATGTGGGTGTGAAAATCAAAATATCCAGAAAATAAGAATTATGGCACTGTACATAGATTTAACATGAAAACTCACCATTTTTTGCAAAGATTGACTTTATATGATACTGAAAATATTATGATCGACTATATTTTACAATGAAGTTGCTAGCAATAAAAACGACGATTCATTATGAATTATTATTTAATTATAAATAATTATGTACACTAGTAAATACATTTACTTAAAAAATAAAGTACTATTTCCGGTTTCTTTTATTTGAAGGTCCCTGCTTTTCACCGACATCTACAAAATAGAAAATAGACAAATGGAATTAGTGGATGTTTTTATAAATATCAATATTATAAATAAAAGTTTCTTTTAATAGTAAATATTTGATACCTTGCGGCATGACTATTTCCCCTTCCATTGGGTCCTCTGATTCGTTGTGTGGGCAATCCATTTCCAGATCGGCTTCAAAGTCTAGCTCATCCTATTCGTTTTGACACACAACTGCGATGTTGTTGCAGCTTCCCGAAGCAAATCTTCTATCTGATATCTTCGCAAATAAATTTTGCTGCTGCTTCAACCACTCGCAGCCTCTCGTCTCGATCAGATTTACATGTTTGCTGATACCATGCATTAGTCAGTACTTTCCCGCCTATATTCTTGAAACACACAATATTTTTTTTTATTATTCTTTGTGATCAGTATGTCGTCCCCATATCTCTCAATGAGGTTAAACTTTACAGTTCTCATGTCAGGTTGATAACTTCTTGTAACCTGTTTCATTAGCTCTTCCATGGAGAATTGGCACTCGTCATCATGATTTTCAAGATAATCGTATATACTTTGCATTGCTCTGTCGATTGCCTCGTCAAATGGACCGCGTTTCTTCTGTTCTTGGACCTTCGGCCTTCCATAAATGTACACTGCTCGACATTGAAAATGCAACACCAAGAAGGAGTGGTCAGAAATTTATGCAAATTTCAGAGTAGGCGCATGTCCCTGAGTTATGCAAATAATGTGAAATGCGTAGGTCTCCGACGCACGTGATGTAAGATATAAGGGAAGAAACTTGTAGAATGGGCAATATTCGTGTCGCTATTTCTGCCAGACGAATTATCGAAGAAATTTTGTTTTTGTCTCGGAGGATACATGTATAGAAGAGAATGTCAGGCCGCCGTCAACGAAGGCACTTCCAGCAGATAGACGATTTTACGAGAGATATGGTGATGGGACTGAGAAGGGGGGGTTGGTCTGTAGGTCAAATCGCAGCTGATACCCACATGGATGCGAGCACGGTGCATCAGCTATAGCGAACATGGTTGGAACAAGGAAATGTGGCGAGATTGAGGGGTGCAGGTGCAGCCAGAGTGACGTCAGCACGCGTGGATCGACGCATCCACCGACAAGCTGTGGCGGGCCCGCAAGTCACTTGTACCTCGATTCTGCAGCATGTACAAGATACCCTGGATGTTTCCGTGTTGACCAGAACAATTTTCCGTCGATTGGTTGAACATCTCCTGCATACACGGCGTCCGTTAAGAAGACTGCCATTGACTCGACAGCATAGACGCCAACGTTTGGAATGGTGCCGGACTAGAGCGACTTGGAGGGCAGAATTTCGAAACGTTCGTTCTCAGATGAGTCACGCTTCTGTTTATCCAGTGACAATCGCCGCATACGTGTGTGGCATCTACGTGAAGACAGATCAAATCCGGCAATAACTGTGGAACGCCCCACCGCGCGACAACGTGGCACAATGGTTTGGGGCACTATTGCGTATAATTGCATGTCACCTCTAGTTCGTATTTAGGGCACTATGACGGCCCAACGATTCTTCGATAATGTACTGCGGCCAGTGGCAATCCCCTACCTTCAGAGGCAGCCTAATGCAATTTTTCAGCAGGATAACGCCCGACCACACAGTGCTCGCATGTGCCAACATGCTCTGCAAGGTATACAGATGCTTCCCTGCCCACCGTATTCTCCTGATCTGTCACCAATCGAGCATGTGTGGGATGTGATTGAACGCCGTTTTGTGGACTCTGCCCCTGCCTCGTTCATAAGATGAACTGTGGCAAATGGTTGAAAGGGAATGGAAAGCTATCCCTCAGGACACCATCCACGCTCTTATTGACTCAATGCCTAGACTTGTTTCTTCGTTCATCGCAGTTCGCGGTGGTCCTACATCCTACTAATCCGACGCCATTCTCGTTCTGTATTCTGACTATCATTTTAAAATAAAGATCACTTAATGCTCCTTGCTGTCTCTGTCTTTCCCCCAAATTTCATCACTTTCTGACCACTCCTTCTTGGTGTTGCATTTTCAATGTCGAGCAGTGTATTTAAAACATTTGATGTGGTATTGAGCATCTGCTGCGATCAAATCATTCACTGGTTGTGGTTCGATGCGCTGAATTATAGCCTGCCCATAATCATCATTGCGAGCTCTTGCTGCTTTCAGAATTGTACTTTTGAATCCCATGTGTCGCACACTGTATACAGTATTGCGTTCGCTTGGTAGATTTTTCAATGAACTCTTACGAAATGCACAGTTCACATATAAAATAATTAGTTCAAAAATTAAACTGAGGAGTTGATGATCTTAAAATTTGAGAAGTGCTATTTCTTCCCCAATCTTCTTCACATAAGCAGTAATCATCCGTTCATTTACGTATGCTTTTCTACAATTAACATCTACTGAGGTTTTCCCCTTTAGAAAAACTGCCTTTCCATTCTTTCTTTCTGTACTTGCCTTGATTAACGCAGCAATACCTCGACTAACTTTCACTGACGGCCCCTCTTCTAAAGGAGAGTCCCAAATATAACACAGCGACTTCGCGCAAAATCACTTTAGATGCTCACTATATTCACGAAGACACAAACAGTGAATTACTAAATTACAAGTAAGCAGTTGCGTATGGAAACCGAGAGGAATATGTCCTCTTGATAAGCTAGTGATCTGTGCGGCGCATATTTCTAATAGAGGTGAGATTGGTGGGGAAAGGGGAAGGGTTAGTATTCCACTGAACATGGACATGGGATGCGGGGTGGGCGCTTGACCAACGTTATTTCACACTTGCACCCTTTCAATCAATGGGGGAAGTGCAGATGGGATCAGTTAAAGCCTGTTTTCGTTATTTTATTTACATTATTTAAAAGTCAAATTAAGAAATTATTATTTTGTAGTAGCAAATGAAGATTTTGATCACAGATATGCTCATTTTTATTTATTTTTTAGTTATGAAAGCAACAATGAACATCAGATTAATAAAATATAGTCAATAATAATATATTTAATATTATTAAGTGTGGGAAATTTGCGTAAAATGGTTGTTTTTCATGTCTCATCGACGTACGTTGCTGAAATTCACGTTTTTCAGAATTTTTTGCTTTTCAAACCCATTTTTGTGGCTCACTCACGGCTAAACCATTGATCAGAGAAAAAACTTTTAATACATAAAATGTGGAAAATTTTGTGCTCTTTAATTTATGTATTGATGACTTGTAGAATGCATAATTTTGAAGTTATTTAGAAAAAACTAAAAGAACCACGTTTTTTGCACTTTTTTGCCAAAAAAACGTGTTTTCGGGGAGAAATTTTGTTGGCTAATGCCAGATTCGTATTCAGCGACCCAAAAACATAAAGGGAACCAAAAAGCAAAACTACACCAAAACTTGCATTTATTTTTTACCAAATGCCTGGACTAATGGTAGATACTTCACTTTCAATAGGATTCTTGCTAGAGTAAATCTCAATAACCTCCTAAAATTTCATGGCAATCCAAGTATATTGATTTTTTCCCATAGGCCGTAATGTAATGGGACACTTTTGATTCTCTTTGTAGATAAACTAATCAGGGTAGATACTTCATTTTCAATAGGGTTCGTACTAGGGTAAATCTCAAAAACGTCCTAAAATTTTATGGCAATCCGAGTATATTAACGATTTTTCCCCATAGGTCGTAATGTAATGGGAAACTTTTGATTCTCTCTGTAGATAAACTAATCATGGTAGAAACTTTATTTTCAATAGGGTTCGTGCTGGGGTAAACATCAATAACATATAAAAATTTCATTGCAATCCGAGTATATTTACAGGAGTTACAGCGCGGACAGACGGACAGACGGCCATCTGGACATACGGCCAGACGGCCAGACAAACCGAATGCATAAGCACTTTTCAACTTTGTTGGAAAGTGCTAAAAATGTAATTTAATAAATTACAATAACCATTTGGAAAATGATTTTTTTAAAGACTAAAATTTAAGATAGAAATAAATGCTATATTAAAAAAAAAAGCATTGTTTTTTACAATTAATCGGTTCAACATTTCATTGTTCCCTTTTCCGTGATCGCCGCTCATTTCGTAATCCGTGGGATCGATAATCAGACCTTTTTATTTATTTATTTATTTACTTTTAAAGGCGATCTCTCATACAAGTCTTCTTTGGATTCGTTTATATATATATATATATATATATATTTGATAATTTTTGTCTACCGATTTTGTAACTTTTTTGCTTTATTCTTTAACATTGCATATTTTCAATTTTTACACCATCGTATAGGGAAAAAATGTACTTTTAAATGCAATTTGTTTGAAAGCATTATCTCATTTTTTTAGATTTTTTTGTAGTTTTTATAGATTTTTGGCATCATGGCAGCACAGGGATTTCATTTCTGGACATTAAACATGGACCAATCAGAAAAGGAGTAAAATGCGGACATCACACGATTTCAGATAGCTTCAGATACCTCTATTCTCGACCGACAGAAAGAACCATTTTCTAAATGATCAAAAAAACAGTCAGGTGGAGTTATTTGCAAATCAACTATTACTAAAGCTTTAAAATTTTGAAATTAACACAAAACAAGAAAGTAAAACCATAGAAAGCATAGATTATGAAACACTTTCCAACACTTCCAGATTACTTTAACAAAGAAATAAATTTCTACATTTACTATGTTAAAGAAGATACTTACAAGGAAGGTCTCCATTGGGGGCATACTCAGAATTTTTTGAAAAAAATACGAATTAAACTACTCATGTAGATAATAAAGGATCAGTGAAAATTAGCGGCGGAATTACATTATTAGATATGTAAAAAAATAAAATAGTTTGGAATAATTGGCGTGAAAAGCTGAAAGCGACGCGGGATTTGGCAAGCAGTGCATTTCCTCGCCAAAAGCAGACGATTTTAACGAATCTGAAAATTGATTTTAATTGACTTCACTGTTAAAAATCTGCAGCATTTACTGCAACGTCACTCCACTACTTTCATAGAATATCTCTCTTCTGACCAATGAGAATGCTCCATAGCACGGCGAATTGACCGTGTCATACACTGTTAAAAATCTGCTGCATTTTGTTGCAACGCACTCCACTGCTTGTATATAATATCTCTATTTCAACCAATGAGAAAGCTCCATTTCACGGCCAAGTAACCGTTTTCTATACAAGCAAGGGAATACGTTGCAACAAAATGCAGCAGATTTTAACAGTCTATTTTTCAATTTGGAACAATTTTAATCAATTTAAATTGTGTTTTAAATGATAAAATATATTAATTTCATTTTGTTATAAGTACATATAAACGTATATGACAAAATTACACTTAAAGTAAAGTAAAAATGCAAAACTAAAATTACTTAAACTAAACTTATTTAAATAAATTGAACATAGAAAGTTTTTTCTTTAAAAAGTATTCGAAGCGTAAGAGCGTATTTTTCAAAATTTCGTTTTTTCGCCAACCGGAGATAAACCGCCAAATAAACGAAATTTTTATTATTTTTTTACGGACGTTATAAGGAGGTTCCGCCGAAATTTTTTTTATAAACATATATAACTATATGAGAAGAACATTCTGTAATTTTTTCAGATTTTTCTGAGTATGCCCGTATGGAGACCTTCCTTGTTAGTAAACATTTTAGAAAACGCATAACGTATTTGAAAAGCAGATTTCAACAATTACCGGGCATAGACGGAAACGCATTTCACTTCTTTTTTTATGCTTTGAATATTATCTAGAGATTTGTATTTAATTTACATAATATACTAAAATTTAATATCGTTAGATAATGCTGTTCAAGTATTAACAGCTATTTTTATCAGTCGATTTAAACGTACTTGTATTTATTTGTACAACCCTGTAATATTGCCAAAATGTATTCATAAATTTTACAATTAACTTGAAATTTAATTTAGGCAAAAACGTGCTTAAAACAATTGAAATCAAACATCCAGAAATTATCATCGGTAGGAAGCCATATATCCAATTTTTTGCACAGCCCTGTATCGGATTTTATTTACATTCTACAAACATGTCTTAGTATCTTAAATGCAGTTGAGCTAGAAAATGCATAATTCAAACTAAAAAAACGGCCCCACCAGTGGCCGAGAGGGTCTGACCTCTCAACTGGTAGGCGGATGGTGCTGGGTTCGAACCAATCGCGGCCGTCGGCCTAACCGTTCGAAGTTTTTGTGGTTTTCTTCGAACCTTGCGTAAATACGGGTTAGGTTCCCTTAGAAAGACCCCCACGAAGGGCATCCCTCCCCATAGGGCCTATATCCCATAGCGTAGATAATCGGCCGACACAAAAAAATACAAACTTAAAAACACGTTTAATAAATCCAAATTCGTGCTCTGCAATGATTAGGAATTCTTTTGAGCAGCCTTGTAAATTCTGTCTATAGAATTTATACACACCACATTCTATGCAAAAATTTAGTTAAAAACGCAAAAATTTGAAAACACACTTTCAGCAGTCATTCCTCCTAAAAGCGGGAGCCCCAAGAAAAACGATCCGAAGTCGACACGTGTTGATCCAAAGGAGGTCGGTCGCTGATACATACTAGAACACTGCTGAATTATATAAGGAGATAATCATTCAACATGCAATCACAGTGAGTAAGGACGCCATGTAATCTGGATGTCGCTGGACTGTGTTAATTGATTCCTGCAAAAAACCTCTCATTCAGGCAAATCGGAAAATACAATTGAGTTTCGCTAATGATCATGAAAAAGATTGGAAGAAGGTCCTTTGGAACGATAAATCGAAATTCATTTATTTGGAAGTAATGACTAACGTTATATCTGTCGTTCAAAAGGCACCAGAATGGATCTTCGGTAGCAAAGTCCAACAGTGAAGCATAAAAATGTCGCAGAACTGGCCTGGGGAGCCTCCATTATGATGGCGCCATCCCTCTCGTACACATTGATGAGATTGTGGATCAAGATGATTATGAAAAGATTTTAGAAAATTACATCCTGCCTTCTACTCGTGAAAAGGTTCCTTATGGATGGATATTTCCACTGATTAATGATCACAAGCACACCTCCAAAATGGTGACAAATTGGTTTACAGCTAGGAAAATTAAAGTTTCGGACAAGCGCCTGTCTTCGATAAGATTTCAGTCAGTCACCTGACTTCAATCTAGTCGTAACACGTAAGCGCATTTACGGATGGAAAGGCTGAACTCCTTCAGGTTTTTCAGTCGGACTGGTCAAAAATCCCGAAGATCACCTTAGAATAACTTGATAATTCAATATCCATACGATGTGCGGTAATATTAAAAGCAGAGGGATATGCAGCTTGAATATTTCAATTGTTCGAAAGTTTATTATTAATTTCTTACTCAACTCAAAATTAATTACTCATATCTGGTTTTAAACAGTTTATTCTCATGAGAACACTCATCTCAAATTCTTTCGAACATAGATAATTTAACAAAACACAACTCCAATAAAAAACCGTAGCATTTTTTCACATATACTCATAAAAAAACATTCTAATCAAACTCAAAAAACAAAAAGAATATTGTTTCACACAGCTTAGGCAAAAACTGAAGAAATAAACAGATAATGTATTTATCACAAATTATCGTTTGCACAGAAAACTTTTTACATTTTGAAATAATTAGATATATCTTGGTTGCTATGCGACACCGCCAGTAGAAAATTAAATAGCATTTTATCAAACATACCGCCCCTCTTGAGACCTCTGAGGGGGGTTTCAAACTAAAACACTGGAATTACAACCATTGCAAAAAATATAAATAACAATACAATTAAATACAATATAAATGAGTCACAGTTAAGTTAAATTTAAGCAAATATCTAAACAATTTTACATAATACATAATAAATAAAGAAATTTTACAATAATGTACACTTTCTTATAAAAACTGAATTACTTTTCAAGAGGTAATACAGCAATTTTGGATACTGCTCTTTTATATATTCCATTTGGGGTTTTTATATTCACAACTCTTACTCTATTATCATTACCAAAAAATACCTCTACAATTCTCCCTAATAACCATTTAGACACTGGAAGATCATCTTCCTTTATTACAACCATATCTCCTATTTTGAGGTTGTTTTTTGATATCATCCACTTATGCCTTTGCTGCAATGTACTTAAATAACTATTTTCCCACTTTTTCCAGATGGTCTGAACCATTTTAGTAGTCTTTTGCCATAAGTTAAGTCTATTATCTTCAATATTACTCAGGTCAGATTCAGCAATGGCATTAAGTGGGCGACCAATAAGAAAATGTCCCGGAGTCAAGACCTCCAAGTCATCAATAACTGTACTCAAGGGAGTAAGCGGGCGCGAATTTAAGATACCTTCAATTTGGACAATTATAGTTAACATTTCTTCATAAGTTAATTTAGAGTTGCCCACAACACGTTTAAAGTGGTACTTGAAGGACTTGACTCCCGATTCCCATAAACCTCCAAAATTTGGAGCTTTAGGGGGAATAAATTCCCAAGCAATATCTTCAGATAATAAGTAATTAGTAAGGTTCTGGTCTGGTTTGTTTACCAATTCATGCAACCTTTTAAGCTCTACATTAGTTTTCACAAAATTGCCTGCATTATCACTGAAAATTTTTCGAGGTTTGCCTCGTCTGGCAAAAAACCTCTTTAATGTGGCAATAAAAGCCTCAGACGTTAAATCATTAACTAATTCCAAATGCACTGCCTTTGTTACCATACAAATAAAAATACAAACATAAACTTTATGAAAAATACCTTTACGTTGACCTTTATATCTAGTCAAAAATGGACCACAGAAATCAGTTCCTGTGCAATTAAAAACAAAGTCTACATTTATTCTTTCTTTCGGGAGCTCACCCATAATTTGCTCTAACAATTTAGGTTTGGCCCTAAAGCATGTAATACATTTATGTACAATTTTTCTGCAAATAGCCCTACCGTTTAAAGGCCAAAATTCTCTTCGAACACAATAAAGTAAATTTTGTGGTCCTATATGTATATATTTTTTGTGATAAAACTCAATAATTAATTCTGTTAATTTGTGTTTAGAGGGCAGTACAATTGGGTGTTTTGGGGCTATTTTGTAGACGTCCTCCAACTCTGATTAAATTATTTTTATCCAAGAAAGGATTTAATGAAAGTAATCTACTATTTTTTGGTAACTCCTTACCCTTAGATAACCATGTGAATTCAGAACTGAACTCTTTTTCTTGAACAGATTTTATGATAAACTGCTCAGCTTTCTTCAATTCAGCAGATGTTAACTTACCTGAAGACCTTTCTTTTGGCTTTTTGACATTCTGAATGAACCTGAAAACATAGCTAAGAATTCTTATTAATTTAGCATAATTATTACTCAATTGCAAAAAATAGTCAATAAAAGATGAACAGTCTGATATTAAAAGTGTAGCCTCTGAAAAAGTCTTTGAAGCTGTATTTTTAAGTTCACTTATGTATAGATCCTTATCATTTTGCTCAAGTTCATCAATATTTGAAGAATGTTCAGTTTGTTGTGTTAGGAATAATGGACCCTTCCACCATAAGCTACTCTGGAGAAGTTTGTCTGGATCTACACCTCGTGACACAAGATCAGCAGGATTGTCAGAAGAAGCCACATGTCCCCAATGACTGATATCAGAAAGATTCTGAATCGTAGCCACACGTGATGCCACAAAGGTTTTTAAGTCACACGGCTGTTTTCGAATCCAACATAATACAATAGTACTGTTTGAATAATAGTAGACAGCTTCTTTAGGAACTTTTAAGGTTTTGGCAGCCTTATTCATCAATTTGGCTAATAGAACTGCACCACAGAGCTCCAAGCGAGGAATAGTGACTGTTTTGATTGGTGCAACTCGACTTTTACTCAAAGCAACTGAGAAATTTGCTCTCCTGAAGAATTTGAATACACAGCATACAATGCCACACCGTAGGCTTTCTCCGAAGCATCTGAAAAGCCACAAATTTTAATTTGCACTGGATTATTTGTAAAAATGTATCTTAACAGCACTTATATTATTGATGGCTCTTAATGATTTTAGGAACTGCAACCAATCATCAAGCTCAGCTGTAGGGAGATTTTCATCCCAACCAATTTGCAGTCTCCACAGTCTTTGTAGGAAAATTTTTGCTTTCGTCACAATTGGTCCTAGTAGACCCAAGGGGTCGAAAATACGAGCAATATCCGACAGCACACTTCTTTTATTTACCTTGGCTTGCTCACTGAACGATACACTAAAAGTAAAAGTATCATCATTGGCCCTCCAACAAAGTCCCAGTGTCTTAGTTTCACTCTTATTTTCAAAAGTGTAATTCTCATTTTTAAAGGCTGGCTCCATTAATTCTGGATGGTTACTAAACCATTTATGTAAATTCATGCCGCACGTATTTAATAGTTGAATAAGCTCAATTTGCAATCTCTTAGCCGATTTTAGGTCAGCTCTTCCAGTCAGGATATCGTCCATATAAAAGTCTGATTGTACAACACCAGAAGCATACGGAAATTGAGATTCACCATCTATACCTAGCTGTTTAAGGCAGCGCATGGCTAAATAAGGGGCACTAGTTGTGCCATATGTGACTGTACATAGTCTGTAATATTTCATCTCACCATTTACAGTATCTTTCCAAACTATGCGCTGTAAATCACGTTGACTTTTATCGATAAGTATCATGCGATACATCATTTTTACATCTGCTGTAAATGCATAGCGGTGTGTACGAAATCTAATTATTATGCTAAACAAATCATCTTGAATGACACCTTTATTCAGCTGTATGGAATTTAGGGATTCTCCTGATGAAGTTGCATGTGAACCATTAAAGACAACTCTCAATTTTGTAGAACTTTTATCTGGGCGATAAACAGCATGATGAGGTAGATAATTCGCATGTATTGACTCATCTGTTTTCTCTACTTCCTCCATATGGCCTAACTCTCTATACTCTGCCATAAATGCGCAATATAACTCTAAAAGATTTGGATTTTTGACTAGCCTATTCCAAAGTGAATTTAATCTATTTTCCGCAATTTGCTTTGATTCTCCCAAAGAACTAGGATCTTTTTTCAACGGCATTTGTACTATGAATTTGTCCGTTATATCTCTCTGATGTGTGTTTATAAAGTGGGTGTCGCATGCTAATTCTTCTGTATTTCTCAATGGTGTATTTTCTTCTACTCTTTCAATTTCCCAAAATTTTCTCATTTCGAAATTTAAATCTGTTTCAGTAATTAACCCATAATGTATTTGTTCCTGATCGTTACAATCGTAAACACTCCCACTTACTATGCAACCGAACACCGTATTTTGCAGTATTAAATTAGAATTTGGTAACTTCATACGACCCACCTTTATCAATTCTAGAAATACTTCAGCTCCTAGCAAAAGATCTATTTTCCCTGCTCTATTAAATTCAGGATCAGCAAGAATAATAGACTCTGGAATTCCTAGCTCTGAAATATTAATATATTTCGAGGGCATAATTTGCGAAATCTTTGGTATGATAAGGAAATCTAACTCCCGATTATAATCTCCCGAATTATTATTGATCAAGGCAGTAGTTTTATTTTTTACCGCTACAGAGGATCCACTTAAACACGATACCGAAATATTACTTTTTTCTTTTCGAATTCCTAATCTTTCAACTAACTGCAATGTTAAAAAATTGCTCATTGAACCATTGTCCAATAAAGCACGCACCGGAACTTTATTTCCGAATTTATCTCTCATATAAATAATAGCAGTGGAAAGAAGAACTGTTTTAACATTATTCGATCTCACATTTGAAGTACCAGTGAAATTTTTAATTTGGTTATTTAACTCAAATGGTATGGCGTCAGCATTTAATGTTGGTTTACTTTCATTTGTTGACAATGCATTTGGCACTTCCTTATCGCTATAATTTTTTGTGTTTCCCACCGCATTGAAATTGCTCTCACGCCTATCAAAACAAAGAAGTATATTGTGGCGTTTATGGCGTTTTGAACACGAGAATGTTGAGTTACATTTTTTGACGCAGTGGAATTCTGAAAGACAGTTAAAGCACATATTGTTTTTTTTAACAAATTCTACTCTTTCCTGTACATTAAATTTTTGAAATTTGGGACATTTAAAAACACTGTGATTTTCCTGGTTACATACAACACATTTGCGCATATTTTTCTCATTTAAACTCGCAACCATGGATGTTACCTTTGAAAAGCTATGCTTTGTTTGGCTTTCGTTTTGTATTTACTTGTTTGGACGCACTTAGTGCACGCGCGTGGTTTCTCAAGACTTTAGCAATTCAGTTAAACTCGGTAAATTATCCCGCTTAAGATGTCTTTCCCACCACATTTTTGTATTTACATCTAATTTTTGAGCTAAAATATAAGCAAACATAGTAGTAGAAAACCCCTCAACTTTTTGTTCTAAAATCTCTAACGACCTAATTCATTCATTTGTTATATCTATTAGATTTAATAATGCTGCTGGGGACTGAATAACAGGAATATTTAAAAAACGCTTTAAATGCGCTTAAACTTGTTCTCTCGAATTTGAAAACCGTTCTTCCAAAAGCGACCATGCAACTTCATAATTAGAATCCACGATTGAAATAGATTGTATTATACGAAAGGCATCTCCTTTCAATGAAGACTTCAAATATTGTAATTTCATTGCCCCTGACAAATTTGAATTTTCATGTATAGTAGCCTTAATATATCCTTAAAAGAAAGCCACTCATGCAAATTACCCGTAAATACAGGAAGAGTTAACTTCGGCAATTTTATGTTATTTTCAGCCTTTGTGGCGTTTTCTAAATTAACAGTTTGCAATTTCATTTTTGATAACTTTTTGGTAAGTTCAAATTCCATTATTTCTAATATTTCATTTATTTCCTCGTTTTCCGTAATAAAATCCTCAATTTTATCTTCTTTGCTTATCTTATAAATAGACTCAAATAACTCAGAAAAGTTTTGCTCTAATTTATTCCGTTTCTCCTTTATGAGAATTAATTCATTTAATTCTAGCTCAGAATTCGATAATTTTTCTTTTAGTTTTGTTAAGTTTGTTATGAAAATTTTCTTTTTCGCATTTAATTCTTTCATACTCATTTTTAACGAATAAAAATTAAATGGGTGCACTTACCCCTCTTGACTCTTTAAAAGATGATTTCTAGATACGAAGAAATAGCAAAACAGTACAAAATATTCACCAGTTATCCTTCAGTCATTGACGTAGAAACACAACTTGCTGATTTTTCTCCGTATAAGACGGACCATTTTGTATACTTCAATTGTTCGAAAGTTTATTATTAATTTCTTACTCAACTCAAAATTAGTTACTCATATCTGGTTTTAAACAGTTTATTCTCATGAGAACACTCATCTCAAATTCTTTCGAACATAGATAATTTAACAAAACACAACTCCAATAAAAAACCGTAGCATTTTTTCGCATATACTCATAAAAAACATTCTAATCAAACTCAAAAAACAAAAAGAATATTGTTTCACACAGCTTAGGCAAAAACTGAAGAAATAAACAGATAATGTATTTGTCCCAAATTATCGTTTGAACAGAAAACTTTTTACATTTTGAAATAATTATATATATCTTGGTTGCTAGGCGACACCGCCAGTAGAAAATTAAGTAGCATTTTATCAAACACAGCTAATTGTTAAATAATGCTATACTAGCAGGGGAGACCGAGCTTAGCTCGGTCAAAATTAACTTTGTGTTCAACTCGATATAGTATTTTCACTGTATCATTAACTCTGTATTATTACTGTAAAACATGTTTATAATAGTATTATTTAGAAAAACAATCAATAAGAAAACTATGTTTTTATGCGCATATTTATAAATTTTATTTTATTTTAAAATTTACAACGAAAGGACATCGATCTAAATCACTTTTTTAGCTCGACTCTGATTGGTTTAACCATGCATCTCGAATCCTCTTAAGAATATATAAAAAAATTCTTTACATTCAGAAAGACAATATTTTTTGCTAGATATAGCCAAATTTGGAGGCATTCTTTCATTTGGCTCCAAATACGTGCTTTGGTTTTCGTAATTTTTATAGTCGATTTTTTGGCGATATATCGCCAATATTTTGTCAAATATCACCAAGTTATTGGCTTTTGCCATATTCTCGTGATCCTGACCCGTATTACCCAAAATGAGCCACTAATAAAATTTGATGAAGCATGTGACATAGCTCAATCGTCTTCAGGTAATTAAAAACAGTTAGAATATAAAATTGAATCAAAATCGTTTAAGCCATTTTTTAGGTAAAATTAGCTTGGCAGCATTCAGCAATGAAGAGAAAAGACCCACTAATATAATTTTGTTTAACATGCGACTCAGTCCAATAGTCTTCTCGTGACAAAAAACGTTTTGTTCCAAAATTTAGGTAAAATTGATTGAGTCGTTGTTATATATAATTAGAATGACCCTAGCTCATTAAGACCCAAAATGACCCACTAATCGAATTTTCGCAAGCATGTGTACAAGCCAAATGGTTTTCTCTTGCTCAAAAACGATATAATACAAAGTATAGTCAAAATGGTGAGTACCATTTTCTATATAAAATTATCATGACCCATCATGACCAACAAATGACCCTTATAATCGAAATCTCTCGAACGTGTGGCCTAGCACATTAGTTTTAGCATGCCGAAAAACATTAGATACAAAATTTAGATAAAATCGATTGAGCCGTTTTTTATATATAGTTAGTGTAACCCTGACCCCTTATGATCCAAAATGACCCATTGATCGAGTTTTCTCAAAAATCTGTCATAACCCAATGATTTTCTTGTGCCCGAAAACGATAAAATACAAAATTTAGTCAAAATTGCGCGAAACATTGTCTAGATAAAATTAGAATGACCCAAAAGTGGCCCACTAATCGAAATTTCTGGAACATGTGACCTACCCCAATGATTTTCTCATGCCAAAAATATGTTGTATACAAAATTTCGTTAAAATCGACCCACTCATTCTTTAGATATAGCTTGACCTTGACCCATTAAGACCCACAAATGACCCTTATAATCGAAAGCTCTCGAATATGTGACTTAGTCCATTAGTTTTCTCGTTTCTAAAAATTGTTACATACAGAATTTCGTTAAAATTGATCCTGCCGTTCTTTAATTATATATACCTTGACCCAGACCCTTTATGATCCAAAATGACCCATTAATCGGAATTTTTCGAACATGTAACCTAGTCCAATGGTTTTATCGTGCCAAAAAAATGTTGCATACAAAATTTCATTAAAATCGATCCACCTGTTCTTTAGATATAGCTTGACCATGACCCATCATGACCCACAAATGACCCTCATAGTCGAAATCTCTCAAACATGTGATTTAGCCCATTAGTTTTCTCATGTCAAAAAACTATTACATACAAAATTTCGTTATAATCCATCACGCCGTTCTTTAAATATAAATAGCTTGACCCAGACTCTTAATGACCCAAAATGACCCATTAATCGAAATTTTTCGAACATGTAACCTAGTCCAATGATTTTATCGTGCCAAAAAAATGTTGCATACAAAATTTCGTTAAAATCGATCCACCTGTTCTTTAGATATAGCTTGATCATGACCCATTATGACCCACAAATGACCCTCTTGGGCGAAATCTCTCAAACATGTGATTTAGCCCATTAATTTTCTCATGTCAAAAAACTGTTACATACAAAATTTCGTTATAATCGATCACGCCGTTCTTTAAATATAAATAGCTTGACCTAGACCCTTAATGACCCAATATGACCCATTAAAATTTTTTCTCGAACATATAACCTAGCCCAATGTTTTTCTTGTGCCCGAAAACCATAGAATGCAATTTTTAATCAAAATTGCGTGAGAAAATCTCTAGATAAAAATAGCATGACCCACAATGACCCCAAAAATGACCCACTAACCGAATTTTCTCGAACATGTTACCTAACCCAATGGTCTTCTTGTAATCCAAAGCGATACAATATAAAATTTGGTCAAAATCGTTAGAGCCTTTTTTTAGATAAAAATGGCTTGACCCATAATGACCCAAAAATGACCCACTAATCAAAATTTTTTGAACATGTGACCCAGCCCAATAGTTTTCTCGTACCAAAAAACGATTTGGTACAAAATTTCCTTAAAATCTATCCAGCCGTTCTATAGATATAAATAGCTTTATCCTGACCCATTATGACCCAAAATGACCCAGTAATCGAATTTTCCCGAACATGGGACCTAGCCCAATGGTCTTCTCGTGCCCGAAAATGGTAAAATCCAAATTTTTGCGAAAATCGTTAGAGCCGTTTTTGAGATAAAATTTACCCACACACACACACACAATTTTTGCTCACATTATAGTATAAGATTTTGTAACATTTATTAATAATAAAAGTTTAAAAAAACTGAATAACCTCAAAAGTTTGGCTTAAATACTTTTTCGAGTTTCCAAATTATTTTTAATTTATGCACAGGTCTCATTTGTTTTAATGTTGCAATTTGTTGAGCTTTAAAAGGGGTACAGATTACAAATTTACATCATTAGGCAATTCTGCTTACAGAAAAAAAATATCGTCTCAAAACTTTTGTCAGCTACTGTCAATTTTATTATCTTTAAAGCAGTGTAACACAATTAAAATACATTGGAAAGGATATTTTATAGAAATTCCATACCTTTGAGCACTCTGTAAAGGAATTATAAATACTACATACTTCATTTTCAGTACAGAACATTTCATTGTAATCTTCAGTAACATATATCAATTATAAGGTAATCCAAGTATATTTACGCAACTAAGAGTACGCAGAGAAAAAACTAATGCATTGCTAAAAACATTTTTTTAATAATGAGACAAATTTGTTTAACGGTGTCATTTAGTAGAGGAAAAAACAGCATATTTGACGTTTACATAGAAGTTTGAATCTGAAATTTTGTTGCGATTTTTTTATGGTTATACAGGGTTAATATAAAAGAATCATTCACTTTCAAAATCAGATTTATTCAAAAGTATTATACTTATAAATATGATTGATACATGAAAATAATCGCAAAATATCCAAGTTTGTACAACAGGTGGCGTGGCAGCACTAGTTCAGTATCGGAAACGAGTTCAGTTTAGTCTCTTCGGAAATGGAGGGAAATCCAGGAAAGAGTTTCTGCGTCATATAATATGCAAAATGTTTGTCTGTCATAGCAGTGCAATGTTCTTTCAGAAGGTAGTACAAAAAAGAATCGCCTTGTATCACGCTACAAAATATGTGGGTTGAATCGAGCTATCGTCTAGACGCGTGTCTTGTGACCAAGGGGGTACACATCGAGCATAAAAATTGGCTATTTTGGGGTTATTTTCATAGACCAACCATATTTCTAAGTACAGTAAAGCACCGTTTATACGACGATCGCTTATACGACGTTTACATTTATACGACATTTTAATGTGGTCCCAATTCGTTCCTATTCATTTCAATGTAAAAATATATCTTTTATACGACGCCCAAAATTGCTTATACGTCGATTTTTCGATTTTGTATAGGTTTATTTTTGTTCATTTTTCTTGTGTATTTTAAGAACGAGTGGAATTTTGCAGTTAAGGATGACACCAAAGAGCGTGTTTAAATGCATTCCACATTATAAAAATGTGAGCTGCTGTTCGATTAGTCTGAAAAATCAGCTTACGTGAAACAGAATACACTGGGAGGGGTCATTCTTTTTTTCGAGGATAGTCACCATTCCCGACCTGTTTTAAATTGCAAATAGACTATCCTTCTAACTGTTATCAGTATTAGCGACTTTTAGTTGGCTACGCGGGGATTTTGTCTTTGACTTTAAATGGAAAGGAAATGATGTACTGCAAATGAGGAACCTTTCGGTGAAACATAAACATAAGTGAAACATAAATAAAGGTACGCAAATTTAATTTGCTTACTAATTCCCCCCTCCCCCCCTTTTTTTTTTTTTTTTTTTTGTTTAATTTACTAATTTATGCAAATCAGCGCGTTAAACATTAAAATTAAGTGAAAACAACATTAATTCTAGTTTTAGAAGTGAAAATCGATTATACGTCGTTATCGTTTATACGACGTTTTTCGGTAGCCCCTTCGGCGTCGTATAAACGATGCTCCACTGTATAACACTTTTAAATAAATTGGTTTTTGAAAATGAATGATTTTTTTTTCTAGCAACCTGTATAATAAATAACATTGTTTAAAAAACTCAAAATACACAATTTCATCAGGTTTCAAGATATCCGAGATATTATGCTCATTATATGTCTAAAAAATAAATATCCATTATGACTTCTGAATATTTTTATTATGTCATCTGAAACAAACAAAGAAGACCATAAAAAAATCCTTTTAATGTCAGAAAGATATTAATTTCTTTTACTCAGAGTTTTCATCCAAGAATGGAAACTTTTAAAGGTATATAATTTTTTTTTCGGTTTCAGCCATTTATTATGCTTTCTTGAGCCATTAGAGCGAAAAATTTATCAAAGAGATGAATATCTTTGACCATGTTTGCTCTGCTCTTTTAGAGGGCTGCTAAATTACGGCAGATTCGTGAATAGAATAATTAATTGCATATAATAAGAGCAGCATTTATCAAGTGAGCTTTAAAACATTCCTTCCAAATCAGCAATCAGACTACTTATGAAGTAAAAAAAAAAAAAAGTGGATAAGTGTGATCGCAGATCGCACAGAGGTTTTCGTTTAATATTTCTTACAAAGCCACTTATCTCTCAATTAAAATCCAAATTGTTCATTTACAATTATTAAATTCTTAATAGATGGTAGAACCAATAAATTTAATTTAAAAACATTCTTAAAGGGACATAATACCTTAAAATTGGTCAACACGTCAATTTTTTTTTTTTTTTTTTACATTAATTGAAAATTTCTTTAAATGTGAATCTTTTACATCTGATTTTTACGTATACGACAATTATATCGCGAAATATTGTAAATTTTGTTAATAGATCCAGCGCAATTATTCATACAAATGAAAACTTTAAACTGGTTTTTCTCTCTGTTCATGTTTTTATAATTTCCTTGTTCGAAAAATACTAAGGCTTTTTTGCTAATTTAGATAGCAAAATATTACTGATATTTTTACTGAACAGACCAGAGATCTTGCAGGTCCAAATAATTTTCATATGAGCTGAATTAGAAAAATATGATGTAATATTTTTTCTCGTAAGCATTCATTTTAATTAGAAAACATTAGAAATTAGAATGTGCTCCCGTTAGAAAACATTATTAATAAGAAAACATTAATTTCACAAAGTGACGTCACCTGCTTTGAAAATATATATATATATATCCTAAAATAACAATATACATTTCAAAAATAATATTTTGCATTAGTTTTAGCATTCATTTAGTTTAGTTTTTGCATTCATTTTAATTACATTTTCTTGGTTGAAATTTAAAATCTAAGAGATGTAAATTTCAATATTTTTCTAAATGTACTATAATATTGGATTTCTTTAAGCGATTTCTGGATTTGATTAAATAAAATGCTTAGTTTTACATGATTCTTTTTTTTTTTTTTTTAATCTTGACAAGTATTATTGCCCATGAAAAACTATCCTGGTAACATCGTCATATTTTAAATCATTAGCCAGTTTTCTTTCATAAAATATTAGCTTTTTATATCTGTTATACAAAATTGCGTGATTTTCATAGAATTTATACTTCACAAATACATGTTTAACATCCTTTTACCTTAAAGTCTCCCTGCATGCTGGTTTCAATAAAATTTAGTAAATGGTATATGAAAGTCGATGCAAGAAAGTTTAGTAAATAATCTTGGTTAGAGATTAGGCTTTACATGCGACTTCGCTTCCATATAAAGCAGATGCAAAATTACCAATTGAGCAATAAATTTATTTTTCACCTCATATTCCTCTAATTTTTAAAGGAGCCATGACTATCGCAAAGATATTAAGGAACATAAAGAGGAAACATAAGAAGGAATTTTTTTTTTTCCGATTTGAAAATATCTAAATCTATAGTTAAAAAAGATCTCTGAAAGTATAGTCTAAAAATGATCTCTGAATCTGCAATTAAAAATTATCTCTGAGTCTTTGAAGCATGATAAACATTATTTCATAAAAAACCTTTATTTTATGAAACATTAGAAATAGCCGAAAATCAAATGATTTTTGTTTGCCGGAAGAGAAGTGGTGCATAAGCCAAAAATTAATACCACACTTGTTGTCTCGTAGGTTTATCATTATGTTTGTCTTTCAATCAAAGATATGAAAACATGGAGAACTGGGAGTAAGAAAACGCAATGATAAATCTACGAGTCAACCATTGGTGGTATTAATAATCGGCTTATGCACCAATTCACTTCCGGTAGTCATGGATCATTTTTGTGCTGTTGGGTCTTGGACTGGTAGATCTACACCTGTTAAAAGTGCGGCACCGTGAAATAAAAATGTAATAGATGTTTGAAAGTTAAAGTTGTTTTTCGTACTTTTATTATCTATTTTTGAACTTTTATGCTTTGCCACATTGGATTTTATTTTCATACTATTTATTACTCCCCCCCACACACACACACAAAAAAATGATAGAAACATAATGTTGTATATTGATTTTTTTAATTATTCTAATCAAATTAAAAATCATGTCTGTAATGACTTGTTGATTATACCAGTCCTGTAAAAATACTTACTAACATGTTTTTTTTTTTAAATAACATTTTTTGTAACAAAAACTCTCTAAATCGCGTGAAATTTTCGTCTTTTCACGTCAAATATTCAGAAATATTTTATTTTTTTTACATTCTTTCTACTGCAATTCCGCCACTAAATTGGACTGATCCTTTATTACATATATCAGTAGTTAATTAAGATTTTTTTTTCAAAATATTCTGAATCTGTCCAGTATTGCGATCTTCCTTCTTAATCATCTGTTGTTGTCAGCATTACAGACTTATTCATTTGCCATTTATAGTATAGATACACTATATTTTGAGTGACTGCTCCAATTAAAATATTGCACAAATGTAACTTATTTTAAATATTACATTAGCTACAGATTCTAAAATATTTTTTTAAAGTACTTAAATGATGCCATTACTTGCAAAAGCTTCAAAACTTTAACAAATAATGGTATTTGAAAGAAAATAGATAATTAAAAAATTATTTAAATAATTAGACCAGGAATGACTGTTATTACTTATTTCCTCCACCTAATTAATATTTCAAACATATAGAAATGCCACTTTAATAGCATTCCCCTTTCATAATAATAAAAAAAAAAATGCAGAAAATTCTCTTTTCACCATATCTCAATTATGCTGTATGTCAGTCAATAATTGCTTATATGTCAGTTGGAATGCTTATTAACTTGAAACAAACTTACCAAGGAAAGAAAAACTGACAACTTACGCATACTAATGTCAGCATTTTTAAACTTTCGTTGAGGTGTAACCCATTAAGGATACGGGGTTAAATTTTTAGCTTCAAACTCTTTTCTTTACTTTCCTTTTCTATAATCTTCTTCTCTTTTATTTCTACTCAGAAACAGGCATGATAAATCAACAGCAACAAAATAATTTCTAAATATATTTATATTTAGATAATATATTTTTGAATGGATTTCGATAAATCTTGACTACTTAATAGACCAATATTTTTGAAAAAAAAAACTTTTAAATAATTTCTAATTTTTTGCGTCGTTTTCAGAATTTTTAATCTTTTATCACTGGTTTTTCAAAACAGAAATTTTTGTCTAATTGAATGAGAAACATAGTCGAATTAAAAATTCAAAATTTACATTCAATATTTACTGGTGATAATATTAAATCATGATTTGAAATCATTTGTGCGTACGTGCTACAAGAAAATCATGATTGGCAAAAACACGTTGCCCATACTACGTACAGGCAAAGGCAAATCAGGGAAACATCGAAGTCTTTTTAAAACAAATCAATACCAATGGCATCAGCAATATATTTTTTTTATCTTCAAAGAAAACAGGATTTTTTTCTAATGGTTGCCTATCTCTCGTACTTATAAACCAAAGTAAGTTTTTTTTTCTGGTGGAAGAAGGAATGGGGAATTGAAAAATATAAGGCTTTTCGAAAATTCTTTCTCTCGGCCGTTTTAAGGATGACTTGACTGCAAACGGAATCGAGTTGATAGTAACTATATGTTCACATGAACATATAATTACTATATTACATATATTACTATATTACATATTACTATGTTACATACAGGGTGTCCCTAAACAAATGGTATATACGCTAGGGGGTGATAGAACACAGCAAGACGAGTAATAGTAAATAGGAAACCAAGGGTCCCAAACGTTTTCCAAAGGACATAGCCGCCCTTAAAGTTTGGGGTCCAAAATTTCAAATACACATAAAAAACGGAAAAATTGGTTTATTTTCTTGAAAATAAATTATAAAGATAAATTTCAAAAAATGCCAATAGACGGCGCTTTAGACTTTGAAGTAATGAAAAACTATTTTTTGCCGTGATTTTTTGCATCTCATTAAATGGTTTCGTAAGCTTAGACTTAAACTTAAATTTTGAGCTCAAAATCTGAATAGTTGGAAGCGGTTAAGTAGCACAAACTTACTGTGTTCAGAGGTTTTAAATTTCAAATGATTATATAAAACGGAAAAATTGGTCGATTGATTTGCGGTTTTCACTAAAACTATTCTTTATGTCGGTATTTAATTGAAAATGAATTATAAAGATAAATTTCAAAAATACCGATAGAGGGCGCTTTAGACTTTGGATTAACGAAATAATCCATCCTAATACTATTTTTTGACATTATTTTTTGCATCTCATTAAATGGTTTCGTAGGCTTAGATTTAAATTTAAATTTTGAGCTCAAAATCTGAATAGTTGGGAGTGGTTAAGTAGCCAAACTGAACTGTGTTCAGAGGGTTTAAATTTCAAACGAAATGGAAAACTATAAAAAACGGAAAAATTAGTCGATTCATTTGCGGTTTTTGTTAAAACTACTCTTTAAATCAGTGTTTTCTTGAAAATAAATTTTAAACATAAATTTCACAAAATGCCGATAGAGGGCGCCTTAGACATTGGAGTAGCGTGTTTGTAGTAAATGTTTAGATTTAAATTTTGAGATCAAATTCTGAGTCGTTGCGAGTGTTTAAGTAGCGCAAAAGTGAACTGTGTTCGAGGGGGAGGGGGTTAACTTTCAACTCTGGAACACACTTCAGTTTGCGCTTCTTAATCCCTCCCAACGATTCAGAATTTGAGTTTAAAATTTAAGTTTAAATCTAAGATTTCGAAAACATTTAACAAGTTTTGGAAAGCATTTAATTAAATACAAAAAATAACGGTTAAAATTTGTTGTTGGTTACTGTGAAGTTTAAGGCGCCCTCTAACGGAATTTTTTGAAATTTAGCTTTAAAATTCCTTTTTAAGAAGATACTGACTTAAAGAATAGTTTTATTTTAAACCACAAACGAATCGACCAATTTTTCCGTTTTTTATTATCATTTGAAATTTGAACCCTCTGAACACAGTACAGTTTGTGCTACTTAACCACTCCCAATATTCAGATTTTGAGCTCAAAATTTAAGTTTAAGTCTAAGTTTACGAAAACATTTAATCAGATGCAAGAAATAACGTAAAAAGTAGTTGTTCGTTACTCCAAAGTTTAAAGCGCCCTCTATCGGCATTTTTCGAAATTTATCTTTATAATTCATTTTTAATAAAATACCGACATAAAGAATAGTTTCAGTGAAAACTGCAAATCAATCGACCAATTTTTCCGTTTTTTATAATCATTTGAAATTGAAACCCTCTGAACACAGTTAAGTTTGTGCTACTTAACCGCTTCCAACTATTCAGATTTTGATCTCAAAATTTAAGTTTAAGTCTAAGCTTACGAAATCATTTAATAAGATGCAAAAAATCACGACAAAAAATAGTTTTTCATTACTTCAAAGTCTAAAGCGCTCTCTATCGGCATTTTTCGAAATTTATCTTTATAATTTATTTTCAAGAAAATACCAACATAAAGAATAATTTTAGTGAAAACCGCAAATCAATCGACCAATTTTTCCGTTTTTTATGTGTATTTGAAATTTTGGACCCCAAATTTTAATGGCAGCTATCTCCTTTGGAAAACGTTTGGGACCCTTGGTTTTCCATTTACTATTACTCGTCTTGATGTGTTCTATCACCCCCTGGCGTATATACCATTTGTTTAGACACACCCTGTATATTACATATATTACATATATTACTATATTACATATATTACTTTATAATTTCTGACTGCTCTACATTTGAATTTTAAGTTGCTGGTTTAGAGCAGTTCTCAAAAAGAGAAAGTATATGCAGGGTGCAATATGTTATCTATCGCCGACTTTTAATTTCAGAACGATTTTCCTTTTTTTCTAATTTTAATATAGCATATACAAAATTGCACATACTACTACATTTGAATACAGCTCCTCACTTTTTCCCTTCCTTTTGGGAACAACGGATTTTGAGCTTATTCTATCGATGTTAATCTTTAGAATTTTCAAGCTATGTTTTTGAAACTTTCACCAAAGTTGTGTTTCTAATACGGTGTTTTTTTCCTGCATCGGCTATGACGTCATAGTTTGTTTTTCGTATGGATCGTACAGGTAGAGTTTGGTAAATTTTTTATATACTACCAACTAGGAATCTGGCAGAGTTTGAGCGCCCTTTTTGAGACACACTGTAAATTTTTAGATTGCCCACTAACAACAATAAAAGACATTTTGATTTTTAAAATATCAATATTATATTCAAATAAAGTTTTGAATTTTATTAAAAGCTGCATTAGCCTAGTATTTTGCCCATTTAGCCTATAAGTTAGTAGCCGAAGAAATCGTAAAATGTTTCGCTATTTACAGTAATCTTTATTTTTTTTATTTATTCTAATAATTTCAGTGGTTTAAATGAATAATTTGATTGCATGCCTGTTACATTTGTATTTTATGTGCAGTGTTTCATCTACTTATTGATGAAATTTTAATTTCTTTACGAAATGATAGCCAAAAACAAATATTGAATTATACCATAATAATTTAACCAAACATAATTAAATTAGAATTAAACCATTATAATTTATAATTTATAATTTATAAAACCATTTATAATTTATAATTCCTTTATATATAATTTATAATTCATTTATAATTCATTTATAATTTATAAAACCATTGTTTTGAGTTCAAACAAGTTAATATTTAATAATCGGACTGCACGTGATGAATTTTCCCGATGAAATAGTGTAATAATTGAAGTTGCGTAACACCTCGAAGTTTAAAATTTTCTAGGAAAAATAAAATTGTTCCAATTTCAACAATTCAAGTCAATTGTTTCCAACACCCAAACGACATCAGCTTCCCTAACTGATATGTTTTTGCTTTATAATATAGGCTAGTCTATGAATAATAATTAATGGAGCAGTTTATATAATTCAAATTAGTTTTTTACTTCTATAGAATTTCTTCTTACACACACTGTTAAAAATTTACATCGATGAAATGGTGTAATAATTGAAATTGCGTAACATCTCGAAGTTTAAAATTTTCTAGGAAAAGTAAAATTGTTCCAATTTCAACAATTCAAGTCAATTGTTTCCACCACCCAAACGACATCAGCGTCCCTAACTGATATGTTTTTGCTTTATAATATAGGCTAGTCTATGAATAATAATTAATGGAGCAGTTTATATAATTCAAATTAGTTTTTTACTTCTATAGAATTTCTTCTTACACACACTGTTAAAAATTTACATCGAATCGTTAGTCATAAGACCATTTTATATAGCAAACGATTACATAACCGTAATTTAATTCTACTATGACAAAAACATACCCAATCATATAGTCAGAAGAGCGTTAAATTATAGTGTATAACCGTTTTCTGTAAAAATGGTCGAATAAATTGACAATTTGATACAAATTTTTGTAAAAAGTATGTTTCCATTTTTCTTATTAATAAATGCAGTGATAAGAAACAGTATTCAAGATGAAAAAAATGTAGTGTGTGAGATCTTTAAGTAAAGTTCCCTAGAATTAAGAGTAAGTTCCAATCCAATACAGTTTTTACATAACACATAAATCTACTTACGACTTTAACATATATTCCACAGAAACTAAAGTTTTGATAAGCATAATAAGAAACTTACGTGCCTCTTCTATGTTTCTTTTTTTTAGTAAATAATAATCAAAATTCCTAAAATTTTGTTTGAATTATTTAGTTCCATCATGTGCAGCAGTACAAAAAAATTTCAATTAAAATTTTCATTCAGAAACGATAGTATTCCATTATTAGACAAAAAAAGAAAAGAAAAAATTGTATTTCTACTTATGTAAAGTTGCCAAAATCTGTATCCTATACTCAAATTTTGTCTGTGCACTGTAAAAAAACAAAAAAATAAATCTATAAAGCTTGTATGCAAAGCTACAGAAATCTGTATTTTTACGAAAGAATCTACTAACATTACAGTAATCTTACTGAATTTTTATCTGTAATCTAAGTGCCGTAACTTAAAAAGTTCTAGGAATCCAATTTTTCTAAAAAAGTTCTAAGTAACCTTACAGATTTTTTGATTCACAATGCAAATCTGTATCTGTTACATGAATATTTGTTGTTACCGTTACGTAAGAAAATTCTTGAAATACTAGTTTCCAAGAAAAATTTTAGAAAAATTATTTTTATTTTTATTTATTCATTTTTTTCTTTATTTTACATTGCACGGTATGCCTTCCGCTCAAACTATCTTATTTTTCTCTACTTTAATTCACTACGCCGGCGAATAAAAAAGAAAATATTCCAGTTAATTTATATTTTCTATGAACATATATTACATAGGTGTATCAATTTCTCTATAGTGAAATATAACCTTCATTTAAATCCGTACATGCCACAAAATGATATAACGGCACAATTTTCCGGAAAGTAATAAACAAAAAGGAAACTTATCAGTACAGTAATGGGAAACCGACAATGATATACCTGATTTACATATGTTTTCAGCGGAGATAACGCAGTCTGACAACACGCGGCGATTAGATTTGCATCAAATTTCTCTTTCTTGAAATATGAGCTTTCAAATTGTGAATTAGTAATAAATGTTTTTATTATGTTTAAGCTTTTCAATATTTTATACACTATTTTCTGTAATCTGTTGTCTCATTTCATAAAGAATGTAGCACACGTCAGCTGCATTATTGGTTATAAGATATACTGATGGAAAAATAACATAAAAATATTGATTGATGTAAATACATATAACATGAGAATGTTTTATAAGGTATGTAAACACACTAACCTCAAAATTTATAGAGTCATTTTTTTTCTGAAGCAGTAACACAAAAAATGACAAGAATATCAAATAAAGTCAACACTTAATGAAGAAAGTAAATTATCAAACATAACTTTGAGCTAATAAAAAATTACACTAACAAATTATTAAATTAATGTTCTAAATTCTAAATAAAAAGTATCAAGTTTCTTGCACGAAATGTATTTTTTTCTCCGGGCAAACCATTTGCGACTGTGATAATATTTTCTTTCAAATGATAAATTGTTGTTTCAAAATGATCCTTTTAAAAAGATGTTTGACGCCAACTAATCCATTTGCGGTTACTCGCTGGTCATCTACTAATTAATCATTAGACTTTTAATTATTCGTGGGATTGGTTTCTCACTGATTGAATCATAATTATCGCTGATTTGCATACCATTTTCTCATTAAGGTTCGACAGAGACAGGTTTTTAAGACGGAAACCGAAACTGAAACCGAATTTCGGTGATCTTGCAATTTTCGAAGTAAAACGAAAACGAAACGAAAATGTCTCAAAAAATGTCTAATTAAGAGGCAGATTTGATAAAAGTCAGGCAGGTCATTATGCACGTCATTTTTTATTTTTCCGAAATTATTTTGTGGTTTCGTCTAATGATTTTAGAAGATATGTATATTTTATTTTTCCCCAAAAAAATTTTTGCGACCCACAAAAATTTCTAAAGCGGGTCACGACCCAGTATTTTTTTCGAATCGACATCTTTCTGTATTCTATTGTCTCACTAGGGAAGTGCAAAAAGTGTAAGTCACCGATTTTGACGAAAGTGGTATCGTTGGAAAGATCTCATCGTGAGCAGTAAAAACCTCAATGGAACTACCCGTCGCAAATAAGTCGTTTTCGAGATATTCGACGATTTATGTCACGTAGCTAGTGCACACATGATGGGGGACCGCAAAAAGTTTTATTCTCGATCTTAACGAAACTGGTATTATTGAAAAGATATCATCGCAAGGATTGAAAAACTCAATGGAACCACCCGTCGGAAATGAGCCGTTTTCGAGATATCCCATGATTTATGTCACGTAGCTAGTGGATACTGGGCTTAGTGCACACTTAACGAGATACCGTAAAAAAAATTGTTTTCTAAATTTTGACGAAAATGATGTGGTTGAGAAGATATCATTGTGAGAAGTAAAAATCTCAATGGAATTACCTATCGGAAATGAGCCGTTTTCGAGATATCCGGCAAATTATGTCACTTAGTGCAGTTTCTCAGTAAGTGTACTTTAGCAATGTGACACAAATTGTCGGATATCTCGAAAACTTCTCATTTCTGACGGGTAGTTCCATTGAGTTTTTTAATCCTTGCGATGATATCCTTTCAATAATACCAGTTTCGTTAAGATCGCGACTAAAATTTTTTGCTTTTCCCATTAAGTGTGCACTACTTAGGTGACATTAATTGTCGAATATCCCGAAAACGACTCATTTGCGACGGGTAGTTCCATTGAGTTTTTTACTGCTCACGATGAGATCTTTCCAACGATACCACATTCGTCAAAATCGGTGACTTACACTTCTTGCACTTCCCTAGTCAGTGCGCTGAACATAAGCCAAAGTAATTCTTGTGATTTAAACATTACATTTAGTAGCTAAATTGAATTACTTTGTAAATTTTATGGCTGACCTTCAGCGCAACCCGGCGTAGTTCGTCAAACTTTGTTGCGGAAAGTGAAAAAACGCCATATTTGAGACCTCATAGATCCACGCGCTGAGGGTCAGCCACAGTTTTGGGATTCAACTTGTGTAGTACCACTCACAAGGAAGGTCTCCATACGGGCATACTCAGAAAAATCTGAAAAAATTACAGAATGTTCTTCTCATATAGTTATATATGTTTATAAAAAAAATTTCGGCGGAAATTCCTTATAACGTCCGTAAAAAAATAATAAAAATTTCGTTTATTTGGCGGTTTATCTCCGGTTGGCGAAAAAACGAAATTTTGAAAAATACGCTTTTACGCTTCGAATACTTTTTAAAGAAAAAACTTTCTATGTTCAATTTATTTAAATAAGTTTAGTTTAAGTAATTTTAGTTTTGCATTTTTACTTTACTTTAAGTGTAATTTTGTCATATACGTTTATATGTACTTATAACAAAATGAAATTAATATATTTTATCATTTAAAACACAATTTAAATTGATTAAAATTGTTCCAAATTGAAAAATACACTGTTAAAATCTGCTGCATTTTGTTGCAACGCACTCCCTTGCTTGTATAGAAAACGGTTACTTAGCCGTGAAATGGAGCTTTCTCATTGGTTGAAACAGAGATATTATATACAAGCGTTGGAGTGCGTTGCAACAAAATGCAGCAGATTTTTAACAGTGTATGACACGGTCAATTCGCCGTGCTATGGAGCATTCTCATTGGTCAGAAGAGAGATATTCTATAAAAGTAGTGGAGTGACGTTGCAGTAAATGCTGCAGATTTTTAACAGTGAAGTCAATTAAAATCAATTTTCAGATTCATTAAAATTGTCTGCTTTTGGCGAGGAAATGCACTGCTTGCCAAATCCCGCGTCGCTTTCAGCTTTTCACGCCAATTATTCCAAACTATTTTATTTTTTTACATATCTAATAATGTAATTCCGCCGCTAATTTTCACTGAACCTTTATTACCTACATGAGTAGTTTAATTCGTATTTTTTTCAAAAAATTCTGAGTATGCCCCCAATGGAGACCTTCCTTGTCAGTATTAACTGAATTAACTCATTAGTTGCATGGCTCACCCTCAGCACTGCCAAAAAAATAGGTGTATCGAATGAAACAGAAAAAAGTCATTTTGATGACCCTGTATATCAGTGCGCTGAGGGTCAATGTGGAACGTGATAATTGTATTTTATAGTATGAAACCTACATTTTCACAGACATTTGACAGAACTTTGGCTAATAGCCATGCGAACACATAGGGCTTACTTCAAGCCATTGTGGAAATTTAAAATATGGTAACGAAACATACAATGAACCATGTACTAGACTATAACTTATTCACTATATGTCACATTTTTTACGTTCTTCTCTTATTACAGCAAAAAATTATTGGATTCGTGAAAATTTTCGAAATCCGGTTTTCGACTGATTTACACATTTTAGGGGTCAGAAAACCCGAAAAACATGCTTTTACGAAATGTCTGTCTCTGAGTCTATTAGTACTTGATATGACATAGTGCTAATAATATTTTGGTGCGAATCGCTCAACCGGTGGCGCTGCTGTGGTGCATTATTCATGATTATCGCAATAGCTCTATCTCAGGAACAAATGCACAAATTTTCATCAAACTTAAGATTCAATGAATCCCTGATGTAGATTAGTGTTGATTATTTTTTGGTGTAAATTACCCAATAGGTGGCGTTTCATGAAAATTCGTGCATCAGTTCCTCAGACAGAGCTATAAAGATAATCATGAATAATGCCACATAGTAACGCCATCTGTTGAGCTATCACCTCCAAAAACTGAAGAATACTAATGTATATGAAAATTATATCAGGGACTAACTAAATTCGAAATTTGATGAAAATTTAAGGACAAGTTCCTGAGATAGAGCTACTGGGATAATCACAAGTAATGCACCTCAGCAGCACCACCGGTTGAGCTATTTACACCAAAACGTTATCAGCTCTTTGTCATATCAAGTACTAACTAAATATAAAGTTTTGTGAAAATCCATGCACTAATTCTTGAGATATGGCTATTATGGAAATTTTAAACAATCCAGTATAGCAGTGCCATTTATTGAGCGATATACATCAAAAACTAATCAGATCCAGTTTATATCAAGGTCTCACAGAATCTAAAGTTTTATGAAATTCAAGTGCATTAGTTCTTGAGATAGAGCGCCCACAAAATTTTTGTCACATGCACACAGACAGACATTTCGTAAAAGCATGTTTTTCGGGTTTTCCGATCCTTAAAACGTGCAAATCAGTCAAACGGGATTTCGAAAATTTTCACGAATCCAATACTTTTTTGCTGTAAAAACAGAAGAACGTAAAAAATGTGACATATAGTAAATACGTTATAGTCTAGTTCTTGTACATGGTTAATTGTATGTTTTGTTACCATATTTTCCATTTCCTTAATGGCTTTAAGTAAGCTCCATGTGTTCGCATGGCCATTAGCCAAAGTTCTGTCAAATGTCTGTTAAAATGTAGGTTTCATACTATAAAATAAATTATCAAGTTCCACATTGATCCTCAGCGCACTGATATACAGGGTCACAAAAAAGACGTTTTTCTGTTTCATTAGATACAAAATTAGCTATTTTTTGGCAGCGCTGAGGGTGAGCCATGCAACTAAAAAGCTAATTCAGTTAATACTGAGTAGTACTACAAGTTGAATTCCAAAACTGTGGCTGACCCTCAGCGCGTGGATCTATGAGGTCTCAAATATGGCGTTTTTCCACTTTCCGCAACAAAGTTTGACGAACCACGCCGGGTTGCGCTGAAGGTCAGCCATAAAATTTACAAAGTAATTCAATTTAACTACTAAATGTAATGTTTTAATCACAAAAATTACTTTGGCTGATGTTCAGCGCGCTGAGATAATAGAATACAGAAAGATATCGATTCGAAAAAAATACTGGGTCGTGACCCGCTTTAGAAATTTTTGTGGGTCACAAAAATTTTTTGGGGGGAAAAACAAAATATACATATCTTCTAATAATCATTAGAAGAAAAAAATCGGCAAAAATTTCGGCAAAATCAAAAATGATGTGTATAATGACACCACTATTTCTGCCTGACTCTTATAAAAATCTATGCCTCTTAACCTCCTCAGTCCTGATGTCGCCTGGAGGCGACACTAAAAATCACCCTTTAAATTAATTTAACTTTTTCTAGAATTGTCAAAATTACATTTAGACTTTTTTAATGGATGTGTGCATGTTAGAAGCTTCGATATACAAACTAATGCATGTTTGGAGATGTTTTATAACAATTTTAACCTGGTTTTTGTAGTGCCACGTAAAGTTTGTCTCAGGACTGAGGAGGTTAATACATAATGATTACATAATGAATGCATAATGATTAATTATTTATGGATATTTACTAAATATGCATAATTACTAGGATGAGCGAAGCTGTATTAGATTACACAAATTACATTTTGTCGTACACTTTACAAAAAAAAACTATTCAGTATTTTGACTTGAAATTAAACATAAAAATAAATTATAATTTGTATGTCTACATAATGTTATTTTTTTTTTAGAGATTAACCTTAAAAAATTTATAATTTTAGTCAATTTATTTTGCATGTATTTTTCATTACAGACGTATTTTGAAAATAAAAAGTGAAACACGTATATTTTAATAAGAAAAAAAGTAAATCACTGAATCAGTAATTATGGACAGAATCATGATTAACTAAATGAATAAAATGCATTTTCATTATTCCGCCAAAATATCTCAAAACTTTTTTTTTTTTTTTTTTTTTTTTTTTTTTTAATGAAGGAAAGAAATATTTTTGGACGAAATATTTTAAATATTGGAAATAACTGCAGAATTTATGCTTCAAGCCATAAATGAGCATTAAACTTTTATATATTAAAAATGTATGTTATTTTAGAGAAAAGTATGCATTTTAATAAAATACTTTGTTAAGATTGATTGGAAATGGCACATATTTTTGTGCCCATTCCTTTTAATCGTATAATAGCTTCACGATTTTTTTTTTTATGAAGTTTTTAAAATACCTTTTTTAAAGAAAATTATAGTATATTTCTACAGAATTTAAGTTTGTGAAAATTCAGATATTTAGATTCAATTATTATAAAAGTATTTGTCAGTGTTAAGATGTCAAATAAACAATTTATTTTTATTATGTGAAGTCATTAAACGCAGACGATACTTACGCATTTAAAAAAAAAATTATATTATTATTATTATTATTATTTTTTTTTTTTTTTTTTTTTTTTTTTTTTTTTTTTGTTAAGGGGTAAAAAAATAATTGTAAAAAAAATAAAATTAATTAATGTTTTGTAAATCTTTGCTTCGAAATTTTTTTTATTTATACCAGTCTTATACAACAAATAAAGAATTCCTATGAAATTCTTAGTTGCTTGGTTGAATTTGCATTTTAAAATTTAAAATGTACCAAAATATAAAATAATGCTTTTACTGATGTGCCACCTTTGTAAGGTCCTTACTTGGCAGAATGTCAAGCCGATTCCATTCAGACTTTAGGGGGAATAACCTATGAGGCCGAGATTACTTCTACGTATTCAAGGAAATGATATAATATTGTTCTCTATTTTTTGTTCTGAGTAAAATTTTATTTTAAATTAAATAGATTGCGCACCTTCTAAAAGTTCTCGGAATAAACTTTCCAAAGTATATATTTTCTCCTACATTTTTGTGAATTTTAATAAATTTATGTCTGTTTTTTCTTCTTTTTTTTAACATTTATATTTATGGCTAGAACACAGTTTTAACGATTGCTTGGCATCTGACTTGACGGCTATGCGAGAAATTCGCCAATTCTAACAACCTAAATATTCAGAACATATGTATGTCATATACTCCCTAGGATTTATTTGTTGCCAAAATGGCGTTATTTTGCTTAATATGGTAACCCTGATATTGTTGTTTATTTTTTGATAAACTATTTATTTACCTTAATTTTTCTCATTTCAAGTTATATAAAAATATTTTTGTTCCATGTATATTAGTTTTTAAAATTTAATATATTTAAAAATTGTTTTATTTATTGTTATTTTTTAAAATAATAGAAAATAATTTAAAAATGCATATTTAACCAGTATTCGAAAATAAGGTTATCGCCAAATTGACAGTGGAAGAAAATTGTACCAAAACTTGTGCATATATGATATTGCGCCATATTCATATCCAATGCATGCAAATAATATAAATAAATAATGTACACAATAATGTAAAGAAATTTTTTTTAATTGCTAATCTGGCAAGTTTTAAAATCATGCCATGCAGCCGTTAATTCTAAAACGATTAAGTTACACTATATTGCGAGGGAAAAAGTTATTAAGTTAAGTTTAATAATCATACTTTTAAATCATCTTTTTTTTTATAATTGTCTATTTATAACTTATTTTAGTGTAACAGAATTACAATGTAATATTTAAAAACAGATAATTCAATTATAGAAACAAAAAGATCGACGTATCTAGAATTTTTAATGAACAAACTCATCTCGAGATAGTACGAACTTTCCCATTTTCGAAATGGACTGGCTCTTTTCGCCCATGCGCATTTCTGACCAGGTCTCTATGAAACGTGGTTCATCAGTACTTAAAAAAGATTCAAAAACAATATAAAGAAATATTCTTACTTTCAAATGCTTATCTTATGAAATAATGCTTCACGAATCTGAAGCATGGCTTGTGATAGTTAAGTAATTATACATATTTATAAAATATACATAATTATTTATTAAAATGTGTGTGATCCAATTTGGCTCTGTATGTCTTAGACTAAAACATTTTATTTTCATATAAAATAAAGCGCAATTAATTCATCCATGACACTGAAAGATTTTCTAATTATGCGAATTTCATTTTTTTTTTTATTCATTTAATTATATTTAGATATACACACTTCAATTTATCTTTTGCAATGATCTTTGCAAATGGCCATCTGTTATGCTAGAACTTTCTGAAAAAGTTATTCAAAATCTTCTGCTGTTTCAAAGTAGAAATTTTCTATTACTATTAAGTCTGCAGCTTTTAATGAAAATGCTGAATGCCAAATGTGAAAAAGCTTAATCATATTTGCATTGCTAGCTTTATAAATGGCACTCACATCTTGAATTATTTATGACTGATAAATTATAAATAATGAAGTCCTTATAGACAATAAATAGTCTCATTTAAGCCGATACAGTTCAAATCGATGAGTAATGTAGGACATTTCCGTAGAAAGAAGCGATACTTTTGGAATACAAATAGTTTCGGTCAAGGTTTGGTCCGGCCAAATTTAGGGCAGTATTTTCACCGAATCTCAAGTTTTAGGCCGAAAACGAAAACGAAACCTCATTTTATATCAATCTTTTTTTCATTATGACTTTCCAATATTTTTGATTAAAATTCTTTTGAAAAAATAACAATTTATCGAAATATGCAATGCTTTTGGCCAACAGTGCGTTAATGAACGAACATTAGATATGAAATGAAAAGTCTGATCAATTATATTGCGAAAATATCTTATTTGTAAAAAATAAACGTAGATGCAAAATTAATATCTCGTAGACTTTTTATTTCGCCTTTCCTTGTCAAACTTTTGGTGATAAATTGCTCAAAATTAATGCAGATGAAGTAGACTCAGTAAGTAAGTAACAATTTTAAATGCAAATGAGTGGTAGTTATTGTTTCATTTAGTTGCAACGATTAATCAACTTTTAATTTTTTTTTTAAGAGGTCGTAATAAACTGCTTATAAACAATAATTGAAACACCGCTAATTCTTTGGCGAATCTTTGCATAAAAAAATAAACTATTTCATTTATAAATGATTTTTTTTGTTTTTAGCACTTTCCAACAAAGTTGAAAAGTGCTTATGCATCCGGTTTGTCTGGCCGTCTGTCCGCGCTCTAATTCACGTAAATATACTCGGATTGCCATGAAATTTTAGGACGTTATTTATGTTTACCCTAGCACGAACTCCACTGAAAATGAAGTTTCTACCATGATTAGTTTATCTTCAGAGATAATCAAAATTTTCCCATTACGGCCTATGGGGAAAAATCGTTTCAAAGGAATTTTAAAGATGTCATGCCTTGTCAAACATATTAAAATTTATATGCTTTTACAAGGTGCATTAAAATATGCATTCTATAAAGTATAAGGTGAAAATGTAGCTATTATTCATTTACAGGGCCATAGAAAAGAATTCCATTAGATAATGGTAAAAGGGGGAATTGTGTGTGATATATTTTAAATACATTAAACTGTTTCGTGTATAAAAAAAATTGATATATGTTAATGAGGTTTAGTATAAATTATACGATACTGCCTTCTCTAATATAAAGTTCATAGTATTTACAGGGACACACAAAATATTTGAAATAGTACATTCTGTCTGAAGTACTGTATGTGAATCCAATGATAGCTGATGGATGGATGAAGTGCATTTTAATCATGATATGTGCATATAAGTTTCATTAAATTTATGCATATTATATGGTGCGTATAAATGCTATAGTTAATATACAGGGCTACCCAAAAGAACTCACCAACGTTACTGAATATGAGCATAAATTACTAAAAGGTGATTCTTAAATAAATTATGCATTTTTACGCTGAACTTCATTAAATTTACTGAGAAATGTTTGTAGAATATAGATAAAATGATATACAGGGCCACGCAATGAATTGGTTACACGGAGCCTATGAATGATAATTTATGAGAAAGTGATTTCAGTTGTTTTAAGAGTGTTTTAGTTTAAAATAAATTTTATCTAACATTGATGTGTAATAAAGGTATCAGAAAAACTACAAGGCTGAACAAAGTATTCAAGTATGTTTCCATTTATTAGTATAAATTGCTGAAAGAGAAGTTTCAAGCTACTACGCATTTTTTGCTAAACTAAATTTTCCCATTATATAGTATGTATATTAGCTGACAGATCAAATATAGGGCTGTTCAATAGTACTGGAATACATATTTGGCTATATTTACTTTATATCCTTATTTACCTAAATAACGAAGTTTTGTTAAAGATTTCATGACGCGTTGGAAAGGGCTTCATAATCTATGCTTAAAGCATGATTTTTTTTACTTTTTTTTTATTGAAAAGGTGAGATAATTTATTGCAAACATAAATTAAGTGTGCGCAATGCTAAGCAAATCGATTATTAATTATTTTACTTAATATTTTATCTGCCGGAAATAATACAATTCAATTGGACAACATGCAGTGTATATCTTTTCTTACCGAAGACTAAATGTCAATTCTTAAGCCATTATCTTAAAAATCTATATGTTTAAAAGACCTGGCTGTTTTTTTAGTCATCAGCCCTAAACTTTCTACTGGCCCGATTTTGATGATTATTATTATTATTTATTTTTTTTATGAAAGTTGTTTATGTGTAGATGAGCCCATTCTGGCTAGTTTTTAATTTATTTCCATTTTTATATTTCATTTTTAATTTTAAAAGCTTTTTCGTATTGTTTCTTCAAAACAGTGGCAACAGGTTAAGCTTTTATCTCTATAATAAAAATTTATTTTGCTTTATTACTTTCCACCTATCAGGAGCTTGATCTCATCGGTGAATGTGTAATCGCATTTCAAAGAAAAAAAAATTATTTTCGTAAAATTTAATTCTAATAAAATGATTGCAAATAATTATGCACTGATCACAGTACAATGCACAGATTATTTACTGAGTAATATTATTAAGTATAATGTAAATAAAATAACAGAAAATAAACTTTAACAAAACATAATATCTAAAGCGAAATTTTGTCGATGGAGAAAATGTCGTCATTCAGAAACCAGATAAATTTGTTCCATGAATATAATATAAATTGTTGTAGCTGTGTCAGTGATTATGTCATATTCACTGACTTTTATTCCTGCATCTAAATAAACTGAACTTCTATTTATTTAAATGTCCGTGATGTACACAAATGAAAATATTTCTATAAATTGCACCATTTCTATTTAACTATAATAAATATTTTATGCAACTAAAGAATTTTTTTAAAAACTGCATAAATCACGCTGTTATTTCAGAAAAGATGAGTGTTTCTGAAGGTGCAAATGATGTCATATTAGAAAAAAAAAAATAAAACCTGTGATATGCCGGTATTAGGATATTTCTATTTTACATAATATCAAAAAATTAATTAAAATCATTTTGTTATATTAAATTATTATTTAAAATAAAAATAAATAAAACGTTTTCTGCATATCAGCAACAAACACAAAAATTTTATTCTTTTTAATAACAAAGACATCGTTTTTCTTTTCGTTGCCATAACAATAAAATTAATTTTGACAAGTTCATGAAGCTATAGACCAATAAATAAATTAAATTTATTCCAAGTGCTGTAAATATGTAATGTGATGGTTATGCAGTTTAGTAACTCCCAGTTTCTATTATAATTAAAACGTTTTATTGATATTGTAATTATTGTACAGTTACCAAGCGATATTTAAACGGAGAAAAAATAAACAATGCAAATATTTTTAATTCGTCTTCTGAGGTATCTATATTATAAAGGGCAAACGTATTTGTGCTTAACGCATACGTCATTTTGTGAATGGCAACACTTTTCCCTGCAATTTTGGTTTTGCAATTTTCGCTACTGCAAAATTTACGCGTCTAAATATCGGACAATTACAATTTTTACACCGTCGTATAGAAAAAAAAATTACTTTTAAATGCAATTTTTTTTAAAAGCTGTATCTCAATTTATTTTTGAAATATTAATTTTTTTATAGTTTTTAGTACCAATTTTGTAATTATGACAACATAATCACTCCATTTTCTCTTAAAATTGAAAAAAAAAAATAAAAATTAAAATGCGCAATCCCATGCAATTTCGGTTTTGCAATTTTTCACTTCTAAACATCGTATATTTAAAATTTTTACACCTTCGTATAGAGAAAAAAATGTGTTTTTAAATGGAATTTGTTTCAAAGCTGTATCTCAATGTATTTTTGAGATATTAATTTTTTTAGTTTTTAGTACCAATTTTGTAATTGTGGCAACAGAATCACTCCATGTTCTCTTAAAATTGAAAAAAGAGAGAGAGAGAGAGAGAGAGAGAGAGAAATTAAAATGCGTATATATTATTTCAAAAATATCGTCTATTATAAAATCCGATGAGTTTCCGTTTTATTTCGTTTAATAATTTTGATAATTGAGTTTTATAGTTTTTTGTTAATTTTAGCTTAAAATATTATTTTTTTTAGAGTTAGACTGACCAATATAAAATGTATTTTTTACTGTAACTAATTTTGTAGATTTTTTATAAAGCAATGAAACAGCTCTTTCTTAAAGATTTTCTTTCAAGGGTTTCACCTCGTTATATTGACTTCCTAAATAATTTGGTATTTAAATGATGTTTAAGATTTAGAAATCGCATTAAAAAGATTTGTAACTGAAGTTAAGTCCAACATAATAATTTATGAGTTGTTTTCCTTATTTTTTGTTATATTCTGAAATTTGTGTATCTTCATCATGAAAAGTTATATTAGGTAGAAATTGTTTATTCGCTCAGTACCTTGTGTATATGGGTGATTCTCAAAATAGGGGACAATTTCAAAAGTGAAATCTTAAAAAAATTACTGTTAGCAAAATTTCTGAAAAAAATAGGTGTTGTTAATATAGTATTAAGTATACTTTACATGTAGTCAGCAGAGCTAAATATTTAAAAATTAACTTAAAAAATAATTAGTATTTTTTGAGCCATGCTAATGACAAAACAAATTGCATGGAATAAATACATTAAGAAATTTTTATTTTCTTCCTGTTTAAATAATTTTTTCTATATTTATTAGCCTTCCTTTTCAGCAAATGGTTTCCATTTTTACATATATACATATAAGGAGAATAAAAACATTACCAAAGAACAAACTTTGTTTACATGACCAACATTCTGACACTAACATTAATCAAATACCTAAATTTATATGTAAAATTAATCTTTATAAAGGATACAATATAAGCACTGGTTACATTTATGCACATAGGAGTCTTTAGCATGGACACTGATATTTGTCCATGCTAATGACAAATTTTAATTTAAATAAGATTATGAGCCATAATATAATCGCAATGGAATAGTCCTTTCTAGGGCTTTTTAAAACACAAAAGTTCTATGCAAATAAGTAAAATAAAAATTTTAACTATAAAATAACCATGAAAATTATCATCCATTCTAATGACATACAATTGATGTACGCCCCTAATATTCAACTTATATTCTTAAAATACAATACATGCTTCTATTTTCAGGCTGGGATAAAATGGCTACTTGTTGCCATGGAGAAACTTTATATTTTCAAACTATTGTCATATGTGAAAATGAAATTTTCATTAATAACAAGCTGTTTTAGTATGATCTTGTTTTGAAAATAGAATATGGAGGACAAACTTTAATTCTTTTTTTATATACTATAATTTTATTTTTAAAAAGAAATTTATTGGATAAATCCTCTCCTTGATTAATTTAAAGAAAGAATAACATTTGTTTTATTTTATAAACATGATATTAACTCTTGAAAAATGCTAGTATACACAAGGCACAGCTGCTGTGGACATCCATGCTAATGACATTTTGAACATTTATTTTGTTATTTTAAGGTGTTTTTAACTAAAAAGTGAGTAATTCTTGAGTGCAAATAATGAATAATATTAAGACAAACATATCTAAATATAAAAACATGACAGAAAACCTTCTCAATTTTTTTTGTATGCCGAAAGACATAAATTGTCCCCTATTTTGAGAATCACCCATATAAGACTGATACACTCCTGGACAAAATTTTAAACTCAGAAAATTTTTAATTTGTTTACATCAAAATATAAATAAGCTTAGGTTTACATTAATAAAATAATGATGAATATTTATAATAAGACATCTAAATTTAATATAACTCATAAATAAAATGGAGTAAGTAATTTAAATAAGAAAATAAATAACTTAAAAAAATAACATTATGTGAGACCTGGACAAAATTATAAACTCAAAGTTATGAATTTCTATATTCTGGCATATTTGATATAAATAAACTTGTTCTGTGATAAGAAACTAATAAATGGTTTCATTGTGGATCAATACATTTCAATACATTAATACATGTTTTAATTTTTCTCATAAAATAACATTATGTGAGACCTGGACAAAATTATAAACTCAAAGTTATGAATTTCAACATTCTGGTATTTTTTATATAAATAAATGCACAATGCATTTTATGATCATAAACTGATAAATGGAGTTATTAAGGATGAATATATTTCAATACATGAATGTATTTTTATAAGTTTTTCAAAAAAGATGAGTAATATAAATACAGTGCATGTGTAAACTGAAAACATAGATTTATACAGTTTAAGAAGAGAACGTACTTTTGAATCCTGGTGCAAATTATTAATACATACATTCAAAAATGTGTTGAACAGCCATTTTTCTGAATGATTTCGAATATGCGACTCGGCATAGATTGAACAAGTTTTTCCAATTGACCCATGGACAACTGGTAGGCTGAAAGTATAGCCATTTTTAAATCATTTGTGTTTTGATATTGACGTCCATCGCGATAGACTATTCGAACCATTGCACCTCAATAATTTTCAATGCAGTTTAGATCAGGGCTGCAGGCTGGCCAATTCAAGACATTTACATACCAGCACTGCAGCCACTCTTCTGTACTTTTTGCAGAGTATATTGCTGCATTAGCTTGCTGAAATACTCAGCGGTCAACGGTCCATATGGCAAAAGATTATCTTCTAGCATTAACTGATAGTCTTCTGCTTTTTGTTTAACATTAAGAAAAGCCAGAACGGTTTTACCATTCTGAGAAAAACCAACCCACACCATCATGGGTATTCCACCAAAGCTTCAAATAAAAATATGCCGCTCTTCATGTTTTATATTGTGCCAGTAATATTTTATGTCACCTGGACCATCTACATTAAACTTCTTTTCATCTGACCAGATGACTGTGCTCCACTATGTTGTCCATGACATGTGCTGTTGTGCAAAGTGAAGTCTGGCTTTCATGTGATGGGGCTCAAGTTTTGGCTTAGCTTTCATTTTCTTCCATTTCATATTCGGCGCTCATTGGAGAATTAATCTGACAGTTCGAGAGTTTACATTTAGCTTTAAAGTATTTACAATTCGGCTGGAAGAAGCTCCAGTACTAGATATTGTTCGTAAGATAGATCTTCGACTTCTGTCTGTTATCTTTGGACGTCGACCACTCCGTTTTTCTCTGTATATACTGACGGATTCTTTAAAACGTTTATTACTTCTTTTTGTGAACATTTCATTAGCAAAGCAATTTGGCGTTGCGTTTTTTCAGAAGCTCTAAATGTCATATTTTTAACACCTTGTACCTCTGTGAGAACCTTTCCTCGCTGCATTAGAAAAATTGTTGATTTTAACTGTTCTAAGAATAACATGCAATGACACACGATAAACAAGTGCATTATAAGAAAACAAAATTATTCTAAAAATAATTCAAAAGCAGATGATAAATAATTTTTAATAAAATAATGGAAAGAATTGAAAATATGAATAAATATCGTTTACATTAATACCAATGTGAAAAATAATTTCATTGAATTAGTCTCTTATCACAAAACACATTTATTATTTAGATAAAAAATGCCAGAGCATAAATATTCATAACTTTGAGTTTATAATTTTGGCCAGGTCTCATATAATGTTATTTTATGAGAAAAATTAAAACATGTTTTGATATATTGAAATGTGTTGATCCATAACGACTCCATTTATTAGTTTTTTATTACAAAATACATTTATTTATATCAAATATGCCAAAATATAGAAATTCGTTACATTTGAGTTTATAGTTTTGTCCAGGTCTCACATAATGTTATTTTTTTTAATTATATGTTTTCTTATTTAAATTATTTGCTAAATTTTATTTATGAGTTACATTAAATTTAAATGTCTTATTATAAATATTCATCATTATTTTATTAAAGTAAAGCTTAAGCTTATTTATATTTTGATGTAAACAAATTAAAAATTTTCTGAGTTTATGATTTTGTCCAGGAGTGTATATATCATAGCTAATATATATTCTTTTCCGTCGAATTTCGACGGGTTCAGCTAGTATACTCTAATTTGAAAAAATTGGTCTTTTTTACGTTGGGAATGGGTAAGTAGGTCTGATTGTGTAACTTTGACTAAAGTGAGTAACGCATGACTTTGTGTTCAGGAGTTGAAATTTGAAACTTCCCCCCCACGTTTGAACATAGTTCAATTTGCGCTATTTAACCACTCCCAACAAATCACATTTTGAGCTCAAAATTTAAGTTTAAGTCTAAGCTTTTGAAAGCATTTAATGAGATACAAAAAATAACGGTCAAAAAATAGTTGTTCATTACTCCAAAGTTTAAAGCGCCATTTATCGGCATTTCCCTCCCTTCTCACTAAATGAAATCCCTTCACTAATATAATTAAAATATCTTTTATTTCAGGCAAAGGATACTTTTCGACTTTCAAAAATTTATGTAAAATAACTTTAAAATCCCCACGTAGGCGAATTTTTCCATTCAACTTAATAACTTGAATTGTAGGTATACAATTAATTCACAACTCTTACAATTAATTCACAGGTTTTATATCACCTTCATTCTGTAACTATCGGAGTTCTTCATTCATGCAGCACGTATTAAATTACTATTCTAAATTTTAACTAGTTGGATGTAGCAATCCCAAAACGTCATTCTACATTATGCATGTTAAAATTTATAAATTTGCTATCACAGTGCCAAAATTAAACGGCGATCTATGCCCATCATGAGGATTCTAAAGGTATGATATTCCGTGCATTAGTTCTTAAGATGTGATTAAGGTTAAAATCGTGTAAATTCTATAAAATTCAGCATAGCAGATCTACTTGTTGGATGATTGATATCAAAATGTAAACAAAACCAATTCATTTCAAAGATTAACTACATCTGAAGTTTGATGCAAATCCGTGCATTAGATTTTGATATACAGCTGGTACAGAAATCGTAACAAATGCAGTATAGCAGAGTTACCCTTGGAGCTATTTACAACAAAATATAAACCACATAAATGCATGTCAAGGACTAATCGAATCTGATAGAAATTTATGCATTCGTTCTTGAGATACAGTTGTGGAAATTTTAAAAAATGCTACATAGAAGCGCCACCAATTAACAGATTTACACTGGTATATTCAGTAAAGCATTGTTGATAGATCGACGCGTTTTTTGGGGGGCACCGTAATTTTGCTTTTAGCAGCAGAAATTCTTGACCAACATCAGAACTTTTTATATCCTTGTATAGTGCTTAATTAGAGGATCACGAAGATACTATCAAGCAAATGAAGTAAAGCACAGTAAATTAGCCATATACTAATTGGCTATTGACAGGGACCACGTGCAAGCGAATTACCGAGGGAGAATCAAGTAGCCAGCAGTAAGACGCCACAAGTTAGAACCATGGAACTAAGAAAGATAAGGAAAGAGTATCGGTCAACAGATTGGCTCCGAAGAAAGTCGAGAATTCTGGGATAGGTGTGACCCTGAAACTGCTGCCAACCCGGCTGGTGCTGGCAATAACTTGGCATGTTTTAAACCGGTTTTACCTCTCGCTGTAGCAGCACCCGTCACTATAACTTGTCAAGATAAAGCGTGCCAAACTATTGCCATGCTCACGGAATTCTGGGATATGGGTGAACCTCACAGAAATCCGGTGGCATCGACTATCTCCCTGCTTCTAATGGGAAACAGGCTTCGTCTTACTTCCCTATCTTTCTTAGTTCCATGGTTAGAACCGATAGACAGAAGGAAATCTTCGGCGAAAAAATAACCCCTCCCTGTAAGGCACCTGCCTTGATCAAAAACTTAGCTCCCCCAAGTGCCATTTCCTCCAACTCCGGCTATCCAGAAGCAACAGAAGGACGGCATCTTATCGCAAAAAAAATCAACTAGATGATTCAAAGGACCTGGAAGGGAGGAACAATGGGTAAGTAAATTCCTAATTAAAACTATTTTCTTTTTGTGAGCAGCGACTGTGAGAAATAATGAGATTCTGACAAGTTGGGATCCGTCCCATTATTGTAACTGCCCCATTGCGAAACCTAAAAAGGTGTCCTCCCAGCTAGTCTCAGGTTAACTGTCTGTCCCTATATATCTCGTTTAACACAGTTTCATTTATTATTCATAGTTGTACTTATTACACTCTTAATTAAACATCCCACTTATTCCATCGATCTTATATTAATTAATTCCCTATTCAATCTAACTCATCCCTATCATTTTTATCATTACAAATTGTCAACTTTATTTCCTTATTCAACCTTAATATTAGAAAATACATTTTAATTGATTAACAAATATATAATTTAAATACAGCTTTTTTTCCTTCATTCACCCTCTTTTCCACTCTACTTATTTTTATTTTTATTCACTAAATTAAAAAAAATCCTTTTTTTTAATTAAATTAGATCAATGTAGTATTCTATAACAGCTTTCTAATTAATACTCCACCTATTCCTTATATTATTGGATTTTTATTTGCTTGTTTAAATTAATTCGCCAAAGATTTAATATGCTATAATAAACTTATAACTTCATTTTACCACTAACGCAACTATTTGTGCAGCGATAAGAAACAGGGATTCTAGGAAAAAGGGTGCGTCAATCATCCATCAGATCGATTGTACTAAGCAGTGAATAGTTAAGAACCCATAATCCGCTCTTTTGTATATATTGTACTCACCCCAGCCTAAGCTTTAGATTCTATAAACCCAATCTTTAAAGTAAATAAAGTTCATCACCTTTGGTCTAGCTTATTAGAGATTTGTTTTAGAGTACTTTCAGCTGCATGTAATTTACTATTTAAGTAAGCTTTTTTTTTATCACAAGTGCCTGACACATATTAATAAAACCTTCAAGTATTCTCCTCCCTTTTCTTTATTCTCCTTTTTATTTGCATTATTTTCTTCTAATATCATTACTGTTATCACAAATCTGATTGTAAAACTTTATAATTAATATCGTGTAATGTTAACTATCCCAATGCATTTGTGCCCCTCCTTACATATCCGCTGGATGGTTAAAAAAATAATAAATAGATAAAAACAGAACTCGAAAGCCTCACAACAAAAGCAACATGAAGCACTGAACCCAATTCCACATCCAATTTAAGTAGCAGAACATTATCGCTACCAGGTACAAGCATACAAGCAAAAATAACATTAAAACTTACCACACTCAATCCAAAAGACCAAAAAAAGACTTCACATGTAGCAGGAGCATCAGGCACAGCCCGAACAGAGTCGACGGGTCGTAAACCGAAGAATGCCACAAAAAACGAAGAGCTGCAAGAGAAGACGACGACAACATTCAAGAGCATCGAAAAATATTTTGATATGAAAAACGAAGAATCAAAAGATTACGACTCACATATAGATAATCCTGAAATTGCCTCTAAGACGGAAAACGCAGAAGAAGAGAGGCTGAAGAAGGAACTCTTCAAGCACAATGAAACAAACAAAAGAAGATCAGTAGAAATTGAAAGCGCGATGTTGGCTGCTAGTTATATAAAATCCATTACAGGGAAAGCAACAAAGGTAACAGCCCCAACGCGCACAGCAGTGGATAAAGCGCTACAAATAGTGATATGTTCACTACTGGAAATGGAGACAAGGGCTATGCATGCTGAGGCCAGGTTAGAAGTGATGGAAAATGCACCAATTATGCGATCAACAGCAGACGAGGAAACAACGGCCAAAGAAGAAAATTATAAAAAATCATCACTTGTAAAGACATACGCAAAAGCAGTACAAGAAGCTACTGCAACAGTTGTAATATAAGTGAAAGAAGATAGAACTGCAAAAGACGTTGGAAGACAAGTAGCAAGTAAAGTGCAAAACCAAGATGGAGTGAGGAATGTGAAGAACGGCATGAAAAATTTTCTGTGAATCAGCGGAGCAGGCTGCAACAATAAAGGGAGCACTGGCAAAAGAAGAAGAAAACAGTAGTAGTCTAAACATCAAGACCGCCAACATGAAGATGAAACGAATAATAATCTTCCATGCACCTGAAGAAATTGATGAAGTAACTGTTAAAACAAAAATATGTAAGAAGTTAGGCATTGATCCAGAAGCAAACGTGGACAGGATTCGGATCCTCAGGCATCTACGGGCAGCAGCAGGGCAAGTACACATACCGGTATCACTTCCCGAGCCTCTGGCAAATCACATGTTCAAAGAAAGAGCAATATGCTTGGGGCTCAGGGAGTGCCCAATGAAACATTACGTGACAATCATGCGCTGTCATCGATGTCAGGGATTTGATCACCAAGCTAACCAGTGTACACAAGAAAACGAGTGCTACCCAACCTGTTCCAGCAACCATAAATATGAAGATTGCCCTAAGACAACCAAGCGGTGTATCATGTGTGCAACATACAATGAATACAACAAAGCTTATTTGACAGCGAACATTCCAGTGGACCATACGGCTCACGACGGGCTGTGCAGGATCTACAGAAAGCTAATGTCAATCAGGCAGTTAGAATTAGAATCCGGAAAAAACAAATCTCACAACAGGGTACGAAGTACTAAAAGATATAGTAGCTATAAACACGTACAGAGGTGTCCAACCGGTGTGCAGACGTAGTAAAGCCGAAATAAGGGAACAAGAACGAAGAGTACGCGAATTAAATAGAGTACAATATGTTCCAGAAAGATGCGTGCCAAAGAGACACCCAAATATCAAACGCACAAAACAGTAAAAATAGAAAAATACACACAGCAAGCTCCAATGTAAAAGAAAACGTGCAAGAGAAAAATAACATCAGTCTTATACAAATTAATTTACGTAACAGTTTTAACGCCACAAACTCACTAAAAGGTTATATGGGAGAAAATAAAATTAACATAGCCCTTAATCAAGATTTTCACCAAAATAAAAGAACAGGCAAAATAGCAGCTTTCACTAACAAAAATAGCACATGGAAAGTAACTAAAACCAAAAACAATAGATCAGCAACAGTAACAAACATAGGTCCAATAAGAAAAGCAGTTTTACAGTCAGTACAAAAATAATTCACGACAGCAATAAAATTGGAAAATAAAAACGAAACAATAACAATCATAAAGGTATACGTTCCCCCCTCGGCAGACTTCGCAACAATACTTCAGGAAGTGGAAAATGCCCTGAAATTAGCAAAGGGCGAAATTCTACTGGCGGGAGACTTCAACGCACATTCACAACAATGGGAATATGCGAACATAGATGACAGAGAGCAAAAACTTAGACTTTCTTCTCCTAAACTCGCTGGACCGCCGAGCCGTAAGGTGAAAATAATTATTTATGAGAGTGAAAAATCATGGAATTTGAACTATGTGCTGATGTTATATTTAGAGTTCGATTATAGATCTGTCAACGTTCAACATGAGAATCTTCGAATAATATCGTGCACAAAAAAGTGAAATATTGTGTTGAAGATGATAAATTTAAGAATTATAATGAGTCTTCCTCGGAATTTCGCAGCGATTTGAGTGAGGTAAGAGCAATTTTTTAGTTTATTTTGATTAAATTATGTCTGTTATTGATAATCTAAATAAATACGAGCTTAAGCTTGTAGTTGAGGAATTGGGTTTAACTGCTCCTGAAAGTAGTAAAATTATTGATTTAAGAAATATTATAGAGAATAGTGAATATTACTTAAATGAGCAGTTATTAAAAAGCATCGTTAATTCGGTTGTTGAGGAGTATAAATCACGAACAGAAACTGAGAAAACAAAATTAGAATTAGAAAAAATTAAATTAGCGCAATTAGAAAAAGAGTTAGAATTAGCAAATATTCGTAAAGAACCATCTCAAAATTCGGAATTTGAAAAAATTAAACTAGCTCAGTTAGAGAAAGAATTAGAAATAGCCAAATTGCGTAAAGAATCTCGGGAAAATTTGCCGTCCGTAACAGAAAAATCGGAAAAGGAAATAGGGAACAATAACTTGGAAAGTTTTATTAAAAGTATTAAAACTTCAACTATTCCTTCACCAACGAGAGCTGAGTCATTTAATCTTTTTTTTCAATCTCTTGAGAAAGCGTTTCGAACTAAAAATGTACCTGAAGAGTTTATGGCCGAAATTCTGTTAAATATTCTCGGCGAAAAAGCGAGCAATTTAATGATCTATTTATCAGAGGAAGAGTAGATTAGTTATGTTAAATTGAAAAATATAGTGTTAAGGGAATTTCAACCTACTGCACAAGAATGTTTAAACAATTTCAAGAGTGCACAAAAATTACCGTCGGAAAGTTACGTTCAATTTGCAGCTAGGCTGAGTTCAATTTATCAGTATTACTGTCATTTGCGTGAGGTAAATGATTTTAAATCATTATGCGATCTGATAGTTTCAGATAAAATTTTCAGTTCTTTAGATCGCGAATTAATGAATCATATCGCAATTAAACAATCAGAGTCATATTTTAAACCACAGCAACTAGGAAGAGAATGCGATATTTTTTTGTCGATTAAAAATAAATCTAAAGGTGAATCAAATGTGTATTCGAGAAACACGATAAATGAAAATAAACGTATAGCGACAAATAAATTTCAAAATCGGCCTCAAAGGAGCTCTTCAAATATATTTTTTTCGGAAACAAAAAATGTCAAATGTGTCTTGTGTAAATCTAATGAATATCACGGTTTACATTCTTGTCCGCAATTCAAAAAACTGTCCATTAAAGATAGAGTAGAAGTTGTGAAATTAAATAAAGCATGTTTCAAATGTTTAAATTATAATTGTTGCGCACAGAAATGTAAGTCTAAAAATTGTGCTAGATGTAAACTACCGCATTCTGAACTAATACACTTTCCTAGAGAAGAAAAGGAATTAAATAATCAAAATAAAAATGTTGGTCATGTGTTTCAATCGGCTGCAGGAATAAAAAATTCACAACCCGAGGAAATCCTTTCCTACCCTCCGAGTCAGACTGTCGCCTCTAGTTTTGTGAAAAATAAAACAAAATCCGTTTTATTAAGTACGGCGCGTATCCTCATTAAAGATAAGTTCTCGGAATGGCAGGAAGTAAGATGCTTACTAGATGTCGGTTCACAAGCATGTTTGATTACTTCACAGTGTGCTAATCGATTGCAGCTTAGAATTAATAAAACGAATATTTTAATTTCATGTTTGGATGACACTTCTATGACAATAAAAGGCTGCGTAAATACAAAAATCGCGAATAGAGATAAAAGTTTTGAGAGAGATTTGACTATGCTAGTAGTAAGGAAAATTACAGATTTAATTCCGCAACAAGTGGTTAACATAAATGTTGAAGTACCAGATTTAACTATATTAGCAGATTATAGATTTAATTTCCCTGATAAAATTGACATGTTGTTGGGGGCAGAAATATTTTATGAGTTATTAAGACCGGGACAAATATATTCTCAGAGTTCAAATTTACTTTTGCAAAATACCGTATTTGGGTATGTGGCTAGTGGATGCATAGAGCAGGAAAGTGATGTAAAAGTTCATTGTGGGCTGATTCGGGAGGAAGATTTAAACCAAACATTAAAAAAGTTTTGGAAAGTTGAAAACGTCGAAGTAGAATTATCAAAAAGTAAGGAATTTGAGATATGTGAGCAACATTTTGCGCGCACGCATAGGAGAAATGAGGAAGGGAGATACGTGGTGAAAATGCCTTTAAAGGAAAATCCTTCGTGTTTAGGCCAATCTAGGGAGCTTGCTCTTAAAAAACTCAAATCGCTGTGGACTCGCTTATCAAAAGATAAGAAATACTTCAAATTGTATAAAGATTTTTTAAATGAATATGAAATGTTGGGGCATATGAAACAGGTTAAAGAAGTGAAAGAACCTGACGTCGTGTATTATGCTCCACATCATGGTATTTTAAGACCAGAGAAGTCCACCACAAAACTGAGAGTTGTATTTAACTGTTCTGCCACAACAACAAATGGCACATCACTTAATTCATTGCAATATAATGGCGGTGTTATTCAGAATGATTTATTCACGATTATGGTTAGTTTTCGAGAGCATAGTTATGCACTGACTGCGGATATTCAAATGATGTATCGAATGATCAATATTGATCCTAGTCAGCACGCATTGCAGAGAATTTTGTGGAACGATAATTTCGAAGAAGAGCCTAAAATTTTTGAACTACAGACCGTTACATACGGTACGGTTAGTGCGCCTTATTTAGCAATGAAAACTCTCAACCAGCTATCGATTGATGAAGCAGATAATTATCCGATGGCAGCTTCGGTTCTTCGAGAAAATATTTACATGGATGATATTTTGTGCGGTGCACCTACGCTTGAAGAAGCCAAAGAGTTGCAGCGGCAGCTCATAGCGATTATGCATAAAGCAGGTATGAGACTCCATAAGTGGTGTACAAGTGATAAAAATCTTTCGCTGACATATGAAGAAGGGTACAAATTTGAAAATGAAATTGAAACTAAAACGTTCGGGGTTTCGTGGAACCCAAGAGATGATTGTTTCACTTTTCGAGTTAAGGTGGAACTGAGCAATTCCTACACAAAGCGAGAAGTATTGTCAACAATCGCGAGACTCTTTGATCCATTGGGACTTCTTGGTCCAGTTATATCTAAAGCCAAAATACTAATGCAAAAATTGTGGAGAATCAATATTGACTGGGATGACGAGCTTCCTGAATCAGAGTTTCATGAGTGGCATCAATTTCTTACGTCATTTAAATGTGTAAATAATATAAAAATTTGTAGGCGTATTATAATTGAAAACCCAGAAATTATAGAAATACACGGGTTTGCTGACGCCTCAGAACGTTGCTATGGGGCAGCAGTTTATTGCAAATCCAGTGATTCCTTAGGAAATGTGATGGTGAATTTAATCATTAGCAAGTCGCGAGTTACACCGATAAAGAGTCTAACTATTCCAAGATTGGAGTTATGTGCAGCAGTGTTGCTAACCAAACTGGTAAACAGAGTATTATCATTCATGAAAGTAATAGTGACTAATGTTTTTCTTTGGTCAGATTCAATGATTGTGCTAGCATGGATTCAAAAAGAACCTATCGACCTTAAGCAATTTGTTCAAAATCGAGTGGCTAACATACAAGAAAACTCTAGTGCTGAACAGTGGCATCATATTTGCTCAGAAGAAAATCCTGCTGACAAACTTTCCAGAGGTATGGATCCTGACAAACTTGCAAACTGTGAATTGTGGTGGAAGGGACCTTCATTTCTTCAGAACAGTGATTATCCTCAACGTACAATAACGATACCAGAAACAAATCATGAGTTCAATAAAGAGCTCAAATTAAATGTTAAATCCTCAAATGAATTTAATGTTATAAGTTGTAATATCACCGAGAATTGTTTTGTATATAACTTGATTAATCTTAGTAATAATTATTTAACGATTGTGCGTATTCTTAGTTATATTTTCAGATTTGTGATGAATGCAAGAAACCCGCTTTATAAAAGCATTGGACCATTGAGTACGTCAGAATTGGAATTGGCAGAGAAATATTTAATTAAATTAGTGCAAAATGAAGCCTTCAGTACCGACATACATAGTCTTCAGACTAAAGGATCGGTAAGTCCGAGTAGCAAGTTAAAAGGCCTCAACCCTTACTTAGATGAATTTGGAATTTTAAGGGTTGGTGGCAGGTTAGATAACAGTAATTTAAATTTTTCAAAAAAGCACCCGGCGATTTTACCAAAGAGTAATAAATTTACTGTAATTGTTATAAATTATTATCATAAGAAATATTTGCATGTTGGTGCGTCAACTTTACTATCCTTAGTAAGAAATAAATTTTGGCCAATAAATGGTCGTGCAATGTGTCGAAAGGTGGTTCATCAGTGCATTCCATGTTTTAAAGCTAAACCAGTTATTGCAAATCAATTGATGGGCGATTTGCCCAGGGATAGAGTCCAATTAGACTATTGTTTTAATATTTCGGGTGTTGATCTGTGTGGGCCATTTATGATCAAAATTGGTTATGCACGTAGGACCATCTTACAAAAAATTTATGTCTGTATTTTTGTTTGTTTTGTATTTAAGGCTATACACATAGAAATTATTTCAGATTTAACTTCCGAATCATTTATTGCGGCACTGAAAAGATTCATAGCACGCAGAGGTAAATGTGCCAAATTGTATTCTGATAATGCAAAAAATTTTATTGGGGCAGATAAAACACTTAGAGTCTTTTATGAATTAGTAAGAAAACCTGATGAGAAATTAGCAGCATATTTGTCTAGTGAGGGCATTGAGTGGAAATTTATTGCCCCCAGATCACCCAATTTCGGGGGTCTTTGTGAGGCCGCAATAAAATCCTTTAAATTTCATTTTAAGAGAATTGTGGGAGGTGCTAATCTCACTTATGAGGAATTTCTTACAGTAGTGATACAAATAGAGGGAATATTAAATTCGAGGCCTTTGAGTCCATTATCAGATGACGCAGATGATTTTGGAGTCCTAACTCCAGCTCATTTTCTTATAAACAGACCATTAAATGTCATTATTGAGCCTGATTTAACCAATATAAGAGAAAATCGCCTCAAAAAATGGCAAAGAATAATTAAAATTGTACAACTTTTTTGGCGCAAATGGCACCATAATTATTTAAGTGAATTACAACAGAGGGGTAAGTGGAGATTTGAAAAGGATAATGTAAAAATAGGAGATCTAGTGTTGTTAGTAGAGGAAAATATATCAAGCAATAAGTGGCCTTTAGGCAGAATTATTGAAGTATATTATGGTAATGATAAGAAAATTCGCGTAGTTCAGGTAAAAACTCAGAATGGAATTTTTAAAAGATCGATTAGTAAAATATGTATTTTACCTATGCCTGAAACCCATAGTACTTAAAAAAAATGTGTATATATATATATATATGTGTGTGTGAGTGTTATATTGTTTTTTCTTTCAATTTTATATTTAAGTAACATATATAGTGACCTTTTGTATTTATTTGTGTAATTAGTGTACTTAGTAAAAAAAGAGTTATTATTGAATGTGAAACATGTCAATGGGGGCCGGTATGTTCCATGTAGGCAGACGATACCGTGCTACCTAAATTAAAATGTCAGTGTTGAGAAACTGAAGAGAAGTGAAGTGTTTTTTCTGTTTTTATTCTAAAGTTGTGTTTGAGATAAATGCAGACGATAACGCAGCAGTGAGCTGCGAATGAGTGTTATTCCTTTAATAAAGAGTTTTTTAAAGAACCAGTGCATATGAAATAATTTGTGTAGTGTGTGCATAATAAATAACACTCGCTATTTGCCCAGAATTCACAAGGAGCACCAGCATCATTTCAGCACAGTAAGAAATAAAAAGGAAATAGAAGGATGCCCTGATTTAACGATAGCAACAACAGGGTTAGGATCTAAAATAACAGACTGGGAAGTGAGTGATGATGAATGGAGCAGTGACCATTATTTTATTTAATTTAAAATTAAATACGACAACACCCACTACCAAAGACACAGACTAGGAACTACTTATGGAAAACATGCAAAATTTGAGAAAGCAATAAAACAAATAAAAAAACAAATACAATAAAGAACTTAAAAAAATAACTAACACAGACCAGCTAGATAGCATAACCTTACGACTACAAAACGAAATTAAAACAATCGCTTTTAAATGTTACAAACAAAGGAAAACATCGGCTATAACTGCGACACAATGGTGGACGCAAGAGATTAAAATAACAAGGAACAGGGTCAGAGCGTTTAGGAGAAGATTCCAAAAACAAGAAGACGGGAAAACAAAACAGAAATTACGCATAGAATATAAAAAAGAAAAGGGAAAACTTAAAAAAATAGAACAAAAAGCAAAACGAGATTCTTGGAAAACATTCTGCAGCGAAATCAATGATACTTATGGCTCACAATACAAGATAGCTTCAGGAAAGAAAACAAGCCTTTCAAGGCTAGTCAGTATCATGCCACAAAGAAGTCACAATCAAAAACACTTTAAATCATTTTATTGGCAACCTCTACCTAACAGATCCAACAATAGAACACAAACTAATACCGGAAAAGACAAAAGAAAAGAAAGAATACCCACCTCCAATAACGAAACAAGAATTAAATAGAATAATTAAAAACATAAAACAAAACAAAGCTCCGGGTTTTGACTACATTGATTATAATTTAATAAAAAGAATCCACAACGCAGCCCCACAACTTCTATTAACATTATACAACAAATACCTGCCTAAATTATAACTACTTTCCAAAACCATTCAAAATTGGTACAGTGATTCTGTTTCACAAGGAATGTAAAGACCCTAAAGATCCTAAAAATTATAGACCAATTAGCTTACTTGCAGCGTTTAGTAAAATCTTAGAAAGAGTAATTCATAGTAGAATATCTCACCATTTAACTGTCAATAAATACTGGAGTGATAAACAATATTGTTTCAAAAAAGGAATTTCATATGAACATGCGCTAAATAATCTCATAAAAACAATAAAACATGATAAAATAGGCGGGTACCAAACATTATTAATATCTATGGACATCAAGGGTGCATTTGACAACATCAGATGGCCAATAATCTCAGAAAACTTAAAACGGTCACCAAATCCCTCATATTTAACGAAATGGATATTGAGTTTTCTTACTGATAGGTATGTCACAATAGAAGAAAACGGAATAAGTACAACTAAAAAAAACATTCGGTGGCTGTCCGCAAGAAAGCTGCCTCGGACCCTTGCTATGGCTCATAATAGCAAACACCGCGCTAAAAAAAGAATGGGGTAAAAATGTAAGAATACAGACATTTGCGGACGACTTCATCATAATATTAAGAGCTCTAACTAAAACGAAACTTACAAAATTAGCCAATGAGATCATCAAGGAATTTAACAACTGGATCACAGAAAACAAACTATCACTCAACTGGGACAAAACAGAGCTTCTGCACCTAAACAGAACACACACTAGGAACCTACCAACAGAGGATCCTTATAAAATAGAAGGAATAAAAATTAACGAAAAAGAACCACAAGGAAAACAGCAAATAAAATATCTAGAAGTCATAATACATAAAAAACTAAATTGGCTAGCACACTGTCAAACACAAGCAACTAAAATAAGAAAATCATTTAACTTGATGGGACAAATGGCCCCTAGGAGCTGGGGACTTAAACCAGAAATTATCAAGATTTGGTATAGGACAGTAGTTGAAAAGACACTAACTTATGCTGCCTCAATATGGGGTCACAATCTAAACAGAAGGAGCAAAGAGATGCTGTCCTCTTGCCAGAGACATTTCCTGCTGCCTATTGTTAAGGCACATAAAACTTCCCCCACCGCGGCCATTCAGGTACTAGCGGGCATGATTCCAATTCATCTACAAATTAAATACGAGGCTACATACGGTACAGTATCAAGACTGAGGGAATCAGTTAATTTATACGAGTCAATAATCAACCATACAGACAACACAAAAAAAATAATATCAAATCTTAAAAGAACGATAAAAGAGCTAATAATCAAACAGTGGCAGTTCGAATGGGATTACTGGAACAAGGGCAAGACTACACATAAATATTCCCCAAAAGTAAGTACAGATAGATTAGTCAGCTGCAAACTTCTGAGTCAGATTTATACGACACGGAGCTTTTCCAAAATACTTAAAAAAACTCAAGCGCAAAAACACGCCACATTGTGCATGCGGGGAATTGGGAACCTTAAAACATTACCTAACGGCCTACCCGCAAACACAAACATACCATCTCGCAAAAATCACGCCCAACAATAAAGAACTCTAGCATAAGCAACTAGCAAACAATAAATACATACAAAACAAAAGCAAAGTAATCATAAGATGGTTAACAAAAAACATAGATAACAATATCACAATGAATGACGAATAAAGTTAGAAACACACTACGCCAGTGGACAGCATCATCCTAACTAATTAACTGCCTTATCTTCAGAATTATTATATGTTATGTTGTATATTATTGTTATAGTGTTATATGTTGTATGTCTAAAACAAAGAGGCTTAGGATTTATGCTTATCGCCAAATAAAAAATTTAAATCTGTCTGTGTTTGTATTGTGTCATGTAGCAGTGTGCGGCAGTCGCACAACATCAGCTGTAACCACGGCCCGCAACATATGAATTGCAAGCACAAAAAATTTCACCATTGGTTAAGAAAGTTGTGCATTATGACATTGTAAGAAGCTTCAACCGCCTCCGACACTGCTTGTCCGTCCATTATGATGTGTAATATAAACAAAATAAAAATCTTAAAAATATAAAAGGCCAAGAAATCACCTAATGCCAATTTAAAAAAAACAGTTTTTGTTCTTTTACCAGTTTATAAAGTATTGTTAACTAATGTTATGTCCTTTTTTTTTTCAATTATTATTTCTCTTTTTTATATATATTTTTATTAGGGTTCAATTATCTTATATTTTCTCTTTGACTACCGCCTCTCTTTATATATGTGCTTTCTGTACGAGCTACCGGACCGCTCCATTGGGAAAGCCCATGGAGCCATTTATTTTTTTAACTCGGTGAGGTACTGTAGAATGGCGGAGTCTCAGCCCTTTTTCTTTGCCTTTCAGTTCGGCTCAAAATTAATTACGGTGCAACTTATCTATTTGCGGAGTCCCTTCTTTTGTTTTTCTCACCCCTCCCCTCTAAATTACCATTTTCATTTGACAGGTATGTATTAACAATTAAGCATAAAAAATACCAGATTATCCCAAGTAGGATGGGCAACGGTGTCTAAGTTGGCAGAACATTATACTCATCGGCTAAAATTCCGTCATGTACGCTATTGCGCCTGGTGCATGTAAAATCCGTCGTGGGTGCAAAATCCCCCAAGTTACCTGTGAATTATACCTCTGGAGGTGCCTTGCTGGATGAAGGTCTCGTCATTTGATCAAGACTCTAAATTACGAGACCAACTTGAATAGTCATTTGCAGTACAAACAACAGGATGTAACGCTAAGCAACCGTCAAAACAAAGAATGCTCAAAAGAGAAGCAAATACTGCAGATATGATAAAGTGAGAAGCGAAATTATAGGATTTATAGCCGCTACGTGGCTATTAGGAGGTCACTCGCCCCGATACCAGGTATTTAACCCGTTAAGCTGAGGTAACTCGGCAGGTAGGGGATTGGTCATCGGTTAGAAAGAAAGAAAGAGATTTACACTAAAACGCAAACAAACGTCAATTCATGTTAAGGACTAACCGAATATAAAATTCATGAAAATTCGTGCATTAGTTAGTACTCAAGACTGAGCTATTACGGAAATCTTAAGTAATGTTGCATAGCCCCTCCCTTATTCCCTTTCTTTATTATAAACAAATCATAACTATAAGTTAATAACGCCTCTAAACTTCCAGAAGAATTCAAAAATTAATTCACACACATTGTTTTAAATTTGTAAGAAAATCTTTTAAATTTGAAATCTGGGCTCTACCTATTAAAACGAGGAAGTTATTTTAATTTAGCAAATATAATTTTGTTCATTCTTAATGCTTTATTATCACAAGAAACATTTACATTTATACATCCAGAAAATTTAAAAATTTCAAGAGTTGCACTTCTTAGCCAAACATCAGATGGAAGCATTTAATTGGCATTTCTCCTGAAACGTTTGTAATATACCACAGAAAATGCTGACTAGGAAATTGATATCGAACACTATATTAACCCTTTTGGGTTCGAATTCTTTTTCAATTTTTAGAAAAAAATCACTTTTACGTTGATAATATTAACACTAGCCATCTAAATAGTTTAATTATTGTTTAACGAATATTTTATTTTTTGAAAGATAACAAATGTTTTAGTTTTGCGTAGTATTAAATTAATATCCATATGACACAGGCTTAAAAAGATAATTGGGAGATACTTAGAAAACATTGTATTACAATAAGCTTTAATTGATTTTAGAATTTTCTAATACTTTTTGTGCTTTATTATAAATGATTCTTTCAGGAAAACAACTTTTATTTTAAATTTAAAGAGTGTAACATAAGTTTAAAATAAAAGAATCGCAAACGGCACAAAGAGAATTAAGCAAATAACAATAATTGTTATTATAAATAAATGCTTAAATGCATATGTAATCATATAGTAAATGAATTCACATATACTAACATTATTACATGTTAATAAGAGCTAAAGTATTTTTAAAACAAAATAATATTCCATAAAAAGACAAATACTATTAATAGTACACCAGATAACAAAAGGGTTAAGTCGAATTTATTTGTTATCAATATAGAAGTTTTAATGGGAGCTGTATCTTTTTCATACCTCTCAGAAAAAATATCAACTTTTAATTATTACTTTACAAATTTTATACATATGGCTTCGTTTCTTGTATATATTGGAACTTGCATAAGGTATTTATGAGTTTTAGCAAATTCTGAAGAATTATTATGTATGTAACATAATAGTTAACAGTTTTTGCCGTAAAATTAACGGATAATTTTTAAAGTGTAAAAGATAAAACTGTTCCATTGTCGTCTTCAAAATGTTCTTTGTTTCTTGGTTTGGTTATTATTAAGCAGGGATAAGGGGGCAATTGCAGAAAAGGTCAACTTTTTCAGCAGGTTTTCATCTACCTAAACTAACATTTATTACTTTTAGAGTTTAGAGTGGATGTTTGTTGTTTGTGGCAACCCGGAGCATTTTCTGTTGTGAGAGATAATTTGAATGAAGAATTGTTACTAGATGTCATCTATGCTGGTGTGATCTTCTACTGCATCTGCATAAGATCACTTCTAGAATAAGCAGTAACTCTCTCTGATAAAGTAATGATTTTGAAAATAATCAACAAGACAATGGGGGGAAAAGTTTGAGATTCTGCCAAAATTCCGTTAAATATTTAAAAAAATTAATTAAACAGCTCAAAAACAATTTTGTTTCAAAATTTAAACGTTAAATAAAATTTTTGTTGTCATTCTCTATCCAACAAATTTTTCTATATAACGAATTTTTTGACTGAACAATGGATTTCGTTATATAGAGTTTCGACTGTATTTTTACCGCTTTCTCAAAAGTTAATTCATCAACCCACGTGACTAGTTTACTCTGAATAGTTTCTTTTATAAATCCTCTTAGCAAATGTTCTACAAGCTAAGCTTATAATCTAAGTTGTAGCATCAGAGAAACCCAAAGAGTATTTAATGTTTGTAATCTTTCTTAAAATAGGTAATCACTTTCTGTTTCGTATTGAATACAATTACGAAATCAGATATTTTTGGATCTTAGCATCTCATCATCTCATGTATATGATTCGTAATCATTGGGAAATTTTAGAGTAGGAAACAAATTATATAATTTTGGTCCTGTACAAGGAAAAGGAAATGATTTTTTTTATTTCATTTATATCGTGCAAAATACAGAATTTTTTCAATCGTTTGCAAGAGTTTGGGATACAAAACATTTATTGCATTAAAAGTGTCTTTATTTTTTTCTGCTTAAAATAACATTTAAATAATTTTTCAATCTTAATTGGAATAGGCAGCATTAATTTTTTCGTTTTTGTTTGTTTTCATAATCTTTCTTTTAAGTAATAGATGTCATGGTAATCTTTTTTTTTTTAATGCGTTTTTAGTCAGGATGAGTTTTTTCACCATTTTTCCTACTAAAATTGTTATAAGTCAGAAACTATTAAAGATAAATAATTCAAACTTGGAATATGTCTTTTTCATTTGTTTTAAGTTAATTCTGGTCAGCAAAATTTGAAGAAAAAAATTACTTTTTAAATTATGATTTTTTTAAGCTTACATAAAAAAAAGACAGTTTGCAAAAGTAATTTTACTGAATTTCTAAGCACCGACATATTTTAATATTTAAAGTATGTAATCATAAAATATATAATACTGAACTATACAGAATGTCCACTCTCAATGGTGGCCAATGGCCAATTTCTAAATCGTTAGTCACAGACATATAGTTCCAGTTGCGAAAATACTTTTAAAAAGGTGAAGAATTGTTTTTTAAGCGATTTGGGTTAAAAAAAATTATTAAAAAAATACGAAAATTAAATTTTTATACGGTCCCCCGGTTCTATAAGTGATATTTAGTAAAAATTTTCCAGCACTCTAACAAGCAATACAAAAAAGGTCCCATTCATCTATCATTAAAATTGGCCGAGTTACAAAACTTTAAATTCCATGACTTAAACCCGCGGCTGTCGGCCTAACCGTTCGGAGTTTTCCGTGGTTTTCTTCGAACCTTGCGTAAATACGGGTTAGGTTCCCTTAGAAAGACCCCCACGGAGGGCACTCCCCCTGGTCCTATATCCCTAGCGTAGATAATCGGACGACAAAAAATCAATCAATCAATCAACCATGACTTAAACCATTTTTCTGCAACTGAAAATGGATGAGTTGGACTAAGCTTTTACGGAACGTACACTAAATGCTTAAAGTATTATAAAGAGCGTTCATTTTCATCGCTGTCCAATGGCTAATTCCTAAACCATTTGTCGCAGACATATAGTTCCAGTTACAAAAATGTTTTAAATGGGGTAAAGAAATATTTTTAAAGAGATTTAACTGAAGTACTGACACCTTATAAGTTTTATGGTAGTGTTAATTTTAATAATTAACTTTTAGATTGGTTAAAATAATTAAAGACACGAGTTTCAAAACTCTCTTTCTCGAAAAAATAAAATTTTGGTAAATCGCAAACAATTTTTAAATGCGCCGATTGGTTTTCATTATAAATTTGGAGTTTGTAGTGTTACATTGGTGCAAATTGTTAAAGACTGATAGAGGAAACAAAGGCGATGAGGCGAGTTTTGAAATTCACATCCTCAATTGTATTTTTATATATGTTTTATTTTGTAAGATAATAAAGCTGTTTCTTTTCATGATTTTTTATTACTTACCCATCATGCGTAGTATAGGGTAAGTCTTGCAATCGTTTTGAAAATCGAAAAGAAATTTTTGACGGATTTACACGTTTTAGATAGTGGAGATTCCGAAAAACATATTTTTAGAAAAAAATTTTTGCCGTCCGTCTGTCTGTCTGTCTGTCTGTCTGTCTGTAAACGCTCTATCTCCCGAACAAATTGAGATAGAGACTTGAAATTTTGTATATAGTTAGTATGTAAGAATGGGACGAACCCTATTTAATATCAGCAACCTCGATTATTCGGAACTACTTTTTTCGGACTCTCGAAAAATTCGTTCTGATGAAAGGTATATAAAAATTTTCGAATTTTTTTGTTCTAAGAAATGGACGTAAAAGGCAATAAAATAACGCACATTTTGCATATAGAACGAAGTCGATCAGATTATTAGTTGCCGAGATATTTGTAATCTTCTTTTCCACATTCTTCGATTTTTCATGACCCTGTATTTCATTCAAATTTCAATTCAGAAGTATATTTTAATTGGAAATGAGACGCTTAATCCGACGCAGGTAATTGTTAGTTAATAGAATTATTATTTTTGGAGTTATAAGGATGTTTCTTTTACGCAGTTCGGTACTACTTGAGTAGTTTGGCGTTTTATATAATTTGTCGAAATTGGTACATCAGCAGTTCTTTAATATAGCATTACTATGTATATTAACAATATTTAAATTTTGTTTATGAATTGCAATGCATTGTATAAATAGTTTCACATGCTTTATTTTCATATACATATCCATGATGGGTAAGTATTACGGTGGCCCCCAACGACTAGTTTTTAAATGTGCGTTATTTTGATAAGATTTTATTTTGCTTATAGAGTTCGTGTACGTTTTCCTAGTTCAAAATTTATATTCAAATTTTAACTCAGTTTCAAATAACCGATCGAGATTCAATTCGCATACTTATTTATATCCAATGACGAAGTAATATTAATAAGATTTTAGGTGCGTACTATTTATTTATTTTTTATAGGACTACACCAAATTCTTTTAATCTAATGGAATTTTAAATATGCATTATTTTGTAACGAATTGTGACTGTTGCTTTTCATAATTTAATTTAAAAAAATTTCTGTTATTTTTTTTAGTACATTTTTTGTAAATGTTGTATATTTTGCTTTAATATATGAACATCAACATAAATTTAAAAATAATATTGCAAAAATCATTTTACTCTCAATGTTTAATGTTAAATTTAATATCTGACGGTTCTTTTCTTATTTCCAGTAAATTTGTGACTAGCCCCTATTTTGCAGCGAAAAAGATGCTTCAACTTTAAACAGTTAATACTCGGTCATTTTTAATCGTAGAGAAATGGGACTTTTTTTTTTTTTTTTTTTGTCTTTCTTGTTAGAGTATTGGCAAATTTACTAAATATCACTTATAGTACCGGGGCACCATATAAAAATTTAATTTTCATAATTTTTTAATATTTTTTTAATTTAAATCGATGATAAAATATTTCTTTATCATTTTCAAAGCATTTTTTCAGTTGGAACTATATGTGTATGATTAACGGTTTAGAAATTACCATTTACCACCGTTGACAGTGGACACCCTGTATAATTGGCTTCGTCAAATATCTATTCATTAAAACCTTAAAAACGGAAACGGATAAAAGTCTACTTTATACAAGCTTCTTATGTCATATCATTCTTAGATTCTTCTATGCTTTGGCATAACCGAGACAGGATTATTTTAACTATACCATGCTAAACATAGACGTAAGAAAAATCGACAAGAAAATAGTCATTTGGTGCCCTTTTATTCTAGTGCCCGGGGCGTATTCGCCCTCTGCTCCCCTCTTAGTTTCGGCCCCGAAGGAGGGAAAGCGGGTCTGTCAGATAATAAATAACCTGATTTTGAAAAAAATCTTTCAGATGGTACTAATATACATACATCACTGATAAATACTTTTTTACTAAATAGGGTAACATCCCCAGTAATTGGCACATTAAGAATTTGTCTTTAAACTTACTTCAATTTTCATTACAAAGAAATAAGATATTTACTTGAAAATATTTTTAAATCAAAGAATGCATATCTGTGCATCTATTTTGACCATTAAAAGCAAAAAAATTTGAAAAAGTATTTTTATAAAAATACATTTATTAAAAGTTGCTGAAATCACCAGTAATTGGCACCTGGAGCACCAATGTATGACACCTTGTGATCCAGTAATTGGCACATGTTTATATTTAAAAAAAAAAAAAACTTTACATTTTGCATTGGGTTTAATCGCTTTAAATGAATTTACTGTAGATGAAGATGCCATATTTCAGGTTTTTGAGAGTAAGAAATCAGCTTATTAGTCTGAAATGTGAACACTTTAAAACAATACAATATACTTATATTAATACCCAGTAATTGTCATGCTGTCCCCAGTAATTGTCATATGAACTTTAATGGATTCCAGTTACTGATAATATTTCATATTTTTAAATAAAAGCAAAAGATAAACAAAATTAGTCTATAAATTTAAAAGTACTTCCAAAATAAGTAGTTTAACTTAAAATTCCTTGCGAATTCCTTGTATTTGGAATAGGTGCCAATTACTTGGAACTGGCAAAATTGAAGCACCATTAATTGGCATCTATCATTAATTCAGAAATCCAAATATTTGTGTCGAAAATACTTTTACACAATTAAAGTAACCCTTCTTAACTAAACAAAACTGTTGTCAATTAAAATTTAAAACATATTATAAATCAGATAACAATGAATTGAAAAGCATGCCTTCCTTAAGCCAAAGAAGAAGTATTTGCAACAAAAATGGCTAATTTGATACAAGTCATAATTTTTTCTCTTTTCTAGGCACTATTGTCATCTAGTAGCATAAATCAAAGTTATAATCTTTAACGTAAATGAGTATATAACTGGTATATGGTCTTATATTTTTAAAAGACTGGATATAAATCTTATTTGAGAACATGTTTGTAGGATGTGCCGATCACTGGTGCATGCGAATTACTGGGGTTGTTACTCTACGCAAGTTCTGAGATACTTTACCAATAAATGTTTTTTATTATTATTTATGTTATTTTCTTTTTCAATTTTTTTTTTTTTTCGAGATTCCTCTTTAACTGGATACTTCGATTAGAATAAATATGAATCACATTTTGCTTTATCATTTGATGTTTCAGAAAAATATATCCACTTTTTTTTTCATGTCATAAGAAAATAAATAAATGAATTAACATATTAACATGCCCATACGAAATCCAAATCATTTGAGATTTAACAATAACTGATGCAAACAGAATGATACGTATGCTCTGATATGGAAACAACTTAAACTGGCGCCTGTCGTCAGAGTCCGAATACAATTTCGCATCTTATACCGCATTCGACTGTCTGGCTGCATTCATGAATTACAGAAACGTAAGCAGCGTTTGAAGTTAATTTCACTATGTTCGGTTGCATATGGATACAGTAACGACTAACGAGTCTATTTTTATGTAACGATTCGGTATTTCTTATCTTAAAGACTATCCATTACTTAGTAATGAATATGTGCGGTTTGCAACTGCTCTAATATTTCATATAAAGAATAACGAGCCAGAAACGTAACACAAATATTCAGGCCCACACATAGATTGTCACACTCGATATATAAATCCTGCTTATATTTTTTTAAATATATTTTAACGAGATGTTCAGCAGAACCTTGCCTTGTAAAACGCAGTGAAATACAGTGCTGTGCAAAAGAATGAGGAACAAAGGCGGCGGTCGTCCCGGGCGCGGAAATGTAGAAGGCGGAAAATTTGTACTACCAATGTCATGTTTTGGCGTGTTACAAGAAAAGGTTGGGGAGGCAAAATTGAAACTTTGCCCCGGGTGCAGTTTTATCTTCGCACGCCCCTGATGAAATGTTTAAAATTACGTAAAATGCATAGTATTTTGTTTACAGTTATTTGTATCACCAGTTGCATTTGGAAATGTGGAGAGACTAATTCAGAATTCACAGTCACAAATTTCATTTTGAAGTCCGGACCAGATTCTTATTAGAGATAATCCTAAACGGCAAATACTAAACGACAGGGTCATCCTGGACAAATCTAGAGGACTAATTCACCCAACTTTCTTCGTCTAGCTAGAAATTTATAATTGATATGATTTATTTACCGACTGAATAATTAAGGTAAAAATTAATATAATTCAATATTGCTTGGATGCGGATAGTGACACTGCTACTATTTCTAAAATTCATTAAAAAAAATAAATAAGTTTGTTTCAAGTTTTGTTAGTATACCTTCTTTATTATTAAAGTTTGAGTGGGGAAAAAACTAGGTTTGAATCAAAAAATCTTGTATTTTAAAATAAATTAATTATTACGCTGGTTTCTTGTTATATACAGAGTGTCCGAAAAGTCTGGAAACGGCCGAATAACTCCAGAAATGCATATGAGATTGAGAAACGTAAATATACGGGTTAAATATTTTTAAATAAGCTACTCTGTGATACCAAATTTGACCTTCGAAACCGACCCCCTGGGGGTCAGAGGGGGTCCAACTTTGAAATCTTAAATTATAACCCCCATTTTTTATTGCAGATTCGGATTCTACGGACAAAAATACGTAACTTTTGTATTTGATGTTTATTTCAAATCTTCGTTTATCACGGTGTAATCGAGCATATTAAATCGATACATATTCCCGCTTTTCCAACCGGATTTTCCCTAATCGAAACTGATTGGGCAGAATTTTTGACGTCAAATTCTTCGTCTTTTGTAGGAATAGCGTTTCCTGAAAATCACCCGTGGCGATTATTTCAATAGTGCTACACTGTTAAAAATTTGACCCATTTGCTGCAGCGTCACTCCACAGCTATTATAGAATATCTCTTTTGTGACCAATGAGAATGCTGCATTACACGGTAAAGTAATCGTTTTCTATAAAAGCGGTGAAGTGACGATGCAGCAAAAGGGTCAATTTTTTACAGTGTACTTTACTGTGTTATGGAACATTCTCATTGGTCATGAAAGAGATATTCTATAAAAGCTGTGGAGTGACGCTACAGCAAATGGGTCAAATTTTTAACTGTGTAGCACTACCGAAATAATCGGCAAGGGTGATTTTCAGGAAACGCTATTATTGCAAAAGACGAGGAATTTGATGTCATAAATTCTCCCCATTTAGTTTCAATTAGGGAAAATCCCGTTGGAAAAGCCGAAATATGTATCGATTTAATATGCTCAATTACACCGTGAAAAACGAGGATTCGAAATAAACATCAAATACAAAAGTTACGTATTTTTGTCCGTAGAATCCGAATCTGCATTAAAAAATGGGGGTTATAATTTAAGATTTCAAAGTTGGACCCTCTCTGACCCCCAGGGGGTCGGTTACGAAGGTCAAATTTGGTATCACTGAGTAGCTTATTTAAAAATATTTAACACGTATATTTACGTTTTTTCAATCTCATATGTATTTCTCGAGTTTTTCGACCGTTTCCAGACTTTTCGGACACCCTGTATATACATGTGTGTGTTGCCTTATCTTCTTTAAAGTCTGCACATAGAATTTTGAATCACCTTGAATAATATTCAGCGATAAAAAAATTAAATAAAATAAACAAAATTACTTTAACACACTCTTTTTTTTGGTAATATTATAACATTTATTATTTAGATATAACCAAAGGCGTTTGTCTGTCAAAAAAATTTAAACTTTTACAATGAACTCACATTATAGAGTATTAGAATCATTAATACGATTAGATATAATTTTCCATTAGATTAAGTGCCATAAGACTACTTACACCAGCAATTATCCTATGAAAAAAAGTGATTCATTTCATATAGAAAGAAAAATTCGCAATTCTTTTGCAGATCTTATTGAGGAAAGCAATTACAAATGTCTTTCTGCCCTCTCGTGTTTTACATTACATAACAGATAAGCTGATTCTTCGAGCTGAAAATGGAAAACCAGCAAATTTCCTGTCCTATGAGAAAGAAAAAAAAAATACGGGAAATATATGAAGGAAGTTTTTCATTAAACTTAAAAACTTTTAAGAGACCGAGCTATTATTCTATTATTGAAACCCGTCTCTTTTTCTGTGCAGGAGGAAGTTGGAAGAAAAAAATTCCTTAGTTTTCTCGCTTGAGTAAATAACGAAAATTCATGGAAAAAAAGGTAACTGAAGACATGTTTTCTTTAAAAATTAATATTATATGAGTGTTAGAAAAGAAGAAAACCGAAAATTAGGACACGCCTTCGTAGATTAATCATTGTATTATTAAATCGGATTAAAATTTTGCTTGAGGTGCATTCCGTATAGAACGACATAAAGGATATCATTAACATAACGTGACATCTATAAACATTTTAACCGATTTACGAATCAAGAAATTTGGAATTACCCAGAAACATATTTAACAATTTAAATTTCTAAGTGTTTAGCTTGTCAAATTTATTCGTGTGACATTTAATTTATTAAAAATGGTAATACATTTTATTTAAAAAAATAGTAAAACTTATCCGTATGTTGATTTTTCTTCTCTCTTTTTTGTTTATTTGTTTGTTTGAAAAAAAATTTAAAGTATTAGCTTTCATAATCTACTTTATTAACGGAGTTTAATTTTTTTACTTTTTTTTTTTTTTTTGTCATTCTTACAATTAAATATGAAGAGATGAAATTTCTAAAGGTGGATTTTTAAAAGATTTTTCAGGCCTCGAAAACGATATCATAAGGACGGAGAGGAGAGTGGCTCGAGAAATGATAACATATGATATCGTAAGGGAGATAATACCAAAATTACCAAAAAGTCGATAACATTATATATGAACAGATATTCACAAAATTTCTATAATTTGTGATGTAAAAACTTTTTTCACTTGCACTTATTATATTGTAAAATAGTGATAAATTTCTGTCATAAAAAATTATAAAGTATTAAAAATTTAGAAATTTTAAAGTTACGAAAGCTTTAAAAATACTGTTGTAGAATCTTTAAAAAAATTTATCAGCATAATTAAGAATAAACAAAAAGATATATTTAAAAAAAGTCATTTATTTTAAATCATGGAGCATGTAAAAAATATGTGGCTTTAAAAGAGAAGAAGCAGAAGAAATGAAAACGCATTTCGTTAATTTAGATGAAGCGTCAAATTAATACTGTTCTTAATAGATGTCTGACAAAAATGTAAAAACACTGAATTTACATTTAAACATTACATAAAGTAAATAATATTATAACACGATAAAAAATTATTAAATGTTTACACACTTAAAAAATATATGAACAAATACTTTGAAATGCATAACATATATACGTAAAAATTTTATTTATCCAATCGCAAATAGTAATAATTATTAATTGTTAACAAGTGATGTTTCTGTTGAAATGAGATGAATGATTTTTCGATAGGAATAAGTGATTTTTCTGTTTAATAAATAGTGATTTTTCTGTTTCTAAATGGTTTTTCTGTTTAATTTACAATTATAGAAATTTACTATTGCTTTCAAAAATATTCTTAATAAATTCTTCTTACATTAGAAGATTTATAAATGATCATTTTGCTTGAGATCACTTTGCAACGGTTACACCACCGTTACACCACTACGTATTTTTTTTCTATGTGTATATATACTTTTTATCAAACAGACAAAAAATATTGCTAATTCCAATGCATTTCATTATGCATTTGATGAAAAACACGCGGAAGAAGAGCAGGGCCATCGCTAAGATTTTTTATTGAGGGGGGGGGGGGGGACCTAAAATTGCCAAGTCAAATTTCAATATTTGCCAACTCATTTTACAATTTTGCCAACTTACCACAATTAGAAAATGAATTATAGCCCATATTTGTTAAAAGGTTAATAATATTCCCAATTAGTTTTGTATTTTTAACCAATTCTATCAAAAATTGAAAATATATTATAATTTTTATTAAAATTTTCAAGAAAATTTGCTAACTAAGTTTGTGAATTTGCCAAGTGTAACAACATTCACGAATGTTTTTTGGGGGAGGATCCCCCCATCCCCCCCCTTAGCGAGGCCCCTGAAGAAGAGTGCCAACGCCGAATCATTCGCAAAACCGTGTACGAATGGAACACAAAATAAATTAAAACTACATTAGCGAGAGAGTTCAGATCACAGGATAACATTTGTTGATCATTGTTACAGCATGGCTGATTTAGAGCTTCGCAATTTGACATTCAAAAACTGACAAGCATTGCGTAAGAAAAATTCTTTACTGTCTGCATTGTTGTCATAGATCAAGTTGAATGGAATTCCAGGACAGTATATGGCAGTTACGCTTTTTTTACGCTTGACACATTTTTATCATCTATAATTTAGCTATAGATTAAAGATGCCCTCAAGTAGAAAAAAAAATGAGGGATGCTTTTCTTTTAGTATTGAGTTTGATTGTGTGATATGCTATGTTCAATATTTATTGCTATTATTATTTTTTAAATAAACATCGTATTTCGCCGTATAACGAGCATCATATTTTTTGAAAAAAAAAAAAAGCCTTCCTTAGACACAAAGCAAAAATAAAAATCCAAATTTTAATAAGAAGTTGTTTGAGAACTATAGTTTGAGAACCTCTGATCTAGTTGATTTATAAAAAAATTTACATCAGAAAATAATTGTCGCATATTTTTTTTTATCATTATTCAAATTTAGGGAAAGTAACGGTCTTTAATAAAATGTTACCTATAATAAACAAGATATCCAAAATTAATGCTATCGGTCATTTCATATTCAAAATTCTTTTACTATATTTTTATTTATTCAAATATTTTCAGTAATACTTTTTCTTCAAATTAAAATTTAAAAAAAAACTACTATAACTTTAAATATATTAAACATACCACTGTAAAAGCATCGATTCCCAACGTTTGGACGTACGTCTCATATGAATTTAATTTAATTTTTTAAGAGAAATTTACTAATTTGTTACTTACCTATTCTTTTTTAACTTTTCTCAAAAAGTGATACTCTAGACTAGAAAAAATGTATGGAAATTAGTTAAAAAATGTATTTAATCATCAATTTATAATACAATCTAAACCAGAGTAGTTATATTTATAATACTTTAAATTATTTTGAAATCCTTTTTTACTCCCAGTTATGAGAATTTCTTTGATTTTTTAGGCTGTTAATATGTTTTACATACAGGATTAGCAAGAAATAAGTTTCCCATTTCAGGAGACTTTAAAATGCGTTCTGTTGGTCCAAATGAAATCAAATTTGATCTGCAAGTAATTCAAATGATGCGCTTGATATATGTATATATATATATATATATATATATATATATATATATATATATATATACAGGGTGATTCATAAAAGATGGGCAAAACTTTAAGGGGTTATAGTACATTTAAAGACAAATAATATTAAATAGGAGACTAAGGGTCCCAGACGTATTCCCAAGGAGATAGGGGGCATTAAAGTTTCGGGTCCGAAATTTCAAATGATTATAAAAAATGGAAAAATTGGTCGATTCGTTTGCGGTTTTTGCAAAAAATTTTCTTTATGCCAGTATTTTCTTGAAATAAAATTTTAAAGTTCAATTTCAAAAAATGCCGATAGGGGGCGCTTTAGACTTTGGAGTAACAAACAACTATTTTTTAACGTTATTTTTTGTATTTCTTTAAATGATTTCGAAAGCTTAGACTTAAACTTAAATTTTGATCTAAAAATCTGAGTCCTAACGAGTAGTTAAGTAGCGTAAACTGAAATTTGAAATTTGAAACCCTTCTCCCCCCAGAACAAAAATCAGTTATTCCCGATCTTTGTGTCGTAGATTAGGCTCTAACTACTGCCGCGTTTTGCTAAAATTATTCTTTATGTCAGTATTTTCTTGAAAATAAATTTTAAAGAAAATTTTCAAAAAATTCCGATAGAGGGCGCTTTAGACTTTGGAGTAACGAACAACTATTTTATACCGTTATTTTTTGTGTCTCATTAAATGCTTTCTAAAGCTTAGACTTAAATTTTCAGCCCAAAATCTGAATCGTTAGACGTGGTTAAGTTTCTGGGGAGAGGGGTTTGAAATTTCTACTCCTGAGCACAGTTCAGTTTACCATGTCCACACATTGTGTGCTGTGATACGAGGTAAAAAGACACAAATTAGGATTATGTTACCAAAGCATATTTATTAACATGTAATTACAATAAATGTTCAAAATTGTGACCACCAGAGGTTATGCACGCAGAACAACGGCGAAGAATGGAACGGCGAACATTCGCGAAAACATCAGGCTTTTCGAGCACTTCAACTACAGCGGCGGAAAGTCTGGCGACCAGTTCCTCGGGGGATTCAATGGGTGTCTCATACATAAGAGCCTTCAATTGTCCCCAAAAAAAGAAATCGAGGGGTGAAAGATCTGGCGAGCGAGCAGGCCAAGCAACAGGACCACCTCGATCAATCCATCTGTTCGGAAATGTGATGTCCAGATAGTTGCGGACGTCTCGTACGTAATGGGCTGGCGCTCCATCGTGCTGGAACCACATGACCCGCCGGATGCGTGGAGGAACAACGTTTAACAGGTCTGGCAGCACATGTTGCAGAAATGTGAGGTATGTTTTACCGTTGAGGCGTTCAAGAAGAAGGTACGGTCCGATTAGGTGGTCTCCGAGGATTCCTGCCCTAACATTGATGGAAAAGCGTCTCTGATGAGCATGTGGATACGTAGCATGTGGATTGACATCCACCCATACATGTGCATTGTGTGTGTTAAATGTACCTTCACGTGTGAAGGTACATTCATCGGTGAAAAGCACAGTTCGTCCAAAATGTGGATTTAGCGCGTTCTGCTGCAGAAACCAGCGGGCGAATTCAATACGATTTGGATAATCCCCTGGAGACAGTTTCTGGACTCGTTGCACATGAAACGGGAGCAAATGTTCATCCTTCAGTACCCTCCAAGTCATGGACTGTGAGGTATCCACCTGCCTAGCCACTGTTCGTGTACTTGTACTTGGCTGCGCCGCTACTACATCCAGAATGGCTTCTGCAACAACTACTGATTCGTCCTTTTTTGCACGACCTGCATTCGACCGGGAAGCGAGAAATGATCCCGTCTCACACAACTGTCTGTGCAAGCGCTCGAAAGTTTTGCGGTTAGGCAACCGCCTGTTGGGAAATCGCTCTCCGTACATTCGTTGTGCCTCTGCACCATTTCCATCTGCCGCTCCGTAAATTAAATGCATCTCAGCCTTTTCCTTATTCGTGAAGGGCACCATCTTCCGATTCATTACTACAGCGACTTACACTTGACTCACCGTTCAGTGGTTTTTATGCCTGAATCGTGACGAAATTTTGCATACGTGTTCTTCTTCTTCCCCATTTGACATTTGCATACTTTCTGTCTCCTTCTTCACCCGGTGACTAGCGTCAGGAATGGAGCTTTAACGTTTGCATGAGCGACGTTTCCAACTGTGCCAGTGCCTTTATGAGTGAATTCCGACTATGCAGTCCTTGACGAAAGTTGTATTTTTGCCTCGTATCACAGCACAGAATCGTTGGGCATGGTTATGTAGTGCAAACTGAACTATGTTCAGAAGTTGAAATTTGAACCCCCTCCCCTCGCTACTGAACCACGCTCAGCGATTCAGATTTTGAGCTGAAAATTTAAGTTTAAGTCTAAGCTTTAGAAAGCATTTAATGAGACACAAAAAATAAAGGTATAAAATAGTTGTTCGTTACTCCAAAGTCTAAAGCGCCCTCTATCGTAATTTTTTGAAAATTTTCTTTAAAATTTATTTTCAAGAAAATACTGACATAAAGAATAATTTTAGCAAAACGCGGCAGTAGTTAGAGCCTAATCTACGACACAAAGATCGGGAATAACTGATTTTTGTTCTGGGGGGAGAAGGGTTTCAAATTTCAAATTTCAGTTTACGCTACTTAACTACTCGTTAGGACTCAGATTTTTAGATCAAAATTTAAGTTTAAGTCTAAGCTTTCGAAATCATTTAAAGAAATACAAAAAATAACGTTAAAAAATAGTTGTTTGTTACTCCAAAGTCTAAAGCGCCCCCTATCGGCATTTTTTGAAATTGAACTTTAAAATTTTATTTCAAGAAAATACTGGCATAAAGAAAATTTTTTGCAAAAACCGCAAACGAATCGACCAATTTTTCCATTTTTTATAGTCGTTTGAAATTTCGGACCCTAAACTTTAATGCCCCCTATCTCCTTGGGAATACGTCTGGGACCCTTAGTCTCCTATTTAATATTATTTGTCTTTAAGTGTACTATAACCCCTTAAAGTTCTGCCCATCTTTTATGAATCACCCTGTATACATATATAAATACTTTTATAAATACATCCAAAGTTATTCAGACAATACCAATAAAAGAACCAATGAAACCAGTATTGTTACAATCATATTGTTAAAAACAGTTGAAGTTTGAAGAGAAATAGAAGGCAGATTACCAAATTACTAAGAAATATGTGGATAAATGGACATTATATAACCAGAGTAATTCATATATTACCATACAATAAACCAATGAAACCAGTATTTTTACAATCATCTTATTGAAAACAGTTGAAGTTTCAAGTGAAATAGAAGGCAGATTACCAAAATAATGAAAGATAAATGGATAAAAAGGCAGTATAAGGCTTTTCTATTAAACTACTTCTTCAGGGGTGTAAAGTTTAACAAAAAAGCAAAAACATCCAACCAGTTTCTGTTATGAGTCGTGCTGAAAGCTAAGAATTCGACTCACAATACACCCGACTGGCTGGAAGCTATTCAGATGACAAATTAGTAGAAAGATACACATAGAAGAAAATAAAATCAATATGACAAAATAACAATAATACATTATTCCATTAAAAAAAGGATATATATACGAAGATATTTACCATTACCCATATCCTAGCAAGATTTGTAGTGCAATCAGACTTACTAACAGTCAAGGTTATGGTCATAGTATAAATCACATAGATAATAAAATAAAGTTGTAACGATAATTATAAAAATTAGTAAAACATATACTATATAATTCATAATATATTTAGAAAAAAATAGATGCTACTATTAGAAATATTATATTTTTATTTTTTATCAATTATTAATATTATTATATTAATTAATTAACTAGAATATATTACTACAACTTCTAGCAGAAAATTATTTTAGTGCTGCCATCTAAAGGAATAATATATTAATTAAATTATATGCTTATGGTGCTGCCCTCTATTATAGGAAAAAAATTAATTATTTATTAGCTAAGAATTTCCAAGAATAATTTCTATTCTAATATTTTACAAATAATTTCTTTAAGACAAATACAATAGACAACCATATCGTATCTCAATAACTAATCTAATAACAATAACTAATCTCAATATCTAAATAATCGTATCTCTTAAGTTATGCATATTAGTTTTTAGGAAAACATAAACTTTAATACTATGTGTAAAGTTAATTTTTTTTAAATATATAATAATTAACCATTGCGTATTATCCAGACAACAACGCCCTCCTCCGTAATCTAACATCTAACCCACCCAACCATCCTATTATTCATATTTTTTATTTTTTATTTTTTTGTATTTTTTATTTTTTTGTATTATTTTTATGTTTTATAATTTTTTTTTAAACATTTTTTTTACGCAATGTGTTAATTATTTTTAAGATCATGTAATAACTTTATATATATATATAATGTAATGTATATATATAATACATATATATATATATATATATACAGGGTGTATCTAAACTACTGGGCAAATCTTTAAGGGGTGATAGTACAGATCAAGACAAATAATATTAAATGGGAAACTAAGGGTCCCAAACGTCTTCCACAGGAGATAGGCGCCATCAAAGTTTAGGGTTCAAAATTTGAAATGATTATAAAAAATGGAAAAATTGGTCGATTCGTTTGCGGTTTTCACGAAAAATATTCTTTTTGTCAGGATTGTCCTGAAAATAAATTATAAAGATAAATTTCAAAAAATGCCGATAGAGGGCGCTTTAGACTTTGGAGTAACGAACAACTATTTTTTACCGTTATTTTTTGCATCTCATTAAATTTTTTTAGAAGTCTAGACATGAACTTAAATTTGGAGCTCAAAATCTGTGGTTAAGTAGCGCAAACTGAACTGTGTTCAATGGGCGTGGGTAGGTTCAAATTTCAAATGATTATAAAAAATAGAAAAATTGGTCAATTGATTTGCGGTTTTCACTAAAATTATCCTTTTTGTCAGTATTGTCTTGAAAATAAATTATACAGATAAATTAAAAAAATATCGATAGAGGGCGCTTTAGACTTTGGAGTAACGTACAACAATTTTTTACCGTTATTTTTTGCATCTTTTTAATTTTTTTTTAGAAGCTTAGACACAAAATTAAATTTTGAGCTGAAAATCTGAATCGTTGAGAGTGGTTAAGTAGCGCAAAGTGAACTGTGTTCAATGGGGGTGGGAAGGTTCAAATTTCAAATGATTATAAAAAATGGAAAAATTGTTCGATTCGTATCGGTTTTCTCTAAAACCATTCTTTATGTCAGTATTTTCTTGAAAATAAATTTTAAAGATAAATTTCAAAAAATTGCGTTAGAGGGCGCCTTAAACTTTAGAGTAACCAACAACTATTTTTAAACGTTATTTTTTAAAATCTAAATAAATGTTTTAAAATCTTAGATTTAAATTTTGAGCTCAAAATCTTAATTCTTTGTGAGTAATTCAGAAGCGAAAAATTGAACTGTGTTCGTAGGGTGGGCAGGGTAACATTTCAACTCCTGAACACAGTTCAGTTTGCGCTTCTTAACCCCTCCCAACGATTCAGAATCTGAGCTCAAAATTTAAGTCTAAGCTTTTGCAAGTAATTAATTAGATACAAAAAATAACAGTTAAAAATTGTTGTTGTTTACTCTAAAGTTTAAGACACCCTCTAACGGAAATTTTGGAAATTTATCTTTAAAATTTATTTTCATGGAAATTCTGATATAAAGAATGGTTTCAGAGAAAACCGCAAACGAATCGACCAATTTTTCCGTTTTGCATAATCATTTAAAATTTGAACATCCTCCCCCCCCCCCCTTTGAACACAGTTCAGTTTGCGCTACTTAACCACTCCCAGTGATTTAGATTTCGAGCTCAAAATTTAAGTTTATGTCTAAGCTTCTCAAAAAATTAATGAGATGCAAAAAATAACCGTAAAAAATAGTTGTTCGTTACTCCAAAGTCTAAAGCGCCCTCTATCGGAATTTTTTGAAATTTATCTTTATAATTTATTTTCCAGAAAATACTGACATAAAGAATAGTTTTAGTGAAAACCACAAATCAATTGACACATTATTCTGTTTTTTATAATCATTTGAAATTTGAACCTACCCACTCCCATTGAACACAGTTCAGTTTGCGCTACTTAACCACACATTTTGAGCTCAAAATTTAAGTTTATGTCTAAACTTCTAAAAAAATCTAATGAGATGCAAAAAATAACGGTAAAAAGTAATTATTTGTTACTCCAAAGTCTAAAGCGCCCTCTATCAAAATTTTTTGAAATTTATCTTCATAATTTATTTTCAAGACAATCCTGACATAAAGAATATTTTTCGTGAAAACCGCAAACGAATCGACCGATTTTTCCGTTTTTTATAACCATTTCAAATTTTGGACCCTAAACTTTGATGGCGCCTATCTCCTTCGGAAGACGTTTGGGACCCTTAGTTTCCCATTTAATATTATTTGTCTTGATGTGTACTATCACCCCTTAAAGTTTTGCCCTGTAGTTTAGATACACCCTGTATATATTTCAAAAATTAAAAATACAATAGGGCGCGCTGTAATACACAAAAAACATTTAATTCGCTTTATAAATAATAAATAATATTAAAAAAGTGAAGCTGTCAATAAAAATGTAAAATCTGCCATAACATGTTTCCTACAGTTAAATACGGCATATACAAAACTTGGAAAACAGCTACCACACTCACATTACCATGTGGAGATTGACTGCTGGATTCAAGGGAAACGCGGAAGCAACATTTTTTATGCTAAAACATTAGATTTTCTTTCTTCCTCTACCTGTTGAAGAATGCTAAATTCTGCAGCTATTTCATATTTCTTTATCAGCTTACGTTAGGGAAAATGGGCCTCCAAATCTTCAATTCTTTTACTGCTACAACGGAATTCTGTTGGTTCTGATAGAACGACTTTACCAGTTGCTCTTTTTCTTGCAATATAGGTACGAGAGAGGTGTGTAGAGAAGTAACTAATGCTGGTTCAGAATCTGCTTTCTTTTAAGTTAAAGAATAATACACTGGTGTCCAAAAGTTAAGCATAATTGGTAATTAAGTAAGTAATGAAAGAAATATGAATCGAAATGTGGTGAAACTCCAGGTGTGTAAAAAAAAATAGTACGCTTCATATATTTTCGCGAAGAGTTTTCAACGAAATCGAACAGGGCACCGACAACAAATTGAAAAAGAACGAAAATCTTTTGCATAACCCTGTCAAAACTAATGTAGCAAAAGCGTTCAAACTGCACATTATGATTAATTGGCTTATTGTAATGTATTGTGTTTATTTTTACAAGGATAGCACGTATACTCGTAGAGAAATTAAGGTTTTTATAAAAATAGTCCTAAGTTTTTTGCTTATAATTTGCAGAGTTCTTAATATAAAATAATGTTCTTTTCTGAAAATATGACAAACATCATTGTACACAATACCCTGTTATCAGAATTAAAAAATAATAAAAATTGTGTGACAAGTGAGCAGGTTTACTAAATACTTTTTTACTGCGCATGCGTGAACGCTATTAAAATTTCATTTGCATATTATGTTAGTTAAATGTATAGAGCAACTTTTGTGAAAGTCTCAAAAACATAGCTTAAAAATTCTGAAAGTTATCGTTGATAGAATGAGATCAAAATCCTTTATTCCCTAAATGAAGCAAAAAGATGAGGGGCTGTATCCATATTCCATTGTTTAGTGCCTTCACAATATTGCACGTACAACTATATTTAGGTAAAACCCCTGATTTTTTTGCTTCCTTTAGGAATATCGGATTTTGAGTTGATTCTATAGACGGTCATTTTTAGAATTTTCAAGCTATGTTTTTGAAACTGTTACAGAAGTTGCTCTATACATTTAGCTACCACAATATGCAAATGAAATTTTGATATCGTTGACGCATGCGCAATGAAAAATTATTTACTAAACCTACTCATTTTTCATACAATTTTTATTATTTTTAAATTCTAATGACAGGGTATTGTGTACAATGGTGTTTGTCATATTTTCAGATAAGAACATTATTTTATATTAAGAACTCTACAAATTATAAGCAAAAAACTTGGAAAAATTTAGAAACCTTAATTTTTCTACGAGTATACATGCTATCCTTATAAAAATAAACACAGTACATTTCAGTAAGCCAATTAATCATAATGTGCAGTTTGAACGCTTTTGCTACATTAGTTTTGACAGGGTTATCCAAAAGATCTTCGTTCTTTTTCAATTTGTTGACGGTCCCCCGTTCGATTTCGGGGAAAACTCTTCGTGAAAATATATGACGCGTACTATTTTGCTTATACACCGGGAGTTTCACCACATTTCGATTTATATTTCTTTCATTACTTACTTAATTACCAATTATGCTTAACTTTTGGACACCAGTGTACTAATAGACCTACTCTGCAATGCAAATGAAGATTCACATTTTATAGATGCAAATAAATACCATTTATGTTACAGCGACATCTATTGATGAACTTTCATGATAAAATCTTCTATTTATAAATGGCAAGTGCATCGTTTGAATTAGCTATATTTCAAACTTGATTTCATTTAGACCAATAGAACAGATTCTGGTGCTTTCTGAAGTGAGAACCTTGTTTCTTGCAGTCTCCACATAGTAATGTGAGTGTGACAGTTTTTTCCTGAGTATTAGATATGACGTATTCGACTGTACGAAAAATATTACGGTGGGTTTTTCACTTTTACTGACTAGTTTCCCCTATTTAACATTATTTATTATTTATAAAGGGAATTAAATAATTTATGATTATTACAGCGCCTCCTATCAACCGATTTTTTCATTTTTAAATTTTGTAATTTATTTAAATAAATGTCAGGGGCATTCTTTGAATTATCTGTATTTCAATTTTGATCTGATTTGGACCAATAGAACGCATTCTAGAGTCCTCTGAAGTGGGCAACTAATTTATTTGCCAACCTTTTACTTTTAGCAACCTTTTCTATTACTTATTGAATGAGTCTTGTGTTTTGAATTCGTTCTGTTATATGGTATTGGTGTTATTTGTGGTAGCCGATTATCTGCACGAGAGATATTGGCGCTCGGGGAGGGGTCCCTCCTTGTTGATCTGTTTAAGGGAATCTAACCCATATTTACTCAAGGGTTACAAGGTTTGAAGAAAACAACACAAAACTCCGAACGGTTATTCTGATGAGTGCAATTAGGTTCAAATTCAGAGTTTCTCGTTTACTAGCTTCGAGAACAGAACCTCTCAGCCGCTCTGTTATATGTCTCATGGAGAAATTTTTACATAATTTATATTAAAACAACATATATCTAAATCTGATTGTCTTGCACACATTTTATCTTTGAAAATATTTGAAATATCTAAACGATGTAGTTCCAACTTTATAAAATTTGTAAATCTTGAATAGTATTAGAAAAAGAAATGAATAAATTATAATTATCTGCGTTCTGATGCAGGATACCTATACAATAAATAAATAAATAAGATATGTGCATTTAAAATTTTCAAATAGAATGTTACATGCCAGTCAATTAACGATAAGGGGGAAAAAGAAAAAGACAGATGTGGTTTTAATGGCGTAAAACGTCTTCTTAAAACTTATAAAGATTAAAGTCTTGAAATACTTCTTGTTTATTATGTTATCCATAGAAAGAAAATTTGTTTTCCTCATCTTTTCCATCAATACTTATTAAATTTCATCAGACGATCTCTTTTAGTAAAAATTTTACCCACCTTAAAAAAAAAAAAAAAAAAAAAAAAAAAGACGGCAATTGTGTTAAATATTTTATTTTAGATAAACCTTTTTTTTTTTTTCCTTTTCTGTAACAGAAGACTATTTTCTTCAAATATGTAACATAAATAATTGTATTAATAATTGACAAAGGTAAAATGCTTTCGTCATTAAATCTATTTTAATCATTGTATCTATTGACATTGTCAAATACTGAACATTTTCCGTAAACGCAACAGTGAAAATCAACTTATAAGCGATTTTCATTCTTTGGATCAAAATATCAAAGTTAAATAACATTGTATATCAAAGATAACAGATAAAAATCTAAACAAGGCAATAATACTGGAATTAATCTTTTTCAAGCATTTTTTCTTCTCCTTTCAGAAAACAATCATAGAGCATAAAACAACGTTTCTTTCACAAAGATAGAAATCTTTCGCCATTAAAGACTTTAATAGCTTTAATCTTTGAGTACCTATGCTAAGATTTTCAACTTTTTTTTTCAATTCTAGATATAGTGACGAAAATCGTTTATCTATTTCATTTATTCATACACTCTTTATTTAAAATCTCAGATTATTTTCGATGAAGATGAAGTAAAAGAATGATTTTCATACATCAAATAGAACACTCAGATAAAAAATCAGTTCAAGGTAAATAAACTTGATTTTTAAAAGGTTTTTTTTTTTTTTTTTTTTTTAATAGTCAAACTTTTGACGTAAAGTTTAAGGTAATAGTTTAGCGTTTCAACAATTTTGTTTATTTTTAAAAAGGGGTTCAAATGGTGAACTCACCACATTCAAACATTCAATTAAGAGAATTTAAAATAAATATTTACTGCATATTTAATTTAAATTTGAAAAATCCCTTTAAAAAATTGCATTTTTTAAAATCCTTCTACTTTTTTAAATTTTAATATATTTGACCAATGTTATTTTATGATTTTCAAATCTATCTGCTCTTTAGTATACAGAAAATGATTTATAGTAAACCTCAGCAACGAATATCAATTTCGTAAAATGTGAAATATTTTAATGTTATTAAAACGCGCTTCTAATAATGTCCTCCCCTTCACCATTACGCAATGGTATACTTTTGTGTGGCCCTGTAAGTTAATAATAAATATTCTTTGTTCCCATCAACTTTGCATAGAATGTATATTTTAGTATATACTTCATAGCTGCAAATCAATTTTACTATGTTTGAAAGAGTGTAATATCAATGAAATGCACTTGAAACATATTTTTCCCCCATTGGCCATCATGTAACGGAATAATTTTAATTGTTCCTGTTATTAAACTATACATCCGATTTCCATAAAATTTGAAGTAACTCGACAAAATTATGCAAAAATTATATATTTTTAATTTAAAACGATTCGATTGGATAGTTTTTCGTTGTTATATCTGGACAGACGGATAGACATACAGACTGAACGAGAACAATAGGTGCTGCATATTTACACATTTGCGAATGCATTTAAAAAAGGCCTCATTATGTATTCACTAAACATTCATATTATAGATTATAATCTCAACTACACATTAAATACCGTTATATAGGGTTTTTGAAAATGTGTGAAACGGACTTAAAATTTTTATCTTCTGGATATTATTAGGCAATGTAATTTAAAATATTAATTTAAAAAAAGAGGTAGAAAATGTGGTTTTATTCAAGAAAAAGTTCTCCATTAGTTTTTAAAAAGTTATTTATTTATTTTTATTTATTTATTTAATGTATTTAATGTCCTATGACCCTTCTACACAAAATTTATCAGCTTAAGAATTTTTCCTTTTTATTGCAACAAGGCAATTATATGTAATTGCATGTCTGTCGCTTTAAAAATTGAATGTCTTATACTTGGTTAAAAAAAAAAAAAAGCTAATATTATGATGCGGAGCATGTACCATGTTAGAAATGTGAATCTGTGCCATATTGCAAGAAAAGGTAAGTACGGACACTAATACATATTCAGTTAATCAAAACGAGAAGATATTGGAAAAATTATTAATGGATAAAAACTTCAACATATTTACAGAAGCGTTTTTAGAAAAAATTAAATTTGAGAAAAAGAAACTTTAAAATACTTTATAAACTAAATCGGCTTTAGTTATGTGTCTGAAATTTTCTTTTATACTTGTCTATTTATATGATATGTGCTTGTTCAATTTTTTATTTAAATGTATTTTGTTATTGCATTTATAATAGGTTGGTCTACATAATAGGAATGTTTAAATGAAAAGATACAGAAATGAAAAGAAATGTGAATCTGTGCCATATTGCAAGAAAAGGTAAATACGGACACTAATACATATTCAGTTAATCAAAACGAGAAGATATTGGAAAAATTATTAATGGATAAAAACTTCAACATATTTACAGAAGCGTTTTTAGAAAAAATTAAATTTGAGAAAAAGAAACTTTAAAATACTTTATAAACTAAATCGGCTTTAGTTATGTGTCTGAAATTTTCTTTTATACTTGTCTATTTATATGATATGTGCTTGTTCAATTTTTTATTTAAATGTATTTTGTTATTGCATTTATAATAGGTTGGTCTACATAATAGGAATGTTTAAATGAAAAGATACAAAACGTCGTAAAAACGAAACCGGTTGAAATTTAAATATACCGTTCGGAATTACGTTGTCGGACATCAAGAGACGCAACTGGAAGATTCGATGTGATTGTGTGAACGCGTGTGTTCCCGCGCGTGGAGGAGGGGGAGAAGCAGGCAGATATGTGTTCCGTCCAATTAATGCAACAATGCGTATGAGGACATCGTCACTTACCTATATCGAAATTCGATTATTGAGGAGGAGCGAGGTGTCTCATTAAACACTGGTGCAGCGTGAAATCTCATGGCTGCTCTTCACTCTCCGAATTTTGGAATAGGAAAGCCATGATGTCCTCGCACACACTGCGGCTTCAACTGGACGGAACGCATAATTGCCTTGATTTCCTCCTCCTTCATGCGCAGGTTGCGCACAGCCACGCCAGATATTCCAGTCGCGTCCTTCAATATCCGATTACGTAATCCCGAAGCGGCATAATTGAATTTCTACCAGTTTCGTTTTTATGACATTTCGCAAATTTTCATTTAAACATCCCTAATACTTTTGATCTTAAGAACACCATAGTCAGTTTGTATATGGTCCCATTTCAAATGGTGCTATAAAGAGATGTAAGAAAGATGATTTTTTACACTGTAATTAATTGAGTTTTAAAAATAAAGACATGCAGTATTTTTTTAACATCTTCCAACATAGTTGAAAAGCATATAGTGTCATTCCACACAAAATGAGCAAAAATTTAGATATTATAGAAATTTGGTATAAATTAATCATGGTAAATGGCTAAAACTTTCATTAGCACACACACACACACACATATATATATATATATATATAATAACCTCTGGAAAATTATCTTCATATTTATTTAGTATTAATAAAAATTTAGTAACATCATGGTTAATTTTAAATTGTTTATAAAAGTTTTGAGAATATAGACAATTTCGAAAAAATTAAAACGTTAAAAAAAATCAAAAGAATTAAAAAACACTTGCGAAATTGATCCCTGATGTAGTATATTGCATTTAAAGGTAGAATTCTTCATGTCTTAAAAATGCTGTTTATTTCCTTTATCTTCAAAATAACTTACAAACGTTTTAAAAATTACAAAATTTTAATTTTTACTCTTATGTATGCGAACAAAATTGAATGAAGAAAAGGTCAAATATTAACAATATTGCACAATCATAAAAATGAATAAGTTCATTATGTTTAGACAAATTTAAGATTGCCTTTTGATTCTTAACGTAACAAAATTGGGCTCACAAAGGTAATATTTGTTACATTCTATGGGCTATTCCTGTTTGAACTTGCGAGAGTTTTTATACAGTATCACACGAACTCAAGGAAAAAAAATAAATAGATCTTACATTTATACAGATTCAAGATTGATATATATATTTCTTATCCAGATGAATAATTTTTTTCTCTAATTTAAAATATTCTCTAGGCAAAAGAAAAAAAACTGAAAACAGGAATAAAAGTGTCGATATATACAATAAACGCTTTTATTTATAATATTAAATAATTTACATGTTTTAAAAGCTTTCCTTCATGTTCAAACAAAGTTTTAAGATATTGCATTTCCTCTCAAATTTTTTCAATATATTTTGTTTTTTTTTATTTAAGAAATAAAAAGACAGGAAAAACAATTTCTAAATTTCAAAAATTTGAAATAATGAATGTGAAATATATTTTTTTTTAATTTTAAGAGCTTTCCTTCTTGTTCAAACGAGTAGTTGAAATATTGTCTATTTACTTCAAAATTTTTCTCTATTTATTTTTTTCTCATTACGGAATAAAAATACAATTACTAAACTGTTCCAATTTGTTATTTATTTTTCATTTTTAATTCTAAATAACTTTTAATACAGTTTTTCAATTCTTAAGGCTTGTAGTCAAAATTCAAATTTCAAGCATACAGACAAAATTTCGATTTTGTATCAACTTTTAATGTAAGTTTTATTACTTAAATACGCAAGCCAGAAATCTATTATTTTGCATTTACTCATAAATACATATGATCTGCTTATATGCTGTTTTTCATTAAAATATGTGTCTCGTGAGCCATAGATGATTTGTTCATTTTATATGTTATGAACCTACGTATGTCGTTTATCTGGCCGTTTTTATTTGTTCTGAATCTTGTAATTATACTGAAATTTGTATCTATATTTGTATATATTTTGTATGATTTATCTATATATTTTGTTATTGAAATGCACTATAGAATGTTCGATATTGAAATTGAAGTACATTATCATTTATAGTTCGTTTAAATGCATAAAAAGATTCTGTTTTATTATGGTCCTTCGTATAAAACGGTTTGAAGAGCTTTTCCGTCATAATACGATCATTCAAACGCAATGGCACTCATGTGCATATCTAATGTAGCTTACAACATGATTTCTGTAGAGTATAGAAAAGTGGCATAAATACTATTTTTTCTTATATAGGAATGCGCATAAAAATTTCATTAAATTATGAACTGTGGGAAAAAAGGCATTTTCAATGTTTTTTAACAATGTTACGTACTTTAAACATAACGAAATTGAGATAAATTAATCTTAGACTGAGCGGCGGCAGCACAGACAATCACCTCATCAAGTTCATGGCTGAAAACCTAGGATTAGTTAAATCTCGATTCGCATACTAAAACGCAATCGGTCTGCCAATTCCTTGCTGGAAAACACCAGAAAACCGGATTTTAGCGGTTAATTCATAGGCTTACCATTGTGTTTTCTTGCTTACAGTCATCCATGTTTTCATACTTTTGGGTGCAGGAAAGCGCAATGGTAAGCCTATGAGATACCGCTAAAATCGGATTTTTAGGTGTTTTCCACCACGATATAACTTGGAAGACCTATTACGTTTTAATATGCAAGTCAAAATTTAACTAATCCTAGATGTTCATCCGTGAACTCGATGAGATGATTATCTGTGTTGCCGCCCCTCGGTCTATATCGTGAATTAGCAAATGGTTTTTCACCGAGGCACCGCAAGTCCAGCTTTAATAGCAGCCGCATTTAACATTCCCTGTTGTTTGGCTCGTAGAAAGTTCCACAAAGCTGTCTGTCATTTTCAAAATATTTTTTTAAGCATACATATCATTGTGGTCTGAATTTCAACGTACCTCGAATACCTTTTTTCGATATTTAAAAAATACCACTTATATAGGCAAATCTGGCCATAATTTTGGTACAACTAATGTGTCTGGCTTTTATATTTTTTCATTCATGAATTCGATGAGATGATTATCTGTGCTGCCGCCACTCTATCTCTTTGATATACACAACGCATTTTCAACATAATACTGAGTGTGTAGAATTTATTGTTTCTTTGCATAGATACGAAAAAAAAAAAAAAAAAAAAAAAAAAAAAAAAAAAAAACCTGTCAAACACATGTTTAGCTTAGATAGACTACAACACTCTTTCTATAGAGTATACTAAAGCAGGAACCAGTTTTGAACCTGAAAGTGCCTTTTTAAAAAATTCTGCAACAAAAATCTAAAAAGTAAAAAATAATTATATTAAAAATCGACCTCAGCTTTTCTATGAAAAAAAATTTTTTTTAAGTATTCAAATTTAAAAGAAAAATTCGAAAACAATCTGTCTATAGGTTTAAAATTACGGAGCAAGTGTTTCAAATAAGGGAAGAATCCCCTTAACTGTTAGGGCAATTTCATACCTAGAAGCTATAGAAAGAGAGGGCATGTGTATAAAATACAACAGAATTGCTAGAGAAAAGAGCTCAGAGAAAAGAGAATATGTTAAAACGAAGGTTAAATACAACATTAGAATAACAATTTTTTTTTTTTTTTTTTTTTTTTTTTTGTAATTTAAAAAAAATTCTATGAGTTTTTATAGGGTTTTTCATGTTTGTATCATTTTTTTAGTAAACTATATACAGAGAGAAAAATAAACTAAATATAGAACGTAAGTGATATTAGCAATAAAAGCGTAAAGGGTCATTTGCAGCTGTGGTGTGTAGTTTAAAACTACAGTAACATTTTGTATATTCTAAGTGGTGGTATAAATTTGTTGTAAATTAGTGGAGTTATGGGCTATTGTGATCGCTTGCATTGTTTCGGTTATTGCAATACGCTATAACCCATTATAAACTCCAGCATTTCATAAATTCGTTTCCAGTGTATTTCATCAGGATATAATTGTGAAATCTTTTCAAGAAAAATTATTTTATTATACGAAACAGAAGAATAAGATGTAAAATTAGTGGTGAACAAGACAATCGCCAAGAAGGAGTGTCACATTTGGCTATCAATAAATAAGCAAAATAAAAATGCAAACCTATTATTGCTGACATAAAACTAACGGATCGTATAATTAATGGCAAATATATATTTGCAAGCAGATGTGAAATGTCATTTATGGGCCACTTAATGATTATAGTAGGCACAGGATAACTTAAATTATTGTCTGATTTTTTAGGTTACATAAACAAATTTTTAAGAAATATTCGTTTATCTCAAAAAATATCAATAAAGAATATGTGTATAATAATTTTACTTAAATTAGAAATAACGAGAATTGATTTTTGAATGCTAGTGTTAAACAGAAGAAAGGAAAATAAATTTAGACAAAAATAAATTTTGAATAAAAATGTAACTCGAATATATAGATTCACCATGAAATTCTTTAAATCAAATGCGGGAATGCTGTTAAAAAAATAAAACTTTGAACAATTTGCCGTATATGGAGAGTAATTACAGAAAAATCTTTTACTTCATTTTATGTTTTTTTTTTTTTTTTTTTTTTTTTTTTTTTTTTTTTTTAAATAATTGTCTATTCAAATACCCTATTTCATTGAGTGAAAAATTAGATTTCTTAACAATATTCTGTTGGGAAATGTTTAACATCATATAATGGATGCACCGTTATTCGTTCTTCTTGTAATTATCTTGCCTCCCCACCCCAACCAAAAGTATGCCAAATTGTTCAATTTTTACAATCATGTAAAAATATCAAAAATGTAACTTTCTTAAAATTGCTATTAACTTCATTTTCTACCCCTTTTTTTTATTCTTTTATAATCTTCAGTGCCTGATCTTAAATAGATAAAAAATTATATTTTTCAAAATTTCGGAGTCAACTAATGCATTAAATATAACACACGAATATTTTTTTTTATTAAGAAGTTTGTCAGGCTAGCTCTACTTATTTACAAAAAAAAAAAAAAAAAAAAAAAAAAAAGAAGAAGAAGAAGAAGCTTTATTTATTTAAAAATAAATTTCTCGGGGCGACGATCTTCTTTAAATATTTTTATCTCCTCGTAGATGGCGCATAGCACGTAGAACAGTGCACAAACATAAAATATTTACAAAATAGCACTTTTACATTTTGCCGTTGCACACACCACCAAAACAAGACATGAACTCAGAACCAACTTCGAACTTCAAACAAAACTTCAAATAGAACTTTTAGCAAAACTCACGGTTATGGTCACGAATGTGAGACAATCTATTTTTGGAGCGGTTAACGCGCGTTGCAAATTTGATTTAATTTTTTATCTCCATTTTTCCTAAAATAATTCAAAAACGTTTTTAAAACTTGTTTATAATGTTTAGCCCTTTCAGGGGCGGTGTTTGCAGTGTGCAAACACTTAATATTACTGTTCGAATTTCGAACTGGCACCAGTAAAATTTTAGTAAAATTTCGATTTTATAATATTCGCGAAAAACAGCTCCTGATTATTTTCAAATAAATCTGTTTTTAAATTGTGGTGTGAATCAATTATTTGAACATTTTCGGAGCAGAAATACCTTGCCCCTGAAAGGGTTAAATTATTTTACATTAAATTAACTTTATTTAACAATGGGTTATTTTAAAATGAACATCAAATCAATGTTTGATATGTTTTAAAAATAGCAAACTTGATCGAATTTTAATACAATTAAACACTTAACAACTAGCAAAATGACAACGAAACCTATAAACAGCTCGATTTTTTAAGAGCAAAGCTTCATAGCATTTAATCCGTATTAGTCACACGTATCATAATCTCTTAAAGTAATGCCATTAATCCGTGTTATTAAACCCGTGGAATATTTTAATTGCTGCTGAATAGCTCAAGTAGATTCAACATTGCGATAATTTTGTTTGTTAGTCACTCCCTTTTTCAACAATAGTTCTGTCAATGTGTCATGTTTATTTCTACACCAGTTAACACTATCGCTTGAGGTAATCACCGAGCTGAATACAAAATAGAACGGATATGGAAATAATTCTAATAAATATTGGGGAAATACTGAAGAAATTCGTGTACAAATCGCATAGTTTTGATGTGAACAATTGTAATGACTGCAATCAGTGGCGTAGCAGTTTAAACGTTATGGAGGGGCTCATGTCATAATTTAAAAATAAACTTAGCAATTAGGATTATCCGTACTAATAAAATAGATTAATAGATAAATTTTTGAATGGAGATTTGCGTTGAACAACGGTAACAACTGGAATCGCTGGCGTAGCAATTAAAACATTTTCAGTGGGGCTATTAGTTATTTTCAAATTATTTTTTTTAAATAATGTAATCATTTTCCAATATATTGAAAAACTATGATTACCAATGCTAATAAAATATGTAGAAACATTTTTGAATGGAGTTTTCATTGAACTATTGTAATAACTGTAAACAGTGCTGTGGGAATTTAAACTTTAGGGGAAGGACTCATGTAGCCATATAGAAATAAATCAACAAGGAGGGATATCAACACTAATAAAATATACATGAACATACGGTACTTTGCAGGGAACCATTGTGATAGTTTGAATAAGTGCCATAGCAAATTAAAAATTATAGGTGGTGGTCATGTAGTCATTTTAAAATAAATCTAAGCAGCTAGGATTCTCGATAATTAACAAAATACGTATGAACTATATTGATAATTCAAATTAATCAATAATTCTATTATCACAGTCTATATTTCACTTATTTTAGATCCTAGAGAGTTATGATTATCAAATTAATAAGAAAATGAGGGATGTGTGTGTGTGGAAGGGGGGGGGGACATTATTTGTAGTAACAAGGAAATGCCTGGTTACAAAAAAAGAATAATTAGTCCTGTAGTACCATGCACGTAATTGGTTTTCTTATTACAATGAGATAAGTCTTCTGAAAGAAATTAAAAAGGTGTAAATGACAAAGCAAAAACATGGCCTTTAAGACTCCTATCCCTTCGAGCTAATGCTATTCCTATGGAGAGGTTATTTTCTAATAACTCGTTTGCATTTTGACGTATTTAAATAGTTTTTTTTTTTTTTTTTTTTACACTGGATAGTTGAGGTCCGTCTCGACATCGTTCCTTTTTTATTTTTTCGTTTTCGGTTGCAGATATTTTTTATAAAGTCTTTCACTTTCGGAACCGGTTTTGAAAGTGAAAGTAACTTTATAAAAAATATCTAGTACCTAAATAGAAAAAATTAAAAAGGAACGATGTCGAGACGGACCTAAACTATCCAGTGTAAAAAAAACTATTTATGTACGTCAAAATGCAAACGAGTTATTAGAAAATAACCTCTCCATAGGAATAGCATTAGCTCGCGAGTGTCTTCGAGGACAGGGACAGGAACTTTAATAACTTTGGCGTCATATAGATTATGACAACGACTTAAATAATCAGTTTGGTTTTATCAGAAATTCCTTAACTTCTGAACATAGCATAATTTCAATTTTTACACCATTCACTGAGTGGAGAAAAAATGTGCTTTGAAATGCAATTTGCTTGAAAACTGGAATGCAAATTATTGAATTTTCAACGTTTTAAAAAATTTACAAGCAGGGCCCTTTTTTTTTGTCTACCTCATTTGCGTTCAGCCCCGAAGATTAATCCGCTTGCATTTAAAACAATGAAGTTAACTGATATGCTTCAGGTATGAATGCTTTTAGGTCTGTTCGCAATTAGGTAAATTCGAAGCACCTATAGTTGTCGTTCAATCAGTCCGTCTGTCTGCATATAACAACGACCATACCGGATGCTTTGAAATTTCAAATATATAATTATTGCAAAATTTTGTCGCATCATTTCAAATTTCATGAAAACCGTATTTATGGTTTAATTACAGGGACGGTCAAAAGTTTTCCGTTACATTACAGCCAATTGGGAAAAAATGTTTCGAGAGCTTTTTAAAGATATTACAGCCTTTCAAACAGAATGAAATTAATATGTATTTACTGAAATGACAATATACACTGTATTACAATATGCGGTGCAAAAAAATGTTTATTTTTCATTTACAGGGCTACACAAAAGAATTCCATTACATAGGGTGAAACTTTGTTTTGGCGTATTTTAATCATGTTAAATTATTTCACATGTAATAAAATTGATATATGTTGCTGAGGTTTACTATGAGTTACATTCTGTATCATAGAAAGTGCATAGTATTTACAGGGACTTACAAAACATTTCTGTACATACAATACTGTAACCGAAATACTGTATATTAGAGATGATTGCTAGAAGCGCATTTTTAATTGTGATATGAGATTTTAAGTTTAACTAAATTTTTGCATATTGCATTGTGTGTATAAATGCTGTAGATAATATACAGGGTAACACAACAGAAACTACACAGGTTACAAAATATGAACAAAAATAGCTTAAAGGTGTCTTTAAGTAAGTTGTGTATTTTTACTATGAACTGCATTTAGTAAAATTCTAGAATGAAGAAAAATGATATATGAGACTACGCATAGAATTAGATGCATGGCTGTCTATGGAAGATAATCTCTATAAGTATAATTTCACTATATTTAAGCGTGTTTTAGTCTTAATTAAGTTTTAGCTAAATAGTGGCATTTACGTATGTAAAGATAGTAGGCAAAATACACGACTGTACAAAAGAGTTAAAATATGCTATCGTCTATTGGGTAAGAATTTCTGAAAATCAAATTTCAATCTATTAGACGTTTTAACGCTTTACAAAATAGTTGAAATTTTTTAAGAATTCAGTTTGTCTTTTTGTACTCTAACTTACGTTAATATAGTTGGATTGTTCTGTAATTAATATGTGTTATTTAGGTTTACTATGTGATGTTTGGTATTGAAAATAAAGTACGTAATGCTCATAGTTTATTTACTACTCAAAAAAATTCTGTTACATTATAGTTTGTGGGAAATGTCGTATTTACATAAATATGATGCACTTATAATCGTCATCTTGTCTGTTCGTCTGTCCGCATAAAACAGCCCAAATCTACTAAATAAATTGTTTGAAATTTCATTTATGTAATTGTTGAATATTTTGTCGAATCTTTTCAAATTTTATGGAAATCGGATCAGAACTTAAAAAGATAATAATAAAATCTTTCTTCATTCTATTAAATCCTATCATACGTAATCAATTCAATGATATCCCCTAATAGGTAATGATTCTAGATTTGCCATAATGATTACGTACTATTTAAGATGGAGTATTATTATTTCGTATTACTGAATTTAAGATAATCAATATATAATCGTATCATATTTTGCATTTATGCATTTTTGCATAAGAGTTTAACAGCTATTGCATCAAAATCTGAATATTTATAAAAATAATTATAGTACGAACGCACCTCATTTGCCACGTTTGACAAGCAATTTCCAACTTTATTGTGTTGTGGTTTTAACCGGCAAAGTAAAAAACGTATCAAATATAAAAAAATTAATATAGTTTTCAATTAAAAATTATTTTCCTCGATGTTGTGTACAAGAAGCAGTACATATGTTCTGTAACCCGGAGGTTCAGGTTGAATCCTCTGTTATTAAATGAAAGAATTTAAAATTAACCTTTTGGGTCCAAATTTTTTTTCAGTTTTTAGAAGAAATTACTTTTTTTTAATAACATTAACACTAGCTACCCAAATAGATTAATTACTGTTTAAATAATATTTATTTCATTTTCTGAAAGATAACGAATGTTGTTGTTTTGCTTACTATTCAATTCATATTCATATGACAATAGGCTAAGGAAGAAGTTTTTGGAAATGTTTAAAAAAATATTGTACTACAGTAAGATTTAATTTTTATTACAACTTTCTAATACTTTTTACGCTTTATTACATATGATTCTTTCAGAAAAGTAACTTTTACTTTGAACTTAAAGAGTTAAATATATGTTTAAAATAAAAGAATCGCAAAAGACTCAAAGAGAATTAAGCAAATAATAATAATTTTTATTATTACTAAATGCCTAAACATAAATGATGCCATATAGTAAACGCAATGACATATACTAACATTACTACATGCAAATAGTAGCAAAAGCATTTCTTAAAACAAAATAATACTCCAATAAAAGACATGTACTATTAATAGTACACCAGACCCGAAAGGGTTAAAATAGGCCTTATACAGATGACCTTGAAAGGACTTCTTAAGAAAAAAAGTAGACTAGCAAAAACCATGCTTTGTTTGGATTCGCGAAGTATTATGCTATAAGATAAATATTTGAAAGTAATAATATATTTTTAAAGTTATTTTTGCATCTTTATTAAGCAAAAATGTAATTTTATGTTTTGGCGCATTTTAATTTTAAAATGTATTTCAACCAAATAACTAAGAATTTCCTCAGATTGTTTATTTATGATATAAAACTGGTATAAATAAAAATATTTTCGAAGTAGAATTATACGAAATATTAATTTTATTTTAGGTAGCTTTCATTACAAAAAGTAAAAAGCTACCTATTGCAGCCTTCCGGAGGAAAGCACTTCCGGAAAATTTTGGTATATTTTCACCGATCATGACCCCCAGACCCCAAAACCACCCTCCGTTCAAATGTTGACATATATATATATATATATATATATATAACCATATATATATATATATATATATATATATATGATTTTTGTCATGCGATAACTAACGTATTTATGAACCGATTTGAATGAAACTTGGTATGTACATAGTACATACAAATGTCTCGACCGAGTTCGTTGGTCAGCATCGTCCGCCATTTTGTATCAAAATGGCGGCCATTTTAAATTTTTTTTAAAAATTTAAAATTTAAAATTAAATGCGAAAAAATTAAAAGTTGAAAAATATTTTTTTTACGTGTTAGAACTTAAAACAAAGATTCCAGAACACTTTTTATTTTGTCTATATCTTAAAAAATGATTGAGTTATAGCACTTTGAATTTTTCTTATGTCTGACATTTTGAAACGATCTGATTTTTGTCACGTAATAACACGCGTGTTTATGAACCGATTTCAATGAAACTTGGTATGTACATAGTACATACAAATGTCTCGACCGAGTTCGTTGGTCAGCATCATCCGCCATTTTGTTTCAAAATGGTGGCCATTTTAAATTTTTTAAAAATTTAAAAATTTAAAATTAAATGCGAAAAAATCAAAATTTGAAAAATATTTTTCTTTTACTTGTTAGAACTTAAAACGAAGATTCCAGAACACTTTTTATTTTGTCTATATCTTAAAAAATGATTGAGTTATAGCACTTTGAATTTTTCTTATGGCTGACATTTTGAAACGATCTGATTTTTGTCACGTGATAACACGCGTATTTATGAACCGATTTCAATGAAACTTGGTATGTACATAGTACATACAAATGTCTCGATCGAGTTCGTTGGCTAGCATCATCCACCATTTTGTTTCAAAATGGTGGCCATTTTAAAAAATTTTAAAAATTTTAAATTTAAAATTAAATGCGAAAAAATTAAAAGTTGAAAAATATTTTTTTACGTGTTAAAACTTAAAACAACGATTCCATAACACTTTTTATTTTGTCTATATCTTAAAAAATGATTGAGTTATAGCACTTTGAATTTTACTTATGGCTGACATTTTGAAACGGTCTGATCTGAACGATCCATCATGTTCCTTTAAAATGGCATACACTTTATGATATCGTAGAATTTGCCGACTCTCTAAATCGCTTAAAATAAAACCAGGTTGAATAAAAGATGACTAATTTCTAAAAATTCCTTTTAATATTCAGTCTTGACAAAAACTAGTATTCAATCTTATAAAATCACTAATTTTATAAGATTATTTCCACTAATTTGAGCTTAGTATTTTTGAACAATGTAACTTACTTTAATATAAATAAATAAATATATAAGTATATGAAAGCTACCTCTTCCTCCCGGCATTGCCGGAAGGACTTTTTTGCAATTCTTTTATTGTCACTTCACAAAAACATAATGTAATTCTTTTAAAATTCATAAATATCGTCTGCTTAAATGATTTCACAAAATAAGAATAAATTGTGTATTTGAATTCCTAACACAGAAAAATACTTTTATAATTGAATGTTAATAAGAGAATTTTCACAAATTTTAATTCATTAAAAATATGCTATAATTTTCCTAAAAAAAGTATTTTATACATTTTATAAAAGAAATCATGAAACTATACATAGTTAAAAGAATGAGCATAGTTTGAAAATCTGAAAGCAGTTTTTGAGATATTTTATCAGAATAATGAAAATATATTTTATTTATTTATTTATTTAATGATGATTCTAGCTATAATTACTGACCCCATGATTTAAGTTTTTCTTCTGAAAACGTACGTGTTTCACTTTTTATTTGAAAAAATGCGTTCGTAATGGAAAAACATGTAAAATAAATTAATTAAAATAATAATTTTTTGAAAAGTATTTCTGTAAAAAAAATAATATTCTGCAAATCTACAGATCATAATTTATATTTGTGTTTAATTTCAATTGAAAATACTGTATAGTTTTTTTGTAAAGTGTACGACAAAATGTCATTTGAGTGGTCTAGTAGAGGATTCGCTTCGCTCATCCTAATAATCTATATATCATAAAAATAATAATATACATTCTACAACGAAAATGTACAAATTTATTATTATAAATAATTATTCTATTTATAAGACGTCACTTTAAAAATGAAACATTTAAAATACATTAAAAATTGACATGTTTCAACTCATTCTCACTGAGTCATCTCCAGAATGTAAATAGAAAATTACAAACACAATGAAAGTAAAAAACTGGTATAAACAATTATTGAGTTCAAGTTAAACATAACGCCCTCTATATTTTCGAATCCGTGTCTCTACTATGTAGTTATCCTGAAAACCGTCCAACCGTTCAATCCATATACTCGGGATGCGAAAAGATAGTGTATCGTTACAGACATGTAAACTTTTTAAAATAAATTTCAGTGGACTCTCTTATGGATAACTTTAAATAAAAAATAGATCTGTAAATTAATCTATTTTCGTTTAAATGTATGTTAATGTTCTCTTTTTTTTTTATTCAGTCTGGATAAAGCAGCTTTCTCTCTGTTATATTTTATATCCGTTACACATTCTTCACGTTTAGAAAAGTATACCAAATCGACATACTGTTCAAAAATTATGTAAAAAGTTAATTAGTTCGGGAAAACTAATGTATGCATGAAATAAATTTCTTTTAATTTTAATGAATGTTCTTTAAATGAGCGACAATGTGTATATTTACTGTAAAGAAAAAAATCATTTTTATCTCTGTTTTTTAGTAAAATATTTTTTGCCATGTCAGCTTCATTTCACTTTCCAGATGTTCCATCACGCTCTTAAAGCTGTCTTGAAATTCAGAAAAGATCAAGGACGGATCCAGCCCTCCATTTAGAGGGGGGTCATGACTCATTTTGGGTGGGAGGAGGGGTCACATCTTTTAATGGGCAATTTTTATATTGAAGGCTGTTTGCATATCCAAAATGGCTACTTTTCTGATACTTTTGAGAAATCATTTTATTCGTAAAAACAAATATATTGCATTATTATCGTAAAAATATAATTTTTTCACATTTTATGCAGATTTTAAGAGATCTAAGAATTTTTCATTTTTTTTTAATAAAGGCACAAAATCATTCATAAATTGAGCATTTTAAGACAATTTTTAGGATTTGACAAATACAGAAATATCATTATAAGGGAGCAATTGGCTACCACGGCCAGCCATTCAATTTAAAACACCACATTTACAGAGAATTTATCGAAAGATTCGTTGTCTCTATCAAAAAATCAAAAACGTTAATCAATCATTATCAATTAATCAATTATCAATCAATATCATTTAATCAGACATTAATCAATTGTTTTTAACAAATACATTTGAACTGTCTTGCATCTGAGGTTATTAAATGACTTCGTAGATGTGTCAGAAATGACCTAATTTGGATTTAATTAAGCTCTAAAGAGCTAGAAAGATTCTCATTGTCGAGTAAGGAATACCTTTGAAAGAATTTAATATATGTATCTTTTATTTTATAAATGACCTTTTAGAAACTTCCCTCTTTCGGGGAGGGGGCTGTTTATGACCCCCATGACCTCCCCCTTGGATCCGCCACTAGAAAAGATATTTTCTAAAGCATTTCTGAATTAAATTTTGTTCAGAAGCGCCTGAAATTGGTAGATGTTCTCATTTAGAAATTATGTAATCGAATTCTGTTTTCAATTTTTACACAATATCTTTCAGAAAAATATTGTCTAAACAGGATGGGGAATTCAAGAAAGGAGAAAAAGTATCGTCACGTCGCAAGAATCGCTTATAACTGTTTAAATAATTATTTATGAAAAATGAAAAACTTCGATTCCAAATTACTTCAATGTTACTTGCCAATAGCATCTGTCAATTTTATGTCTTTGCGTTTAAAGATGAGTCAGGAATGCATCAAAACGTTTTATACAATCGAGCAAGGAGTTGTACCCTAAAAGAAAAACAGACTTGGTGGAACTGGAACGTATTACAGCTTCAGCAGAGTAAAGTGCCTATTATATGAATATCAGTTATCCTAATCGGTTTTTTTTTTCCTTTTTGATCTTAGACTTTTCAGGCTTTTAAAATAATTACTAGTCTTCAAAGTGATTTAGATATTGTTACTCTTTTGGTAAAAACTTTCCAAAATGTAACAAAGGAAAGAGATTGAATGATAACAATATGCTCTATCGATAACATGCTCTATTTAAAGACTGGTCTTATTTTTTAGATCAATCTTGAAATTAACTGAGATATTTCCCCTTCTATATTTTGATTGATTAATTGACCGTATAAGAAATTGCAGGTCAGAATTCAGGGGACATCGATGAAACTGACTAATCAGGTAAACATAGCGGCAGATCGCCTTTGCAATCAAAGGCTAAGAACATTAAAAAAAAAAAAAAAAAAATCATTCGATTTATCCACCTCAAAAAACAGAATAAAAAATCAAGAGATGAGGCTGCCAAAAGAATACCTTCTGTAAAACATATTATTATTATTATCACAGAAATTGTAATTATATGCAACGAAAGATTTAAAAAAAACTAAAAGAAAAGAAAAGAAAAACTTAAAAAAAAAGAAAGAAAAGAAAAAAGATAATAAAGCCGGAGTCGGAGTCAGCTTGTCTTTCAGCGACTCCGACTCCGACTCCGCAGCCCTGTTCTTAATGCTCAAATTTTTAAGGTAAGATTTTCATGAGCATCCACTTTTTAAAAAATATTTACCTGTTTTATGCCTATTAGCTTCTTCTTTCAAGGCTCACTCGACGCTGTTTACAAAGAAGTGATGAAACTGATATCCACAGCAACGGTAACTGATATCGTAAAACAAAATACACATCGAATTAAAAGACTTCTTTGCATCGGTTCCATGGTGTAATGGTTAGCACTCTGGACTTTGAATCCAGCGATCCGAGTTCAAATCTCGGTGGAACCTGATTTTTTTTTTTCTTTGCTTTTGAAATTTATTTTAAGTATATTTTTAAGAAATGATATTCGGCTGTTAAATGTTATTTTTTACTTCATTAGTAAATGTGAAATAATAATAATAATAATAATAATAATAATAATAATAATAATGAAAATAACATTAAATAAATTGTGATTTAACAAATTACAATGACTATTTGGAAAAATATATTTCAAAGACTAAAATTTTAGATTTATAAACAAATTCCATATTTAAAATAATAATAATAATAATAATAAAAGCGGCTTCCCTGGGTTTCTTTTTCTCACAACATGTTTACTTTTTTCTTTATTAACAACGATTTTATACATTTCGATTTCCTATTCCAAAAAAACTGTAAAGAATTTCATTACTAATAAAAAAAATAAAATATATAAATTAACTATAGATGATGCAAAACATATTTCAATTTTAAGATTTATAAAACATGCTTTTATTTTATATAAAATTACGTCATTCACATAGTGCGTATGCCGTCACTATCAAGAAACTCGAAAAAATCGGTTATCTAATGAGTTATATATTTTCATTTATTTGTAACAGAATTATAAATACTTAAAATTAAATATATTTTATAATAATTCCAAGTTTTATCAGAAATCATTCATTTATATATATTTTTTTAGATGACACGCACTTTAACTACATCTCATTTTTTTCGTTGTTAGGGGGAAATAAAAAAAGATATGATCAAAAACGTGACTTACGTAATAACAGAGTCACCACCCCCGGATTTTTTTTTTTTAAACGTATGTATGGTCCCTTAAATTTTGACACCAATATTTTATAAACGATTTCTTTGGTGTGCATAATCCTAAAAATATAAAACGGAAAAATCTTTTAAATATTATTGGTACGAATACTCAAGGGACCGTACACACGTTAAAAAAAATCCGTCGCCGGTTTTGTGTAATTCAGATATACTTCAGATTTCCCAGGACAATAACCGAGGACAATAACTATTTCGCAAATAGTTAAAAAAAATTATCTAAATAATAAAAAAATAAAAAAAATTATCTAATTAGCTAAAAAATCTTAATATTTAGAAACTACTCGTATTTATTTTTCGTTAATGGGTTTATTTATTGTTGGTTTTTCCCTTCTAGTTTATAACATTCTCGTTGGCTTTTATATGAATACCCCAAACTAAGATGTATAAGTGACAAAATTGAAAAAAAAAAAAAAAAAAGGAACTAAGTGCACAGATGACCTGGAAATATCTTTTTCCTTTTTAGGTAAAGGAATATAAGTGATTTGTCATGTGCTGCGTTCTGGAGATCAACCACTTTGGCCGAATATTAATCAATATTGATTAATTATAAATTTTAAAAAATTGTACACTACTTTTTGTATAATTATTGTAATAAGAAATCAAAGCCCACAATGAAACAAGCGGAAGTTTCCTATTTCAATTCAGTTAATTATTATTGGTGTTCAAACTTAACGTCAATTTTCTTTAAACTCAATTTACTCAAAATCGAATTTTTGTCACTTGTTCCCCTTGGCTTCTGAGGTCGTCATATATGACTCTAATCTTCCGAACTTTTGATTACCCTCCCCCCCCCCCCAAGAAAAATTTGTCCCGAGAAGTCAGAACAATTGGTAATCCAAAATAATAAAAAAATAAGCAGAATATTAAAAAAATACAGACTATTCAATTTTATATCTTTTTAATTTTTTTATTATAATTTTATGAGAGAACTTCCAGAATGGCTTTAACTGCAATACATTGACAGATTAATGTTTTAAATTTTCTGTTTGCAATTAACTAATCTCAACATTTAGAAACTTCTTTCGTATTTATTTCTCTTCAGTGGATTTATTTACTGGGAGTTTCTCCTCTCTCAGTTTATAAGATTCAGGTTGGCTAACCAACCACGTCTTATAACAATCTAGTACTTAATAAAGCATGCGATACCACTTTTCCACCAAACTGATTGCACGAGATGAGGTATTTTTTTTTCTTTTATAATTCAAAGCGGGTTTTACACTTTTCGATTCGCTATTGTGACTTTCAAAATTGGATTTAGACTCGATTAAAATCTTTAACAAGGAAAAAAACTATCTGAAAACTCTTTTCATGCATAAACATGCTCTTAAGTGCGAAGTTACATGATTTTTTTATTTGTGCAAGTTATGAAAACGTTGTTGTTGAAGACGAATACTTTCGCAACTTTTTTTTATTATGATTGGCAAGTGTTAATGAATTTCGTTTATATATGTCTTTTTCTTCCTTTATATGCCCACTTGACACTGTTTTTTGAAGACGATATGTTCGCTGGAAAAAAAAATATTTATTTACAACACGTTGACTTCTTATTAAACAAAGGTGTTTTCTTTATGAAAGGAAATTCTAATTTTATATTTTAATATTTACTTCAAATACAATGGAGCAGCGATTATCCCAACTACGGTCAATCGTATAGGTTCAAATTCACGATCGCCAGTCATTACGTGGCGAATAAATTTTTTGACTTGGCGACTTTTTTTTGGCGTCTAAGTCGCCATCCTTTAGCAAATTTTTTATTTTTTCTTGCGATAATTTGGCGAAAAATCACGTTTTCTGCAATCTTTCTCGCGATCCTCTGATGAAAATCGAGTGTTTCTTAGTGATCCTTCAATTAAAATTGCGTTTTTTCTGAATCATTTGAGAAAAATCGCGTTTTTCAGCGATTGTTTGCCGAAGGTCGTGGCTTTTTTTTTTTTATCTTTAATAAAATTAACTTTTTTCTGCAATCTTTTCACAAAATTCACATTGTTTCTCTGTTGTTTCTTAATTTTTCTTAGAAATTAAGCTCTGATTGTGAGTAGAATATTTGGGTTTAGGAGCCACTGTCTCTTTAAAAATTTTGGGAATCTGCATCTATAGTCAGTTCTTTCGTAAGGCCGCCCAGATAACCGAACGCGACAACCAAATTTGAAATTTTTTTATTGCGATCAGGAAAACATTCAAGAATTGCTCAAATGGGATGTTGGTGGCCAACAGCTTTTTGAAGGATTGCGAAATCTTTATTACTCTTATGGAGTACCATGACGACAAGAAAGGCTTGAATAACAAAGAACAAATAGAAAAAGGACCATCAACTGAGGACGCTTTTCGGCGCCTAGAGACAGCCTTGAAGTGGTTCGAACAACAAGAAAAGTGCGATTCTGTTCAACTGCTTTGATTAAAGCGTATAAGAGATTCAACAGCGAGAAAAAGAATGCCCTCTCTGATACAAAAGAAAATCTTGGACTTCTTTTCTTAAACTGTAGACCTACAGTACTGTATTTTCCATTTAGTACAAAGTTTTTTTTTTTTTTTTTTTTTTTTACTTACCTTTTTTTTTTACTTTATAATTTTTTATTTTTTACTTTATCTACTGATAGCTTTTTGGGTTTTTTTCTTAATGTTGTAGGCATTGTAGTACGAAATGCTTGCATATTTGTGTTTATTATCACTATTTATTTGTTTCACTATGCTCATACAACAAGGACCCTAGTTACGGTTTATAAGTAAAATGATCGGTTATCAGAAATTTCGTTTATTCGAACACATTCGGTCACCTATTAGTTCGGATAATCGATGATCTGCTGCACTATGAAGACGTTTAATTTTAAAACGGATTTTAAAAATTTGGATTCGCTACTGTGTTTCATAAATATTGGATTTATTTTCAATTAAAATCTTTAATTTAAAAAAAAAAATCCGTTTACGCATTTTCTTGTGTGTGTGTGTGCAAGTTTTGAAAACATGTTGCATGAATACTTTTGCAATGATTATTATTAAAATTGAAAAGTGCTTACGAATTGGGTTTCTGCATGTCTTTTCGATAAAAGTTTGTCCCAGACGAAAGTTTTTTGAGAAAATACTATGTTTGGGATTTTTGAAATTCAAACAAACAATTTGTCTGTGAAAAAGCATTTCTATGCTTAAAAAGTATTGAAATTTTCTGTTGATCTAACAAATTACTCTATTAACCACTTTTAAACATTTTCGTTTGAATATTGAATTTAATAACTAATATTCGTAATAATTGCAAACTGAGTATATTTGCCTAAGTGCATGTGAATTCATGATTATACATGTATAGTTAGGTATCTATATACCTGACTAAGGATTTAATTTATAAGAAGCCTATATTTATTTCTTGTACCTTTAATTTCTGTTTTTACGAGTGCAGTTTCATAAATGCATTTTTTATTACTTTACACTTAATTACATTTTACTGAAACTGAAGTTTATAATTGGTTTTATAAGTCATTGATGAATAAAACAAGAAAAAAAAAAGTTGTCACATATTACGCTAAAATTCAACTTAGTCTAAAACACTCTTAAAACAACTGAAAACACTTCCAAAACTTATCATGCATCTTAATAATTGCTATAATTGTGCCGACCTGTACGTAATTACATCTTTATTTTACAAACATCTCTTAGTATACTAAATACAATTCAATTTGAAAAAATACACTTTTAAACATTTTACACTTATACTCAGTAATATTTAGAAGTTCTTTTGTATAGACCTGTACATGATCTATAACATTGCGCGTATCGCATAGTTTTCAAAAACTTGATTAAATTTTAAAAATGCATTCATAATTGAAAACGCACTGATCAATCTTAAACAGAATTCCAGATATACAGTATTGAATGTAAAATCTTAAGTGTGTCTTGTAAATGAACGGTAAATGCTTTGCACATCGTATTCTACAGCGAGTATTTTGTAGTATGCTTCAATAATGTATATTAATTCCATTGTATTCCAGATAGGTTTGCAAAATTAAAATAACTGAAAACAGTATTGCTGCGAAGGCAATACTCTTTGCAAAAAAAAAAAAAGGAACGAAAATATTTTTGTAAATGAATAATAAATACTTTGTACAACTTATTCGGCAGCATGCATATTTTAGTGCGCTTCATAGATGCATATCATGCTTCATAGAAGCTTTAGTTGTTGACTGTCATCCGCCATGGGCACCTAGTCAAGATATTTATCACGACTTAGTTAAATTTTGCGTGGCATACGTAGTAAGTGCAATTTCTAAATAACGAAAAATTTTTATCAATTTAACTGAAAGTAAATACGGAAAATTCGGGTATTATGGAATAATCGACTAATAATAACAATCGACGAACGTAGGTTTTCGATACTAAATTTATGATTTTTATGATATCAAAATAAACGGTGTAAATGATTTTTTTTTTTTAATTGATTCTTTATTTTAGCTCGAAATACTCCCCAAGAACAGGATGTAATTCCAAAATGGCACGGCCGATTTATATGAAATACCAATATTTCATTACATTGATTATGTTGGCATAAATCCTTAGATTGGTGATTTAGCAAATAAATTGAACTATATTGAAACACTACCTTGAAGCTATATTTTAATCTTGATTTTTTTAATCATTTTTTATTGTTGTTGTTGATCATTTTTAGACCCTATTACACTTTATTCGACTATATCCTAATATTTTACAAAAAAAATTATTATTATTATATTATTTATTTGCATATAAGGAAATTTTATAAAATATTTTTTTAATAAACTAAACACAGATAGTTGAAGTTTGTAATTTTTTTCAGCTTCTAGATTTTAAACAACATTGTACTGTGAAATTGCACGAGATATAAATTGTATGCCACAATATCCGTAGTTTCTAGATACATTTAAAAAATTTCAATAAAGTTATAATTTCTTCTTTTATATTACTTGAAAAATAAATCGACCTTAAATTGGCTACTTACTTTTTTCAAGTAACTAATTGAATACTTTAATTTTCAGAACTGGCTGATTTTAATTTCTATTTACTAAACCGAAAGAAAAATTTCATCATCGAATATTGGTTTAAGTTAATTGATACTAATGATTAAGTTTAATTTGAAAAGCTGTCGAATTCCCACAATGAAATTTGTTTAAAATTAATGTTCTGCATCCTTTTCTTTGCAATTTACTGTACTATGAAAAATATTTAATATATTTCATATATTTATGTAATTTAATATATTTAAAATATTTAATATATATTTAAAAATATTCGAAAAAAGAAAAGCTATACAGTAGATCCTCGATTAACCGAATCCGTCGGAAAACGCCTTGTCCCGGATAAGCGAATATCCCAGATGATCGAATTTGTACAAATTTTGATGGAAAAAATTTAGGAAAATGATAGAAAATGTCAAATAATTATACCATAAGGCATTAGTAATTTACTTAATACAAAAGAAAGATAACTATTATTTTTCAGTAGGTGTGCTTTCATCTTCTTACTCCAAGTAATTATGTAATGCCTGAATATGTACTATGCATCACCATGACTTAATTATGGATGAATTACAAGATTTTTTTCATCGCTTTCACGGCATTTTTCGAAAAATCTTGTCTCTTCTGAACGATAAGCGACACTATGTCATCGTCACTGAAAATTTCTTAATATTCCAATTTCGAATTTTTGTTCATTAATTGTTGCACTGCTTCTTCGTTCACGTTTTCGGAACAGTTTAACTTTCTTAACGCCCCACACTACTTACTGAAAAAGATCCGGATGATAATGTAAAATCTATGGGGGTCGGTTATGGGGGCGCCGACAGTGCCCACCCCTGTTTACTATGCCCTGGACCCCAAAATGATATGCGGCATATGTCCAAGTCAACCTAACGCAAGACCCTCGGTGTTTAGTTCCCAAGCAAGCTGGTTACTCGTTTTATCAATCCCCGATCCCGAAGAAGCTGAGTGCACCGTATCCAGTCGGGAGTCGAACTCATGACCTGCAGCGACTTTGTCAGATGATCTGACCACTACGTCACTTGGCTTCTAGAAATTTTATTTACTTCATCTAAAATTTCCTTCCATGGTTTCTTAAACATGTTGCATTCTGCTTATTTCCATGCAGCAGCATCATAATAAATAGAATTTTAAATTGAGATTTTTGCTTTCCCAGTTAATCCGGAACTTGGATAATCCGATCCTGGTTAACAGAGAGTCTATTATACATTTGAAATAACTGAATCCTCCTTCTCCAGATTAATGTCCCATTCAAATTGCCACTACGATTTTTCTTGTAGTCAAAATTTATGTATTTTTATTTATTTATTTATTTATTTTAATTTAATTTTAATTTTGTTTTTATTTTATTCTTTTTTTTTTTTTTTTTTTTTTTTTTTTTTGTGGAAACGTCGAATTATTTGTTTAATAAATTACTGAATACTTCTTCTTCTAATTAAAGAACGATCTCGGTCTCGACTGGGACACTGTTTCTATTAAAAGCTTGATGCTTATTTTGATACTACTTAAGCTTATTTTACATTCAATTTTTCCCGAAGAAACCATTTCTTCGAATTACCCAACTTTGCATTTTATGGTGTTTGGAGGCTCAGTACATTATAAAATATGTATTTGCAGCATCATTACATGTACTGAAATCCAAAGGGCGAAAGATTGATTATTTTGTCTTCCAGTTAAAAACATGCACTTTTTCACTACTACTGATTTTATAGTCGAAGTTTGAATAAAGGATAGTATTGAAATTTGTAGATTATTGTGACACAGACACATCTAATAGCCATATCACACTGGAGGCTTTCGCTCAACTTTTCCCCCAACAGAACATTTCAATGAGCAAAACTTGATTGACCTTGATGAAGGAGAGAATTTTGGTGGTTATTTTAGCTCACCGAGCATTTTTTCCGTGTCTCCCGGGAAATGTTGAACGTTCAGTCAGCGCTGATCATTTGAACCAATAGGAGCGAAGCGAGAGTTCGAAGAACCTGTTTACCGAGTACACAGTGGTTGGGAGAACATGTGTCAAATGATTTCTGAGATGTTTGTTGTTTATCATTCTACGTGTAATACCGCTATTAATATCGATTTTGGTTAAAATGTGAAATGAAACATAACAAATCTACAAAAAAAAAAAAAAAGTTAAATACATCTGTTGCCGATTTTCGAAATCGACTAATGAGAGGGGAGATAGTAGATACAGAAAATCTCGAGTCATCAAAAATAAAGGACTTCTCCGTAATCGGATATACAGCCATTTTGCGGATTACAAGGAACGTAGTTTGGTTCCCTATTATTTTCACGGTGTAGTTGTTGTTGTCACTCCAGTGTTCTTGAAATTATATTATTAACAGCATAACTCATGTTCGGCGACAACTTTACGTTTTATCTCGATTACAGAAGATTGGAAGATTAATTTAGCGACAACTGTTACTAATTTTTAATTAGATTTTTTTCTGAAAAAAAAAAATTTTTTTAATAGATTTTTTTATTTTATTTCTTTTTTATTTTATTTATAAACTAGCAGCCTTCGCCCGCTACGCTGGTCAGGTTTTTTATTTTTAAGAAACTTTGAATTAAACGAAATTTTTATATCATAGTAATTTTTAGTTTTATATCGTACTTTAGACTGTCTGTCATCGGTGAAAAATCAGCCATCTAAACGGGAAGTTCAGAGTTAGTCACCAATGATTGACGTAGCGCCCAACATGTTAACAATTTTAATCACATAAAAATTCATTCAGCAGAGCTTTTAAAATAAAGCCAAACTTTTGGAATTGGGTTCATCTGATAAAAAACATTTCCTAAGTATTCAATTAAACAACGTAGAATGCTATATTTCATTTGTTACAAAATTACTGAAAAATTATCCAACTAACAATGTAAAATCCATTAAAATCTATCTTGTAGAACTTGAGTTATAAGCGGCCGCAATGAAATTTCACTTTGCGTTTTATATATATTGAGATAATTAAATATAAGCTTACATAATCATCTTAACCTGATTATAGAGCAGATATATATGATATATTATAGACCTGATTATAGACCTGATTATAGATGTTCTCAGTTGAAAATTAACTACAAAAGCCGATTTTTAAGGAATTTTTTAAAAATTCGTCCCCTTTTTTGACCCCCTTAGGGGTGGAATTTTCGAAAATCCCTTCTTAGCGACACTCGATGTTATCAGAAGTATTTTTAACCCAATTTTCAAGAGTTTATATTTGGGAGATTTTTTTGCGCTGTGATTAATAAGAAATCCAGACTTTCTTTTATATATATAGATAAGGATTGAAAATTTCAGGTTTTGAGCAAAAAACACCGCCAAATCAGGAAAATGTGAAGTATCTCGCGAACTACTAAACTTAAAAGAATTTGCTTGGTACCATTCGATTCAGCATGAAAAAATACAATGAAATATGTTATCAGTTGAAAAATAACTACAAAAGCCAATTTTTAAGGATTTTTATAAAAGTTCGTTCCTTTTTTTAACCCCCTTAAGGGTGGAATTTTCGAAAATCCCTTCTTAGCGGCGCTCGATGTTATCAGAAGTATTTTTAACCCAATTTTCAAGATTTTAGGTTCGGCAGATTTCTTTGTGCTGTGATTAATACGAAATCCAGACTTTCTTATATATATATAGATAAGGATTGAAAATTTCAGGTTTTTGAGCCGAAAACACCGCCAAATCAGGAAAATGTGAAGTATCTCGCGAACTACTGAACTTAAAAGAATTTGCTTGGTACCATTCGATTCAGCATGAAAAAATACATTAAAATATGTTATCAGTTGAAACATAACTACAAAAGCCGATTTTTAAGGAATTTTTAAAAAATTCGTCCCATTTTTTAACCCCCTTAAGAGTGGAATTTTCGAAAATCCCTTCTTAGCGGAACTCGATGCTATTAGAAGTATTTTTACCGCAATTTTCAAGATTTTTGGTACAGTAGATTTTTTTGTGCTGTGATTAATACGAAATCCAGACTTTCTTTTATATATATAGATAAGGATTGAAAATTTCAGGTTTTTTTCGCCGAAGACATCGCCAAATTAGGAAAGTGTGAAGTATCTCACGAACTACTGGATTTAAAAGAAATTGCTTAGTACCATTCGATTCAGCATGAAACAATACACTTAAATATGTTATCAGTTGAAAAATAAGTATTAAAGCCGATTTTTAAGGAATTTTTTAAAAGTTCGTTCCTTTTTTTACCCCCCTTAGAAGTGGAATTTTCTAAAATCCCTTCTTAGCGGCACTCGATGCTATTAGAAGTATTTTTACCCCAATTTTCAAGATTTTTGGTACAGTAGATTTTTTTGTGCTGTGATTAATACGAAATCCAGACTTTCTTTTATATATATAGATAAGGATTGAAAATTTCAGGTTTTTTTCGCCGAAGACATCGCCAAATTAGGAAAGTGTGAAGTATCTCACGAACTACTGGATTTAAAAGAAATTGCTTAGTACCATTCGATTCAGCATGAAAGAATACACTTAAATATGTTATCAGTTGAAAAATAAGTATTAAAGCCGATTTTTAAGGAATTTTTTAAAAGTTCGTTCCTTTTTTTACCCCCCTTAGAAGTGGAATTTTCTAAAATCCCTTCTTAGCGGCACTCGATGCTATTAGAAGTATTTTTACCCCAATTTTCAAGATTTTTGGTACAGTAGATTTTTTTGTGCTGTGATTAATACGAAATCCAGACTTTCTTTTATATATATAGATTATTTTTTACCTTTTACATTTTAGCGATTCCAGTCTTCGCACAAAAATTTCTTTTACTTCTTTTTCAAACAGATATTTATGTAGTGTAATTATTGTTTCTAATATTAATTATTCATACGTGTGAAAAGTACAGAATTCTGTTAAATTGAAGGCTTAGATGCAGTGATTGTTGTTTCATCATTTATGATAAGTACATCACTCAGACCCTTTACAATCGTCGCGGTTTAAAAGGCGTGAAGCGAACACGGTCCTATTATTGCGATCGCTGCATTAACTATTTATGAGTGTGAAGTTCACAGAGCCTAGCTGCATTGATTTCTATTGACTCGATTACAGGGGATTGGAAGATTAATTGAGTGACAACTGTTGCTAATTTTTTATTTATTTATTTATTAATTTATTTATTTTTATTTTATTTTATTTAATTTATTTATTTATTTATTGTTGTTGTTGTTATTGTTAAAAGCATTTTTTAAGAGATCGATGTTTTTATTAGATTACTTTTACTCCACGTTTTATAAATTAATTTCATCCTTTTGCATTTTAGCGGTTCGATTTAATTCTATAGGCAAAGCATACTACATTTTCTTCTTTATTAGCTTTCTTTTTCTTTTTTATTCGTAAACAGAGATTTAAATATTGATATCCATTTAAAGATTTATATTCGTGAAGCACACACAGTTCTATTAAATTGATTGCCTTATTAACCATATATGAGACGAACATCATTAAGACCCTCCGTTTATAATGGTCACCTATATTAAAGATTTATTGGTACGAAGCATACACAGCCCAGTAAATTACAGTGATTGCTGTGTTTTTCAGCTAATACCATTGTTCAGCCAATATCATAATAATTTGGTTTATGATTTCCGGCAGGTCCTACATATTAACAAGTGGGATGCCGGACGTGTCTACTAATACAAAATAACAGAAAAAAGCAGTAATACAATGCAATATAATTTGACGTGATCCTGACACCTTATAATAACTATTATAGTATATAAATGAAAAGGTGCGGCTAAATTTATTACGCATGCTTTCATTTTTTTTTCCCATATTGTTCAAATTTACAATAGTATTACCGGATTTCAATTACCATTAATGTGTATGATCGGTACACACTTTTTTTAAGTAAAAAAAGAGACACAAAAAGATGCACAATCTCGGTAATTTTCCTACAGCTTTTCAGATACCAATAATGATTCTATTCATGAAATATATCCTGCATAAAAATTACCCAAAAGCTAATCGTTCTAATCGTATGCTGTTTAACTTTGAAGTGTTCATTAAAGCTTGCACTTTCAAACTTGAAACATTGACATTATTATATCTAACCTAAAGTTAAGCTTAATTGAGCATTTGTCAACCACCTATTTACAAGTGCACTTAAATTTAATGAAGTTAATTATTGCTTTTTACAGCATTTCCGAAAAAAGTTTATGCACCTTACATTTATCATTAAAATATTCGATCAGTTTTTTGTTGTTAATACTTGATTATGCACAATTATTTTTCTATTAAAAAAAAGCGAATTTAAAAGAATTGCTTAAATATTAATAAATAGAGCAATGTTCTGATTTTTTTCTAAAAGACTGCAATAATAAAACATCTGTTTAGTTGAATATAATCGTGGTTTAATTTGGAAGTGTTTATGGCTCCCAATTTCCGGTAATTGGTCATAAATGTAGGATAATTTTTTCTTCTATTGTTAATTCCATAAAAAAAGTTATGATGAATACAAACTAACTTACATGCACTGTAAACGCATTTTTTTCTTAAGGCGCAACACTGGTTACAGAAAAAGACCTAGTTGATAATGTAAAGTCTATGGGAGCGTTCTTTTCAAATATCTTGCTCAAATTTTAATAGTTTTTCGTGATTTTTTTTACATAGGATACATGAAGACGATCTGCAACCGGCCTAGTTTTTACTTTTTCAATTTTGGTTTGTGATTTTTCTTAATTACTTTAAATTTCAAAACCGGTTTAAATCGGTTCTGAAATTGAAACTATCATAATATAAAAAATATGTTAGCAAAATCAAAAAAGTAAAAACTAGGCCGGCTGTATATCGTCCTCATGTATCCTATGCAAAAAAATCATGTAAAAATATTAAAATTTGAGCGAGATATTTGAAAAGAACTCTCCCATAGACTTCTCCATCTCCGACTCCCAATATCATCCGGGTCTTTTTCAGTGTGACTAGTGTGGGGCCTTAATGAGGCAATTTACCTTAAAATTGGTTACAAAATCGATTTTTCTTTCTTATTCTTACATGAAAGCCTGGTGAATATTTTGACATTAAATTTATATATTCGAATATTTGTATTAATTTTTTTTCATCTGTATTAAGTTAATGTTTAAATTGAACTTGCTTGCTTGATAATTTTAAATGTGTCAAAAATGGAATTTTTAAAAAGCAGGTTTTATTTTATACATCTTTTTCTTTAAAATGAACTAACTAAAATGAAATGAAAAAAATAAAACACTTTTGAAAATTATAAATTGTAATAGAAAAACACTCTTGTGTCATTTCAACGAATAGAACAATTGTTACTTTCATTTATTTTATGTAAGTTCAATGCGCTCGTCTAATCTTTGCCTATAAAATTAAAATTACTAAAGATAGTTATTGTTTTAATTGAACTTCGATGAACTTCAATTTTTTTCCTTATATAAAATCAAATTTTAACGGAATATTTCATGCGGTTATGCATTTTTCAATTAATATATTAATTCACTCTTAGTTATTTAGGATTAATCTTCAATTATCTAAAATATATAATGATTAATAAATTGTTCTTCATCTATATTCATTAATATTGGTCTTTTTGGGCATGATTCTGTTTTCGTGATAGTTTAACCTGGTATAGAAACGAACAATAAATCCAGTAAAAAAGCTAGGCATGATATACAAAACAGACTTTTAATTTCTAGGATAATTAACTATAATGTTTTAACACCTTGAAATATTTGTTAATGACCCTGAAAATTACCATCTTTATACATATAGAGTTATGGAAAAGTAATTCAAACAGCTCTGGACTAGATTAATTGCTCTAATTGTTACGAAATCAAAACTGCAAACAATTCAAATATTGCACTTGGAATTTATCAAATAAAAGTTTTTAATGCAAAAATTTCCGAAAGTTGACACCGTAGCACTCAACTAAGTTTTCAATAAGGTTATACTTTTTTATGTGAAATTTGCATCTACGCAAATACGTAATATACTAATGCAAAAATTTCCGAAAGTTGACACCGTAGCACTCAATTAAGTTTTCAGTAAGGTTATACTTTTTAATGTGAAATATGCATCTACGCAAATACGTAATTTACTACAATAAATTTATAAATGTGGCTTATAATGTTAACAACAAAATCTGATATTGCTTACTGAGAACTTTAGAACTGTCATAGATACAGATCCTGTAAGATAACCTACACTTAGATTTTTGTAATTGTAGCACATTGCCGACAATGAGGGGTACATATTAAATGGCATATTGAATATTAAAAAGTAAAAACTGCATGGTATATATTTCAGTACTTTAGTACCACTTTATTATAAAACATTTTCACTACAAATTTTTATTTAATGAATAACAAATTCATCATTTAATTTTTTTTGTCGAATCAGTTTTGTCCCAATTTGCCAAACAGAACATTATACAAGGATTTTTAAATTGAATAACTTTTATTTCGTAAACCATGTGTATTTAAAATATTTTTCGTTTATAGAATATATGGTTATTTGAGCTTAACACACAAAATATTTCGGCTAGTATACGGTATCCGAAGTAGTGTATACTAGTACACCAAGGTCTGAGTATTTTTTAAACTTCGTTGCAGTACGAACGCGCCTCATTTGCTTCGCTTGACTTGCGATTTTCAACTTGCTGAGTTACGGTTGGAATTGCAACGTGGTTTATACCGCTTTTTACCAATCATTTAAAATAGAAAACAGTGCAGTTAAATACCAGCAGTCAAGTAGCTTTTGTGTTTGTAAAATGGCCATTGAGCCAACTGCAGCTTGAAACAGTTTTCCGTATTTCCTGGAAAACGAAGTTTGTTGAGTTGTGACATTTTTTTAGTAAAGGTGCGATATGTATTAATTACTTTAAGAAAAAAAATTAACATTTTCCTTTTCGGACAAAAATAGGAAGATTACCAAAATTCAAGTTCGGTCTAAAAAAAACTGCATTTTTTTTTTTTTTAATGATAATTATTGATTGCATTTTTTCAACAGTTATCTCACCCCACGAAGGCAATTTTTGTGAGCTAAATTTATTGAAACTGGCCTTATTTATTTTAAAAAAGATTATTATTTTTTAATTTATGTAATAAAGTAATTATTATTTTAAATAATTTTATTTTCAATTTTTGACCGACAAAAGTAAGTTTTTTTTCATTTATTTATTTATTTATGTGTATTACCTTTTCGCTCCCACTTGCCGGAAAAAAATTATGATTCCTATTTTAGTTTTATTTTTAATTTTATTAATAGTTTTAAATGTCGGTAGCTTTAAATATAACATAAATAAACAGATAAAGGGTAAATTTCAATTTATAACTACTATAATGATAAATTGAATATCAAACAGATTATCTGTTGCGTTTATTTTAAAGTAAAATTCGTATTATATATTAATAATCGTATTAATTTAATAAATTAAAAATACATTAAATAAAAAAAATTAATAAAATATTAATAAAATATTAATTTGATTTTAATATTAAAATTACTATAGATCGAGTTTCAAAGGTATTTAATTTATCAAGATCTTTTACTTATAATACACTAAAATAGAGAGAAAATCAGCAGAACCCCCTCCCTGTTTTTTAAAACGATTAAAATTACCATATAAAATTTCTGTGGAATGTAATAGTTTGGGTCCGAGTTATACGTGTATGCGGTTTTCGGGCACTTGTAATCGCATTATACCAAAATTACTCGGCCTTCAGTTAAAAAAATCTACAATATATTTCCTATGAAATTATTTCACATCATGTACACAAAATTTCAGGAGGAGGGATCGAAATTGCTCGGGATCAAAACGGCTAGGGACCGAAGTGTCTCGGGATGGAAACGGCGGGACCAAAATGTCTCGGGATTGAAACGATAGGACCGAAACAGTAGGACCGAAATGTGCTGCTTCCTGTATTAATTACTTTTTTTTTTTTTTTTTTTTTTTGAACATTTTCATTTTCGGCCGAGAATAGGAAGATTACTGAAATTCAGATTCGCTCTTAAAATCCTGTTTCGGCCGATCCTTAATTAATATTATCATCTCATCATTTCAAGTCTCAAAAAGTTCCAAGTTACTTTTAATCATTGCTTTCTGCGGGAAAAAATATATATGTATGTTTCATTTTTTTTTAACTCAAGCATGTAATTGAATGGAGTGATAGTCTTCAGTTTCCTACTTGTACCACTGATATATGCTTATGAGATTTACACGTTCGCGTTTTAAAATGTCGAAAAAGTAGAGCAACAGAAGATTACAAGCTTTAAAACTTAACCTGGAAGCGATGGAACGAAGAATAGGCAAAGAGGAATAAAGTGAAAAACGGTTATATAACTTCAGGAAAGTTAAATTTGTTTTGGGTGTGTTTTCTTTAATTGCGCTGTATTTTGACGTGCCTTTGCGTGTTATTACAGCAAGTTTTTAAATCTGCAAATTGCCATGGTGGAAGTTAAAAAGGCTTCTTCGATGGCAATTTGCCGATAACTTTTGAAGTGCTTTGCATGAACTGTTTTCATGTGTTCTATCATATAGATAACGTGCGTGACGTATTATCATTAGGTTCATTGCATATTTTCAAATTATAGTAAGAGTTTAACGTTGCATAATAAAAAACTTCGATGAACTAAAAAAAAATACTTATTACACCTTTGTTCATAAAAGAGGAAGCTCTAAATGTCGTTTCTGGCATTATTATTAGTATTATTATTGGAATTTCGTTTCTGTATAATCAAAATCTAAAATAAGAAATGTTTCATAGAAAATAAAAGTTATTTGTTATTATGTAATTGTAATAATATTTAGCTACTATAACAAAAAAATAAGATCATAATTTCCAATAAATGCTTGAAATATTGTGTGTTTACTTGCCTGAAATTTCTAGTCTGTATACTCTTTTTCTTAATTTAGTCTAACGTAATATAGATTTTTTTTTTTTTAGTTTATGCATTCACATTGGCTGCCATAAATCTTCAAGTTATACATTTTGAATCTTAAGTATTAATATTTATGTAGAACTTTCTAGAGCTAATTTTAAAAATTAGAGAATGTATTTAAATAATAAAGGGTAAACATCAACATGTCCAAGAATAACACGGAAGGCATATCGGCGCGGCGGTGGTGACGATGTTAAATTGCAATTTGTTTCAAAACTTGTATTATTAAACGATTTTTGTGATTCTTAAAATACTTTTAAAGTATGATTTTTTAAAAACTATTCATACAGCTCAATTATGTGAGAGTAACTCATTTGTAGTAGAACATTGTGAATAGTTTACCGCTTGTTTCCGGCCAATATTCCAAAATGAAATAAATATTTCATCAGTAATTAAAAAAATAACATAAATAACTACAAATTTAAAGCATATTGAATCGAACGGAATCATTAAATACTATAATATGCATAATTATAAAAATACCTTCCGTTTAGGCCAACAGGCATAGGTAGATTTCAAAGTTTTTTCTTCAACAATTCCGCATCCCCTTTTTTCTGTAAGAGTTGGTCTTATCGAAAATTCATCAATACAAAAGTTGTAGATAGCATTAAACGGGTTTAAAATAAATTTAAGTGGATTTAACATATTTTGAATTGACGAAGTTATCATTTTTTTCACTATCCTCTTTTGTTTGTTATCTAATCTCTTATCGTTTGTTATCTAATTTTTTCCAAGTTCTTCTTTTACAACCCCCCCCCCCCTTTTTCTGTAAGAATTGGTCCTATCGAAAACTTATCAGTACAAAAGTTGTAGATAACATTAAACAACTTTATAATAAATGTATGCGAATTTTACATTTTGTGAATTAACGAAGTTATGATTTCTTTCTTCTTCTTTCCCCCTTTTATGTTGTCTTTAATTTTTTTCTTTCTAAGTTTTTCTTCCACAGTCCTCCCCCCCCCCCTTTTTTTCCGTAAAAGTTAGTCTTATTAGAAAATTGTCGATATAAAGCTGTAGATAATATTAAGAATATTTTTAAAAAAATTAAAAATTAGTAATTTTTTTTCTTCTTGAAACCCTATTTTTTACGCTCCTTGAGCCCATTTTTTTATATCAAAAATATGTCATACATAAATTTTTTACCCTTTTTTCTAGACATAATACTAACTTTAAATTGATTTTATATGTATCATAATTATGAAGTTATAAAGTAAACTTCTGTTATCATGGAAATTTTGAATTAGAACTATAAGCCAAGGCCATTCAATAGAGTTAAAATATTGCATAGAAATTAGTTGTGCAAATCGTTTCCGAAACTAGTGCGATTGAACATCTTCATTAATTAGTTGCATTAATTTTATACGTGATTTCAGTTTAAGTACAGTTTTCCTTTAATCACGATTGAAAAATTTATTCTATTTTATTTTATACATTGCTCTGGGAATTTTTTATTCACAAACAACGTACTTCTTTATGATGAGCAATGGAAATTTAATATTAATTATTTTAATCAACGAAAAATATACGAATATTTTGCCATGGAAATTTTAAATTTTGAGCCTGAAGGTAAGATAAATTAGGTAAACTAATGCTTCTGGCTCAGTCAGAATAATAATTAAATTTTTTAGTTGCATGCATCAGCCTTACTACAAATTAAACAAATCGTTTTCATTCCTTCTAAGTTTGTTATTATGGCAAAAAAATTAATGTATAGTAAAGTTTTAATTTTATTTTAACAAATGCAATTGATTAGATATGAGGTAATTATATAAAAAATATTAATAATTTAGTGAAATTATTGTTTAAAGGTACATAGTCTATAACTAAGTTCCCTATGCCTCTAACAGGATTCATAAAATAAACTATCCATTGAATACTATTAATTTTTTTAATGTCTCTTACCCAACAACTTCTATAAATTTTATTAAATTTTAAAAATAACATATATTAATAAAGAACTCGAAATATAGCCCTATGAGCTATGAATTTATTCAAATATTCAAAGGATCATAATTTTCGAAAGGATTGTTGCACTTCTTAAAAACCAAATTCGTCGAAGATATTAAAATTAAATCAACCTCATTTTTGAATGAACTGAAAATACCGTATACTAGCCGTCTTTGGTGACCAGTTTGGTATTTCTTAAATGTATACTACGCATTAAATCATATTGCTTCACTACATAGTATAAAACAAAGTCGCTTTTTCTGTCCCCATATCCCTATGTTCGCTTAAATCTTTAAAACTACGCAACGGATTTTGATGCGGTTTTTTTTAATAGAGTGATTCAAGAGGAAGGTTTATATGTATAATAACATCCATTAAATAGTGGAGAAATCACTACATAGTATAAAACAAAGTCGCTTTTTCTGTCCCTATATCCCTATGTACGCTTAATTCTTTAAAACTACGCAACGGATTTTGATGCGTTTTATTTAATAGATAGAGTGATTCAAGAGGAAGGTTTATATGTATAATAACATCCATTAAATAGTGGAGAAATCACTACATAGTATAAAACAAAGTCGCTTTTTCTGTCCCTATATCCCTATGTACGCTTAATTCTTTAAAACTACGCAACGGATTTTGATGCGTTTTATTTAATAGATAGAGTGATTCAAGAGGAAGGTTTATATGTATAATAACATCCATTAAATAGTGGAGAAATCACTACATAGTATAAAACAAAGTCGCTTTTTCTGTCCCTATATCCCTATGTTCGCTTAAAACTTTAAAATTACGCAACGGATTTTGATGCGGTTTTTTTAATAGATAGAGTGATTCAAGAGGAAGGTTTATATGTATAATAACATCCATTAAATAGTGGAGAAATCACTACATAGTACAAAACAAAGTCGCTTTTTCTGTCCCTATATCCCTATGTTTCTTAAATCTTTAAAACTACGCAACGGATTTTGATGCGGTTTTTTTTAATAGATAGAGTGATTCAAGAGGAAGGTTTATATGTATAATAACATCCATTAAATAGTGGAGAAATCACTACATAGTATAAAACAAAGTCGCTTTTTCTGTCGCTATATATCTATGTATGCTTAATTCTTTAAAACTACGCAACGGATTTTGATGCGGTTTTTTTTTTTTTTTTTTAATAGATAGAGTGGTTCAAGAGGAAGGTTTATATGTATAATAACATCCATTAAATAGTGGAGAATACTGTTATTTTTGAGGTTTTTAATGTGATGTCGTAAGTAATTTCATTTTTTCCGCTTATACATTGCAAACGCAGGCTGAATCCTACAAGATTTATTGTGCATAAAGACATCCTGTAAATGTTGTAAAAATAAAATAAATAGGTAAAAATATAAAAAGTAAATAAGTAAAAATGCAGCGTATGAATTACAAATAAATAAAAAATAATACTAATATCCGAATTTTCTTTTATATTTTATACACTTCACTATCACTACAGTATAAAACAAAGTCGCTTTTTCTGTCCTTATATCCCTATGTATGCTTAAATCTTTAAAACTACGCAACGGATTTCCATGCGTTTTATTTAATAGATAGAGTGATTCAAGAGGAAGGTTTATATGTATAATAACATCCATTAAATAGTGGAGAAATCACTACATAGTATAAAACAAAGTCGCTTTTTCTGTCCCTATATCCCTATGTTCGCTTAAATCTTCAAAACTACGCAACGGATTTTGATGCGGTTTTTTTTAATAGATAGAGTGATTCAAGAGGAAGGTTTATATGTATAATAACATCCATTAAATAGTGGAGAAATCACTACATAGTATAAAACAAAGTCGCTTTTTCTGTCCCTATATCCCTATGTACGCTTAATTCTTTAAAACTATGAACGGATTTTGATGCGGTTTTTTTTAATAGATAGAGTGATTCAAGAGGAAGATTTGTATGCATAATAACATCCATTAAATAGTGGAGAAATCACTACATAGTATAAAACAAAGTCGCTTTTTCTGTCCCTATATCCCTATGTTCGCTTAAATCTTTAAAACTACGCAACGGATTTTGATGCGGTTTTTTTTTAATAGATAGAGTGATTCAAGAGGAAGGTTTATATGTATAATAACATCCATTAAATTGTGGAGAATACTGTTATTTTTGAGGTTTTTAATGTGATGTCGTAAGTAATTTCATTTTTTCCGCTTATACATTGCAAACGCAGGCTGAATCCTACAAGATTTATTGTGCATAAAGACATCCTGTAAATGTTGTAAAAATAAAATAAATAGGTAAAAATGTAAAAAGTAAATAAGTAAAAATGTAGCGTATGAATTACAAATAAATAAAAAATAATACTAATATCCGAATTTTCTTTTATATTTTATACACTTCACTATCACTACATAGTATAAAACAAAGTCGCTTTTTCTGTCCTTATATCCCTATGTACGCTTAAATCTTTAAAACTACGCAACGGATTTTCATGCGTTTTATTTAATAGATAGAGTGATTCAAGAGGAAGGTTTATATGTATAATAACATCCATTAAATCACTACATAGTATAAAACAAAGTCGCTTTTTCTGTCCCTATATCCCTATGTACGCTTAAATCTTTAAAACTACGCAACGAATTTTGATGCGGTTTTTTTTTAATAGATAGAGTGATTCAAGAGGAAGGTTTATATGTATAATAACATCCATTAAATAGTGGAGAAATACTGTTATTTTTGAGGTTTTTAATGTGATGTCGTAAATAATTTCATTTTTTCCGCTTATACATTGCAAACGCAGGCTGAATCCTACAAGATTTATTGTGCATAAAGACATCCTGTAAATGTTGTAAAAATAAAATAAATAGGTAAAAATGTAAAAAGTAAATAAGTAAAAATGTAGCGTATGAATTACAAATAAATAAAAAATAATACTAATATCCGAATTTTCTTTTATAAGTTTACACTTTTTTAATAACTCCACCCACAAAGAAGAGAGTATGAGTATGTGTGTAAAAATTTATAACTTGAATTTTTTTTAATACCCGTACAAAGCCTAGGCGGGCTGCTATAATCTATATCCATAAAACAAAGTCGTGTTAGTTACACCATCTATAACTTAAGAACGGTTGGATCGATTTTTATGAAACTTTGTATGGAGTTATCTGTTACCTTAGATTTACATACAGGCTACTTTTTTCCCGACTACTTAAAAGGAGAGTAATGGTTTTAGTAGTTGAATTTAATGGGATGAAGTGGTAGTAACAATTTGCGGTGTCAGTAGTGACACGGGACTACCCGAAGCAAAGCGAGGGCGGGCCGCTAGTTTATTCATAATTTGTTTCAATTGCTATTTTTTTTTTCCAAATTATACAGTAAAAAATGAAGACCCAAATTGGATTGAAAGATTTCTGGGTACAGAATTGTTCCAATTTGGAAAGTTCAGTTTGTAGCACAAAATCGTTTTAAAAAAGTCTGATTTTTAATGACATTAAAACAATTAAAATATCTTAGATAGTATATACATTATACCTCAGAAATTTTTATTAATTTAATGTTAATAAAGATCTGCTCTGTTTTGAACCATTTTGGGTTATCTATTTTGGGAACAATACTCTATCATTTTGGAATCCTTACTGTACCATTTCAGGAAAATTACTATACCAGAAATCTTTCAACCCAATTTGGGTCTTCATTTTTTACTGTGTAGAAGATTCTGCTAGAGAAATGAACATAGATGTCATATATGCACCACATTGACTCGATTTTAACAAAATGGCAATTATTTGCCTCACATAGTAGCTCGGCTATTGTTATTTATTTATTAATAAACTGTTTATTTACTCTTATTTTTTTTTTAATGACTTAAATTGTTTTTCTATAATTATTAATTAAACTTTTTTTTATTTGCTATTATTTCCTTTTTAAAATAATATAAAATAGTTAAAAAATACCTATGCAATTGGTATTTGAAAACGAACTTTCGCCAAATAAACATCAGAAAAAAATTGCGCTAATGCAGTGCGTATATGCCATCTGCGCCAAGAAATCAAGAACTCGATATTTTTATGCTAGAATGGCACAGGTGATAAATTGCCAAATATTGTACCCGTGGCATTGTTTCGTATTTCATTAAATTCGTTTAAAATATAATAATATAAACCTTTTACTCATTTCATTTATAATACATAACTTTAATTTGAAACTGAAAAGCTTAAAATTCGTATTTTTTTTTTTTTTTTTTTTTTTTTTTTGGAAAAAAGAATAGCGAAAAAATAAAAATAATGATATTTTGAAGCTCCATAAGTGCAGCGAAAGAACAAAACGTAAACAAGCCTAATTTATCACGACCTAAATCCTGTCAAAGGACTTTTACACAATAACCAATAAGATGCATTTCATTTGGGCGTTGCCATTAAACAATTAACAAATAATCCCGCTTTCCATGCCACATACAATAGCGTAATATATATATATAGATTGTTACAATTCATGCCTTTAGAGGCAATGCTTAAAGAGCAATTCATGCTTAAAGGGACACAGTACCTTGAAATTGGCCAAAATATCAATTTTTGAAAAAAATATTAACTGAAAGCTTCTTTAATTGTTAATATTTTTACACCTTACTTTTACATAAACGACTATTGCATCTTGCAATATTATGAATGTTGTTTAAAATTCAGCGCTATTACCCATACAAATGAAAACTTTAAACTGATTTTTTCTTCCTGTTCATATTCTACAACTTGCTTGTTCGAAAAATACTAAAGCCTATACGACTATTGCATCGTACGATATTATGAATTGTGTTGAAAATTCAGCACTATTACCCATACAAATGAAAACTTTAAACTGATTTTTCTCCCTGTTTATCTTTTTACAGCTTGCTTGTTCGAATTTGGATATGCCTTATTGTACAGCATGGAAAATCCTACGAAAGATTATCCACTTCTATCTGTACAATATCAGTCGTGTACAAGAGTTATGTCACTCCGACCATGATAAAGGATTGAATTTTGCTCTCATTTTTCTTGCCAGAATGGAGTTGGATCATGCTTGGCCGTGGAAAATCTTATAGGGAGATGTGGGCCCTCTTTTACCTGAATGAATCTGTAAAAACCCAGAACTTACCGAATTTGGGATAACAAGTCACTAAGAGCATTCAAGGAAATTCCGTCATCATTCATCAAATATAACTGTTTGGTGTGGCTTCACAGCAAATATGATCATAGGTCATTCTTCTATGAGAACATTACTCCGACAGGACATGTAACTTGGTCTGTTACCGGAGACAAATATCGCCAAATGCAAAGCAACTTTGTTATTCTGGCACTTCAGCAAAGACAGTGTCTGGAGAAAATCATGTCCATGCAAGATGGAGCCTCTCCACATATAGCTTTGTGGGTACAGCAGCTGCTACGGAAGAAATTCACAACAGAAAGAGTCATTAGCCGCTGTTTTCGAATTGCATGGCCACTTTGGTCCGCCGCTCTTACACTCTGCGAGTTTTGGCTATTGGGTTATCTAAAGTCCAAGGTCTATCACCGGAGATATCCAGAACCTGGCTACATTGAAAGATAAGATATCGCGAACTGTACGGGAGATTCCTGCAGACATGTTATCCTCTGCTGTTTAAAATGCTGTGTACAGAATGCAATATTTGGTCCACAAAAACGGCGACAACATCGAACCTGAGTTGGATGTGCTAAATAAACGGTAATTTTATTTCAGTATTGTTTCTTTTTTTTAACTTTCTTTTTCGAATACACAGCGCCACATATTCGCCTGGCGGAGACTTTTCAAACTATTTTTTTCGCAAAATTTGGTGTCATTCTCGCAGCTAGATCGCGCTACAGAATACTCTGAATATCTTCATATAATATATATATATGACGATTTAAGGCAGAAACTCGAATAACTGGTTCCCACTGGTTCCCCTTTAAAAAAAAAACAAACAGTCGTGGCAAGCGAGGGAAAAAACAAAATAAATAAATAAATGTAGAAGATCCAATAAATTACTCATTGGCTGCTGCAAGTTAATTTATTAAACTGTAGTCATAAGAGAGGGGAAAGGCTCCCTTTGCAAGCCGTCTTTAACCGAAACATAAAAAAGAATATTCCATCATTACTTCCGCAAGCCATATTCATCGAAGAAAAAACCAAGAATCTATCTTACCACCTCCAGGCTTCCCTCTTAAATCTAAAAACAAAGTTCTAGAAAATTCTCTACTCTCTAACCATCATTTTTCCATGTAAACATAATTCATGTCTAGCGTCGAGATTTTTATTCCACAGACGATAATTTTATTTTTTTAAATATTACTTAACTAATTTATAATCGACTCAAAATTTCGAATATATTAGGCAGACGATTTTTTTACAGTCGATTAATTTTAAGAGAAAAAAAAAAGAAATGAATTTATTGTTATGCACAAATATCAAATGTTGAAGGAGGGAAAATAAATAAATAAATAAAAATAATGATATTTTTTAAATGTATGGTTTTGGAATAAATTTAATAAGACTTTCTTAAAAAGGGTTGGTAAAAACATAGAAAAAATGAGTTTTATTTGGAATATTAAGAAATAAGTTTAATTAAGAATATTTTTAATTTAGAGCCATCTTATAAATTTACGCATACTGGAATAAATGTTTTTTAAGGAGAATTAAGAATTTATATCGTTTCCATGAAGATTAATAGATTAGATCTAGAAACAAGATTTTAATTTAATAAGTTGAACTAAGTACGGAATATTGTTAAAAGGATATTAATATAATATAAAGGTTAATCTTGACGAAAAAATTTAAAATTTGTAATATATATATATATATATAACGAAATATTACCATCCCTTGTGTCCTCAGTAGTTTCATAAACCTATCATATTTAACATTCGCAGCTTTTTCAGCCTCACAAATAAAATCAGCTGAATTAATTTACATTTAATCAAAGTCGAATTATTATTATTCTTTAGAGTTTCGGAATTTCTAATTTAGTATAAAGTAAAGTGATATGTTAACGATTATGATAATTTTTAATAACTATATAGACACTTTTTACATGGAAAATGTCGAATTATTTAAATCAAATGATTGCCAGTCTACAAAACTTTTCTAAAAGGAAAAAAGAATTATGCTAAATTAGTTAGCAGACTGTAAAACATTACATATGCCATTTCTCCGATCTAGTCACACTGACGCATTGTTTCATAAAGATTACTCTAATTTTAAATTTCAATAATGCGTTAATTATTATAAAAATATATAAGTGGCTTGTTTATCGAGAAGTTAATAAATTTCGTATTCATTATTTTCAAGAAATAGTTCAAATTTTCTTCAGTAGGTTGAGGTGTCAATGTATACAAAAGTACTACTTACTTAAATGTGAAATTATGTTTTGAAAAATTGTTATTGCTCAATTAGAATAAATAAAATTTGTTTAAAAAGTAATTGGAAAAAAATTAAAAAGTAAAATCCTTAAATGCTTACGTACAAAGATTTTTTCAATTTTCCATACCGACAAAATGTATCTGGCAATTTATGCATGCATAAATGTATACAGAGAAGAGAAAATACCCTAACATTAACACAATTTTACCTTTCTGGACAGTTGTGATTCTTTTCATGACATTGCATAATAGCATGTGTAAATAGAACATTTAAAATCAAATCAAACATAAATCAGAATTATATGACAGCTGTGGTATGTATTTTTTTATTCGATCTTCTAATAAGATGGGGTTTTTATCGGGTAACACATTACCAGACTAATTAATGTTTCATAAATATTGCATTCACCAAAGGCTGTTGTCACGAGTGAATAGATACGAAAGAAAATTAATCAAATTATCCCTGCAGAATGAAAATGAAATGTAATATGACGGTGAATGATTCAGTATGTGCAAAACTTTACTTAACAAAATGCGGCTGAAGTTCACTGGAATGGGGGACGGCATTTGTAAAACTCCATAGTGGATAATGGGGCAAATCTGAACAGGGGACATATGTGAATATCATAATTTATTTTTCAATAGTTATTTTATGATTTTTTTTTATTTAAAAAATTTACCAAAGATGGCAAGTAGACATATGATAAAATTTTAGCTTAGACTTTAAGATATAACTTTGAAGCTCTTTGCCATTTTTGTTTGCCTTCACTAGAGAAAAAGCACTTGGTAGATCTAAAAAAATCCCTGCCGGCTTGGCTTACAGGCGGAGGTAGATTTCGAGGTTAAATACTCATTTGAAATTAATCGAATTTGTAAAGACGTACACAAAGAGAAACAAGCTCGTTTAGCTCAGTTGTGATTTAAATTATTTAATGTTTTCCAAAATAAATAAGTGCTATATATTACTTTTAATAAATTTTTTGCAACAATTTTTTGTGCTTTTTTATTAAAAAAATTATGTTAAACAAATTTGCATTTTTTTCTGTTTTATTTGTTCCAAGCTTGCAAATGATTAAAATATTGTCATCTCTAAAACAACAGCTAAATATACAATGTTTTGAATAAGAATAGATATTGGTAACATTTTACAAAAGTAAAGTTTTCAAATTAAAAACTAATATGATTTTTGGATATGGGGCCAGAATAGCTTTGTATTTACTTATTTTTCTGTTAAAATCTTTTACCTAAACAATTCCCGCAGGAATTAAGAGAAATATATATATATATATATATTCTTTGGTGTAAATTTGACAGATAATATAAACAATGATTACGATGAAAAATGAATAACAGAATAAAAAGCACGTCAAAGGATACTTTTTCCTTGTTTTATATTTGCGTGTTCACAACTTCCCACGTGTGGTAAGCACAAGTGAATAAGTTTTTGCTTTCATAAAACATTATAGAAAGTAAGCAATACCGTAAGAAGTGTTTTTTAGGATTCCGTATTTATAAAGTGAAAACGGAAGCATTGTAAGATCACTCCCAAGTCTGTCTGTCCGTCTGTTACAGTCGTTTTACTCATAAAATATTAAAAGGGGAATACTTAAATTGAGTGAAGTAATAAAGGCTATTGACCCACATATTTACAGATTATTAAACATTTCCAAACATATTTAGGAGAGAAGTGGGGGGGGGAGTCAATTTAAGTTATTGAAGGAAAAAAAATCTTTTCTTTGTACATCGGGTGAGGTATATTGTGAACGCTTTCGTTACCCTGAAGCAAAAAAAATTATTTCTTTTAATTTTAGGTATTATATTTTCGGTAAGATATTGTCTAAAGTATAGTGCAAAAACATGTTCCCATCCCCCATCTAATTTCGAATCTACTGAATCTAAAATTATGAAAAAATTAGAGATGATAGATATTACTTTAAACCTTGAAGGAAAACTATAGCGATTACTCTAGATCGCATAGTTCTTGAGAGAAGTAAATTTCCTTGTTACACGCTAATTTCGATTTGTGGTCATTGAGCAAAAGAATTGAGAAGCGTTGGAGGTACCTATCGTAGCAGAAGTAAAAAAGCATTGTTGATAATTAGTTTTGGAAAAATCATTGGTAATTAGCCGAGATATTAACCCTTAAAGACAGGAAATGTTTGGTTATAAATAATAACCTATAATAATATAAATACTGTGAGCTTTGAAAGCCTAGATAACAACTTTTAATAATATACTAGCGAGCTACGCCCGCTAGCTGGGCCAGTTTTTCCAAACGAACCTCGATATTAAGCAATATATAATAAACAAAAAAATTCATTTAATAAGCAAGTCTTGGTGTTCGAATCCTCAAGCACAAAAAAAGTAAATTAAAGAGCTATGGTTGTTATGCGCCCATTATCCCGTTAAAAATATGTGATTTCGCACAGTGGGCTCTACGCTCCATGGTCGCCATCGTCCCATTAAAAATATTTGGTTTTGTACGGTTGGCTCTGCGCGCCCATAAGACATTTTCTCGTATTTTTTGGTTCATCAGAAGCAGACTTTTACGCAGATTCTGAATATGTAATCAGTTTTTTTCTACTTTAAAAACTGTCTGCATGATGGTTTAAGAAAAAACGCGCAAAAAAGGGAGAAAAAGAGGTTTTCGACTGCTTCTTCTTTTAGCCAAAGGGGAAAAGTTCTTTTCCTTCACCGCAAAGTGGCGCAGTGTTCTGCCTCAGAGCTCCGTTTGAGCGCCGTTTGGGATTTGAGACATTTTTCGTTCCGATTCCCAAGGGGTTTTTAATTCATAACTTTTTTAATTTTGGTCCCACGGTCTCGAAAATGCCAGAAATGACTTCCCCGGAATTTTTCCAATCGAAAGACACCTCTCGCGACTTCCAACTCGCCCGCGTTGCGAACTGTAATCGGCTTCAAGCAGACAGACAGACAGAGGCGCACGGATTTTATTAGTATAGATACCCAAATACAATACCTAGTAGCAGTATAAAAGAAATAAACTTCATACTATTGTAAACATACTAATTTAATTAGAATTAATCACATCAGGTTTCGTACGCATAAGGAATTAAATATATATATATATATTCGTTTTAGTACCAGGATTTAAAAAAAGTATTATTTGCCTTATTTAACGCAAAACTTTCCTTACTTTGGATATAGCGGCTACTACGTTACGAAATTTTTGGCATTAAAATGTCTGTCTTTTTTTTTTTTTTTTTTTTTTTTTTTTTCAAATCCGTTATGCATGCGAACTTTTTATAAATACTATGGGATTAGCGATTTGTTTGCAATAAGTGGGTTTCTCATTAAGACTCTTGTGTATTTAAAAGTTAATCAAAAACCTATCTAGAAAACCACATCACGGATCAAAGTGGCTTTGCAAATTTGCGAGCTCCTTTCTATGTATGCTATTTTAGCACAATGCTAAGTTCAGACATTGAACAACGGTTTTGTGTTAGCTCCACTAGAAAAAGAAAAGATTATTACGACCCTGCAATTAGTTTTATGAAATATAAAATGAAGTTTAAATATGTTCTATTTATTACTCTCAATACCAAGTTAAGTTCCTTGTAAATTAGATAAAAATAAGATTAAAAAAAAAAAAAAAAAGAGAGAGAGAGAGAGAGAGAGGTTTACAGAATAACAATATTTGATACTATTTAGGATTCATATCTGTTTGAACTTTTATGGTATACCCATTCATGCATTTTTAGTATATACAGCTATAACCAACCCTACTTTGTATAGCTTTTTTACAAAATCTTTTTATTCTTTCAGCAACGATTTTCTAATACAGTTAACTCCTTCGCAATGAGAGCACATTGCTTGATTTTTAATCTTCCAATACCAGTTTTTCAAAAAAGGAAATTATCTGTACTTGGATCGCGAAAAGGCTGCAATTAAATAAGGTAAATTTTATACACGCACAAAAGAAAAAAAATAAATGAAAAAATAAAAAATAAATAAAATAAAATAAAAAACTAGTGGGAATAATGGAGGATTCTGAGAACTTTAAATGGCACGTATACCTTTCGCTCGACTCCAAGAGGTTAATAATACATATGTTTATTGTATAAAATACTCTGAGCACAAATAAAAATCGCACTGGACCATTTATTTTTTTATAAGAAAAATTACTATGTGTAAGAAAAATTCTGTTTACTATGTTGTTCTATTTTTATACTTATACATTAACTTAATTATGAAAAAAAATTAGATTTTTATTAATTATTCATATGTGCTCCACTCACCCTACCTATATTTATAAGCCCCCAAAAAAGTATTTAACGTATTTTTTTTTTTTTTTTTTTTGTGTGGGGGGGACTAATTTCCAAATCATTAGCTTTACAAACATAGTTCCAATTGCAAAAATATTTCAGTTGTTGTTCTTTTTCATTACATTAAAGTCATTTACATCAATATTATCCATATATTTAAAAGATTAGGCTGTTTTTTAGTCATCTGTCCTGAGCTTTCTACTGAACCGATTTTTTTTTTTTTTTTTTTTTTTTTTTAATGAAACCTGTTTATTTTCAGAAGTGCCCGTACTAGCTATTTTTAAATCTATTTCCATGTGTTATACTTTATTTTTAATTAAAAAAGTTGGTTATGATATTCCTTCAAAATGGTGGTAATCAGGTGAAGCTTTTTCCTGTATGATATAAATTTATTTTGCTTTATCACATTCCACCAATCAGAAGCGTGATTTCATTAGTGTCACCATATTTAAAGAATTTTTTTTTTTTTATAATTTTCATGAAATGCAACCGTAATAAAATTATTGCATGTAATTATCTATTAATAAGAGAAGAAAGAATTATATATTGAGAAATAACATTAAGTAATCTAAGTAAAAATAATCTAGATAAAAAGTAATATAGAAGCAAAAAATTTCCAATGAGAAAAAAGAAGTCATTTAGAAAATAGATTAATTTTGCTGTTACAAATGTGTTGTTATAACTGTATGATATGTTGTTATAACTGTGTCAGTGATGACATCATATTCATTGGCATTTATTCCTGCATTTAAATAAACTGAACTTCTGCTTTTTTTTAATAGAGATCCTTTGTATGCACAAATGAATATTGCGCCATTTCTACTTAATTATAATCCATATATCTTTGTCATTTAGCCTTAGCTTCCTACTGAACCGATTTTGGTAGTTATTTCTTATTTGTAGATGTGCCAACACTCGCTACTCAAAAGAAAAAAAAAATCCCATTTTAATATTTTAATGTTAATTTTTAAAGTATTTTATGAAATTTCTTGAGATTGGTAGCAATTGGTTAAGTGCCATTATTTAAGAGAGATGGAAAAACTTGGGAATTACCACATCATTATGGATGCCGTTTTCATATTGCTCTTCTGCAAGAAAAGTGACACATCTCGCAAAAATTTATTCAAAAATGTTTTATCTTTCTAACAAGCTTGTCATAGATGTGACTTACTACACAAAAAAGTTTCATAATTTTAGCTATGCGGAAAATTATTTTATTACGTTATATACAAGGTGTTTCAAAAATGACCGGTATTTTTGAAAAAGCAATAAAAATTAAACGGGCAGTGATAGAAATACACTGTTTGTTGCTAAATGCTTGGGACAACAGTTAATCTTCAGGCAGGCAAACTTTCGAAATTAGTTACAATTTTCAACAGCAGATGACGCTGCAGAAGATTTAAAGATATAGAAGAAAACGTAGTCTGTGAGTTCGCATTCTGTAAGTCGTCTTTCTGCTTTATGTGTGTGCTGTTTGTTCAGAAATTGCAAGTTTGCTGTGAAAAATGTTTTAATACTTAGAACATAGGATTTTTTTGACTTGAAAGACCAGGTGCACCGCCACAATCCAGAAACAATTGAACAACTGAAGCAGTACTCCTTTTCTGCGTGTGAAGCCATCCCGCCTGACAGGTTTACAGAGATTTCTGATAATTTCTTTCAGAGACTACGCCAGATTATTGCTGCGCATGGTGGATATGTGAAAAATATCGTACTTTAGATTTTTCCAGACTGCATCATCATCTGTTGTTGAACATTGCAACTAATTTCGAAAGCTTGTCTGCTTGAAAATTTACTGCTGTCCCAAGCATATTGCAACAAATGGTGTATTTCTATCGCTGCCCGTTTAGTTTTTATAGATTTTTTAAATATACCGGTCATTTTTTGAAACATCCTGTATCAATATGTGATCACAAAAGATGGGTTGATTATGTGAGAAGGAAAAATTACCCAACCCACTAAACTTCATCATATAGCTTCATTTTTAAGTGTTTTATGCAGAAACGGATTAACTACCACCCGGGCCCCTAGGCTTGACTTTCTGAGGGCCCCCTTTCACTCCTTCAAAGTGGTATATACTGGAAAAATTAAAACACATGCTTGCTTCATTAACTCATAAATCATTGATGATTAAAATATAAAAGATTACGACAAAGAATTTCGCACATTCCGAAAAGTGTAAAAGAATATTTTCTTGTTCTTTATATAAGGAAAATTTTAGCACCGGGCCCCCTTTTCTTCTGGGCCCCTAGGCTTCAGCCTACTCAGCCTAATGGGTAATCCGCCTCTGGTTTTATGCTTTTATGCATTCATTCCTGCATTCAGAGCTAAGTTCTATAATTTCATATTACAGTAAAATCATCCGAATTTTCCTTTGCCTTTCCTGTGAAATTTATTTTTGTTGACATGTATCATTTTTCTTGCGGGTGAGTCAAATTACAGTTAAAAGTAACTTTTTAAAATATTTTGAACAAAAAATGGCATCACTTTATAAAATAATGCATTTTTGCTGATAACGCTTTTGCATTTCAATATATTTTTTTTTATTCCATTGACACTTAGATTTAGACGTTCATCTTAACGGTATCAGTGGGTGAAAATGATTTCACAATGAAAATAATATGAGTATTTTACTGCGAGCATATCTGAAAGAAAATTTCTCGATTTCGCTTGCACTCACAAGGGGACCACCAAACATGGTGCTCACAGATTTTGATGAATTTAAAGTATATTGTAGGGGTCATACCATTAATTATTCGGCTGAAACGGTTCTTTCAAATGGGCCTTGGTTTTTGAGAAATTGGGGGTCAAAGTTCAGCTTATATTTTAAGTACTTATTAGTAAAGAAGTCTATCAACAGCTTCGTGGCTCCGCGGTAAAGCACGAGATTCCCGACCCGGAGGTGGCGGGTTCAACTCCAAGTTGGAGCTTTTTTTTTTCTTCTTCTTTATATGTTTCGTATATGTTAAATTTTTTAAGCAGAATTGGAAATTCTAAAGCTTTCAACTTATTAATATTTTCTTATGGGGATAGTTTACTTTTTCATTTTTTTTTTCTTATTTTAAAAAATATGGTTCAAATGATAAACTAATTACACTTCAAAATTCATGAGATAAATAAAAATAAATAAAAAATGCATATATAATTAAAATTTTCAAAAGTATAAAAATTTTGAATGTTTTAAAATCCCTTCTACTTTAAATATTAATAATTTTGCTCAATTACATTTATATATATTGCTAAGTAAAATAAATCATACCTTTGTAAATTCATTAAATTCACATTCTTCATTCAATATCCGTTCATCTGCCTCAATAAATTGTCGATTATCTCATATTGATAATATTAAATTATGAATTTCTTCAGCTATAGCAATAGAAGAAAAGGAAATATCATCCGGTTGGGAATTTGTAAGCAGATTATCATCTCGCAATATTTTAATGCATTCGTAATTTCGCCTTTTTGTTCCTTTTCCAAACGAAAGTTTTCTGTACTAGTGCTGCTTCCATCCTAGTATTTTTAGCATTCAACCCATTTTTAGCATTCGATACAAATCTACCAATTGCATACTCAATTTTCATACCATAATTTCAGCTATACATATACATACCAATATTTCAAATATTTTATTTGTCTGCAAAAGGAACAAAATGACAACAGCAAAAACAATTTCTATTTTTGCTTTATTTTACCGAGAAAATAAAAGCAGACGAATAAAATAAATATATATCATTTTATGTATCGTAAATTCTAATTTAATTAGCAGACGACTTTCCAATCTAGTTGATTTTTTTATTAAACGTTAGAGATAAATGTATTTAAAAGATCAGTAAAAATTTGGATAATATTTTAGCACTACTACATTAATATTTTATTACACTTTCGAAGGTATGCATTATTTGAATTAACTAATTCTATAAATGTTTGAGAAATTGCACCTGAAAATTATTTTGTATATTTATAGAAAAAAGGATAAATTTTCATTTAAAATATTCCACAAAAAAAACGATAGAAAAAAGAAAAATTATTATTTCAGAATTGTGCTTAGAAAAGAAATTACATAATAATTAATAAAAAAAGGTTAAAGACATAAATTCGTTATGCAGTTTTGTCAATAAAAATATTAGTTTAAAAATTGCAGATAAAAAGAAATTTTCATGAAATACATTCGAAAATATAAATTTACTTTATTAAGAAAATATCAAAAAGTACAAAGCTGTAGAATTCCCAATTGTGCTTAAAATATGTAGCATGTAAAAAATATATAAAGAAAAAAAAAAAAAGCGCCAACTTGTTTTTTTTTTTTTTTTTTTTTTTTTTTTAACTTAGCAATATATATAAATGTAACTGAGCAAAATTATTAATATTTAAAGTAGAAGGGATTTTAAAACATTCAAAATTTTTATACTTTTGAAAATTTTAATTATATATGCATTTTTTATTTATTTTTATTTATTTCATGAATTTTGAAGTGTAATTAGTTTATCATTTGAATCATATTTTTTTAAATAAGAAAAAAAATGAAAAAAGTAAACTATCCCCATAAGAAAATATTAATAAGTTGAAAGCTGTAGAATTTCCAATTCTGCTTAAAAAATGTAACATATACGAAACATAAAGAAAAAAAAAAAAAAAAAAACTCCAACTTGGAGTTGAACCCGCCACCTCCGGGTCTGGAATCTCGTGCTTTACCGCGGAGCCACGAAGCTGTTGACTGACAGCTTTACTAATAAGTATTTGAAATATGCGCTGAACTTTGACCCCCAATTTCTCAAGAACTAAGGCCCATTTGAAAGAACCCTTTCAGCCGAATAATTAATGGTATGACCCCTACAATATACTTTGAATTCATCAAAATCTGTGAGCACCATGTTTGGTGGTCCCCTTGTCAGATTAGAACTGCGAGTAAAGAGTGCGAATGTTTACATGCAAAATTGTACTGGCAAACATACTATCAAGTTTGGAAATATATCCATCAAACATTAACCTGGGAAAACGCACTTATAGCAAGGGTATGAATGATTTTTATTCCATTATCAATAAATGCAAATGGTAATCGCTACTTTATTTTGTCTAAGATAATTGTTACAAGTTCTATGATAAAATAAGTTGAAGATTATTTTTAAAAAATAGCGGTTACAATTATAAAAACCACACACACGCTGGCTCTATCAGGCCTGGGATGAGTCCTATCGGGATAATTCATTATTGTAATTAAGTTTGTTATTTTTAGGTAGGTTTCGTATGAAATACTACTGATTGCAATCGCTCTAATGTTGGAATTTCTGAAAAATCTTTTGCAGATCTACACTGATCATGACCCCTAAAACCCAAAACTACCATCAGTAAAAAAGTTTATACATACACAGGGGTGAGGAATTTTTGAAAAATTTCACCAGCCAGGGATTTATTTTACCAGCCAGTAAAATACAATATACAGTTGAAAATAGTTAAGACAAAATTTAAACAACTGAAAAAACAGTTAATTACTATTACTACAATGCATTTTCATATTTTTTTCGATAAAAATAAGAAATGTATACAAGAGAAAAAATATTAGTACTATAGCGTAGAATTTAGTATAATATTTATATTACAAAAGTTGCAAAATATAGGGAACTAATAAAAATAAATAAATAAATAAAGATTCTGGCATCTTTAGCTTTACAGTTTGAAAAAATAACTTAAAACTTCACTCGCCCTGAAGGAAAATTTACTCGCCAGTGGCAAGTACAATGATGTAATTCCCCAGCCCTGTACATACACACACACACACACACATATATATATACATATATGTGTGTGTATTACTTCTTTCTGGACACGATGACTTCTATAATTTTACTCAAATCTCCTCAAAACTGATACATAAAATCAAGGGGCATAAAATCTCGGTCAAGTTTGTTAACGGGCAAAATCGGACCAAGGATGTCGAAATAGGGAGGGTTTTTGACAAAAAGAACTCCATAACTTTTTAATGAAAATAGATAATGATTTATATTATAGTGATTATATTACTTCTAAAAATGAGCCAAAAGTTTATGAATGACAGATTTTTGATAAAGTTAAAAATGAACTCACGGGCCGCAAAAAATAGGGTTTTTGAGAGAAAAATATTAATAACTTCGTCAATTCTCAAGATATTAAATTCAATTAAATTTTTTATAAATGTTCTTAATATTGTCTAATACTTTTGTAGCTACAAGTTTTTGATAGGAACAACTCTTATGTTAAAAAAAATAAATAAATAAACAAAAACGAAAACGAAAACAGAAAAGGGGGTGGAAAAAGAAAAAAATCTATAACTTCGTGAATTTTTAAGATATCAAATCCAATTAAAATTACTTTATATCTTTTTAATAATATCTAAAACTTTCATACAGAAGAGATTTTTATAAGACCAATCCTTATAGCCAAATAAATAAATAAATAGATAAATCAATAAACAAAAATAGGAGTTGAAGAAAAAAACTCAAATCCAAACTGCTATCGTTCTGGCTCAGTTTTTAAATTCATTTTTGATTTTAAACACATCCAAATGACAGGTTCTCTTATTTGGGAACTAAATAATGTGACTTATTGTCGAGTTTTTCGATAAAGGCAGAATATATTTCAAAAAAATACTTTCAAAATGGGCATTTTGAACAGAATTTCCCGAAGCGATCGTGATTGAAATTGAGGAAGTATTCAAATGACAAATTGCTTATTTTCTGGCTTATTTTTAAATTCATTTTTGATTTTAAATGCATCCAAATGACAAGCTCCCTTATTTGGGAAATACATAATGTGATGTGTTCGGCAGTTTTTTGATAAATGCAGAATATAGTTCAAAAAAGGCTGCCAAAAGGAGTATTTTAAACAGAATTTCTCGAAGCAATCGTGATTGAAAATTGAGGAAGTATTCAAGTAACAAATTGCTTATTTTCTGACTCATTTTTAAATTCATTTTTGATTTTAAACGAATCTACATGACAGGTTCTCTTATTTGGGAACTATGTAATGTGACGTATTGGCCATTTTTTGATAAATGCAGAATATATTTCAAAAAATGCTATCAAAGTGGGCATTTTGAACAGAATTTACTGAAGCGAACGTGATTAAAGAATTGAGAATTTATTCAAATAACAAATTGCTTATTTTCTGACTCGTTTTTAAATTCAATTTTGCTCTCAAACGCTTTCAATTAACAGTTTCTGTTATTTAGAAACTATATAATGTGTCATATTGTTCAATTTTTTCATAAAGTCAGAAGGGTTATTCCATGGTAACTTACGTTACATTTTCAACTATTTTCAATAATTTTAGTGATATAACACACGCAAAAATTTTTCCTAATGTAAATTTGACATGGTTTGCTAATTAAATTTATTCCAAGCCAGTTTAGATGAAAATTACCTAATTTTAATATTATTTCTTAAATTTTGATAGTTTTTTTTTTTTTTTTTTTTTTTTTTTTTTTCCTATGGTAACTGCCATTACTGAAAAAAGAATGCAAGTTATTATATGAAGTGTAATTTTTGTTATCATTTTTCAGGTAAGTTTCATCCAAATTGACCCTTAGACAGATTTCATTGTCAAATCATGTTAACCCATAGTGTCTGAATTATTTTCTTTGTTAAAATTCATATTTTGCATTTTCCCACCACTTTTAAAGCAAGAATAACTTTTATCTTAATTCATCGAGGACTTTGTCTCGAGAAATAAAGTATTTATTTATTCTTCTTTTTACTGGTGTGAAATGCGCTTACATGAATTCTTTAAAACTGTCCTAAAAATGTATAAAAAACGCTACGCACTTATGAGTTAATGTGAATTTGAGCATTTGGATATTTTTTAGTGTTCTTCAGTGCTATTAGTCTTACTATTCTTACTATCTAGTCTTACTTCAGTACTATTACTTTAGTCTACTTCAGTAAATTGTTCTAAATTTAACGTAAGTTACCATAGAATGACCCAGAATATATTTTTAAAAATGCTGTCAAAGTGGGGTTTTTTTATCCGAATATAGCTTTAGTTGATTCTGTTAAAAACAGTCCCTTACAGAAAAATAAAATTAAAAATTCTTCAAAAGCAGCCAAATAAAATTGTTAAACTGGGTTTATATCATATGATGTTTTATTTTTTGTTAATGAAATGAGAACTTAACTTCGAAATCTACCTTCGCCTATAAATTATTTTTTTTTTTTTTTATATATATATATAAATGCAGTCTATATATTTGTTTTCGAACATTTTTATTCGTCGAATTCAACGGTTTCGACTTTTTTCTTTTTTCTTTTTTCAACTAAATTTAAGAAATTTAAATATTTATATTTATATTTCCTTGCCTTGTCCTATTAATATTTAAAATAATTTTCGCTGTGCTTTAATAAATAAAAGAATAAAAAAATACGACTTAGAATTTGACTTTTGATATTTTAAATGACTTTTATAATATTTTGAATTTTCTAAGCTGAGGAATTATCTTTAGAACAATGATAAGAGTAGATACTCTAAACAACATTCCGTTATTATACATACATTCTCCCTTTGAAATTACAACTAAAATGTAGACTTATTTTCATGAAAAATGTCATGCTGGCACCTATCTATCTTTTCTGTTTATACTACCTCTGACAATAAAGTTCGGTGAATGAATTCAGAACGACCGATCTGGCAATACTGGGGAAACAAAACGCTGCACCTGCATAGAGGCAAGTGTTGACCATTTTCCCCCACCGTTGTTAAGATGAGCGTCGTTTATATTGTGTGTAAGATGTGCTTTACTTAGTGCTTGTTCAGTGTGTTGGTTCTTAACTGAGAACAGAAAAATGAACAAGCAAAAGATCAGTTTAAAATTTGGTTTTATGCTTTGCAAGACACAGAAAGAAATTCATGAGGAATGGTGCAAATTGAACATCCACCATACTCATCGGATCTCAATTCTCCAGACTTCTTTCTATTTTCACGATTGAAACTATCTTTGAAAGAGATTTGACCATATTGCTGACATCCAACGAAACGTGACGAAGCTTTTGAACTCCATCTCAAAAGAAGACTTCTAGCGAATTTCCCAGGACATGTAGCAGATATCAGCGGTACATAGTTAAGGGACTATTTCGAAGGATGATATGATAACTTTCGTTAATATTTCATCTACATGAATGTTACAGGACTATTCACCGAACTTTATTGTCAGAGGTAGTATATTAATTCATCGTTCGTTTCATAATAATTATCATGTCTTTGCAGCTTTTCTAACGTCTACATCATTAATCTTTCTTTCATTAATCTTCCTATAAAACTATTAAACGTGCCCTAAGTAATTACATGTAATTGCAAGTATAACACAACACTTTGGTTTATCAATTTTATAATTATTGAAAATTGCATTTAATGAATTTTATGAACATACATTTTCTTAATTTAAACTGATTAACCTCCTCAGCCCTAATCTCACTAGGAGTAGATACTAAGTAACACCTTTTAAACTCGTTTAAATGATTTTAGAATTATTAAAATTACTTCTAGATCTTTTTAATAAATGCGTGCAGGTTATAAGCATCGATATGCAGAAGGATATATTTTTGGAGATGTTGTATAGTAATTTTAAACTGGTTTTTATAATCTCTCGTAATATTTGTCTCAGGACTGTGGAGGTTAATACAAAGTAAAGTTGGTATGTTAAAATGTTCAAGCTCTTTGCAAAGAACCAGGGTAAATGCAGAATTATTTCCCTTTTTTCAAATATCTTGAAATTTTTCAGATTTATCACAAAAAGCCTATGCATTTTTTGGCTAATTTAAATTTGATCATTTATTTTTCAATCTGCCTGATATTTTTTAGGCTGATTGTAAAGAATCTATACACCGTTTGGCTAATTGAAAATGAGCATTTTTTTCTCCTTCAGCCTGATTCTTTTCAAGCTCATATGGGTGATTCTACGATAAGAGGTAATTTGTACGGCAATCCGTTTAAAACAGATTTGTTATTCTATATGTTGCTGTTTTTTGCAATGAATCGCATAATCTTAATATACTTTATTAAATAATATCACGATTAAATGCCTAATTAAAACACATTTTTCTGAAATTTCTTACAAAGTCTAAAAAAGTCTCTACCCTGTCATGTCCCCTTGCTGGTTTCAATTTAACTTTCAAACAATGCATGCTTAACTAAAGTAATTTTAATTGGAATTTAAGTAATTATACTTACGTATTATAAAATAAAAAATAAAATAATTTTGTTGATTTCAAATAATTTTTTAATTAACTTTTGTCCCGCCTTTTTTTTTTTTTTTTTTTTTTTTTTTAAACAAATATAAATTTAAGGATGGCTATTTTGGAAGTAGTGCTTAAGAGCATCAATCGGCTTGAAGTTAGCAATACTAAACGCGAGTTGTTGCGACGCGACCGTGTGGTGTAGTGGTTTCGCAAAGTGGTCGTGTATTTCCCCTGGCAAGTCATAAAACTTATCATATTCATTTAATTCAATTGCATTTACTGCCCTAATTAAACAATACAGTAATAATTAAAGTGAAATATACAGTTAAGCCAAAAACTAATTCAGTCAGTTAAAAAATTTGATTTTATCATGAAAATGTCTGTTCTGCCGTATTTCTCCTGTCAAGATAACTGCCAGAGAAGAGAGTCACGGACCAGAAAAAGTTATAAAATATATATAAAGTGACTTGCCCTTATATGAAAAGGTAAATAAATGGGACAAAAATCATAATTTAAAGGTTTTTGATGAAACTCAAACTTTTCTTTTTGGACGTATCCTCTATGTATTTGAAACCTCTTATCTTAGAATCACCCATATTTGATTTCAGTGTGACGTGTCAGTCAAGACGTTTTGCTTGGAAACTGATTCCAAACAAATGGTTGCTATGTTTCATTTCTTATTAAATATAAATCATGTAAAATGTTACTAGTGCGTATAAAATATTAAAACACATATTTGTGCGATACAACGATAAAATACAGCTTTAATATGTAATAGAAAACACACCACAGTAACTGTTTGTTTCGAGTCAGTATCCAAGGAAAATGTTATAGCTGACGTTACGAGTTGAAAGAGTCTATTGCAATGAACCTTTGCAGTTTTAGATTATTTAGAAAAAATGTTCATCCTTTTATTCTAACATTCTACCTGATTATTGCATGAATGGGATTGTGCCCGATCCGAACACGAAAGCTCCATTTGAAATCAAACAGAACTCGGCTAACAGAATTTTCATAAACTCGATATCAAATCCAAATCCAGCAAAATATTTGTAGTCTACCTGCAAACTGGTCGGAACTTTACAAAAATTCATTCCATCCACCGCAATCCTTTCTGAACCCGACAAAGTAATTTTCATCGACATGCAAACATTTAAGAACCCTTGATTTTTAAATACGAAGCCTGTAATACTTTAAACCCAACAGAAGTGAAAGGTTATCAGATTATTTTTAAATTCAATTAGAAAGAGAAGTCTGCAATTACATCTTTAATATAAATTGTATCTTTTATAAAGAAAAATGGTCGCGTCTATATTCTTAATCCTTCTCTGTTCGATTTTACTTACCCATCATACGTAGTATAGGGTAAGTCTTGCAATCGCTTTGAAAATCGAAAAAAAAATTTGACGGATTTACACGTTTCAGATACTGGAGATTCCGAAAAATTGTTTTTAGAAAAAAAAATTTGCCGTCCGTCCGTCTGTGTGTCTGTCTGTCTGTAACCGCTCTATCTCCCGAACAAATTGAGATAGAGACTTGAAATTTTGTATGTACTTAGTAGGTAAGAATAGGACGAAGCCTATTTAATATCAGTAACCTCGATTATCCGGAACTATTTTTTTCGGACTCTCGAAAAATTCGTTCTGATGAAAGGTATATAAATATTTTCGAATTTTTTTATTTTAAGGAGTGGACATAAAAGGCAATAAAATAACACAATTTTTTTATAAAGAACAAAGTTGATCGGATTATTAGTTGCCGAGATATCTGTAATCCTGTTTTTCACATTCTTCGATTTTTCATGACCCTGTATTTCATTCAAATTTCAATACAAAGATATATTTTAATTGGAAATGAGACGCTTAATTCGACACAGTAAATTTTTAGTTAATATGATTATTATTTTTGGAGTTATAAGGATGTTTCTTTTACGCAATCTGGTACTTACTTGAGTATTTTGGCGTTTTGTATAATTTGTCGAAATGGGTTCATCAGCAATTCATTATAGAGGATATATATAGAGCTATGTATATTAAAAGCATTAAAATGCATGTTTAAGTTTTGTTTTGGAATTGCAATGTTTTATAAAAAGTTTACACATGTTTTATTTTCATATTTTATATTATGCATACCTATGATGGGTAAGTGTTACGGTGGCCCCCAACGACTAGTTTTCTATTTTCATGAAAAAAAATATTTGAAATATATATATCGGTCTAATAATTGGAAAAATAGTACAAAAAATCAAATTTAAAATTTCTGAGCTAAAACTTTATATATTGTGGGGTACACCATATATACAAAATTAGGATTTTTAAATATTGCATTTCTATATTTTGTAATTAAATTGACTTAAATTAATTAATATTATCCGCTTAACACTCTGCAACTTTCTTCATATTAATATTTTTAAGCATTCAGTAAAAATAAGAAAAAGTGAATTTTGTCTTAATAGCTTGATCGATTTTTTTTTTTTTTTTTTTTTTTTTTTTTTTTTTTTTTGTGTGTGTGTGTGTGTGTGTTTGTGTGTGTGTGTGTGTGTGTTTGTTTCAAAAAAATAAGTTCTATTTTTTTTTTTATTATTATTGTTAAATATGTAACCACCAGACGAGGACAAAATAAGAGTTTTCCCTTCTTCAGACTGCTTTTGATCAGTTACGGCGAAAATACTAGCTAAATTCATGGCACCTAACTAGAATTTCAGTGATTTTAGGTATATGTGCCAGATGTGGTATACGGTGCAGTGAAGGGTTAATACTGAAATATAGTAATATTTCTGAGTAATGGGCACATCGGGATAAAATTTGCCGGTGCAGTGAAGGGTTAATACTGAAATATAGTAATATTTCTGAGTAAAGGGCACATCGGGATTTTTAAATAGCATATTACATCGCATCAGTTTATCAGAGATATTTTTTTTTTTTTTTTGCCGAATATAAAGTAAGGCATTAACTGTCGTTAAAATTTTATCTTCTTTAGAATTGTTCGTCAGGTTGATGAATGATGAATTTGAAAAACCTATCCCATGACTTAATATATATATACACATCATCCATCTTAACTGAATGTTAATTTCATAATAAATTCACATGTATTTTATAAGCTACTATCAAAATCCGCAGATTTGTTAGCTTAGTTGTTATAATAGATAAGTGGTATTTGCGTGTTTATTTTCATTAGAAAAAATTATATTGCCACGGATAGTTCAAAAAATACTAATTAAGCCAAATCAAATTTTGACTAACATTATTTGAAGACCTGCCAATCTTTGCAAATGAAAAATCGTAACACACAAAATTAAAATTAATCTGGAGGTTGACTTTTCATGTTTCGCGGTCATTTTTTGACATTCGTAAAAGGAATATGGCTTCAGTCCTTCCACTTAATATATAGTAATTTTTTTCCAATGAAATATTCTAAACTATTTTTAGAGCCTCTTCTCATTCCGCACCTTTTTTATTTTATTTTATTTATTTATTTATATTTTTTAAATATGTAAAAGAACCCAAGTTCCAACTTTTTTTCCCAGTGCAGTAAATTGACGAAATTCGCGATTTTTTCCCCAACCATTTCACGATATTCAGTCCCCCCCCCGCCACACACACACATAGTCATAATTAATACTTTTCTATCACCTTTTTTGTGCTTTTTACTGCGAGCTTTTCGCGAAAATTCGCACTTTACTACGATACTTTTATAAATTCTGCATGTTTTACCATGATCAATTGATGAAATTCGGAAGTTTTCTTTCCACTATCTTTTGATAAAGTTTGTGTTTTTCTAATCAATCTTTCGATAAAATTTGCGTTTTTCTAACTGATCTTTCGATGATATTTGCTTTTTCTTCCCACAATATTTTGATGAAATTGGCTTTTTCCTCACACGATATTTTGATGAAATTGTTTTTTACCGCTGTCTTTTGACGAAATTTATTTTCTTATGCGACTAATTGACAAAATTTAATTTTTTTTACGTAGTCATTTGTCAAAATTCGCAATAATCTATCGCGACAGATCGGAAAATTTCGCAACAGTTTTGTGCAATCTTTTGACGAAATTCGCAATTACTTTCTGAATTCTAAACGAAATTAGCAATTTAACCAACTGAAGAAAATCTATATTTGTTTCTGAGATCTTTTCCGAAATACCAGATGATATTTCTTCATGATCGTGTAAGGAAGTACTCTTTTTTTTCACAACCAATTTAAGGAAATTTCCAAAAATGAAAAAAATTCGCCACCTTCCAATAAACTTTAAAATATATTTGCTGAAGAATCAGGTCTGTAGAAGAATATGCATGGGGAAATACTGTACAGCATTTTATATTATGTAGGATTTTCCATTCCTGTGTGCAAATCGCACAGTTCTGTACAATATTTAAATTCCTATTCCTCAAAGAACTCCCCCCCCCCCCTTCAATAAACTCTTAAAATGACTCTCTGTTTCTATGAGAGACAAATCCTGTAAGAAGATTTATAGACACACGATTCACTCATAATTACTATCCATTAAGAAGGTTTTATGATAAAAAAAAAAATATTTTGCAGCCTAGATTCTTTTTTTTCTTCTTGATTATTATTAATGCCCGAATTTTTGGACTAATGACCATTTATTTAAAAAATTTTTGGAACCGAATAGTTTAAGTTTTAGGAAATTTCAGAACAGAATCCCTCTTGAAAAATATGCTGCGTAGATTAAAAATCGCAACTGATAAAAGAAATGCATGTGTGCTATTTGCAAAAAATCGTAGTTTAAGACTGATTTTGGTAGCATCGTAGTTTAAAGGTCCAAATCGGTACAATTGCAATTTTTTATGAGCAGTTGACAGGTCTAAATTTCTCATATTGCATTAGATGAACTTGAGACTCAAATTAATCAGAAGAATTCAAATTAATTCCAAATAAATGATAATTTCGAATGTATTTTGAAACATTTCCCCTCATTTCATTTCAATGTTCAGCCTTTTTTAAAACTGTTCTTAGCGAATCATTCACATTTTAAAAGTAACCACTATGCAAATTCATTTTTCTTCTTATCCAAGTTTCTGCATGGAATCGGATTATACACGGAAATATATAGTAGTGACATATTTGTTACGCAAAGTTTTTATTTTATTTACTTATTTAATCAGACAATCAATACCACTATAAGGGAACACTTACATTAATCGCTTGTAAATTAGATTGATCACGACTGTTTTGTGTGCGCATGGCGATAGCGTTATCAATTTCCTTGAAAATTGAGAAATAATTAATATCAATGACTGAAAATTTTCCTTTGCTGTACTTTGTACAACAAAGTGTGATGTGACTTTTCATTTTACGAGAATTTCTTTTTAATCCCCCGCAGAATTGCTCCATTAAAATCTTCGAAAGCCTAAATGTAAACTGCAGTCCTTATTTTATTTATTTATTTATTTTAAATGCAAATACTTCTAAGCAGCTTTTTATCTTCTTTTTTTATAACCCTTCAGCATTGAAAATGGGAAAATTTCCTTTCTCGAATAAATTACATTTTGAGTAATTGGTGTAGCAACTAATGTAAAAGTCTTTTTTTTTTCTTTTTTCAAACCATCAGAATCTTTGATTGAGATGAAGAAATGGATAATCGGATAATAATTACATAATAAGACACTAGGCTCAGAAATATGTGCGTGATTGTAATATTGATAAATATTCATCATTTATTTTTATAACGAGCCGAAAGATATAATTGAAAGGTTATTAAATGTACTATCTCAATTTTTCTAGAACACGTTCATGTAGAATATTGGTAATTTAGTTTTGCAGTTATATAATCATTATGCATGATTATTTATAATTTCTTAATAGTAAATGCAATGACTTGATACCTTTTTGCTTTCAAAGTGCAAAAATCTGTGTGTGGTTTCATAAATCATTCCTTTACGTTCAGATTATAGTCCAGGCATTAGGTGCTCAAAAAAGGCAAATAATAAAAAAGTTTTATGTACTTTTGTATTTTTTGAATTGCTGAACACGAGTTCGAAGTTTATCAACAAAATTTTTCCTTCCAAAAATACATTTTCTTTTTCTTTTTTTTTTAACAAAAACATAACAGTTATAAAAACAGTTTTTTTTTTTTTTGTTTGTTTGTTTTTCAAAATGACTTCAAAATTACGGCTTTTATGTAAAAATTACTTTACATAAATTAAAGAGGATAAAAGGTCCCACATTTTATGTAACAAAAATGTTCAACCGTGAGAGCGCCACAAAAATGGGTATTAGAATAAAAAAGTTCTGAAAAAAAATAGTAATTGTGGCATTTTTATGTCAATTTATCATGAATATTAACTATTTAATGTAAACATTGATTTTTAATGATACTAAATGTTATGTAAATGACTACATTTTATAAATACAGGCAATAGTTTTCTTTGATGGCAACCCTGATGATGTACAAAGAAATACAAAAAATTCTGAGCCTTTTTCACGACAAAGAAAATATGTTTCAACTGACATACTATTGGATGACGTAATGATACCTACCATATCCAAAGAAAACCTTCCTCTGAACCTAAATAACAAGTTCGGTTAACATCTATGATGATTAACAAGTTCTCTTCAATAAATATTATATTTCACAAAATTTTCTACATTTCATGTATTAAAAGTATTTTTTTTTTAATCAATGTTTTAGTCATCAGGATGATGCAAAAAATATTTTTAAATAAAAATTTAAATAAAAAAAGATAATTATATCGCTATGTTAGCGTGAAAGAAGAGAAAAGATGTCGAAATTGGAGAATGTCGACTTTCACCGGTCAATGTCAACAAACATCACATACGTCGGTGAAAGATCGAATATTTCATCATATTCTTGTACATTCGGACCTTCACCGGTGTATGTCGACAATCACAGATATGTTCTGATGGAGGTCGAAAAGGTAGGAGCTTGAATCTCAATAAATAAGATTTGAATCACATAATTTAGTAAGTTTTTTATTACTATTATTTTATTTTCTCATTTAGAACGTATTGTATAATTAAGTAAGTTTTTAGCGTCTATTATTTTCCTTTCTCATTTTGAATGTATACTGTGTGTTTTAAGTTCTTAATCATTCCTCTCAGAAAGAAAGGAGAAAAATTTATCGCGACAGAAATGCGGAAAAAGAAATATAAATCTCGGATTTGTTCAACATTCACCATTAGTGCATGGTGAATATCTACATTTACCGGCGCGTAAGCAGGGGTCGGAGCATATAGGACAAATTTTATTGTTCTTACTAGTACTTTTTATCAACCATCTTCATGAGACATTTTTATAAAATACGAAATAAGCATATACACTATATTGCCATTGATTATGGGACACTTGCGATTTTAAACATTTTACTAATTATCTAGAAAAATACATGAGGAATCATCTCGAAACTCTTAGTGTATAAATATAATAGTATAAGTCATACATCTCCGTGAAGATTTTTTCCCGAAACTCCAAAGGGGACCGTCAACAAATTAAAAAAGAATGAATATCTTTTGAATAACCCTGTCAAAACTAATGTAGCAAAAGCGCTCAAACTCTAGATTGTGATTGAATGCCTTATTGTAATAAGCCTTGTTCATTTTTATGCAAATAGCATGCATACTCGCAGAGTAATTAAGTTTTTTATAAAAATGATCTCAAATTTTTCCAAGTTTTTTCCTTATAATTTTCAGAGTTCTTAATATAAAATATTATTTTTTTTTCAGAAAATATGACAAACAACATTGCACACAGTACCCTGTAATCAGAATTAAAAAATAATGAAAATTGTATAAAAAATGAGTTGTTTACTAAATAATTTTTTACTGCGCATGCGTCAACGATATCAAAATTTCATTTGCATATTATGTTAGCTAAATGTATAGAGCAACTTTTGTGAAAGTCACAAAATCATAACTTGAAAATTCTGACAATAATCGTCAATTGAATAAGTCGAAAATCCGTTATTCTCAAAATGAAGCAAAAACAAGAGGGGTTGTATCCATATATTCATTGATTAGTGTCAATATAGAATACACAATATGGGATGTACTACTGCATTTGGATAAAATCCCTCATTTTTTTGCTTCATTTTGGAAACAACGGATTTTGTCCTTTTTCTATAGACGATTACTTTCAGAATTTTGAAGCTATGATTTTGAGACTTTTACAAAAGTTGCTCTATACATTTAGCTAACATAATATGCAAATGAAATTTTGATATCTTTGACGCATGCGCAGTAAAAAATTATATAGTAAACCTACTCATTTTTCATGCAATTTTTATTATTTTTTAATTCTGATTACAGGGTACTGTGTGCAATGTTGTTTGTCATATTTTCTGAAAAAAAATATTATTTTATATTAAGAACTCTGAAAATTATAATGGAAAAACTTGGAAAAATTTGTGACCATTTTTATAAAAACCTTAATTACTTTTCGAGTGTGCATGTTATTTGAATAAAAATGAACACAGTGTATTACAATAAGGCATTCAATCATAATCTAGAGTTTGAGCGCTTTTGCTACGTTAGTTTTGACAGGGTTATTCAAAAGATATTCATTCTTTTTTAATTTGTTGACGGTCCCCTATGGCGTTTCGGTAAAAAATCTTTACGGAGATGTATGACGTATACTATTATATTTATACACTTAGAGTTTCGAGATGATTCCTTATGTATTTTTCTAGATATTTAGTAAAATGTCTAAAATCGCAAGTGTCCCATAATCAATGGCAATATAGTGTATGAAGAAGATTAATGTTAAAAGAAACTGGTTAGAATAATAACATTTGTCCTATATGCTCCGACCCCTGGCGTAAGTCAGAAATAAGGGTAGTTAGCAAATATTTCGGACATACACCAAGTGACTATGTAAATATTGACATTCGCCGGTGAAAGTCAACTTTCACCAGATTTCGGTGTTTCACTGTAACAACTAATACTTCAATGGAAAATCAAAAGTTACCATTTTACGCAAACGTTGACCATTAATAATGCTAAAATTTATATGATTTAGTATATTTTACAATGAAGTTGCTTGTTAATAAGTATGACTATTCATTATGAATCACTACTTAATTATAAAAATTTGTGTGTATTAGTAAGTACAATTACATAATCTAAAAAAACAAAAATCTTTTACTTATAGGCTACTGCTGTTCATTCGACACATGTAACATAGAAAACAGACATATGGAATTAGTGGGAGATTTTATTATTACTAATATTACAAAATAAATGTTTTTTTTTTTCAATTTAAATATTTGATACCTTGTGGCATGGCTTGTTCTTCTTCCATTGGGTTCAATGGGTGGGCAATCCATTTCCACTTTTAGCTCGTCTTCTCGCATCTTGATACTCTTTACTTGCGATGTTGTTGCGATTCTCCTCACAATTAAGACAAATTGTCCTGTCTTATTGAACTTCGTCGATAGCTTTTCATGCACTTCCAAAAAACAAGACAAAACAGGAGGATCAAAAGAAAGGAAAGGTTCAGTCGAATCAGAGCCTTTTTTATGGCAGACAGCTTAAAGCGAGGCCCGGTGCAAAGATTTTGCGACAGCCTTACCTTTCAGACTTTTAACATAATCTAATGTGTACTATCAATAAAAAAGAAAGATTTTCACCTATGTACTGTATCCCAGGGAGCCAGGGTTCAATCCCCTAGCTATTATAAAGGAGTAGCGTTTGTTTGTGTGTTTGTAGGGCTAATTTCTGGAACTACTGGACCGATTTCAAAAGTAATAGTGGTAATCTGATGATAAAAGTTCTTCTCCCAATATAGGCTATATTTTATGTCAAGAACACTATCTTTTCATAAATCATAAATTTATGTTAAAGATTTTCTATTATACTTTCTTCTTTTTTATTAAAGAAAAAATATTTTGTGTCCAAGTGCGAGACCTCTCTAGGTGCGAGGCCCTGTGCGGCAACACCTGTCGCATACCCTTAAGGACGGCTCTGAGTAGAATAAAGGCAGGATCAAAACTAGTATTCATTTTCTTCCATTTTTGCTCTTCACCATTTTTTTAGGTGCGTTCGTAATTATGTAAATACGTAGCACCTATAGTTGTCGTTCAGTCCGTCCGTCTGTCCGTCTGTCTGTCTGTCTGTCTGTCTGTCTGTCCGCATATAACAAAGCTAAAACGACCCAACCGAATCGTTTTAAATTTAAAATACATAATTATTACATAATTTTGTCGTCATTTCAAATTTTATGAAAATCGGATGCATAGATCAATTACAGGGACAATCAAAATGATTCCGTTATATTACGGTCAATAGGGAAAAAAGTGTCAAATGCATTTTAATCGTTTGAAATTTAAAATACATAATTTTGTCGAGTCATTTCAAATTTTAGGAAAATCGGATGCATAGATTAATTACAGAGACAATCAAAAGGATTCCGTTATATTACGGTCAATGGGGAAAAAGTTTCAAATGCATTTTAATGGTGTTACACTCATTCGAACATAATAAAATAGACATGAACCTATGAAGTATATATATATACTAAAATACACATTTTGTTAATCTGTGATTAAAGGATATTTATAATTAAATTACAGGTCCAGACAAAAGTATTCCACTACATAATGCTATCCGGGGAAACATTGTTTGGGGCATGTTTTAATTATATTAACCCTCCAAGCGTCTTGCAAATGGGTAAATTTGTAAAGTTGTTTTCTCTGCATTTTGCTTAATTGTTAATGAAATATGATTCTTTCAATATTACATAAAAAGTGTTATTTAGGAATATAAATGTAACCCTTGAGAGTCTTAATCATTCTTAAATGCTTTTAAAATTCATTAAATTTATTGCTTATATTGCAGTGAAACCTGGAGCTTAGTGTACGGAATTTTACGGGTCAAACGCTTAGAGGGTTAAACTATTTCACATTTTATGAATATGATATACGTTGCTGAGGTATAATAAAAGTTACTTCCTGTATATTTACAGGAATACAAAAAAAAAAAAAGATTTCGGCCACCATACTGTATCTAAAATACTGTCTACTTTAATAGCAAGATCTGAATAATTTTGAAACTCCGTTATCGCACCTCATTTGCTACGCTTCACGTGCAATTTCCAACTTGTTCAATCATCAACTCAGTTGCGGACACAAAAGGGAGGTCACGTGGGTCATAACTCCCCGCTGAACCAGAAAAATTTCTGAAGAACATTTTAAAACGGAAGTATGTGTAAATTTTTTTTCAAATTTACCCCTTGCTCAATAATCAAAATTTTCTGGCTCTTTAAAGCTCTAATTAAATTCAAATTTTGCCGTTTCTGACACATCCATAATTTTTTTTAAATCACAGATTTAAAACAATTGTCAGTGCACTTATTCGGGAAAAAAATTTGATTGATTAGCGTTTTCCATTTTTCGATAAAGGCAAAAAATCTTTCGGAAAATTTCCGCAAGGTGCGAGTTTTAAATTGAATTTCAGGCTGCGATAGCCAATTGCTTCCTCATGACAAAATTTCTGTACTGTCAAGTTCTAAAAAATGTCTTAAAAGACTCAATTTCTAATTGTTTCTTCGTTCTTTCAAGAAAATAGAAAAATTTTCAATTTCTTGATATCTGAATAATTTGTGTACATTTTATATTTTGACGAATATTAATGAAATTTTTTTGCATTTATGAATAGAAAATTATTTTCCGAAATGATCGAAAAAGCAGCCATTTTGATAAGGTAACATCCTCCAATATATTATAATTATACAAAATTGCTTTTTAAAAGATGTGAGCCCCTCCTCTAAAAAATAGAATCGTGACGCCAACCCCCCCCCCTCTCTAATGAGATTCTTGGATCCGCCCTTGCCTCTACCATTGCTAGATATGATGACATGTTTAAAAAAGTGTTGTCCCGCTGGAATCTGCTGATTGTACTATATCAGGGATGTTCTAATCGTATCTAAAGACTGATTTCTTGTACGAAATATTTCTTAAGTTATTCAATGAGGCACGTTTGTCCCAATATAGCCATACACTGAAAAAGGGAAACGTTCTCCAACTGATGCAACTATTCCCTGCGCCTTTCGTTCGCTAACATTTTGATTATTTTGCTGTATATTTTTCTGTCTGGCTCTTTCCGTCTATTTTTTGTCATTCTGGTAGTGTGTTACGCTGTCTGTTTCTCGTCTCTCTTCTAACTCTGCTGTCTTGCTGGCTATTTACATTCCATGAATTGCACACATGTTGTCTATCTATCTTCAGTTTGTTTGCAACCTCTCTGCCTGCTCTCTTTACTGTCTGTATGTTTCTTGTTTGCCTGCTAACTTCTGTATGTCTACTTTAAATCTGTTTTATGCTTGCCGTTTGTCTCTCCATCTAGATTTTGTCGTCTATCAATCTCTCTGCTGTATACCTATATCTGTTTTCTGTTAGGTGTTTTTCTTCTTGCTTATAGGCAATTAAAAAATTCTTAATGCAATTTGTCAGTTTTAAAATTAACATTAGGTGGTCCCCGTGTAACCACCGCCCTTGAAAGGGTTAAGAGGCCAGTGAACTACGTGTGTATGGTTTTTTGATATTCTGATATCGTATATTTAGTAACTTATGATCATTCAAAATATTGCATCTTGAGATAAAATACTTTATTGGACAAGCACTAAAACAATTAACATATAAGCACAATTAAATTTTATACAAGCAAAATTTTTCGCAGATCTGTATAAAGTTTTAATTATATTTTGATATCTTCTCAATTTTATTTATGTACAGGGTATCCCAGGATTATTGGGATAAACTTTAAAAGCAGTAGGAGGAATCACAAGGATTTAGATCTGCATAGCAACCCATGGTCGAGAACGTTTTCTTAAAGCGGTAGTGACGATAGAAAACACAAGAAAGAACAGGGGAACAAAACATGTGTATTATTCTTAGTGCTTCAAAAATGTCGGGACAGTGCCGGAAAACACTGAGGAACTTTTTGCATGCATCGTGGGAGCTAATGAAGAAATCCGTAACATTCCCGTTATTTTCGAGAACATTAGATCTTCCATGCACTGGAGATCACGGCCATAAATCATAATTTTGATCACCTGCTTTGGGGACGATCGTTGTCTCTTTAATTTTTTTTTCTTAGTTTTCTGCTGTACTAAGGGTAATAAAATGTTTTCTCTTCTTTTACGTGTTCAATTTTTTTGTATGTGTTTTATGTCGTCATCGAATATTCTGAAACGGGAGATCTGGGAACAAAAAAAATGGTCATATTGAGAAAGTAAATGTTTATAAATCAAATTCTAATGAATTGAGCGAAAAATGAAATCACACAGCATCTTATACATCTCTTCAAAAATCACCCCAGCAAGTTTCATGTTTCTACTTTTAAAAATGGGTCTGAAAAGTATCGGGAAATTTTGAGCTGTTGAGGATGGAAAAATATTTTTTTTTAGTACAGCCTTAAAACTCACTATCAAATCCATTTTCTGAAGAAACTATCGCTATTGATGGGGGTGGAAAATTCGGCAGAAGAAGGTCAACGGCATGGATGCTGTGTATTGGCTATCAACGGCATAGAATGAAGCAACCTCTTACACCATCCAAAGGTGCTTTTACAAAATTGAATTCCAATTAGAGAATGGGCAATCAAGAATAGAGAACCAAGAAGAAGCAGCTATGAGTGACTTCCGGTCAATTCTTCAGGAGAGTAATATTGAAACTGAACTTGGAGCTTTACTCGAAACCAATGAAATAGTTAAAATTTTCAAGAACAACATTGTTGAAGAGCAAGAGGGAAGTGAAGGAAAAGCGAACCAGAAGAGATTGTCGAAATAAGATGAACGATGCGATGGTTACCTTCAAGCAATATGGCCAACAGACTCATTCAAGATCTGTTGAACTGTGTCTGAAAATCATCTCAAAACTTTTCCACTTCTTAAACAGTTAGATAACATGTATATTGCATGAGCACACAAAGTGCAGAAATAGACTAAATTTACACATTTAAGAAATGTACCGATTATGTTTTCAAGGGATGTATTGTAATATAACTGTATGTTTTGTAAAACTTTTATAGTAAAAAAATGAGAGTACAGTACAAGCAGACTAATTTAGTTTGACATTGCACAATAGTAAGGCTAACCAGGCTAAATATTTTATACTGACTGTAAACTCAATACATAAAAGTAATAGTAATGCATTTCTCATTCTCCCTCATAACCCCCATAATCTGAATATTTTGGTGGGTCCCATGAGTATTCGGAATTGAGAGAGTCCACTGTATAATGGTTTGTAGAGACAGCTACTTCTTAAAACAAAAACAGTACAAAAAAGAAAAAAAAAGCGAAGAGAATTTTTTTAAAGCCATCGGTTAAAAATTACGTCAGATTCAGATGCCCACAGATATTTGTAGATATCTGATTATTTTTGCGAATGTCGCTGGATATCACTGAATGTTGTAAAAGCAGTATCACTTTTACAACATTGACTGATATTCAAATCCATAAAACACGCTTGATGAACATGGAAATTTTTACTTTTAAACAGACAGCTTCCGGAAAACCAATATTGTGGTATGAAAAAAGGTTATTAATACTATTTAACCCCTTATATCCTGACGTGAAATTAAAAGACTATTAAAGTAACTTATAAAATTCATTTATTATATCGTTTAGTAGTAAAACAGATTAGAACGAATTATAAATACATTGATTTATCTTGTTCCAAAAGCATTATTGATTACACAAAACAAAATCATTTTTTAAAAGCATGATTTATTTTGAAATTGCATCTTTTCAGCTGCCTTGACGTTGAAGGATTGGGAAGAAGCGGGGGGGGGGATTAGAGGTCTGCACGGGCCCGGGCCTGGCCCGTGGCCCGTACAAGCGGTATCGTTTCGAATTTGCTAACGGGCCGGGCCGACAAACAAAATAAACGGGCCGGACCGGCAAAAAAATTGAACGGGCCGTACGGGCCGGGCCGGGCCGAAATAAAAATTTTCGGGCCTACCGGCCCGTTTTGAAGATTTAAACGTAAACGATAAAATATAAACCTATTTTCAACGAAAATGGTTTTAACGAAAATAAATATAAATGTGCGTCACGAGCCATACTAGTTTGACAGCATCAATATAAAAATGTAACTTTTGTAGTGTAGAGATCGGCATCGGACAGTTACATTGTGTGTAACCCGTTTTAATATTTTTTAAACTGACTCGTGCAGGGCCAATATCAAAATTGGAGATCAAGGCATTTTTTTTCTACGTATAGACTTGCCAGACCGAAAGAAGACTCAATTGTTCTCAAGATCTGTAGGGCAGACAACATAATTTGTAAAATTATGAACAGCGATAAAGACCTCATGTTAGCTTAATCTTTGGATATATACTTCTTTTAAATTAATTTTTCAATAACGCGTAAGTTTGACACATTTTTACACTAATTTTTAATTGTAAAAATATAAAAGTGATAAGCCTGACTATAGAAGAGATTTGGAATCGAATAGCGTTTTTCATTTTTGGTAAATAAAATACTTGTATAACCTTGTTGAGATACAATAGTTTCTCAAATGGTTGCAGGTTTTTCTCCCTTCCCATGCTATCGCTTCCGGAAATTCTATTCAAAACGCCAACTATGACAATATTTTATTTGCTTGCAGTGTTCTTAAATTGCTTGTATCAAAAAATGGATAATGACATTCGATTATATAGTTTCTGAATAAAGACACCTGCTAATCTTATGCATTTCTGAGAAAAAAGAAATGAATTTAGAAATGTATTAGAAAGGAGTTTCTTTGAATTAACGTATGATCTTAGATTTAAAATCTTTAATAAAATTATATAGAAATATTTTTTTAATCTTCTTTTATTAAACAGTTCGAAAGTTATGATATTTTTAAATTTCTTTTTTTTTCTTTTATTCTAAGCCATATTAATTTTTTAATGAATCTTTATTTGAATGTTGAAAGCCTAAGAGCCTTAGTAACCATTAATGTTACTAATGTGTATTTTCTGTAAAATATACTGTAAAATCATTCCATAGATATGGATGCAGTACTCTTTAAAAAAATCTTAATTATATGATAAAAATCTGGATTTTTTAGAAATCGTAGAAATTGTAACGAGCCAAAACGGGCAGGGCCTGTTTTCCCTGATTTCTCTACGGGCCGGGCCGGGCCGGGCCGGGCCTAAACTATAAAAATTTGAACGGGCCGGGCCGAACTTTTGAGTTTTACAACGGGCCGGGCCGGGGCCTGGAAATTCCGGCCCGTGCAGACCTCTTGGGGGGGATTCAGTTCCGAAATATTTCTATGTTTCTATAGTAAGAATATTATAGACTATTTAATAAGTTGTTATGTCACTGCTAGCTAATCGTTGAACCAACAGAGTGGAAAAAGTCCGAGCCGAGGATCGAACCCGGAAACATTGAATAGCGCTCCAAGTGTTATACCATTTAAGGTACGAGAACGACGCCCCGTTAGGCATCTCTCACTCACATTTGGTGATAAGGCTGCAACTGCAGCATAGGATAGAAGTATCTACATGAGAACACAATCCTATGACGTAACGTAGGGCACAAATAAACCCACTGTCGGTGAATACATATTTAATAATAGTTAATTTTGAATTAATTGTAGACGTTTTCATCTTGAATGACAGTTGCATAGTCCTACCAAAAAATGTGAGTGAGAAATGTCAAGTTGGACATCGTCCTCGTAATAATAATCGTTCAAATAGTAGAGTACTTGGAGCGGTATTTCAAAAGTTCCAGGTTCGATCCCCGGCTTCTCCATTTTTCACTCTGTTAGTTCTTCGCTGAGCTAGGAATGCTATAATAACTTATTAAATATTCACGCGAAATTTAGTTTTAAATATTTTTGGAAAACCACCGGAGTATGTAAATACTATCTTCCGGAGGCCAGTGAAACAGTACTTCCGAAAAACCAAAGTCTAAATTCCGCTGATAATTTGGTTTTCTTCGAACCTTGCGTAAATACGGGTTAGGTTCCCTTAGAAAGACCCCCACGAAGGGCACTCCCCCTCGTCCTATATCCCTAGTGTAGATAATCGGACGGCAAAAAATACACCAATACACACACACACCGCTGATAATTAATTGAAAAATTAATTATAATTAAAAGGAACATTATATTTGTACGTTTCCTAATTTTACAAGATGCTAAAAATATTTTTAATATTTTTTTGTTATTGTGAGGTTATAAATATTGCACGAAATCCCTCAAAAATTAAAATTTAATTAATTAGTTTTAATTGACAAAATCATTTTAAAATTCATTAAATGACTATGTAAACTTTCTTATGTAGTTTCCTAAATTCACGAAAAATGCTTTAGAAGATGAAATTTTTATGAATTCAGAATATAAAGAGCTAAAATCTACTCGAAAACGTTTCCAGAAATCAAGAGAAGGAAAAAAACTTAGTTTTTATAAAAATAACGAACGGTTTTCAAAATAGTGTGTAACACAGAAGAGGTTATTGTATATTTTATTTGTAATTTATATTCCGCTACATGCGGTTTTTTTTTTTTTTTTTTTTTCGTTCATTTGACGATGTCCTACTCGTCTCTGTCCTGTGTCTGTTCGTCCATCACAGAGTCCGTATACAAAAACTGTAAAGGTCAGAGATTTCAAATTTTATGTACTTGCAGCTGAATATCTAGCATCACACAACAAATCATAAAATTTTAGAAAAGTTTATTATTTTAATTTAATTATGTTTTCAAATGTCATCCGTTCATTTTTGCAATTTAAATTTTAAAATAGAACCTTAATTTCAACGCTTTTCGTGTAGACATCATGGCTTGGAGTTAAAGCACCTAGCTAGTAAACAAGAGGTTCATAGGTTCTTTAGTTCGAAACTTCAATGCTGAAACAAGTAATTTTTATAATAAAATGGATTCAATAAGAAGAAACTTCTATTTTTTGGCCACTTTAAGGGTTTATACTAGGGTTTCATGCATCTGACATTCATAATATTTTTTGGAATTCATTTTTTGTTCTTTTTTAAAAACTTATGCTATCAATGATTCAGCATTTTAAGTTTAATTTTAAACAATTTTTTCGCGTTTAGAAATTTAAAATTTTATTTATATCTCCGCATTTTTTTAATTTCGAATTTTCAAAAAATTTAGAATTTTTTATTTTATTTAAATAATTTGATTTGAACATTTTTAATTTGATTAAAATAAATAACTTCATTTTATAATTATTTTTAAATTAAATTTATTGATGCTACCACCTGTGTAAGAATTTAATATTTATAAGTTAACAATTCAGATTTATAAATTACAGATAAATTTTTAAAAAAAAGTAAATAAAACCTACTGTGTGATCTGCGATCACACATACCCACTTGTGTTACCCTAAAGAGGCGTGAAGGAAACGTGAAGAATTTTAAAATAAACAACGTGCAAAAATGCCAGTTTTTATTTTCACACAGAAAATACGAGAAAGAAGAATAAGTACACAAAACAAAGGAAATACTGAAAACCATAAAGAATACTAATTTGATTCGTATAATAAAAAAAATTGCTCATTCAATGACATCTCGAGTTAATAAACAAACACTAATATTTATAATTAATACATTCTAACGCTAACCCATAAGGCCTGTTGAAAATCATTACCTACAAAAACATTTAACGACGAAGTACTGTTATGGAAAATGACCTTCTACTTGACTATTTAGTGTTCATCAAATAAGCCGGCTGCTTTAACTAATGCACTACAGAAGCCAGATAATTACAGGTTAAAGTAACTGGCAGTTAACTGAAAGCATGAGCAGGAAAATGTGTTAAATGACGGTAAAAAAAGACGAAAATAAAACTTAAGAAAAGGGTAAAATGAATATAAGTATCCATAAAAAAAAAAAACTCGCAATTTTTATTTTATTTTATTTTATTTTTATTTTATTTATTTATCTATTTATTTTTGGATTGAAGTAGCATAAGGTATTTATTTGAGTGATACTTTTGCTGTTGTTGTTGTTGGCTGTTTGTGTTAAAAATTAAAAGGAAAGAAAACTTGTGCATCAAGCATAAATTATTAAATACTTTCCAACACATCCATAATTCTTTAATAAAACTTTACTGTTTAACAAGCTTTAAAAATATATTAAAGTAAACGTTTTAAAAACGACAGAACACATTTGAAATTCAGATTTAGACAATTACCTTTCATAGCCGGAAAAGCAGCCTAATTTTTTCGTGCAGCTTTGCATTTAATTTACAGATTTATATACATTTTATATAGCATTCTAAAACTTAGTCTTCTAATAAAATGGATAATGTACTGCAAATTCACTTTTAGCAAATTTTACTAACATTTGTTAAAATGCCGAAACAACAGAAATTATCATTCCTAGAAGTCCATGATCCAATTCATTGTGTGGCTCTATTTAAGATTTTATTTATATTATAGAAACATATCTAAATATACTAAATAAGATCAACTTGAAAGTTCATAACTCAATTAAAAGTCGCTTTTAAGCCATTCATGCTAATATTCCTCAATGCTAACGAATTCTTTTGTGTAGCCATGTATATGATCTTTAGCATTTATATACACACCACATAATAAACAAAAATGTAGTTAAACATCAACACTCATATCATAACAACGTGCAAAAATGCCAATTTTTATTTTCACACAGAAAACACGAGAAAGAAGAATAAGTAAGCACAAAGCAAAGGAAATTCTCAAACCCATAAAGAATACTAATTGGATTAGTATAATAAAGAAATTACTCATTCAATGTCATCTTGAGTTAATAAACAAACACTAATCATTATAATTAATTCATTCTAACGCTAACTCATAAGGCCTGTTGAAAATCATTACCTACAAAACATGTATCCGACGAAGTACTGTTATGGAACACGACCTTCTACTTGACTATTTAGTATTCATCAAATAAGCCGGCTGCTTTAACTAATGCACTACAGAAGCCAGATAATTACAGGTTAAGGCAGCTAGTAGTTAACTGAAAGCATAAGCGGAAAAATTTATTAAATGCTGGTAAAAGAAGACGAAAATAAAACTTAAGAAAAGTGTAGAATTAATATAAATATCCATAAAAACAACTCGTGAAAATAATTTAGTTAAATAAATCAATTTTCATTTAAATGGAGAGAAATATTATAAAATTATTTATTTGAATGATATTTTGTTGCTGTTGTTGCTGATGATGATTATTTATGATTAAATTAAAAAGGAAAGAAAACTCATGAATCAAGCATAAACTGTGAAAATATTTTCCAAAAATTCCATATTCCTTTAATGAAACTTTACTATTTAACAAGCTTTTAAAAAATATTAAAGTAAACATTTTAAAAACGACATTACCTACAAGACACATTTGAAATTCAGATTTAGACTATTACCTTTCATAACCGCAAAAGTAGCTTAATTTTGTGCAGCCTTGCATTTAATTTGAAGATTTACATACATTTTACATAGTATTCTAAAACTTAGCTTTGTAACAAAATGCATAATATATTGCGAATTCACTTTCAGCAAATTCTACTAACATTTATTTAAATACCAAAGCAACAAAAATTATCATTCCTAGAAGTTTATGATCCAGTTCATTGTGTGGCTCTGTTTATTTATATTAAACAAACATATCTAAATAAGATCAACTTGAAAGTGCATAACTCAATTAAAAGTCGCTTTTAAGCCATTCATGCTCATATTTCGCAATGTTTACGAATTCTTTTGTGTAGCCATAGATATTATCTATACAGTATTTTATGTACACCGCATAATAAGCAAAAATGTTGTTAAACTTCAACACTCGTGCCATAAATAAAATCACACTTCCATCAGGTATCGCTAATAAACAGCACTTCAGATCCAGTAGTGTATCCAATTTTTGCATATGCCCTGTAAATGAACGATAAATCGTATGTTCCTGATATACAACAAGTATCTTTTAGTAATACTGAGTAATCATATGTATCCCCTGTACACCAATTTCATTAGCACAAGTGCAATAGTGAAACACAAGTAAAAAAAAAAAAAAAAAAAAAAAAAAAAAAAAAAGCTACAAACAGTGTTTTTTCTAAACCAGCGGTTCCCAATCTATGGGTCGCGACCCACTGGTGGGCCGCTGCAGTTGTTTCGGTGGGTCGCGGATTGTCATCAAAGTATATCTTTTATGTGATATGTTTAAAAAGATATGACCATTTCAACAGGGAACAATATTGCAAGAGAAAATCCAAATTTCTTTCTAGATTAATATACGAACAGAATAACCAGAAATATTTAAATCGGCTTTGAGGTCCTTGATGAAATTCAACACTTTGTGCTTATGAGAACATGCTTTTTCTAATTTGCTGTTTTTGAAAGACAAGTACTGAGACAAACTACATGTTAATATATGTTCTCACATTGGTAAACACCAGCACCGGAATCTCATTGATTATAAAGCTATGTTTTCATAATATTTAAATGTATTTTCAAATTTCTTTCTAGGTTGTGCACTGTTTTAATCACTACTCACGTACACACACAGATTACCGATTCTTGTTTTTGTTGATAATGTATCTTCCGTACAAAAATTTGCACTTTTCGTAGGATAGGATAGACGAAAGTATAGAGATCGTACAAAAATTGCTGTACTGATATATAATTTTACCTTGGATGGTCGCACATTTATTTATTTATTTATTTTATTTTTTTCTGAAAGGTTGGTCGTGATTTTTTTTTACTGAAAGGTGGGTCGCGAAATTTTTTTCACTGAAAAGGTGGGTCGCGAAATTTTTTTCCCTGAAAAGGTGGGACGTGTGTACCAAGAAAGTTTGGAAACCGCTGTTCTAAACTATTATGTAAAGGGGTTCTTCAGTGCGGCTCTCTAAATAAATAAAAAAATACTTTTCCTGGGTATTCTATAGAATGCATGTTTTAGTGCACTTCATAATTGCATACCAATTTCATTATGTTTGAAATGCTCTAACATAATTAAAATGAAATTGAAACGACTTTTTCCCATTGGCAATAGTGTAATAAAATATTTTTGACGGTCACGATAAATGAATTAGAAATGTTACACATTTTTTTTTTTTTTTTTCAACAGCAAACTGCTAAAGTAAATGACAATAACATACGTAAAACTCAAGGTGATCTCAATACTTTTACGAGGGTTAGAGCTTGGACAGACAGACCGATGTCATACACACTTTTCAACTAGTTTGGAAAGTTTTTAAAAGAGGGAAAATATCTAGGTCATTGGATCTTAGACTGAATTTTGCAAACGCATTTTAAGAATTCCAGAATATATGAGAAACTTAATCGAAAATTTAGATCTAGTTTTGAGGAAAACTATGAAAATTTTCTTCTCGGCGAAGAACAAAAACTAAAGAATTACGTTTTTTCTACTTTAACCAGTGTTTAATTTGCACAGAATCGTACTCCGGTATTCTTCTGATTCAGTGGATATTTAAATATTTTTCGAAAATCACCGGTGTATATAAATACTGCCCTCCGGAGGCCAATGAAACAGTACTTCCGAAAAACCAGTCTAAATTGCTTTTTCTTTCACACCACTCTCTAATCATAATTTGTTTGATTTCGATTAATATATTTATATATGTGACATATAAGTGTCGATAAGTTATAATGCCTTGTCTTTCGTAATACACCGGTCTTCGCCCGCACCGAAAGCTATGTTTTAGCGCCGACACAAACATCGCGGTTTCCAATAGCGGATTTTTTTCAGCTATAGTCCCTTAAATTTAGGTACAAATAAGTTTTTTTCGTTCCATTTTTCTGGGACTAACTAGCCAAAGAAATATATTTTTTAAATGCTGGTGTCTAAATTTAAAAAACCATACTTATGTTAAAAAAAAAAAAAAAAAAAAAAAAAAAAAAAAAAAAGAAAAAAAGAATTCGACAGCCACCATTTCTGTGTCAGCGCTCAGTCATAGTATTCGGGGTACGGTGTACTGCGAAAAGCAGTAAATTGGCATTCATTAATAGCATCGTCATTCAATAAAAAAGCGCAAAAATGTTACGCAAGAGCTAAGAATATCTTAAAATGAACAAAATTAGACGATTGTGCATGTTTTTTTTTTTTTTTTTTTTAAATCCCATTTTTTTGGATGGGACTGTATTTGAAAAGAGCTGAATAATCTGATAAATGTTGACGATGGTGAACGTTAAGTGTGAATCACAGCGACATCTGGTAATGTAAACATAAATATGATAGTCTAGCTGATGTCGCAGAGATCGACATTTATTACTCAGGATAATTCAGCATTTTTTAGAATCTTTTTATTTTTTAAATAATTAATGAAATAGTTTGTTGCCATACTGTATCGTCCAGACGTTATAGTACATAATGGTATAATGTAGTTGCGCACTTTTATTTATCACTCCCAAGTGTAGACAAATCAAAATATTTTATCAAATTTTTTACAAAGCATTTTATCTTTTAATTAATAAATACAAATTGTTAATTTATAATTATTAAATCCTTAATCTTCTTCAATGAGTACGTAATTGGCACCACCATTAAATTTAATTTTATAATTATTACAATTCGAGCATAGATTGCTAATCGAATTAAAATGTATACAAGATGTGCTTTTCATTCAATTGTGACAACATTATGTTAGAATATCTGAAAAATTTAATTCCATGACTTAACATTAGCTAAAAAAAAGTCATGTTAATTGCATCTGTCGGGCACTGAAATGTAGTAAATTTATTTCGCAATTTCTCAATTTTTTTTTCCTTTTTTTTTTTTTTTTTTTTTTTTTTTTCATTTTTTATAGTAAAAAATTTATAAAATATTTTAGAACAACATTTGATCTTAAAATAGTCAACAAATTGAAACAAATTCAAATTTCTGTAAAATTGAATCGATTAGATATTGAAATCTATACTGCTGAAAATGCGACGCCGAGCAACAAATTGGGAACCGTTAGATTAGCAGGCAAACGCTCAATCACGGAGACACAGAGTTCGCACAAAAAAGATTGAAATTAATGTTCGGTTTTGAAATCTAAATCGGAAAAATGATTGGATGTCATTAAATTTATTCATTTAATTCAAATACTATAAAATTATTCAAAACTTTATTAATTTTTGTGTTAGGGGCATTCAATTACAAGTGTTTAAAATTTCAAATCTCTAACTTACACAGTTTCAGAGAACAAATTCTGTAACGGACAGACGAACATATGAGTTAGATGAATAGGGTTTTGAAAGATGAACAAAATAGAGATGAGACGGGATCAGCCGAGCCCGAAAGCCCCAGCTCGGACTCGGGCGGGTACGTTCTCATTCTTTCTCAAATTGGAAATTTTATTGATTCTTGTACTCGTATAGAAACAAAAAATAACATTTTTCCGCTTAAAAATTAATTATTCCATTACAATTCCTTTTAATGCTATTGTGGTCAGAAAAGAAAAAAATAATAGATTTTTTTTAAATAGTAAACGAACATTATTTTGAAAGAAAACTTGTGATATTTAATTATTTATGTCTGGTGTTGAACACGAGTAACGATCTGTTGATGTTGGCGCCAATCAGAATATGGTGCCATTAGGATATTGTTTAATTGAAATATTTATTTATTTTTACGTTTTCTTGAGATCTAAAGTGAAAGAAATATTTCTTTTACGTGAATTAGCATTAACTTAAAATTTGCAAATGTTTAGTCGTTTATTGTCTGCGAGTGTGAACACTTCTTATATAAAAACAACGTTAGTGATTTTATTCATTTTTTTCTTGAAATCTGCTCATTCTGTGGCTCTAGCCATCATATTCATGCATTCACTTTCATACGCATGTAGATAATATTGTCATGTGTTGTTATTCCCGATTGAAAGCAATCAAGAAGTGTTTCCTCTTTTTCTATAAAAGCATCGGAACTTTCAGGTAACGGTATGAATTTTTTTTTTTTATTATTTAAACTGATTTTCAAAGCCATGAGAATTACGAAAAATGTACACACATTTTGTAGGAAATAGAGAAAGGTTGTTCAATTCTTGATACATAAATCGTAATTTCTGCAAATTTCATTCATTTATTTATAAAATTTATTTATAAAATTTATGTATAAATTCTCTACTTTCTGTTTCATGGTTGACAGAGCGTTTAAAGTCTGTTCTGAAGAATTTTTAAATAAGGAGTTGTGTAATATACGTAAGATTGCAGGTTCTAATGGGTATAAAATAAGTAGCATCAATAAATTAATAAATTATTATAGAAAAGGGAAGCCTAAACAACAAAATACAGAGTTAATTGAAAGATTCAACAAAGGGGGAGATCCTACAAAATTGAAAAGAGTTTCTTTTCCATATCTGAAAGGCAGTTTTGAAAAGTTAAAATTTAAATTTAAAAAGTTTAATATTGATTTGATTGCAACGCCTCCACCAAAATTAAGGTGTTTACTTAATAAGCAAGTGAATCCTATTGGACATGATGATCTTGCTGGAGTTTATGAAATACCTTATATTACTGAAAAATGGGACTTAAATTATTACATAGGCGTGACTGGGAGAAAGCTTGGTATTAGAAAAGGGGAGCATGAATCTGATATTAAATTTGGACGTACTAACACTGTCTTATCTAGAACATATTTAAATGAGGAGATTAAAATATTCTTTAGTGAAAGCAAATTATGTTTCATATCAAATTGTGGTCATAATTCTATTATAAGAGAGTCCATTGAAATTTATACGCATAAAAATTTTGTTTGAAACGATACCGTTTCTTTTATTATTCCTAAGTTATGGTTAGAATTAATGAATAAATTCCTCGTGAGAGCTTGAATGGGATGAACCATGTTGGAAATTCTTTTAGATCATGGTCTATTTTAATTTAATTTTTTACAATAGAGCGTGTGATTTTTGTTTTTTGTTGTTTATATCTCATTTTCGCTTGTCATTTGTATTGACCGTGAAATGTTTTGAAATTTTATTTTTATTTTTATTATGATTATGGATCTTATTAGAGGGATCCGAAACATGTCAATGTCATTTATTTTTTATTATTATAACACCTTTCTTAAGTAAAATAAAATTTTTATTAAAATGTTTAATAAACTTTTTATTATAAAATGCTCTTCGTTAATGTGTCCATCAGAGTTACCTGCTTGTTGCGGAACAAACATTTAAAAATCTTTTAAGGAAAGTATATTTTTATTTATACCATAGCCTACTATAATACTACCAGCCGAGCCATTTCGCGAAAAACCGCCGAAAAAGTGAAGCTGGCAACAGCTTCAAACCCTGAACCATTTCATTGAACCACGTGTAAGTCCACGTGACGCAAACCCTGCCCAAATTAGCATTGAATAAGCTGCTTTCTGTTCTGTGCACATGTTTGCACACGTGTCATTGTTTTGGTTCAGGGTTTACATGATTGGTCTGATTAACTTGGGCAAGGTATCAGCGTCCTCTGGCGGGAGACTTCATACATTAATCTCAAATAAACAGGCCTTTACTTAGATCTAGTGAGCCATGTTTATACTAAACGCTTCTTTTGATAAGATTGAGTGTGAATTTGAATAAAATTAATTATTTGCTAGGGATTAACACTTGTTAAAAAAAGATCTATTGAGTTTAGAGCAACTTCTAAATATAGTGCAATTCTTTTTTTATTTTCTTTTCATGTACTTTTTGGATGATTATCGGACTCGGGCGGCCCCGGCCTCTGAAAAGTGAGCCCGTACTCATCTCTAGAACAAAACCCTAAAAAGACGGTGAACGTACTGATACCGGAGTATGAGTTTTTGTAAACAAATGATCAAAGACAGTATTTTTTCTGTGTGTAAACATCGTTTGATTCAGACAACTCTTTGAAAAGCCAAATTACAACTTCGCAGGACTTGGAGATATCCATTCAGTTGAGTTTCTGACATCTATTGTTAATATTCAGAAACATACATTATAATACATAATGACTCTTAAAGCTTTTATTAACTTCACGCCAGGAGATTTTCCTCTTTTATAAGATAATAAGTTTTTTTCTACTGAAGTAGTTTTTCTGATGACGAATCTAATTGTTACTTTAATTTAAAAATAAACTTTTATCTGTCTTCTTTTTTACAAAATGACATTATTACTAAACATTACAAAGTATAGTTTTTGTTTTGAGCAAATTTCCTTACTTTTACCGGCATCTTGGAGCCCATCAACGGCCATCAGCATAGATTATTATTTTTTTTAATATAATGATTCTTAAATCTTCTATTATTTTCACGCCAGAATATTTCACTTGTTTAAGATAATGATAAGTTTTTCTCTACTGATGTAGCTTTTGGGATATCGTATGTAACTTTTAAATCAATTTTTAGAAAAACTTTTATCTGTCTTCTTTTAAAAAAAAATAATATTATTATTTATTAACCATTACAAAATATATTTTTCGTTCTAAGCAAATTTACTTTGTTTTACTGCATCTTGGAGAAACAGCTATCAGTAGCCAAAAACACAGATTTTTTATTGTTATTATTTATTTATTTATGTTTAATAATGATTTTTTTTAATTTTTATTAACTTCACACCGAAAGATTTTTCGCTTTTATAAGATAAGGATAAGTCTTTTTTTATTTATGCAGGTTTTGTAATGCGTATGTAACTGTTAGATAAACTTAAAAATAAACTTTCATCTGTCCTCTTTTTTTTAGAAAAGATAGAAATAAAAAGGTTTGGCACTTATTATAATAAGAATGGTTATGCCCTCAGCGTATATATATTTGTTTAATTATACTCATAAAAAAAAAACTTTTTTTTTTTAAATCTTTCAAATTATACTAACTTTTGTGTATTAAATAATAATTAAAAATTAATAGATTTTTCTTTCAAATCATTTTATTTTAAGCTATTCCTTTGAAATGAATTAAGCTTTTTACGGAACCTTTGAAAGAAAATTAAATAAATAGAAAAATGAACAACCACATTTATAAGATCAGCATCATGTGTCCATTGTAAACTACAGAAAGGTATGCTATTAAAGATGCTTGCTCTTTTCACGAGATTTTCTTTCAGTCTAAAGAAGTTAGCCAAGCTAATCATTACAATACAAAAATCAATAAGTATATTATACGTGATGATAAATAGCCATACAAACAGGGAACAAAAGTTACTATGGACATGAAAAACCTTCGATTAAATGAAGACTAATAATGCGGAAAACCAGCAAGTCATTTCGCGATGCACACCACCTTTCTTTGTTATGCTGAACAGAAAATGTTTTGAACGCATCGATGTGCAATAGACATGTAAATATGATATTTAAATTACTGTATTGGTTAAAATATTCTTATGCAAGATGACCTCATTCTTTTCTCTCTGATAAAGTCCAGCGTTTTTCCCACAGTAAAAGGTTTACTTTCGGGAAGGCTTTGGGATAACTATCAACAACAATTTATTTTTTAACTATTCGTAATGGTTATTGCCCTCGAAATAACTGAAGTGTTATTGAAATGTTAAATTATCTGGGTTGTTATTGAAGATCTTTTTGAATGATTATGTTTTTGAAGTTTTTTTCTTCTTTTTCTGTCAAGATAACACAGTGTTTTTGTCAAGTTTAAAACATAATTGCTTTTATTCAGTAACGGAGATATTTTGAGACTGTTGAAATGTGCATTATTAAAAAATCACTTGCATTATTTACGGTCTGTTAAATAAATATTATACAAAAGGAAGAAGGATAGACATTTTCATTGTTGTAAGAGAGTATTCGTCATCATGATATTGAAAAAAGTGTAATTTTATTGCATAACGTTCACAATTATGCATATATCTATGAAAATTATTAATATAAAAATATATCCTTGATAAAAAAAAATGTACAACTTATTTTCATAATGTGAATTTAGAAAGTATAAGACTACTGAAGAATTTGTGAATTATTGAAGAAGAAGAAATGATATGCAAATTTTATTCCGCATATTTAATATGTATTGTAAAACACTTTTTTTATTAAACCCAACTTTAAAAATTAATTTTGTTAAAATTGACTCTTTTTTATTTCAATAAATTAAATAAGAGATCCAATAAGAAATTGTCAGACCACATGGAAAAAATTGTATATTATATCTCAATTCAAAATCATCATAAACCAGATGCTTTAGTATTTTGTAAAGTCAATAAAAAAGAAGTAAAGTTTTATATTTTGATTAGAATATTCGTGATTTACGCATTTGTTATGTACTTGATACTAGCGGGGAGGAGATATTAAATATAGAGTGATAAAATATAATTTAAAAAGCGTGTTAATAAATCTGAAAGCGAAACAGTGACATGAATGAAATGTTCCAACTGTTTTTCAAATTGTGATATTCTCAAAGCAAGAAAAACAAGTTGGAAGGTACACGTCAAGCGTAGCAAATGAGGTACGTTCGTACTATAACGAAGTTTTAAAAATATTCAGATCTTGGTGTAACAGCAAACAGTACTTTCGATACAGTATAGAATTCGAAATATTTTGTGCATCCCTGTAAGTACTACCTGTTTACACAGGAAGTAACTTGTTGTAAGCCTCATCAACGTATATCAATATCATAAAACGTGAAATAGTTTATTAAAATTAAAACGCTCCCAAACAATGTTACCTCTTATACCGTCCATGTAACTATTTTTTGAGGCCCTGTAAGTAACAGGATACTCTTTGCTCCCCTGATTATATAGAGTGTATATTTTAATATATACTTCATAGATGTATATAAATTTTATCATATTAGAAGCAGTGTAATATCGTTAAAATGTATTTGAATGGCCGTAATGTAACGGAATAATTTTTAATGTCCCTGTAATTAAACTATACATCTGATTTTCATAAAATTTGAAATGACTCGACAAAATTTTGCAACAATTATATACTTTAAATTTCAAATGATTCCGTTGGTTAGTTTTTACTCTGTTATATGCGGACAAACATACGAACAAGTGGACACACGAACAGACAGACAGATGAACGGACGGACTGAATGACGATTATAGATGCTACGTATTTACATAATTACGAACGCACCTAAAAAAAGAAAAGATTTCGAAGGAAAGGGCAGTCTACAATGCGTGACAATGGACAAGTTTCAGCTGTCTACGATAAATGTCTTTCGACTCCTGAATTTTAAGACTGACACCAAGGTTGTCTTGTGATCGTATGGACCCTGGTTAGCACTGTTGCAGGTATGTGGATCTCCCTGTAAGGCTCTGTAGTGGGTGCTGCATTCGGAGTCTGAATTGCATTTTTTAATATGGATGGAAAAGCATTATTTTCTTCTAACTCTCTTCCTTGTGAAAGACACAATTCGTCATTCGCACATTTTTTTTGTGTCATTAAACGTCTTGATAGCCTATCTGATAATTCTTTCAAAAACATTTTACCATTTCTTATTGCAAAAACATTCTAGTCTGTCTTAGGGGATGGTCATTCTCTCAAAAAACTGCAATCTGGGAATTATTTGTTGAAGTTTCTTCAGCCAAACAATCGCAACTCCTCTCAAATAGCTCTACAATAGATCCTTTTTCTGTTGCTGTTCATGTACATCAAACTATAAATGCAAGTCGCGGTGTTATCTCTGAACCAGAATTATTATTCTCTACAAAAGAACTCTTAGAAAATCTAAAAGACCAAGATGTCATTGATTCACGTCGTATTGGGCAAGCCTTTCCTACAAAACATGACATTCTCACTTTCAATAGCCCTACTTTATCAACAAGAATCAAAGCCGCTTACCTGAATTGTCCTTTCAGGCCTTAAATTCCTAACCCTCTCGGTTGCTTTAAATGGCAGCGTTGCGATAACACTACAACTACCTGTCGTGGTTCCATTACTTATGCACGCTGTGCAGAAATTGGCCATGATGGTAATTCATGGGAAAATTCCGTGAAAACTCATGTGAAAACTCCGAACGCTGCATTAACTGCTAGGGTGATTATTCAGCATACTTCCGATCCTATCCTTACTGGATTACTGAAAAAGAAATTCTTACTGTTAAAAAAACTCACAATCTCTCTTATCTTGAAGCCCCTGAAATTGTCGAATCAAGAACTCTATCTGTCCGTGTATATTACTCCAGTTTACGCAAGCAACACTCAAAATCCGTTAGGCACATTAGCACCCAGACTGACTTTCCTTTTTCACCAAATAATTCAGCCAGAACACAATCAGCCAACACTCCAATCAAAGAATCCTGTTATGTCTTTCTCCCTATTAAATATTCTGTGAACCCACAATTAGAACGTTGGGCACCATCTTCACAATCTGTTAAAATAATTAACCTAGTTAGTCGGCAACAGAAATTTCCAATTATATCTAAGAGTTCATCCAAACTCAAATATGACTGTTCAATCGCCAAAAAATATTTCAAAATCATCTGAACCCAGACTGAGACCAAGGGTGCCACAAGTACAAAAATACTAAAGCGGTCTGACAATATTCAAAAACCAGAACCTAAAACAAAAATCTAGCTCACAAACAGAAATAAAGGAAACCTCAACTCCTGCTTCTCCACAGTGGAAAACTATGGAGAAACGAAAGAAAATGCTTACCTTAACCCAATCATTAGAAATGTGGAAGATCCCAAGCAGCTGCAACACTATGTTGAAGAGGCTATGGAGTCGGAGAGCTACAGTAATGACTCTGATGCAGATGAAGCTAACACAATGTTAGAAGAATATGAGCCCAATTGACATGACATTGTTTTTTATCACTCTGTATTTTAAACATTTTAGGTCTTATTTACTATGTCGTGTTGTTGTTACTTTATTGAATGTACAGATTTTAACAATTTATATTTTCAATCTTTTAAACTTTCTTTTTTACATTCTTTGATTGATTTTAATTATATTGTAATATGTATCATCACATTGCATTCTTGATTTTTAACCCTGTTTTTATGTAGTACTTTACGTCATCTTATTCACTGTTTGAATTTTAACTATTATTATCAACTTTAAGTTTTTATAAGATTCTAAGTGTTTTTCAACTATGGTCTTTAGCCGCTTTTAATTAGTTTTATTATGTATATCATTACTTCTTTTGTTTTTTACTTGTCACATTTTATTCATACACTGTGTTCGCATTTCGACTTTGTCTTGGTGCAGCATGTCCCAAAAGGCACCTTGCGCCATAAAATCTAATTCAACCAACTACTGTTGTTTTATGAAAATCCGTCTATTAGCTCTTGTGATATAGCTGTTGTGGAAAGCGTTAAAAAGGCAGCCTATCAGCGCCACCTGTCGAGCGATGTGCATAAAAAACTAACAAGATCCAGTTTATATCTAGGTCTAACTGAATATAAAGTTTTGTGAAATTCTGTGCATTTGTTCTTGAAATAGAGTGCCCGCAAAATTTATGTCACATGTAGATAGACAGGCAGACTGAAGCATTCACAGTCAGAAGCATCAACACTTTGCAAAAACATATTTCTTGGGTTCTCTGAATCCCTAAAACGTGTAAATCCGTCGAAAACTGGAATTCGAAAATTTTCACGAATTCAATACTTTCTTCTTGTAAATATAGAAGAAATTAATAATAGCAATAAATAATTATAATGAACGAAAGAAATAACTAGTCTATGATAACAGCAGAGATAAATTATTCCACATATATTATATAATTTCAACAAAATATAAATTTTTACATTTCACCGTTTGCTTTTTTACTTTTGCACTCTCGTATGAGTAATAGAAACGATCGATCCTGTGAGATTTCATCTTAGAATAGATGAAAATCCCTCACGACTGATTGATCGGCTATGTTAAAAATCAGTGAAGGAAACATGATATGTGTCATTTCAAGACATGATGCTTTATGATTATCTTCACCTCTCTTAATAAATTTAAATAGTACCTGTTAAGATTTGATGGTAAACAACTTGAAAGTTTCGTTAGAAAAATGTTTGATTTTTAAATTAAGCATTGAAAACTTCATTATGCTTTATATTGTATGATTGATTCCTACATGTTTAAGATGATAGATGGTGCTGTCAGTCTAACCTACTTAATTAATAAAGGGAAAGAATTTTAAGTTTGTAGTTTATAACCAATTATAGTTGCTTTTTAGAAAGTATAACTAAAGATGTTAATTAAATTTGTATTTATTTTTATTTACTTAACATTTTTTTTTTTTTTTTTTTTTGAAATAATAATAACAGCATTTGGTATTTTCTTATATTTTTTTAACTACATGGCATTTAATTTTTTTTTTTTTTTTTTTTTTTGGTTAATTTTATTTTTGTCGGTTTCATTCTAAAACTCTAAACTTAAAATTTGATGCTAGCTAGAGGTCTGCACGGGTCCGGGTTAGGCCCGTGGCCCGTAACCGGCCCGGAAAACATAATAAACGGGCTAGGCCATTAAAATAATTAGCAGGCCTGCCGGCTCGTTATAAAGATTTCAGCAAAAACGATAAAATGTGAGCTATTTTCAATTAATATGGCTTTAGAGAGAATAAGTATAAATGTGCTTCACGAGCCGATACTACTTTCACAACATCAATACAGAAATATAGCTTGTACAGTGTAGAGATCGGCATTTGTGTCTAACCCGGGCTTAATATTTCTTTAGCAGACTTGAGCCGGGCCGAGATCAGGATTGCATTTTTATTCCTACGTATAGTAGAGCCGAGCCAGAACTAGACTTAATTGTTCTCAACATGTGTAGTCAGACAACATGATTTATAAAAGCATTAAAAGTGTTAAAGAATTTATTAACGTTACTTATGTTGACGCAATCTTTAAAAAAAAATACTTCTTTGTAGTTCTTAAATTCACTTCTCAACAACGTGAAGGTGTGACACATTTCCTGACTAAATTTTAACTCTAAAGGTATAAAGGGCCGACTCACCTTTCCTAATTTACCCGCATGTCATACAGGCAACGTGTTTTTGACTACCATGATGTGCCCGTACCACATACAGGCATCCATATTCCAATCATGATTTATTATTCTCATTAGTAAATTTTTATTGTAAATTTTGTAATCCGATCATTTTTCTAATACAATTATGCAAAAAATTCTGTTTTGAAAAACCAATCATAAATGATTAAAAATACTGTAAAAAACACGAAAAAAATAGGCATTTTTTGAAAGATTTTTTTCAAAAACATTGATCAGTTAAATACTTAAATGCATTAATTTCATGGATTGTAAAATTGCTATTGCTTAAATGATACGATATCATCTATTTCCTGTAAAGTCGTAACTGAAAATAAAAATATATAATTTAATATTTAAATATACTATAGTTCTACATTATAGCAGTTCAAAAAATATACGGATTCTTTGATAGTTCATGGATTCTCTATAAAGGAATTTGCTTTTAACTGAAGGTTCAAGGGCTACTTACTCACCATTATTATTGAAATATTAATGATTAATGATGTTTACGAAAACTATACTCAATTTCACACGATCCCTCGGGTTAAGATTCGAGCTGCAACTGTAGATCACGAACACACCCTAACATTTTTCGAGATTGTAGGCATATGATCAGGTTTCAAACCGTTGCCACATTTCTTTATTTTATTGTAAATACCATAATGACCATCAGCTCTCACGTTTCCATAAGAGATCAAGAACAGTTACGTAACTTAATTTTGAATATCTTAAGCATTCTGTCTCAATTGAAATCGACAATAATCAGACATTCTCGTTTAGTGAATTCTGGTCACATCTCAAGTTTCGCCGCTCATTTACCTTATCGTTCGATTTGAATGTCCGCTTCCTTGTGATATATACCCGATGACCTCGTACTAGCTAGTTACCCACCCGGTGGCAAACTTTGTCAATAAATGCAATGCAGGTCTAATAACCTTGTCACAAGCGGTCAGGGCATGCACGCGCTATTGGTGTCATGAAGTATTCATAAACGATAAATTAATTTCATAATGTCGTTAGGTGTCAAATTAGACTTCTCGGTTATGCTGCTTGTCGGAATAATTATTATATGCAAAATTGATGATTGCCATTTAAAAGCAAACTAGTCGTTGGGAAAGGGGGGGGGGACACCGTAATACTTACCCATCATGGATATGCATAATATAAAATATGAAAATAAAACATGTGTAAACTATTTAAATGCAATACTATTAAATGCAAACTCTTTAAATAATTCCAAAATAAAATTTAAACGCACATTTAAATATTTTTAACTCATAGTAATGCTCTGTTAATGAATTGCTGATGAACCAATTTCGACAAATTATATAAAATGCAAAACTACTCAAGTAGTACCAATTGCGTAAAAAAATAGCTCCAAAAATAATAATCGTATTTACTAAGAGTTTACTGCGTCGGGTTAAGCGTCTTATATTCAATAAATATATCTTTAAATTGAAATTTGAATGAAATACAAGGTCATGAAAAATTGAAGAGTTATGAAAATAGGATTACAAATATCTCGGCAACTAATTATCCTATCAATGTCGTTCTTTATGCAAATTTGTGTTACTTTATTGTCTTTTACATCCACGCCTTAAAATATAAAAAAAATCGAAAAATTTTATATACTTTTCATTAGAACGAATATTTCGGGAGTCCGGAATAATAGTTACGGATAATCGAGATTACTGATATTCAATAGGCTTCTTTTCCTTATTACATACTAAGTAATACACCATATGCCAAATTTTATACTTTACATACGCCAAATATCAAGTCTCTATCTCAATTTTTACGGGAGATAAAGAGCATTTACAGACACACAGAGAGACAGACGGCAATTTTTTGTTTCTAAAAGTATGTTTTTCGGAATTTCCAGTGTCTAACATGTGTAAATCCGTCAAAAAAAATTTTTTTTCGCTTTTCAAAACGATTGCAAGATTTACTTTACCGCATGCAGAAGATGATGAACGATAAACTTGTTTATCTATATGAATAGTACAGTATTTGTTTCCTGCTGATATACTTATTGAAATTAAAAATTCATCAATTAAAAATTAATAAAATATGAGTAAAATGCAGATTTAAGACAAGGAATTGACCTACGCGCTTAGTCATGAAAATGTTCAGAATTAAAAAGACTTTAAAAAGACGACTTTTTTGGTTGTTAACTCGTGGCGTGACGTAAGTATAGCTTTTAATAAATTTCAAAACTTTATTAGACTACAGAATCTCGATTTTTCATCTAAATAAGATTTTGGTATTTTTAATGAGCAATCTAAAAAAATATATTAAATGCAAAACATCTACTAGAGCTGTTTATTAAAAATAAAAATAGTTTTCACCTACATTTTCTCACCTGGAGTACCCTGGTATGAACCACTGTGTTTGTAATTAAAGAAACTTATTAATGCAACGCAAAACAGTTTTTACATATATCATATCTTAACGAAATTTTTTGAGAGCTTCTGTAAATGAATTATAAGTGTTGCTCGCACAATATTCTTTAGTTAGAATATTGTAATGCAATTCAATGATGCATAAAAATTACAATATCTTTGAAATGGCGTAACATTACTAAAATACTTAGCAAACGCAGTTATCAAATAGGCTATAATCTAATGGAATTCTTTTAAGTGGCCTTGTAAGTGGATTATAAATGCAATGTACCTCATTTTCAATACCAAATGTGCCTTGGTAAATCTTAATAACATATATCAAATACATGGCAATTAGAATATATTCTGCAAATTATAATTCAGACAGACGGAGAGACAAACCAAATTCATAATATGTTGAAAAATGTTAAAAATTACATTCTGTGAAAGGAATTGCATCGGAAATATAAAATCTCGTGGCTCATCGTCATAAAGTCACAAAAAATTCTTGTTTTTTATGCATTTTTTATCTAATGCAATTAACATAGACATAAACACTGCACTAAGCAATAAGCATATTTATGCATTAATGTATTATGTGCTATGCATTATAAATATGTATATCTAACATTAATCATTCTTTAAAAATGCCTTTCTTTTATGGCTGCTATAATGTTGACTTATACAGGCACGTAATTTGTCAGGTAAAAAGAATGGTATTTATTTTTTAACACTATTTCATCTCGCTCAGTATTCTGTAACACTTTAATAAACGGTTACCACATACCTACGGACATCAATTGTTGCATCAATTGTCATTACCTGTATATATTATGTACGCTAATATCATTCATTTTCAAATTTCATGTTTTTAAGATTGATGGTTCTTCTGGTCGCCGGGAAAACATATTTTTATGTATGTAAACGTAGGTTATCATTTAGTCTTGTGTGATTGTACTTTATTAAATATTCGCATTATCATTTTTTCAACATTCTTTTAATTCGCATCTTCATTAAGCTGATTATATGGTTTAGAAAGATAAATATATTTTTTGTACATAAATATCAGGAAGCTAAAAAGAATGATGCCTTTTAAATATTTAGCATGTTTATATGTTCATTATTTCCGCTATAAAGCTCGAATGGATGAACTAGTTTTACTAATGAACTATCGTTACATTGCTTTCTGCATTCTGAGTGGCATGGAAGTCATCATCTCATGTGATTGAACATCGTACATAAAAATATTTCGTTAATACTTTTCGAGATGAATATTAAACAATATCTGTTACAAAAGATAAATTTTTGTGCTTTAGATTTATTAGCAAATTTAGTCAAGAAAAACGAAAATGACGACCCCATGTCGCAATTTCTTTTTCCTAATCTACACAGTAAAAAAAGGAAAAAGAAAAAGATGTTTTTAATTTAGAAAAATATAATATAACTACTGTTGGAATATAAAAATAACACATGACTGCAATGTAACACTTTTGTTTATTTATTTATTTATTTTTGGCCTTTTGAATAGCCTGAGATATCGATAAACTCATTATTTAAATAGAGGATAAATTTTATTCTAATTTAGGCTCACTGAACATAAAAAAAAAAAAAAAATTGTAATTTAAGAAATTACCCCAACCATTTGAAAAATGTTTCACTCGATACATTCATCTATCATTTTAAGCTAAATACCAGTTGTTTTATTGTGTATTATCCGTGCCACTGCTATAAATGACTTTATACATGCTGCAATTTGAAGGTACGGTTCGTTTAAGTTATATCACTCTATTGTCGCCAAGCATAAAAGTTGGCGACGAAAGAAACATTTCAAACTATTTAACATTGTTGGTGCAAAAGTAATCATTATTAAAATACAGCTTTGGCATATACTGTTATACTTGTAAGACTTTGGCATATATTGTTTGATTTTACAGAGCAGAATTTTGGTGATGGAGGTTTTAAACCAAAATCGATCGCAGCACATGCATCTGTGAATGGGTCCATCAGACATCGAATCAAAAAAGTTTTTTCCCAGTTTTTCCCAAGCCGATTGCTTTTTAGTTTTCTTTTTAGGTGGTGGAAAATCAAGAGTAATAGCTATAACATTTTCCGGCTTGTTAGAATCACTATTGGCACTCAAATTTTCCTGGTTAGAACCGACCGATAGTAAAACGCCATGGCTAGTGGATTGGTCGCCCTGGCGACATGATGTTTTACAATTAATCGGTTCGGCATTAAATTGCTTCCTTTTTCGTGATCGCCTTTCAACACGTAATTGGTTTTCAGCGGCTCAATAATCTTTTGATTTTATCATTTTCTGCATTGAAAGACGTTTTTGCGCCAAACCAAATACAGTATTACTCAGTTATCCCGTCGACCAATTTCGCCAAATGATACGAATCGCCAAACTAATAAGCAACTTATACATGTTGACTGTGTTTAATATCATTGAATGCGATATTCACGTTCATTCATTTCTTTGGCTTCGGCTTTTTCCGTATCTGTTAATTTCCGTCTACCCATTTTTAAATTTGTTAGTTTTCTCCTTTATTACAATGATTTTAACCATTTTAATTTACTATTCAAATAAAAATTCTTCTAAAAGTAAAGAATTTAATTTAAATTCAAAAAAAACTCTTCTAAAAGTAAAGAAATTAATTTAAATTCAAAAGTGACCACATCATTCAAAAGTGGTAACATCATTCAAAAGTGGTAACATCATCGGGTCCATTCTCCCGAAAACAACAACCATTTTTCAAATGGTTAATAACCTTTAAAACTTTAATGTTAATTCTCGATGCAAAAATATTTTGACAAAGATATAGAAATATTTAAATAAATATAATTTAAACAATTGTTTGTTAACCTACACTGTAAAGAAAAGATAGCTTTCTTTATTTAGAGAAATATAATGTAGTCACTGTTGGAATATAAAAAATGCCTAAAACTTTTTTGGTCATTTAAATAGACAATAGCATCATATGAACATTATAATTATTTATGGGGACCTAAATTACCTATGGGGTCACCCTTTTTCAAATCTTGGATATTTAAGTAATATTTTGACATTAATACAGCATGGCTAGTAACAGCTTTAGTCAGGGGGAAAAAATGAAATTTATTATTAAAGAATTAAAAACGAAACGATGAAGCAAATTTATTTATATATTTTTATTATTTATTTTTTGTTAACTTATCACGTAAAAAAAGACAAGCTTTCTATGAATCTATAAATATATGAGTATAACATAACAAAAATAAAAATATGTATCAACTTGTTCTCGTTTTTCTACGATTCTGAAATAAGTCTTTTATCTGAAATAAGTCTTTCAGATTTAAAGATGCATTTATAAAAATAAAGTTTATTTAGCTGCCATTAGTTTTTGGAAACATCAGTATTTTGAAACGGTATTAATAAATTTTCTCAATCCAAAATGTAGCCTTTTTTTTTTTTTTTTTTTTTTTTTCATGCTGTTTTTTAAGAAAACACGTTCTTGTTTAAAAAACATGCTTTACCGACAAACATGTTAAATTAACAGAATTAACATAAAAGTTAAAATTATTATATTACTCTTCCTCGTATAAATCCCTTATAGCTAAAAATTTTTAATGGCGATTACCTCCATAAACCCTGTATTCTGGTTTGAGCAAGCTATCGAATATGCTGTAAAATATGCCTCGGTAACGCTTTCGAAAAACAGTGCAGCAAAAGAAAATTTGTTTATATAAATGAGCCTTTAACTATCAAAAATATCTATCAGTTCGGCCTATAGGCGGTAGTAGATTTCGAAATTACGTGATAATTTCAACAACAAACACTAAATCAAGATTTAAGATAAACTCAGTTTAGCAATTTTATCTATGCGCTTTTGACGAATTCTTAATTTCCTTTTTCTATAACAGTTAGTTTTATCCGAATTATCTTACGGCGCTATTTAAAAATATATATATTTTTTTCCAAGCTCATCAACTCGAATTTTTCTTTAAGTAAATACATAAAACCTGCTACAGTGTTTTTTCCTAAGAAATCTGATTTAAACGAGCTGTGTTTTTCGTTTTCATTCAGTTATTTAGAACTTGATTTATAAAAAATTATTTTCTCAGTAGGACCGTATTTTTCGTTTCTAGCAGTACACTATTGCTTTGAGAAATTGGGTTCAAAAACTCCACACTTAAAAAAGTGGGTTCTCAAAATTAAGTAAAAATTACACAATTTTAAGTACTTCACATACTCAAAATAACTCCGATCCAAATAATGAGAAACTCAAAACTGAGAAACACATGTACTCATTTTTGATTCCATAGTTGCATTTAAATATGAATCGCTATGAATTGCCCCCTGAACTTGCAAATTAAAGTAAAAATATATTGGCATTTGTTTACCGCTCAAAATTATTAACCATTAAAATATAACTGATTATATTTATTAAGAAAAATAGCAAAGTTATTATCAAAATATTGAAATCCAATATTTTTATGAAAAGAGCATTATTTTTAAGCACTTTTAAATTATTTTAAAACACTGTGCATAATTTAACAATTATGTTAATAAACGCCTTCTATTCCGCCATAAATGAAATAAACCATTACAAGCTACAAATTATTGTTTGATTCGATTTGATAACATGCGATGCTTCAAAATTAAAAAAGCAATGTGTTCATCTTTTCTCCAAATATACTCAATTCTGAATCAGTACATCGATACACTCAATTTTGCGTACTTCATTTTTTTTTTCAGTGCAATCAGACGGCATTTTTTAAAAAATATTCTGCTTTTATCAAAAACTCGACCGATATGGCATATTATATAGTTTCTGAAGAACCTGCCAACTGGATGAGTTTGAGAGCAAAAATGGATGTTTCTAGAGTCGTACAATGTAAAGCTATGAAGGACTTTTACAAAAGTCGCACCATGGCAATGACTGCAATAGGTAGTTTTTTTTAATTAAATCTACTTAAATTCTATATATTTAAAGGGAGAATGTTCCATAAAATACGCCCTAACTTTAAATTTTAACGCTGCATTAACAATAATAAAGATGGGTTAACAGACATGCTTATCACGTAGCTCATGCATTTTGTGTACAATACTTTAACCGTTTCGGGTGAGGTATACTATTAAGAGTACATATCTTTTCATCGATTATTTTTGTCATAACGCTTAATTACTTCCTACATACAGAAATCATAACATATAGCTATAATTTTATTAATAATGACTCTATTTATGATTTTACATTTAGTAATAACAGTAATAAAAAAAATTTACTGAATACTCTTTGCACCATTGGTGATTCCTTTATTTTATACATAAGTTTCACTCTTTAAATTAAAAATATAAGTAACTTTTCTAAACCAATCATGTGTGATAAAACGCAAAAAAACATTACAAAGTTGTAATACCCTCTCAAATCCTGTTGTAGTAAGTTATTTTCCAGACATCTTCAAAAATTCTTCCTTAGCCTATTATCATATAAATATAAATTAAATAGTACACAAAATAAGTACATTGGTTAGGTTTCAAAGAATAAGGTAATCTTTAAACATCAATAAGTCTATAAAGATAGCTTCGATTAATGTTAAAACTAGGACTTCCCTCAGAGGGATTAGTCTGAGCGATACTGCTTAGAACAGAGTTTTTAAAATAATATGCTAAAAGTAAAAATAGATTCTATCTTTAATTGATTATATATTGTCACAAATTGAAAAGATAAAAAAGAACAAGGTGAATGGTACATTTGCAAAATATTACATACAAATTCCTATACACGGTTTAAAAATGGGAAATCAAACTATTCAAAACAGTCATGGATAAGTATAAAATTTGAAGAATAGAGCTAACAATATCTAAATTATCTTGTATCGGAATTTAAACTCTTTGAAATGACGTAAAGAATATACGCATCAATTTTAGTACCTAAAATTGGCGCAAATCATGATGGTTGAATAGAATGGGGGATTTTTGTATATGGTGTGTAGTGCCCTTAAATAGGTAGAACAAAATAATTAATATATATAATAATATAATATCTACATCTGTTTTCAATGTATGCGATGAGGCTTTCGATAAAAAATTGGGGTATTCTCACTTAAAAAAAGATACATAAAAATCCCGAAAACGCGAACAAAGAAATACAATCTGTCGTTTCGAGTGTGTTCCAGATATGCTCAATCTGATTTAAATGGGTCGTGCATGCTGGCCACTACATACGCTGATTTGTTTTCGTTTTAAACCCATTCCCATGAAATTGAGCTGTATTTCGCTTTAGCATACATAAAATAAAACGAATCGTCAATCATGAATGTAGTAGAGAGTTTACAGAGGTATACGCCGCATACTTTCTGGATTTTTTAAGAATCACCTCATCTCCCTCGCCCTCTTTCTCAAAATGCCGCAGTACATACATTCTAAGATATATTCTATAACTTGAGCAAATACTCTCTGCTTAGAGCGTATATTCTCTATTTTTTTACGATTATTCCACTGTTGGCAATGCCAATAGCATAAGATATGAACGAGATCTGAATATCTCGTCTGGATAAGTTTTGAGCCGTCAGTGTCATCAGAAGTAATTTACAAATCTGAACATATTTTTTTCAGCATAACATGCTGGCTCAAATACGCCAATGTGAACTCGATTAAGCCGTTTTACCGGAAAAGGTTATTATTTAAAAGGCCTGCTAGTGGCAATTGAGAAAATGATTCTATGATAAAATTCCTAGATTAGTAAAGCTGAAAAGTTAATGTCCCACCCCTCATACTATTTTATAATGGAATTCTTTTGTGGTGACGTGTAAATGAATAATAAATATTTTTTGCGTGGCATGTTCTACAAAATATGTATTATATTGCTCTTCATAAATGCATATCAATTTCATTATGTTTCGATGGGTTTAACATCATTAAAAAGAGCTTGGAACTATTTCATCCCATCGGCCGTAATGTAACAGAATACTTTTGATTGTCACTGTATTCGAATTTATCCGATTTTATTAAAATTTGCAACGACTCAACAAAATTCGGCAACAAATAGATATTTAAAATTTCAAACGATTCCGTTGGATAGTTTTTGTGCTGTTATATGTGGAGATACAGACGAACGGATCAGACGGCGACTATAGTTACTAAATATTTTATATTAATTAGGGACACACCTAAAAAAACAGTTAAATTTAAAAGCGCAGCCGAAATGGAAAACGCATTTCCAGAAATTGTTGCTCAAAAACAGTATTGTAACCGATTTCTTTTGTGTTTTTGTAATTGGATTAAAAATGCTATGAATATCCTGTTATAACTTAATCGTAATGAAATTCAGTGGTTTATATAAGTTTCGTAAATTTGCAATAGCGTAATTTCATTAAAATTGCAAAGGATTTCCCCCAATAGACCATACTGTAATGAAAATCTTTTGGGTGCCCCTGTAAATAAACTATTAATCCCACATACTTCATATACAATATCAAACATGCCTAGGAGACCCTAAATAAGGTTTTCAATTGCATATAAGTTGGTGTATATTTACGGATGTTTGAGTGTGGACAGACGGATAGACAAACCGAATGCATAAATATTTTTCAGCTTTGTTGGAAAGTGCAGAAAAAAGCAACCTCACAGGCTGAAGATCACAACCACATCGATTTATTTATCGGCAAAAAAAGGTACTTCTTGGTTATCCTGTCGATCAAAAAACTATCGCCAAACTATAAGGTTACATGCCAATACTGGATGACTGTAAATGTTACTTTCACTTGTCATTAATTACGATACACGTGCTTGTTACGTCATAAAGTGATTTTTAATTCAACTTTTAATATGTATTTCTTAATGCATTTTGAAAATGTATTTATTCTTCTGTTATTTAAAATACAAATTAGGTCAATTTATGTAATTTGACAAACAGTTTGGCGATTTGTGTAGTTTGGCGCAATTGGTCTTCAAAATAACCAAATATTACAAAAAATAAATAAATAAAAAAAATAAAAAATTTAGAACAGGATATGGAACTTTTCCATATAATTAGCGCCAAAATATCATTATTTATATTGCGTGGTGATCTGGCTATTGTTGTTTGTTTATTAATAAATTGCTTATTTTTTTCTATATTTATATAACCTAAATATAATCGTGCTTTTTTTAATTGTTACTTACTTTTTAAAATAATCGAAATTCATTCAAAAATGTTTTTCACGAAATTAGCGCCAAACCCGATGCGTATATGATATCTCTGCTCTAATTTCATGATACTTTTCAAATAATATCTTTACCTTGGCGTATTTATAAATCATATTGGGCTTCAGAAATTGAGATTTCAAACCTGATGATCGTTTATGCTTATTTTTACTCGTAAATAAGGCACAGATGTCATATTTATGAGTAAAAATATAGGCTACATGTTAGCGCGATTTTTTTCCCGCCAAATTGATGAAAACGTTGTTTTTGAATATTGCTATAAGTGTTTTACGATTTACGATTTATTGCGATATTCATATTTTTTATTATATTTTTTATTATGTTTATTACTTATAACTGTTTATTCTTCGCTTCAACTATAGTTCCTTTTTTGATATTACTTGATTATCCTGTAGACCAAAATATTATCGCCAAACAATAAGATAAAATGCCAATCATGAATGATCGTGAATGTCTCATTAAACAATGTAAACATGTGTTTAAAACGTCATCAAGTGATTTTTTATACCGCTTTTTATTTGTATTTTTATCAATGTTTCACTAATTTATTTCTTCTTTTGTTATTTAAAATAAAAAAAATATGTGAATATGTACAATTTGGCAAAATTGATCACGAGATAACGAAGAAGTACCAATATTTTATTTCAGCACATATTTTATTTAAACACGACATAATTGTTTCTAATTTGCATGTGCGAAGGTGCGAAATATAAAAGATGCTAATGGCGGCTATTAAGTGCAATTATAAAAATTATCGCAAAATCTCAAGTACTAATACTAAGTTACTAAGAATTAAGGCATTTTTCTTTTAAATTAGCAGCAAGAACAAAATTATTTTTCAGTTTGTTTCTTAAGTTTAAATATAATTAATTGTACTTAAAAATTGTTTGCGTATTTTCCTTGCTCCATGTGCTTAAATTTGGGAATCTAACGAAAATATACAACCGGTAAAAAGTGACGCACACAATATTCCTGTGACGTATACAAATGAATCGGGCTTTTTATCAGTTTTTTAAAAATAGTTTTAAAATTATTTGGAACTAATTTTTGAAAGTAGGTGCATTCAGTAGGTTACTCTCATAGGTACCGTTTGGTATAATCAGAATCGCAATCCGATATGTATTTTTCCAGATTTGCTTAACGAAAGAGTTATGCTTGGACTTTTAATATCGTTACGTACTATGTGTATTAGTCTTCTCTTCGTCAAGACAACTATTTACTCCATGCACTCTAATTCTTTTGTCTACGAAAATATCCAGCCAGCCAGTGAAAAATGACGCACACCAAGTTTCTGTGATGTATGCAAATAAATTGTGCTTTTTTATCAGTTTTTTAAATATAACTTTTAAACTATTTGGAACTAATTTTTCGTAGATAGTGCATTCACCAGATTACCTTCATAGGTACCTACTGGTACAAACAGAATCAAAACCCGACAAGTAATTTTTGAGATTTCCTTGACGAAAGAATTTTTTTGACTTTTAATATCGTTACGTACTCTGAGTATAAGACTTCGCTTCGCTCAGACAATAAAAGTAATTTTGTTCTCAAAATGGAAAAAATTCGGACACGAAAGGGTTAAACACTTTCCTTCAGCGCATCTCTATCTACCAACGAGAATTTGTGAGTATTTTTAAGATTATTTTATGCAAAATTTATCAAATTATTAGATAAACAGCTCACTTATTTCATCTGTATATTTATTACAGACAATGCCTTATTAAAATTTAAGTTAGACGTTTCTTTATAAAACACAATTCATTTTGTGTGTATTTATGTCTATTTGTATGTCTATTTGTGTATATTTATGTGTCTATATGTGTATTTATATGTCTGTGACCGACATATTTTTACACACCGCAAAATATGCTAGCTTAGTTCTTATCTTTCTTCAGAACAACCCCATTCAATAAGTAACCATTCTGATGCAATTTTTGTAAATTAGACCCTTCTTTTTCCTTTATGAAGCGACAAAAAAAGTGTTAAAAATTAACATAATCGTGTAAATGCAAATTAATACATCAGTCATGATAAATAAAAATTTTTTACAGCTGTAAGAAAAAAAATTACGACTTTGATTAAGCATAAATTAATTCAGCTGATAGCATTTCTGAGGAAGAAGAGGGTGTGTGCGTGAAATATGATTGCTTTATGAAACTACTGAAGACATAAGAAATGTTTGGAAAAAATGAAATATAAAAATAAAAATCTCATTTACTTTTCAATGTTAATAACAGATAATGATAAGACACAGAGACAGAAATGTCATTGAATTTGGTTAAAGAAGTTCAGTAATTCTATGTTTCTCATTATTTTCTACCTTGATTATATATGTATCTGTTAGCAATTGCAACATTTTAAAAGTCATGGGCATAAGCAACTACCTACTCTAAAAGAAAAAAAATCAATTTAAACTTTGAAAAATAAATATACAGTAATAATACACTGAAAAAATCCTTTAAATTTACGGTAAAAACTACTAGCAGCAATATTGCCAGCAGTTTTTGCCGTAAAAATTGCAGTAAAATTAGATGTAAAGTTTTTTATTACATCTAATTTTACTGAAATCTTAACGGCAAAAACTGCTGGCAACATTGCTGCCAGCAGTTTTTGCCATAAATTTAATGGATTTTTTTACAGTGTATATACAAAAAGATAAAATAAATTGAACGCTAAAGAATTTTTGCATTAAAAGTATTAATTTACAATTAAAAAATTAAATTGTTTAATTTTTTTTTCTAAAGAAATCGACCTATTGTGATTAAATAGTTTATTCCTTTATACTGGCAGATCTGTCCAGCTTTACTCGTACTGAACATGGTTTTCCTCTAATTAAAATGAGCAAAAATATATCGCCTATAAAATATAACAATCACAATAGCCGATATTTGCATATTTTAATATCCAGAAAATATTAAAACAACAAAAACAAAGTTGGAAATTGCACGTGAAACGCAGCAAGTGAATTGCGTTCGTACTGTAACGAAATTTTAGAAATATTCAAATTTTGTTGTTATAGTACACAGTACTTTGAATACAGTATAGATGTCGAAATTTTTTGTGTGTTATTGTAAACACTATCTGCTTTCTATTATATAGAAAGTATTTATATTAAACCTCAGTCAGTATATCAATTTCATAAAATGTAAAATAATTTAGTATAATTAAAACACGACCGAAACCATGTTTCCCTGCATACCATTATGTAGTGGAATACATTTGTGTGGCCCTGTAAATACTATCTGCTTTTTGTTATACAGTAAGTAACTTATATAAACCTCCGCAATGTATATCAATTTCATAAAATGTGAAAATTTTAATATAATTAAAATACAACTCAAAAAATGTTTCCCCTTATACCTTTGTGCAGTGGAATACTTTTGAGTGGGCCTGCAAAAAAATAATACATATTTTACATCGCAGATTCTGCAGAACTTGCAGAACTGCAGTATATTTTACCATATACTTCAAAAATTAATTTCAATTCTGTCATATCGAAAGAGCGTAACGTCATTAAAATGTACATGAAACTATTTTTTCCTATTGACCGTAATGTAATGGAATAATTTTGATTGTCCCTGCAATTAAACTATATATCCGATTTTCATAAAATTTGAAATGACTCGAAAACTTATGCAACAATTATGTATTTTAAATCTGAAACGATATTGTTGGGCAGTTTTTGCTCTGTTATATGCGGACAGACAGGCGGACGGATGGACATATTGAACGACGACTATAGGTATTATGTATTTATATAATTACGAACGCACTTAAAAATATTCTTATCTTGGTGTAATATTATACAGTGTTTCGGATACAGTATAGCAGCCGAAATCTTTTGTATGTCTCTGTAAATACTATCTGCTTTCTATTATGCAGGAAATAACTTGTAGTAATCTTGAGCATACCGTATATCGGTTTCTTAAAATGTTAAATGTTTTAATACAATTAACATGTGCATGAAAGAATGTTCTCGCTATACCATTTTGTTGTAGAATACTTTTGTGTGGTTCTATAAATCAATAACAAATATTCTTTGCACCACAGATTGAACAGAATGTATATTATAGCATATACTTCATAGTTGCATATCAGTTTTATTATGCTCGAAGGAGTGTAACACCATTAAAATGCACTTGATATTTTTTTCCTATTGACTGTAGTATAACAGGATACTTTTGTTTGTCCCTGTAATTGAACCATTCATCCGATTGTCATAAAATTGGAAATGACGCGATAAAATTAGGTAATAATTATATATTTTAAATTTCAAGCGATTCGGTTGGATAGTTTTTGCGTTGTTATATGCAGACAGACGGACAGATTTACAGGCTGACAGATGGACAGACGTACTGACTGAACGACAGCTATAAGTTCTATGTGTTTACATAATTACGATCGCACCTAAAAAAGTTACTTGAATTTGATATTTACAAATCATTGTAAAATCTTTCAACTTTTTAAATCAGAATGTATTTTTCCTTTCGTGTGTGTAATAGAAAAACAAAGTGCAAACAGAGCAAATTTTCATTCATTTGTATAAAGGGCGTACACATATATATACTTTGATTTTATGTATAGACTGGCAGCCTTCGCTCGCTATGCGGATCCCTTTGTCTAAAGAAACCTTGAATCAAAGAAAATATATCTACGTATGAATTTGATCATGCGTTTTAAAGCGATATGGATAGTTACTTAGATTGTCCAATAGAATTGTTCAAAACAATATGAGCAACACTATTATATATTTTATTGTATCATACAAAATTTAGACTGTTAAGAACTAATTCTTCAGTTGACCATTTGGTGTAAAATTTGGTAAACAATGACAGAACAACATATAATATACTAAAAGTGTTCATGAAAAATTATAAATGCAGGTCAGAATCCCTTAATTGGAATTATTAAAAAAAAGGCTTAGCGTTCAAAATAATTGGCCTCGCCTGACTCTAGAGCTTTCATCCATTATTTTATGATCAAACATCGTGACGACCAAACAATACCAAACAATTGGTATGTGTTTTATACTAAAACATTCACTTTAAAATTATCTAATCGATCAAGTTCCATCGAAATCATCTTAACCAGAATCTATTAAACTGAAAAATATGCCAAAATTTATTCCCAAAAAATTATCTAATTATCAGTTTAGATCCCATAAAAATTCATTTTGCGGAAACATAAAAAAAAACAGTATTTTGAAATTGGGTTCATCTGATTTATAATTTACCCCATAATTGTTTAACTAAGCAACCTAGAACATTATGCTTTATACTAACCTCGTTTTTGAAAAATTGTCTAACAGTGTAAGTCAATCAAAATCTATTCAGCAGAACTCAAGATTTAAGTGACTGGAATGAAATTCCTCTTACATTTTGTATACAGGGTGATTTTTTTTTAAAAAAGCTGTCTATGTAATAATCTATATATATATATATATAAAAGACCTGAAATTTCACCAGTATGCTCCCAAAGCAATAAGAATTTTTTAGGCATTGTTAAAAAAACTTAACACAGACAGATTGCGCTTTAAGTTAACAGAAACAAAGACTATCGGTAGTGGAAAACAAACAATGAACAGTACTTCGAGAAAAATAAAACTTTATTATGCAATTAGGATTATAGGCGGCAATTACACAACTGCTTGATCAGCTGAAGAATTTACCTAAATAATACTGTGTATCGTGGCTGTGTTGCCAACTTAAGCTGATCTTGAAGTACGCATTGTGCAAAGGATCCAAAGCATCTAGTCTGATACTCTCCGCTCTGTTGTAAAACATGAATTTTCACGTTTTAATTCTTTGCTGGAAACGTTAGACAGCACATTTAAAAACCTCTTGCGTTTGCGTAGTTCCATATTTTTATTTCGTTCTGTTTTTGCGAAGATGTTCATAGTTCCCTTTCTCAGTTACTGCATTTTGGATGTTTTTCATAAACGTAATATTTTTTTTTCTGAAAGTACTATTCATTGTTTTCTTTCTATTGACGATATGTTTTGTTTCTGTTAACATAGAATCAGTTGTCGGAGCGGTTTTATTTTTTAATTGCATATATAAAAAAAAATAATTCTCATTACTATGGGAGCATACTGGTGAAATTTCAGGTCATTTAGATCAGTGGTTCTTTTGTTATGAGGTTTTACGTTCGCAACTTTAAAAAAATTCTTTTGTATATTAAGGTAGTCAAATGAATATCTTTCATAATCGCGTTAACCTGATTATAAAACTCTCAGGGATGTGGAAGTAGATATACATCGCATCACTTCTGGATTTTTTTAACAAACTCTGCACAACATCCATAACTATTGCATATATCTTTCTACTATATACCCTCTGTCTGTAGCGTATATCCTCCAATTTTCTTTACTGTACCACTGTCATCTTTTATTGCATAACTTCATAACTAAGCTATGATACACTTCATAACTAGAATTATATAAAAAATATTAAAAAAAAATCCCTGAAATCCTATCTAACTAACTGTAAAATTGACATTAAAATATATTCAGTAAAACTTGAAATCTTTCTTTATCGAACTCACTTAACTTTAAAACTCCCATAGCGATTACTAAACAGCTTTGAACGTGTTTTTTACAGTAAACCATATATACACCAAATTTATTATGTAACAGTGTAAATTTTACAAAATTCTGTTTAGTAGAATCTGAGTTATAATCAGTCGGAATGAAACAAGGAGTTGTTCCTTTCATATAGCAAATGATGATGTGTAAATACGTACGTGTTGTTATTTGCAATTCCAGAAACGTTATTGGCGAAATTTGTGCACGGCTAGCGTAAAAGTATCCATTTTTTTTCTTCTTATCCAGGAGTAAAATAACAAATCATCAAATTCAAATTTAAGTGTTTAATAGTAAAAACATTTTTTAAGCCGTACAAATATTAGTTTTATATTTAAATTAAATGTTTTCCTTTTACAATGTTTATTTATCATTAAATTTATCATTTATCTTTTTTCTTTGTATTTCAAATAAAATCAGTAACTGCTTTGGTATATTTCCGTTATGCCAACATCATTGTCGCCAAGCATAATACTTTCGCAAAATTATATGAAACATTAAAAAGACAATGATAGTTTGTTGATACAAAAAATTAGCATTTATAAAATGTAACTTTTGAAAATTATAGTCTTTGACCTACCATTTTTTAAAACCAATAAAAATAAGTACTTAAAATAAATAAATAAATAAATAAATGTATATATATATATATATATATATATATACCGGGTGTCCTAAAAATCACTGATGGATTTTAAAATTCAATAACTTGCAAACGGTGACAACTATTTAAAAAAATTTTGCAGGAGGGTTATGTATAATGGCAGGAGATTTTTACCGTAATTTTTTATTTTAGTTAGCATATTAAACAATAGGTGGCGCTGACAGCGATTGAAGGCCAGGTCGGCGCTTTCTTTCTTCCTTTCTAACCGATGAACAGGCCCCTACCTTCCGAGTTATCTCAGCTTAACGGGTTAGATACCTGGTATCGGATCGGACGACCGCCTAATTACCACGTAGCAGCAATAAACTTTGCTTCACATGCCATCATTTCTGCAGTACTTGCTTGTCGTTGGGCATACTTTGTTTCGCCTGTTAAATAATGGTACATCCTGTTGTTTGAACAGCAAATGGCTTCGCAAAATGGTCTCGTAATTTAGAACCTTGATCAGATGACGAGACCTTCACCTGGCAAGGCACCTCCAGAGGTATAATTCACAGGTAACTTGGAGGACTTTGCACCCACGACGGATTTTACATGCACCAGGCGCCAATAGCGTACATGATGGAATTTTAGCCGGCAAAGTGGGGGCGATCTACGGAGACAAGTGTCAAGGTCGGATGATTGCGGCTAACGGTTGCTGGACTGAGTAGTTTATTGACTTTGTGAATGTACTGAGTTTAGCGCCGCACATCACTCCCACTCGCCGTGCCAGGTGAAATGGGGCTGGAGCTAGAATTTTTTGTGCCGAAACGGTGGCATGTCCTTAGCAGACAACAGGGGGCACAATTTTGAGGGAGATTTAGAAAAATGAATAACCAAAACTAAAAAAGCCGAAATGCTGAGTAGTGCCAGAGAAGGGAGAATTTTTGGGCCGAAATGCAAGGCAGTCGAATCGCTGCTGGTGGTGCCGAGATCCCGCCTTTCTACCGTACCCAAGGAAGAAAAAAAGGTGCTCCAAGGGCTGTCTCATTGGAGCGGGTCCGGTAGCTCGTGCGGACAGAGTCCAAATGCACCTAATAAAGAGGAGTACTGTCACTAGAAAAAAACAAGGGGAAAAAACGAAAAAGAAAAACCCCGAGCACGTTTCGGACCGCACAGAGTCCCTTGAGCCTCTGCGTCGATGAGGTCAACATGTGCGGTTCGGGGTAAGTGGGCTAGTAAGTTGCTTCCATTGCTCTTCGGACCGCACAGGGTCCCGTGGGTTTCTTCGTCAATGAGGTCAACTTGAAAGCTTGAGAGGCGTTCGCCCAAGCACTGATCACCTGCCTTCAATCGCCGTCAGTGCCACCTATTGTTTGATATGTTAACTAAAATAAAAAATTATGGAAAAAAACTCCTGACATTATACATAACCCTCCTGCAAAATTTTTTTAAATAGCTGTCACCGTTTGCAAGTTATTGAATTTTAAAATCCATCAGTCATTTTTTGGGACACCCGGTATATATATATATATATATATATATATATATATATATATATACAGGGTGAGTCATAAATATCGAAACAATAGGCTATCTCCTTAAATATTGCCCCTAGACCCATACTTCCAATTGCAAAAATTCATAAAAAAGGTGAAATTTTTGATATGATAAGTTGCAACTCCATGGGGGGGTCTATTTGAAAAAATACGAAAATTAACTTTTTATACGGCCCCCGTAGGATAAAAAAATCCAATTAGGAAAACTTTCCTTATCCAGTCCTGAATAATACACAAAAAGTTGCATCTTCATATCTTCAAAATTCGCGGAGTTATAACCTTTTGAATAATTCATCAGGTTTTAAGGGATTAGACACAAATTGAAATGCGCGCAATTCAAAAGACAATGTTACTTTAACAGTTGTAGAAAACGCGTAAAAAATCATTCTTTTGAGTTAGAATTTTGATTTTTTTTTCTTTTTTTGTGATGATTAGCTATATAATTTGCTAAGAAAATCACATCCTAAAATTTATCATAAAATTTATAAAAATTTTATATGGTTACTACTGGTTTAAATGGGATAATTAAAAATCGTTATAATTCCAAACATTATGTATCGGATTTCAATTTCTTTCTATTTAATAAAAAATGAAAATCTGATTTTAGTTTTGTTTCGGGTTTTTTTTTTTTTTTCAATATTTATTTTAGAACTATTAAAAGTATTTATTTAAAAAATAATAACTTTTAGAAAATTATATTTTCAAAGGTAGGTGGTCTGGTGTAATAACGCCAAGTGCTAATATTTTGCATAATTATGAAATAATCTGGTAACTGACACCCATGTGCTCTGCGCAGAAGGGTTTTGAGTCATATAAATCGCAAAAAACAGCTTCAAGTTAATTTGTTTCATTTTTAGGTCTTATTGTTTTTACAAGCAACTAAAATTAACGCTTGATCTAAAATTTGCGAGATACGTTTTATGATGTGAAGGCTATTTTTTTTATCCGGAAATAATTTGTTAATTACATAAATTTGTAGTACATTTCATGGACTTTCAAAATGTTGTTGAAGATTTTGATCTCTTCTCGAGATAATGTGTAATTTAAAATGTACAGCGCAATAACTATAACGGGGTAATAACGCCAATCCTTGGCATTAATACTCCGGTTGATTCCCTAAAGTGGCCGAGCTACACTGATTCAAATAAACAGAGTTAAAACTGTGCAATGTTTCTAATAATTCTATTTAAGCGGTCCTTTTTAATCAAAAAGAAGCTCACGGTCTGATATTCTTTTGCCACATCCTCCCCCCCTCCCACACCACACCTTTATTTTTCTTACACTTTCACAAAAAATTGAACATTTTCAATAGCTTAGAATGCAATTTGTCAATTTCTAAGTTTGCAGAGTTTGTATTTTTAGAATTAGGCAATCTACATGCAATTATTCTATCTTATTTCACAGTTTTGTTTGCATGGCGTTATTACTCGTATAGGTGGATGATAACGCCAAATAGCATTGGTCAAGAAATCACGCCATTACATTTTATGAATACATATCTGTTAAATTATTTTTTTATATAGATAGTCAATGAGTTGCTACATCAAATCATATATTTGTTTGAAAAATACAAACTAAAACTGAGCCGTGAAAATTGAAAGAACCTTAACGTGGCGTTATTACTCCGGGTACCTTATATAATTTTTCATTTTTTAAAAACAAAACTAATGTAAAATAAATAAAAATGGCATGCTTCAAGTTTGTACTTTTTTTTCTTAAACAATTCTTCACTTTTAATAATTTAAAGACAAGAAATAGTCGGGAAAAAAAGTCATTATACAGAAAAATGAAATGTACTGTTTTACTGCCCATCAGTTATTTAAAAGAAAGCTTTTCTAAGATGCAGATTAAGTTCTTTTTAAAAATTTAGCTTTCACAACTTCAAGCTTTTTATCGTCCTAAAGAGGCTGTCAAAAAATCTGTATTCTGGGCTGAGGTCAGATCAGGACCGAGACGTTACTTTTTTCTGAAGACTCGCCTATCCGGATCAAATGTATTTTTCATACCGGAGAGGACTGCTTCTTTTTTCCCAGTCCTGCACTGGACGAAATTTTCATTCCCGGTATCGAACAATCCGTATCAAAAGAACAGATTTAATACGTGCATAAAATAAGTAAAATTTCGTTTAATCAATATTTTTACGAAAACCACATAACTTTTAAAATCGCTTTTATTTTACACACAGGGGAAAAAAACTTTATTTTTATTTTATTTTATTATTATTTTTTTTTTTAGAATAGTATATTTAAATGCTAAAAAATTAAAATAAAACCAGAGAAAAAAATCTGCCTATGACGGAATTCTGTCTTAAACAGAAAATGTGTTGATCCATGCAAAATAAATACAATAATACCTGAGAAAAAAAAATAAACTCCATTTAACCCTCCTAGGAAGGGCATTTGTCTATTACGTACTTTTTTCTTTCCTATGTGATTCCGTCTTAAAAAGTTTTACTGTATAACATTTTTCAGCCTCCAACGCACGGGATATGGATTAGCGATAATACAATATAAGTGAAACATTTACATATAAACAGAGATTCATTGATAAAATAAATATATCACAGCGTTTGGCGCCTCTTTAATAATAAAAAGTATAAGTTTATATAATAAGTATTTTTGGTCAGAACTCCTCCACGTGAAACAATTTTTAACAACACTGAAGTAAAAGACTATGTAGAAATTCACGGCTGGGTCGGCTATGATTAAGTTTTTTTCCAGGCTGGTCCGGATTATGATTTTAACATTATTTCATACCGGGCTGAACTTTTTTCCCTATGTTTCGGTTTAGGACCGGACCTACATATTTCGATCTATTCAGGCATCCAGTGCTAACGATCAACATGTTTTGAAAACAAGTTTCGATTTAAATCAATACGCTGCTTTATTATGTCCAAATAAGAGGCACGGTCTTAAACCGACATAAAAACAAACAATTTGTGGACGATCCCTTATTTGCTTTGAAAATGGATGAAAAACGCTTCGTTTACAGGCATGGTAAAGTGGTGTAAGTCACGAATTTTTGAGAATTTTGGATTTTAATTCAGATTTTCAGATGCGTAGATGAAATTTTTTTTGTTCAATTTAGGAATGGATAAGGAATAACTTCCTAATTGGGTATTTTGCTCTACGGGGGCCGTATAAAAATTTAATTTTCGTATTTTTTCAAATAGATCCCCCCATGGAGTTGCAACTTATATTATCAGAAATTTCACCTTTTTTTATGAGTTTTTGCAATTGGAAGTATTGGTCTAGAGGCAATATTTAAGGAGATAGCCTATTGTTTCGATATTTATGACTCACCCTGCATATATTGCAAGTAATAAATAGATTAATTTAAATGGCAGGCTTGAAATTCTAAATGTTTCTTAGTATACAAAGAGACATACTGCAGCATAGAGTACATAATACGAATTTCTCACATTGCAGTAAACATTTTATTTTCTAAAAAAAGACATTCGCTTTTTTTTTTTTTTTTTTTTTTTTTTTTTTTTTTTTTTTAAATAAAACTGTTTTATATGTACATTTCCCGAGATCTGAAATAATTTTATTGAACTTCGTCACCATCAGACAACTGTCAAATTGTAAAATACATGTCAGTATCAGTAATAAATGTAAGTTATAATAAAAAATAAATATTAAGTATTTTCCATTTAAAAAATAACAAATTAAAAGATTATGCGACATTATGATTGAATAGCACTCTTAAAAAATATTCACGTTCAATAAATAGCAAATGTTTTAATAGTAATACATACAATAGAGACATATACAATAAATTCAATAAATACAACTTTGCAAATGTTTGGCACCACTCACAATAAAAACCCTTTTCACGGTTAGGGCTGAAATAAATGGCGCGATATAATGCATTTTAGAATGGTGTTGGTTAAAAAAAAAAGGGGGTGGGGCACAGTATATATATATATTTTTTTTTTTTTTTTTCATTTGGAAAATGGTTTATTTCTCTCAATCTAGAGATATCTGAGAAATATCTGAATTGTATTAATAGCGATCATTTGTTAATAGCAGTTTGTATTAATGGAGATGAAAATCAAGAAGAAATCTTTTTGTTTTGATTTACGATTATAAAAAAATATACACAAAAAGACTTTTTCTGACAATGGAAAATAAATCTCCTTGTAATTATGTTTCTAATTGTTTAGTTTCTCTCTTTAGTTGTGTGAATTATTGCTAATTCTTTTCCATGACGAAAATAAAAAGAAACCTCGTTATTTCGTTAGTACAAAAATTAGGCACATTCTGGTTAACTTTATGGTGAGGCAAAGTCCAATGTGCTTACCACTAGTACCTGTACCAATGATCTTACCTCACTCGATTGCTGAGGTAAAACAACTAGTAATAGAGCAATTAATGTATTTTATATTTTAGTAGAGTAATTATATTATTTTAACCTTCGGAGTAAAAGGAATACGTTAAAAATTCATACGGCATAGATTATGAAATATTTTCCAAGGTCTGAAAGCATTATATTAACTATCAAAATTAAAATTGCGATTTTTTGGTATATAATAAACAAAAAATTTGTTTTGTTTTGTTCTTTCTTTAATTTACTTGAGTGCTTTTTTAGCAAACATTCTATAACATCCAAGCTTTTATTTCATTCTCTTGACTCGCGAGTAACTATGTAGCAACAATATTTAATCTGAAGGGAATGCTTTTGCTTTTCCGAAAAAACTTTTTGGGTTATCTTAGCCAATCTAGCACAACATTACAAATGCATCATTATTTTGATACATAATCTGAAACACAATTTTGGATCACTGTAAATTTTTCTCTAAAAGATAAAAACAATATATAGTTTTCAATGTAAATAATATTTTACAAATCTCATTCAAATAAGTAGTGAAGACATCTTTTCAGCCTAAAAATAATATTATCCCACAACACATTGCTTCAATCGCCTTCTAAAATCGGAATCGAAATTACAAATATTCGTTATTGCTCAGCATTATGAATAACGTGGCAGAATATTTCGTAGCAATTTTCACTATATGCATCTGGGATATATAAATCCGTCAAATTGTACTTCTTACTTCAAAACCTATATTTCTATATTCAGGTATGATTTTTTGGATATATAAAGTTTTATTTTGAAATAAGATACATTTATGTCAGAAACGCAATCTCTTCTCAAAGCAAACAGTTCGAATAAAGGTTTATTGAACTTGAAATGCCATTTGAATGAAGAAATGATTTTACAAATAGGGGACAATAATAATAAGAAACAGAAGATTACTGCTTTGCATTTATGGTAATGTAAAATTCGTATTTGAGTTTTTTCTTTGAAAAATGATATCTTATTACTAATAAAAAATAACTTCTTATGTCATTTGTTTTCGTGTGAAAGGAGACATCTATCTCTCAGGTTATATTTTCACTACACAGCTTTAAACAACATATATTTCTGTGGCTTTGAACACTAAAAATAAATTTAAGCTTGTTATCAATAGGGAAAAATAAAAAAACACGGACTATTCAACTGTGGAATACCGATTTATCCGATTTATCAAGATTTTACGATATTCTTTCTTGTGTTATTGATGATTACAAATAAAATCTGTAGCATTTTCTGCTTCAGATTAAAAGAAAATGCAGTTTCCGAAAATCAAAAAGGTAATCATATTTAAAATGCAAGGATTTTTATTTAATCATCTTCTTAGAAGTTTCTACTAAACAGATTTTGCTAATTATTTTTTTTAAATAATATTTATTCATTTGTAGATGTATTCACAGTAGCTGTTTTTATTATCACCTCTCTTACTCTTGAAATTTTTTAACATTGGTGGCAATCGTATTACTTCCACTGTTGAAGAGTGAACGCACACACAGTGAATTATTATACCACGAATGTTATTTTCACTTTACAACACTGTAAAAAAAAATCTGCAAAGGTACTAAACTTTTTCTTGGAAACTGGATTCCAAGAACTTTTCCTGTAACGGTAACAGCAAAAATTCAAGCTTCAGAATCGATTACATGAATTTTTCCTGTTATCGTTATATGAAAAGTTCTTGGAATTCCAGTCTCCTAGAAAATGTTTAGTACCTTCACAGATTTACAGTGAATAAAAAATAATTTTTAAATGTTTTTAACCAGGAAATAATGACACGATTTAAAGGGGGAAAAATGCATTTTTATTGTTGTTATTTAGTTGTTACATTTAAATGTATTTTTTTTTTTTTTTTTTTTTCATTCCGCTAATACTGAGATTGAGATGCTAAATTTCAGAAAATTTCATGGAATGAAAATGACGTTATAGTAAAAATTAAATTAGTCTTTTCTATCAATATGTTTTATTAAAGAGTATTTTCTTTAATAAAAAGAGTGTTTCTAAAAAAGTAAATTTTTGGATTTCTCCGGTACTCTTATACATTAAATTATTTTTTAAATAGTGAACATGAATGCAAAAGGAATACGTGTAAATTTTGCGACAGTGAAACGATGTTTTTATTATTATTATTATTATTATTATTATTTCGCCGGGGAAAAAAAGATTGTGTTGTAATGGCGTTATTTGCAAAAGTATGCACAAGTATCTTGGCATCCACTTTGATTCCAAACTTAACTGAAAGAGGCACTTTGAGTTCTGTCTAAACAAGCCCAAAAAAATCTTTGGAGTTGCAGAAGTGCTGTTGGCAGAACCTGCGGCTTAAGTCCCAAGATTATCCTTTGGATCTATAGGATGATTATTGGTCCTATAGTTACTTATGGTTCCATTGTGTGGTGGTCTAGATCTAGGCTGGATTCAGCTAAAATAGAACTAAACAAGCTTCAGCGGATGGTTTGTATTGCTATGACTGGCTGTATCAGAATCACTCCTACGGCTTCTCTTGAGCTTTTGCTCAAGTCTATAGAGGTATGCATCCTCTCTTTATGTGTATAGAGGCTGAAGCTATCATATGCATGAGGAGGCTTAAATACTTAGGCCATTGGCAAGCTTATTCAGACTATTTGTCTTGGAAAAACTTTGATAGAGAGGTTATTGGATATTCTCTTTTTGCTCCGATGTTTGGTTAACTATCTCCGGAATAGGGTAAGTTGGCAACCTCTACTATACATTTTTCTTTTTGTCTCTTTATATTGAACATTTTGATATATTACACTTGAGGTTTGGAGCAGTGGTTCAGAAGTTATGTTTAACTAAACTTTCTACTTTTTCTACTTTCGATTTTCTTCTGAACCAGACTTTTGTTCTCTGTTCCACGGTTCCTGGTGTCTCTTAAACTGTATTTAACCTTATAAATTTTATTAATTTAGTAAATTCAATTATTTATCTTCAATTTTATACCTTCCCGATGTGTTTATGTGCATAATTTTAGAAGTTATTAACATTTGAAGTTAACTCACTTTTCATAGAACGTGAGCCATTTTCAAAATCTGCTTGTTTTTACTTATAACTTTCTAACTATTTAAGGACTGTTTTTTCTCTCAAAATGTGTCGATTCATACTGATTATAATACGTAGATCATTTTATTTTCAAATTTGATCAGTTTTCATCAAGTTTTATAGTACTAATAAGCATTTTATAAAGTGTTCTTTTTGAGTTTACCTCGTGTTTTTTCCCATAGGAATAACATGGGGTAAACAATGAAATTCTATTGGAAATTTTACACATCTAACTGTTTCCCGGTACTTTTAATTGATATAATTCAGCTAATTTAGCTCTTAAGCTTTAATTTGATACCATTTTTATCAAGTTTTACATTAGTTAAAGTTATTAACTTTGTAATTTAAAATTGTTTGTTTTGGTAATTTTAAAGTAGCCCTTTCCCTTAGGATATCATGGGGATGTTAAGATTTTGTCTACTTTTTGTAACTGTTATTAATATTGTTTAAAACTAGAATCTCATTTATTAATTGGTGTTAATCAATAGCTAACATCTCAAAGTTTTGCGCTAAATTGTTTTTAATCATTTTAATGTACATTTTCTATGTATAAAAATTTGTTGAATTTATTGTTTCTTTTTCTCAGAACATTTTTTTCCCCATAGGTTAACATTGTGCGAATGGTTTTTTCAAAAATTAAATTAAAGGAAAAAAAAAATTTATTAAAAATATTTAAATTCAGTCCTTAATAATAACGTTTATATTTTCTGAAACTAGCTTTCTAAATGCATATTTTTTTTCCCAACCAGGTTTTGCCATCCAAACTGTGTCTCGCAATTTGATTGGCCAGAGCTTTCGGCATGAATTCCACGTTTCTTGGCGGGAATCGTGCTTGGCGAAAAACACTTCTTTGTTTTAATTTTTTGTTTCTTATAATGTAAGATTTTTTTTTCACAAATTCTATGTCATCATATGAAATTAAAAAAGAATGAACCTTATCAGAGCCAATTTCTTAAAAATTCCTGATTTTTTTTTTTTTTTTTTTTTTTTTTTAGAATGAATTTTTGTAAGTTATGTTTATTTTTACTTTGTTCTATTTTCAATAGAAGAAAGTACAGGGTGTCTATATAAAAAAACCCCGTATTTTAAAAATTCATATCTCACTAACTATAAAAGATAGCAAATTTTAGTCGATTTCTCTGAAAAGAGTAACTCAAAAAGTTTTACTCATACGAAATGGGAATGTTTGAATCATTTGTTGGCGGCGCTGCAGGGCGTTGACCTTGAAATGATGACGATTTCATTGAAATGATGACGATCCGCAACAAAAGGCTCAATGTGTTATTTGGCTCATAGAAACGATAGAAATTTCTTCTGGGGGCATATCAAGAATCTTGTGTATGCAGAGAAAATTCGTGATGTTCAACATCTCTGGAAACGAATAGTCAATTGTATGGCAACCGACCCCCCAGACATGCTCGCCAGGACATGGGAAGAGGTAGAATACCGTTTAGATGTCTGCCGTGCCACTAACGGGGCTCATATAGAACTTTACTAAGTGTTAAAAAAAACTTGAAAATGTAAGCTTTTCAGTCATGTCTAAAACATGTATGTATGTTTTTTATTTTATTAAAATATTTTGCCTCAAAACCCCGGAGTTCTTTTATAGACACCCTGTATTGTAATCGAAATTTTTTTCGACTTCCAGTTTTTGACAGATATTCACGTTTTAGAGATCAGAGGTTCCAAAAAAGATGTTTTTAGAACATGTCTGTCGGTCCGCGTGTGTGTGTGTGTCAAGTGGCTCATTCAGGGGGTGGGCTAATGGGGCTGCAGCCCCCTCCGAAACTTTAAAGAAATCTGAAATATAATTACAAAAGTTTATAAAGATGCAATGAAATCTGCGAAGATAGACGCTTCAGGGAGCAGAATAAATTTTCGTTTCAGGCAGGTTTTTATTTAAAAAGTATTATTTCGCAGAGACCACAAGAAAACTGTTTCAGCCGAATTCCCGTTATACACAGGCTATCTTTACAGGTCATAAAAACGTTACTAATTAAGACGAAAACCTTTTTGAAACAAAATATTTGCAGTTCCATGCGATTCAATCTTAGCATGATCTGTATAATTTATGCATTACCTGTTATGAAAAAATATACAATTTTAATATACAATTTAAAAAACAATCGGACAATTGCGAGCTTTACTCGCATAGAAGAGATTCCGTAGTACAAAGTATAACCGTGTACAAAGTTTATACATGGTATTTTACGAAGCACGCTTCGAAAGCAGGTCGAAAAGTTACAATACCGCCTTGGTCCGTGGTGATGTTCTCTAGATAGGTTTCTAATTGATAACATAGCAAATTGACTATATTTAAAAATGACTATTTTTATAATAGAGAATTTTATTTCGTTATTTCAGATTAATTAGAGTTGTTGCTTTTTTCTTTTTGAGTAAAGTAACTACATTGAGAGTAGTAATTTAAGTTTGGTAAACAAAGTTATTTTTAGTACTCTGTAATGCAAGAATTTACAGTCATTCACGCATATGTTTTAAAGTTGAAACATATTCTAATGAAATGAAGATACTAAGCTAAGGAATAAAAACTCACTATCATTAAAGTAATTTTTTAGTATCCAACAAATATAGCACAGTTTTAGACAATTATATAACTGGATCTTCAACTTTTTTCAATGAAAGGAAATGATAGGGGTTTTTAGAAGATGTTCCTTTTTTTAATGGATAAATACTATGTTATATTTCAAGAACATATTCGAATTTTTTCTGATGCTTTGTTTAGAGGAGGTCTATTTTTAAATGGCTAAATACTGTGTTATACTTTACAATATATTCGAGTTTTGTAAGCATTAAGTTATTTTTCTTTAAATAAGATCAAAAGACCAAAAAAGGAAAAAAAAAGTACAAATTATTTGTTTTTATTCTTCTTGAAAATAAAATAAAAAGCGATTTGAGAATCATTTTCAAAAAGGAACATATTAATTTCTTTAGCGTATTCAAAATAGCCATTCGGATGTTGCGTAAAAAGATATTTGCATACAAAAAAGGAAAAAAAACTAAGATGTACTACTTAGAAACTAAATTTTGTTGTGCGTAAAAAAAAAAAAAAAAAAAAAAAAAAAAAAAAAAAAAAAAAAAAAGTTGAAAATTTAAGTGGGCATTTAAGTGATTGATTGTTATTTCTACAAATATTGAAAATGTTTTTTAAATATAAATATTTTAGAATTACATCATAAGCCGAGAAAATGAGCAGGAGAAATTGAAATTTCAAGCGAAATTTAGACGACCGATTATTTATTTGTCATTTCAACAAAATAACTATCTAAATTTAAAAAATATATATTGTTGATTTCCACTTTTTCAAAAACCATTCTCTGAAACTCCTATTTCTACAAAATTATGCAAAGTTTAAAATATCTGTAATTATTTCTTTTTAACATGATATTTCATATTTTTTATTTTATAGTACATTATTACATATTTTACAATTCCCCAACTAATGACAATTTTATTTCCTTCTTTCCAACCACATAATCCTTAGAGCATACAGAGTTTGATAATTATAAGAATTATAAAATTCAAAATCGTTAAGAAAGGCACAATTTATAATTTATTTTAATAATTATAAATTCAATTAAATAAATTTATAATTAAACCAAATTATAAATTTATAGAAAATTTAAAATGAAAAAACATAATATAAATGTAAAGAATATGTTCAATTTAATGAAATAGCAAATTTATTAATTTTTTTTCTCTTAAACTTTTTATAATATAGCTAATTTGTGGTAATAATCTTATATAAATCTCCTATCTTCAGAAATTTTCACTTTGTCATCTTTTAATCTACATAACCTTCCTCGTGATTCTTTAAAAAGTAGCAGAATATTGTCGAAACGCAGATGATCCCCCCCCCCCTCACTTTTTCATAAGTTAATGGAAATTATCTTCTTTTTGTTAAAATCACTTTTGCCATCGATCCCTTTTCCAAAAAAAACTCTATTGAAATTCAAAAGAAATCTTCCCCTTCTACGCCCATCCTACCTAAATTCTCTACTTTTAAGATTTTCGCCAAGAACAATACCTTCCCAGCAACAAAAGCCTCTTTGGTACAACCAGCTCTGACCAATTAGATTACAAGATGGCAAAACCCAGTTGGGAAAAAAAAAATATGCTTTCTAAATATATCATATTCATTTAATTATGCTGCCACTAACTATTTTTAATTTTGCTTCAAAATCGGTGTTCTTTTCGTTTTTTGGAGATTGATTAGTTGATTGTTACATTGATAACTTTTTAATATTTGCTGTAAATGGTAATGTTTGTATGGAGTTTCCCTTGTCGGTAAAAATTATTCTAAACTTCTGATTTAAAAGGAGATTCTAATCAATGGAGTGATCTCAGCCGGAAAATTAAAATTTTTAGTACATTAAAAAAATTATCTAAGTACTTATTATAAAGAATATATAACGCCCAATATCTTTATATTTATTTATACTTATAGATTCACGTGACCTGCGGGTATTTTTAAGCTGATTTTCTTTTCAAAAGTAAACAGATACGGAAATTTATCCATAGCCATTATTTAGCTTACTCTTTCTATAAAAATGTTAGAGCAGCTCTGTTACTTCATATTTAATTAATATAAACAAGTTTTTTTTTCATCTATGATGGTTTAGCCCTAATTTAAACGTTTTTTAAATATTTCACCCTTTAAGGGCCATACAACAAATGCTTTTCTAGTTTTTCGATCATAACTTTTTTAATTTTAACGCTACAGCTTTCAATTTTTTGGGGTTTCCAGCTCACGTGAGCTGGGCTTCGGCCACCAAGTTTTTCATGGGGCATCTTTTGGCTATTCTGTTTTCTAGTTATATATAGGGGTTGCTAAGTTATGGGGCAGCACGGGGCAGTTTCACTACTTACAAGTAAGGTCTCCATACGGGCATACTCAGAAAAATCTGAAAAAATTACAGAATGTTCTTCTCATATAGTTATATACGTTTATAAAAAAAATTCGGCGGAATCTCCTTATAACGTCCGTAAAAAATAATAAAAATTTCGTTTATTTGGCGATTTATCTCCGGTTGGCAAAAAAACGAAAATTTGAAAAATACGCTTTTATGCTTCGAATACTTTTTAAAGAAAAAACTTTCTATGTTCAATTTATTTAAATAAGTTTAGTTTAAGTAATTTTAGTTTTGCATTTTTACTTTACTTTAAGTGTAATTTTGTCATATACGTTTATATGTACTTATAACAAAATGAAATTAATATATTTTATCATTTAAAACACAATTTAAATTGATTAAAATTGTTCCAAATTGAAAAATACACTGTTAAAAATCTGCTGCATTTTGTTGCAACGCACTCCCTTGCTTGTATAGACAACGGTTACTTGGCCGTGAAATGGAGCTTTCTCATTGGTTGGAATAGAGATATTATATACAAGTGGTGGAGTGCGTTACAACAAAATGCAGCAGATTTTGAACAGTGTATGACACGGTGAATTCACCGTGCTATGGAGCATTCTCATTGGTCAGAAGAGAGTTATTCTATAAAAGTAGTAAAGTGACGTTGCAGTAAATGCTGCAGATTTTTAACAGTGAAGTCAATTAAAATCAATTTTCAGATTCGTTAAAATCGTCTGCTTTTGGCGAGGAAATGCACTGCTCGCCAAATCCGGCGTCGCTTTCAGCTTTTCACGCCAATTATTCCAAACTATTTTATTTTTTTACATATCTAATAATGTAATTCCGCCGCTAATTTTCACTGATCCTTTATTACCTACATGAGTAGTTTAATTCGTATTTTTTTCAAGAAATTCTGAGTATGCCCCCAATGGAGACCTTCCTTGTTAGCTTAATTTACTTCTTTTTGAAGCGTTTATCGGTGTTTGGTCATAATTACTACCTTTCAACACTAACTGCCGTCTCTGATTCAGTCTACTTGCCCTACTACGGTTGCCAACTCAAATTTAAGGTTTTGCTTATTTCTGCCCCACTTTCTTTCCTGGAGTTTTTAACAAATTGTCAAAGTCATATGTTTTAAAATCTCTTTTTCTTTTCCCCATTAGTAGTTGGGTTCGAGTATGTTCTCACCCTGCTTAACATTTTTAACTTCCATGTTTTTCATTTTAGACTACCCTTGTTTGGTTTCAATCTTCTCTGCAGGACTTTAGAAGTTTGTCCCTCCTATTCTTTTTTCGTTTCGAACGCCCCCTATAGTTAGTTTTCATAAATGGTGGAATATTCATTATTTCTTATTTCTGCCTTCTCCCTTTAATCTTTCTTTAGTACCAGTTATTATGTCTTATATTCTTTTTATTTTTCCTTCTTTATTACCCTCTGGCAATTAGAGGGCCTCTGTAGTAGGGTTTGACTACATTATTCTCTCCAAGCTTAACATTTTCAGCTTTACTGCTTTTCATTTTTGAATACCCTTGTTTGGTATCAAACATCTCTGCAGGACCTCAGAAGTTTGTCCTGCTTATCATTATCTCGTTCCGAGCGCCCCCTACAGTTCGTTTTTGCTAATGGTGGAGTTTTACTGATTTTTGTAAATATTGTGTAAATATTGTATATAACTTGATTACCCTTGTCTTTTTATTATTAGTCAGTATTGTTTATAAGTTATTTGTCTATCTATTTATACTTCCTTAGAGAACTTCCGAGGCTATGCCTCTGCTTTGTCACACGGGAACCAAATCTCACTCCCCCTCCTCTTCCGTTTTCGGCTGTCTATCCTATCGTTATTTTTATTTATTTTATTTTATTTTATTTTAAAATTATGACCCCTAAAAAAAAATATTTTTTTTTAAAGTCATTTCCAATAACTTAGGTTATTGATTTTTGCTATCTTCTGTCTATCTACCCTTTCTTTCAAAGATGTTTGGTGGAGAGCTAGCGATGCCCCGATCCGAATTAGTATTAGTAATATTCTTTGAATTATATAAATCTTTATAACCTATATAGTAAAATTTTCTGATAGAAGACAAGTTAGAACTTAAGTTCTTGCAATATTACTACATTATTTTAAACGGTGACATAATGCCTCAAACTAAATCAAAACGGATGACTTTCCTGTCTTCACAAGGAAGGCTCTTTTTTAAATATCAGGACGTAACATCCTTGAACTTAAGCCCAGTTCTTCTATTTGATCAAATGTTTCGTCATTATTCAAGTCACTTGGAAGGAGGCAATGCTGAAGCAATGAACTTTCAGCTGCAATTGGAAACAAAACTGTCCTACATGGACTCGGAGCTGGAAAGCCTAAGGCCAGCAGATAATACTGATGTTCCCTGTGAATCGAAACCCCAAATGCTGGATTCAACCACTTCAGAGGATGATACTGAAAATGAAATAGATCCTAAGCAACTCCTGTACAAAATCGTGCAAGATCTACGCTCCAAGGGAGACCCTACAAGAAAGGCTGAAATCGAACAGAATAAGAATAAATTTTTCGAATTAATAAGAGAAAGACAAGAATATTTTACATAGAATATTTTACATAAATTACATAGAATATTTACAAATAGTGAATATAATCAAAATGAATAATGAACAGGACTCGCCAGGATCCAGTATCAATTCCGTTAAGGAAGACAAGGATTCAGAAGCAAGTCATTCATCACCAGAATTAGTCCAATTTCAGTCCCTATCAACACCCCTCTCAAATAAAAGAAGAAATCCAAGATCAACAGTCGAACTATCAGAAATAGAAGGTAAAGTCTATGACTTGGAAAAAGAATTGGATGCCAAACATAAAAAATTAGAAGACTTGGATCTTCAACTATTCCAAAGACGAGAAGACTTACAAAAAATCCAAAAATCAATGGAACAGCTTAATCTTTTATCAAAAGAACAAGAGATCGAAGACGCATCGCAGTACTGAGTACAAAGCGAAGCTTTCGGCTCGGATAATGAAGTGGACACCTCGGAACAATTCTCCCAAGAAGATACTCTATCTTTTCCATTGTCACAACACCCAGTCAAAAAGAAACTAAGAGAACTAAGTAATCAAACAATCACTACATCCACAAAAGATTCAGATGCATATTCCAAAGGGAGAAAAGCTCTGGAAAATGACTTTATCAGATTCGGAAGGAAAATATGGAACGACAAAGATGTAAAGCAATTTCTAAGAATACTGAAAGGTTACAAGAAACAGCATCCTGTGCAATTGGATAATCTGGATCATCTAAATATCCCAGAACTCAAGAATATTCTGATCGTTACACAACAAATAAAAATCATGTCCCAAGACCTCCAAAAATATCTGGACTCTCATAACAAGGATTTAGCAGAAGAATTTGACAAGTTCAAACGTCAGAAGTGTAAATACTTTCCGTTACAAATGCTCCAAGATAGCTTCCACAAGGCGTGCAAAACGAAAATTGAAGACCTGATAAATCGCAGCCAGGAACAGGAAATTCAAATTCAAGCATTAGAACAAACCATACGTGAATCTGAAGTAGACTCATTAAAGAATGACATAATAACGAACATTAACAAGCAATTCTTAAAACAATTGGACAAATTCAAAACACTATTGAACAATACCTTACCACAACCGAATAACCATGAAAATAACGAACCATCAGTTCTTCAAGTCGACCCTCCAGTCAAGAAGTTGGTAATAGTCCCGCCAACGACGTCAGAAATTAACGAAATAAATAAAGTTCTTCCTAATGAATTCAAAAGCGACGTGAAAAGACCAAGGGTCTTTAATACTAAGATCACCAGAAATAACAACATAGCCTTACTCACAACAGAAGAAGAAGCAAAGAAGTTAACAGACTTACTAATTAATAAAAACGATAAGCTTGACATCATCGACCAAGACAGCAGAAAAATGAAGATTATACTCCTTAGAGTTCCGCAAAACGTCACAAAAGAAGATCTTGAAAGAGAATTAAAGTATCATAAATATTTCACTGAAGATAAATTTTCAATAATAAAATCTATGGTTACTAAAAATAAAACGCATCTAAATTGGGTGATAGAAGCCTCAGCTAAAGATTGCAGAAACCTTAAACGCCTGAAAGCTATTCAAATCTTCATAGACAAAATAAGAATTGAATTCTACATCAAAGTGCTACGTTGCACAAATTGCCATGCTTTCAACCATCATATAACATCGAGATGCAAATATCAAACAGTCTGTGCCAAATGTACAGGCCCACATCCAACACAAGACTGTGACAAAAATTATACATGTTGTATAAACTGTCAAAGGGAACAGTACGACGACACGAACCACGAGGCCTTCTCTCTCAAATGTCCTGTCTTCTTAGAAGAGAGAGCCGAAAGATTACGTAACTACTATCGACCATTTCAACATGTACCAGATCTTTCTCAACAGTTTTCATCATTGGAGGAATCTCATAAACGAAATAACTTTCGTACAGCATCATCAACCGACTCCAATAATTCACAAGACATGGAATATTCCAGTAAGACTAAATATAGCCGTCCAGAACAAAAATTAGATCGTGGCTCAAGACGAAACTATAACACTATCACCTCAACACCAAAGCCTCAGAGAGAGATCCGTACCGTCAAGTTCAGGACAGTTTACTATAACAACAAACATTATCAACAAAGGGAGGGGAATCCTCCCAATTATCGATAGATAGCAGAAAAAGGCACCTCCAAATTAACACAAGAATCAAACAACAGCACTAACTCTCAAAGAATAAGAGCAGAAGCTAACCAAACACCTTTACTAATAGCTCAAACCAACTTGCAGAAAATGAAAGCAATGACTTCTTCCTTAGTAAAATATTTAATTGAAGAAAAATACAGTATAGCCTGCTTGCAGGATTGTGCAGTTACAGAAGGACGACCTTATGGCTTTCCCTCGTCAGTAGCAGCATATAGCTCGAATACTAGAAACTGTTTTATAGTGATAATAGACCAAAATATTCAACACATACAATTGAAGGCTTTCGATCACTCGGTTTTTGTCAATATACAAACTGACTCAGGGATTCTGTCAATAGGATCACAATACACACACCCCTCTTCGAATCTTGAGGCAGATTTACAGGACTGGTCTAATTTAAGAGGTCTGAGCAAAGACTTCTTACTGCTGGGGGATTTCAATGCTCATAGTGCTCTGTGGGGTTACCCAAGGGATGACGAAAGAGGACGACAATTAATTCTGCAAATGCAACGCTTTCATCTGTTGTCAGTCAACGATCCAAACAGCAAGCCAACTTTCGAGGTATCACATTTACAAGGTTGGCCTGATGTGTCCTTGGCTTCCTTTTCCATCTTTCCTTGGATAAAGTCATGGTCCACAGAGGAAGACTTGAATTATGGGGATCACCGCTTAATCTCAATAGAGCTGAATACTCAAATTTCTAAACTGCCAAAACGTAGATATAGAACGAAAAACGTGTCTCTCAAACGATTCATGCATAACTTGCAAGGAAGTCTTGAAAGAAGTAATATACATTTTAAAGAAATTACAGATAGTACAACTTTCGAAACAAGATACACGTATTTCCTAAGTATACTCATAGAAACCTGTGAAAAGAACTTCAAGAAACGTCCAAGTACACATGTCCCAAGGATTCAATGGTGGTCAGATGCTCTCAGAAGAAAGCGGAATTTCGTCAAAGCCTTGTATAGAAAGTCAAAACGCGCAAGTTCCACGGACGAAGATAAATTGCGCTATAAAAAAGAAAGAGCCCTGTACAAGAAAGCAATTCTGGAAGCGAAGCGTTCGGCATGGCAGGACTTCTGTAAGAAAACAAGAGATCCCTATGGGAAAACAAAAAAAGTAGCATTCCAGAATTTCTACAGAACAGAAATATACGCACTCTCCGACTCTCTCACAGAAATACAATCAAGAGCTGAATTTTACACAGACTTAACAACTAGAATCTTCGGTCCATCGGAAGAAACACAGGAACCAGCATTTAATCCGGTATACTTAGTCCCTCATTTCACTGAAAAAGAACTGCAGGTGGCAATCTTCTCCTTCAACAAAGACAAAGCACCTGGAATAGACAATATAGATTATAGAATAATAAGGAAAATATTTAAATCTAACGCTTCGTTGTTACTGGATATGTACAACTCTTTGCTTCAGTTAAACTATTTTCCGAAGAATTGGAGAATTGGTGAACTGGTGTACTTCCTGAAAAAAGGTAAGCCGCCGGAAGACCCAAGGTCTTATAGACCTATATCATTGTTGCCAATTTTTGGCAAAGTATTTGAGAAATTACTCCTAAGAAGAATCAACCACTCCTTATTGAATACACCGCATCTACTACCGGCTCAACATGGTTTTATAGAATTGCGCTCGACTGAAACAGCAATTCAGGAAGTGTTCTCTATAATTGATTTGTTTTCTTTGGAAGATAATTACATAACGTTGGTTTCAATCGATATTCAATCTGCATTTGATTCTCTTCCCTGGGACTTTACAATAGAAGAACTTAGAAATTTAGAGGTTGAAGAACCGTACTGTAATACAGTATCTTCGTTCTTTTCTTGGCGTGGAGCCTTTGTGCATTGGCTGTCGGACGTAGTACACTGGTTTCAAAGGGGCTGCCCTCAGGGGTCCTGCTTTGGCCCCTTTCTCTGGAGGATCTTTATTAATACTCTCCTGCGTTTATTAAGGGACCATGGGATAAAGGCGGTGATCTATGCAAACGACATCTTGCTAATCTTGAAAGGGAGAACAAGGAAAATCCTGGAAGATTTCGGTAGATTAGCTTTGGATATAATAAGTAACTGGGCCACTCGGCATAACTTAAGAATCTCCTATGATAAATGTGAAGCCTTAAACATTCGTCGAGGAAGAAAATATTTACGACGTCCCCCAACTCTCAGGATAGATGGGCATTCAATCCGCTCTAAGAATTCTATATTTTACCTCGGTATTAAAATAGACTCGACTTTATCTTTTTTGCCGCATCTCAATGATAAACGTGAAGAGTTGTTGAAGGTTTCTCAAAACTTGATGAAATTTGCTTCCACTCAAGGTGGATTGGGGAAATCTATACTTAAAATTTGGTATAACAATATACTAGAGAAAAAATTTTCCTATGCAGCAGCTGTATGGTATCCCAGATTACAGAAAAAACATGGTGCTCGCCTTTTGAATTCAATCCAATATCAGCTTTTCCTCTTAATTTCAAGAGCTTATAACAAAACGGCGGCTAATGCGCTATGTGTCTTGACAGGTGTTCTGCCAATAACCCTCCGATTGAAGCAAATCACAGCGCAAGGGAGATTACTCAGGCTGGGTACGCCGTTCGAACAGCATTTACCATTCTTCTATCAAACAAAAACTTCCTCGACACGGATCTCCCCTTTTCAAAATTATTTTCACACTCAAGAAGAGGGTGACCAACAGTGAGAAGTGCAGATCTACACGGATGGATCGAGAATGGACTCCGGTACTGGCTATGCCGTCTGTGTCTACCAAGGCGATAACATAATTCACACATCTAAGGTTCAGCTTAATACAGAAAATAGCATATACCAAGCGGAACTTTCGGCAATCCTGGATGCAATAATATGGGCAGATGGAAGTGCATTTAAAACAATGACAATAAATACGGATAGTTTTTCAAGTGTTCAAGCAATACAGGACATATGCTCAAAAGACTTACTAATAGTCGAAATAATACTGGCCCTACAGAGCTCCAAAAAGATTATAAAATTTAACTGGGTGAGAGGCCACACTGGTTGTGCTGGTAACGAAATGGCTGATCATCTTGCGAAACAAGCAGCAGAGGGTAAAGAATCAACATTGTTTAAGTTTCTACCACTTCCAGCTTCTTACTTGCGGAGGCAAGTTAAAATCCAGGTCCTAGCAGAATGGCAACAAGAGTGGGACTATGGAGAGACTGGTGGCTATACTTACAACCTAGTTCCCAAGGTCTCGCTGGAAAACCTGTTGTTCCATCGCAACCTCTATCTCTTCGCCACCAATCACGGACCCTTCCCTAGTTATCTTGTAACATTTAATAAAGTAGATTCTAACCGTTGCACATGTGGGGAAGTCGGTGACTCCTTACATTACCTGACGACATGCACCTTAACTGCTTTTTACCATATACGGAAATCCTCTACGCTTTCAGATGCAGCTTGGTTCAACATGATACTGAAAGAAACTAGGCTTCTTGACAAAATAATAAACTGTGTAAAACTCATTGAGGATAATCAAACATTATTTCAGATGCCTCCTCTTTAACTTTCAAATGGACTCGAATGAACTTTTGAACTTTACTAAGAACCATACTCATTGGACTTATTCACTTTCAAAATGAACTATAGAACATTGTACTTGTAAATATTCCGCACCTCTAATTTCGAACCTGTAAATATTTCTGTTGTTAAAACACACGTCTGAATATTCTAAACACACCATCATGCAATAATGTAAAATTATCATTGTAAATATTAGATACTTATTTCCCGGGCTCGCCCTGAAAAATAGGGCAGCCCATTGTGATTAACATTGTAATTTTTTTTTTATAATAAATGTTAGGTGGGGCTTGTTGAGCTCAAGCCATATGGTAGGCCTCCCCACCTAACTGAATCTGGCATGCCTAGTGATGTAATGCCTGTAAAATATGCCTTTGATAAAACGTATCAAATTCTTTTGCCCTCACGGAGTGATTGGGATTCAGTTCTTACCCATATTGGCAGGAAGTGCTCTATTTGGTATACAGATGGTTCAAAAATGCTGGTGCTGATGTCTGTTGCCCAGTTGATGGTATTACGTATTCTTATCCCTTGGGTAATTTACAGTCTTTCAGGCTGAAGGCTTTGCCATTCTTATGTGCTGCAGAATTTGCTTAGACATTGGCTACAGTATACACAAATGTATACATATTTGTTCTGATGGTCAAGCAGAACTGCTTGCTTTAAGTAAGCATGTTATAATCTCCCATACAGTTTGGGATTGTCATACTTCACTCTACAAATTGACAACTGGCAAGAGGGTTACTCTTTACTGGGTACCTGGGCACTCAGGTATTAGTGGTAATGAGTTGGCTGATGAATTGGCAAGGAAGGGATCTATCACCTCTCTTGTTGGTCCTGAGCCAGCTATTGGGATCTCTAATAATCTTATTAGAACTACTGTCTTTAAGATCTTTAGAGAGAAGAAATATGTAGATTGGCGTAATATTTAAAAAAAGCGATTTTAACAGGACATTGCCCTTTGAAGAGGCACCTTACTATTATTGGTGTAAAAAATGACCCAATGTGTAGAGGTTGCCTTTATAAGGAAGAAACAGCTGTGCGTGTTCTTTGTGAGTACGAGGTGATTTCTGCCCAAAGGTTTGAACACCTTGGTCGTCATTTAATTGAGCCCTGGGAACTTTACACTGTAAAAAAAATTCTGTAAAGGTACTAAACATTTTTTAGGAAACTGGGATTCCAAGAACTTTTCATGTAACGATAACAGGAAAAATCCATGTAACTGATTCTAAAACTAGAATTTTTGCTGTTACCGTTACAGGAAAAGTTCTAGTAATCCCAGTTTCCTAGAAAAAGTTTAGTACCTCTACAGAATTTTTTTTACAGTGTATGACATTCCTTTGAGAAGTCTGCTAAATTTTGCTTCAGCTACACTGTAAAAAAAAATCTGTGAAGGTACTAAACATTTTCTAGGAAACTGGGATTCCAAGAACTTTTCATGTAACGATAACAGTAAAAATTCATGTAATCGATTCTGAAACTTGAAATTTTGCTGTTACCGTTACAGGAAAAGTTCTTGGAATCCCAGTTTCCAAGAAAAAGTTTAGTACCTTTGCAGATTTTTTTTTACAGTGTACTGGCCTTTTTTTAGGACTACTTTCTGGGGTTAGTACAATAGACCTCTGGTCGCAGTGCTTGGTTCTTTGAACCCCCCATCTCTAAATCTAAGTCTTAGTCTAAATGGCGTCATTTTTGTGGATTTTTCTTTACGTAAATTCAAACACTGTAAAAAAAATCTGTTAAGATACTAAATATTTTCTAGGAAACTGGGATTCCAAGAACTTTTCATGTAACGACAACAGGAAAAATTCCTGTAACCGATTCTGAAACTTGAATTTTTGCTGTTACCGTTACAGGAAAAGTTCTAGGAATCCCAGTTTCCCAGAAAAAGTTTAGTACCTTTGCAGATTTTTTTTACAGTGAAGATCAAAGCCTAAATTAATAACTTCATAAATTTGTATCTTAATTGCATGTTACTGATTACGTATAGGAATAAAATTTAATTTTTTAGTAACTTGAAGAGTTTCAATTAAGCATTAGTTAAAAATAACATTTGTTTTAAGAATTAGGCCAGTTAATATAAGATTTTTTATAAATTCAATTCATCAATTCTTTTAAACATCTTCATTCGTTTAATTCGATGTGTTTCGGACTCATTGCTTATTAATCTCGCAAGAAAGAAACACATTAGAAGATTTAACCCAGATATACTTAACCTGTGCCCTAATGATCCTTCACGTGTGGCTCTAGACACAAAATTTTTAATCTATATTTATAAAAAAAAAAAAAATTAAGATGCTCAAAAATATATTTAAAACCTTTAATATTGTTTTAAGTTTGTTTATGGGAATTCGATTATTTATAATTAAAATTAATGTCACTTTCTTGGATAAAAGTTCGTTTTAAATGGGTTCGTAATTATAGCATAAATATGCAGCACCTAAAGTCGTCGTCAGCCCCGTCCGTCCATCTCTTCGTATAATACAGCGCAAAAACAACCCAACAAAATAGTTTAAAATTTAATTAAACACGAGCAAATCTTGTGTGTATATGTCTGTCAATGCATATAAATTTTATCTTAAAACTGCTCTAAGGCTTTTGACTAAATTTTACACTCTTCCGCTTTTGGGCATAGGAAGGTCATTGGGCTGGGTTACATATTCGAGAAAATCCAATTAGTGGACCATTTTCGGTCTTCATGGATCAGGGTCAAGATAAGTACATCTAAAAAACGGCTCAATCGATTTTGACTAAATTTTGTATTGAACCATCATCTTCAAGTACTAGAAGTCTACTGGAATAGGTCATAATTCGAAAAATTTCTAATCAGTGACTCATATTTGGGACACTTCGTATCACGGTAATTTTATCTAAAAAAGACTCCAGACAATTTTCACTAAACTATATGTTCTATCGTTTTGGACCATTGGACTAAGTTACATGTTCAAGAAAATTTGGTTAATGAGTCAATTTTGAGTCACTGTGGATCAAGTTAATTTTATCTAGAAAACGGTTCCAACGATACAAACTGATACATAAAATCAAGGGGTATAAATTTCGGTCGAGTTCGTTAATGGGCAAAATCGGACCAAGGGGGGGTAGAAATAGGAATGGGGTTTTGTGATAAATTGAAAAAATCCCATAACTTCTTAGTTAAAAAAAATATAGATATCAAATAGGGAGGGGTTTTGTGTTACATTGAAAAAATCCCATAACTTCTTAGTTAAAATAGATATCAAATCAGTTTAATGTTTATATTACTTCTGAAAAAAGGGCCAAAAGTTTATGCATGACAGATTTTTGGTAAATTTAAAAATGGGCTCAAGGAACGAAAAAAATAGGGTTTTGGGGAATTGAAATTCAAAACTTTACAAATTCTGCATATATATCAAATCCAACTATTTTTTTTTAATTTTCTTAATATTATCTAAAACTTTTGTATTTAGAAAATTTTGATAAGAGCAACTCTTATTGCAAAAAAATTAAAATTAAAATTAAAATTAAAATTAAAATTAAAATTAAAATTAAAAAAATTGGAAACGAAAACAAAAAGGGAGTTGCAAGAAGAAAAAATCTATAACTTCGTCAATTCTTAAGATATCAAATCCGATTAAATTTATTATACATCTTCTTAGTAATATCTACTACTTTTATATTGACAAGTTTTGATAGGAATAATTCTTATAGCAAAAATAAATTAAACAAAAGCAGTAATTAAAGAAAAAATATCAAATCCAAACTGCTATATTCTAACTCATTTTTAAATTCATTTTGCTCTCAAACACATCCAATTGGTAGGTTCTCTTATTTAGAAACTATATAATGTGACGCATTGTCCAGTTTTGTGATAAAGCAGATATATCTGAAAATAAGCTGCTAAAGTGGAAATTTCGAACAAAGTTTCCCAAAACGATCGTGATTGGAGAATTGAGGATGTATTCAAATAACAAATTGCTTATTTTATGATTCATTTTTAAATTTAATTTTGCTCTCATCCGCATTCATTTGACAGTTTCTTTTATTTAAGAACTATATAATGTGCCGTATTGGTCGATTGTTTTCATAAAGTCAGAATATATTTCAAAATATGCTGTCAAAGTGAGCCTTTGAGCAGAATTTCGCTTAAGATAATTCTGAAAAAACCAGTTTTTACAGAAAAACGAAATTAAAAAATTTTCAAAAGTGGCCCGAAACTGGGTTTATCTTTAATCATATTTTATTCTTTGTTGTTGAAATGAAGTCTCTTCGAAATCTACCTCCGCCTATAGACCAAGCCGACAGGGATTTTTTTTATTCTGTGGTTTACATTATTTTTCAGATTTTGTGAGCCTGAAAAATTTATAATACAGTAAAGTACTTGAACTTGCACTTGTGCTCCGCATATATATAAATAGATTATTTTAAGGTCCTATAAAAAAGTTTATTCGCGATAAGATTAAAAAAAAAAAAAAATCATACAGCAATTTTGTCCATCCATTTTAGAGAAAAGATGGTGCTCAGTCATAAAATATTCCGTTTCATTTGTCTCTTTTCTACTTTCTTTTATCTTCAATAGAAGAAAGTGTGGTAATCGAAAAAATTTTAAACTTCAGATTTTCGGTGGATTTACACATTTTACACGTCAGAGAGCCCTCCTCCCCCTCCCCCTACGTTTGCCCGTGTGTCACGATTGTATCATCAAAAAGTTTATAAATTGGAGAAATGAACCAAATTTTTTATCCATCTTTTTGGCTATGACTAGCAGTTTCTCCTTCAATTTAGAAATATTCCGCCAGAAGAAGGCACTTAATAGCGATTTTTGAGCCATTTTCAATAGGTAACATAGAAAAATGCCTGAAATTATGCATAGAATTAAATGAATTTTTCGTGCATGCTTTTGGCTGTGGCAAGCTGGTCCACTCTGGATTAAAAAAAAGAAATACCGGAAAGGGGGATTGTAATAGCGATTTTTATGCAATTTTCATTATTTTACCAACGAAAAATGCATAAATTTATGCATAGAATTGAATCAAATATTTTCTGTATGTTTTGGGCTATAGATAGGGTGATCTCCTTCATTTTGGAAATGTTTCGATTGAAGGAGGTGCTGTTATAGTGATATCTGAGTCATTTTCTTTATTGTATCATCGAAAAGTGTATAAATTTATGCATAGAACTTACTAAATTTTCGTCTATGTTTTTCGCCTTATCCAGCAGATCCATCCTCAATTTAGAAGTGTTCTGCCGGGAGGGGGCGTTGTAATAGCGATTTTTGAGCCATTTTTTATATTGTATCATCGAATAATCTATGAAATTATGCATGGAATTGAACTAAATTTTTTGTCTATATTTTGGGCTATGGATATTAGATCCTCCTTCAATTTGAAAATATTACGCCGGAAGGGAGCTCGGTAATAGCAATTCAAGTGCTATTTTCTTTATTGTGCCATCAAAAATGTATAAATTTAGGCATATAACTGAACCATATTTTCTGAGCATATTTTTGGCTACACGGAAAAAACTGTTTTGTTGAAACTATCAAATTTTGTTTAATATAGCCCCAAACAAATATTTTGGTTGCTATGGCCAAATTGCAAATTGCGGTTGGACTAACCAAATAATTTTGTTAATTCAACAAAATGTTGGTTAAAGTATGGTCATTCTAACCAAAATTTTTGGTTGGGGCTATATCAACCAAAATTTGGTAGTTTCAACAAACAACTTTTCTCGTATAAAGCCAGCAGGTCCTCTTTGAATTTGGAAATATTCTGCGGGAAAAAAGGCACTTTGATAGCGAGTTTTGTATAACTATCTCGATTTTTTGAAGTTCTATTGTTAATCGGCGGCTCAATCAACCACGAGAACTAGCTTCCTGCTACGCCAACTATTTGCTAACAGCTGATGACAACAGAACAGGAAAAACTATTGATTTTACTAAATGTCTGATGTCTTTACTAAATAAATGCCTTTATTAAATGCTAAATGTTACTGTCATGATTTAGATTAACTCGTTCTTATTCCGAGTAAATGACTGAATCAGATATATTACATGAAAATCAAAGTTAGTATAGTATTGAGCTTACTTTTTGAAATACAGGGTGTTTGTAAAGTCCCAGAGCCATTTAGATGTTTAATAACTCATAAAATTATCAAGATAGATTGAAATTAATAACATAAATGGTTAGATAGACTCAAAAAGTTACATGACCCTTGTCAATGAGCTTCCGCGTGTCCCCCCTTCGTCGCACGAAGAATATCAAGTCGATAGTCAATTTCATGCTAGGTAGCGGCAAGCATGTCGGCCTCCACAGAGGCTATTGCGGTTGTATACTTAGACATGTTGGAAAACTTCGTATTTCCATTACTAGAAGAGCTTCAGCCATATGTCTTTTTGCAACAAGATGGTGCACTACTTCATTGGGGTACCATCGTTCGTACTTTTTTGAATGACCATTTTCCAGGAAGATGTATTGGGCGAGTAAGTCCAATTCCTTGGCCACCCAGATCACCTGATATAACGCGGCTAGACTTTTTCCTTTGGGGATTTGTAAAGAACAATGCTTACAGGAGGAGAGTGTCGAACATTCATGGCTTAAAAGCATGAATTAAAATCACAATAGCCTCTGTGGATGCCGACATGCTTGATGCTACCTGGCGTGAAATTGACTATCGTCTTGCTATTCTCCATGCGACGAAGGGGGCACACGTGGAAGTTCATTGACAAGGGTCATGAAACTTTTAAAGTCTATCTAACCATTTATGTTGTTAATTTTAATCTATCTTTATTATTTTATGAGTTATTAAACATCAAAATGGGTCTGGGACTTTATAAACCCCCTATATTAAGATGCATGAGACAGAAAAAGTTTTGGGATTGGCACATGTAACTAGTTTATAGTTTTTTCACGTATCCAATAACATAACTTTCTTGATTTATGAGTTTTGGTAACAACTCAGGCTCGCATAAATATTTATATACATAAATATTTAGAAAAAGGCATTTATCTTTTTGAAGTCCAATGGCCCCGTGGTGAGATCATCTGAGTGTGGCGCCGCAGATCTTAAGTTCGACTCCCGACTGCACAGTGCACTCAATCTCTCATCCCTTCGGGTTTAATAAAATGAGTACCAAGCTTACTTGGAGACTAAACTCTTAGGGTGTTGCTTTAGGCTTACCACCTGGTCGGGACATGTGCTGCATAGCAACTCGAGGCCCAGAGTCCAGTAAACAGGGATGGGCACTGTCGTCGCTGATCCTCTGTGGATTGTTATGTCACAGAGTTTAGTTTAGTTAAATACATGTTTATATAAAAGTTGTAGCAAAATGTTGAGGTGTGGTTTGATCTTCTGCATGTTGGTAATTATTAGACAATGTAAATTTCAAAAATGTTTAACATAAGAATTATATTAATGAAATTGTCATGACATTATGGGATTAAATTAGTAAGGTATTGCAAAATCGAAGCGAACACGTATGCAGTTGATCTTAAACAAACGATAATTGATGTTTGCAATGGAGGTCTGCATGGACCGAAATTTTGAAGCCCGGGCTCGGACCGACTCATCATAGAAATAAAAAATTTGGCCCGACCCGATACAAAAATTAAAAATTTGGCCTGAGCCCGACTCGACCCGGGAAAAAATTGAAATCTCGATCCGATCAGAATGAATTTCTACAAAACATGGATTTTTACATCCATTTGGTTAAAATTTTGTTTCTTATAAGGACTTCTGATCAAAAATATTTATTTTGACTGTTTTTTCCTGTTTATAATCTTCATCCTTATAGAAGTGCCGCAGATAATGATATATATTATTTTTAATGAATTTTTATTTTTTGTATGCAAATTTTTCAGTTAATATTAATATTGTAATCCATATTCCATGTATTGAAGTGTTAAAAATTTGAAAAACGGTATACAGTAAATCCTCTAAGGCGAAATTGCATAGAAGAGGAGAAAAAATGTGTTATAGACAAGTTCCCTTCTTAGTAAATGTATTACGTCTCTTTTATTGCATATTATTGTATTAATTTTGCATGATCAACACGTTTTTTGCTTAAAACAAGATTCATAGACTGATTTTCACGCTTTTTACAATATTTTAACTTAGCTAGATTTTAGCAAACAATAAAACCTACAATTATTTAAAAAGAAAAAAATAATAATTGTAGAATAATGGCGATTTAAAAATGTATGCATTTTTGCAAAAAAAAAAAAAAAAAAAAAAAAAAAAAAAATTGGATTAGGTTTTATTTTATTGACCTTTAACCGGACCAGGCTAAGCGGAGAAAATGATTTTCATACTGGCTGTGTCAAAAATAGAAATGAAAATTTTGGACCGTGAAGATTACAAATGAAAAAGTCCCAGCTCTGTACTGAAAAAAATATATATGTAATAATAATTCGGCCCGACTCGGCCAAAGCCTTCAGAAAAAGTTTGGCCCAGGCCCGACGCTGCCCGAGAAGAGTAGAGAACAGGCCCGTCACGATCCGAGAGTTTTGAATGAAAAGAGGACCGAGCCCGACCCGCGGGCCAGGACGGCCTGTGCAGATCTCTACTTTGCTTCAATATTTGACACGCATGAATTGAAATTTTTACAGAAGCTTTATGTGCCGATACATACTAGATATGAAAGAAAAATTTTGAAAATGCTTTTTGAATTATTTATGATATTATTATTATTATTATTATATTTCTTGAATTTTAACTGCATTGCTCAATTTAGGTTCGTTGTGTTTATGACGGCCAATTATCTACACGAGAATTATGGGTCACAGGGGGAGTACCCTCCCTGGGTATCTTTCTAAGGGAACCTAATCCGTACCTATGCAAGGAAATCTAAGGTTCGGAAAACCCCCACGAAAACCTCCAAACGATTAGGCCGGCGGAATCCAGTACCTCCCATCTACCGGTTTCGAGAGCAGAACCTCTCCGCCACAAGTGGGGCCAATTCAAGTTTTAGATAATCTCTGAATGGATATTGATTTATTTAAATGGATTCATGGTGAAATCTTTTCCCACAGTATATGGTTTATCTAAAAATCTCTATCATCAATTTGACTATGTAGGTTTAAAAAATAATAATAATAATGTGAATTTACAAAACTTGATTTTGAAAAACTACAGAAATCTTTAGCTTTACAAAAGAATCTACGAAAATTATAATAATCTTTCTGAAATTTAATCTGTAACCCGAGTTGCAATTACATAAAAAGTGCTAAATATTTCAGTTTCTTAAAAAATGTTTATAGTCCGGGAGCCGACCGTCGATTTACCTATGTGTATCGAGTAAACAATTTTGAGTGTTTACCTATGTATCGAGTACAAGGACCAGACATACATCAAAACGTAGGTCTCAATGTGCACATTAAGAATATAACTGGCTGCCACATACATCGAAATGTAGGTTTCAATGTGCACATTAAGAATATTACTCGCTGCCAGGTCTTATCCTGCCGGAACCCGGTGGCAGCCGCACTTTTATGACGTCAACTTTGAGTGTTTGCCTATGTATCGAGTACAAGGACCGGACATACATTGAAATGTAGGTCTCAATGTGCACATTAAGAATATCACTGGCTGCCACATACATCAAAATGTTGGTTTCAATGCGCATATTAATAATATCACTGTCTGCCAGGTGCGATAGATAGGTAAACACTCAAAATTGACGAAAATAATCACCTGGTTCCGACAGAATTAGACATGGCAGACCATGATATTATTAATGTGCACTTTTAAACCTTCATTTTTATTTATATATGGTTCTTAAATTTGACACATAGGTAGATATTCAAAATTGATGTCAAAAAAGTGTTGCTGCCACCTGATTCCGGTAAAATTGGACAAAGTAGACCCTTATATTATTAATATGCATTTTCAAACCTACATTTTAATGTATGTTCGGACCTTGAATTCGATACATAGGCAGACACTCAAAATTGACGTCATAAATGTGCGACTGCCACCGGGTTCCGGCAGGATAGGACCTGGCAGCCAGTTATATTCTTAATGTGCACATTGAGACCTACATTTTGATGTATGTCTTGGCCTTGTACTCGATACATAGGTAAACACTCAAAATTGACGTCATAATTGTGCGGCTGCCACCGGGTTCCGGCAGGATAGGACCTGGCAGCCAGTGATATTCTAAATGTGCACATTGAGACCTACATTTTGATGTATGTGGCAGCCAGTGATATTCTTAATGTGCACATTGAGACCTACATTTTGATGCATGTCTTGGCCTTGTACTCGATACATAGGTAAGCACACAAAATTGACGTCATAAAAGTGCGGCTGCCACCGGGTTCCGGCAGGATAGGACCTGGCAAACAGTGATATTCTTAATGTGCACATTGAGACCTACATTTTGATGTATGTCCGGTCCTTGTACTCGATACATAGGCAAACACTCAAAGTTGACGTTATAAATGCGCGGCTGCCACCGGGTTCCAGCAGGATAGGACCTGGCTGCCAGTGATATTCTTAATGTGCACATTGAGACCTACATTTTGATGTATGTCGGGTCCTTGTACTCGATACATAGACAGACACTCAAAATTGACGTCATAAAAGTTTGGCTACCACCGGGTTCCGGCAGGATAGGACCTGGCAGCCAGTGATATTCTTAATGTGCACATTAAAACCTACATTTTGATGTTTGTAGCAGCTAGTGATATTCTTAATGTGCACATTGAAACCTACATTTTGATGTATGTCTGGTCCTTTTACTCGATACATAGGTAAACACTCAAACTTGAAGTCATAAAAGTGCGGTTGCCACCGGGTTCCGGCAGGATAGGACCTGGCAGCGAGTGATATTCTTAATGTGCACATTGAAATCTACATTTTGATGTATGTGGCAGCCAGTTATATTCTTAATGTGCACATTGAGACCTACGTTTGATGTATGTCTGGTCCTTGTACTCGATATATGGGTAAACACTCAAAATTGACGTCATAAAAGTGCGGCTGCCTTGCGTTCCGGCAGGATAGGACCTGGCAGACAGTGATATTCTTAATGTGCACATTGAGACCTACATTTTGATGTATGTCCGGTCTTTTTACTCGATACATAAGTAAATCGACGGTCGGCTCCCGGACTATTAGTAATTTTACTGATTTTTCGATTTACAGAGCGAGTATGCATCTATTAGATGAATTTTATTGTTGCCGTCACATAATAAAAACCTATAAACAAATTTTAAATGAAACTTCAGTTTTACAATTTTCGGTAGCAAACTTAGCACATTTACAATTTTTTCACCCTCGTATAAAGGAGAAAATTTACTTTTAAATGCAATGTGTTTGAATGTTGTATCTTAATTTGTTTTTGAGTTATTCTTTTTTTTTTTTTTTTTTTTTTTTTTTTTTTTTTTTTTTTTTATATATATATATATATATATATATACTTTTTTGTCATCGTGACAACAAAGTTTTTCCATTTCTGGACATCAAAAATGGACCAATCAGAAAACGAATAAAATCCGGACATCACACTATAATTTCAGATATGCTTCATAAATCTCTATTTTCGATCAACAGAAACAACCATTTTTTAAATGGTTTAATATATATATTAATACAGAAAAATTTTAACACATTTAATAAAGAATGCATGGCTATTGCATCTGGAATTGCAGAAAATAATTGTTAATTGAGGTACACTTTTAAATAACTAGTTGCTATTATATATAAATAGCTAGGTGTTATTATCAAAAATATAATAATAATAAGCCCTGCCTCTTCTTTCAATTTGTTCTGTATGCACAAAATAAAAAGTAACAATTGAGATAATTTAAGCATAATAATTCTATAAAATTTCTTAATTATTTCAGCAATTCTCAGGTCAGTATGACATAACATTTGCTGTATTCGCTTTCCTGGATTCCAATTTCCTATGATTTTTCGTGCTTTCCTATTTCTTGTGTTTAACCTCGTATTATTAAGCACTATCTCCCGAAAGGGAATAATACATAAACATAAAATAGTAAAATTTTCCTTTTTCATTTAAACATCTAAAATGTTATGCACATTTCATTAGCAAAACAGAAAATCCAAGGTACTCAAATTAAAAATACACATGAACAAGCCAGTCCAAATATCTTTATCTCTAGTCCAATTAGTTAACCTTTTACAGGCCGAATTCATGTATAATTTTAATTTTTTTTTTTTTTTTTTTTTTTTTTTTTTTTTGCATATTATGTCTTCTAATGCTTTAATTAAAGGATATTAGTCAGTAATATGGTGAAAAAAAATTATGGTATTGCTTTGTTATACCGACGACCAAAAAACTACCGCCAAATTTTAAGATTAAAAGCCAACAATGGATGATCGTGAATGTCACATTTAATGACATTAAACACCATACGCGTGCTTAAAACGCCATAAAGTGTTTTTTCTTTCGACTTTTTTATTCGTATTTTTATTAATGTTTTACTGGTTTATTTGTTCTTCTGTTATTTAAAATAAAAATTTAATCAACATGTATAAGTTGGCTATTAGTTTGGCGATTTGTATAACTTGGCGAAATAGGTCGACTGGGTAACCAAATAGTACCAAATTTATATATAAAAATCAGAATGTTCCCAATTCGGAACATTGGTCCCTTCCGGTGATCATTTTTCGGTGTTTATTGGTCATTTATATGATTTTCTGTGCATTTCCCTATTAATGATAGGAATTTAATTTCTATTTCAAAAAATCAAGTTTTCTATTGAAAAAAAATCTATTTAAAGTAACCATTTTTATGATTGGTCATTTTCTGATGGTCATTGGTCATTTTTATGATTTTCTGTACATTTCTCCATCAGTAATAGGCATGTAACTTCTATTTCAAAAAATCAAGTCTTCTTTTTATAATTTCTGAAAGTTTTTTCAAGTCTATTTGATAAAATTTGATTTAATTTTTACCAAATTTTTAATTTTATGTTCCCAATTGGGAACATTGGCCTGAAAAAGGTTTAAAAGCAACATAGTTGCATCGTGATTTAAATTTATCATATATTATCAAAAATATTATATTTGTACATTTTCTGTTTGAAAGTTAGGTAAAAATTATTAAAAAATTATCAATTCTAATATGTCCAATATTTATTCAATATTAATTAAAACACGTTAGCAAAATTTATACATTTTGTAAACAAAGCAAATTTAAAGGAATAATTTGCATTTTGCGAATTCTATTTTTCAATTATTAGGAGTGCCGCCATCTATGAATAATTTGATGAAACTTTATAAGTGTCATATTCTTTAGACAGATGGCAGCACTATAGATTCCATATCAACGTCAAAAGTTAAATACTTATTTTACAAGTCGAAAATTACTTTCAATTCATTCTAATAAAAAATTTATTATAGAAACTTTGCATTGTAATCGAAAAGAAAAATTTATTCTAAAATACACAGTTTGATTTATCAAGAAATAATATAAAATTATAAATAAAACTGGAGAAAAAGTGTCCATATTTTTTTTCTTCTTTATAAATTAACTAAAAATAATGGATTACTTTAAGAAGTAAATGTGATAGTATTTTTTCATTGTAATCTCTTTCTTTATTTTATTTAGTTTTAATTAGAATAAATAATAAATTCTTCTAAAATTTCCTTATGGAAAATACTTATATTAGTTTTTTATTGCAAAAGATGGCAGCACTAAAAGAATGTTAAATTTTTCTTATAATTTGCATTTCTATAATCCAGTGAGGGAAAAGACCACACCCCCAAATTTTAATCTTCGTAAATTAATTATAGTGATATATTAACTGATAATATCAATAAATTCTGGTATTTAAAAAAAGATTTAAATAACGTTCTACACTATTCAATAACGAAATTGTCTCATAGATAGTGCTTGATTGAAAACGTTGTACTCATTGTATATCTGTACAGTGAGATCTTGTATATCCATTTATCTATACGTATAAATCAAAGTTTGTTCCCTATACAAATCCACAAATTTTTACTGATTTTTTTGTTTAGTTTTGGAAAATACTTATGTTTGTTTTTTATTGCAAAAGATGGCAGCACTAAACAAATGTGAAATTTATCTTATAATATCTATTAGTATAATCCCTCGTATAATCCAGTGACGGAAAAACCCCACCAGTGGCCGCGAGGTTCTGACCTCCAAACTGGTACACGGTAGGTGCTAAGTTCAAACCCAATCGCGACCGTTCGGAGTTTTCCATGGTTTTTTCCGAACCTTGCGTAAATACGGCTTAGGTTCCCTTAGAATGACCCCCAAGGAGGGCATCCCCACCCCTTAGGACCCATATCCCACAGCGTAGATAATTGGCCGACATAAATACAAAACAAAACAAAAACAAACCAGTGACGGAAAAGACGACACCCCTACTCCGCGAAGACATCGCGAGCTAACGCTAGTCCTATTGGGGAAGGGCGGGCTTTTTTCTAATAACTGTATCGCATTTTGACATTTTTAAACAATTTTTCTTTTCTTTGCATTGGATTGCTGAGGTCTTTCCCAAGATCGTTCCTTGACCACTTTTTCGATTTTGGTCGCAGATATTTTCTATAAAGTTACTTTCATTTCCAAAACCGGTTCCGAAAGTGAAAGTAACTTTATAGAAAATACCTGCGACCAAAATCGAAAAAGTAATCAAGGAGCGATCTTGAGAGGGATCTCAGCTATCCAATGCAAAGAAAAAAAGAAATTTAAAAATGTCAAAATGCGATAGAGTTATTACAAAAATGCTTCCCCGTAGGAATATATACTTAGCTCGCCAGTATCTTCGCTGGCAGAGACAGGGGCCTTAATAATTCTGAACCAAATATTAATCTTCGTAAATAAATCCTAGTGATATATTAATTGATAATGTACCAACAACTTCTAATATTTAAAAAAGGATGTAAATAACGTTCCACACTATTCAATAACGAAATTGTCGCGGAGATATTCTCATTGTATATCTATATAATAGGTATCTATTGTGTATCTATACATGTGTATCTATTTATCTATACGTATAAAACAAAGTTTGTTCCCTATACAAATCCACAACTTTTTACTGATTTGTGAGAAACACCACATACGTGTACTTTGAAAAATTCAGCGAAAAGTGCTGGCTATTTTTCTACTTTCTCAGACCCCATCTGCAATAATGTATCTTCATACTTTTTTTTTTCTTTTTTATCAAATACATTTTTTTCTTGTTTATACATTTTAAAAAGGAATGCATAAGTGCAATATTTAAACACGTGACCTTTTGGACGTCTTCCAATATTAAATTCAGGTAAACACATTTAAACATGTGTTCTTTGTTTTTATTAGCTGACTCTCGATATTATCGCGACAAATTTATGTAATTGTGTGCAGTGGGTGTATTTCGATTCAAACTGCTTGTTTTCCGATTTATTTTTAAATACAGTTTTGCTCTCATATGCATCAAACTGGCAATTTGTCTTATTTGGAAACTGCACTAGGTGCCGTGATTGGTGATTCTTTGATAAATGCAGAAAATATTACACAAAAATGCAATCAAAGTTAGACTTTTGATCCGAATTTTTCGAAGAGGGACATCTGGTAACGAAAAAAAGGGTCATACTGAGAAGGTAATAGTTTAAAAATCAAATTCTAATGAATTGAGCGTAAAATGACATCCCACGGCACCTTATAGGTCTCTTCAAAAATCCTCTCAGCAAGTTTCATGTTTCTGCATTTAAAAATGTGTCTGAAATTGAATAGCAGAAAATTTCGAGCTGTTGAAAGTAGAAAACCGAAAACCGTTTTTTTGAATACACCCTTAAGGCAGCCAATTGCTCAGTATCGAATTCCCCTCACTAAAGTCTATAAAAATAAAATAAATACATATATTTAAAACGACTCCTTAAGAAATGAATATTTTAAACTTTTTTTTTTTTTTTTTTTTTTTATGAGTACTCTTCTTAACACTTTTCAGGGGCAAAGCGCTTCAACTGACAAAATATTGAAATAAATGATTGACAACAGAATTAATGAAAAAAAATATTTAAAAATAATTAAAAAAAATTCATATACATGGTAAGCGAAATTTTTTTGTACCAAAATTCACGTGCCATTGTAACATTTGGGTATTGAAATTAAGTAATTTCGGGTCAATCCATTTCAAGTGGTCCAGGAAATATAAAAATGGTCGCTCGACCATTTTTAAAAAATCTGAAATTTTTTGTACAACAACCCTAACATGACGAAAGTTCAAAATGACCGTTCTTTTGATTTTACTATTTTTTATTTGTGCATGGCGGCCATCTTTGTTTCATAGTGTGCAGCGATTTTCTCAGATACTAGGATACACAAAATTGTAAATATCTCGTCTTCTATTTTCCCAATTGAAATGGAGTTTGAAGCATTTTGTTCAGAATAAAATAGGCTAAATATACAGTGATAGAAAAATTTTGAAAAATATATTTTTACAGGTGAAATTTTAGCACAAAATGTACGATTTTATCCAAAATCTATCCGTTTGCAAGAGGAAAATTTTCATGCAAGGGAAACTGTGAACCTTACACAATTTTTTCTACAAATAGGTCAAACGTATGTGTACTCATGCACCAAATCCCAGATCTGGGAGTTAATTTCTCTTTGTGAAAAAAATTCCGAAATTCGTCAAAAATTTCAAAAATATCACTTTTTAGGGTTTGATATCGCTGGTGGGGCACGAGATAAAAATCTGAAATTTTGGCCTATGATAGTATTGTGTAGTAGCGTTATGTACAAAAAATTTCAAGAAGGAGATTTGACTACAAGCTGAGATATAACATGCAAAATATGCGAAAACAATACTGTCAAACTATTGTAAACCTACTATGTAATTGTTCAACAAAACTGTCAACATTGCACAATTTTTTCTACAAATAGTTCAGAAGTGTGTGTACTCATACACCAAGTCCCATATCTGGGAAATGATTTCTCTTTCCGAAAAAAAATTCCGAAATTCGTCGAAAATTTCAAAAATCGCACTTTTTAGGCTTTGATATCTCTGGTGGAGCACGAGATAAAAATCTGAAATTCTGGCCTTTGATAGTATTGTGTAGTCGTATTATGTACAAAAAATTTCAAGAAGGAGATTTGACTACAAGCTGAGATACAGTGATTAAAGAAATGTTTAAAAATGCTATTACGAGTACATTAGGAGAAATGAGATTAGTCTCTTTTATTACAATATTTACACAGAAAATATCGTTTGTTGAAAACAGTTAAATAATAAACATTTAATTTACAAAATACTATATATGCTCAACAAAGAGCTTAAAAATATTTACGAGAGATGTTATGAGTTCGACCAGTTACTGTTGTCAGTCCATCAGGCTGTTCTTTCTAAAAATTTTATTTGAAGCCTCCCAAGTCTTATCACCCCTTGTTAACTTGAATGAAATTCTCTAGGTTTAATAATTGAAGCCATGTCAACTCGATCAGTTGTAATCCATTATCTGTAATTTACTTTCCTGAAATGTGTTCCGAGTAAAATTGTTGCAATAGCATTTCTAGTAGATTTGTTCATCTGTACAAATAGTGTATTAACTTAGCATACATTCTGAATTGTTTAAATCACACAGAAGCATTTGAAAAAGATATTTGTAAATAACATTTAACTTTATAGCATAAATAATTAATTTAAAATTTTGGAGGTGTGAACAATTACATAGTAAGTTACAATAATTTGGCAGTATTGTTTTCACATATTGTCCATGTCATATCTCAGCTTGTAGTCATATCTCCTTCTTGAAATTTTTTGTACATAACACTACTACACAATACTATCAAAGGCCAGAATTTCAGATTTTTATCTCGTGCTCCACCAGAGATATCAAAGCCTAAAAAGTGCGATTTTTGAATTTTTTGACGAATTTCGGTATTTTTTCCGCAAAGAGAAATCATTTCCCAGATCTGGGACTTGGTGTATGAGTACACGCACTTTTGACCTATTTGTAGAAAAAATTGTGAAAGGTTAACAGTCTTGTTGAACAATTACATAGTAGGTTTACAATAGTTTGACAGTATTGTTTTCGCATATTTTGCATGTCATATCTCAGCTTGTAGTCAAATCTCCTTCTTGAAATTTTTTGTACATAATGCTACTACACAATACTATCATAGGCCAAAATTTCAGATTTTTATCTCGTGCCCCACCAGAGATATCAAAGCCAAAAAAGTGCGATTTTTGAAATTTTTGACGAATTTCGGAATTTTTTTCGCAAAGAGAAATTAACTACCAGATCTGAGATTTGGTGTATGAGTACACATACTTTTGACCTATTTGTAGAAAACATTGTGTAAGGTTGACAGTTTCCCTTGCATGAAAATTTTCCTCTTGCAAACGGATAGATTTTGGAAAAAATCGTACATTTTGTGCTAAAATTTCACCTGTAAAAATTTATTTTTTAAAATTTTTCTTCCACTGTATTATTAGCCTATTTTATTCTGAACAAAATGCTGCAAACCCCATTTCAATTGGGAAAATAGAAGACGAGATATTTACAATTTTGTGTATCCTAGTTTCTGAGAAAATCGCTACACACGATGAAACAAAGATGGCCGCCATGCACAAACAAAAAATAGTAGAATTAAAATAACGGTCATTTTGAACTTTCGTCATGTTAGGGTTGTTGTACAAAAAATTTCAGATTTTTTAAAAATAGTCGAGCGACCAGTGCTGGACCACTTGAAATGGATTGACCCTTTCATAAACATACTACCTTTCTTAAAAAAGTAAAAACGCTCATCCCTTTTTTTTTTTTTAATTTCTCAAAATATTTCTACCAATATGTGCTTCATTTAATATTGTATGAGTTAAAAGCTGATGAATTGTGATTAAGATTTTAACTCTTTTGTTTTGGCATATTTTAGAAATATTTGGATGTACTCAACTGCTCTGCTCAACAGGTGCAAAACGTTTTGACACATTCACAAATTCATTTTTTTTTCAATGGAAAGATACAATATTGGTAGGCCTGATGATGGAAGCGTCTTCGAATCGAACTCAGTTTTCCATTTTAGGATAATAAAATGACCTACCGAGTTATAAGCTATTTTGATCTCGTGATCACGCGATTTTCTCCCTTTCGTCGAAAAATGCAGTTAAAAATGTCAATTTTGATGGCCTATTCTAAAATATCTATTGCATATCATAAAAAATAAGGTACTTCTCTATTATCCCGTCGACCAATTTCGCCAAATTAAACAAATAGCCAAACTAATAGCCAAATTATACATATTGACGTAATTTTTATTTTAAATAACGAAAAAACAAATACAGTCCCTGGCCAAATTATTAGACGCACTCGTTTTTTCATGTGTAGTATATTACTAGCTTCATGGAGATGATAGTACTATGTAAATATTTACAATTGATTATATCACCATCTGCAGCGCGTTATAATAAATAAAAAGCATGCCGATGACTTTAAAATTATTTACTTCTGTAAATTGAATAAAAAATTGCTGAAATTGTAAAACTTAAAACTTGAAAACTCAAAAAATGTCAATATTTTGTGCAGCCGTCTTTAAAAGTAATTAGGGCTTCTATTCATGCTGTTTATACCAAACTCAATTGTTTTTTGTATGAGTCGGGGATGATCCCAGAAAAGGACATGTTTTAGTATGAGCTGGATTTTGTTTGTTAAAACTTTTATGGCCAATTCTCTCATATTCAATAGGAATTTATGTCTAGTGAATTACTTACCCAATCATCGCGTATTTTCGTTCTGTTGACCTTGAGACAGAGATATAATACGACAGATCTACTAAAGTTCATCCTAGAATTGGGAAAATATATGTTAAACATTAATTTAATAAAGTAAAAACTCCATTATTTCTTAGGGCATTACATACCAAATATACTATTAAAAACAACTGCGTCTAATAATTTGGCCAGGGACTGTAATTAGTGGAATATTAATAAAAATTAAAAAAAAAAGAAATTAAAATCACTTAATGATATTTTAAACACTTGAATCTTATTTAATGTCATTGAATGTGACATTCACGATTATCCATTATCGGCATTTAATCTTACAGTTTGGCGATAATTGTTTGGTCGACGGTATAGCCTAGAAGTACTAAAATAATAATAATTAGTGTGGTTAGATAGTTTTTGAATAACAACGTTTGCTAGTTACATGCACTTCCGAACAAAAATAAACTATAACTTATGTCACAAAGTTGCCCTTTTTTATTTAAGAACAAACACCCTTAAGAACTATAAGGAACTAGTCAATATGACAATCCCAAAACCTTCTTCTACCTCATGTATGTTAATACTTCAAAAGACACAGTGACAAAATTAAATAACCTATGCTCATCTTGAGGATTCTAAAGACATGAAATTCCGTGCATTTGTTTTTGAAATAGTACTATGTAGATGTCGGACAAAAAGCAACATAAAAGCACCACTGGGCGATTTATATTAAAACATAAATCGCAATAATATTTATCAAGATATACCTGAATCTGAAGTTTGATGAAAAAAAGTTCGAGCAAGAAGATACAATAGAAAATGCAAATGAAGATGCAATAGAAGAAGGGGTTAAACTACAGGAATATATCTAATTATTTTGTTCTTTATGGATAATTTATCAATTATATACATGTGAAATAACTGTGCAAGCTCAAACTTTGTGTTTTCATTTGTTTGTAGTATTTATATTATGACAGTATTGGAATATTCTATTAACTTTTGTTCGTGATTACTTAATTTATTTCTTACAATTAATTTTTTAAATAAAATCAATTCAGCGAGGTAGCTATCAACTAGCTATCAGCGAGCTATCAGCGAGCTAGAAAAAGCAAAGCTGAGTTTTGCTTTTTCTAGCTTGCTGATTCTTGCAGTGATGAAAAATCTCGATAGTAGATTCGAAACGACTTTTTGCTACCTTTTCATGCATTATTTGTGCATTGCCTAACCGTTGGTTTTCTATCTTTAAACGGTAAATTATGTTAATACACACATCGCAATTTCCCCACACTAATGAAAACTTTCTACGGCTTTTTCTCCATGTTCATATTTTCTAGTTCATATGTTCATATTTTTCTAAAAATGCTAATGTTCTTTTTTTTTTTTTTTTTTTTTTTTTTTTACATTTGGGACAGAGATTTAAATTAATTTATTCTTTATAATGTGTGAAATAAAACTCCGTTCACACATTATAAAGAATTCACACATTATTGTGAGATTCTCCTTCAGGTTATTATTATTATTTTTTAATTAAACTAGGGGGGCCCCGCCCCCCCTGCTCGCTATGCTCGCCAACCCCCCGCGTAATCGCTTCGCGATTCCAAATTATTGGCTACCCCTGCTTGCTGCGCTCGCCAATACCCCATGGTATGAATAAGCAGTTGCAGACCTTTCAAATGATGTGTCACACGACTGGTGTTGTAAAGAAATTAAAAATGTGCCCCCCTGGGGGGCAGAGTGGGAGGCGACACAAAAGACATCCATAATATGAATAAGCAGCTGCAGACCTCTCAAATGATATATCACACGACTGGTGTTGTAAAGAAATTAAAAATGTGCCCCCCTGGGGGGGGGAAGAGTGGGGGGACACACAAGACATCCATAAAATGAATAAACAGTTGCAGACCTTTCAAATGATGTGTCACACAATTGGTGTTGTAAAGAAATTACAAAATGAGACCCCTCTCAGGGCAGAGGGGGGTTACACACAAGATATCCATAATATGAATAAGCAGTTGCAGACCTCTCAAATGATGTGTCACACAATTGGTGTTGTAAAGAAATTAAAAATGTGCCCCCCATAGGGGCAGAGTGGGGGATGACACACAACACATCCATAATATGAATAAGCAGTTGCAGACCTTTCAAATGATGTGTCACACAACTGGTGTTGTAAAGAAATTAAAAATGTGACCCCCCCCTGGGGAGAGCAGAGTATGGGGGTGACACACAAGACACCCATAATATGAATAAGCAGTTGCAGACCTTTCAAATATTGTGTAACACGACTGGTGTTGTAAAGAAATTAAAAATGTGTCCCCCCTGGGGAGCAGAATGGGGGATAACACACAAGACATCCATTATATGAATAAGCAGTTGCAAACCTCTCAAATGATGCATCAAACGACTGGTGTTGTAAAGAAATTAAAAATTTAGCGAAATATTACAGTTATCGCCAAGTTGGCGTCACTTTTGACAACTAATTTTGGTCGCCAAATTTGGCGATATATCGCCAAGTTGGCGACAAACTTGGCGATTGTTGGCGATGGTAACCTTTCCTCTCTTTATGGTAACCCATACGGCGATGCATAGACGGAGTCCTTTCCTGATTGGTCTATTCGACTCATGGAAGGAGTGGACAAACCGGATTCGTTAGTTCCGGAAATCTTCCACATCAGCATCATTCCAGGAGTCATTCCTTTTAAGGCTAGTTTTTTTTTACTATAGAAGGAAATGAAGATGTGTCTTAAATTTCATCATTTTGCACTACACATATCAGTAGAAAAAAATTTATTAAATGCAACATTAGTTTTATGTAAAAATCCATGCGCGGTCTTGTGTGCTATCGATTTGAAAATCTAAAAGTAATAATTGGTCAAAAATAGGCAGTAAAAATTAAAAAAAAAAAATTAATTTTTTTTAAAATTTTCAATTAAATATGCAGTTGACTTTTTTTTTTTTTTTTTCAAAATGTAGTTTTAGTTGAACATTGAAATGCAATAATTTCACCTTTTGAAACTTTTATATATATTTATATATCTATCTATATAATAAAGGCCAAACGTATCTGTGCGTAACGCATACGTCTTGTTTTGAATGGCAACGCTTTCCGATGAAATTTCGGTTTCGCAATTTTCGCTATTGCAAATTTTTTCACTTCTGGACGAAGCACGTTTTCAATCTTTATACAATCGTATAGAGAAAAAAATGCTCTTTTAAATGCAGTTTGTTAGAAAACTGTATCTCAATTTGCTTTTGATTTATTAATTTTTTTGTAGTTTTTAGTTCAATTTCTCTAATGGTGGCAACTTGAGTATCGCATTTATGTAAGAAAAAAAGGGAAAATAGCCATACAGGGGAAAAAAAAAAAAGAAATAAAGATCATGTTAGTATAAATGGCGCTCCGCGCCATATACACTACAAATCAATCTCACAGAGGCTGAGATAGAGATAGAGAGAGAGAGAGAGAGAGAGAGAAAAAGAATAGCGATGCAGTTTGGTGGCTGGAGGTGACACCAAATTTTTTTTCATTATTTTAGAGAAAAAATGATGTTAAAGAATTCGGTCTCTGTTCCACGTGATTGTTTTGTTTGGGCCGAATAAGAGACTTAAATTGGTAGAATAACGCCCATTCAAATCGCTTTAATTGCATACTGCACGTCCATCTATCTCTTTTCTCCATGGAAAATAACAGATCACTGTATATTTTAGTTGCCATTTTTTCATAGCAACTGAAAAAAATAGCAATTAAAAACCTGTTATGACAATATATTGTCGATTATAAAACCCGGTGAATGTTGTTCGTTTTATTTCGTTTTTAACCATCAATTTAATGACTTTTAGTACGTTGTAAACTTACTTTATAAAAGATACATCAATTAACCTGTACAAAAATGTATTTTAAAGAATATCTGTGTGTCATATTTTCTTCGTTGGTTTTAAAAATTGAAAGAACGCAATTTTATTCGTTACTTCTAGGTTATCCCGTCTACCAATTTCGCCAAATTATACAAATTGCCAAACTAATAGCCAAATTATACATGTTGACATAATTTTTATTTTAAATAACGAAAAAACAAATAATTAGAAGAACATTAATAAAAATATTAATAAAAAGTCGAAATAAAAATCACTTAATGACATTTTAAACGCGTGAAACGCATTTAATGTCATTGAATGTGACATTCACGATCATCCATTATTGGCATTTAATCTTATAGTTTGGCGATAGTTTTTTGGTCGACGGGATAACCTAGAAGTATCTTTTATTCTTTGTCTAATAACTTCTATCTTGCATCCAACACGGAAGTATCGATAATTTTCAAAGCTTTATCTGATTACATAATTATTATGTTTCATATAAAATTGCTGTTTGGATTTAGTTGGCAGTTTAAAAAACATATTACGTCGGAAATTTTTATTACTCTTTTCAATTCAAAATTTTAAAAAAGTTTTTCACCTTTACTCTGTGACCCGGTAATCCCGGGTTGGATGTACTAGCATATATAAAAGTCGAAAGGGTAAACTGAAGAGACTAATCAGTTGTCGAAGAGAGCTGGTCATACACTGCTTTTGAAACTTCAGTTTTTACCAGGGATGTAGTGAAGGGTATACGGGGGTACACGCCATATACCTTCAGGATTTTTTAAGGAACACCGTGTACCTCCTGTTTCTTTAGAGAGATATAATATATACAATACATCCTCTGCTTTGAGCGTATACCCTCTAACTTTTTTTCGACTACACCACTAGTTTTTACTCATTATACTAGAAAAAAACAATTACTTTCATAAAGAGCCAACCGTCAAGCATTTTTTGGCTTTTCTCTGGGTTAGTTTGGAAAATAAACCTTATTAATTATTTACCCTTTTCTTTTTCCATTAATTCATTATTGAAATTAGAAAAAATAGTTCTGATAACTACTCATTTTAGAGATTTTTTTGTCTTCATGTATCTAATGCGGCTTCATTTATCTTACGAATTTCTCCATCTATATATATACTAACAAAAGCCATGCTTTCTTTGGATTCTCGAAACATTTAGTCCAAGAACTAACAGCCCAAAAATACATGTTATCGAGCACAGGAAAAAAAAAAAAAAGTTTTATTTTATGGAAGAGTAGTAATAGGGGAATCCAACGATCCGTGTCTGCCGGAAGTGAAGTGGTTCATAAGCCAAAAATTAGTAGTGGTTTATTTGTAAGTTTAACATTCTGTTTACCGTGCAATCAAAGATGGGAAAACATGGAAAACTGGGACCAGGAAAACACAACGATAAACCTATAAGTGAGCCATTGGTGGTATTCATTTTTAGCTTATGCACCACTTCACTATTATGTAAATTCAGCGAAATAAGTTAGAATTTCCTTGGAATTTTTTATTTATTATATAAGACTGGTGTAAATAAAAGCATTTTTGAAGCAAAATTCTACAAAATATTAATTAATTTTATTTGTTTACGGTTCTTTTGTTGCCTCTTTACAAATAATAATAATAATAATAATAACAATAATAATAATAATATAATTCTTTTAAAATGCGTAAAAGAAATTTGATGCGGACATGTTTTATTAATTTAATTAATCATGATTCTATCTATGATTAACAACTCCATGATTTATTTTTTCTTCTGAAAATATACACGTTTCATTTTTTATTTGCAAAAACTCGTCCTTAATGGAAAACATGTAAAATAAATTAATTAAAATAATAATTTTTTAAGGTTATTCTGTAATATATATATATATATATATATATATATATATATATATATTGTGCAAATCTCCAGATCATAATTTATTTTTATGTTTAATTTTAAATCAAAATATTGAATAGTTTTTTTTATAAAGTGTGTGACAAAATGTAATTTATGTAGGCTAGTAGAGGATTCGCTTCGCTCATCCTAATAAAACTATGAAATATTAATAATAAAATATCAGATTCCTCTGTTCATAAACTGTATCCTGACGTCAATAAATTGCCCGATGACTTCATGCAGGAAGAAAGGTTAGGTTTGTGTCCACTCGTTGCCTTAACAACAAAACTTAACAATCGATATTCTTTCATATATTTTTTTTTTTTCTATCTTTCAAAAATCAGTTTGAAATGTCTATCACTGAAAAAAAAAAAAAAAGAATATGACTATTTTCATCTTGTAATTTTATGTTCATCTATAAAAAAATATCTTGTAAAACATAAATACATGTAGAATCAAATGAAAAATTAAGATTTGTATTCGTGCATTAAAACTGGGCTCATTTAACTATGCCAAAGCTTTACGTAACTAAGTTTAACCAAGATATAGATGACTCTTAAGGAGTTACTTCAGTTTTATTAAAAAACACGTTCGCTAATGCTAATCCTATGAAAGAATTTTTTAAAGATATTTCGATTGCTTTTAATATTTTTTATTTATTTATTTTTATTTTTTGTTTTTATTTATTTATTTATTCTGCATTGAATAGCTGAAATTGATCTGAATGCAGGCCGTTTTTTACTTTTTCGAAATTGGTTTCAGATATTTTTTATGAGGGTGTTTTCTCTTTCCAAACCGGTTCCTAAAATGAAAGCGTCCTGATAAATAATATCTGTAAACAAAATTAAAAAAGTAAAAAAATCTTTGCTGGCTTGGCGGAGGTAGGCGGTAGTAGTGTTGGGTAGGTGGAGGTAGATTTCGAAGAGTGCTCATTTAACAAAAAATAAAATATGATTAGAGATAAACCCAGTTTAACAACTTCATTTGGCCGCATGTGAAATATTTTTAATTTTATTTTTCTGTAAGAACTGATTTTATCAGAATCATCTTAAGCTAAATTCGGCTCAAATGCCCATTTCGACAACATATTTTGAAATATATTCTGACTTCATTGAAAAATCGACCAATACAGCACATTATATAGTTCTTAAATAATAAAAAAATGTCAACTGAATGCATTTGAGAGCAAAATTGAATTTAAAAATGACTCATAAAATAACCAGTTTGTTATTTTAACACGTCCTCATTTCTTTAATCATGATCGCTTCGTGAATTTTTGTGCGAAGTGCCCACTTTGACAGCTTTTTTAAAAATATATTTAGCTTTTATCAAAAAACTGACCAATACGGCACGTAACACAGTTCTTAAATAAGAGAACCTGTCAATTGGATGCGTTTGAGAGCAAAACTGAATTTAAAAATGAGTCAGAAAAAACGCAATTTGTTATTTGAATACCTCAATTTTTCAATCACGATCGCTCCTGGAAATTTTGTGAGAAGTGCTCATTTTGGCAGTCTTTTTTGAAATATATTCTACCTTTATTTTTTAAAAATGGCCAATACACTACATTATATAGTTCCTAAATAGGAGAATCTGTCAATTGGAAGCGTTTGAGAGCCAAAATGGATTTAAAAATGAGACAGAAAAAAACGCAATTTGTCATTTGAATACTTCCTCAATTTTTCAATCACGATCAATTTGGGAAATTGCCTTTCAAAATACCTTTTTTGGCATTTTTTTTAAATATATTCTGCGTTTATCAAAAAACTGGCCAATACGTCGCATTATATAATTCCTAAATAAGAGGTTTTGCCATTTGAATCCGTGTAAAATCAAAAATGAATTTAAAAATGAGTCAGAATATAAGCAGTTTGGATTTGAGGTTTTTTTCTCCAACTCCAATTTTTATTTAATTTATTTTTGCCATAAGAATCAGTCCTATAAAAAACTTGTCAATATAAAAGTTGTAGATATTGTTGAGTAGATGTAAAATAAATTTAATTGAATTTGATAACTTAAGAATTGGTGTAGTTATGGATTTTTTTCTTTTCCTACCCCCCCCCCTTTTTCTTTTCGTTAAAAAATTTTTTTCATCTATAAAAATTGGTCCTATCAAAAACTTGTAAGTACATAAGTTTTAGATAATTTTTAGAACAATTATAAAAAAATTAATTGGATTTGATATCTTGAGAATTGACGAAGTTATCAATTTTTTTCTTCCAAAAACCCTGTTTTTTTCACTTCATGAGCCTATTTTATATTGATAAAATATCTGTCATGCATAAACTTTTCGCTTATTTCTTAGAAGTATGATAAATTTTAAACTGATTCGATATCTATTTTAATTAAGAAGCTACGGCGTTTTTTCTGTTTTCATAAAAACCCTCCCTGTTTCCACCCCCTTGGTCCGATTTTGCCCATTAACGAACTTGACCGAGATTTTATACTCCTTGATTTTATATATCAGTTTGGTGGAGATTGGAGCAGAATTATAAAAGTTATCTTGTCTAGAAGAAAGTGAAATATACATATAAAGTTTTTTACTGATGGTAGTTTTGGGTCTAGAGGTCATGATCGGCATAGATCTGCAAAGTTTTTTCAGAAACTCCAACATAGGAGCGACCGCAATAGGTAGTATTTCATACGATATGTACTAAAAAGGGCCTACATACAGATCGATATCAACAACAAATAAATAAATAAATAAAAATAAAATGCAACCGAGATATTTTTTTTAATTTATTTCTTCCATAGGATTAGCATTAGCGAACGAGTCTTTTCATAGTTTTATATAATGTTATCTTTTGTGATTAATGTTCGTGACTCTCATAATAAATGTTCGCGTTTTGTATGTTTATAATGTTTTTTATCGTCCGGTGTAAAATGATATTCAAAGCAGTACACCACACATAGCACTAAGTCCACTCATATTAATAATGTCAGGTCACATAATAAAGCCATAAATAAAGTATTGGATTCGGAAAAAATGTTGCCTGCCTGTTTTATTTGGATTTATACGTTTTAGAAAGTCTTGAACACGATTTGATGGCTTTTTGGAAAATGTCTGTCAGTGAATTTGACCTTTATGTGTCAAAACTTTTGTAGGCACACTTATCTCAAACAATAATGAAAGAAATTTCTCAAAACATTAGATTCATTTAGATCTTCTGATGATGACTTTCTGGTGATTAGTTTTGGGTTACATCACCGAACAGGTGGAGCTGCTATACTACATTCTGGACAATTTCAGCAATAGCTCTATCTCAAGAATTAGTGCACGGATTTTCATAAAATTTCAGATTCAGTTAGTCCTTGCTATGAATTGGCGCAGTTTACGTTTTGGTATAAATCACCAACAGGTGGCTCTGCTATGCTAAATTTCTTTTTCCGTAATAGCTCTATCTCAAAAACTAATGCACGGATTTTCATTAAACTCCGATTCAGTTATGGCATTTTGGTGTAGAGGTGGCGATGCTATGCTGCGTTTTGTATGATCACACTAATTAGAGATAATCATATCTCAGGAAATAATGCATGGAATTTCATATCTGTAGAACCTTTATGGTGGGTATGGACTGCCAAGCATTCTGCTAGCAAATTTTGAAGTGTGAAGATGTATGAGATAGAAGAAAGTTTTGAAATTAGACATCCGAAAATTATTATTATTATTATTATTATTATTATTATTATTGTTGTTTGCAGTTGAATTAATAGTGGTGAAGAGATGCTGAACAGTTGATGTTATTATGCTGGTGATGAGTTGGAACTTTAATTTTGCAGCTTTAAACAGGCGATTTCATATCCGAGCCCCCAGACCCCCGAGGCAGAAAATTTTTGTCTCGTCAAATGCTCTTTCATGACAGCGTTTAAATATTTTCCTGCCACTGAACATCTGTTTAAAATAACAAATTTCTATAGTAATAATTCTTTTTGTTAAATGCACAGTCACTGATAAATGTCATTAAAAATCTTCAAAATTCATCAAAATTATCAAAAATCAAAGTTCAATGACGGAAATCAAAAATTCAAATCCAATCAAGTTCCTTAAAATTCAATCAAAAATACCAAAATCAAAAATCAGTCATCAAAGTTATTAAAAAATTATCAAAAAATTGATCTCACAATTCTTATTCTTTCAAAATAAAATTTCACTTTTTTATTTTTAATAAAAATCTTAAGGACCCTGTCCTCGCTCGAGGAAACGCTCGCGAGCTAATGCTAGTGCTATGGGGAAGCATTTTTCTAATAACTCTTTCGCTTTTTGACATTTTTGATTTTTTTTATTATTATTATTATTATTATTATTATTATTATTATTTTTTTTTTTTTTGATAGGATAGCTGAGGTGCATGCCGACAGCGCACTTTTTTTTACTTTTTCGATTTTGGTTGCAGATATTTTTTACAAAGTTAGTTTCACTTTCAAAACCGGTTTCGAAACTGAAAGTGCTTTTTAAAAAAATATCTGCAACCAAAATCGAAAAAGTAAAAAAGGTGCGCTGTCGGCATGCACCTCAGCTATCCAATGGAAAAAAAGTCATTCAGAAAAGTCGAAATGCGAAAGAGTTATTAGAAAAATGCTTCCCCATAGGAATAGCATTAGCTTGCGAGCGTTTCCCCGAGCGAGGACAGGGGCCTTAAATCATACACAACTTCGCACCTAAATATGAATTTTCACAAAGAGTCTATAATTAGTCTCGGAAGTGACAAATAGTTAAAATTGAACTTTCTGAAAGGGTTGGTGGTTTTTCTTTTTTTTTTTAAGAATTTTATTATTATAACATTTGGACAAAATGCAAATTTTATTGTTTCTTATTAACATGAAATAATATTTTTGGAATAATGATAAATAAATCAGTAAAATATTCCATCAAATAACTCTGACCATTGTTGCATACATTAATTTTTTTATGGAATTAATGATTTTTTCAATGAATATACTATGTACTTCAAATTATATTTCGTTATGGATTTTTAAGCATAACTCAGAAACTACTCTGTTCTCCGCTGGGTAAAATTTTGTACACAAATATGAACAAATTTCTAGAAATCGTTTTTTGCTAAAATATTTATAGGTAATAATTAGTAATCTTGTTAATATTAATAATTAGTTGCTAATATTAATTCGACTGCTTTACATATTTTACGGATCAGAGGGCAAGAAAAACATGTTTTTACAAAATGTCTGTCTGTGAGTTTGTCAGTCTGTCCGCATGTGAAAAACATTTTGTGGGCCCTTTATCTCAAGAACTATTGCACGAAATTTCACAACCCTTTAGATTATGTTATTCCTTGATATAAACTATCTCTGATTAGTTTTTGGTGTATATCGCTCAACAGGTGGCGCTGATATGCTGCATTACTCACAATTTCCACAATAGCCATATCTCAAGAACTAAAGCATGAATTTTCATAAAACTTTATATTTAGTTAGTACTTGATATAGCATGATGCTGATTATGTTTTGAGGTAAATCGCTCAACAGGTGGCGCTGCCATGGTGCATTATTTGTGATTATTGCAATAGCTCTAGCTGAAGAACTCATGCACGGAATTTTACAAAACTTTAGATTATGTTGTTCCTTGATATAAACTGTATCTGGTTAGTTTTTGATGCATATCGCTCAACAGGTAGCGCTGATATGCTGCATTATTTACGATTTCCACAATAGCCATACCTCAAGAACAACAGCATGGATTTTTATAAAACTTTATACTTAGTACTTGATATAACATGTTGCTGATTACATTTAGATGCAAATCACTCAGTAGATGGAGCTGTCATGGTGCATTATTCGTGATTATCGCAATAGCTCTATCTCAAAAACTAACGCACAAAATTTTCTAAAACTCCAGATGTTCCTGTTGCGATAATATGAATAATGCCACATAGCAGCGCTAACTGTTGAGCGATTTTCAACAAAAGCTAAAGAATACTCATTTGTATTAGGAACTGACTGAATCTGAAGTTTTATGAATATTCGTGCATTAGATCCAGAGATAGAGCTATTGCGATAATCATGAATAACGCCGCATAGCAGTACCACCTGTTTAGCGATTTACTCTAAAAATTAAAGAATACTAATTCATATCAGGGACTAACTGAATCTTTAGTTTGATGAAAACTCGAGCATTAGTTCCTGCGATACAAATATTGCGGTAATCATGAATATTGCCGCATAGCAGCGCCAGCTGATTGGCGATATACACCAAAACAAAATCAAAATCTTATTACGTCAAAGACCAGGAGGTGGACTATAAAGTTGTATGAAAATCCATCCATTTGTTCTTGATATATAGCTATTGTGGAAGTCCTAAAAAATGCAGCATAACAGCTCTTCTTTTTGGGCGATATACACCAAAAAATTAGATCTAGTATATATCAATGTCTAACTGAATCTAAAGTTTTGTGAAATTCTGAACATTAGTTCTTGAGGTAGAGCACCCACAATATTTATATCACATACAGACAGACAGACTCACAGACAGACATTTTGTAAAAACGTATTTTTTGGAATCTCTGATCCCTAAAACGTGTATTTTCGTTGAAAATTGGAATTCAAAATTTTCACGAATCCAATACTAAAAGCAAAAACTTAATATAATGGATCATGCTAATCCTTGCTATTATTATATTATAAGCTTTATTTATGTATTTATTTATCTATTTCTGAGTTCATTTAAAATATACGTATATAAGTTATCACAATATTAACTTTTTCTTTTTTTTTAACTGTCGAATAACCTTTAGATCTGTATATGATATGTTTAAAAGATTACATTACTAAATTAAATATAAAAAATAATCTAATTAATTATTATCATTAAAAATATCAAAATCACAGAAACAGGACATAACTAGAAATATTATATAAACTTTTCTTTTTTTTTCAATAAAGATGAACTTATAATGCAACAGAATTTCTTCAAAGACAAATTATAAATATTTTCATCATAAAATCATTATTTTCGTGTTTGTTTCTTATTTTATTTTATTTTATTTGTGTGTGTATGCGTGCTGGCTGCTGTTGTTGCAGATCATCGAAAGCAAATCATGAAATTCAAACTATCAAAACTCAGTCAGTTTTAAATTCAGAAGAATTGAATTTTTGATGTTCCGCTTCTTAGAAGAGTTTTAATTATTGTAAGACCCAAGGATCATAGAACATTCTATTTTAGCAACTTTTGGAAAAATAGCTATTTTGATGGAAATGGGTTTTTCTATGACGAGGAACACCATTCGAAATACTTCTGCAACTGGAAATATATCTCTAAAATTAACAGTTTAAAAATTAGTTTAATCAACAGTAAGAAGGAACACTTTGTAAATTGCTTGTATTGAATATACGTTACTATTGACAATACTGGTGTGAAAAAAATCTCCAAAATTGATTTTTTACACAGAAAACTACACCAATATTAAGAGAAGCTATTTTTTCATTTCATTGCCAATACTTCTGCAATATCGGCATTTCAAATATTTCCAGTGTATAACTATTATTTTGGTAATAATAGAATGAAACTGCTAATATATCCAACATGTAGCTAATATTTAATCAATATTGATATTTCATTAGGTGTGTATTTTATTAATGCAATACTGGTACTATATTGGATTCTAATATAATAATATTGGTTTCTTGCTATGGTTATATATCTTGATTTCATGTTTTTCTCTTCATCTCTACTAAATTTTATCCAATGACAAAGTGACAAGATTCAGTATGGGAATTTAAGTCCTGCATATATTAAGCTGTACGTTACCCGAAATCGAAAACTTTGCTTAGTGTCAATCCAAAACTAAACTCAAACGGAAAAAAATCGTCAACCTAAAAACCGAACATGAATCTCACATACTTAAATCCCTAATCGACTTGAATTGGAAGTAATAGACAACTAATCAATATTTTAGTACAATTATGAAAAAATCGCTTACATTTATATCGCTAATACGAATTTATCTTTTACGTATGCTTATGAAGGCATATACATGCATTAATATTCAAATATATATAGTTTTTTTTTTCATGGACAAAAAACTCAGAACTTTCTTGTAAAAATCAGGTCAACCCGAACCCAACCCGAAAGAATCAAAATAGAATCCAAAATCAGATCGAACCGGAACATTTAAAACCAATCTGACAGCATGGAAAAAAATTAATATCAATCTAAAAATTAATACCAGAATTAAAAATTAATACCAGAAAAAAATAATACCAGAGCCAAATCCTTCGGATACGGGTAAAATCGGGTAACCTGATACGATGCAGGACTAATTCAAATCTTGTTACAGCAGAAGTTTTTGAATGATAGTTGAACTCACCATCCTTTGATATATTCAAAAGATAATAATTTACCTTACCTCCTTCAATGGCTCCAGTATATTATATATACTATTTATTTTATTTTTTTCGCTCTCAAAATACACATTTTCACCAAAATTTAGGAATTAAATATAACTTTATATAAGCTTTTACTTACTTTGATATAAAATTGTTCATACATACCGGTGTTATTCAATCATTTTAACATTTTAGCAACACAAATACTTTGTCCCTGATTGGGTTAATTACTCATCAGACACAATTTTAAATTTTGAAGTGAAAAACATTGATATGTTTTTGCAGCACGATTCATTATTTTAAACAGTTATGAAACATCTCATACACTTAAAAACACTATTCAACATTATATAGATGTTTATGAGACACAAATAATTTACATAAATATAAATTATAAAAAAAAAAAACATTTTATTCAAACGATAAATTTAAGTTTAAAATGAAACAGCTAAATTAATTTTACAATAAATAAATAAATAAATAAAATAAAATAAAATATATTCATACTTAAAAATAAAAAATATACATATTGTAATAAAAAAAAACACTTTAAATTATATCACAAAACTTTTAATTAAGTTTTTCTCTTATATTAATAGCAAATATTAAAACAATGCATAACTCTTTTTTTTCAACATCGAAAATTACATACATGAATGCTATTAAACGAATATTTACGTAAAGCAAAGAAATTAGATTGATAAACTATAAAACTAATTTTAGCAAATAAAATGTTGTTCTTTATGTTTTATTATTTTTTTTTCGTGGAAATAATAAAAGAATTAATAATTTAATAAAATGTTAAAAGTAAAACATTTAAAGAATTGTTTCTGTAATTTTTGTTCAAATAGTATTAAAGATATGTACCAAGAATCTGATTATTGAAGGATAAATTGAGTAATCATTATAGGCCTTTCGTTTAAGAGGGCTTGGTAATCATTTAAACATTAGTACTTAGGACATAAATACAAATTTATGCTGCAAAAAATATTGTGGGAACTTCTTAGTAAACCTTTGACAATTTGCCAAATGGGATTAATCAGGCTCTTTCTGTATACCCTTAATACTTTTAATACTTAGTATATTTATACCTTTAATATTGCCTCTCTCTTTTTTAATGAAGGCATACATGTTCAATGTATCATAATGTTTTTCATATCTTAATTCATAAACTAACAATATCTTTACATTCCACTGGACTGTCAAGAAGTTCTTCGGTACTTCGTGGGATTATATTGCAAGAAGTTAAATTATTTCGACTCGATCTCTTCGCTTGTAATACTCTTAGTAAATCCGACGATGTGGAAGCTTCAGGAAATTCTGTTAAAGGTTCGGAACTTAGAGACATCTTAGGATATGTCATGTAATACTTACACTTTACATAATTACTATTCTTTCTATTATAAGTGAATGATTTTGACAAGCGCCGATTTCTTGAACGAGATCCGTCTTTGCCTACCTCTTTGCCTACCCTCCGGTCATGAACACACATGTATTTTACTGTTACATCAGATATATTGTAACAAGTCTTATTGGGCATTTGCGCCAGCAAACATTTCTGAGTTGTTTGCACTCCAACATCTTTGCTTGTGCTGGTCGCTGCTCTAGTCAGTTCTGAAGAATTCAATTCTTCTTCGGTTAAATCTTCGTAACAGACGAACTCCGTCAATTCGTCTTCGTCATCGAAAACATCTGCAAAGAAAGGTTTTTCAACTTTATTTTGTTTGCCTTCATCGTAATTAGCTTTCCACTTGGCGATCCCGGTGGTTAAATCCATAAATTGTAACGACCCGCTTCTGGACTTGCCAAAAATAATTGGCGATTTCAGTGATGTTACAGAGGACAATCTTCGGCGTCTCCACATCTGAGGAACTAAGAAGTCGTCGAGGCATTCCTCTTGCTGAGGCACTGGTGATTCAACAGAGTTGTTCTTTGGTGTGGAAGAATCTATTCGACACAAAGACATTATAATGTTTATTCTTCTTCTAATATCTTTGCGAAACAAAAGAGTCACTAGTGGAAAAGCTAAGCAAAATATAAATTTGCACCAAAAATAAGCTTTCTCGATGGACGGAGTAATTTGAGCAACAGGATAAGAAACCTGGACTGTTGAATTTTGGTGCTGCAAATCATTTAACTGTGCAGATTTCAGTGAAACTACGGATGTTTTCATAAAAGTAATTATAACAGGGAGCTCTAAAATAAGAAATAGTATCAGGATTATTCCAACAAACTTACTTATCTGCCACTCATTCCATAAGTATGACTCCTCAAAAAATAATTCTGTATAAGACATTTCTATACGTTGAGAATTTATGTCTCTAATGCCTTTGAAATTTTTGACATAAGCTAACAATAGAGTTACCACGGACACGGTAATAGGGAAAATGAAATTTCCAATAATAATTATTCTGTAGTATAACTGTTTATTTATAACAACACAGCAACAAAATCTTGAGGGAAAAGCTCTTGTTTCAACTAAACCTGTCACAATAGGGAAAACAACAGAGCTTATAACAACTAACAATGGCGCTATAGCAGCGCTCAATTTACTAACGAAACAGCTTTTTCGGTTTTGGCAGAGTTTATAAAGTGAAAGGTATCTTTCAATGCACATATAACATAAAATCCAAGCTATGGCTAAAGTAATCAAGAACACACATGACGCATTAAAGGCACATAATTTTGGTCCCAGTAACCACGTGTTTGTTTTCATGAAGTATACTGAGAAAGGAGCGTTGATGGAGCAATCTAACAGACATGTTAACGACAAGTAGGAAACTAATTGATTTAAAATCACCTTTTTTAAACTACTGCTGCAGAAAATAGCTAATAACAAGCATACGTTGAATATTATTGCTGTCAATGTTAGCAAAACAAGGACAATACACGATGCTAAATACGAAGCTAGAACATTTTTGCTAGGCTTCTCCAACCAACTAATACTAGCGTTTAAAACTAAATTAACTGTAACTTTAACTTCATTTGAAATATTAACAGCACTAGATTCCATAGTACAAAAATATCACAGTTATGCACTAAGTGCAGTTCATTTCTAATACTGCTTTGCAATATTTCGAAACACGTGAGAAATGTAAGCCTTTATTGATCTGTCAAAGATTTTGGAACAGCGCCCCCTTTAATAAAACAAACAAAAAAAAAAAAACAGCAAGTTGCCATGTGAACAATTTAAGGAGATGCCGCATTCAACCTCACAACAGAGTTATATAAATTATTACCTAGGGTTACATGATCAGATGTTTTGTTTTCATTCAAGTTTCATTTTGCGAAATTATAGTCTATTTATAAAATAGATTACGTTAATAAGCGTAAACAAGCAAATAGACAGTCTCTTTATTTTATTTAATATTATTATTTTACGCAAAGTTTCAAACTAACATAAATACCTGGTGAAATATCTACTTGAAATAATTTATTCCAGTTCGTGACACGACTAATGTAATTTCAATTCAGTTATGAGTACAGAACAAAGTTAAACGAACTTAATGAATTAAAAAACTAAAAGAAAATACGCATATACATAAAATATTTTTAGCATATTTTTTTATTTGCATCTTAGTTTATTATTAATATATTGGTTTCATTTGAAAGCAAATAAAATACATAAAACGATGAATAATATGATTAGGAAAAATAATGAAAATTTACATTGTTGCAAATTAGATTGACTTATACTTAACATAACACTAAACACTTATACTTAACATAACTATACAAGGTGTTTCAGAATTTCTTGTTCAAATTTTTACGAATATATAATAAAACATATCAATGCAAACAATTTTTATGTAATAAAATAGGGTAGCCACCCACTTCTTCGGTAACAAATACAGGGTATCTAAATTTAAGCGAAATCCGGATTTTCGTTAATAAATTTTATAATAATGCCTATGTTTAAGCATTATTAAGGTAATTATTCTTTATTTTTACTTTATGGGCTTTGAAGGGGATTTGTTTCGATTCATAACAGGATATATTTTCACAATTTAACTCAACAATTAAATTAATTTTATGTGATTTTGTGCTCCAATTTATAACAATTTTTTAAAGGAGAATTATTTTAACCATTCCTTTATTGGAAAAAACTTCAATTTGTACCGATAAATGTAATTGATTACGAAATAACCGTTAAAAACATAATAATATACCTTTCTGTTATTTCGTTTATCTTAGATCAGGAAAGATTCTGATACTGATTTAATCATAGCATAATTAATTGCATTGCCGATAAAAAAAAAAAACGCGATTAAATAATGATAGCGTAGGATAACAATTGATTACTTGCTTGGGCATATCTTGATATTGAGAAATGCGGACTAGTGGTAAATTAATTAAAGCTGTCATCTTGATTCTGATACGATGTATAGCTGTAAGTTTTAATTTTCCTATGCATGAATGATTTTATCACGGTAAAAAGGGGTCAAACTTGTTCCCCTTTGCTTAAAATTTCTTTTGCTATAGTCTAAAGAAAAAAAAGAAAACAAGAAAGAAAAAATCAAGCATTTATTACGAAACTCTTGCTTTCACTTCCAGAATTCTTTATCGAAACTTCGCTGTTCAACAAGTTTAAAAAAAAAAAAAAAAAAAAAAAAAAAAAGAGTAAAAGTAAACATTTTTGATAACGCTATAACGTATTTGAAAACCAGACTTCAGCAGTTTCCGTTCATAGTTCTAAAAGTAGTCCAACTATTTTGTACAGTCTGTACTTAATCTACGGATTTATATATATTCTACATAGTATGCTAAAACTTAATTTAATATGAAAATGCATAATAAGTTGAAAATTCGCATTCAACAATTTCTACCAATATATGGAAATCTACTTGATTTTTTTTGCACAGTACATATAGTAGTGTTTGGTAATATACAGTTGTATATTACTAACATATTTTTACATGCGGAATATATGTACCTAAAATTTATTTCAGGCTAAAATTGACTAAAAATAATGAAATTACATTGCCAGACATTATTATTCCTAGGAGGCTATGCATCCAGTACTTTACGTAACCTGTGTATTTTATATTATTCAAAATCTCTCAATATTCCTAATTCTACTTAACTCAATTAAAAGCCGCCTTTAAGCCATTCACTTTGATACTCCGCAGTACTTAAGGATTCATTTGTGTATAAGGGTGGATCCAGCACTTCATTTAGAAGGGGGTCATAACACCTTATTTGGGCGGAGCGGGGGGGGGGGGGTTACATCACTTAATAAGCAAATTTTATATTGAAGGCTGTTTCTCATATAAAAAAGTCTACTTTTCTGCTACTTTGGAAAAGTTGTTTTCATTCGTAAATGCAAAACAATTGCATCAGTAATCATAAAAATCTAAAATTTACATATTTTATCAGATATTAAGAAATTTAAAAAATTTCCATTTTCTTATGAAAACTAGTTGGATGTGCCAATCCCAAAACTTTCTTCTATCTCATACGTACATTTTAATATTTTTAAAAAATAGTTACTCATTTTAATGCTTTAATAATTTTAATTCAATACCATACCAACTTTGATTTTCATCTTAAATTTCTGCTTCCGTCAATTAATAGGAGTAAAAACGAATTTCCGTCTTTGCACGAGCCGATGGACAATAAAATGATAGGCAGATTTTTTTTTTTTTTTTTTTTTTTTTTTTTTTTTAAATCAGGGAGATCCTACTTGCCTTACCAAAAAATAATCATAAACAAAAAATTTAGTTCAGTTGTAGAACTAACTTTTACTTAACACTTTTAGGTGGTGCAATATTGAAAATGGCATAAAATTCGCTATTGCGGCGCCCCCTTCCGGAGCATTTTTTTCAAATTCAGGGAGTACCAACTAGCCATAACCATACACTTACACAAAAAATTTGGTTCAATTCGATGCATAACTTCATGTACTTTTGGTCGGTACAATATTGAAAATGGCACAAAAATCGCGATTGCAGTACCCCCTTCTGACGGATTTTTTTCAAATTCAGAGAAGACCAACTAGCCATAGCCATACACTTATACAAAAAAATTGGTTAAATTCTATTCATAACTTTATACACTTTTGGTCTGTACATTATTGAAAATGGCACAAAAATCGCGATTGCAGTGCCCCCTTCCGGCGGAATATTTTTAAATTGAAGGAGAACATGCTTGCCATAGCCAAAAACTTTCAAAAAATTTTTGGTTCAATTCTATGCATATCTTCATACACTTTTTGAGTGTAGAATGGCGACATACACACAGACACACGGACAGACAGACATTTTGTAAAAGCATGTTTTTTGGAATCTCTGACCAGTAAAACGTGTAAGTCCGTCGAAAACCAGAAGTCGAAAAAAATTTCGATTACAATACTTTCTTCTGTTGAAGATAGAAGAAAGTAACAAAGAATCATTCAGAAATTGAGCATTTTAAGCCAATTTTTAGGATTTGACAGTTACAAGAATGCAGTTATGAGAGAGCATTTAACCAACCAGCATTTCTGTCGCGATCTGAAATTCAGTTTTAAACCCCACATTTTGCGCAGATTTCCCGAAAGATTATTTGCCTTTATCGAGAAATGGAAAACGACAATTAATTATATTTCTTCTGAATAAGTGTACTTGCAAATATCTTGCATCTGAGATTAAAAATGACTTCCTGAATGTGTCAGAAATGACCTAAAATGGATTTAAGTAGAGCTTTAGAGATTCAGAAAGATTCTGATTGTAGAGCAAGCGATAAATTTGGAAGAATTTAATATATATTTCATTTTTATAATGTGCTTTAGAAATCTTCTCCGTCCAGGGGGAGGTCATGACTTCCGTGGCCTTGACCCTTGGATTCGCCTTTGCTTAACCCTGTGTTGGCGCACCCTAGATCAGAAAATGCGGTTTTAGAATAAGAAATACAGAAACGATAGTACGCTAAGATAGGAAATTTTCAGATCTTCATGAAAAGCCAGATGCGGGATTTTTATAGAGATTGTGAAGAAGTTGAATAGATTTTTTGGCGTTTATTTGTGGTGAGGCAAATTCAAAAGGTATCGCAAAGGCTATTGAATATCGAAAGTTTCGGAGCCTATACATGTCGCTATATTAAAGATATTTTACAATGCAAGCCTTTGGAGTCAAACATTTGATATTTTATGGCCTTGTTGTGAAATTTTGACTTGGCTATCGGTCCAGATGGCTAACTCGTAAAATTCAGGTATAATACTTACTGAATTTTATATAAGAATGGACAGCATATAATTTCGTTCAGGCAGCTGGAAACCGTGTTTAACTTCGAAAGCACAAGAACTCAAAAGCAAGTTGTAGATGTGTTTATTGTGTTTTGAGAACGAAAAAGGGGTTATTTTACCGAGCATGTAAATAAAATTAAAAATATTTCTCCCGTAACAAGAGCCAAAAAGGTGCTTTTCGTCGCAAGAAGTATTAAAGGAATGTGTGGCAATTGAGGGGAAACCAATAAAGTTATAATTATTATTTAGAAGAGAGCCACTGAGAATTTTAAAATTTCCAGGGGCGTAGATGTTAAGGGAGGTGGAAGTGTTCTCGATTGGCTGCAGAAAAGAGGGTTATTGAAATGTATAGAATGTAGAAAAAAAGCTATATACACGAAAACACGGAGTTTCCCTCGGTGATGTTTGGTATTTTAAAACTTTTGAAACGTGTGGTTAAAAATTTCCAAAAGGATATTTTTTTGTTTTGGTGCTATGATGAAATTAAAGAGAGAAGGCAAGGAATTCATTCTATTATCTCTGAGCTAATTTTTATGTAAATGTTAACTTAAAATAAATCTAAAGTTTATCTAAATATTAAAACAGTTTGAATTTACATTTTGAAACATTTAAATCATTTCGTTTTAGTATGTTTCCAACATCTAGCTTTCAAGCAATGGTTGTCATACAATGTCTTTTTGTAAAAATGCGTTTTTCTTCATGATGAGTTTTTTCACAATTTCTCGGATTTAAATTGTGAAGAAGATTTTGAAGATAAATGCTTCAAACTTGGAGAATATATTTTTTGATTGTTTTACTTTAATTTTAATGCAGAAAATTTGAAAAAAAAATTTATTTTGAAAAGATGATTTTTTAAATATAAATTACGTAATTTTTCTTAAAAATTTTACTTTAAATATTTTTATTTTTTAAACTAATATTTTTTAAATGCTGAATCAGAATTAAAATCTAGACATTTCTGTATATTTAAATGTAAAAAAAAGTAAAATTCTACAAATAATATTTTGATTTATAACGATTTTAAATTATCACACTTTTTCAATAAATTTAAAATTAGAAAAAAATTAGAAGTTTCATCATCTGATTTTCTTTATAAATAATATAATTAACTGTCACAAAAGAAATCAAAATTTTAACTCAATAAATAAAAAATATTTCAAAATGTGTCCCAAACCCCCTTACACATGCATACCATAAACGAAATCCCACTTTCAGCAATTATCGCCAATAGACAGTACTTCAGATACAATACTGCATGTGAATCTTTTGTGCATACCTGTAAATCAACGAAAACATTATGCACATCATGTTATACAGCTCATATTCAAAATATTAGAATAATTGAGAAAAAGTAATAAGAAAAAAATATTTGTCATTTATTTATTTTTTATACTAAGTAAATGCAATTAAATTTCTTATAAATTAAATCTGGAATGTTTAGATAAGATTTTAACATTTATAAAATATAAAATACAGCACAATAAATTAGGTATACAGCTTCCTTAAACACACCAGAATATTAGAATAAAATTTAGATTGGTTCAAAATATTAGAATATTTTATTTTACGCAACAATATTACCTTATGAATATGAAGTAAATGGTAGTTAATATTTTGTAGCATCCCCTTTAGCTTTCATAACAGCGTACAATCGATCTTGCATACTATATACAAGGTGTTTACAAACATTTCTATCAATATTAGCCCAAATAGACTTTATACGTGCCACTAACTCAGTTTTACTTGAAGGAGGATTTTCTTGAAGTTTTTTCTTCATTATACACCATAAGTTTTCGATGGGATTAAGATCTGGTGAATTTGGTGGCCAAGGAAGTACCTTAATGTTGCGTTGGCGGAACCAATTCTTAGTTGACACCGAGGTATGCGGGGACGCTAAATCTTGTTGAAAGATGAAATCATCTTCAAATAAATCTTCTGATGATGGAATCATGTAATATTCTAAAATTTCTTCATATATTAGAGAGTTAACCTTTTCGTAGACGATGCATAACTTTCCAGGTCCTTCTGCACTCATACAACCCCAAACCATGACACTAGCAGCAAATTTTACGGAACGTTTAAGGCATTCTTTATCAAATGCTTCTTGCTTCATTCTCCAAACTCGAATACCTTGATTACCATATGAAACACAAAACATACTTTCATCACTAAATAATATATTTTTCCAATCTTCATTGCTCCATAAACGTCTTGATTTACACCAATTCAATCTTATACGCTTTTGTCTTGCAGTCATGAGAGGTTTTGTTTTCGGTACACGAGATTCAAATTTAAATTTATGGAGACGTCTTAATGTTGTCGATGTAGAAACTTCAACTCCTTCTTCTTTCCATTTTCGGTGCAAAAATCGCACACTTTTAAAATGGTTTTTCTTAACTATACGCTTCAGTTTCCTGTCATCTCTAGCAGATGTTTTTGGTTTTCGGCCACCATTTCGGCGATTATTTCGAAATTTTCCAATTTTTGAATATTGTGTTAGTATTTTACTAACGCTCGATTGCGAACAATGTAAATAATTCGCTATAAAACATTGATTTTTACCGTGTCGATACAAATCAACCATACGAAGTTTAGTAGATTCAGGAATATCACTCACACGGCCCATTTTAAGACGAAAAAGAAACAAACTGCAAAAAAGAATACTGATTTTAAATAAAATAGTCTGAATTTAATCAATGATGCCACCAGTTAAGAATTGGTAATAATTAAAGGAGAATTAAGGCGAAATATTCTAATATTTTGAACCACTTGAATAAATATTCTAATATTTTGACTTTTCAAAATAATTTTTTTTGCAATTAATCTTTTCAAAAATGATATTAAATTTAAGATAACAAGTAAGTTTAATCAACAATAAGTTCTTAATAAAAATATCGTTTGCATATTTTCATTAAAAGACATTAAATTACCAAACGATATTTTCAATTTCTAAAAAAAAGGTAATTATTCTAATATTTTGAATATGAGCTGTACAACAAGTATCTTAAAGTAAGCTTAAGTATTTTATATTAATTTAATTATATTTGAAATAGTGTTACAGAACTAAAATACACAATTTTTGAAAAAGCAAACAAAGTAGTAATTAAAAAAAATCATATGATTACATTAACAAGTGGCGGCATTTTATTGATGTAGCCTCCTAAAAGAGATTATACTGTATATTTTTAAAAACATTCGAGAAATGAACTGCTGATTTTCAAATCGGGGAAAATACATTTTATGTTATTTCTAGATATTTAAAGTTTTGCATTTGATTTTTTTTTTTATTCTCATAAATACTTATAAGTTTATATATATATATATATATATACATATATATATATATATATTGTGCGTGTGTGTGTGTGTTATTTAAAGGAAATTTCGTATATAATAATGGTCATCCCTGTTAGCTGGGGAAAAAAGCATGCTTCTGATATGCTTCAATGGACTAAAAGCAATGCCTAAGGTTGTTAATGTTTTTTTATTTTTTTTATTTTATTTTTTTTAAATGAAATATAGTTATAATACCAGAAAAATGAATATTTAATTTTATTTACTTATTTATTTAAATATTTCAATTTTCTTTAGTAGTATTTTTGTCATTTCCAAAAAGGATAACATACACATCAGCCAATTCGTAATCCTGAATTCGATCCATTTTCGTTCAAGTCAATTCTTTTAATTTTATTCTTGGACAGGCTATTAAATATGTTATATTTAAGTAAGAGGTCTGCGCGGGCCGGAATTTCCAGGTCCGGCCCAGCCCGGCCACTTCTGATCCGACACAATTTCAACTATTTTGAAAAAATTCCAATTTTTATCATGCAATTAATACATTCCTTTAAAGAATACTGCGTGCATATTTATAAGTTGATTTTACAGTATATTTTACCGAAAATACACAATAGCAACATTAGTGATTACTTAGATTCTTAGACTTTCAACATTCAAATAAAGATTCATAAAAAATTAATATGGTTTCGAATAAAAGAGAAAAAAGAAATTTGAAATTATCATAGCTTTCGAAGCTGTATAATAAAAAGCAGATATATGTAAATATTTCTATATCATTTTATCAAAGATTTTCACAAATTCAAAGGAGCTACTTTCTGATACATTTCTGAATTCATTTCTTTTCGAAAACATATAAGATTAGCAGGTATTTTTATTCAGAATCTATGAAATAGAATGGCGTTATCTATTTTTTGATACAAGCAATTTAAGGAAAATACTATTAACGTTAGAGTTTTTAATCAAATTTCCAGAAGTGACAGCATGGGAAAGGAGAAAAATCTGCACCCACAATCTCTTATATCTCAACAAGTCCATACAAATATTTTATTTACCAAAAATGGAAAACGCTATTCGATTCCAAGATCCTTCAAAAGTCAGGCTAATCAATTTTATACCTTTACAGTTAAAAATTAATCAAAAAAAATGTGTCAAACTTTCACGTTGTCGAGAAGTGAATTTAAAAACCACCAAGAAGTACATTTTCAAAAGAACATAAGTTCTTTATCGCTATTAATTCTTTTACAAATTATGTTGTCTGTCCTTTACATCTTGAGAAAAATTAAGTCGAGTTCCAGCCCGGCTCGAATGCATGTAGAAAAACAATACAAACTTGATCTCGTCCCGGCTATAGTCTGCTAAAAACATATTAAGCCCGGGATAGACAAAATAACTGTAACGATGCCAATCTATACACTGTACAAGTTGCATTTCTATATTGGTGTTGTCAAACTAGTATCGGCTCGAGACACACATTTATACTGTAGAGATTGATCTCATCAGCACCTAACTACGTGAATTGTAGACGCTGATTTCCATCAGCGAGTTAAAAGAAGGCAACTACAGGTTGGTGATTGAATAAATACTTCACTCTTTTAAATTTAACAAACTAAATTATATTTTAACAAAACAGCTACAATACCGCATGGCAGATGCATGCTCCAAGTGAAAACAGCGTCGAAGTCGAACGCCAAAATACAGTGAGTTAAGTTGAGTTGTAAACAGTGAGATAAGTTGAGTTGTAAAACAGTGAGATAAGTTGAGTTGTAAAACAGTCAGTTGAAACTTGAAAGTTCAGAAAAAAGGAAATTAATTTTTCACGGTTATGATTAACCGCTACAGTACTCCCCCCCGGTACTCAAGCATTGAGGACTAGAGATACCGAGGGTTAAAATGAACACGTCGTCCTGAGCGTGTAGTAACGGGTGGCACTGGAACACTGAAAGTTGGGGGACTGGTTGATGCTGGAACACTGGGCTTGAGTGCAGGAGGCGGGACGGGAACACTGGGCTCAGGTGTGGAAGGTGCAACAGGAACACTGGATGATGAACTAGATTCGTTGTCGGAAAAGGCTGGCTTGAGACGGTCAATGCTGACCGTGAACTGCTTACCATTGATGAGCAAAGTGTAAGTTTTTGTAGTACGAGAGATGACTTTGTAGGGTCCATCATAAGGTGCTTGCAGGGGTTTCTTCACACTGTCGTTGCGGAGAAAGACATGTGTGCAGGACTCCAAAGCTGGATGGACAAAAACTGAAGGTTTCTTATGAGTTGTGGTGGGTGTTGGCTTCAGATTCTCCATGGTGGACCTAAGGCGTTGGAGGAATTCGTGTGGCTCTAGCTCAACATCTGTAGAAGGTGCATCGAGGAATTCAGCAGGTAAACGAAGTGGGACTCCATAGACGAGTTCAGCAGTGGTGCACTGCAAATCATCTTTCAGTGCTGACCGAAGTCCAAGGAGTACCAATGGCAAGGTGTCAGTCCATTTTATGGTCTGATGACATTTAAGACCTTGTTTAAGGGATCGATGGAATCGTTCAACAATCCCATTACTGGAAGGATGGTACGGTGAGGTGCGAAACTTCTTAACTCCTAGCAGGCGAGCGAGAACATTAAAAAGAGTGCTTTGGAACTGCCTGCCTTGATCTGTTGTGATGACAGACGGTAACCCAAAACGTGAGATCCAGTGGCTAATAAAGGTACGTGCGACTGTCTCAGCTGTGATGTCAGAGATAGGTATGGCCTCAGGCCATCTTGTATATCTATCTATACAAGTAAGAAGATAGGTGTAACCATCAGATGGTGGGAGTGGACCAACCAGGTCTAAATGGACATGGTCGAAGCGTAATGAGGGTAGAGTGAAATTTTGAATAGGACTGCGTGTATGGCGAATGACTTTAGAACGCTGACAGTCCAAACAGGAACGAGTCCATTCAGTGACATTTTTAGACATAGATGGCCAAATAAATCTAGTTTGAATGAGTTTTTTTGATGCTCTGATACCTGGATGTGACAAGTTATGTAAAGATTCAAAAACCACTTTACGATAATTTGGAGGCACATATGGTCTCACCATGTCATGGCTGACGTCACAATATAATTTCAAATTGGGATTTATGGCCCATGACTGAAGTTTCAAAGAATGAGTTGGGTCTTGCAATAATTGAGTAAGTTCTGCATCATTTTTCTGGGATTCAGCTATAGCTGCAAAGTCCACAGAACTAAGGCTTACTGACTGCAGACGAGAAAGTGTGTCAGCGACCACATTTTCGGACCCTGATATATGCCTGATGTCAGTGCTAAATTGAGAGATATAGTCAAGATGTCGAAGTTGCCGTGGTGAAGTAGAATCCGAATTTCTGATAAAAGCAAAAGTTAATGGGCGATGATCAGTGAAAATTATGAAATTTTGACCTTCAAGATTGTGGCGAAAATGTTTTACAGCTGAATATATTGCCAGTAATTCCCTATCATAAGTACTATACTTCTTTTCAGCAGGTGAAAGTTTTCGGGAGAAAAAAGCAAGAGGTTTGTAACCATTTGTTGTTAAAGTATTTAAAGCTGCGCCTATTGCCACGTCAGAGGCATCAACCATTAAAGAAAGCTGTTGATTAGGAGCTTGAAAATTAAGGGTTGCTGCATTAACTAAATCAAGTTTACATTTTTCAAAAGAAGCAAGTGCTTCGTCTGTCCATGGGACTTCACTTTTATCATTCTTTTTAGAATTTTTCAAAAATTCGTGTAAGGGTGCTTGTACTTCTGCAGCCTTTGGGAGAACTCTCCGATAAAAATTTATCATGGCAAGAAAACGTTTGAGTTCGACTAAAGTTTCAGGTTTAGGAAATTTTTTGATGATCTCAACTTTTTGAGGTAAAGGCTGCACGCCTTCGGAGGTTATAAGACATCCTAAAAAGCTAACAAATGATTTACCGAGGACACATTTTGAGGGATTAATTTTTAATCCGTGCTGCGCTAAGCGAGTAAAATTTTTTTCCAAATGCTGTTTATGTTGCTCAGCATTATCTGAAAATACGAGTATGTCATCATAATAAGGCACACAGTAGTCTAATCCAGAAAGAACTTTGTGGATAAAACGCTGAAATGTCTGTCCTGCGTTGCGTAAACCAAAAGGCATAAAAACATATTCGAACAAACCGAAAGGGGTTGTTATAGCAGTTTTTGGTATATCGGGAATATTTACAGGAATTTGGTGATAAGCCCTTTCTAAATCGATAGTTGAAAATATTTTCTTTTCAGAACATACCTGTATGCAGTCTTGTATATGAGGGACAGGGTATCTGTCAGGTATGGTAATTGCATTTAGGCGGCGGTAATCACCACAAGGGCGCCATTGACCATTAGACTTTTGGACCATATGCAAAGGACTCGCCCAGGGGCTGTTAGAGGGGCGTACCCTGTAGGGGCGTATAATACCTTGGCTCATTAGGTACTCGAACTCTGTGCGTGCAGCATGATGCAGCTCAGAAGATAAACGCCTAGGTTTTGAAAATACCGGAGGACCAGTTGTCTCAATATAGTGATAAATGTCTACAGATTCAGGCTGCTTAATTGGTTGGGAGGGATTAGTGAGTTCGGGAAATTTGCTAAGAATTTTATCGAATTCAGAATCACCAAGTAGGACTGATAACTGGGGGTGTATAGAATTATCATGCATTATTTTCCCTTTTGACGTGAGTTTGGTTATGGCGTCAATTAAACAACCATTTTTTACATCGATAAGGAGATTGAAATGCTTGAGAAAATCAATCCCAATGATAGGTTGGTTAACATTAGCGATGACGAAACACCAAGAAAAAGCACGGCGTAAATTTAGGTCAAGAGTTAAAAATTTTGTGCCATAAGTAGCAATTTTAGTACCATTTGCAGCATAAAGGAATAAGTCAGAAGAGGGAGAAGTTACAGAGGAATAACTTTTTGGTAACACAGACAAATCCGCCCCTGTGTCGATTAAAAAATTTTTACCAGTTTTTTTATCGGCCAACATAAGTCTATTTACCTGGCGGTCGCTAGTGTGGCCGGTTGGCGATCGCCGGCTTAGTTTCCCGAAAATGTACAAGGTAAGTTACATTTTTTTGCATTGTTTTCAAAATTTGTGTGGTAAAAACACATACCATTAGAAGGTTCTTTATATTTATTTTGTCTGCGAGATTGAGATGGGCTTCTGCTCTGATTGTTATGTCTACTTCTACTTCTAGAGTGTCGTCTGTTTAATGAGGTGGTCAATTCAGACACCATTGTTGTCAATTGGGAAATTTGGTTTTCAGGTTGACTTATTTTAAGGTCACATGAAGTATTTGGAGTAGCGACAGCATTTACTGAAGGGTTACTGGTCAGATCATTAATTTTATCAGCAACAGCAGCTAAACCCGAGAGATCCTCACTGAGAGCAGCCAAAATAGTTTGTGTGTTGCTGGGGAGTCTACCTAGCCACAAAGATTTTAATAAGGGCTCACTAACAGTATCACCAGCAAGGGTACGCATCCGGGTAAGTAATTGGGAAGGCCGCTGATCCCCTAACTCTAACCCTTGCAGCAAAGTTCGGATTTTTGAGGCTTGACTTTCTGAATGTAAGTAAATTAGGCGAGATTTCAATGCATTGTATTTGTCATTTTGAGGTGGCTGTAAGATGATGTCGCTCACCGAATTTAAAATATCCGAATCCGCGGCCGAAACCACGTGGTTAAATTTTGTCTCGTCCGCAGTAATGCCAGCGAGGGAAAATTGCGCCTCCAGCCGAACAAACCATAACGAAGGATTTGTTTTCCAGAACGGCGGAGGTTTTACAGAAACGCGTGCGACTTCCGCGGAAACTGTGTTACCGGTTTCGTTTGGATTCATAGTTGAAAAATAATGTATTTATACGGAACAGAGACAAAACAAAATAAAATAAAATAATTGGGCGATTCACTACTAATGGTGTGACGATTTCATCTGTTATTTACAATACAAAAAAATAAAAACAAAAGTGCAATCAAGTTGAAGAAAGAAAAGTTATGAAAATAAACATTTTGGATTTTGTTTACGATTGGGAATACTGGCAATATAAACGACACACACTAAATATATATATATACAAAATAGATCATGCCCATACATTAAATTAAAAAAAAAATCAACTTACCGATCACCACGTGACAACAGCGACATCAAAAAAATTTCGATCACAAGCGATGATAAAGATCCCTCATAATGTAATAGTTATCACGACATTAATAAGAGAGAAATTCACGAAGTAGGTTTTTTGATTTTCATAATAAAAAAAAGATAGCTCTCGGCGCGTGTCAAACACTACGATAAGGTTACCAGTGTAGAGATTGATCTCATCAGCACCTAACTACGTGAATTGTAGACGCTGATTTCCATCAGCGAGTTAAAAGAAGGCAACTACAGGTTGGTGATTGAATAAATACTTCACTCTTTTAAATTTAACAAACTAAATTATATTTTAACAAAACAGCTACAATACCGCATGGCAGATGCATGCTCCAAGTGAAAACAGCGTCGAAGTCGAACGCCAAAATACAGTGAGTTAAGTTGAGTTGTAAACAGTGAGATAAGTTGAGTTGTAAAACAGTGAGATAAGTTGAGTTGTAAAACAGTCAGTTGAAACTTGAAAGTTCAGAAAAAAGGAAATTAATTTTTCACGGTTATGATTAACCGCTACAATACTTATTATCATTAAAGCCATACTGATATATATTTTTTTTCAGTCCTGGCCCGGTTTATTGAAATTTTTTTTTTAAATTCTGCCGGCCTGACTCGTTAGAAAATTCAGGACTAATCTCCGGGCCAGACCCGTGCAGTGCAGGCTTTTCGTGTAATTTCAGTAAAGCATATTTTAACTAATTGTATCAGTCCAAGAAAATACTTATTTTTTTGTATTTCATTTTTTTATGGTTTAGATTCTTGATATTTTCATGAATGTGGTTTGTTGAAAAACCACTTTATTCAGCAATGTTTCTAATGATGTTATTTTTTTTTCCTCCAGAAGTGTTTGAATCCCAAGCACTACTACTTCTGCTTCCAGCTGCCTCAAAGGATTATAGACTTCATCTTTAAAACGAAGTGACATATTTGACTGAATCCAAGACTGCGTTTTATTTATTTACTTGTAACAATTTTAAAATTTAAAAGATATTTATTGCGCATTGATTAAAAACATCATTTTTTGTTAATTTGTAGTAAAATTTAACTATATATATACACTGTTAAAAATCTGCTGCATTTTGCTGCAACGCCCTCCACCACTTGTATATAATATCTCTATTCCAACCAATGAGAAAGCGCCATTTCACGGCCAAGTAACCGTTTTCTATACAAGCAGGGGAGTGCGTTGCAGCAAAATGCAGCAGATTTTTAACAGTGTATATATATATATATATATATATATATATATTCCTTTATGAGAAAAGTATGAAAATGATGAAAAGATGAAAAAAAATGAAAAAATGGGTGAAACAACAATGAACCACAAAAGAACAACATCAAAAACAAAAACAAAAACAAAAAATAAATAAACTCCCTGCTCTTCAGAAGGTGGGAGGAGCAACAGGCATCAAAAGTTATTAAAAAGTGTAACCTCACAGGTTTCGCAAGGCATCACAAAACCGCATACTCCAATTATATAAAGAAAATAACTGAAAATAATCAAAAAATTCTTTTGATTATTTAGATTTTTTGATTATTAAGAAATTTAGCGCTTATTCAAGAAAGGTTAAAAATCTTTATGCATACAATTTTCCTATTAATAATTTTCACAGTCTTCCTTTTCTGTTTTTGACACCCAAGTTTCACAAAAATCCTATAAAATTTAGATGTATATGCTGCAATTCCAGAGGTATTGGTAAAAGTTTCAATGTTAAGTTACAGGATTTTTTGAAGAGAATTTATGGTTTTTTAAAATTAAAATTTAAAAATTCTAGTTATTTTTGGTGTATTGATAACAGTATTGAAGTTTTAAAGAAATTAAACACGCCTACAACGCCCACAGATCTGTTTACTTTTGATTTTGAAAATCTTTTTTCAAATATTCCTATTTATCTGTTGTTTAAAACTCTGGAGGATTTGTTTGATACTTTTTATATCGAGGAAGAGCTGGGTATTAATAGAGATTTTTTTCTGAGTTTATGTAATTTTTGTTTTTATAATAATTTTATAACTTTCAATGGTTCTATTTTTTATCAAGTATGTGGAATAGGTATGAATACAAAATTTTCAAGCACTGCAGCTAACCTTTTTTATTTTTTTACGAACATAAATTTATTTTAAATTCTAACAAATCATTCAGAGTTTTGAGATGTATCAATGACATAATTGTCTTCGATTACAAATTTTTGGAATAGATTGATCACATTTATCCACCTTGTTTAAAGTTGAATTGTGTTTCAGATGATAATTTACATGTTGTTTTTTTAGATCTTGACTTAAATATTAATAATGGTGAATTAGTTGTCAAATTATTTGATAAAAGGACTCTTTTTAATTTTAAAACCCACTCCATGCCTCATTGGCACTCCAATTTAAGTAAAAGAGTTTTTGTAAATATTGTTTTAGGTCAAATAATTAGATATTATAATATATGTGGGTCGAAAAAAATTTTAGAAACAAAAATTTTTAAATTTGCTGCAAACTTGTTTTACAATAATTTTTATCCTCATAATTTTATATTTATTATGTAAATGAATTAAAAAAAGGTTTCTTGAAGTGGCAACAGCAGGGCCAAACGCCATAATGGAGGTTGCTTCTCGGGTGTTGAATTTATGAGGATCTGTGAATGAAAATCCACCAAGGAGAGTTCACAGGGCGATGGTTGTCAACATTTCGGAAGTGACAGACCAGGTTTGAAAAAGGAGAGAGATGAACAATGGAAGGACAATTCAAGGAATTTAAATCTTTGAAGCTGGCCTGCTACCATCCTAGGCCGCAACAGTTTTCCCGCTCGTGCAAGTATGGAGGTGTAATGTGATAATTTTTTAACAGGTATCTTTTCTGTTTCCTTCGCAGGTAAAGGTGGGAGCATCACATTGCTGCATGTCTATTTAGTTTAGTTTATTGCTTAGTTATTGAGATTTTTACAAATGTTATTTTTGGAAATTTCAAAATATTTTATGTTATGTTACGAGTTAATTTATGCTATGGTTTTGTTGTTGGCTATTTAGTAAATTCAGTTTTTAATGTTAATTCACTTTATAGTTTTGGTTTATTTAAAAAAAAAAAAAAAAAAAAAAAAAAAAAAAAAAAAAAAAAAACGATTATTTTCAAAAAAAAAAAAAAAAAAAAAAAAAAAAAATTGAAATTTTTTTTTATTATTTTCAGTTATTTTCTTTATATAATTGGAGTATGCGATTTTGTGATGCCTTGCGAAACCTGTGAGGTTACACTTTTTAATAACTTTTTGATGCCTTTTGCTCCTCCCACCTTCTGAAGAGCAGGGAGTTTATTTTATTTATTTATTTATTTATTGATGTTGTTCTTTTGTGGTTCATTGTTGTTTCACCCATTTTTTCATTTTTTTCATCTTTTCATCATTTTTATACTTTTCACATAAAGGAATATATGAACTTTGTGCAAAATAAGAGCTGCTATGCGCCGGTTGCATATATATATACTAGTATATAACCCCGTCATAAATGACGGAATGTTGATCTGCGTTTCATTTTCATAAGACTTCATACAAACTTTATTATTGAAGAGCTTCTATTGTAGAATAGTACATTTTAAAAATGACAAATGAGTTCCATAAATACAAATGATGAGAATTATTTTTTTAAACATTGTTCAATTTATGAAATAATTCAACAAAGATATTAATTTACGACAACTTGAAATTTGATTACATTGCGAATAAGATTTATATTTCTTACAAAATGAAATTAAAATGTAAAGAATATGTAACACCATATACTATATATATTAATTATATCAATGCAGATAGCATTTTGATTTTTAATGCAATAACATTCGAACATAACTTTGGAGTGAAAATAAAATTGTAATTTAATAAGAGAAAATGAAAAAATAATATCCAGTCTTAAAAGTACAACCCCATAATTAAATTAAATTACTCATAATGCAAACAATTTTTTAATTAAGTGGATAATTGTTAACCTTTTAAAAATTAATAAAACTGAATTAAAGTTCTATTCTTCATTTTATTTACATTGAACGAAATTATAAAAGTATTTAACCGAAGCTTTAGCTATATGGCTTTAAAATTTCATTGGATATAAATAAAATCAAAATTATTATTTTTATTATTTCTTTAGTAAAATTTCAATTCAACTTTATCGATTATTAAGAGATTAGCTTACGTCCACTTAAAATTTAATTGCACTGTTAATAATATTCATGTTTAATTTTCAATGATATAAATGCAATCTCATTATTCAATTACATCTCGAGGGGGAAAAAAGACCTTTTTTTATTTATAATGCAGCCAAAAATTACAAAAAATATTTAAACGTTAAATTAAATTAATAAATGCTAAGTTCTTAAAAATTAATAAGACTAAATTTAAATTATAATATTAGCTTTACTTATATCGAAAAAAATTCTAATATTATGTCACCGAAGTTTGAATGTAGATATCGAATTATATCATTAAGTCCTGCATTTTCTTTTGTTTTAACAGTAAGTCAATAGATGGTGGCAAAATAGTGTTGTTTTATTTATATCCTGTTATCTGTTGCTCATAATAGCTTCTTATCCGTTATTTTTAATTTAGAATATAAAATATTATAATTGGATATTTTTCAAAGATTTTGGAGAAAAAGAAGAAGAATAGGGGTGATACAATGCAGATTACGTGTATATTTCCATATGCTAAATAATCGCATACTTATGGCATTTAAATACTTATGCCTAACGTGACACCCATAAGTTGCATTTCTCGAAGATGAGTCGAAACCTGGAATTGTCACATTAATGTACTATAACAAATAGATATATACGTATATTTATTTACTTATATTTGAATTTTTTTTAATCATCCATTTTTTTAATCAATTGCTCAAATATAGATTTCGTTTAACAGAAATGTAATGTTCAGTGTGAAATATAATTTCTCACGTAAGGTATAGATGCAGCTTCGATTTAAATATGTAACAGAGTGAGTGCTTTCTAAATGCATTTATTATGAGAGTCAATAGTGCTGCAATACGACAAACCAAAATCAAGAAAAGTTTTCCAACAAAATTCGATAAACAATTACACTGAATTTGGAAGTCAATATCGTACAAAATTGAAGTTAATTGGTCGTATGAAAGTGGATATTTGAAAGGTTGAACACGGAAGAGGAACAAAGCCAATTTCAAAATATTATATGCACATCATACTTCCAAATAATGATAGAAAATCGTTATAAAAGTACAATCAATGTACATTATAATGAAAAATGAAAGAAAAAAGAAAAAAAAGTCATAACTTATTATGAATGTGCTCAACGGGAAAAACAAATGAGAATCAAGTGATTTAATGACAGCAATATCGAGGTTTTGTATCGATAAAACATTGAAGAAAATATTTCCCAGCAGATGAAACATTTCATCCAGAATCTGATTAAAAAAATATTTGCCAATTATCGAAAATTGGGTTTATATCGCAGAAAGCAGTGTGCTCTTATACATCATCGTTAAATTATTTCAAGAATATAATTTGATGAAGAATTGAAAAGGCTTATAATCAGTTGATTGAGCAGCTACGAAAATAAGCATTTGTTTATTTATAAAACTGAAACACACAATTTCGAAGATAGTAAGATTAAAGATAAAATTGCCCAAGTAGAAAACTATCTCAAATAATTGGTATACGTAAAATGAGAGCATTTGTTTAATTTTCTCAATTATGGGATAAATAAGTTAATTTTGCTTCTGTTGTATAATATTGCGAAACGTTATCTCTTATCTTTATGTGCATGCTATTTAATGAAAAATGTTTGGGAGTGGGAACCAATAAATTTCTAAAGAGAATTAATGATCTCAATCAATTTACATATCGGTGGATTAAATTCATTCATAGCGCTATCAATAATTCAAACTTAAAATAAATGGATCATAAATTTATTATTTGGTTTAATTTAAGACCATAAGTCATCTTCTATATAAAGGATGCTTTTATTATATATATATTTTTTAAACTGACGCTATCTAGATCCGCCGGTAGCTCGTTTTAATAACTCGAATGACACAAAATTTTATAAATGGACTAATAAAACCATAAGAAAAAAGATTGCAATAATAAATAAATAATAGTTCCAATCATCCCCGATTAGCGGGAAATTTGGTGTTGTACATCAAAAGAAAACATCAGAAACAGACAAAATTAATAATTTGGATAAAATGCCATGTTTTTTCGTCATATCCACTTTCCCGATGAGGAATTCGACCACATTCAAATATGATCACCGTTCTCTTGCATTCTTTACATAACATTAACGACGGCCGAGCATACCATATGTCACAAGGAATAGCCATTACTGGTGATTGGAACTATATATTTTTTTCTTAACATCTTTTTTTTTTTTGCTTGATTTTTAAAATTTAAAATAAATTAAAATTTAAGATAAATTTTAAAATAGTTCCAGTTATTAAAATTAGTTACAGAGAGCTCTAAGTAGCGTCAGTTTAAAAAGAGAAAAAAATCCCGTACATTTCATTCTCTCTTATGGTGAAATCCTATGTTGATCTAATTATCAAAAAAATGATTTTCACACTTCGAAAGTGAAGACATCAGATGCAGACATCTTAGAAAAAGATATTTATAAATACTTAAAATAGAAGAAAATAATTTTTGTAAATGTCATTTTACACTGGTGCCCAAAAGTTAAGCATAATTGGTAATTAAGTAAGTAGTGAAAGAAATATAAATCGGAATGTGGTGAAACGTAGTAAGCGAGTGTAAAACGGTTGTAAAGTAAGGAAGCAATTCAAAAGAACGATAATATTCATTTTTATTATCCAAAGTAACAGTTTGAAAGAAAACTGATCATAGTAAGGGGAAAACTTTCACTTTAAAGGAAAAATGAAAGAAAACATTAAATAAAATAGTGATGCTGCAGTTTAATAAGGCTTGTGGTCACCTCTGACAGCCAGACACGCTGCACAGCGATTTCCCATACCTGTTACGAGATTATGAATCAATTGTGGGCTCAAACACTTCCAAGCTTCTTTGAGAGCTCTTTTCAGTTCTGGAAAGGAGCGTGGTGGGTGTGAAAGAGCTGCAAGCTGTCTCCCGAGCATATCCCATACATGCTCGATAGGATTTAAATCCGGGGAGTTCGCAGGCCATGACATGCGCTGGATGTTTTCCGTTTCAAGAAAGTCGTCAACCAGTAACGAACGGTGACAAGGCGCATTATCATCCATGAATATGAAGTCAGGACTGACAGCACCTCGAAACAAGCGAACATTAGGTTCAAGAACTTCGTCTCTGTATCTTTTACCAGTCACAAACCCCTTGTCAAAGATATGGAGGTCTGTGCGGCCGTCCATCATGATGCCTGCCATATCATTACTCCCCCTGGTGGAAAAAGATGTTTTTCCATTATGTTTCTTGGTTCGAAACGTGTTCCACGTTCTCTCCATATCGTTACCCGACGAGAATCACTACTTAGATTAAATCGGACTCGTCACTGAACATCACATTGGCCCACTCTCCCTCACTCCAATGTTGATGTTTCAAACTCCAGTTTAAATGAGTGCGTTTATGCGCAGACGTGAAGGGAATGCAAACTGTTGGTCTTCTGGCATACAGGCCAGCATGAGTCTCTATAAACAGTTTGTCACGAAATTCGTGCTTCTCTGGCGACTGTGAGTGCCGAACCCAGTTCTCTGGCAGTACTGCCTCTCTGACGTCGCGCACTTATTGCCAGATATCTGTCTTGGCGATAGGTTGTGGTCGTCGGGTAACATCTCCCGTACTTTGAAACCTCTGCCACAGTCTTGCAATCACAGACTAGTCCACGTTCATAATTCGAGACACTTCGGTTTGTGATCATCCGGACTCCAGCATTCCAACGATTCTTCCTTTCGCAAACATGTCCAATCGGCGTCTTTGTGCCATCATTAAGCCTGTTTGATCGTAACAATGTTTCCTGGCACATCAGTTGTACGAAATTCGTCTGAACTGTCTATATCGTGTGAACCGTTTTATAAATGTTCCGACATGCGCAGGTCTTGCGCGCATGACGTAGTCGACTGAAAAGTTTTGCATAAACCCAATGTTTCTTCTGCAACCAGTTAATCTCCACAAGTAATTTTGAATAATTTTACGAATATTTACTCCACGTTTTTCGCATTTTACGAATTATGCTTAACTTTTGGACACCAGTGTACATCTTTTTTCTAATGATGCAAACCGTTTATTTTATTTCTTTATATGAAAAATAAGTAATTAGATACGTAATTTTGTAAAGCTCTGTATAGGATCTATGGAATTTATACATACTACTTTGTATGCAAAAATTTAGTTAAACTTAAAACATACACACCATGACGGAAAATGCACTTTTAGTAATTATCACAATCGCTAATAGATAATCTTATAACCGATATCTTTTGTGTGCCCCTTATAAATAAACGATAAAAGATTATGCACATAATTACTGCAAGCAACTTGTAGTGAACCTCTGTAGTGTACATAAATTTCATTATGCTCGAAATAGTCTAATATCATTAAAACATGCTGTAAACAGTTTTTTCCAAACATCATTATATAATTGAACGACATTGTAAATTAATAATAAATGCTTTGCACTCCATATTCAACAGAAAGCATGTTTTAGTACACATATCAATTTTATTACTTGAACTAATGTAACATCATTAAAATACAAATCAATAATTAAAATAAAAAAACTTATAAGTCGCCATAAAAGCAAAGCAGTTCATAGGAAGCTTTTCGAGCTGGAAAATGTAATAACCCGTCATCAACTACTTTGAACACATGTTTAAATGGGGATAAGTTCACACACACACATGAAAAATATATATTTATGTATTCTTTTAATTAATATACAGTTAATTCATTAATCATTGCACAATTATTTTATATGTGATTTATCGCCAATTTTTCGGAGCGTTTTCGACTATCAAGTAACCAATTTTCCCCAATGACAATAAAGTATTGGAATTTTTGTGAATAACCTTGTAAACAAGAATATATATAGTGGAGAGTGGGGATACTTGAGCATAGGGGATACTTGAGCCACTCCAATTATTCCTACAGTTGGTTAATTTTTCTTTCTAAAACTAACAATATGGTAACATATTTATAGTTCTGAACATGTAAAAAAGAAATCACATACCTTGGTACCATTTTGAAAGTATGGTGATTAATAGTTGTTTTTCCCTATCTAAAGTAAATATTTAGGTGCATGTTTTTTTTATTTTTTTGTTATCAAAGTTTAGTTTAAAGTTGCAACAATATATATAAATTTAATAAGTATAATCTCAATTGTATTTTGAATCTAAAATAGCTCAAATAGCTGCATGCTTTACTTAGTAAAACTCTGATAAACAAAAATACTGGTAATGGGGATACTTGAGCCAGTGAGATTGGGGATACTTGAGCCATGGCTCAACCATTCCCACTAGGAAATTAGACAGGGGTAAAATAAACAAAAAATAAAATTACGTTCTTATATTCACTAATAGATTTTTTTTCAGGATAAAAGGGAGCATATTTTTTTTTCTTAAAAAATTAATGACTTAGAAAAAAAATGTTTAAAAATGTATTTTTTTAAATGAAAATACCCATTTTATTTTTCATTTTGACTAACAAAATAGCCTGTCTAGGTAAATGTAAAATAATCTCTAATACTTTAATTAGTTACGTCCAACATATTAAATATTTATTTTTTAATATAATATATTAAGATTAATATTTTATATTGAAATTGTAACCTCTGTTACTGTAACTTTTTTTTAAAACCAAAGAAATGACTTCTATTGTCCCCAACAGAGGGCACTACTGAGTTACCATGTAGGTAAAAGAAAAAAGATGTGTGGTTTTACAACCATTCTGAATTTGTTCTTCATACATGTTGCCAAAGAGCTGAAACATCTAAATTTTAATCTCAATTGATTTTAAAGGACTTTATGCATCATAATTTATCATTCTGCAAAATAGTTGTGCAAAAATATAGCAAAAAAAATTACTTTTTTTGGTATTTTTCCTTACTGGCTCAAGTATCTTTTCACCATGGGATACTTGAGCCACGATGTAAAAAAAAAAAAAAGTAAAAATTAATTAGACACAGAAAAATAGTTCAAAATTAATTGAAAGTGGTTTTCAGTTGAAGAAAAATTATCAAATTTTCATTTTCAATAATTCATTTTGTTCTAAGAAATTATAAAAAATTAAAAAAAAAATTTAAATTTAAAAAGTGGCTCAAGTATTCCCATCTTCCCCTACTACACACTTCATTTTCAAAACATACATACAATAGTATACCTCAATAATGTATATTAATTACATGATAGTTCGAAAATATTTACGAAAGTTATAGCGCGGATAGGCTGTTAACAGCAGGAAGACAAACCACAGTCATAAACACTCTTCAACTATGTTTAAAACTTTTTTAAATGGTTAAAGAAATCTTTACTTAATTAGTTGTTAATTAAAATGAACCATTTCTACATGTAAATACATCCCCCCTCCCTTATTTACTTTAATAAAATGACTAATGATAAAGCAAGGAATAATTACATTTGATATATAAATGGTGTTTCTTTCGTTAAATATATTTGGGTTCCCGGAAGTAATTATAGAGCTCCAGATGTGAAAATCTATTAAAATGTTCTCTAATTAGTTATTGATATAGCGTGTGCCTGCTAATTAGAGTAAAATTGAGTTACATGAAACTGTAGTATCTCAATTAACTTACAAATAAAAGCGATAAAGGGAAAAATAATACAGATTAGTGCATTGTATTTGTTGCGCCGAAATTTACTTATATATCTTTCTCTGCGCTGCGGTGATTTCAATAAGATTTAAAAAGAAAAAACATCAACTTCTAAAATTTATCATCTTCTATATATCGATAAGAGGTGGCAGCACTAGCAGCAATATATCGTTAAAATTTTCTTTTGAATTCCGTGTTTAACATAATTTTAAACTAGTTCTAATCGAGTGCTAAATTTTACAGACCACAAGTTATTTTTAATACGCTATGTAAATTTATATTTTTAATCTTTTTCAAAATACCATAGTTAGAATTTCAAATATTTACTCACACATGGACATATAAAAGGGATACCAAGGAATGCCCTCAACTTTTAAATCTTTGAAACTAGTATGATATAAATTAAAATACAAACAAATGTTACAACTATGCTTGTTAGGTAGATTTCGTAAGAAGTACTACCTATTGCAATAGCACCAGTTTATATATATACTATATATCTATCTATCTATATATATACATATATATCACTTTTTTATGGACACGATAACTTCTATAATTTTTCACCAATCTCCACCAAACTTGTACATAAAATCAAAGGGGATAAAATCTTGGCTAAGTTCGTTAATGGGCAAAATCGGACCAAGGGGGTCGGAATAGGGGGCGTTTTTGTGAAAACCGAAAAAACGCCATAACTTCTTAATTAAAGTAGATATCGAATCGGTTTAAAGTTTATATTACTTCTTAAAAATGGGCCAAAAGTATATGCATGACAGATTTTTGATAAATTTAGAAGTGGGCTCAAGGGGCGAAAAAAACAGGGATTTTGAGAGAAAAAAATTCATAACTTCATCAATTTTCAAGATATCAAGTCCAACTAAATTTTTTGTAAATGTTCTTAAAATTATCTAAAACTTTTGTATTTACAAGTTTTTGATAGGACCAACTTTTACCGACGAAAAAAATTAAAAACGAAAAGAAAAAGGGCGCTGAAAAAAAGAGAAAAATCCATAACTCCGTCAATTTTTAAGATATCAAATCTGATTAAATTTATTTTACATCTTCTCAAAAATATCTACAACTTTTATATTGACAAGTTTTTTATAGAATCAATTCGTATAGCAAAAAGAAATTAAACAAAAATAGGAGTTGGAGAAAAAACCTCAAATCCAAACTGCTTCTATTCTGACTCATTTTTAAATTCATTTTTGATTCTAAACGCATCCAAATGGTAGATCCTCTTATTTAGAAACTGTATAAAGTGACGCATTGGTCAATTTTCTGATAAAGACAGAATATATTTCAAAAAAGGCTACCAAAAAGGGTATTTTGAACAGAATTTCCGAAAGTCATCCGGACTGAAAATTGAAGGAAGTATTCAAATAAGAAATTGCGTTTTTTCTGACTCGTTTTTAAATCCATTTTTGTTCTCAAACGCATCCAATTTACAGATCCTCTTATTTAGGAACTATATAATGTGATGCATTGGTCAGTTTTTTGATAAAGACGGAATATATTTCAAAAAAGGCTACCAAAAAGGGTATTTTGAAAAGAATTTTCCGAAATCATCGTGACTGGAAATTTAAGGAAAGTGTTCAAATAAGAAATTGCGTTTTTTCTGACTCGTTTTTAAATCCATTTTTGCTCTCAAATGCATCCAATTTACAGATCCTCTTATTTAGGAACTATATAATGTGATGCATTGATCGGTTTTTTGATAAAGACAGAATATATTTTGAAAAAGGCTACCAAAATGGGTATTTTGAACAGAATTTCCCGAAGTCTTTGTGATTTGAAAATTTAAGGAAGTTTTCACATAGCAAATTGCGTTTTTTATGACTCGTTTTAAAATCCATTTTCACTCTCAAACGCATCCAATTTACAGATCCTCTTATTTAGGAACTATATACTGTGACGCATTGGCCAGTTTTTCGATAAAGATAGAATATATTTTTTAAAATGCTGTCAAAGTGAGTATTTCGCACAAAATTTTCCGAAGCAATCATGATTAAAGAATTAAGGATGCATTCAAACAACAAATCGGTTATTTTATGACTCATTTTTAAATTCAATTTTTTTCTCAAATGCATTCAACTGACAGTTTTTAGAAGCTGTATAATGTACTGTTTTGGTCGATTTTTTAATAAATTCAGAATCTATTTCAAAATTTGGGTTCAAAACGGGTATTTGAGCTGAATTTTTCTTAAGATGATTCTCATAAAACCAGTTTTTGCAGAAAAATTAAATTAAAAATTTTTCATAAACGGCCAAATGAAGTTATTAAACTGGGTTTATCTCTAATCATATATATATATATATATATATATATATATATATATATATATATATATATATATATATATATATATATATATATATATATATATATATATATATATATTTTATTTATTTTTTTTTTTTAATGAGCACTCTTCGAAATCTACCTCCGCCTATAGGCCCAGCCGACAGGGATTTTTTTATTTACAATTCACAAATATGCATTATTGCCGGTTGCCGTTGCCTTTTTCCTCAGCGAAAATCCTGTACACGGCCATGAATACCCACGAACACACAGAACCTGATACAGTAGGCCCCACTTAATCGGGTAACAGATAATTGCATACCCTGCTTATATGCATAGAATGCCATGAGACAGAAACGTTCCCCATAATTTTAATCTTAAAAATACTCGTTTTCTGGCATAACAACTCCGGTTAACCGCATAAGGTGTTGCCTATCTAGTTATCCGGATTTTGTATATCATTGCGTAATGAAATGAATAATAAGGTGGAAAGGCTCAAGAAAATGCATGGGGGAGGGGTCTCTTTATTTTTTCTCTCTCTGAAGCAGAAAGATAAATTAAGGGGACGAGGGACCTTTAAAATAATTTTTTTCTATTTTTAAAATTGCGCTTTAAATATTATTCAAGGGTACATTATATGCATTATAACATATATTTATCACCAAAAAAAATGTAAAAAAAAAATTTTTTTTGAAAAAAAAATAGGGAAATTTATGTAATATTTTAGATTTAACGAGAACTTTTCAAAATGTCCCATGCGCATTCCATATCAATGAAAATCTCCAATATTATTTATACAAGTTAGATTTACATATATAAATAAAACTGTGCATGGAATTTCATATATCTGAATATAAAGCTAAAAAAAGAAAATATTTATATTTTTTCTGAAATTTTGAGCATTTTTTAACCTATTTTTACAATAAACTACCTATAACTTTTACAATTATTTTTATTTTCAAAAAACCATGCACAGTTTTATGACATATACTGAGATGAATAACCATAAAAAATTTCAAAACATTCAGAGAAAAAATAATCCGTATGGAGCATTTTGATAAGTTCGTGTTAAATTTAAAATATTACAAAAATTTCAATATTTTTGTCAAAAAAAATTTTTTTTTACATTTTTTGTGATTAATATGTGCTATAATACATACAATGTACCCTTCAATAATATTCAAAGTACAGTTTTAAAAATATAAACAAACATGATTTTTAAGGTCCCTTGTCCCCTTAATGATACTGCTTATGCTCTGCTGGATCCAATGTAGCAGAAAAGAAAGTCAGAGCTCCTTAAGATTAGCGATCAAATGAAAATTAGTTTCCGTTTTCGTCAAAATCGTTGCTGTATTTACTTTAAAATGTTCAATTTTAATTAAAAATTGATTAAAATAATAAAAAAGAGTTGTTAGTAGTTAATTTAATTTTAATTATATTGGTGCTTTCAAGCCTTAACTAGGTTCCTCATCAGAGAAAATTTTAATAACTATTTTTTGTTTATTTATACAAATACATGATTTCGGTTTGAAAATGGCCGAGCCAATAATTAGTACAGTTGAAAGTAGAAGTAGTTTTATTGGATTAAACTTAATGAGAGAAGATATACAGTCGACTCTCGCTAATTCGAAATCGGATAATTTGAATCTTTATTTAATTCGAACTAAACATGAAGTCCCGAAATTTTCAATGGCAGAATAATGTTAAAAATTTTCATTAATTCCAACTCTTTCTATCTTGACTTCGTTTAATTCGAACTAACGAGATTCCGATTTGTCATTTTTCCTTAATTTCTCCTTTACTTCCAGATTCTTGAAATAACTTTCTTTCTTTCATTTTTTTTGTCTGAATTGTTCTAAACAAGTATACATGTAATCCCATGCATTTTATATCTACTTTTTAAGTGCCCCGTCTATCCATCAGTGACGCTTCGAATTTTTCTTCCATTGTGCTTATTTCTAATATTTTAATTTATATATTTATACATTCTAATTTAATGTTAAGTCATATTCTGATGATAACAGACATAATAAATTTAAAAAACACTATAATATTAATTCTGTTGTAATAGTACCATATTAAGCATGTTCTCATTTCATACTTTCCATAATTCGAACTTCGGATAATTCGAACATTTCTTGTGGTCCCGACGAGTTCGAATTAACGAGAGCCGACTGTATATTATTTTTAATTGCAGTCCATTTACTTTATTATTTCACTTTGTGCTCATTCTTCACTTTTCATTTTCAAATGCGTTGCTTTCAGATCGAAGTAGTTGTGTTTGAGATGAAAATTCGATAAAAAGAAAATATTTAACTGCTGTACCATAAATTTTAATATCCTGAAAATAAATCCTGACATTTTGAACAAAGTGACGTATTAAACCTTATGGCAGAGCTGTAATATATATATATATATATATATATATATTACCGAATTTTCATCTCAAATGATACTACTTCGATCTTTAAGCCACACATTTAAAAATGAAAAGTGAAGAATGAGCACAAAAGGAAATAATGAAGTAAATGGACTGCAATTAATAATAACATATATCTTTTCTCGTTAAGTTTAATTCAAGAAACTACACTGTAAAAAAAAATTCAAGAGGTTACTATAATTTTTTTAGTAAATTTGTATTCCACAGAATTTTTTAGTAACCATTACAAACTTTTTTTTTGCAAGTGAAACAAGCATTTCTTTTGTAAACTGAACAAAAGAATATTTTGTATAACTAACTTAAAATTTTTTAGTATGAACCACCAAGCAAATTTTAGTAATAGCTCCAAAATTATTTTTAATAACATTTACGTGCGTCCGAAGGGCAGGAACTTCCTTCGAGCTGCATCCAAACTTCAGAAGCGATAGATTTTCGGCAAAAACGCAATAGATGGCAGCACCAAACATCGCGACCAGCTCCAACAGCAAATTCATAACCCCTTTATTATAGAGTACTTACACTACATACATTCGGGGCGTACTTAGCGCTGTCCAGTATTGAACCCGGGACCTTTTAGCCTGGAGTCCGTTACTATAACCACTATGCTATCGAGGCCACGCCAAGTGAGTTTTAGTAATAGCTATTAAAAATATAAAACTATTAACTCTATTCGTTGCTAACTTTTTTCTAGTAATTCTTACAGATTTTCTAGTAACCGACTAAGATTACTAAACATTTTTTAGTAATTACAAGGATTACTAAAGTTTTTTTAGTAGATCGACACTTTTTTTTTTACAGTGTACTCCTACTTTCAAATGTAATAATTATTAGCTCTCTCATTTTCAAACGAAATCCCTAAAATAAATAAACAAAAATTAGTTATTAAGATATACTCTGAAGAAGAGCCTGGTTAAGGCTTGAAAGTACTAAGATGTTTTAAAATAAAATTAACTATTAACATCTTTATTTGATTATTTTAATCGCCTTTTAAGTAAACCTAAACATTTTAAAATTCATATTATATATGAACTTCGTTGTTTATATTTATCAATCATCACTAACTCAAGACAAGAGTGCAAACTATAAAGAAAGCAATGCATATACAGTCGACTCTCGTTAATTCGAAATCGGATAATTCGAATCTTCGCTTAATTCGAACTAAACATGAAGTCCCGAAATTTTCAATGGCAGAATAACGTTAAACTTTTCCATTAATTCGAACTCATTTTCTTTTAACATCGTTATTAATTCGAACTAACGAGAATTCCGTTTTTTCATTTTTCTTTCTTTCTCACGGATTTCAGATCATTTGAATAACTTTCTTTCTTTGATTTTGTGGGAAATTGTTCCGAACTAGTATACATGTAATCCCATGCATTTGATATCTTCTTTTTAAGTGCCGGGTCTATCTATCAGTGACGCTTCGAATTTTTCTTCCATTGTGCTTGTTTCTAATCTTTTAATTAGTTTATATATTTATACATTCTAATTTAATATTAAATTATATTCTGATATAACAGACATAATAAATTAAAAAAACACTATTACACTAATTCTGTTGTAATAGTACCATATTAAGCATGTTCTCATTTCATACTTTCCATACTTCGAACTTCGAATAATTCGAACATTTCTTGTGGTCCTGTCGAGTTCGAATTAACGAGAGCCGACTGTATATGACTATACTTTTTCACTTGCCCATTAAAAAATAAAACCTTAACCGCAACAGATTTTTTTTTTTTTTTTTTTTTTTTTAGTTTTAAAAGCAGAAGAGATTTGAATACTCCTTGAGAAAGTTTTAGTATGAAAGATGATCATTTACAAAAATCAGTATAAAAAATAAATCGAGGAATGTATACATAAAAATAAAATTATATTCGTGTAATTAGGAAAATTTTCAGTGTCGTTGATGCATTAATTACGTTTTATTTTATATGAAAATGAAAAGGTTGAGGTCTATGGAACAGAGAACCAACTTGAGCCGCACATATAATTAATTAATAGTTTGAACATTTATATATGCATCAAAAATTACTTTTAAAATTTTTTGGGCATTTTCGTTTTCATTCCCATTTTAGGTCGAAAACAGGAAGATACCCGAAATTCGGTTTCTGTTTCAGATTTAAAAACATGTTTCGGTCTATCCTTAATTATGATACTTGGTGGCTTAGATTGCTTTGAAATTTAAATTTCTATTATTAATAAGTTATTAAGAGTCACTGTAAAATATTCTTTATTATAAATGGCATTAGTAGTGTTTACATTATTATATATATATATATACAGGGTGTATCTAAACTACTGGGCAAATTTTTAAGGGGTGATAGTACACATCAAGACAAATAATATTAAATGGGAAACTAAGGGTCTCAAACGCCTTCCGAAGGAGATAGGCGCCATCAAAGTTTAGGGTCCAAAATTTGAAATAATTATAAAAAACGGAAAAATTGGTCGATTCGTTTGCGGTTTTCACGAAAACCATTCTTTATGTCAGCATTGTCTTGAAAATAAATTACAAAGATAAATTTCAAAAAATGCCGATAGAGGGCGCCTTAGACTTTGGACTAAGGAACAACTATTTTTTACCGTTATTTTTTGCATATCATTAAATTTTTTTAGAAGTTTAGACATAAACTTAAATTTTGAGCTCAAAATCTGTGGTTAAGTAGCGCAAACTGAACTGTGTTCAATGGGAGAGTGTAGGTTCAAATTTCAAATGATTATAAAAAACAGAAAAATTGGTCAATTGATTTGCGGTTTTCACTAAAATTATTCTTTATGTCAGTATTGTCTTGAAAATAAATTATACAGATGAATTTCAAAAAATATCGATAGAGGGCGCTTTAGACTTTGGAGTAACGTACAATTATTTTTACCGTTATTTTTTGCATCTCATTAAATTTTTTAGAAGCTTAGACATAAACTTAAATTTTGAGCTGAAAAGCTGAATCGTTGAGAGTGGTTAAGTAGCGCAAACTGAACTGTGTTGAATGGCGGTGGGAGGTTCAAATTTCAAATGATTATAAAAAACGGAAAAATTGGTCGATTCGTTTGCGGTTTTCTCTAAAACCATTCTTTATGTCAGTATTTTCTCGAAAATAAATTTTAAAGATAAATTTCAAAAAATTCCGTTAGAGGGCGCCTTAAACTTTAGAGTAACCAACAACTATTAACTGTTATTTTTATTATTTTTTAATCTAAATAAATGTTTTAAAAGCTTAGACTTAAATTTTGAGCTCAAAATCTGAATCGTTGTGAGTAATTAGGTAGCGAAAAATTGAACTGAGTTCGTGGAGTGGGCAGGGTAACATTTCAACTCCTGAACACAGTTTAGTTTGCGCTTCTTAACCCCTCCCAACGATTCAGAATTTGAACTCAAAATTTAAGTCTAAGCTTTTGCAAGCATTTAATTAGATACAAAAAATAACAGTTAAAAATTTTTGTTGGTTACTCTAAAGTTTAAGGTGCCCTCTAACGGAATTTTTTGAAATTTATCTTTAAAATTTATTTTTAAGGAAATACTGAGATGAAGAATGGTTTTAGAGAAAACCGCAAACGAATCGACCAATTTTTCCGTTTTGTATAATCATTTGAAATTTGAACCTTCCCACCCCCATTGAACACTGTTCAGTTAGCGCTACTTAACCACTCTCAACGATTCAGATTTTCAGCACAAAATTTAAGTTTATTTCTAAGCTTCAAAAAAATTTAATGAGATGCAAAAATTAACGGTAAAAAATAGTTGTACATTACTCCGAAGTCTAAAGCGCCCTCTATCGCCATTTTTTGAAATTTATGTTTATAATTTATTTTCAAGACAATACTGACATAAAGAATAGTTTTAGTGAAAACCGCAAATCAATTGACCAATTATTCTGTTTTTTATAATCATTTGAAATTTGAACCTACCCACTCCTATTGAACACAGTTCAGTTTGCGCCACTTAACCACAGATTTTGACCTCAAAATTTAAGTTTATGTCTAAACTTCTAAAAAAAATTAATGATATGCAAAAAACAACGGTAAAAAATAGTTGTTCGTTACTCCAAAGTCTAAAGCGCCCTCTATCGGCATTTTTTAAAATTTATCTTTATAATTTATTTTCAAGGCAATACTGACATAAAGAATAGTTTTCATGAAAACCGGAAACGAATCGACCAATTTTTTCGTTTTTTATAATTATTTGAAATTTTGAACCCTAAACTTTGATGGCGCCTATCTCTTTCGGAAGACGTTTGGGACCCTTAGTTTCCCGTTTAATATTATTTGTCTTGATGTGTACTATCACCCCTTAAAGTTTTGCCCAGTAGTTTAGATACACCCTGTATATATATATATTCTTTTTTTTTTTTTTTTTTTTTTTTTTTTTTTTACAGGAAACACAAAATAATATTTTATAGGCAAACAGAGATAACTGTTTAATGTCACTTTTAATAATGTTCATCGATTATAAAAAGGAAGATGATATATTATTTTGCGATAATACACGCACTAGAGATGGAAAATATACGAAAATGGGATCTTTTATTTTTTTTCGCCATATAATGATTAAAGAACGCAACTATAGCTTCTGAAGCAATTAATTATGTGCTTTCATCTCCAGCCGATAGTAGCATTAGGCAATTATCCCGGCAAGGATAAAAAAAATTTTGTATGGAGGTATTTGATTCTTTGATGTAACTGAGAAATATACAAGGAGACGGGGGAGGGGGAGGAGGGCAGAGGATACTTCAAGAAATAAACATGTCAATACGATGGAGGGTGAATTCGAAGGAATGCCTGAAACATCATCACCCACATACACGCTGTACAAAGAGGGGTGAAAGAGATGTAAAAGATTTCAGGAAATCTGACTCAGATGGAAATATCGAAGAATAAAACTGAAAAGACAGAGTAGTGAATACATTACTTTAAAATATACGTGTAATAACTTGTAAGTTTAACAGGACCATCATAATAATAATATTAATTAAAGAGTTTGAAATTATTAATAATTAATAAAGAAAAAATATAGAACTAGAAAGGCCAAAAAAAAAAAAAAAATGCAGACGGTTGTTAAGAGGTCAGGTACCCTTTAAGAAATATAAAATTCGATTTTTCAAAAAAATAACTTATAATTATGCATGATTCTTAAGGAACATTTAAAAACAAATTACATACACAAATTCGCATTAGAAGAGAAGTCGTGTCGAAAACACTTTGAGCTTTTCATACGTGATCAATGAGTGATTTAATAATGAAAGTCAATTTTCTCTAAATAGTGATTTTGATCATCGTGCGCAGCATTTTTGAAAAATGGTTGCCTAGAATTGCACAAAATTTTCATTATATGTATTAAATGTATAAAAGTACAAAAGTATCAATTATTATGTTTCTCAGTTTAGAAGTTTGGAATTCACGATTACTTTTGTATTAAAAAAAAAAAAAACCTACATTTCGAATTTCTTAAAAAAGAAAAAAAAAATCTGTATCTGTATGTTTTATTTTTTTTTTTATCGTAGGTCATTTTGAAAACACATTATATCTCTACTCATTTAAAAAAATCTTGATTTATTTTAAGCATTCAATTGTGAAAAACGATACACGCAATGCATGCAAAATAATTCTTTCGTAAAAATTATCGAATTTTGTTAATTTATAATTGTTATTAGTTGTATCATTATCGTATTTTGTTATTTTATTTGTTATTAGTTGGATTATTATCGTATTTTGTTAGTTTATTATTGTTATTAGTTGCATTATTGTCGTATTTTGTCAGTTCAAAGGGTACCTGACCCCTTAACCTTATTCCCAGAGTGTAAAAAGATCTTAAAGACTAAAATACTAAAGAAACTAATATTATAGTTGATAAAAAATAAAAATTTTTTGACAATAATACAAGAATTCTAACGAATAAAGGAAAGGGATTTGTTCAACAACTTTTTCGAAGTATTTAAGAAAAAATTTGGTTCAAGGCTCTCACTTTATTATTTATTTATTTATTTATTTATTTATTTATTTATTTATTTCTACAGTTTTGTGTGATTTAAATAAATAAATAGACTTTATCTGAACCTCAATTCCTTTATCTTCTATACACTATGGATAATTTTATTATCTGAGAAATTAAAAGTCATATTTGTGCTGTAAAGAACGCCTTACTTCAGTATATTTATATTATTGTTATTTTTTAAATAATTCTTATGATAAAATGTTTTATTTTAATTAAAAACAGTCAATTAATGAATCGCTTTGTCTGATAAATGATTTGAGGAAGCATATATTCCTTTCATACGTTTTATCATCGTCATAATTGAAAAGAAAATCAATTATGAATTTAAATATATAGCAAGATAAAAATGTTAAAAACACTGGCGTAGAATAATATATAATATGCAACCCCATATCCATTTATTTACTCGAATTACATATTCATAGAGGAAATAAAGATAGTAACTCTAATTAAAAGTGACAGAAATCCCTGATATGAAGATATTGCCGCAAACAACTTCAGATAGAAAGAAGTTTGACACACTTCAATCAAGGTTCTGGCACGCGCAAGAGTTCATATACCACGTGCCACAAATCAAAACAGAAATTCAGTTTCGTATTAGTTTATAGGCAACTTTTTACGACATTTCTTTCAAGTGACAATCAGAAGAAAAAGCACTCGTTCTAAGCTATGTTGCAAGTGGCTTTGGTGATAAGAACAATGGATTTCTTTTAAAGTCACAGAGTATCGTGCAGGGCTATCTTGAAGGCTTTTTTTGTCCAGGGTGGTCCAGTTATCTCGTTAGAGTTATGCCCGAAAACCAATTTTGCGTAGAAGGAAATCTGAAGTATATATCTATATCGAAACAGTAGGCGTCGAAAGAATTTGTGGCAATATATCATGTTTCTAATACTACTACAAAAGTTTTCTGAGAAAAAAGAAATTCGAAACTTAGTTAAAGTATCAGAAAATATATAAAAAACATGTTTTGGTAAAACTAAGAATAAAAGGTAAATAAATATCCGGTCTGACTTATATAACGATAAATCAATTGCTTGCGGTTTTCAAGTTTACAGTTATAATTTCACTTTAAAATAAATTAATAAATAAATTGAATTAAATTAAATTAAATTAATAAAAAAATAAAAAAACTGTTTATTTTATAGAAAAATTATCAATCAAAATTGACAGTTTAAAATATTTTTCTCCGCAAAACTTCTACTTCAAATGTAGTATTATTTGTTAAAAACTAATTCCCTTAATGTTAACTGCATTTCTACTATCAACATTGCTTAGAACTTGTTAGCAACAATTTCTTTTCATTGTATCTTTTATTATTATTATTATTATTATTATTATTATTATTATTATTATTATTATTATTATTAATTTTGCTGTAATGAAGTATTTTGTCATAAATAAATTAAATAAGTGTTTATTCCTTTCTCACGTGTTATAATCCACCGAACAGATGAAAATGAAATTTTTTCTGAAGTGGAGTTATATATGTCATTCGTTTATTTATTTATTTATTTATTTTGACGTAGATTACCAAAGAGATATAATATTATTTTTTTTAATTCGCGTTTACGCCCCCCCCTTCTTTTGGCATCTGTAATTTACCTCACTTTTTTTATTATTTTCTTCCTTTTAAATCTGAATTTTGTCCTTCACATATGTCATTATTATTATTAAGACACATGCGTGACTGAAAAAGAATTTTCAGACACTTATGTGTCTGAATCTGAAAATTCAGTCACAACAGACGTCTTAATTTAACAGACAAAATTGTCTTACTATAATCATGATGTAAACGAACCGAGAAAAGAGTTTAAAAAATCGCAAGTATTTTATTTTATGATATTTTGTAGTTTCAATTCCGCATTAGCCACCAGGGAACGCTTCAGAGATTTCTTTCGTTCAAACTTTATATCCGTTTGCATTTTAAGCTGAATGTTTATTTTTAAGTTCGCGCAAATTTTAATAAATTTATTTTGACCTGACTCTTTTTTTTTTTTTTTTTTTTTTTGTAAAATGCGAAGTTTTGTGATTTAATTCGTATTGGCGTAGTATTACTTTGTATTAACATTTCAACACTTTGAAATGTCTGAAATTAAGACGCAAAATGTATCTGAAACAATTAAGACATTTTAAAATGTCTGAAAAAAGAACAACCCCGTCTCAGACACTTAAGAGGCTACTTCATTCAAATGAAAAGATCCGTTCGATAATACTAACATTACGGAAGAAATTTATAAAGATTTTAGTATTATTGTATTTTGTAGATTATTGTATTTTAGTATTTTTTTTTTTTCCATTGGATAGCTGAACCCGATCTGTATACAGGCCGTTTTTTTACATTTTTTATTTTCTGTTTACAGATTTTTTTTATGAAGACGCTTTTATTTTCGGAACCGGTTATGAAAACGAAAGCACCCTAATAAAAAGTATCTGAAAACGAAATCAAAAAAGTATAAAGCAGCCTGCATTCAGATAAGTCTCAGGTATTCAATGAAAAAAAAAATATTTAAAAATATTGAAATGCAACCGAGATAGTTTAATAAATTTCTTCCATAGAATTAGCATTAGTAAAAAGATCTTTTCATTTGACTGAAGTAATTCTTTAAATGTAAGAATTTCAACTTGAAGTGCACTCGCCATTATTATGTTCACTTAGTTAAAATAGAATTATCAGTACATCAGAAAATATAGTGTAACATAAAGTGGACGGCACATTCATTTCGAACACTGGGATAAAATAAGTAAAGAAAGTATTTAAAAGTTATTATGATTGCATTTTTAAATCAAGAACTCAAACCTAGACCATTCCAGAAACATCTGGAATGAATTCTGACATCTTCAAGTTTAATTAATTTTTTGAGCTTTGTTCAAAATATATAAAAGACAATATATAAAAGACAATATATAAAAGACAATATATAAAAGACAATAGTCATTTTAAAACTTTGTACATTTGCAGTGTTTTATAAGTATAAAGCGATACCACATATCAGATTCAATAATGAGTAGAATTTAGACATGATCCCATAAGATAGTGACATACTTCACTGCTCAAAACAATTAAAGGATATTTGAAGTTTTATATAAAATAAAGATATAAACGAAATTTTTTTTGCCGAAAACAGAAGAAGAGAATCACAAATGCAAATTTTTCTGGTTTTCAAACTGTGGAGTATGCAAATTTTGAGTTCGACGTCAAAAACGTCGCTTCAGCGGCAGCGGTTGAAATATGACTTTCAACTGGATAAAAGAGAATGAAGACAAGGATGATCGGCATTCAGTGATTGCTTTGTTTCGATGAGTACGATGTCTCAGCGAAGTCATTTGACAGATTCAGAAGCTTGGAGAATTGTTGGTAGGTTAGAAGGGGGACAAACTCAAGCCGAAGTAGCGCAAGCCATTGGAGTGTCACAAGGTGTCATTTCCAGGATCTGGAACCGTTTTTTGGAGAGTGGATGTGCAAGCCGAAGACCAGGGCAAGGTCGTAGACGGGCAACAACGCCCTATGAAGATCGGTATTTAGCGTTAACAGCTCGGAGACACCGAAACATGAACGCTACTCTTCTCCAACAACACATTCGCTCGGTTACAGGCACCACGATTTCAACTCATACTGTCCGAAACCGGCTCCATGCTGTAGGTCTATATGCTCGTCGACCGATGGTATGTGTTAGATTAACATCAACGCATCGTCGCGACCGCAGGGAGTGGGCAACCGAGCATGTCAACTGGAGGAGAAATGAATGGAGCAATATTCTGTTTTCTGACGAGTCCCGTTTTTCTGTGCATCCGGATAATAGGCGTATTTTCATCTGGAGGGACTGTGGCAGTAGGAATAATCCTGCGTTCGTGCACGAAAGTGTCAGATTTGGCGGTGGAGGAGTGTTGGTGTATGGTGGCATCTCCATTGACGGGCGCACTGACCTCTACATCATTCGAGATGGAGCTCTGACTGGTCACCGATATAGGGATGAGATCCTCAGACTTATTGTAGTCCTTTACGCTGCAGCAGTCGGAGATAACTTCATTTTAATGGACGATAACTGCAGGCCACATCGTGCAAACCTGGTGGAGGATTTCCTTTTCGAGGAAGGAATCGTTCGAATGGAATGGCCAGCGTGTTCTCCAGACATGAATCCAATCGAGCACGTTTGGGACGCTCTAGGAAGACGAGTTTCTGGCCGCCAACAACCCCCACAAACTCTCCAAGAACTGGAAAGAGCTCTTCTGGAAGAGTGGGGCAGAATACCCCAACTCGTCTTTAATAGCTTCTTTGAGTCCATGCCTCAAAGTTGTTCAACGTTGCTGGCCGCCCGTGGAAACCATACCCCCTACTGAAAATGATTTTCTTTGAAGAAAACACCATTTCTTATTCTTTTTTTCTCATATGCACAAATTGTGTTTTTTTCCTTTTGTACAGAAATGCGCAATAAAATGCATTTTTGTTTGCCAAACATGTGTAATTTATTCTCATGTAACCTACTATGTCTGTCGACCATGTATCAATCAGCTAAAAAGTTTCCCAGATACAAAATCCACCTAAAACTGCAATATCCTTTGATTGTTTTGAGCAGTGTAGTAATTTTTAATGAAAATAACTGAAATTTGAATATTAATTTACCGTTTCTTACACTCAAAATTGAACACTATCGCGTATCTGGAAAATCTACAATTATTAACAGTATGTTAATTTACATGACAAAGGCATTGATACAAGATATTGATTCTAGAATATTCATGCAGTATCTGGGATTCAAAATAGAGTTGAAACATGACATCTTGAATATAAATTTGCAATTTTCATAAAAATAACACGGGAAATTCTTTATCGTATTCGTATACTTACATCATTTTTTAATCATTATTATTCGTATTTTTTTAAAGTTTTTAACCTATTTATGTAATTATCGCAGCTTTAATATGATGCATGTGGAACGAACCGATAACTTAGGCGATATAATGCTGCAAAAATGTTTACAAATGGGTTGAAAATAAAATAATATACGAAAATAAAGATAGAAATATACTAATGTATTGATAATGATTGTTATTGCTTTTTTCATAGCTAGAAGGCAAGAAATTCGAGATTATTTACTCACTCTTGATCGGCAAATGGAAAACTGATACATATTTCAAAATCCTTTCGTAAAAGATATGTTTATGTTTATTTATCCAATCAAAAACAGCATTAAAAAGTAAAAAGTGATGAGAATGCTAAATTTAAATAAGATTTATAATAGTCAATGCATTTTAATTTTCATAAATATAAATCAAATCATAAATTTTAAAACAGATTTTTTTTAAACTTAGCAGTAATGCATAATCAGTATAAAAATAAAAATTGTTTAAAAAATATATATATATATATGTGTGTGTGGCATTCGGGGACTGCCGCGGTAAAGCTATTGCATAGCATTTTTTATCAACTTATGCAAAAATACCGCGTCAATGTCTGCTAAAGTCTATCGAAGGATACCGCGCCGAAGTCTGCCAAACTCAAACGTCGTTATCCGGAGTGTTAGGATTTTTTCTCGTTACGGAATTCCTAGATTCGGCCGCCGCGCTCAAAGCCCGCGATAATAGCTATGCAATAGCTTAATAAATCACCAAACAAAATTTGGTCGCGCTACGAAAATTAGATCGCGAGTTATAAGCATTTTAAATTTTTCGACCCTCAGGGTGGGGGGGGGGGGTCTCCTGTCCCCAAAAATTAACACTGTCTAATAATAAATTACTAAACAAAATTTGGCCGCGCTACGAAAATTAGATCGCGAGTTATAAGCTTTTCAAATTTTTCGACCCTCACCGTGGGGGGGGGGGGGGGGGTCTCCTGTCACCAAAAATTAACAGTCTCATATTAAATTACCAAACAAAATTTGGCCGCGCTACGAATATTAGATCGTGAGTTATAAGCATTTTAAATTTTTCGACCCTCACCGTGGGAGGTCTCTTGTCACCAAAAATTAACACTGACTCATAATAAATTACCAAACAAAATTTGGCCGTGCTACGAAAATTAGTTCGCGAGTTATAAGCACTTTAAGTTTTTCTACCCTCACCGTGGAGGGTCTCCTGTCACCAAAAATTAACACTGACTCATAAAAAATTACGAAACAAAATTTGGCCGCGCTACGAAAATTAGATCGCGAGTTATAAGCATTTTAAATTTTTCTACCCTCACCGTGGGGGGGGGGGGGTCTAATGTCCCCAAAAATTAACACTGCCTCATAATAAATTACCAAACAAAATTTGGCCGCGCTACGAAAATTAGATCGCGAGTTATAAGCATTTTAAATTTTTCGACCCTCACCGTGGGGGGTCTCTTGTCACCAAAAATTAACACTGATTCATAATAAATTACCAAACAAAATTTGGCCGAGCTACGAAAATTAAATCGCGAGTTATAAGCATTTTAAATTTTTCGACCCTCACCGTGGGGGGGGGGGGGTCTCTTGTCACCAAAAATTAACACTGATTCATAATAAATTACCAAACAAAATTTGGCCGAGCTACGAAATTTAGATCGCGAGTTATAAGCATTTTAAGTTTTTCTACCCTCACCGTGGGGGTCTCCTGTCACCAAAAATTAACACTGTCTCATAATAAATTACCAAACAAAATTAGGCCGAGCTACGAAAATTAGATCGCGAGTTATAAGTTTTTTAAATTTTTCGACCCTCACCGTGGGGGGTCTCCTGTCACCAAAAATTAACAGTCTCATATTAAATTACCAAACAAAATTTGGCCGAGCTACGAAAATTAGATCGTGAGTTATAAGCATTTTAAATTTTTCGACCCTAACCGTGGGGGGTCTCCTGTCACGAAAAATTAACACTGACTCATAAAAAATTACCAAACAAAATTTGGCCGCGCTACGAAAATTAGATCGCGAGTTATAAGCCTTTTAAATTTCTCCACCTTCACCGTGGGGGTCTCCTGTCACCAAAAATTAACAGTCTCATATTAAGTTACCAAACAAAATTTGGCCGCGCTACGAAAATTAGATCGTGAGTTATAAGCATTTTAACTTTTTCGACCCTCACCGTGGGGGTCTAATGTCCCCAAAAATTAACACTGTCTCATAATAAATTACCAAACAAAATTTGGCCGCGCTACGAAAATTAGATCGCGAGTATAAGCATTTTAAATTTTTCAACCCTCACCGCGGGTCTCCTGTCACCAAAAATTAACACTGACTCATAAAAAATTGCGAAACAAAATTTGGCCGCACTACGAAAATTAGATCGCGAGTTATAAGCATTTTAAATTTTTTGACCCTCACCGTGGGGTGTTTCCTGTCACCAGAAATTAACTATGTCTCATAATAAATTACCAAACAAAGTTTGGCCGTGCTACGAAAGTTAGATCGCGAGTTATAAGAATTTTAAATTTTTCGACCCTCACGGTGGGGGGTCTCCTGTCACCAAAATAAATAAGACCACCAAAATAAACATTGTCTCATAATAAATTACCAAACAAAATTTGGCCGCGCTATGAAAATTAGATCATAAGAAACATAAGTTTGAGACTTGATATCCTAATATCTGATAAACACCACGTCAATGTCTGCCGAAGTCTACGGAAGGATACCGTCCCGAAGTTTTCCGAACGGAAACGACGTTAGCCGAGTGTTAGGTTTTTTCGTTACGGATGTGTCAGGATTTTTTCGCGTTACGGAATTTTTGGATTCGGTCACCCCGCTCAAAGCCCGCGATAAAAGCTATGCAATAGCTTAAAAAAGAAAAAAAAAACCTCGCTGATAAACATTCAATATACATCTTGCTTGAAACTCACGCATTCTTTTTTTTTTTAATTACAATAGATGTATTTTCCCAAAAATTTCTGCTACAATAGAATAATCTGGTATAAATCAAGTTGATTTATGAAAATTTCATTCCCTTTTTTTATACAGTCGAACCCCGTTATAGCGAACCCGGTATATAACGAACTCACGGATATAATGAACTAAAATTTTCGTCTCGTCATTTTCTTATTGTACTTAACGCTAATTTATTCTTTTATAGCGAACCTTCGAAATCTTAAGAATCGGTTATAATGAACTTTTTTCCATTCGACCATGATTTTTTTTAACTTTTCGGAAATTGCGACTCCAGCTTTGTCGGAAAATGCGAAAATGTATGCCGTTTAGTGAAGCATGGGGCAAATAAGCGATAAGATTTTTTATTAAAGGGTAAGAAGAACCGCATTCGTTCTCTTTTATGGCAGCCATTCTGCATGTGATGTGATCACGCCGGCCTGTTATGCATTTTCCATTACTCCTATCACAGCTGTTTAGTAAAAAAATATGTAACGCAAACATATTTATCTAACTTATTTAAGAATAATTCCAAATATGGCAGCATTGAAAAGAACGTCTTCTTTGAAGCAGGCAATTCTTAAAAACTGTTTTCCTTAAATTATAATCTCTTGAGTTCAGGAGATGATGAAAAAAGAACATATAAATGAGAAAAAAGTAAAACAAGTCGTTGGGGGCCACCGTAATACTTACCCATCATATATATGCCTATATAATATATGAAAATAATACATTTGAAAACTATTTATAAAATGGATTGCAATTTCAAAACAAAATTTAAACGTGTATGCTGATGAATCTCTTTCGATAAATTATACAACACGCCTAACTACTCAAGTAGTACTGAATTGCGAAAAAGAAACATCCTTATAACTCCAAAAATAATAATCTTATTAACTGACAGTTTATTGCGTCGGATTAAGCGTGTCCTTTCCAATTAAAATATATCTTTGAATTGAAATTTGAATGAAATACAGGGTCATGAAAAATCGAAGAATGTGGAAAACAGGATTACAGATATCGCGGCAATTAATAATTCGATCAACTTCGTTCTTTATGCAAAATTTGTGTTATTTTATTGCCTTTTACGATCATTCCTTAAAAGAAAAAAATTCGAAAATTTTTATATACCTATCATCAGAACGAATTTTTCGAGACTCCGAAAAAAATAATTCCGTATAATCGAAGTTACTGATATTAAATAGGCTTCGTCCCATTCTTACATACTATGTACATACAAAATTTCAAGTCTCTATATAATTCGTTCGGGGGATAGAGCGTTTACAGACAGACGGACGGACGGCAAATTTTTTTTTCTAAAAATATGTTTTTTGAAATCTCCAGTGTCGAAAACGTGTAAATCCGTCAAAAAAAATTTTCGATTTTCAAAACGATTACAAGACTTACCATATACTATGTATGATGGGTAAGTAAAAACAAAAAACAATAAAATAAAACGATTCTTAAATACGCCTGCAATAACTAGTGTTGGAATCCATGCCTGCAAAAAGTGTAAAGTTTGTAGTATAGTCGGGAACATTCCTTAAATTATCTGCCCATTTATCCTAACTTTTACTTATCCAAACTAGAGTCGGTACCTTCCTGTTCGGATAATTGGCGTTGTACTGTATTTTTATTTGTCTTTTTTTCTTAACACATCATAATTAGATAGAAAGATAGCAGCTAAAAATATACATATTTTGTGAACTCTAAAATTTTTTAGGGATTCGGATGTAGCGAATCACCAGATATAGCTGACAAAACCTTCGGTCCCTTGAAGTTCGTTATAACGGGGTTCAAATGTACTTAATAGAAAGCAAAAGCAAGTAAAATTATTAAAACTGGTAAATCTGCAGATTAGGAGCCTCTACATCAACTTTGAACATAATTTTTTTAAACACACTTTGGGTAATATTCAACTTCCTAGAAATTGTCATTTAAAATTTTCAAATTACATAATTATTTATAAGAATAAAATAAGAATAAGAAGTTTTCAACCATCAAAAGCGTTAAATAAAAAATTTAGTTACGTTAGGATATTCTGAAAATTTCATGATCTATTATTTTTGTTTTCTTATTACAACATGTAGATTTCTTCAGCGCCCCCCCCCCCGTAGTCTCATTAAATTTAAATTTGTAACTTTCTATTAGCTGTGCTAATGGTCATAGTATATCTTGCATTTCTTCATACATTTTGGTTTATAAGGATAAGTAACAGTTTGGACAAGCATTTTTCATTATCCTCATACTTCTACATGACAGCCAAATACAAACACCTAAATCTGATGTATCAGGAACTTTTGTAAGTGTAAACTCGGTAATCTAGAGTTTTACAATTTTGTTTCAAAAAAAAAAAAAAAAAAAAAATTTGATGGCATTTTGCGGCAGTTATTGCGGAACAGACAGGCAGAAGAACAGACTGACAGATGAAAAACACTAAATTTCGTGTCTCCAAAGTAAGCCTTCACTGAAGTTTCGGCAATGACGTCATTATTCATGAGTTATTGATATCTATGTTTCTTGTATTTTTAACGACGACTATAAAATACCTGTTTTATTTCAATTATGACGTCAAATTTTACCGAGTGAAATAATAAGTGCTAAAAATATAATTCTTTTTTATTTCTTTTACTTCTAATTATGTTCCCATTGTTGTCAGAAAAATTCTCGAAACAAATATTCGTGTTTAATATTTATCAAAAAGTACTATATCTATTAGGTAGATTTCGTATGAAATACTACCTATTGCATTCTCTCCCATGTTGGAATTTCTGAAAAAAAATTTCAGATCTACACCGATTATAACTCCTAGATCCCAAAACAACCATAAAAAAAATTTATCTATCTATCTATCTATCTATCTATCTATCTTCTATCTATCGGTGTATATCACTTTCTTCTGGACACGACAACTTCCATAATTATGCTCAGATCTTCTTCAAACTTTTACATAAAATCAAGGGGCATAAAATCTTGGTTGAGTTCGTTAATGGACAAAATCGGACCATGGAGGTGGAAATAGGGAGGGTTTTTGTGAAAATCGAAAAAACGTCATAACTTCATTAAAATAGATATCGAATGTGTTTAAGGTTTATAGTACTTCTTAAAAATAGGCCAAAAGTTTATGTGTGACAGATTTTTGATAAATGTAGAAATGATCTCAAGGGGCGAAAAAAACAGGGTTTTTTGGGAGAAAAAATTCATAATTTCGTCAATTCTCAAGATATTAAATCCAACTAAATTTTTTATAAAGTTTCTCAAAATTACCTAAAATTTTTGTATTTACAAGCTTTTTGATAGGATCAACTTTTACCGATGAAAAAAATATAAAAAACGAAAAGAAAAAGGGGGGGGGGAGGTAAAACAGAAAAAAATCTATAACTCCGTCAATTTTTAATAAATTTTTGATTTTAAACGCATCCAAATGGTAGATCCTCTTATTTGGAAACTGTATAAAGTGACGCATTGATCAGATTTTTGATAAAGACAGAATATATTTCAAAAAAGGCTACCAAAATGGGTATTTTGAACAGAAATTCCCGAAGTCATCGTGACTGAAAATTTAAGGAAGTATTCAAATAAGAAATTGCGTTTATTTCTGACTCGTTTTTAAATCCATTTTTGCTCTCAAAAGCATCCAATTTACAGATCCTCTTATTTAGGAATAATATAATGTGACGCATTGGCCAGTTTTTTGATAAAGACAGAATATATTTCAAAAAAAGTTCCCAAAAAGGGTATTTTAAACAGAATTTCCCGAAGTCATCGTGATTGAATATTTGAGGAAGTATTCAAATAACAAACAGCGTTTTTTCGGACTCGTTTTTAAATCCATTTTCGCTCTCAAACACATCCAAGTTACAGATCAGGAACTATATATGACGCATTGGCCAGTTTTTTGATAAAGATAGAATATACTTTTTAAAATGCTGTCAAAGTGGCCATTTTGCACAAAATTTTCCGAAGCGATCCTCTGATTAAAGTATTAAGGATGTATTCAAATAACAAATTTGTTACTTTATGACTCATTTTTAAATTCAATTTTACTCTCAAACGCATTCAATTGGTAGTTTGTTTTTATTTAGGAACTATATAATATGCTGTTTTGGTCGATTTTTTAATGAATTCAGATTATATTTCAAAATATGTTGTCAAAAAGGGCATTTGAGCTGAATATCGTTTAAGATGATTCTGATAAAACCAGTTCTTGCAGAAAAATGAAATAAAAAACTTTTTATAAGCGGCCAAATGAAGTTATTAAACTGGGTTTATCTCTAATCATATTTTTGTTGTTGTTGTTGTTGTTGAAATGAGCACTCTTTGAAATCTACCTCCGCCTATAGGCCAAGGCGAAAACGCTTTTTTTATTTTAATTCTGACGTCATATTTATTTATTTTTTCTTAGTTCAATTTTTCGAATGGAAATTGCTCAATTGAAACTTATTGCCTTTGAAAAATTATTATTCCAGATTTTGATTTTTTTGGCAACGATAAAGGAAATTGGTTAAATTTTATCTGAAAAATCCCTATTGATTCTGTATGAAAAAGAAGGAAATTTTGAATTATTAAGGAAATTATTTGAATAAAATTAATAAAACATAGCCTATGTTCTTTTCTGGGCTATGTTATATTTATACGCAAAGATACAAAAACATTAATTAATTCATCTGTTTTGATGTTGACTTCATTTAAATTTTCGAAGACGCTTTCAAATTTATAACATTATAAAAATAAGGATTAGAATGAATGGTTGCTTAGCAGCCGTTAAGAGAAAATAAAGAAAATGAAATAAAATAATAATACATTTAAAATAAATAAATCTCTAAAACAAATTAGTTTATATTATTGGAACACATTTGTAAAAAAAATCTCCAAAATTTACAGTAATAATTTTAAAGTTTTGACAAATTCGTATAAAAAATTTCAAAACAATGCAAATAATTTAACTGGTAAATTTCAGCATCCATTTATCATTGAATTCCATTAATCAAATTTGTCATTTTCTCTCAAGGGGAAAAAAATTGAAAATCATTGGATTTACAATAGAAAAGCATTATTGCTCAAAATAAAATATTCTATATTTTTTGGACGCATGAATAAAATCTAATAAAAACTATACAGCTTAATCCCAGTGCCTCATTAACATACCCACTTAATTTCAAGTCAATCGAATGCTTTTTGCTTCAGTTTTCGCGGAACAGACTGACAGACTGACAGACAAACGGAAACAAAAATGTTTCGTGTCACCAAAGTAAGCCTTCACTGACGTTTTCGACAAATATACACTGTAAAAAAAGGGGTCAATCTACTAAAAAGAATTTAGTAATCCTTGTGATTATTAAAAATTTTTAGTAATCTTACGCGGTTACAAGGAATCTGTAAGAATTACTAGAAAAAAAGCTAGCAACGAATAGAGTTAATAGTTTTACATTTTAATAGCTATTACTAAAACTCACTTGGCGTGGCCCTGATAGCCTAGTGATCATAGCACCGAGCTCCAGGCTGAAGGTACCTGGGTTCGATGCTGGCCGCCGCGAAATATGTACCAAATGTAAATAAAGGGATTATGAAAATCCTGTCGTAGAAGTTACTATGGGTAATGATCTCTGAACTTTCCCTCCCATTTAGAAACATGTCAAAATAGAGTAGGTAACAATGTTTGGTGCTGTCATCTATTACGGTTTCACCGAGAATCTTCCGCTTCAGAAGTCTCTCTTTTTACCCACTGGATGCGGCTCGAAGGAAGCTCCTGCCCTTCGTGCACACGTAATGGTTACTAAAAATAATTTTGGAGCTATTACTAAAATTTGATTGGTGACTCATACTAAAAAGTTTTAAGTTAGTTATACAAAAAAATTCTTTTGTTCTGTTTACAAAAGAAATGTTTGTTTCACTTACAAAAAAAAAAGTTTGTAATGGTTACTAAAAAGTTCTGTGGAATACAAATTTACTAAGAAATTTTTAGTAACCTCTTGAGTTTTTTTTACAGTGTACATAATTTTGACTCTGTTTCTTTTTTCAAATGTTGCAACAGGAAAGAAAATAAAGAATACTGCCCAGTTAAACTGATGGCATTGAGCTCACAGGCTACAAATACTAATTGTACATTAAAGCCTTACATTTTCAAGGGTTAATTCCGTTCGAAAAAAAAAATTAAGAAGGGGAAACAGCTCTCCCCTTTCCTCTTTTTTTATACTTAATCATTGAACCTCCTATACTATCAAAGACATGCTTTATCATATAAAAAATCTATATCCAAAATTCAGAGCAAATTAGATAATTCTTAATAAAAACCCATTTAGCATTTATATAATTTAAAAGGAGTTATCCACTTCTTTTATACTTAACCATTAAACTTCCAAAACTATTCAGAGATTTGAACGAAATCTGAAAATTCTGCTTGAAAAACCTATTTATATAAATTAAGAGGGGGGGGGAGGCATTAGAACCCCTGTTGCCCCTATTTATACTTATTCAATGAACACCTAATAGCAGTCACGGAATCGCCTCATCAGAATGATCCTAATCTAAATTTTGACCGAAAACTTAATTCTGCATGAAAATCCCATTTATATCAACTAACGGGGGGGGGCATTAGAACCCCTGTTCCCCCTATTTATACTTATTCAATGAACACCTAATAACAGCCACGGAATCGCCTGATCAGAATGATCCTAATCTAAATTTTGAACGAAAACTTAATTCTGCATGAAAATCCCATTTATATCAACTAACGGGGGGGGGGGGGGCATTAGAACCCCTGTTCCCCCTATTTATACTTATTTAATGAACACCTAATAGCAGTCACGGAATCGCCTCATCAGAATGATCCTAATCTAAATTTTGAACGAAAACTTAATTCTGCATGAAAATCCCATTTATATCAACTAACGGGGGGGGGGGGCATTAGAACCCCTGTTCCCCCTATTTATACTTATTCAATGAACACCTAATAACAGTCACGGAATCGCCTCATCAGAATGATCCTAATCTAAATTTTGAACGAAAACTTAATTCTGCATGAAAATCCCATTTATATGAACTAACGGAGGGGGGGATTAGAACCCCTGTTCCCCCTATTTATACTTATTCAATGAACACCTAATAACAGTCACGGAATCGCCTCATCAGAATGATCCTAATCTAAATTTTGAAAACTTAATTCTGCATGAAAATCCCATTTATATCAACTAACGGGGGGCATGAGCCCCCCGTTCCCCCTCTTATACATATCGAATGAACTTCAAAAACTAATCAGGGAAGCGCCTTGTCAGGATATACCTACATACAAAATTTTAAGAGGATCGGATATTTTTATCATGAGTTATCGCGTTACGTACATACGAAAGAACGGGCGGGCACATAAGCTCTCAGGCTATGATAGCCTGTGAGCTAAAAATGTTATTTAAACTGTAATTTTAGGATTTCTAAGTTAATTTCTCTATGTTAGATCGCAAATTAATTATTATTAAAATGTACTGTTAATTGATAAATATATATATATATACATATTTAAACATTGAACTTTTTATTTTTTTTATGTATTTATTTAATTTATGTAATTTATTTTCGAATTTTTAGCCTTTAACATGTTTTATTGTTTCAGTTTCAGTGTAATTTGGGCTATTATAGATTCGCCCATTTCACATGAAGTATTTGAATGAATTGAACGACAATTAATGAAATTACTTATTTGACGCTGGCTGCTGGTTGGCAGATCAAACGTTCTCTGAAATTTAGATAAAATGAGCATTTTTAAGCTTGCAACATCTGTATTATTATTATTTGTTATCTTTTAAGTAATGGATGATCTTTGTAAAATTCATATTATGTATTTTATGTAATTTTTATAATATTATAGCCTATCAAGAAATGGGATATAAAATCGAATAAAAATTTTCATACTTACATACACTGTAAAAAAAAAAAATCTGCAAAGGTACTAAACCTTTTCTAGGAAATTGGGATTCCAAGAACTTTTCCTGTAACGGTAACAGAAAAAATTCAAGTTTCAGAATCGATTACATGAATTTTTCCTGTTATCGTTACATGAAAAGTTCTTGGAATCCCAGATTCCTAGAAAATGTTTAGTACCTTCACAGATTTTTTTACAGTGTATAAAATTCAGATTGAGTTAAAAATCGACTGCAAAATTCCATCTTTATATACAAAAACCAAGGTGAGTGAAAATCGATTACAAAATTCGATCTTTACATACAAAAACCAAGGTGAGTTAAAATCGATTACAAAAGTCCATCTTTACATACATAAACCAAGATAAGTTAAAATCGATTGCAAAATTCCGTCTTTACATACAAAAACCAAGATAAGTTAAAATCGATTGCAAAATTTCATCTTTACATACAAAAACCAAGGTGAATGAAAATCGATTACAAAATTCCATCTTTACATACAAAAACCAAGATAAGTTAAAATCGATTGCAAAATTCCATCTTTACATACAAAAACCAAGATAAGTTAAAACCGATTGCAAAATTCCATCTTTACATACAAAACCCAAGATGAATGAAAATCGATTACAAAATTCCACCTTTACATACAAAAACCAAGATAAGTTAAAATCGATTTCAAAATTCCATCTTTACATACAAAAACCAAGGTGAGTTAAAATCGATTGCAAAATTCCATCTTTACATACAAAAACCAAAGTAAGTTAAAATCGATTACAAAATCCCATTTTTACACACAAAAACCAAGGTGAGTGAAATCGATTACAAAATTCCATCTTTACATACAAAAACCAAGTTTAAAATGGCATACACTGTAAAAAAAAAAAAAAATCTGTGAAGGTACTAAACATTTTCTAGGAAACTGGGATTCCATGAACTTTTCATGTAACGATAACAGGAAAAATTCATGTAATCGATTCTGAAACTTGAATTTTTGCTGTTACCGTTGCAGGAAAAGTTCTTGGAATCCCAGTTTCCTAGAAAAGGTTTAGTACCTTTGCAGATTTTTTTTTTTTTTTTTTTTTTTTTTCTTTTTACAGTGTACAAAATTCTATCTTTACATACAAAAACTAAGTTGTGTGAAAAATTGATTTCAAAATGACATATTGTAAAGCAAAACTTTACAGTATTCTTTTTGTCTCAAAAACATATTTAAAGCCATATTTATTTTTTCGCTGCAGTGTTAAATCAAGGCAATTAAAAAACGCAGAAAAATGTGTATTTTTGCATTATTTTCCTACAAAAACAAAGTGCTTCCAAAAAAAGCATTAATACATTTTAAGTTTCGAAAATCAGCAACAACGAAAGGAACTTTGTTCACTTAAATGCTTCTTTAAATATCGAAATTATATTGATTTCTGAAATTTCTAAAGATAAAGAATGCTTTTTTGGAAACATGAATTAATTTGAAATAGGTTACGGTATGTTTTCGATCGTGGTTATATATTGTGTTCTTTTAGATTAAGATATATTTGTCCTTTTTTCCCCTTGTTACTGTTATTTTATTAATGAGTATACAGTGAAAAAAATGAAGTAGTTAAAAATGACTAACACGATGTACTCATATCGAATTGAGTTATGTTTGGATCAAAACTGAACCTATGCTTTCTCAATTCTGAAACCCCACATGTTCTAAAACTCAAATAAGGCTATAATTTTGTATTCTGTAACTGTAATGGTTTATTTCATTTATGGCGGCACAAAATATATTTGTTAATGTAAATATTAAATTATGCACAACATTTTTTAAACAATATAAAGATGCTTGCAAATAATGCTCTTGTCAAAAAACTATCCGATTTCGCTTTCTTGCTAATAATTTTGCAATTTTTAAATATAAATAATCCATTAATCGTTTCTTGAGAATAATTTTGAGCTCAAAATTAATGTCAGTACATTTTTACTTTTAATATGTAGGTTCAGGTGGCAATACAAAACGATTCGTATTTAAACACAGACATGGAATCAAAAATGAGTACATATGCTTCTGAATTTTGATTAACACTTGGATCGGAGCTGTTTTGAGTATTTGACATATTTAAAATTGAGTACTTTTTACTCAATTTTGAGAACCCCATTTTTTTTCAGTTTTTTCGACAGTTAATCAGATAGTTGAGTTACCAGGTTTATTTTTGGGTGCGTCCGTAATTACATAAATATGTAGCACCATGCAATTATATGCAATATATAATTTTTGCATAATTTCATCAAGTCATTTCAAGTGTTATGAAAATCGTATGTATAGTTTAATTACAGGGATAATCAAAAGCATTCCGTTGCATTACGGTCAATTGGGAAAAAAAGTTTCAAGTGCACTTTAATGCTGTTACACTTTTTCGAACATAACGGAATTGGTATGCATCTATAAAATATATACTAAAAAATACATTCTGCACAATCTGTAGTGCAAAGAATAATTTTTATTGGTTTACAGGGCCACACAAAAGTGTTCCATTACATAATGGTGTAGGGCGAAACACTGTTTGGGGCGCGTTTTAATAATATTAAGTTATTTCACATTTTAAGAGATTAATATGTATTGCTGAGGATTACTACAAGTTACTCCTTGTATAATAGAAAGCACATAGTTTTTACAGGGACACACAAAAGATTTCGGATACTCTACTGTATCCCAAGTACAGTATATTATTACACCAAGATCTGAATATTTTAAAAACTTCATTATCGTACGAATGCACCTTATTTTCTACGCTTGAGGTGCAATTTCTTACTTGTTTGGATAACTACTAGTAAACTATTATTAGTTACTAATAAACTATTTTACATTTTATGAAATTTGTGAATGTTGCTCAGGTTTACTACAAGTGTTTCCTGTATAATATAAAGCAGATAGTATTTATAGGGGCACTCAAAAGATTTCAGCCACTATACTACATACTATTACACCAAGATCTGAATATTTTTTTTAAAACTTTGTTATATTACACTGTAAAAAAAAAAAGGGTCGATCTACTAAAAAAACTTTAGTAATCCTTGTAATTACTAAAAAATGTTTAGTAATCTCAGTCGGTTACTAGAAAATCTGTAAGAATTACTAGAAAAAAGTTAGCAACGAATAGAGTTAATAGTTTTATATTTTTAATAGCTATTACTAAAACTCACTTGGCGTGGCCTCGCTAGCATAATGGTTATAGTAACGGGCTCCAGGCTAAAAGGTCCCGGGTTCAATCCTGGACAGCGCCAAGGATGTAGTGTAAGAACTCTATAACAAAGGGGTTATGAATTTCCTGTTGGAGCTGGTCGCAATGTTTGGCGCTGCCATCTATTGAGTTTTTGCCGAAAATCTATCGCTTCAGAAGTCTGGATGCAGCTCGAAGGAAGCTCCTGCCCTTCGGACGCACGAATTGTTATTAAAAATAATTTTGGAGCTATTACTAAAATTTGCTTGGTGGCTCATACTAAAAAATTTTAAGTTAGTTATACAAAATATTCTTTCGTTCAGTTTACAAAAGAAATGCTTGTTTCACTTGCAAAAAAAAAGTTTGTAATGGTTACTAAAAAATTCTGTGGAATACAAATTTACTAAAAAAATTTTAGTAACCTCTTGAAATTTTTTTTTTACAGTGTACGAACTCACCCCATTTGTTACGTTTGACGTGAAATTTCAAACTTGTTTTCTTGTTATTGAATATCTTTATTACGAAACTGAATAGTTAATTTATCATTTGGGTCACACAAAACTAAACATTATCGCGTATGACATACCTGAAGAATCAAGAGTTATTAACAGTATGTTAATTTTCATGATAAAAACATTGATTCAAGACTTTGACTCTGGAAAATTCCCTCAGTACCTTGGGCTTAAAACACAGTAGAAACACCTTGAATGTAAATTTGTAACTTTCATAAAAATAACACTGGAAAAAATATTTTATCTTATTTGTATATTTACATCGTTTTTCGATCACTATTATTCATATTTTTTTCTTTGGTTTTACTAGATGGGCATGCTTTTTATTACTTTGTATTCTTCCCGTGATCAAACCTACATGGGTTGTTTTTGCATTATTCATTGCAGAAGAGTTCTCAAACATATAATATTAAAAAACAATTTTTTTTGTAATATTTGTAAGCTGACAATCGATAGAAAAGCAATAGATAGTAATATAACAGCAACAGTAATATAACAGTTTCTACAGCAACCGTATATCTTTTTTTATTTCATACTAGCTGTTCTGCCCGGCGTTGCCCGGGTTCATCAAAAAATAGCAAGAATTGCGAAAAAACTTTAAAAATCATAATAAAAACCTCGAAAAATTTAAAAAATGCTGCACGAATTTCGTCTAAGAGATGGGCTAGAAAATTGAAGTTGGATTATTTTTACTAATGTGGAAAAATCTTACAAATCGCAAAAAAATATTAAAAATCTCATAAAAATATAAAACAAAATTCAAAAATTGTGTTTCAAAATTCGAATAAACTTTGAAGAAAAGAGATCAGAATTTAATAAATTCGGCCAAAAATTGAACCTCTAAAAAATCGAAGCGGGTCGCGAAGAAACGTAAACATCGCTTTAAAAATGGCAAAATTTTCAAAAATCACGGAACTCAAAATTTACTCTACTTGGATAAATGTTTTGAATCTAATTAATTTGATAATGTAAAAAGCATTGAAATACGAAAAAAACTGCTAAAAAATCGCAATAAAAATCTTTAATCGCACAGGAGAAAATTTATCATATTAGCGAAGAAATTAAAAACCGAATTTCTTTTCCGTATCTGAAAAAAATCGCCGTAAACTCAAAAAAAAAAAAAAAAAAAAAAAAAAAAAAAAAAAAAAAAAAAAAAGCATACTGCATTAAAAATTGCTGTAGATCAAAATAAGAGAGAAAAACAATTACCGTAAAGGATAAAAGTTTGAAACCAAACTCTTATTAGTCTAGAAATTTAAAATCGAATTCCTTTGAAAAATGTAAAAAAAAAAAAAAAAAAAAAAAAAAAAAATTGCATTGAAAATTGTAATGAAAGTCGTAAAACATTAAAAAATCCCTAGGGTAAAAACTCACTGTTATAATATAAAATATTGTAATCAAGAAATTAACCATATTAACCAAAGAGTTTGAAATCGAAATCGATTTCCGGATGTAAAGAAATCGCCACGGAACTTGAAGAATGGCTAAAAATTACATTGAAAATTGCATTAAAAATAGCTAAATATTTGGAAGTCAATGCTTAAAAAAATAACATTAAGGCAGGGCGGGGGGGGGGGGGGGGGGGTTATGATCGAAATCGTTCATAAGTTACAAAATGTAGGCATGGAATGCCAGAATCATATTAACAGATAAAACATTGCCTTCGAAACATAACTACATTAAACAAAATGTTTGATATCAAAATTGGTTTCTGAATGGCAGAAAATCGCCAAGGAACTTAAAAAAATGGCTAAATATCGTATCGAAAACTATATTAAAAATCGCTGAATATTTAAAAGTTATGGCTGTAAAAATTTAATATTCAGTCGAAAATATTGTAATCTGAAATCGTTCATGAATAAGGAAAAGTCAACACGGAACACCTAAAATTCTCCAAACTAACTAAAAATTACATTGAATATCGCATTAGAAATTGGCAAAATTCATAAAAGCGTGGAGAACAAATTGTACTATTTATGCTAAAATTTAGAAACCGAAATTCTTTTACCGATGTCAACAACTGTCACAGAACTTGAAAAATCACTATAAAACAGATTAAAAATCAGTAAAATTCAAAAATCCGGACAAAATTTGCCATAGTAAGATAAACATTTATATTAAATTCCTGCGGACATAATTTACCATAATGGGACAAAACATGAAATCTGAACTCTTTCATTAGTTAAAAAATATCGACACAAAGCTTGCTAAACATTTTATGAAAATACACAAAAAATCTGAATCATTGATGTCAAAATTTACTACATTAAGCTACAAATTATTTAAAAATTCATTACAAATCGTTTCAAATTTAAAAATAGCGGGGGACAACATTTACATTAATAAAGTAAAATAGTTTAATCTGAATTATTTCTTAAATACGAATGAAAAAATCGGCGCAAAGCGTGAGAAATAATGAAAACATTGCTAAAAATTGCATTAAAAAATCACTAAATTTCAAAATTCGTAAATGAAGTGTAAATGTTTGAAATTAATTTCCTTTTCGAAATTTCAAAAAATAGCCGTGAGATTCAAAAAACCAATACAAAACCATTTAAAAATTCATTAAAAATCGCTAAATGTAAATACATCCCGTGAATAAAAAAATATTCTAGACGTGTAAAACGTAGCAACCATTCTTTTTTACATGAATTACAAAAAATCGACGCAGAACACAAAATATATCAAAAATCACATTGAAAATCGACAAAATTAAAAAAAGGTAAATGGTGAAATTTACTATATTAGGCTAAAAGTTTGAAACCAAAATAATTTTTTAATTGTTAAAACACCACTATGGTGGGGATCGAAAAGAATAGTACTAAATCGCATTAAAAAGTTCATTAAAAACGCATTGAAAAATGCACTAAATATCGCTAGTTATTTTTTAAATCGCAGTAATCAGAATTTCATCAAACGGATAAAACATTCTAATCGGAAATCTGAACTATTTGATTATCCGGTTGACCAAGAAACTATCTGGGTCAAACCATAAGATTAAACTAAAATAATGGCGGATCGTAAATTCCATATTCACTTGACATTAAACATGTTACATATGTTTGTTACGTCATCAAGTGATTTTTACTTCTTATTTTTATATGTATTTGTATTAATGTTTTTCTAAATTATCTCTTCTTTCATTATTTAACATAAAAATTACATCTATTTGCATAATTTGGCTTGTTTCACGATTGATATAATTTGGCGAAATTGGTCGACAGGATAATCACGTAGTAAAAGGAAATCCTTTATAGATAATAAAAATTCGACACGGAACACAACAATTCTTGAAAAATCGCATTAAAAGTCTCTAAAATTATATTAGATTAAAAGTTTGAAATCAATTTTTACTTCCGAATATAAAAAAAATCACCATAAAACACGAAAAATTTCTAAAAATTGCATTGGAAAGTGCATTAAAAATCACTAATATTAAAAAATCACAGGGGTCAAAATTTACTCTAATAGGGTAAAACGTTGTAATTGGAAATATCTCATGAATGACAAAAATCCGAGATCAAACGCAAAAAATCTCGAAAAATCGCATTAAAATTAGCTGAAATTCATAAATCTTAACAGCTAAAATTTAATACATCAGCCTGAAAGTTTTAAGCAAAATTCCTTTTACTAATGTCGAATAATAGCGGCAAAATTTACATTAAATAATTCACTAAAAATGCAAACATCGTTGCACAAAATCCAAATAAATTATATTGAAAAGAAAACAAAATTCACTAATTTAGGTCGAAAGAATGAAACCGCTTTCCTTTTCGCTAATGTGGAAAAATCGCCTCGAAACCCACTAAAATTCGCATATGAATTTAAAAAACTGAAAATCGGCCTTCAAGGTATAAAATTTCATACATAACTTCGTGCAGCGGTCTCTCCAGAGCATCGCCAGTACTTTAAAAATTTTAACATGCGTTGTAAACTACCTAAAAAAAAGTGTAAAACAGATCTCCTAATTACATTTCCTAATTTTGTTCGCGCACCTCCTTTCACGCACCCTGAAATGTGTCACATCATTCTTTGTTTATATTTTTTATCATGTATTATAAACCATTTTAAAATTTAAAATAAATCACATTGTTATATTTCCAAATTTTAACAAAATCGCGTTCTGTTAGTTCCATTTTTCACCACCAGCTAGCGCACTCTATTCTTCAAAAACTTTATCAAAACGATACTTTGTTAAACAACCTATCAGGTGATATATTAGTCGAGGGGTAGCAGTCTTAAGCAAGAATTTAAGATATTTTATGAAATTGCTATTCGAAAATAGTGGTAACTAAATTTTTGACATTTTAGGTAAATTTCGCAAAAAAATAATACTTATTGCATTCTCAACAGCTCAAGATTTTGATAGAACAACTATGAAAAAAATAGATGCTCAACGCAAAAAATCTTGAAAAAGCGTTAAAAATCACATTGAAAATCGCATTAAAAATCGTTAAAATCTAAAATTCGTAACAAACACTTTAGGGCTAAAAGTTTGAAACGGTTTTCTTTTTATCAATCTCAAAAAAAAAAAAAAAAAAAAACCGCAAAATGAGAAAAAACATTTAAAATCGCATTAAAAATTCGTTAAAAATTCAAAAATCGCTGTATAAATTCTTTATAACATTTGCTGAATAGAGAAAAAAAATTGCTATATTGGGTTAAAAGAATGAAACCGTATTTCTTTCACTAATGGGATAAAACTGCAAAAAGAACGCTAAAAATCGCCTAAAAAATTATCAAAAAAATGTCTAATCAAAAAATTGAAAATCGGGCTTCGAAGTGCAAAACTACATGTATAAAAGTGCCTTCCCTCCACATTTTGTAACTCTACGTACAGCAGACTCTTCAGAATAACGCTGACACATACACAAACTTGTCTCTTTATTATTATAGATTTAAAAAAATAGCGTTCTATTAGTTCCATTTTTCACCACCAGGTAGAGCACTCTATTCTTTAAAAACTTTATCAAAACCATACTCTGTTAAATAACCTATCAGGTGATATATAACTCGAGGGGGTAGCGGTCTTAAGCAAGAATTTAAGATAGTTTATGAAATTGCTATTCGAAAATAGTGGTACCTAAATTTTTGACATTTTAGGCAGATTTCACAAAAAAATACTACTTATTGCATTCTCAACAGCTCAAGTTTTTGATAGAACAACTATGAAAAAAATAGATGCTAAACGCAAAAATCTTTAAAAAACGTTAAAAATCGCATTGAAAATCGCATTAAAAATCGTTAAAATCTTAAAATCGTAACAAACACAAAATTTAGGGCATTAGGCTAAAAGTTTAAAACGATTTTCTTTTTATCAGTCTCAAAAAATAGCCGCGAAATAAGAAAAAACATTAAAAATCGCATTAAAAATTCGTTAAAAATTCAAAAATCGCTGTACAAATTCCAAATAAACTTTGTTGAAGAGAGGAAAAAAAATTGCTTTAAGGGTTAAAAGAATGAAACCGTATTCCTTTCACTAATGGGATAAAACCGCAAAAATAACGCTAAAAATCGCCTAAAAAATTATTTAAAAAAATCTAAACAAAAAATCGAAAATCGGGCTTCGAGGTGCAAAACTACATGTAAAAAAGTACCTTCCCTCCAAATTTTGTAACTCTACGTGCAGCAGTCTCTTCAGAACAGCGCTGACAGACAAACATCCTTCTCTCTTTATTATTATAGAAGATAAATATTTCTTTTTTATAATAATTAATTGTGCAATGTGCGTCCAAATGTACACAAAATCATTTCTCTTCTAATTAAGAGAAATCGCATTAGGTGGGCCATTATATTCTTCTGAAGTATTTTGTAATAAATCTGAGGTTAATAAAATATATTCAAACGGAGTTTTTATCCATTATTACGTTATTTCACTACACTTGCATTTTTTCATTAATTTAAATATTTCATCTAAATTTTAGATTTTAACTTCTTTTTTTCTTCGGATATCATTTTTTTTCTTCTGAACCCATTAATTTATCTGTAAGTATGAAAACATTTTCACAATTTCTCCGGATATTCTTATTAAAAATGTTCAAACACTGAAAGATATTAAGAAATTCATTTTTACTACACTCAACTCGGTCGCAAAGAGAATCGGAAATTTTAAAATATTGTATTGAAAAGAAGCAACTTCCGTTAAATAATAAAATATAGACAAAACTTCACAAAATATTCACTGAACATCAGAGGAATCCTCTCACGATATCAGTGGCGGATCCAAGTGGGGGGTCATGGGGGTCATGACTCCCCCCCTGAAGCTCTTCAAAGAGGAATGTAAATGTAAGTAAAAAGTGCTAAAACAGGAACGCAAAATAACGTCTAATCGAAAGAATTTGCGCTTTTTTCGAAACTGATCGAGAAAATTCGCGAATTTGCCGCTCCGGATATACATAATTCACAATTTTCCATGCCTAATCGACGAAATTCACAATTTTTTGGGTGTGATTGACGAAATTTGAGATTTTTCCACGAATGGTCTGCGAAATTTGCGATTTTTCTTCACTTGATTGACAAAATTCACGATTTTTCCGTGTTCAATCCACGAAATTAGCACATTTTTTCCGTTCTTGTTCGATCAAATACGAATTTTTCCGCACACGAACTATGAAACTGACGAAAACTGACTGACGAAATCTGCATTTTTTTCCAGCCATAAATTAATGAAATCCGTGATTTTTTTCTCGCGATAAACTGACGAAACTCACGATTGTTCTGCAGCCGCTCAAAGATTTTTTAAATTTTTCCGCTCATCATCGACAAAATTTGCCGTTTTTCCGCGCCCTATCAACAAAATTAGCGATTTTTCGTTCCGAATCGATAAAATTAGCGATTTTTTCGTTCCGAATCGACAAAATTCGCAAGTTTTTTATACTCGATCGCCTGAATTCGTGCTTTTTACGAAGCCGAGCGACTATATTCGCGATAATTTCTTTCGATGGAATTGTCAATTTTTCTTCGCCATATCAACGTAATTCGCGATTTTTTTTCAATCCCAATCGACTGTATTTTCGCTTTTTACGAAACTGATCGACCATATTTGCGACTTTTTCGTTCCCGATCGACAAAATTCGCAATTTTTCCGTGCCCTGCCAAAAGCGATTTTTTCGTTCCCGATAGAGTAAATCCGCGCTTTTTACGAAAGCGATCGACCGTATTCGGGATTTTTCCGGGCCCAATCGAGGAGATTCGCGCCTTTTTCCGTTCTTGTCCATGAAATACGCATTTTTCCGCACCGAACAATAAAATTCGTTGATTGATCGCTTAAATGATTGATGAAATCTGCATTTTTTCCCCGCCGTAAATTGATGAAAACTGTGATTTATTTTCTCGCGATAAACTGGTAAAACTCGCTATTGTTCTGCAGCCGCTCAAAAAGATGTTCGATTTTTCCGCGCATCATCGACAAAATCTTCGATTTTTCCTTGCCCTATCAACGAAATTAGCATTTTTTTCAGTCCCGAATCGACAAAATTCGCGAGTTTTTCATACCCAATCGCCCGAATCGCCCTTTTTACGAAGACAATCGACTACATTCGCGATAATTTCTTTCCCGATTCACGAAATTGGCAATTTTTGCGTTCCACATCAACTCGAAATTCGCGATTTTTTTATTCTCAATCAACAAAATTCGCGTTTTTTTCCGTTCCCGATCGAATAAATTCGCGCTTTTTACGAAGCGATCGACAAAATTGGGGTTTTTCCTTGCCCTATTAACGAAATTTGCGATTTTTTCGTTCCAGATAGACAAAATTCGCGATTTTTTGTGCTCAATTGACAAAATTTGCGATTTTTCTGAAACATACAGGCAAAATTAGAGATTTTTCGATGGCCGATAGACAAAACTCGCGATTTTCCAATATCCAGTTGACGATATTTTCGATTTTTCCGCGCCCAGTCAACGAAATTCGCGTTTTTTTCGCGCGGTAAACAGACAAAACAGGCGACTTTTCCGCAACCTATGAACAAAATTTGTATTTTTTTCAAGTATTATAAAAAATTTAGATTTTTTTTCCTTGGCCGATAAACGAAACCTGAAATTTTTCGCTTCCGATCGACAAAATTCGTGATTTTTCCGTGCCTAATCGACAAAATTCGCGATTTTTTTCATGCCCGATTTGCGAAATTTGCTACTTTTTATGGCAATTCCCTTTTCACAAGATTTACTGTATTTTAAAATTGTTTCATTAAATCATCTGTCAAAAGTTGTGACCCCCCCCCCCCCCTGGAGGTTGGGCTGGATCCGCCCTTGCACGGTATACCACTATTAGTACGAAAAAATGATAAAAAACTCTTCTCTTATAAAATCTTAATTTGTCTTAACTAAATAAATTAGTTAAAATTCGTATTCGAATCAACACAGCTTTGTTTCAGGCTGGAATAAATAAAATAGAATAAATTAATATGAAAATTAATCAATCATTTAGTATTTCATGTGTCAAGATTAGTTTTAAAATCATGTCTAATTTCCTAAAATTAAGTATTTAGAGGAAAAAGTTACAAATTTTCCAAATATTTTTGGGATGAAATCAAATTGTTATTATTTTTATGTACTTTCATAAAATATCAGTGAAACATATTTTTTTTTTCCTTTGCATCTTCTGGGTAATCTGAAATTTATTTTTGATTACACTTTATTTATGTTGAAAGCAATGCTGATTTCCGCCACAATGGCTTAAAATGGAATAATAAAGCGTAATAGCACGAATTTTAACGTGCACAGTAAAACATTTGTGGTAACGTTACTCCATAAAATTGGTGGCAGCTACGATTTACACTTCATTGAGTAATTTTTCACTTACATAATGATGTAATAAAAACATGCATTACTGGTGTAACATTCCAATGTTACACCGATTATATCGGTTAAAATACTCCACCAAATTGGAGGCAGCAAGGCTGCCACCAGTTTTATGGAGTAACGTTACACAAATGTTTTGCAGTGTGTCATCAAATGGGGAATCAATTAAGCTGATGACATCGGTCATAATTATTGTACTCTTACATAGAATTTTTGTGTATTTTTTAAGTTACATCAATAATTCACAAATATTGTCTATGTTTTAATACAATTTTTTAAATCAGTTTCTTATTCCAGCAAAATAATTTATTCATATTGAAAGTAATGTCATTTATACAGTAGAACCTCGATCCATCGTTTTTCAAGGGGTGTGGGGGGAAAAACGATGAATGCGGGAAAACGATGAATGCGGATTATCTTCAAAACACGAAAAAACACAATGTTTATGCATTACAAATGCATGTAATGTGTACAGTATACTAATTTTTTGCTTATTGAACTGTAAAAGAAATAAATCGAAGTTATAGAAAATTGATATTTAATAAAATCCAAATTTTTGTTTGACTTTTCGTTCATTTTTTTTTAATCGAAAAATAAATTTTCAATACATACAATATTTTTCAGGTAATTTTTGTAATTTCTTAAGTACATATAAAAATTCACACAGTTTCAAATGCCTTAACTGCACCAGTCAGACTTGCACTGGCGGCACAACTTCATCTGCATGAACTTTATCCTCTGCTTCTTCGCCATTATTTTCATTTTTTGAATTATGGCGCATTTATCTTATGATTAAGACACCACATGTCGCAACTTCTTAATCAATGGAAACATAATCGCATCCTCTGCTATATACAGTCACTCTTCCTCTCCGTTATTGTCGCCATTATCAATAGAAACAGTACAACTGAGTTATTTTAGGGTAAAAGAACTAATTCCAGTTTGTGTGCCATATGGATTCGCATGACTTTCAATTTCAATGCCGTGAGGAGAAAAATTTTACAACGATGAATGCGTGAAAACGATTTTTTGAAGAGCGATGCTTGCGGTTTTCGTTAACATTATTTAAATATAATTCGTGCAGGGACCATAGAAATAAAACGATCACTGCGGGAAAACGATGGATGCGGGAACGATAGATCGGTGTTCCACTGTATCACGATTGAATGAATAAAAGAAAATAAGAGCAAAACTCTACGTGTCACTAATTGTCGATAACAATCAATCTCATAATTTCATTTCTTGTCGAGATCAGTTATGAAATAATGTCAGACTTCCCAAAGTGAAGAATCTCAAGAAAAAAAATAAAAAAATTCAAATTTTCATGATACAATTATAAATTAAATCTTAATTTAACTTTGTTCATTTGAATTTCTGGTTTTCTATTCACCTTTTAGAAAACTTCAATTGAATTTTTCTAAACAATTTATTAATCCTGATGTCATATTGAATGAATAAAATAGAACAAAAGTAAAACTCAAGTCATCATGAAGCATGCAGTCAATTAATTTACGTCATCTACATCACAGTTAATAGCATCAATCGTAATTATTTTTTATTATACTTTCTCTTTATATTATATCAGTAATTCGCAATTTTTTTTCTCGATTTTAATGCAATTTCTAGAGTTATTCATTTTATTGTAATAAAATAATTTATAAGTTTTGAAAGGAATAGCCATTTTTATCACATTGGAATGAATAAAATTCAAAGAAAAAAGCAAAACATCATGTGTCATTAAATGTCAACATCAATCAATCTCATAATGTCACTTACTGTCGAGATCAGTTATGAAATGATATCTGAATTCCCAAAGTGAAGAACTTCGAGAGAAAAGCGTTAAAAAATTTAAAATTTCTATGAGATAGTTATAAATAAAATTAGAATTATTCTTGTTCATCTTTCTAATCCTGTTTTCTGTGAACCTTCTATTGAACCCCGATTTGTTTTTGCTAAACAAATTAATAAAGTTAAAGTCAATATCTATTTATGTCATATTGGAATGAATAAAATACGAAAAAAAATAAAATTCTAGTCATTATTAAACGTGAAATCAATTAATCTCAACACTAATAATAATTATTGTGTGTGCATTTATTATAGGTATTATATCAACAATTCACACACTTTTTCTCTATTTCAATACGATATCTTAAGAAACTCATTTTATTTCATTAAAATAATTTATTTGTATTGAAAGCAATATGCATTTATTATCAGAGTGTGGTGAATAAAATAGAGGAAAAGCTAAACGCTACGCGTCATTAAATGCCGACATCAATTAATTTTATAATGTTGCATATTATCACTGGCAGTTATGAAATGATCTCCCGAAGAAAGAGAAAAACATAAAAAAGTTTCAAATTGTTATGGGATAATTACAGATGAAATCCTAATTATTTTCGTTCACTTTCAAAACTGGTTTACTATAAACCTTCTGTAAAATCCTTTTTTTTTTTTTTTTTGCTAAAGAACTTATTTGTCACATTGGAATGAATAAAATATAATAAAAATAAAATTCTAGTCATCGTTAAATGAGAAATTAATCCCATAATACTAATAATAATTATTGTGTGTTACATATTTTATATGTATTATATCATTAAATCATATATTTTCTTTCTCTATTTCAATACGATTGCTTGAGAAACTAATTTTATTTCATTAAAAAGATTTATTCGTATTGAAAGCAATTTCCGTTTATTATCACACTGGAATGAATGAAAAAAAAAAAAAAAAAAAAAAAAAAAAAAAAAAAAAAAAAAAAAGAAGCAAAACTGTACGTGTCGAAAAGTTATTAAATATCATTAAGTGTCAAAATCAGTTAATCTCATAATGCCACTTATAGACAAGGTAAATTTTGAAATGATTTCTGAATTCTTAAAGTGAAAATCATCGGGAAAAAAACGAAAAAAGTTTTAAATTTTTATTGGATAATTATAAATAAAATTATAATTATTCTTGTCCACTTTCTAATTTGTTTTTCTATGAACCTTCTGTAGAACCCCAATTTATTTTTCCTAAAGAACTTATTCGTGTTGAAATCAATATCGATTTACATCACATTGGAATGAAAAAAATATAATAAAAGTAAAACTCTAGTCATCATTAAACGTGAAATCAATTAATCCTATAACACTAATAATAATTATTATGTGTTACATTTTTTATATGTATGACATCAACAATTCACATATTTATTCTCTATTTCAATACAATTTCTTGAGAAACTCATTTTATTTGATTAAAATGATTTATTCGTATTGAAAGCAATATCCATTTATAAGCACATTAGAATAAATGAAAAAAAAAAAAACTGTGCGGGAAATTAAATATCGAAATCAGTTAATTTCATAATACCACTTATTTGCCGAGACCAGTTATGAATATATGTCTGAATTCCCAAAATGAAGAAATCCGAAAGAAAAACGTTAAAAATTTTCATGGAATAATTGTAAATGAAATCATGATTATTTTTGTTTATTTTATTTTCTGGATTTATTTGCACCTTCTGTAAAACTTTTTTTTTTTTTTTTTTTTGCTAAACAGCTTATATGTATACTGAAATCAATCAAGATATGTTTATGCCACACTGGGACGAATAAAACAGAGCAAAAGTAAAACTCTGTACACTCTAAAAAATAAATGTGTAAAATGGCCAATTTTACCCATGGATATGTGTAAATTTGTAAATTTACACACCTGTCGTAAAATTTACACATTTTTTCTCGGAAATTTACCTATTTTTATGTGTATTTATCTTATGAAAGTAAGTGTGTAATTTATTATCACTTGAAAAACTCAGACAAGTGTGTAAATGTTGAAAAATGCCATTATTTACACGAATTTGTGATTTATTCTAATTTAAACATAATTATATGTACACAGATAAGTGTGTAATTTTTTTAAATGCATACTTGACTTAAAATTTACACATTTTGAGGAAAAAAATTACCTATTTTTATGTGCACCTAACTTGAGAAATCAAATGTGCAATATGTTATCGCTTTATAAACTCAAACAAATGTGTAATTGTTGAAAAATGCCTGAAATTACACAAATGGCGTGTTAGACATAATTACAAGCAGAGAATATTCGAAAAATCCGTTTTGTTTTCGTTTTCGGCCCAAAATCTGAGTTCTGCCGAATATTCGTTTTCGTTTTCGGTCCAATATTCGTATTTTGCCGAAAATTCGATTTCGTTTTCGGCCCAAAATCTGAATTTCACCGAAAATTCGGTTTCGGTTTCGTTTTTGGCCTAAAATTTGAGTTTCTCCGAAAACTCGTTATCGGCGGAAATGCTGTTAGAAATTCGGCTGGACCGATACTCGGCCGAAACTATCTGAATTCTAGAAATCTTTCTTCCGTTGGATATTTTTGACATGACTTGTTGATTGAGCTGTTTCCGCTCAGATGAGAAACTCTTTATTTAATTTTATGAATAAAGTTTATTGTTTATAATTATTGACCACAGCTGATTCATGACGTGAAATCAAATTAAACATCCTCCTACATACGGCGCTCTTCACCTGCTCCTTAAAAGCTGCACGCTTAATAGTAATAGAAAATTTTTAGTTTAAAACCGCAGATGTTTCGATTGCTATTTCTAAAAGTTCTAACATTCTATGTTGTTGATGAATTAATTACATTTTATTTTACGATTCATTCGATACGGTTCATTTCATTACGGTTCATTCGATATGTATAAGAGGGGGAACGGGGGACTCATGCCTCCCGTTAGTTGATATAAATGGGATTTTCATGCAGAATTAAGTTTTCGTTCAAAATTTAGATTAGGATCATTCTGATGAGGCGATTCCGTGACTGTTATTAGGTGTTCATTGAATAAGTATAAATAGGGGGAACAGGGGTTCTAATGCCCCCCCCCTTAATTTATATAAATGGGTTTTTCAAGCAGAATTTTCAGATTTCGTTCAAATCTCTGAATAGTTTTGTAAGTTTAATGGTTAAGTATAAAGAGGGGGATAACTCCTTTTAAATTACATAAATGCTAAATGGGTTTTTATTAAGAATTATCTAATTTGCTCTGAATTTTGGATATAGATTTTTTATATAATAAAGCATATCTTTGATAGTGTAGGAGGTTCAATGATTAAGTATAAAAAAAGAGGAAAGGGGAGAGCTGTTTCCCCTTCTTAACTTTTTTTTTTCGAACGGAATTAATCCTTGAAAATATAAGGCTTTAATGTACAATTAGTATTTGTAGCCTGTGAGCTCAATGCCATCAGTTTAGCTGGGCAGTATTCTTTATTAATTCCCTGCTCAACGTGAAACTTTGACACATATTCTGATTAATATTATTTAACAGTAAAGACTTAAAATTGACAAGCTTGACTATTAAAGGAATTTGGAATCGATAGCGTTTTCTATTTTTGATATATAAATTATTTTTCGACAAATAAGAGTTTCTTATCGTGGCTTCAGGTTTTTCTCCTTTTCGTGATGTTGCTTTCGGAAATTCAATTCAAACGTTATCTTTTGCACGATTTTTTCAAAGCTACATTGCCTTTATCAAAAAATGGATAACGCCATTCGATTACATTATTTATTTATGAAAACACCTGTCTTATGGGTTCCAAAAAAATATGAGTTCATAAATGTGTCAGAAAGTAGCTCTTTGGGGTTTAAAAATAGCCTTAGTAAAAGAAAGATAAATATTTTCACAAATCTTCTTTTTATAAAAGAGTTTTAAAAATTATGTTTTTAGCATTCATTTTTTTCTTTTATTCAAAGCAATATTAATTTTTTTTATGAATTTTTATTTGAATGTTGAAACGTCCAAGAAATCTAAGTAATCGTTATTGTTGTATTGTGTATTTTCCATCGTAATTTTAAAATATACGTTAAATTTATCCCATAGATATGTATGCAGTATTCTTTAAAAGAATCTTAATTGTATGTTAAGAAAAATCTGAATTTTTTGTAGAAATTGAGTTGGGCCATTAACTGTGAAAATCTGAATGGGCCGGGCCGGGTTCGAGTCGAACTTATATAATTTTTACACCGTACTGAGCTGGATCCAGGGCCTGAAAATTCCGGCCTTTGCAGACTTTTAGGTTAAAGACACAGAGATTCCGCCAACTTGGGCACAAAAGATAGATTTTTCAAACAAGGACGCTATTTCAAAGCATTCGTAAAGAGGCGAGGGAGTGGCAAAGTTTTTTAGGGAGGAAGTAGCACTTATATATTTAAGCATACGGCTTATCTATATTTAAATCTCCATTAAACTAATAATAAATTATCAAATGGTTATTTTTTTTAAATAACAACTTACTTATAGTTAGTTTTCTAAAAAAACTTTTAAGCAATTTATTTTAACTACTTTTAATGAGAAATATTAAATAACTGAAAAAATGTGTATATTCAAAAATTAAATATTCACTATTGATTTGTTCTTGATTATTAATTGCATTATTAATTAATTATTAATAAATATATATGAGTATTGATTGTCAATAGCAAAAGCAAATATAAAAGTTATATTATTATTTATATTTTGCTTTTGCTTGAACTTGTGCACATTTCTACATGTTTATGTATGTTTGTTAAAAATGTGCGTCTAATACACACATAATTAATTAATAATTATGTGTATTTATGTATGTATTAATAACTTAAAAAATGAACATTTTCGTTTTCGTCCGAAAATTGAAAGATTACCGAAATTCGATTTCGGTTTCATTTTCGGTCTTACAGACCTGTTTCGGTCGATCCTTTTTATAAGTATATAAATCTGAAAAAAAAACTGAAACGAAATAAACCGAACACGAAACGAAACATTTTTTTTTTTTCACTTCAAGCAACAAACATAATTTAGTGTTTGTTGGCTAATATTCCACAATGAAATAATAATAAAAAAAAACTTCAGTAAAAACACGTACCTATATAAAACAAAAATTTAATAGACATGTAATTGAACTAAGCGCATAAATTACTAAAATATTAGAATTAAAAAAATTTGCAGCCAGCAAAATCTATGATTTCTCAACTATTGCCTCTTGGTATGATTCCTAGCTTATTTTTAGGAACAAATTTTGCATTTGCGATGGAAGATACAAAGCGTACTTTTCTAATTTAGAAATATTTTGCATTATTGTCTATTAAAATCATTTTTAACTATTCTAAATTTGAACATTGTTTAATTTGGTATGCGATCTATATCAGTATAGTTATCGTTACAATGGACAAAAAGCTTAAACTTTTTTGAAATAAATCGAAAAAAGGCATAAAAAATGTCTTAATATAAGAAATTTTAAATTAAAAAGTCTTCACCACATAAAGAAACAAAAATAATTCACCACATAAAGAACAGAAGAAAACATCTGCCATGTGCCTAGATAAAGAACTCGAAAACTGCAGACGATTATCAAATATAAATAAAAGAATAAAAAAAACACCATTTATTTAGTCTTTGGAATACGCGAACGCGGAGAACATTTGCAGAGAACAAAAATAGCCATTTTATGCGCGTATAGCCTCAGTCTGGATTTAAAAATCTTACCAAAAAATTCGTTGGAGTCATTCCATGCGTACTTTTGATGAAATATGTATCCGAGAAATGTACAATTGCTCTGGGCATGGTTAAAAATATTTATGCCAGTGTTATTGTACTTATTATCGGAACATTTATTAGATCTACAAACATCAAGGATTACATCAGAAAAGGAAAAACGAAGTCATTGAAAAATAGGTATGAAGAAATATTTCCCCTGTTTCTTTTCTTTGAATTATAACTATTTTATTAAAATAAATAACTGTCTTTCGACAACTAAAATCAGATGATAAAAATCAATTATTTAAATTACTTCTTTTAAAAATAAGATTTGTTTACCTGTAGAATATCAATCGTTAAAATCGCATATTTTCTGAAATTTTAAAATTATGTGGAAAAATATTGTAACCACAGTTTATCATAATTACCAAATATTTAAAGGTATTTAAATTACTGAATAAAAAACTTTCTTTTAAAATAAAATTGTTTGCAAATTTAATTTTTAAATTTTGCATTAAGTAATGACATGAAAATACTTTTATAAGGGAAAGTTGGTATTCTTTCCAGTTTTAAATTTGTAAATTTATAATATTGATGTGAAGCATATACTTTTCTGCTTATTTTAAATATGAAAAATTATTACTATTTGCTATTTATTCTTTTATTTATTTATTTTTGTATATATTCTTAAAATGGTGCCTTTCTAGCATCCGAATAAATATTTGAAATTTAAACATCTAATAGCATTTGAAATAATTCTTTGATTTAAAAATTGTCTGTTTCAGCATGCTTATCATAATGTTTGCTATAAAATTAACCAGATTTCATAGTTTTACATGCTATAGATTTCTCAATTCTATTTCTACTGATGTCAAATGAAAATTAACGGATTTTGATTCATGGTTTTTCATTTACGATATTTAGATTGAAGCAATTAAAATTTTTTTTTAATTCATTGAAAACATTCATAAACTACAAACAAAATAAACAAAAGTAAAAATTTTAATTAAATTAATTTCATTACCCTGTTTATAGTTTAAAGAATACAAAAAATACTGTATAATACAAGAGATTAGATTTTTATGTAAAATTAATTTTGATAATGCTTTGAACATTTAAGCAGCAATGTTTCTTATATAATTTTAAACCTTAAAAAAATCTATTACAAATATTGCACCTAATTTTCACGTAGATTGATAAAAAATAATTCTTTATCAAATTTAACACAGTTATTATAATTGGTAAATAAATCACACAAATTGCCATTTTTCAACATAGTCCAAAAGCGTATAGGCCTGAATTTGAATCGGAGAGCTTTGTGAGAGCTTGCAATGTTCTGCCAATTGAGCTATCCAGGATAAATCTGGAAGATACAATTCAGCCAAAGAACTACAGATATATAATAAATAATACTAGACTGGCAGCTTACTCCAAAGGTCCCTAGTTCCTGTCCTGCCCTAGATGCTTTTTCACCTATTTGGTAAAATTACATTATAATTCTTTTTGAACGTTATTATTTAGAACTAGTAGTTATCTGTAGAGCTTCTTAGAGCTCCTGGTGATAAATTTGGATGTCAAATTGAACAAAAGCTTGGGTATGTAATATGTGACTACAACATTGCTAACAAAGCGTAGAACCAACATAGTGAAAATTATCCAAGTCGGGGATCGAACACGTAATCCTTGAAATAGCTCTCCAAGTGCTCTACCATTTAAGCTACGAGGAAGATAGCCAGCTTGTCAATTCTCACTCACATTTTGTTGGTAAGGCTGCCACTGCAGCACAAAATAATAACGTCTACATGAGCACACAAACTTGTGGCATAACATGAGACACAGAATCGGTGAATACATATTTAATTATAATAATTTTTTAATTATTTATCAGCAGTGAAATTACGCTTGAAATAATTGAATATTTAATATGTGATTTCCACATTACTAATAAAGCGTAGAACCAAAATAATGAAAAATGTCAAACCTGGGATCAAACCCGGAACCTCTGGAATAGCGCTCTAAGTGCTCTCAGCTCCAAGAGCACTTGAAGCCTTAATCGGAGCTTTCTCCCTTTTAATATTTATGATATTATCAGAGTTATAATGGACCTGGCAATACACATCTAACCAGCCACATACAACCTTGATACAAGAAAGCAAAAAATCATGCGTCAAACATAGATTATAAAGCACTTTCCAATACATTCAGAATAATGCAACAAAACTGCACTTAAGAAAAATAAATATAATATTATGTCTAGGTCCACCATATGGAAATGTATAACGCATTTTAAAATAGAATTTCAGCTGTTCCTATTCACAATGGAAAAATTATCCGAATTTTTCAGCAGCCCTCTATATGATATAGATATTTATATCTAATAATAGCATGCATTTCAAAATTTAGTTCATTAAAGAGATACATATATTTGGGTGATTCTCAAAATAGGAGACTTTTTCAAAATTTAAATCTTTAAAAAATTACTGTTTAGCAAAATTTCTGAAAAAAATAGGTGTTGTTAATATAGTATTAGGTATACTTTACATGTAGTCAGTAGAGCTAAATATTTAAAAATTAACTTAAAAAAAATAATTAGTATTTTTTGAGCCATGCTAATGACAAAAAAAATTGCATGGAATAAATATATTAAGAAATTTATTTTCTTCCTGTTTAAATATTTTTTTCTATATTTATTAGCCTTCCTTTTCAGCAAATGGTTTCCATTTTTACATATATACATACAAGGAGAATAAAAACATTACCAAAGAGCAAACTTTGTTTACATGAGCAACATTCTGACACTAACAACGTAAGAAGCTGTCTTATCGATTTTCTGACAGATTTAATGCATATTTTAGGGATAATAAATGTAATACGTAAATTTATACGTAAAATTAAACTTTATAAAGGATACAATATAAGCATTGGTTACATTTATGCACATAGAAGTCTTTAGCATGGACAGAAAAACCATGCTAATGACACTGATATTTGTCCATGCTAATGACAAATTTTAATTTAAATAAGATTATGAGCCATAATATAATCACAATGCGGTAGTCCTTTCTGGGGCTTTTTAAAACACAACAGTTCTATTCAAATAAGTAAAATAAAAATTTTAACTATAAAATAAACATGAAAATTATTATCCATTCTAATGACATGCAATTGATGTACGCCCCTAATATTCAACTTCTATTCTTAAAATACAATACATGCTTCTATTTCCAGGCTGGGATAAAATGGATATTTGTTGCCATGGGGAAACTTTATATTTTCAAACTATTGTCATATGTGAAAATGAAATTTTGATTAATAACTAGCTGTTATAGTATGACCTTGTTTTGAAAATAGAATATGGAGGACAAACTTTAATTCTTTTTTTATATACTATAATTTTATTTTTAAAAATAAATTTATTGGATAAATCCTCTCCTTGATTAATTTAAAGAAAGAATAACATTTGTTTTATTTTATTAACATGATATTAACTCTTGAAAAATGCTAGTATACACTAAGCACAGCTGCTGTGGACATCCATGCTAATGACATTTTGAACCTTTATTCTGTTATTTTAAGGTGTTTTTAACTAAAAAGTGAGTAATTCTTGAGTGCAAATTATGAATAATATTAAGACAAACATATCTAAATATAAAAACATGACAGAAAACCTCTCAATTTTTTTTTGTATGCCGAAAGACATAAATTGTCCCCTATTTTGAGAATCACCCATTTCAGAAAAGTCTCCTTCAGCAATTTTTTAATAATAAGGAGAATGGTAGGCGAATACTTTTTGTGCAGCCCTAATTATGAAGTATAATATATATATATATATATATATATATATATATATATATATATATATATATATATATATATATACATATATATATATATATATATATATATATATATATATACAGAGTAATATGCAAAAAACTAATTAAATTTAAAAGTGCATACTGAATTTTAAAACGTACTCTCTAGCATTTATTAAGCAAAGATAACTGTAATCTATACAATAATGCAAAATACTGTAATTAATTCCTTTTGTTTGTCCCTGTAAATTAGTGAAAATGCTATGAATACTCTGTTTTAACATGATCTGAGTTATATCAGCTTCAATATATTTGAAATAGCAAAATGTCATTAAAATACTCTCAAAACGATTTTCCACATGCACTATAATGTAATCGTATTCTTTTGAGTGTCCCTGTAAATGAAATATTAATCATACATACTTAATATGCAATACGAAACATGCTTTGGTGACCTTAAATAAGCTTTATCAATTGCGTGAAAACTATAGGAGTTAGAGCATCGACAGACGGACTGGCAAACCGAAGCACTTTTCAACATTTTTGGAGAGTGCTAAAAAAGAACATAAAAATATCACATTATATGGAAACAAGAGTAGATGCGGTGCTGGGTAATCTATACAATTAATGATAATTTTTTTTCTTTTAAATTGTATATTAAGATATATTATTAGTTTAAATGTATAATGTTCAAATTTATTGTTTTAAATGTGTAATTTCATAAATATTTATGTAATTTTTGCAACCTGTTATTAAACTTATTTTTTAATAATAATAAAAAAGTTTTTTAGTATTATTTTACTGCTTGTAAATTCTGACGTAAAATGAATTAATCCAAATGACACCTTTTAAAAGTTTTTATTCGTGTTTTTTTTTGTGATTTTTATTAGGGAGATAATTAAAAATTATTTTTTAATACATTGAAGACTTTTTTTATGTGTATTACATTCAAAAACTATTGATAGCAAAAACAAAAAAATAAATAAAAAAAAAAATTAAATGTGTAATTTGATATCCGTAGAAATAGTACAATACACGAGTAGACAGAAAAAGTCAAAAGTTTCAAAATATCAAATTACAGAAACAGAAAGATTTGCTAGTTTCCATTTTTTATTTTAATAGTATGAAAAATTATTGTACATTTTAGAATCGAAATAGTTTGAATTTTTTTAGATGCATTGCATTATAATCGTATATTTCATTCATAGTAATTAGTATCATACAATTAATGTAGATAAAATATAATTATTTAATATCGGTTTTACTTTTTATCTTTTAATATTTTTTATAGCTGTTGTGTAATAAAGGATAACTAGTGACTTAAGGTTCAAAATGCACATTAAATTGCTAAATTAATTTCATTTTTGTCAATAGTAAATTAATAATCTTTAAATTCAGGCAATCAATAATCTTTATTATTTAAATAATACAAAAAGTATTATGTATAATTCAGTGGATTATATTTTTATATAAATTTTACTCTGATAATACTTTACACATTTAAGCAGAAATATTTCTTTAGTAATTTTAACTCTTAAAAAATACTAATGTTACAAATATTGCTCTTAAAATTTACGTAGTTTGATTTAAAATATATATATATATATACATTTATTACTTTTAACACAGTTATTATAATTGGTAAATAAATCAAATGCCTTGTGAATTTTTCCAGCAGAATTAAAAAGTGTATAGGTGTGGGTTTGAACCGGGTACTTTTGTGAGAGTTGCCGATGCTCTACCAGATGAGCTACTATCCTGGATAAATCTGGCAGACGCAAATCAGTCAAAGAACTAGAGTTACATACTAAGTATAGTTAACCAATGCCAGACTGACAACTTAAATTAAAGATCCGTGATTCGAATCCTGCCCTGGACGCTTTTTCACTCATTTGGTAAAATTACAGGATAGTAGCTCATCTGGTAGAGCATCGGCAACTCTCACAAAAGTACCCGGTTCAAACCCAGACCTATACACTTTTTAATTTACACACAAATTTACACACTTTTTAATTTACACACACTTTTTAACTACACACAAAATTTTCTTGAACGTTATCGGTTAGAAATAGTAACTATCTGTAGTACTTTACATGTGTGATGATAACTTTGGAAGTTAAAGTGAGCAAAAGTTTTTAAAGAGAGTACAAAAATACATTTAACACATACAAAAAAAATTGTAATAATTTATTAAAAAAGAAATAAAATGTATAGTTTTATTTTACATGGCAACAAGTGAAAAGAAGAAAATAGTATTCCGTCCGTTATAAATACAATTAAAGTTATACCATTTTCAGAATATGGAGAAGAAAATGTACATGTATTTCTAAAAGAGAATATTATGAATTTATTAAAAACAACACAAGCTGTTACAATTGTAAGATAGAGTGAAAAAAGTTTAATTTTTAACTTAATTTAGAAGACAGTCTCCACGCTGTCTATATTCAAATTATACATCCCTGTTCATAAATTACAATTCGGATTACAAAACATCTCTGACATAAAGGAAATAGATTATAATTTGAGACGACCCTGTTTCTTGTAAATTAAGCGTATAATGATTTGTGGTCTTGCTTTAAGTCTACAAATCTGGTAGAAAGAAAAGACATGTCAAGCATATGAGTTTGTTCTTAATTCAATTTTGTTTCGCGATCATGAAAGCATTTTTTTTTTTCAATTTATACGTCAACACATAACATAAAGCTATGTACACAAAACTGTGCATTTTAAATATTACACAAAAATGCGTGTTTTGCATGTTGCGCATACATATGTGTAAAAACAGAATATTACATACAAATCTGTGTATTCTGTATATAACACAAACATATGTGTAATTTGCATATTACACAGCATTATGTGTATTTTCTTATTACGCAAAAACATATGTAAAAACAGAATATTACACAGATATATGTGTAAAAATAGTACTCAGAAATATGTGTATTTTAGTGCAATTCACACATTAAAGTGTGTATTTTAAGTGTTATCAGATAACTTTTACACATTTGGACTTATCAAATTACCCATTAAAATGTGTATTCTGAAATTTACACATTTGGCGCAATTTACACACAAATTTACACATATAGACATGTCGTTTTTGTATCATCGATTTACACATTTTTGTGTGTAAATTTACACATTTTTTTTTAGAGTGTATGTATTAAATAATAAATAAATTAATCTTATAACATAAATCATAATTATTTTACATTTCATTGTAAGACATTCGCGACTCAATTCCATTCCTATGGGAAGGTTACTTTCTAATAACAAATTTGCATTTTTATGTTATGTTTTTTTTTAGTAATATTTTTTTTGTATAAATTATTTTAATATTCCAAATTTAAAAAGAACTCTTGTTAAGATATTTTTAATACGGTTTTTTATAATGCTTTATGTATCTCATATTTAAAATTATTCTCCTTTTTTTTTTCTTAGTAGCGAAAACCCTGGACATTCCCTTTTTCTATTTATTTTTATGATCGTTCTCACGAGAATAAAGGCATTGTTGTGAATAAAAGTGAAAGCTTCCCATTCCCTTATCTAGCGTAAATAACACCCGTTCGTATGAATGCTTTTACTGTCCTGGAATAATTGTACTATTTGAGTAAAGTGGTCCTTTGCTGATTTTTTTCGAAGAAGAGTAGCTTCTGGCTTGTTTGTAAAGGGCATATATTCAGCCTTGTTAAAAATTGGCCCACACGCATAGTTTATTGCTTGCGTACGTGAATGAATAGTACCCTAAAATTTTATAACCCATGACAAACGTTGACTGTCATTTGAGGCGGAGTAGATATTTTCCCAGACCCTTAATGTTACTTTATGACCGATCTGAGATAATAGGGCCAATTCACGGTTATCGGCGAGCACTGGTTTGCAAGCAGGTGCAAAACTTAGAGACAGCTGTCCCTGCTATCTGACCACGTGATTGAGAGTAGGGGACGCTAGCGATGACCATATTTGGTCATGAGAGAGGGTGACTATTGCATTGGCCAATGAGATGGACTCTAGGAACAGGAGAGAAAGGGGAAAGCATTAGTCTTCCTAGTTTTTGGTGCCCCTTTTGATTTGCAGAGGGACGTGCAATTGGTTTTTTGGAAATAAAGAGAGTGCTGGTAAAAGCTTCGTACGGAGAGCATCTAGTTGAAGAAGCGCATAAGTTTTGTCTCCCCCCCTCCCCTGTTTTTTTAATCTGGGAGAGGGGAGGCCAAAAGAGTTCTTCGAGATTAGTAGTCTAAGGCAAAACACTCCAAGTGTAAGTCAAGAAAAAGTACTACCTGCCGGAGCGAGCCGAGAGCTTGCCGCGAAAGAATGTCCCTTCCGATCTAGCCTTCACCGTGAGCAGTGGAATGATTAGCGGTCTAAGACAAAAGCACTCCAAGTGTAAGTCAAGAAAAAGTGCTACCTGCCGCAGAGAGCCGGGAGCTTGCCGGGAAAGAATGTCCCTTCCGAACTAACCTTCACCAAGAGTAGCGGAATAAATTGCCTTTGACAGCAAATGGCTGTTAACACGTGTCAGTAGTCGTCCAAGACTGCTCTAGTGCATGGAAGACTTTGTGTACTATTGTCCATCATATAAATGAAAAATACCCAAAATGGGTAAATGAAAGAATTCAGCTGCTGGTAAGAGATATACTCTGTATTTAATCTTAAACGATTTTTATCTTAGTGATTAATCTTGTAGTGACTTAGTATTTCCATATGTTTACAACAAAAGTTGTGTTAGTGAATTCAGATGTTTTTTTTTTTGTGTTTTTTTTTATGTTAAATTAAATAAAGGAGAATGTATATAAAGGATATGCTTTAGTATAGTTTTTTTAGTTTTTTTTTATTTATCCTACCTTGATATTAATTTATTTGAATTTTAACCTCTGTAGTATCGAAATAACTATACTAAGTTTTGTAATACCATAAAATTAAAGTAGTTTCTTTGTATGTTTGGAAGTAAAAATAATTTTCAACCATTACTTTTTTTTATTTAGAATTTTTAAATAACTTATCAGACCGGAAATTATATTAGCTCGGATTAATTAATGTACTTTTAGCTTAAACTGAGCAAAGATACTTGACTAAGTAATAGATTTTTTTTAAAGCAAATACTGTTAAGAAATTCACACAATTTAAAATGAATTAGCTTATCTTATAAAAAAAAAAAAGAAAAAAAAATGGAGAAATTAAAGTAGATGTACTAACACTATACGAAATTGGTCAAAAATATCATTGTTGATTTCTGGGGTGTTTATTTTGATTATTTCTAGTGTTTTAGTTTTTTCAAAATTATATCTTTCTTTGCCTTCTTGAAAATAAGAAGGATTTCAGGGTCTTTCTTCTCTCTTTTGTAATGTTAGATTGAATCTTGTATTTTTAAATTGTTAGTGTGAGTTTAATATCTCAGGAATCAACGTTGATAAATGTTGGGTTCGACTGCAAATCAAGGTTTAGTACCTGAGACTGGGTCAGAGTGAGAATCTTGCTGGGTCCTTTTTTATTTACTTGTATTCATTAAATTTTAAAGAATCTTAAATAATATTTGTGTTTAGCCTTTTAATCGTTTTAATTTGTCTTTTAGTTTATTTATTTTAGTGATTTCTTAATGTTAACTGGTGTAATCTTAATTTAATTATTTTTTTTTATACAAGCATCTAGTTTATTTAATTAAACCAACAACAAGATTCATGTAATTGGAAATTTGACCCAGATCTCATTAAATTCTTTAATAAAGCTGAAGAATATTTATTGTTCTATATTAACTAAGTATAATTTGCTGAGCAGAAGTTGCAGTTAGTTAAAGTAATGATCTGTAGCAGAAGATTAATAAAAAGAGCCCAACAAAATAAATACCGTCTTATTTCCACTACCCAGATTCTCAAATTTTTCTTGTACACATTCCTTACTCTTCTCGTTTACATTTTTCCTAGGAGTACTCTTATTACTACACTTACTTCTCTGTCCACTCTCAGAACTTTGCCTGCCTTTAGATTGCACATTACAAGTATTTACATAATTATTCTCTAAACCTATACTATTTACACTGATATTATTTACAACATTTTTTTCTCTAGAATTTTTCATAGGTGAAACATTTGACATATGACTCTCTACTATTTGCTTACACTGCGTTTCAGTAGGAACATCTAAAACCACATTATTATTTTTACAATTGATTACAGCCTGATATTTACTTAAAAAGGGCATCCCAAAAATTACACTAAACTCATCGGCCAACTTACCGTGGACAATAAAAAACTCAGACTGACATAATAAATTATTAAATTTAAAATTTAAGGAAATTTTATGGTTTAAAAGCACTCTCTCGCCAGTCACCGTTAAAATAGGGTTATTGCACTCTACAATTTCATAAGAATCTAAACCATTAAGTATTGTATTACTTAAAATATTTATAGCAGATCCTGTATCACACAGCGCATTAAAAAACACATTATTTACATTTATGAAGACAGTAGGTAAATGATAAGACTGGGGTGAAAACATACTAAAAATAATTGGGAGGTCTAGAGGCCTTGATGGAGACGATTCGACCAAATCGACACCAGCCCTTACCTGTTTAAAGAATTGTTTTGATTATTCCCTTCACTAATTGAGCTTTGAACCTTCTCGCTTTCTATATTTACACCATTATCATTATTTCCATTCCCTCTACCTCTGTAATTATTATATCCTCCCCTGCGATTTTGGTGGGACTGAGAATAACTACCCCTACCTCTTCCTCTAAAATTCTGAAAGTTCCCTCTATTAGCATTTTGGTTTTGTGGGCAAAATCTGGCTATGTGCCCTGTTTGGGAACACACGTAACAGATTACTTCTCTATACTGAGGCCTCTCAGTAGTGTGAAAGTCTCTTTGCTGATTGCTACCCTCTAAAAATCTCTCTAATTTACTAGTAAGAGCTTCTACCTGCTCCCGCAGTTTACTAATTTCCTGCTCTGACTGATTAGGGTGACTTGGCTGGATAGCAGCACACGCAACACTTTGCTGGGCAATTTGGGGGAAAAAAGGGTTCATATTCTCTACCTGCATGTTATATAAAGGATTAACACTCTTTAATGCTTTTTCCTCAAGGAGGGCAAATTCTAAAATTTCAACAGGTGTCTTAGGGCACCTAGTTATAACTCCTCTTCTTATCTCAGGAACTAAATTACTTAATAACATAGAATGCAGTAGAGCTTCCCTGCTTTTATCAGCAACATTTTGTTCTACACCTTCGACTACTAATGCTTTAAGGGACAAATCATATGCTCTGTCGTAAAATTCCTGAACAGGCATATGGGGATTTTGTTTAAAATTCAAAAATTGGGTCAAAGCAATATCAGGGGTTAGCTCTTGCGTATATCTCTCTTTAAGTACTTTAATTATTTCTACAGTTCCCTTAGTGCGGTGCAATTTATATATCCTAGCAGCATTCCCACTTAATCTACTTAGTAGGGCAAATTTTTTCTCATCCTCTGACCAATTAAAGAACTCGGACAACTGCTCATACTTTTCTAAAAATGCGGAAAATGAGCAAGAGTTGCCTTCGCCACTAAAAGGGGGAATAAGACTGACATTTTCGATTAATGCGCTCTTTTTCTGAATAAGAGCGAGCTCCTTGAAATGCTGATTTTCTGTCATTTTTTTTGGCAAAGCTTCACACCGAATTAAAAATAAAATAATAGAAAATAAAGTAATTTAACTGCTACTTAATTCTCAGATGCCCAAGAAAGAGAGAAAAAAAAAAAATAAAAAATACATAAATACATAACTTATATTGGCATATAATTTACTCAGTAAGCCCAAACACTCATTTAAATGTAAATATAACAGTAAAAATTTCAAAATAAATAGTTTTTTGAAAACCCGGTAAAATTGCCTAACTAAAAAAAAGCATTTGAAATTAGTAAGTTATGTACACCCCTATTGGTTATGCACAACATACACTAAAATAATCAAACATGATATACAATAAAATCACAAAACACATATATTTTCATTTCGTTTCACTCTTAATATAGTAAATATATATCAAAATTCAGGCTATTGTTGTAATAAATAGGCTCTACTTCATAGTACTATTTTTATACTTATTGTGACACAATAATCAGGCTTTTCATACACGGCATCATTTATTTTTTGCAATAACCAGGCTTTTCACACACGGCACCATTTATTTGTGTTGGGCTCTTTTTATTAATCTTCTGCTACAGATCATTACTTTAACTAACTGCAACTTCTGCTCAGCAAATTATACTTAGTTAATATAGAACAATAAATATTCTTCAGCTTTATTAAAGAATTTAATGAGATCTGGGTCAAATTTCCAATTACATGAATCTTGTTGTTGGTTTAATTAAATAAACTAGATGCTTATATAAAAAAAAATAATTAAATTAAGATTACACCAGTTAACATTAAGAAATCACTAAAATAAATAAACTAAAAGACAAATTAAAACGATTAAAAGGCTAAACACAAATATTATTTAAGATTCTTTAAAATTTAATGAATACAAGTAAATAAAAAAGGACACAGCAAGATTCTCACTCTGACCCAGTCTCAGGTACTAAACCTTGATTTGCAGTCGAACCCAACATTTATCAACGTTGATTCCTGAGATATTAAACTCACACTAACAATTTAAAAATACAAGATTCAATCTAACATTACAAAAGAGAGAAGAAAGACCCTGAAATCCTTCTTATTTTCAAGAAGGCAAAGAAAGATATAATTTTGAAAAAACTAAAACACTAGAAATAATCAAAATAAACACCCCAGAAATCAACAATGATATTTTTGACCAATTTCGTATAGTGTTAGTACATCTACTTTAATTTCTCCATTTTTTTTTCTTTTTTTTTTTTATAAGATAAGCTAATTCATTTTAAATCGTGTGAATTTCTTAACAGTATTTGCTTTAAAAAAAAAATCTATTACTTAGTCAAGTATCTTTGCTCAGTTTAAGCTAAAAGTACATTAATTAATCCGAGCTAATATAATTTCCGGTCTGATAAGTTATTTAAAAATTCTAAATAAAAAAAAGTAATGGTTGAAAATTATTTTTACTTCCAAACATACAAAGAAACTACTTTAATTTTATGGTATTACAAAACTTAGTATAGTTATTTCGATACTACAGAGGTTAAAATTCAAATAAATTAATATCAAGGTAGGATAAATAAAAAAAAACTAAAAAAACTATACTAAAGCATATCCTTTATATACATTCTCCTTTATTTAATTTAACATAAAAAAAAACACAAAAAAACATCTGAATTCACTAACACAACTTTTGTTGTAAACATATGGAAATACTAAGTCACTACAAGATTAATCACTAAGATAAAAATCGTTTAAGATTAAATACAGAGTATATCTCTTACCAGCAGCTGAATTCTTTCATTTACCCATTTTGGGTATTTTTCATTTATATGATGGACAATAGTACACAAAGTCTTCCATGCACTAGAGCAGTCTTGGACGACTACTGACACGTGTTAACAGCCATTTGCTGTCAAAGGCAATTTATTCCGCTACTCTTGGTGAAGGTTAGTTCGGAAGGGACATTCTTTCCCGGCAAGCTCCCGGCTCTCTGCGGCAGGTAGCACTTTTTCTTGACTTACACTTGGAGTGCTTTTGTCTTAGACCGCTAATCATTCCACTGCTCACGGTGAAGGCTAGATCGGAAGGGACATTCTTTCGCGGCAAGCTCTCGGCTCGCTCCGGCAGGTAGTACTTTTTCTTGACTTACACTTGGAGTGTTTTGTCTTAGACTGCTAATCATTCCACTGCTTACGGTGAAGGCTAGATCGGAGGGGACATTCTTTCACGGCAAGCTCTCGGCTCTCTCCGGCAGGTAGTACTTTTTCTTGACTTACACTTGGAGTGTGTTGCCTTAGACTACTAATCTCGAAGAACTCTTTTGGCCTCCCCTCTCCCAGATTAAAAAAACAGGGGAGGGGGGGAGACAAAACTTATGCGCTTCTTCAACTAGATGCTCTCCGTACGAAGCTTTTACCAGCACTCTCTTTATTTCCAAAAAACCAATTGCACGTCCCTCTGCAAATCAAAAGGGGCACCAAAAACTAGGAAGACTAATGCTTTCCCCTTTCTCTCCTGTTCCTAGAGTCCATCTCATTGGCCAATGCAATAGTCACCCTCTCTCATGACCAAATATGGTCATCGCTAGCGTCCCCTACTCTCAATCACGTGGTCAGATAGCCGGGACAGCTGTCTCTAAGTTTTGCACCTGCTTGCAAACCAGTGCTCGCCGATAACCGTGAATTGGCCCTATTATCTCAGATCGGTCATAAAGTAACATTAAGGGTCTGGGAAAATATCTACTCCGCCTCAAATGACAGTCAACGTTTGTCATGGGTTATAAAATTTTAGGGTACTATTCATTCACGTACGCAAGCAATAAACTATGCGTGTGGGCCAATTTTTAACAAGGCTGAATATATGCCCTTTACAAACAAGCCAGAAGCTACTCTTCTTCGAAAAAAATCAGCAAAGGACCACTTTACTCAAATAGTACAATTATTCCAGGACAGTAAAAGCATTCATACGAACGGGTGTTATTTACGCTAGATAAGGGAATGGGAAGCTTTCACTTTTATTCACAACAATGCCTTTATTCTCGTGAGAACGATCATAAAAATAAATAGAAAAAGGGAATGTCCAGGGTTTTCGCTACTAAGAAAAAAAAAGGAGAATAATTTTAAATATGAGATACATAAAGCATTATAAAAAACCGTATTAAAAATATCTTAACAAGAGTTCTTTTTAAATTTGGAATATTAAAATAATTTATACAAAAAAAAATATTACTAAAAAAAACATAACATTTACATTTTTAAATAATTTTTCTTTCATAGAGTAGTTGAGGTTCATCTCCACACTGCCCCTTTTTTACTTTTTCAATTTACGTTTCAGATATTTCTTTTAATGACACTTTCCTTTTCAGAAACGGCGTCTAAGATGAAACGGAGATCTGCCTGATATATACGATGATATCTGCAACCAAAATCGAAAAAGTAAAAAAGGGTCGATGCGGACAGTCACTTTATCAAGTCAAAAAAAAAAACATACATTTTATATTTATGGTGATTTTTACATTTTTATTAGGTTTTATTATTTTATTTATGATGTCTGAATTCCCAAAAATAGAAATTTTGAGAGAAAAGTTTTAAATTTTCATGGCATAGTTATAAATTAAATAACAATAATTTTTGTACACTTTCTAGACAGTGTGAATAATGCGGTGAATGCTTCCAGCTTTCTATGCATTTTCTGGACAACTTCTATTTATTTTCGCTTAAGCGCTTATCCATGTTAAAAGCAATACACGGGTATATTACGGCCGCTGTCCCTACCCGCGAATGCACTCGTGAGCTAATGCTATTCCTATGGGGAGGCATTTTTCTAACAACTCTTTCGCATTTTGACCCCTTTTTTTTTTTTTTTTTTTTTTTTTTTTTTTTTTTTTTTTTTACGTTGGATAGTTGAGGTCCTTATCAAGGTTGCTCCTTGATTACTTTTTCGATTTTTTTTTTTTTAGTTACTTTCACTTTCGGAACCGGTTTTGGAAGTGGAAGTAACTTTATAGAAAATACCTGCGACAAAATCGAAAAAGTAATCAAGGAGAGATCTTGAGAGGGACCTCAGCTATCCAACGCAATATATATATATATATATATATATGTCAAAATGCGAAAGAGTTATTAGAAAAATGCATCCGCATAGGAATAGCATTAGCTCGCGAGTGTCTTCGCGGGTAGGGACAGAGGCCTTAAATTAAGATGAATGAAACAGAATAAAAGTAAAACTCTAGCTGTCAATAAATGTGAAATTAATTTATCTCAAAACATCAATAATAATTATTGCATATTTGCATTTTTTTTATATGTTTTAAATTCTATTTTTTTCTTGATTTTAATTGCTTTCTAGAGAAGATCGTTTTATAACAGCAAAATAAATTTTTCATATTGAATGTAATTTTATTTATATGAATAAAGTGGAAGAAAAACTATACTCTATGCGTGATTATATGTCGAAATCAATTAATCTCCTAAATATGTCATTGGTATAGTGGTAGTCGAAAAAAATCACAGATATCATATATATATTAAACATACGCTACAAACAGAAAGTATAAGAAATTTCTTTAAAAAAAAGAAGAAAAAAGCCAAGGGAGTGTACTACAAATACCGCTGAATAATCTCCAGTACATCCCTATATGTCACCAATTCTCAAGACCAATAATAAAATTATATCTGAATTTGCAAATTTAAGAATTTCAAGAGTAAAACGTTAAAAAACTTACAGTTTTTATAGGATAATTATAATCACTTATAATAATTATAATTCATAGGTTAATTATAATCATTTTCAGGAATAAAATAGAATAGATGAAAACCCTACCCGTATTTTAATGTTAAAACCAGTTAATCTCATAACATCACTTATTGCCAAGGCCACTTTAGGAATGGTGTTTGTTCTCAAAATTAAGAACTTCGAGAGAAAATCTGTAAAAAGTTTCAATTTTTTATAGGATAAGTGATAAATCAAATAACTTTTTAATATATATTTTCTACACCATCTACCAATAAGATTTGAAAACTTTCAATTTTTGACATTTTGCTGAATATTTAAAAATGTACTTGTCGGATTCTTCTGAAACTTCAGGATTGTGAAGATTATGTCTGACCTCATATTTATCAACATCCATTTGATAAGCAGGGCAAATAGGGGGCCAACAAAAAATTAAAGAATAACAGAAATATTTGGGATCATCCTGCATATGAAAATGCACGAAACTATTTATCGCTGCAGAATACAAATATGTGGATACTGCACAACATGTACACTAATTTTTGTAAGAATAGCTTGTATATTCATGGAGAAAGAGTGATTTTTTTTAATTCAAAAATTCCGGTATGTTTTTTGTTTATATCATGCAGGGTTTTTGACCAAATTTAACGCAAATTTCAGAAATATTGGCAAAATCTATTAGAAAAAATATAGCTGAATTGGAATATAAATATATTAAATATTTTATGAAATATGAGTAGTTTTATGAAACAATTTTTATCTGCGCATGCGCGAACGATAAAAACGATTCTTTTACATCATTTAATAGTCAATTCTATGGAGTAACTTATAAAAAAAATCCAATCAAATATCGTGAAAATTTAAGGGGGCTCAGGGGTTGAAAACTTTTCAAAAAATCGATTTTTTTTAATGATCTGATTTGATTATTCATTTAATTCTTAACTCAATGCAAAAAACCGCATAAAAATGTTTGCATTTTTAACGGAGTTATAAGCATTTATGTATCAACACTTTCATAGCCGCATCCATATAATTTCAACTTTAAGTCGCGTTTTCTCAAAACTTGATTTTGAAGATTTAAAAAAAACTATTTGATGAAATGGCTTAAATTTTTTTTTGCATGCATATAACATCATTATCTAGATTATAAATTAATATATTTTAGATGTTTAATATTTTGAGTATTTTTAATTTAAAAAAAAAAAAGTTGTACTTTTTAGGGTTTTTTTTTTTTAATTTTCAACTTTGAGAGATTTTTTAATACTGTTTTTATTAAGTGTTAGTTATATCCTTAATTCATAATCTAGATTATGATGTTATATGCATGCAAAAAAAAAAAATTAAGCCATTCCATCAAATAGTTTTTTTTTTTTTTAAATCTTGGTGTCAGTCGTCACAAATCAAGTTTTGAGAAAACACGACTTAAAGTTGAAATTATATGGATGCGGCTATGTAAGTATTGATACATAAATGCTTATAACTCAGTTAAAAATGCTAATATTTTTATGCGGTTTTTTTCATTGAGTTAAGAATTAATTGAATAATCAAACTAGATCATAAAAAAAAATCGATTTTTTAAAAAGTTTTCAACCCCTGAGACCCCTTAAAAAGCTATCAATATTATAAGTAAGCTGTTTTTACATTGCTCTCTAAAAACGGCTGAATGATAAGGGATTCTCCACAAATTGACATTTTTTATTAACTGACTTTTAGGAAAAAATTAGTACTATTTAATGAATACAATATCTAATACAATATTGCTGCTAATAAGTATCTTGACACCTGTGATAGAAAAGGAAAAGAGCTTTTATTCTTTTCTATCACAGATGTCAAGATACTTATTAACAGAAATATTGTATTAGATATTGTATACATTAAATACTAATTTTTTCCTAAAAGTCAGTTAATAAAAAATGTCAATTTGTGGAGAACCCCTTATCATTCAGCCGTTTTTAGAGAGCAATGTAAAAACAGCTTACTTATAATAATGATATCTTTTTGAATTTTCACGATATTTGATTGGATTTTTTTTATAAGTTACTCTATAGAATTGACTATTAAATGATGTAAAAGAATCGTTTTTATCGTTCGCGCATGCGCAGATAAAAATTATTTCATAAAACTACTCATATTTCATAAAACATTTAATATATTTATATTCCAACTGCGCTATATTTTTTCTAATTGATTTTGCCAATATTTCTGAAATTTGCGTTAAATTTTGTCAAAACCCTGCATGATATAAACAAAAAACATACCAGATTTTTTTAATTAAAAAATAATCACTCTTTCTCCATGAATATACATGCTATTCTTACAAAAATCAGTGTACATGTTAAGCAGTATCCACATATTTGTATTCTGCAGCGATAAATCATTTCGTGCATTTTCATGCACAGTTTGATCCCAAATATTTCTGTTATTCTTTGATTTTGTGTAGGCCCTCTAATTTCCCTGGTTATCAAATGGATGTTGATAAATATGAGGTCAGACATAATCTTCATAATCTTGAAGTTTCAGAAGAATCCGACAAGTATATTTTTAAATATTTAACAAAATGTCAAAAATTGAAAGTTACCAAATACTTATTGGTAGATAGTATATACATAAAGCAAATAATTTTTCTGCTATGTATCTTCCTCAGAATCTCAACTTATTTTTGTTAAACATAGATTATTCGTGTTGAAATCAGTAAAAGCTTATGTCATACTGGAATGAATAAATATAACAAAAATAAAACTTTAAATGTCATTAAAAATGAAATTAATTTATCGCATAACGTCAATCTCAATCTATGTATATGATACTTTTTTTGTGCAAAAATATATTAATAATTCACAATTTTTTATTGGGTTTTAATACTATTTCTGAGAAAGCTCATTTTATTCCAGCAAAATATGTTATTCATATTGAAAGCAATGAATACCATTTATATAACTCTGGAATAAATAAAATAGAATAAAAGCGGAATTATGCACTTCATTAAATGTCGAAATCAATTAATCTCATAACAACAGTTATTGTCAAGACCAATTATCCTCAATCTCAAGAACTTCGAGATACAGTTGTTAAAAGTTTCAAATTTTCTTGAGATAATTATAAGCATAGTTTTTTTTTTTTTTTTCTGTGTGTGTGTGTGTGTGTGTGTGTGTGTGTGTGTGTGTGTACTTTCTATTCTGACTGTCTATATACTTTCTGAAGAGCTCTATTTCATTTTAGTTAAACAGTTTATTCATATTGAAATAAATGTATATTTATGCGAAATTGGGATGAATAAAATGGGATAAAAGTAAAACTTTACGTGCTTTTAAATCGGAAATTAATTAATCTCATAACATCAATCATAATTATTGTATACAACACTTTTTATGTGCTTTAAGTTATATCAACAACTCAAATAGAAATTTTCTTCGATTGAATTCAATTTTCAGAGAAGCTCATTGTATTCCAGTAAAATAATTTATTCATATTGAAGTATTACTTATTTCCATCAAATTTTAAAGAATGAAATAAAATAAAATAAAGAGATCCGTACGCGTCATTAAATGTCGAAATCAATTAATCTCATAATATCACTTATTGTCAAGGCCAGTTAAGATATGATGTCTAAATTCCCAAAGTTAAGAACTTCTAGAGAAAAACTCTAGAAATATCACTTTCCGCACTTCGGAGTAGACCACGTCGAATTTGTCGTCGGCTGACCTCCCGTGTAGGTGTTGGTTGACGCCGTTAATCAAAAAGCCGACAGCTGCTGTAGTAGACTTCACGAAATGATGAAAACTATGGCAAGTCTATGCAAGTGGATAATATCGTACTCTTATTTTCAAAGTGACGCGGCTCAAAAAATGAAGTTTTTTGGAAGAAAACATAAACTGTGTGTTTTTTCAAGCACAAAATAATACACTTTCTCAGTAGAATGGATTTGTTGCTTTTGTATCTAGCGTCAAAAGTAATTTATTTAATTAATTTATATTGTAATTGTTATTAAATACTTGGTTTTGTCCATAGTACTGTTTTGCAATAAAAGACGGGTAAACTGAGATCATCTTTCTAAATCTTACAACTTTATGTCGCAGAACTATATTTGGTACATTATCAATAGTCCATATATTTTTCTTCATGTGCCATAACTTCACAAAGTTTGAGCTTTATTGTGCAAATAGCTATGTTTTAGCACTTAAAATTACACGTAAGACTTGCATTTGAAATGTCATTCAATGACTGCTCCCCTCCCCTCCCTGCACAAACACATACTCAAAGAAAGAAACGCATATACGCACACATTGCATGTTGAGCGATATTGTACATTTATGTGCTCTTTGGATACTTTATTGCTCATTCAACTTTTTTTTTCCCCGAGGTAAAAGAAGTAAAAATAAATAGTTATTAGCTTTAGAAACGAAGTTGTGTAACGGGGATTTTAAAAATTAAAAAAAAAAAAACACCATCCATGACAAAAAGAGTGGACAAAGTCCATCCTTATACACATGTAATACTTCATCTTCATACGATAAAGTAAAATGACAAAAATACAAAACTGACAAAAAAAAAAAAAAAAAGATTCCTTAAAAGTGTGACATTTTTACAATATAATAATTATCATTAATTATTATATTGTAAAAATAATAATTATTTTTACAATATAAAATGAATGAAATTTGCACGTATTAATTAATGAAGCTCTCAGTTATCTTTTTATATAATTAATTAATTTTTTCTATAAGTTACATCTAACTTTGAATGAAAAAACAACAATTTCATTAATTAATTGGATAAAATAAATAATAACAATAATTTACATGTAAAAATTAAAAAGGTAACAAGCAATCGAATTTCAAATACTAATTGACAAATCTTGGGAATGACTAGATGGTGATAATTATTGAAGTGTTTTCTGGCTAGAAGCGTGCGGTGAAGCTAAGTAACCATGTCTAAAAGATTAAATGACAAACTGAATTTTGAGAGAAAAAAATCTTTTTTAATGTAGCAAATATTTAACAGTGTCAAACTTCAAATTTCACTATTATTTTACACAATTATCAACTGCAATATATTGTGCGATATTTTAATATTTTTCTTTATATCCAGTGTCTTACTTGTAAGAAAAAGTACCAATATTTATCGCTTTGATTTCATATGGATTTAAATCACGACACTCACCATAAGAGTATAAATACTCTGTTATCTGCACCATTTGGCGGATAGAACATCTTCGTTATAAACTAAAACATCAGTATTACAATAATTTAACTGGAAATTATCGTTTTATCTCAAGTCAAACGGAACATTTCCATTTTTTCTATGTCTTAAAAGCAGTGTTTCTCTTTGTGACACGGAACGAATGTGATGAAAATGATATTTTCCATCAATTCCGGAGAAATTTACGATTCACACTCATACTAAAAATTTTTCATTAAAAAGCAAAAATTTTATATAAAATTACCAAACTAAAAATACATATATATATATTGTTTTAAGTAATCATTAAGAAAGTATAATCCTGCAATAAATAAAAGAAATGCAAATTTTAAATAATTTTTCAGTAATTACTTAAAACAATATAAATTGTTTAGTTTTATATCATATTTTACACTGTCAGAGATCAGTGACTGACGTGGCCTAAATTAAAAGTTCAGTGTCAATCATCGGTGACTGATGTGGCCCTAAAAGTGTTAATTAGTAATCTTTCGAAAAAACCAATGTTTTAATCATATGATTTCGAAATGCTGCTAACCTAAATTAACACAAATAGGCAACTAGAAATTCTTTCATGCAAATACCGAAAGGAAAACTCTACTATATGATAATTATTATAACACAAATTACTCATTTTTCCTTGAAACTGTATGCCGGCATTCTCTACAAAGCAGCCTAATAACAGAGCCTCCCCCGTCTAATGTTTACCGTGCTCTATTAAGAGCGATATTGGATTCGGAGGAAGTCAGATTCAGTGTTCCCAAACGGCCTCATCGTCCCCTCATCGTCCAGCCTAATAATAATGAACACCACCACCCCTGTATACTGATAACTGATCTAACATTGAGTAAGATATCCTTAATAGTCAGGAACTTCTTCGCTTTTTTTTCATGGAAACAGAAGGTGATACCGGCTGATGACGCATGACGGGAAATGATAATGATATCCCGAAGTCAGTCGACTGGCAAACCGAAAACATATGTTTGGCTGATATTGGAATGTGCTTCACAAGAAGATAATTTAGGTCGTGTTAAAAAAAAAAAAAAAAAAAAAAAAAAAAAAAACATAAATGGTTCCCAATTGATAACTCAAAACATTAATGTAAGGGAAATATGGAGATAACCAGTGGATCCGTGTGAAATCATCGCAGTCTATAATATTTCAGATGCAGGTTTAAACTTATAAAGAAAAATTATCGATAAAAATATTTGTAAACAACATTGGTCAAGCCAGAATATAATATAATTAAGTTCATCAAAGTTACAATAAAAACTGATCGAAGATAGCGAAAGGTACGCGCGAAGAAAAAAAAATAACAATCATTTTTTAACTGCATCAGAGGATAGCGTCAACCTCATTGGGAAAATCAAGGAATAAAGAAAAATATATTGAATACACATAAAATGCAATTTAATCTAATATAACAAAGTGTAACTTTTAGGCTTGGAATACCATTGCTTCAACTAATCGATGCCTTATTTTCCCTTCTAATCGTTTTGATTTTAGTTTTGTTTTTTAATTATAAATATGAAATAAACCCGTAGAAGACATCCAAGCTTTATATTTTTAGTATTATTCATTTTTTGCAACCATTAATGAAGATGACATAATACAGTATTTTATTTTTGTGGCAACATTGATTTTAGAAAATCTTTTCTTTGCATATATTAAAACAATGCTGATTTACGTTTTAACTAGATGCATTTTTAATTCAAAATTCACATTTTAGCGAATGTAAGTGTACTATGTGAGAAACCTATTCTAAAACCATTCAAATGATACTTTATTTAATCACTGTAAAATCTTCGTGTAGCGTTACTCCATAAAATTGGTGATAGTTGCTACCTCCATTTTATGGAGTAATTTTTTTCACTTATAAAATGGTGTAATTTAAACATATATTATTTGTGTAACGTTGCAATTTTATGCCGGTTATATCAGTTAAAGTACTTCAAAATATTGGAGACAGCATAAGGTTGCCAAGAAAGCAAGGCTGCAAGGCAAGAAAAGAAAACCATACAAATCTGTTAAAAGCCGCTGCAATGAAATATCCCATTTACGAAATCCCATGTTAACCTATGGGAAAACTTTGAAGCGCGATGACTCATTATTTAATATAGCTAATAAAATACTGTTTTCATCACCAGAAAGTATATGTCAGAAGCTGATGATGTGCGTTTTTAAAAAGTGTCTACGTAATTTTTAAGTAACTTTGCAAAGATGATAAAACTTAATCAAACAGAAATTTCAAAGTTTATATTGATTTTTTACATACTTTAAATTTAAGTAGACAACAAGATGTTGAAAATGGTATTTCGATAACATTATTAGTTAATGTGCCGTCGTGCTTCAAAGTTTTCTTAACGGTTAATATGGAACGGAGAGTTTCACTGTAGAACGGAGAACATAGCCTGAGTGTTTTATGCACAGTTATCCAATAAAACATACAGCAATGCATAAAATAACAAGCGACAGGAAATCTACCAAAATAGTGGATTTGGTAGCAATGAATTAAAGACAGTAAATCAGTATAGCTCTCATCTAATTTTAGTTACCTTTTGTGATCCAACAGGTGGTTCAAGAGCAGGGAGAAATTCTTCTAAAGTGCTGGAATGGAATACTACAAATCCGCAATAGTTTCCTCCAAGAGAAAATGTATCCTATATTAAAATGGCCTGTAAAATTGAACTATTGATTGAATAAAATATAGCTCCTTCGGTTTATTTTTAAATTAGTCTGCTCATCGATCCACTTTCAGTAAGCAAAATATTGACTACTGTTAATGAGTCTTACACCATATATTCGTAAACATATTGAACAAACCTTCAGCTCAAAGCTCAGCAGAATGCAGATCTAGGTACTGAGCCATCCTCCATCCCCTAAATTAATTGAAAACTGTCCATTCATACATTTTCATTTAAAATAAAAACATTGTAGGCTAAAATATACAGGTTTTTGACTTCCCTCTCCTAAAAATAAAAAAATAAAAATCAGTCTACGGTTCTATTTTAGTGTAATTTTGGACAGTTTGAATCGAAACTATTGTTCCATTTGTCAAGGGAAGTTGTTTCTAGGACAGAGTGCTTCAATTTTTGACTTCTTCAAGCAGTGAGAATTAAATATCTATTCTCATTTGATTTTGTTGTTTGCCTATGACATTATAGTATTTTGAGAATTTCTTTATAGTTTATAAAAATAATTTTAGATCTTGGAAGTCAGGCTTTGTGATACTCATAAGGTTTCCTCTGCTACGGATCTTGTTTAGTGCATTTCTAAGCAATTGCTTAGAAACTATAACTAAAACTATAACAATATAAACTATAACAATGTGTTATATTAAAACTATAACACATAACAGTAACTATTCCTTTAAATTACTTTGTCTCAGTTTCACAATCGCAGACGCAAAGCAATCAAAGATTTCTGTATATATATATTTTACTTTTTCCTTAAAAAGACTACAAAGGTTTCAAACAGCACAAACAAATATTTATTTATTTATTTATCATTATTATGTTTGAATCTTTGATGAGGTCGTACAGTTAGATTGAAATAAAATTCTTAAAATTACCTATCTACACACATATGTTTATTTTATTCTTCAGGAAAAAGATTTTCGATTCTCTATTATTGTTCAACGATGCACAATTCCTAAAACATAGCAGTTTCGAAAAGAAGGAAGTTATAGAAAAAATGTTCTACTGATTTTTACCCTTCTGGTTTTCTTATCATTGCCACCCATGGAAAAACAAATAAATATACAGACACTGATGGGGGAGAAATCGGCCACCTCATAGAATACATCTCTACTCAACTTGAACAACACATAAAACATCGAAGGCACAAATTGCAAACTGCGTTACTATCTCTTCCCTGAATAGTTTCTGTGGGGTAGACGGATACCGGGGGTTCAGATAAATAGTGATTTATGAATTCGCAGATTAAAGTCTACTGTTGGCAACGCGCAACTTCCTTCTTTGCTCCCTCATCTTACTACCTGACTGATATGGGAAGTCTTTTAGCTCTATTAGCTATATAATGTATCATCAAAATTGATCGGAGCGCAGAAGCTATAAACATTGTAGATTGGCAGATCTGCATGGACCTAGTTGAAACTCTTCATCAAAATTGTTATCCAAAGGGATACATTGGTACTAAATATTTTTGTAGTTTTTATCTATATGCTTTCTGTTGGCAACCCGACAAGAATTTTTCGGATTGTGTGAGATTTTTAGATTTTTGAGTTTTGGCGTAGGAGCAAAAAAATCAGTTTTTTTTTTTTTTTTTTTTTTTTTTTCTTTACATTTGTAATAACAATCATAACATTTATTTCATTAAAGTTATCGGAATGAGAAGAAAATTTTGAAAAATTACATTTGCAATCTACGCAAATGTAACTCATTTAAAGTAAAATTTTGTATTTTTCAAAAATGAAAATGAATTATTTGAATGAAGATATTTATTAAAGGTTAAGTTATTCATCAACACCATTTTATTCTCTGAAAACGTGGTCTTAAATTTTGGAACAGGTAAAATGAATATCTTGCAGCTTAAAATCTATTAAAGATGTTGCAGTTTTTTTTAAATCAACTATTATATCAACAGCAAAAGTTTTTGTTTTTTAGAAATGAGAATAAATTATTTGAAAAGACATTTTTAAAAGATAAAGTTGTTTGTCATAAATTATTTGAATGAAGACTTTTGTTCTTTGAAAACGTAGTCTTCAATTTTGAAGCAAGCAAAATGATTAACTTGCTATTTAAAATCTGTTAAAAATTAAGGTTTGAAATATTGCAGTTTTCTTGATCAATTGTCGCAAGCTATTACTTTTTTTATATAACGAAAATAAATTATTTGAATAAAGTCATTTTTAAAAGTCAAAGAAAGTTAGATAACAGCATTTCTTTTTCTTAAAACTTGGTCTGTAATTTAGGAGCGAGTAAAATCATTAACTTAAGATCGGAAATCTATTAAAGATTTTAAAAAAATTAAATGTTACAGTTTTTTACATCATTTCCTATATTAGAAAATAATATTTTTAAAAGGGTATTAAAATTTCTATAATATTTTTATATTAAGGGCAAACATAGTATTGTTTTAATAATGTCTGTTAGTGGGTGGGATGCACAGGAACATTTCTAATTTTTAACTGACTTATTGAATTAAAATTTTTAAAGAAAATATAGAAAATATAAAATTTACGGACTTTGCCTTGAATACATTTAAAGTTAACCGAAAAATTTCATTTGGTTAAAAAAAAATAATAAATAAAATAAAATAAACTTTAATCTTAATTTTAAAATGCAATATCATAACTGTAGTTTTAAAAAAAATCTCCTTTTTTTTAGAATAATTTTATAACAGTTATCTCAAATTGTTCAGATAAGGTGAACTTCCGAATAAATTTTAAAATATATATTCCTATATATTTTTTTCTTCATGAGATTTGAGAGTAACTTTACTTTTTTAAAATAAATTTGAATCTTGAAGAAAAGTTTAACTCAGAAATGGACTTTTATGTCATCTTTCATTTTCAAAAAAATTGTCGATTTATTATTATTATTATTTTTTTTTTTTTTCAGTTGTTCATTTTTACAAGGGATTTTTCTTCTCTCGCCCGCATACTTTTCTTCAATAATTTTTCATCGTTTTATAGATTCATCATATGTATGTAGATATATTTCAATTTCTATGAAAGATAAAGTTATAAGGCTTCGTACCATTTTTATTATTATTATTATTATTATTACTTATTATTATTATTGTAAAAAAAATATTAAATTGTCTTTAAGATTTTTTTTTTTTTTTTTGTAGTTGTTTTTTAAACGATTCTTATAGTAAACTTACTGATATTTTTTGTGGAAATTATTTGCTATTGTTTATAAGTAATAGGGCAGACAGCCCGGGCTTCCCGTAATTACAAAATAAAGGGAGGTTTTTTTTTTTTTTTTTTTTTTTTTAGCTGTAATAATTTTATGCATTTATTTATTTACTATTTTTTAAATATATTCCGCACAATAACAACACTAAAAACCTTTTTTTTTTTTTTTTTTTTTTTTTTTAATGAAAATATCAATAATATACTAAAATAAAATTTTGAAATGTAATAAAAGCGACACTTTTGCATTAGCCTCGTGGCAGGTGTTTATAATCTAAGATTTTACAGCTGACAACAGCCATTAGATACTAGTAATTTCAATGGTTTAAGCGCGTAGTTCGATTATGTGTCGGTCAAATGTATTATTCGTATAATCTTATTTATTTATTGTTGAAGTTTTAATTTCATTGTGGAATATTTATCGGAAGCAAACTCTGAACAATTCATATTTTTTTAAAGGGCAAACAAGTTGATCTTTCGTAAGGGGACTGCGCACAATAGATGTAGAATTTTAAAAAAAAATCGTGCCTAAAAGTTATTTTAAAAAACATGAAAATAGGCAAATTGAGATAGAGTTTTCCAACAAATTCAAAAACCATTTTCTTCCCTGTTCCACGGTATAAAAACTGAAAACGTGTCATGCTTGGAAGTAAAAAAATGTAATTAAAACGAGATTTATTGTTCAGGTATTGCACTTGTCGATTGACGTCACTGTTACTAACGGACACATTTTTTCTATAATATAGATTTTCGGAACCCTGATGTTCCTTTTTGTTTTTTGTTCCTTCTTTCCTGAAAATCGAAAAAAATATTATTCTTTTAAAAGATAAATCATTTTTTAAATTTCTGAAACAATAAATTTTATGTTTAAAAAGATTATATTTTATTTACTTATTTTAAAGAATTTGCATTTAAAAAACAAATCTATGAAAAAAAAAAGTTAAAAATGAAAATCGTTTTCTCTCATCAAAACGCTTTCCAACACAGCTCAAAAATGTTTTGAATTAGGTTTGTCAGTCCTAATGGTCGTCAGTCTGTCAACTTGCATAAATACACGTGGATTTCACATAATTTATACATATTATTGATGTTTATCGTGGCATGTTTGGTATTCAAAATGAAGTGTATAACATTAATAATTTGCTTACAGTGCCACTTTAAAAAGAAAAAAAAAATCCATTACAATATTGTCAATAGGAAAAAGTCGTTTGCTGTGTATTTTAATGATAAGTTATTCTATGCTAAATATATTAGCAAATTGAATGCCATGTCAGTCACTGGTGACATGGCATTTGATAAAGACTAAACTTTACGTTTATGCCTCGTCAGTCACCGGTGATTGACGATGTAAAATATGATATAAAATTTAAAAAAAATGCATTGTATAAGTTATTACTGTAAATGTATTTAAAATTTACCTAACTCTTATTTATTACAGGATTATACTTTCTTAATAATTACTTAAAAAATATAATTTTTTTAGTTTGATATCATATTTTACACCGTCAGTCACCGGGGATTGACGCGGCGTAAACGTAAAGTTCAATGTGAGTTATCGTGGCACTCAACATGTTAAAATATAGAATGTGACTTTCATAGCAATTATTGTTCATTTACATGGACAAACAAAAGAATCCGTTTATAATACTGTGTTTGAGCAATAATTATTCGAAGTGAATTTCCAATTGTGATATGCGTTTTTAAATTTAACTTTATATATTTTTATATACTCAATTTACATAAATTCTACGGATTTCATGTTGTACAAAGAACTCCAGTAAAATTCTGCTTCTTGCCGGAAATTATTCAATATGAATTTTCTACAGTTTACGTGTTTCCTAAATGATATAAACTCTTTACTTACAATTTAGTATGCATGCAAAACTATAGGGGGAACTGGAGCACATTGATACATCCCCTCTACTGCTCATGGAGTCATTACAGGAAGTTTCACAACAGCTCCAAAAGGTGATGCTAGTGCATTCAACTACATACAGAAAGTCTCGGAATGATTCAGTAGTTTGATGAAATGGGACGGGTGATTCATTGTTTTTGTAAGTCAAAAATAAATTTGAGTTGTACAATTGAAATGGTGTAATACAATTGTTCCAGCATTTTCAACCAAAAAGAATACTCTCCCTGGTATGTGAACCTACTCTTTATCAGTTCCTCATTCTTTATTGTTAGATAAATTATGAAGTGTTGGATTTGAGACTCATTTTATTTAAAATGGCTGTATGGGGTACATAGATACAGTCTATCTCGGGGCACATTGATACAACCTAAATCCTTTTCTAGTTCATTTTTTCATTACCTTTTATTACATTTTTTTTATCATACACTCCTTAATCCAATCAATTTTCGCCAAAAATTTCTAATATTAGTTTTTATTGAAGTGAAATAGCTCTAATTTCTTTATAATAGAACATTTTGTAGTATTTTTGCAAACAGAAGACGTGCGAACTTACCAACATCTAGTGCTTGTAGAACTAACAAAAGAAAAGGACGGCAGCTTGAAAAATCACAAATTTATATCGATTCTCCAGAGAAAACAGTATTTTCGGCATGAGAAATGTTGAGTAAGAGAAACAAGCAGCAGAACAGCACAGGATAATTATATTATAAACAGAATTTTTAATATAATTATCCTTTATTTTCTGTTTATAAACTGAATACCTGGTAATTTTTTTCATCTTTCCTAAGAAAGAAGATTATGCTGGGGTTGAAGTGCCAGATATGACAAAGTTACCACAACCAACAATCAAAGAAGGAGCAGCTAGAACATCTGGTCATTATACATTTCATTTTGATTGCTATAATATTGCTTACAAATAAATTGTAGGTGATTTGAATTCCTATAAATAAATATAAAATGGCTTGCTAACTATTTTTCAATGAAAAATATGCATTGGTGTTATTTTGTTTCAATTTGTCTCAGGCGTATCAAAGTGCCCCAGGTGGTGTATCAATCTGCCCCAGGGATGGGCAAATTGGTACAGTGACTGTTTTTGATTTTTTTTTTTTTTATATTACGCTCAAAAATAATATATAAAACAACGATTGTACATTTTTATAACACACTACACAAGTTTTGCGGAAATCACATGGGAAAATAACATGAAATTTCTGCTTTCTGGATACCGAAAAAATTCTTAGAAAAAAGCTGTATCAGTGTGCCCCAGTTCTCCCTAGATGATTACTTTGACATCCCATTTCCCTACATTAAATGTTGAAGTTTGTTACATTATTCTAAATTCGGTGGAAAATAAATGAGGTGGAAAATATATAAACTTGCACAATGTTACACATAAGCAAGAACATTTATATGTACTTGTACAAATAATGTTAATGATAAAGCATAATAACAACATTTTGAATTTCTTCTGCAGTCATCTTCAGCATTCATATGATGTTGAAATGTTTAAAAGTCTTGAGACGAAATACATTTCGACATCATATTGATCCTGAAAATGAATGCAGAAGCAGTTCGAAACTTCGATATTACGCTTTATCGTTAATTTTATTTGTACAAGTACACATAAAAGTTCTTGCTTATGTGTAACATTGTGCTAATTTATGGATTTTCATCTTATTTACTACATTTTTCGGTGCAATTTCAATACATATTCTGATGCTGGAAAGCGTATCATAGTCTGTGCCTGATACTTTATTCATATTTCTTGTTCTCTTCAATCAGGTTTCATCCGAAGATGGCTGAGACATGATTCTCAAGGACACAACAGTACTGAAATGAACTCAACAAAACGAGAAACCATTGAACTTGGGTTTGTTTTTCTGTTTCCAGTCTCCGTCGCCGCCTACAATAACGCACTCCATAATTAAAGCTATTGAAAAAGGACATTGCATTAATAGAATACCAAAGAAATTATACTTCCCGACATAATTCATCAAAAATGTCAAGCGCTTCAGAGAGAGAATCACCCGGATAGATTCATAAATAAACTATTACTTCATTGCCCATATCTAATCTGACTATTTTTATGTCTGGCCTTTTTTCTTTTACGCATTCATTACCGTACGGATGGAACACAAATAATATTGGACAAAGTGATTTTGATTAAAACTGTTAAAGGAGAAGAACTTTGGAAAATATAGAATTAAGATTCCACAAAGTTTCCTTTTAAAAAAAGCTTAATTATAGTAAATTAATAGTAATTAAAGCTTAAGTTATGTAACTTTAATTCTTTATTTATGGAATAATTTAACAAGAAATTGTTTGACCTTAATAATTATTTTCTTTAATATCTGAAGATAAGAATTGGAAGTTTTAAATTGCAATAATTGAAAATTTAAACAAATTTTCATTAAGATGGATTAAATATATAGGTAGTTATAACTATTTTTATACAAAAATATTTACGAAAATAATCATATTAATTAACCAAAAGTACTCTTATGGAAATATCACACAAATCTTAAAAAGTAATGTATTTAAAAGTATTTTGATCTTTGTAAATTGAAAGACTTTTGTAGTTGAAAATGTTTCATATAATTTTTTTCGTAAAAAGGAAATCCATACCTGCGAAAATGATAAGAATATTAGCACTTTTTGAAAATATTTAGGTTCAACTGTTTCTCTATGCTTTGTGAAATTGATCGAAAAGAGTTTAATGTGTGAAAAGAAAATTAAACTTTCATTAATAGACCGAGTAAATAAATTTTACATTAAATTTTCTTCAACGATACTTAAAAATACCGCCAGTGCATAAAGGGTTAAAGTCTTTGTGTGTATAATGTGCAGGATACAAATCAACAAGGTCAATTAGTTAAGCAACCCGTATAACAGAGCAATTATCAAAATAATACGCTGTGAAATTAGGGTGGCCGGGAAGTTCAGGGTTCTATTGGATGGCTGCTCAGATGCGGTTATCAAATGGACAACCACCCCGATGCCAGACAAGTAACTAGAAAAATTTGGCAGTTAGGGGTATGGTCATCGGATTGGAGTTAGCGGATGTCTGCGAATGGCGCCTGGTGCATGTAAAATCCGTCGTGGATGCAAATGTGCGTGATGTAAATTAGCTGTGAATTATACCGTTGGGGGTTACCTTGTCAGATGAAGGTCTCATCACTTGATGAAAGTTATAAATTACGAAAACAACTGGAGTATAAAAGTGCAGGTACCAAACAAAACAAGAAAAATATGTTAAGCAACTGGATTAACAAAGTTCACAACTAAGCAGTAGCTAATGCCGTTAGGTTAAAGATCTATGTGATCATCAGATTTATTGCCGTGACACGGTGATTCCTCCTTGATACCAGGTTTGAAACCCGTTTAGCTGGGGCAATTCAACAGGTAGGGTTAGTTACTGCTTATCAAGGGAAAAAAGGTTAAAGTTCAATTAAATAATATTTAAAATTATGTTTCATACTAACTATTAAAAATACCCGGACATATTCACAACACGAATGATTAACTTTTATGCTAAGGAAAGACATGCATACTGAATAGAAGTCAATGTATTGCGTGTTTGTAAAAGTTTGTGCCCTATTCCATAAATGCTATGACTGTGCTGATGTTTCTTTTGTAGCTATATTATTGACAGTTATCTTCACGTGTCGTGTGTGAATAGATTTAAAAAAAGTTTTTCAAATTAATTTGTGTGCAAGTTTAACGTTCAATATGGAAAATGAATAGTTGCATTTTCTCCATGTTAAGTTTCTTTCAAAACAATTTGTCCCTTAATAATTAAATCCAAATTACGAATTTATAATTATTAAATTTTTAAATAGATGGTAGCACCAATAAATTTTATTTTAAAATAATTATAAACGGAAATTGAATTGAAATAGCAATATGCTATTTTTAATACGGAGTAAATTTCAGTAGAATATAGTAATGTTGTGGAATTCCTCATCCATTTATGAGCATGAAGATGTAGACAAACAAACATTACATAGTTTTTTTTTATTTTGTTTTTAACAATAATCAATGATCAAAAACCCTTTTTAAAAGAAAAAAAAAACAGGTTTTTTTTTTTTTTTCAAAATCCAGTTTATCAAAAAATTTCTGCAAGTTTAGGAAACCTTCCAAGATGGGTTCACACACTGCATCTCTCATTCATAACTCTAGTTACAGAATCCAATTCTACATTAATCAGATTGGAAACAATACGCACGAAAGCCCCATTACTTTATCACTTACCCACCTTATAACAGTACAAACATTCACGAAATTCCATCTCCCCTTTTTTTTATCAATTTACAAAAGAGAAATGGATGACAGCGAAGACATATTTAGCGCCTTCTCACACGTTATTTCTCTTTTCTTCCAGTTTTTTCTTATCTCTTCCGCACGAACAATCGTCAAGTTTCCTATTGTCAGGGGGCTTCATTCCGGGCTGTCACATCTTTGCAGAGAACTTCGGACACACACAACAATAGAAAACCAAGCAGTGGCAGAGGGGCAACAGAATGGACGTTAAATGTGAGTTATGGATATGGCATGGGAAGAAGCACCAAGAGAGGATTAAAGTAAGTAATTCTTTTGATTTCGGAAGTTTTTATTTATGTATTTGTTATTTTTTCCCCACTTGGCTTCTTATAAAAGCAAATCCAAGTGACTCAAGCTTGAAATCTTCCAAAGAGTGCATAGTAGATGATAAAGTGCTTCATAGAATGACCATTTAAGCAAATTCTTAACGTTATTATCGGAATCAAACATGCACGAATTCAAGCTACTTTTTAAAATTATGTATGGTTACAAAAAAAAAAAAGAAAAAAAAAAAAAAAACTGGAAAAAAAGTTAATGTTTAAAAGGTAAATCTTGCAAAATTATCTTAAGAGATTAATACATTTTAGTCGACTAGCTTTTATTGTTTCATAAAGATGTACTTAATTTTTTTCAAAGGATTTTTATTTTGAAAAGATTGCTTTGCGGATGCTAAAGCAATCTGAAAAAAAAAAAAAAAAAAAAAAAAAAAAAAAAAAAAAAAAAAAAAGGGCTATTTATTTTTTATCAGGTATGCATTAAACTGAACTCGCTTTCCGAATTACATGTACATGCACTTTAAGAAAAAGTTCAAATTTTCGAATACTACATACACTTAAATTATCTTTTGAAATAATAGTGATAATAATTGCTTACTTTTTATATAAAAGTTTTGATAAAATATCATTCAGCAAGGCATTTTCATTTGTTTTTTTATAACTTTTCGAATTTCGCAATATTCTCCAATATTTCTATGATATTCAGTGTTTTACTGTTTTTTCGATTCTTTGTTATCGTTCGTTTGTCATATTTTATTTTTGGATATTTTTCAATAAAGGATAACATTTCATTTCTGATTTTTATATTCTTATTTGTAATTGAAAAAATTGTGTTGGTTATAATGATTTTATAAATATAAATCAGAGTTTTACTTTTCAAATAAAATTTATGTCTTTTTAAATTTTTCATATTTTATAAAAAAAGGAAGAGTTTTTGTTTCGAGCACGTTAATAAAAGAAAAAACTATACATTATCCACAAAAATTTGTCAATAAACTTGACATTTCCACAGAGAAAAATATTCAATTTTTTGTTGGTCGTTTTCAATTAAAGGAAAATTTACCTCAAAATTGATCAAAAAATCAATTTTTATTTTTAAATATTATATAAAAGCATATTGAATTGTGAATATTTTGGCACCTCATTTTTATTCATGCGGCAATTATAACGCAAGCTATTGTAAATTTTGTTAATACACTCAGCGTAATTACTCGACAAATTAAAACTTTAAATTGCTTTTTCTTCATTTCATATATTCTTCTTGTAAAAAATACTATGTTTTTTTTTTTAAGTACATTTTATGAAAACTTTTTAAAAAATTTCACTAAATATGAATTTGTTATTATTATTATTAGTATGTTGTTGTTCAAAATTTACTTTTAGTTGAACACTGAAATGGACTTTAGATAACCTTTTAAACCATACTTTAAAAAAATGTTATAAAGTAAACTGTTTTCTTAAGTTTAATTCCTTTCACGTGTTTTCTCTTCTTTTCTTCTAATTTCTTTGCGGAAAATCATCTAATTTTCTTAGTATGTGTATTATTATCATGAAAAAATATCTATAAAAAAATCATATTCGTTCAGTTTATTTAACTGATAACTACATGCAACAATTTTAAATTAAATGTATAACTTTTTATAGAAATTAATATACATTTTAAAGATATAAAAAATGTCGGAGAATTTTTTTTATTTAATAATAATTTTAAATCATTCAGATAAATAAATAAATAATAAAAATACTCTAATAATAAAAACTTCTCCCCCCTGAAATGAATTGTTTGAAATAAGTATTATTGAAATGAACTCTTTGAAAAACGTTTGTATTACAGAAGCGAATCTAGGAAAAAAAGTGACCGGAAAAAAAGTTATCGGAAAAAAAGTGACCTAAATTACAAAAGCGGAAAAAGTGACACGGAAAAAAGTGACAAGGAAAAAAAGTGACACGGAAAAAAAAGGACACGGAAAAAAAGTGACAAGGATTGATTTTGGGGAATTATTATTGATTTTAGGGATTCATTGGTTAAGTATGAAAGGGGGATGGGGGGAGGCTCATAATTTAGGTAAATGGGTTTTTCATGCTGAATTAACTGTTTTGGTTCAATTTTTGGATATACGTTCATACTGAAAAGGCGCTTGCCTGATTAGTTTTGGGAAGGGACGATTACCCCCCCCCCCCATCCGTCCTCAGTTAGATGAATGGGTTTTTATGCAGAATTATACAACGTGTGTCAAATTTGAATATACAGGGCCTGACTAAGGCAGGGGCATGCGGGGCAATTGCCCCGGGCCCCCAGTTTGAGGGGGGCCCCCAAGGAGAGAAAAGTTTATTGTTAAAAGAGGGCCAAATGATATAAAATAGCAAAATATTACCAAAATTCTTTTTTTTTCAATTTTAAGGGGTCTTTTTTTCTCCTACCCCCTTTGCTTCCCTGCCCCACGTTCCCTTAAAGTAATAGTTACATCATAAGAAAATTAATAGTTAAAATTATTTATCATCTGTTATTATGTATAAAGATGTGAAATATAAATACTGAAATCAGTACTTGGTACAAAATTTATGCATACATACAATAGGTTTGAATTTTAATTTTAGTCACTTGAGTATAATTCACAAACATTTTTAAGATAGAAGGGGGCCACTTTAATAATGTTTGCCCCAGGGCCCCCCCACTGTCTATGTCGGGCCCTGTGAATATAGGTTCTTTTCGATAAGGCTTATATATAGTATATAATGCATGAAGAGTTTTAATGGTTATATATAGAGGGAGAACGGGGGATAACCTTTCTTAAATTAAATTAATAACTTTTTACGCATAATTATCGGATTTGCTTAGAATTTTGGACATAGATTCATTATGATAAGACGTATCTCTGATTAGTTATGGGGTTCTTCTGCTTATTATAAAGGGTGGGGGGCGAGCAATTATCTCTCCCTTAAACTAGATAAATAGGTTTTTATGCAGAATTACCCCATGTATTTCAAATTTTAAATATAGGTTCTTACTGATAAGGTGGATCCCTGAATAGTTTTAAGGATTTGATATCTAAGTATTGAAGGGGAATATAATATAACCTACCTTAAATTAAATTACTTTTTACGCAGAATTATAGGATTTGCTACAAATTTTGGATTATAGATTTATTATGATAGGGCGTATCCCTGATTACATATGGTGTTTTTTTTCTAATTAAAAATTAAGGCGGGTGATTTTCCGATCCCCTTAAATTATATAAATTGTTTTTTATGTTCACTTATCCGATATATTTCATATTTTGGATATATGTTTTTTCTCATAAAGTTAGTCCCAGAATAATTTTAAGAGTTTAATGGCTAAGTATACTGTCAGGTTCTGAGACCACCTCTGCTAAAGATTGAAATTTCCGTTATTTCTCTATCTTAATCTCTTTTATATTATACCGGCTGTGTACTAGAATTTTCAAGGTGACATTCTCTCTTTGTTGAAGGAAGAATTGACAGGTAATCCTCTACAGGTGGTGAGTGAGAAAGAGGAGATTGCGGAGAGGTGTGTTCATCCGTCAGTGAGGTATGTGGATGATGAGCTGACAAGCAACATGTCACTAATCAAGAAAGGAATGTGAAATGTGTCCAATGGATAAGCCCCAAAGGGGATTGACATTGGGGAAACACCGTGATTTGAGAAGAGCAAGTCTTATCTCAGATTAGTTCAGTTCGTATCTGGGTTCATACCTAGAGAGTAGTGTAGGACAGAGGTCCTGATAGGGTGTGCTCTGCGTTATAGAGCGGAGGCAGTGCGTATATGGAGAGCAAGAGACACAGACGTCCTGGTGGTCCGAGAAGTGCAGGCCGAGTATCCATGTGTTGGGAGATTCGAAAGTGATCTCCGATAAAGTTAATCTAACGTGCATTGAGTGTGAGGTGGAAGGTGTAATTCGAATAGTATACAGCCAACCTTTACTGTATTTAATTTAATGTTGAACCGGATCACCTATATCCGAGTTGTAATTGTATATAATGGTAAATAGCGTATTTAGTGTGTACATATATTCTAAATAAACTGTTAATTCAGTTAACTGACAGCGTCAGTGTTCATTTACACAATCCTCACAGTGGGTGACCGATATCACCTAGTAATATCGGTGGTGGCAGCTATAACTACCACGGACTTTCTTCAAAGTTGTGCGGGCTGAGAGGAACGTCCACATATACAGTGGGGGGAACGGAGGATAACCCCCCTTAAATTAAAAAATGGCTTTTTACGCAGAATTATCTTATTTGATTCAAACTTTGAATTTTCGTTCATTATGATAAGGCGAACTCCTGATTAATTGAGGGTTATCCCCCGTTCATCCCTCTACACTTAGCCATTAAACCCTTAAAACTATTCAGGGATTCACTTTATCAGGTAAAACCTATATCCAAAAGTTGAAATACGTTGGATAATTGTGAAAAAAAAATCTTATTTAAAGAGTGGGGGATTAATCGCCCGCTTTCCCTTATTTAATTAGCAAAAGAACCCCATAATTAATCAGAGATACGTTCTTGTAATGAATATGCATCGAAAATTTAAAGCAAATCGGATAATTCTGTGCAAAAAGCCATTTATTTAATTTAAGGGTGTATTTCGATTCAAACTGCCTATTTTCCGATTTATTTTTAAAATCATTTTTACTCTCATATGCATCAAACTGGCAAATTGTCTTATTTAGAAAGTACACAAAATGCCGTAATTGTCAATTCTTTGATAAATGCAGAAAATATTGCGAAAAAAGCAATCAAAAACGGCATTTTGAACAGATTTTCCCCTGGCGGGAGATCCGTGAACGAAAAAAAAGGGTCATACTGAGAAGATAATTGTTTATAAATCAAATTCTAATGAATTGAGCGTAAAAATACAGCACATGGCACCTTGTAAACCTCTTCAAAAATATCCTCATCAAGTTTCATGTTTCTACTTTTGAAAATGTGTCTGAAATTGTATCGGAAAATTTCGAGCTGTTGAAGGTGGAAAAGCGTTTTTTTGAATACACCCTTAAGGGGGTTTATCCCCCGTTCTCCCTCTATACATAGTCATTAAACCCTTAAAATTATTCAGGAATTTACTTTATGAGAAAGATCCTACATCCAAAATTTGAAATAAATCGGATAAGTGTGCATAATTTTTTTAAAATCTAATTTAAGGCCGGGGGTAGTAATCCCCCGCCCCCTTTTTAATTAGCAAAAGAACCCCATAAATAATCAGAAATACGTCTTATCATAATTAACCCAAGTCCAAAATTCGAAGCAAATCGGATAATTATCCGTAAAAAGTCATTAATTTAAGAAAGGTTATCCCCCGTTCCCCTTCTATACTTAACCATTAAACTCCTAAAACTCTTCAGGCACTTTATACTATATATAAGCCTTATCGAAAAGAACCTATATGCAAATTTGACACAAGTTGGATAATTCTGCATAAAAACCCATTCATCTAACTGAGGACGGATGGGGGGGGGGGTGGTAATCGTCCCTTCCCAAAACTAATCAGGCAAGCGTCTTTTCAGTATGAACGTATATCCAAAAATTGAACCAAAACAGTTAATTCAGCATGAAAAACCCATTTACCTAAATTATGAGCCCCCCCCCCATCCCCCTTTCATACTTAACCAATGAATCCCTAAAATCAATAATAATTCCCCAAAATCAATCCTTGTCACTTTTTTTCCGTGTCCCTTTTTTTCCGTGTCACTTTTTTTCCCTGTCATTTTTTTCCGTGTCACTTTTTTTCCCTGTCATTTTTTTTCCGTGTCACTTTTTTCCGCTTTTGTAGTTTAGGTCACTTTCTTTCCGATAACTTTTTTCCCGTTTACCTACAGAAGCATCATCTGTCAAGAGCGGAGATCGAATCTGCGTTCTCTTTTGAAAACCAGAATGTTTATTCCTGACGTCTCAAATCATTCGATTTCTCGAGTTTAACTCTCTGCTAAATCTGAAGTTAGAAAACTAATTTAGCGCATGCGCAGTTCCGATTTAATTTAAAAAAAAATAATAATTATGTAATTATAAAACATGCAAAATGTTTCCTTAGTTTAATTCAAATTATTTAAAAGTTAACATTTCAACATGTGAATGTATTTAAAAAGAAAAAAAGTATATCTCAACTGCTCAATTTTTATTAAAATATTTGAAAATTCTCGAAGTATTATTAAAAAAATAATAATAATCTGAGAAAATATCTTTTACTATAATAAAATCTTTAGCATTACATTTCAAACATAGTAAGACGTTATTGATTTTTATTAGAGTTTTGATCCACCCCCTTTGATAAATTCTCTAATGATTTAAAATTTACAAAATGTCTCAACGTCTTTTATTGAACGATTGTAAAATATCGTGTGAATAGTACAGAAATTCTCATTTTAAGTATAAATATTTATAGTTTCATAACTACCCAGAGATATACACTGTGTGATCAAAAGTCACCGGACACGTTCGAATTTAGAGTTTTGGTCAAATATGTAGAGATATACTTCTGTAACTTCAGAATTATAAAGTACGTATTTGACCTTATATTTTTTGAGAATGTTTGATTCCAAGGCCAATCAAGGAAACAGCGACAAATTGAACAAAATAAAAATAATATTAGTGATCTCCCTGTACACTAAAACTTTCGAAATTACCTTTAATTGTAGAACTTGTTAATGTATTCCATATACCGATCATGTAAAAACCTTTGTGTTAAGAATAGCATGCATATTCATGACAATATAAAAGCAGTCAAAAAGTATTAAAATAATTTCGGCTTAATTTTTGCTCACAGCATGAAGGGTTTTCAGTCAAATTTAACACCAATTTCAGGAAACTTGACAAAGCGTAATACAAACATGATACAACAACTGCAACATAAATATGTTAAATTAACGGTTCCCAAACTTTCTTAGTACGCGACCCGCCTTTCAGTAAAAAAAAATTTCGTAACCCACCTTTCAATTAAAAAAAAAAAAAAAAAAAAAAAAAAAAAAAAAAAAACCCTTTTAATTAAAAAAAAAAAAAAAAAAAAAAAAAAAAGCGACTTAACAAACAAAACGTTGTACGTCAGTATAGCAATTTTTGTGCGATCTCTATGCACTCGAATATCCTATCCTGAGAAAAATGCAAACTTTCATACGGAAAATGCATTATCAACAAAAACAAGACTCGGTAATCTCAATATGTGTAAGTGAATGGTAATTAAACAATTTACAAACTACAAAGATAGTTTAAAATACATTAAATTATTATGAAAACATAACTTTATAATCAATGAGATTTCTAGTACTGGTGTTTACCACTGTGGGAACTATATTAACACGCAGTTTGTCTCAGTACATGTCTTTCAAAAACAGGAAAGTAGAAAAAGCATGTTCTCATAAGCATGTAGCGTTGAATTTCATCAAGGACCTCAAAGCTGATTTAGATATTTCTCGATATTCTGTTCGTATATTAATGTAACAGGAATTAAGGATTTTTCCTTGAGATATTATTTCCTGTTGAAATTGTCATATCTTTTTAAACAGATGAAATAAAAGATATAGTTAGATGAAAAGCCTCGATTTTTCTGCGACCCACCAAAACAACTGCCGCGGCCCACCAGCGGGTCGCGACCCATAGATTGGGAACCGTTGTGTTAAATAATTATATGAAATATGATAAATTGTATGGGAGAATTTTTAACTGCACACGTGCGAACTGTAACAATTTATTTTTGCTTTGTTTAGTAAGTCATGTATATAGAATAACTCATATAAAAATGCCCGAAAAATAAAGGATTTGCTATAAATTGTCTTCTTTTTGTTTACTTTTTATTTACTAACTCCCTAAAAAGAAATCTGTATTTAACAAATGCTCACACGGAGATTTCGAACGGATGTTCCAATTACGCTTTTTTTTTTCCTTTAAATTTTTCGTTTTTTTTATTTATTTATTTTTGAAAATGGAGAGGCGGGATATCTTCTTTCTTAACCCTTTCAGGGGCAAAATAATTGACTGTCAACCAGAATTTATAAATGAATTTGTTAGAAAATAAAGAGTTTTCACTTTAAAAGCAAACTTTTATTAAAATATTCTTGGTACCATTTGTCAATTTGGAATTCAAAGTGTGATCACGCCGAATGACTACTGGAAAAATCCCCAAAGAGATAATTATCAATTTGAAAAATTGCAGAAAATAAGTTCTTTTCGTAATCAACTTAATAAAAAATGATAATCAGTCTTGTCCATGTAGCTTTGACTGCCTAATTTTCAAACATCGTTTAAGTCTCTTTAATTATTATTCTTGGATATCCTTTTTACTTATCCATCATACGTAGTATAGGGTAAGTCTTGCAATCGTTTCGAAAATTGAAAAAAAAATTTTGACGGATTTACAACTTTTCAGATAGTGGAGATTCCAAAAAATTTATTTTCAGATTTTTTTTTCCGTCCGTCTGTTTGTGTGTTTGTAAACGCTCTATCTCACGAACAAATTGAGATAGAGACTTGAAATTTTGTATGTACTTAGTATGTAAGAATGGGACGAAGCCTATTTAATATCAGTAACCTCGATTATCCCGAATTATTTTTTCGGAATCTCAAAAAATTCGTTCTAATGAAAGATACATAAAAAATTTCGAAATTTTTTATTTTAAGGAATGGACGTAAAAGACAATAAAATAATACAAATTTTTCATAAAGAACGAAGTCAATCGGATTATTAGTTACTGAGATATTTGTAAACCTGTTTTCCACATTCGTCAATTTTTCATGACCCTGTATTTCATTCAAATTTCAATTCATATGTATATTTTAATTGGAAATAAGACGCTTAATTTGACGCAGTAAATGTTTAGTTAATATTATTATTATTTTTGGAGTTATAAGGATGTTTCTTTTTCGCAGTTCGGTACTACTTGAGTAGTTTGGCATGTTATATAATTCGTCAAAATTGGTTCCTCAGCAATTCATTAATAGAACCTTACAATGTATATTGACAATATTTAAATATACGTTTAAGTTTTATTTTGGAATTGCGATGCATTTTATAAATAGTTTACACGCGTTTTATTTTCATATTTTATGCTATGCATATCCATGATGGGTAAGTATTACGGTGGCTCCCAACGACTAGTTTATCTTGCGTGGGCTATCCAGTTTTACCCCCAAAATAATGTGGATAGAAAAGCAAGCCATAAAAATGCCTTTTAAATAATTTCAATATGAAAAATAACTATTTGTAAAATATACTAGACATAATAATATAAAAATTTCAGTAAATCCAAGTGTGTTCATAATTAAAAATTCTGAAAACTATTTTTTTAATGATCGCGGAAATTTTCTAATACATAAACTACAAAAATGTCAGTATGGAGATACCGTAAGAGCTGTATCTTCTTTCAATCATGAGATAAATATTTCACCCATAGATCTTAAAGGCACCTCAAATTGATTCAAACTGAAATATGAGATTTTCTCCAACTGTCCTGTTTTACCTTTCTTTCTTCTGTATGCATCTCATTCTCATCCCCAAGTAACAACATTTTATTCCTAAAAAAAAAAAAAAAAAAAAAAAAAAAAAAAAATCTATGGAAGAGAAAAAAAAAAAAAAAAAAAGTCATGAAATCTATTTGTCTTCAGCATACACCCAGAAGTTTCTTGACACGACAGTGAACATATAGTGTGTTGAAATTCGTGAAAGCCGGAAACGTTACACGGTTTACATTTACTGAGAGGAGAACCCATTTGAATCTTTGATTGACGCTAACGATTTACTGAGCTTGGTTCCTCCAAAAATAAACCTCTCTTGCTTTCTCCTGGATTTATGGGAATATATACTCGAAATGTTGCAAGATGTGTGTGCATCTTTAAAGGGAAAGGTGTATGTATTCGTAAGAGGGGGCCACTGTGGAGGGTTCAATCACTCAAACTCTGAAAGTGTCTGGTTCCGATTAAAACGGCTGAATTTTTAAATGAGAATAACTTACAACAAACTAGTTCAGAATGCTAAAAATTTATCTTAATAATATAATAGAACCAGGGCTCGAAATGTACCGGAGCAAACCGGAACGATGTTCCGGTTCTTGAAATTATGAAAAATATCGTTCCGGTTCGTGAAATTGTGCTAAATATCGTTCCGGTTCGTGAAATTATGCTAAATATCGTCCAAAAAATGGCTCTTACGCGTCCCACGAAACGTGTAATTTCGTCAAAAAGTTGCGAAAAAAAAGTCAAATTTCACTAAAAATCGCGAAATAACGACTAATTTCCGGTAAAATTCGTGAAAAATGTTTAATTTCGTCCAAAAATCGCAATAAAACGGCAGATTTTATCAAAAGATTTCTGGAAAAACGGCAAATTTCGTTCGAAAATCGCAATAAAATGGAAAATTCTGTCAAAATATTTGCAAAAAAACGGCTAATTTTGCCAAAAATTCGCGAAAAAAACGTAAAATTTGTCAAAATATCCCTAAAAGACGGCAGATTTCGTCAAAAGATGGCGAAAAAATGCAAATTTCGTCAAAGAGACACACACACAAAAAAATTTTAATGCCAGAAGTGAATTTTTCTGTTCTAAAAACTAATTTTCCTGCTTCAAAATTGTGTTTTTAATGCTCAAAAAGCGGATTTTTACAGCTTCGCAATCAAGGTGTGTGAAGAGAAAATTGCACCCGGGGCATAATTAGAATTTGAGGCCTCTCCCTCTCCCAACGTTTTCTTGTGACAGCTCAAAAATGTCGTTTGTGGTATGAATTTGGCACTTCCTAAATTTCCGTGCCCGGGGCGACCTCCTCCTTCTCTCCCCCCTCCCCCCTGTTCACAATCATCTTTTGACTGTCCAAAACTTTCTAAATGTGAATCCTGAAAGCACCCGTTTATGAAACAAAAATAACCCTGTATTCAACAAAAGTATTCTTTTTTTTATGTCTTTTTCAATAAATCAGGCTCGCCCTTTAACAATCTTTTAACAAAATCGGCCGCTTTTTCGCAATCTTTTAACAAAAATTGCCGTTTTTTAGCGAACTTTTAACAATAATTGCCTTGTTTGCGATTTCCCGAAATTTGTCGTTTTTTAGTGATTTTTTAGAGAATTTGCCAGTTTTTTGCGATCTTTTAGCAAAATTTATCATTTTTTTCTTTTTGTTCAATTTTTTGGCGAAATTTTTCTTTTTTTTCTCGATTTTTTGACGAATTTTCTGCTTTTTCACGATTTTTGAACCGCTAGATTCTAGGTTCAACTCTATAAAAGTGCCCTGAAAAATGTAAAAACTGCTCTTTTCAGAACAATAGCGCCTTGCCTATTTTAAAACCTGGGGGAAACTAAATTCTGGAACAAGTAGCAAAAATGATTGCAAAACAGATGAAGCTACTCCACCAGCCAAAAAGCAGAAATTGAATCCAGAAGAAAATGTACCAAGTGAAAATGCTGAATTGCCTGACTTTTTGAGAGAAGAAAAACTAAAACGATTGAAAGGTAATAATACTTGGTAATTGTAGACAATGGTGGATTAGGTTGTTTAATCTGCAGAAAAGTAAAAGATTTAGGAGTACTTAGTGATAGAAATTTAAGACTTTCGAAAGTATGGCAAAATTGTTCTATCACGCCAAGTGGTAAGGCAGGCTCGGTACAATCCAGTTTGAAAAAAAAGATATACGAACACAAAAACATTGATGCACATAAAAAAGTTGCAGAAATTTTGGAAAAATCAGCTAAAAAAGAAATTGATAACCACATTGAAAATATGAACAAACCGCAATTTTCGAATACAGAAAAGCTTTTTAGGACTGTGTATAAAATGGTGAAACAACAAAGACCATTTGTCGATCTTCCAGTTGACTTTGATTTGCAGAGATTAAATGGAATATCAATGGGAAATGTTTTGCACTCTGATAAAACATGTGCAGAAATTGCACTACATATTGCGTGTGAAATATAATTTAATCTTTTATCTTTTTGTTTACATTCAGCACTTCTGTTCCTTTCAATGAACTTACATCTAATCTTAAACTTTAGTTACTAAATAAATATGACAGTCCACACACATATTTAAACTTTTTTATTAGCATCCGATGCTATTTCTTTCAGACAAGCTAAAAATGTCGTGTCATCAGCCCTGAATTTTCTAGTCAACCGATTTTGATAATTATTTTTTTAAATGAAAGCTATTTATTTGTAGTTGTGCCCATTTTAGTTATTTTTTAATTTATTTCCATTTTTATATTTTATTTTTAATTTTAAAAGCTTTTTCATGACATTTCTTCAAAATGGTGGCAACACAGTTTAGCTTTTCTCTCGATAATAAAAATTTATTTTCTAAAATGATTGCGTATAATTGTGCACTAATTGAGTTAAAAATATATATATTTACTGAGAAATAATATTAATAACGTAAATAAAATGACAGAAAATAATTTATGATAAAAATTAATGTCTAAATCAAAATAAGAGAAATTTCAAATGAGGAAAATTATGTCATTCAACAACCAGATAAAAGGGAATTACAATATTATTATGGATGCCTTTTTCATAAACAGTAACTTTTAAAGAACATTTGAAGAGAAAATGACGTCACTATTTAAAACATCGTATTTTTACTCATAACGATATTAGGTACTACTCTGTTATCCCGTCGACCAATTTCGCCAAATTATACAAATCGCCACATTAATAGCCAAATTATACATATTGACATAATATGTATTTTAAATAACGAAAAAATAAATAATTAGTAGAATATTAATAAAAAGATTAATAAAAAGTCGAAATAAAAATCACTTAATGACATTTTAAACACATGAATCGTATTTAATGTCATTGAATGTGACATTCACGATCATCCATTATTGGCATTTAATCTTATAGTTTGGCGATAATTTTTTGGTCGATGGGATAAGCTAGTAGTACCCGATATTATTATTATTATTATTATTATTATTATTTTTTTTTTTTAAATAAAGCTATTTTTCTGTGAGTGCATATAAAATAAAATTTCTGGATTTCGCCGGCACTCACATTACAATTTTAACTGTAGATGTGCGAATATTTGAATGCAAAATTGTAACTGGCAAATTTGACATTCACTTTGTAAATATATTTATTATATATTGATTCAATAATGTAATTACTTTTGCTTTTTTTAAAACCAAATCGATCGGGCCTTTTAAACATTTCATTCGTCGAATTCGACGGGATTCCATTCGTTTTATTGTTAAATTGCATTTCCTTTTACTTAGAGTCTATAAAAAAGCGTTTAAACTAAAGAAAAAATCCGTTTTCAAATTGTATCTCTTTATTATTCCGCAATTCCAATGTCTCAGAGAGAAATTGCTATTCAATTGGGTATTTCACGCCGTTCTGTTTGCTATTATATTGATAAACACAAGAAAAATGAAGTTAATTCATTGCAATCTAAACGGGGTCGCCCTTCTAAAAAACTTCTATCGATTTTATTTTTTTTTCTAATCGGAGGCGAAACTGAATTCTGCAATGGTAGAATCTACATTCATCTTGTTTTAATCTTTTGTTATAACGGAGATGGAATTGTTTACATACCACATGTTGTTACCGGAAAAGTAAAAAAAAACAACCTTTTAAAACTTAAATCGCTGAATAAATGTGAGTCTCCACATCCAGACTTTTAAAATTTAATTTTTTGATATAATGGAGATGGAAGCAGGCGAAATTTTGGCCTTACTGAAGACACGGACCGTTTACATTCCGCATGCTGTTTTCCGGCAAAAGGAAAAAAAATCGCCGTTTTTTGTATCGCAAACATATTATTTTACATGTATATAGTGTGATACTCCTTGGGTGTGGGTGCTTCTTTGTGGGCCAATAAATTCTCAGAGCAGTTCCATTTTTACGAAGACATTTTATTAGCAGGACATAACTTGAACAACACAACAAAACACGAAGAGGGACACAAAATCAATAACATTCAAATAATATTTTCGTTCTAGTTCCACATTAAATCCACTTACGGTCGAAGTAACCGGACCGCCCTTTTATCACACCTTCTCAGGTGGTGACCATTTCTCGTTCTGCAGGTTTTCTCTCAGCTCCCAAGAGAGGGCGCTTCAAGACAAGAGGGGGGGGGCGCTTGAGAACAGAGGTATGCGCGGGCATCACACCTCCCCCTTTCGAAGTTTTGATTTAGTCCGTATGACTAATCAAAATCTGGTGCATCTATATACATATTCAGTAATACACATCATTAGTAAAAATCAAAATTATATACTTACTTAATACAAAGATAATAAAAAAAAATATCTAATATACTGTGCAATATGACAACACTAATAATATGAAAACTTTAAAGTTCTAAAATGAATATGTCAAAGTTCAAAAGAAAAAAAATAAAAGAGTTCAAGAAATAACAAGTAAAAGTTTAGTAGGTGTCACAGGATCAGCATGGGAACTAATTCAGTATCCTGGTGCATTTCAAACGGAAAGTTTCTTGGTCTAAGTCCAGTGTGACGCATAAAGTCTACTCAGGGAATCGGCGTTACCATGGAGGTTTCCACGTCGGTAGGAGATTTGGGCTTGAAATCTCTGCAATGCAAGAGCCCATCTTTGAAGACGCGCACTTTGAGAGGCACAATCAGAGAAGAACTTCAAGGGATTGTGATCGCTTACGACAGTCACTTGCGATCCGTAAATGTAATGTTCAAACTTTTTCAAGGCGAAAATCACTGCATATGCTTCTTTCTCGATGGTGGCATATCTTTCTTGGTACTTAGACAATTTTTTGCTTAAGAAAGCTATGGGATGCTCTCTTCCATTTTCATCTTTTTGGGATAGGCAAGCACCTATCGCATATGAGGATGCATCTGCGTGAATAATAAAAGGTTTCTCAAAGTTTGGAGAATAACATATTGGCGTTTCGCTAATGGCCTGCTACTGCTTCAGATCTTTGAAAGCTTTTTCACATGGCTCGGTCCATATAATTTCATTAGGTGCTCGTTTTTTGGTTAGTTCAATCAAGGGACGAGCTATTTCGGAAAATGTAGGAACATAGGATCTGTAATAAGATAGAAGACCTAAAAGGCTTCTGACATCTTTCTTCGATTTCGGAATTTCTAAGTTCTGGATCGCTGCTACTTTTTCTGGATCAGGGGCATGTATGCCAGACCCTACTACATGTCCTAGAAATTTGACTTGTGGTTTAGCAAACTCACATTTTTTAAAGTTTACTGTAAATTTTGCTTCTTCGAGTGTGGTCAATACAGCATCTAAGTGTCTAAGATGATCGGGCCAATTATCCGAAAAAATAATTACATCGTCTATATATGTTTCAGCATAATCTTTATGTTGGACAAGGGTACGGTTCATTGATCTTTGAAAGGTCGCGCTAGCATTCCGAAGCCCAAAAGGCATAACGACGAAGGAATACTGCCCTCGGTGTGTGACAAATGATGTCAAATGTTTGCAATTTTCACTTAACCGTATTTGCCAATAGCCTTTTAGTAAGTCTAACAGACTAATAAATTTCGCGGACGCTACTTTGTATATCAGATCAGTTGCATTAGGCATAGGAAATGAATCAATTTCGGTTTGGGAATTCAAATATCGATAATCGACGCATAGTCTGATTGAGGAATCCTTTTTAGCTACGCAAACGATCGGGTGAGCATATTCGCTTTCTGAATGTTCGATAAGTCCTAAACTCAATAATTCCTCAATTTGCCTATCTACTTCACTTTTAAGTGCTTCTGGAATTCGGTACGGTTTTTGACGTTTAGCTTGGCTATCTGGTTTCAATTTAATCCGATGTTCGCCTACATTTGCAATTTTTGGGATACCCGATTGGAGATTCGAATGTTTGTGTAAAACATCAATAAGTTGTTTCCTTTCTTTATGTGTTAAATGGTCAAGGTGTAATTCTTTATCAAATTTATTCGGATCATGTTTAGTAATTTTCGGGACATTTTCAATTTCACCAAAATCGATATCATCATCATATATAACTCCTATATGTGTCGTTTGAGCCTTTAATTCTCGGATTTTGTTAGCGTGTAAGTGCCTTATACTATTGTCTGGTAATTGTACTAAATAACTATAGGGGGATTTCTTTTCGAGTATCGTAGCTGGTGCTGTCCATCTAGCGTAAATTTTATGGTTACTGTCTGGAATTAATACAATAACTTGATCATTTGGTTTAAATTCTTTATGTCTAGCTGTCTTGTTATGATAATAAGCATACGCTCGCTGCTTATCCGTACAAGAAATTCCGACATGTTCGGCGGCCTTTTCTAATTTCATTTTCAAATCGTTTAAATAATTGGTAACTGAGCCTAACTGACCAATTGGTAACGGTGTTTCATTAGTCCATGATGACTTTAATATGGAAAGAGGACCAGTTGGATGTCTACCGTATAACATCTGGAACGGACTAACACCTGTCGTAGCATTTGGTACCTCTCGGTAAGCCCATAAAAGGAAGGGTATATGTTTATGCCAACTTCCGGCGTTTTCTCTTATAACATGGTGTATCATTCCTTTAAGGACACCATTCCATCTCTCAACTAAGCCATTGGATTGTGCGTAACCCGGGACGGAAAAACGCGGGGAGGTCCCTAAACGTTTCATAAATTCCTTCGTGAGAGCCGAAGTAAAATTTCTACCCTGATCGCTAGCTATTAATTTGGGAATTCCAGTTCGTGAAAATATTTGTAAAAGGGCATCGCATGTAGTTTTAGCAAAAATGTTTCGTAAACAAACAGCATCCGGCCACCTCGTACACTGATCTATCGCGGTCAGTACATATTTATATCCTCCACTGGCGGGTTCGATTGGACCAATTATGTCAATGTTCATAATTTGCATAGCTTCATCAGGACGAGTAACTGGGGTTATAGGTACATTATCCAACCTATTTGTTTTCGCTCGAAGCTGACAGGATGAACATCTTTCGCAAAAATCGGTCACATCTTTCTTAATACTAGGCCAAAAAAAGGAATATTTCAACCTTTGCGTAGTTTTCTTTACCCTTAAATGACCACCCCAAGGACTTGAATGTGCCAACTCTAACAATTGCTTTCTACGTGGTTCGGGTACCAGTAATTGATGCACTGTTTCTCCCATTATTTTATCTCGGTGGTACAAAAGATTATCATGAACAAAATAATTATTACGATTATTATTAGCATCTATCCAACACTGTTTAAGTGATGCATCGTTTCTCTGCTCACATTTAAATTTTTCCGAATCATTCAAAAAATTATTAGTATTTTTACTACGATCGGGATCAATGTTCTCGTTTGCATTCCCTATTTCAATTGGAACTAAATCTGTGGCAGCGCCGAATACGTCTGCCGTTCTAATTTCTTTCGTACAGGGCAAATTTACATTATTACAATCATTTATTGCACTGTCAGCTTCGGTACATACACTTATATTATTCAATTCATTATATGCATTCAAAGACAACAATAGATCATTAATTAAATTATCAACCATCGCACATGTTATTACCATTTTTGAAAACACCTTACAACGTAATTTATCAGCCGCTAAACTTAGGGGAACATTTATTAATGGTGCTTTCAACTCATGCCCGAAAGCAGATTTAAGTATTATCGACCCGAAAGGATTTTTAAAATATTCTGGTACGCACTCTGTCTTTATAATCGAAATTTGAGTTCCGCTATCAATCACCCCTTGTAGTATTTTATTTTCTATTTCGACTTCTACCGTTTGAAGTGATTCAATTAATTTTCCCTTTCCCCGTGGCTGTTTTAAACCAAATAACACCTTCGAATTTACTCTTGCGATGAATGCGTCATTCGTATCACTTATTTCTTTTTTCTGTTTATTCTTTCCAAGTAAATAATTACAAATTGCGGTATTATGCGATTTGAAACAAAGCCTACATTTAGTTTTCACGGTACAATGTTTAATTAAATGGCGGCCCCTTAAGCAGGCGTAGCATCTGCCTTCACTTTTTAATTTATTTTTTCTTTCCTCAACTGAATATTTGTCGCAATTCTCTGATAAATGACTAAGCGAATTACAAAAAACACAAATATTTTCATCAACTTCGACATGAGTTAGATTGGCCTTGAATTTATTGCTTTTTTGTTTCATTTCAGGTAACAAATCTGATGGATATTCTTTCGTTCTCGAATCGAAAGCATTAATTAGATGATTCTGTTTTTCGCGCGCTTCCAATTCAGTTCGGATGAAAGATAATAATTTATCAATACTATACTGCGATTGTTCGGGGCTTTTAATACATTCTTTTTCAAAGCTAAGTGACAAGCTGTAGGGTAAACTTTTTAATATTATTGGTGTTAAAACAGAGTCAAAGCTATTTGATTCAATCTCTAAGGATTTTAAGCTGCGTATTTGCGTTTGAATCGTGTCATATAGTTTTCTTAAACCGATTATATCATTTTGCTTTGTAACAGGTCGTAAAGTTAAAAGAGTGTTAATGTGACTGGATACGATTAAATCTGTTCTCCCAAATTGACTTTTTAAAACATCAATTGCTTCCAAATAATTTTTATCGGATAAAGCGAAACCAGAAACCGCGTTATATGCATTCCCGCCTAAATAACTTAACAGATAATTCATTTTTTCTACGTTCGACAGTTGTTCGTTATCGTGTACCGCTATTTTAAAAGAATTCCAGAAATTTTGAAAAAGGGTTACATCTCCATAATATTTTTCAATTTTAAGCGTTGGAAGCTTAATTGTAATCGCGTCTACGGGTTTGTTCTCGTTGTTTATAATGGGGGATTCTTTTTTATTGTTTTGTTTTCCTTCTTTCAGTTTTTTGTTGATTCTGAACCTCCATAAATTAATTTTATCATGGTATTCTGCCGACGCTTTCACATCTTTTTCTATTTCGTTTAAATCGTCTAACAAATTAAAAATTTCCTTATCATCCGCTTTTAAATCGCACCCTTTTTGTTCTAATTGGGCGAGATTCTCTTCTAATTCATCTAAATCGGGTGGGTCTGCTATAAATAGTTCTTCGATTTTCTTAATTATAGAGGTAATCGCGGATTTAGTGACCCCACGAGTTTTTTTAATTTTAGCAATTTTATCGGCCATATTCAGAATAATAATTAAAATGTCTTACCTGAATTATAAAATCGATTCTCCGAATTATTCAAACTCACGAGGGTAGTTATACTATGATGCTGTAGATACACACTCGAGGAACCACGAGTTTGTATCTACGTTATTCCAATTTTCTGACACCAGTGTGATACTCCTTGGGTGTGGGTGCTTCTTTGTGGGCCAATAAATTCTCAGAGCAGTTCCATTTTTACGAAGACATTTTATTAGCAGGACATAACTTGAACAACACAACAAAACACGAAGAGGGACACAAAATCAATAACATTCAAATAATATTTTCGTTCTAGTTCCACATTAAATCCACTTACGGTCGAAGTAACCGGACCGCCCTTTTATCACACCTTCTCAGGTGGTGACCATTTCTCGTTCTGCAGGTTTTCTCTCAGCTCCCAAGAGAGGGCGCTTCAAGACAAGAGGGGGGGGCGCTTGAGAACAGAGGTATGCGCGGGCATCACAATATAGCATATTCTGTTCAATGTAACCTTAAAAAATTGATTTTATCAAGTTAAAAATAAATTTAGCTATACTTTGAAAAAAAAAAAAAAAATATCAAAAATAATTTTGAAAAATAGCGTTCCGGTTCGTGAAATTTCCCATTGTAATTTTGAAATAGCGTTCCGGTTCGTGAAATTTTCCATTTCGAGCCCTGAATAGAACTAAACACAAATGTTTCATTATATAAAGGATAGTTAATGTAGTTTAACGAGATTAAAATATCATGTATTTTCAGCTACTTACATAGCCATCTTCAGGATTTCAAATATAAAAAGGTTTACGAACACTACTGGTCCATATCTACTATTAAAAGCCTCGCTTCAAAATCATTTATCTAGGTTCTATGGTCGATGGCATTGCATGACGAAAAAGGGAAAGAAGGAGGGGGGGGGGATGTTTTTAAAAGTCACTTTTATTTTTCTTTCTATCTTTTACCCAAAACAGAACATTAAAATTGATTTAAGTAATACAAGAATTACGTGTTTTTTCAAGTATTATTATTTGCAAACAATCCGTGAATCAATGGAAATAGTAAGCAGGAAGGAGTGGAAAAACATGGAATGCCATATTATCTTACACATTCTAAATGTGTGCTTAAAGGTACATAATTTTTTTAATTTTCAATGAATTTTTTACTTTTTTTTATATATTTAATAGTTTTTGAGATACAGATTTTTCTTTTTTTAAATAAAAGAAAAATAGCAATATTTCAAAATGCCCCAAGCGCAACCAGTTTTCACATACTTGTTGAAAATTTTTCCATAATAACCCTTTCATACACACAAATAAATGTTACTGAGCATTTTTAGCATATTACTTATAAAACGTTAAAAAAAATTATTTTAATTTTTTTTGTATTTTTCGTTAAACAATCACTAAAAGTTCCATATAACTGAAATTTTAAAAAATTAAATGCGTCTAAACAAACAAACAAAAAAAAAAAAAAAAAAAAAAAAAAAAACAAGTTTTAGTAACTACGATGGCTATAATTGCTTAATATTTTCCTACTGACACAGTTTCAGTCATATATAAGGGATATAATATCATTGCTAGCTTATAAGTAAGTGTTTTATGTTTTATGGGAAATTCACATGACATGTGTGGCTTCGACAGTAATTCATGCAAAGGATGTATCTGAATTCTAAAAGATCTTGCAAAAACTAATTTTTTTTTTCTCATGATTTTTTTAAAAAATTTTAAGGAAATATTCATGGTATAAATACCTTTTATTGTACAAATTGTTGTTAAATATATTAAATAGTTGTTGATAAGTAGATTTTTTTTTTTTTTTTTTTACGCTAAAATGTTTGGGGACAAAAAGCAACTGCTCTAAATACATTATAAACAAATGCTAAAAGAAACAGTTAAAAGTTACAGTTAAACTAGTGTTATTCGAAATCACAAAATAAATAAGTATTCAGTGCAAAAGAATAACACTGAGTGAGGTAAAACGAAAAACTAGGCTAAATTTTATGGCTGCGAATTGGCGAAAAAGTAAACAAAGGGGCGTGGCAGAATCAGCTGATTGGACAAAAATGCTTGTAACTCCAGTAAAAATATAGTCGAAATTGAAACATTCTTTTTGCATTCAATTGCAGGAAATTTATACAGTCGAACCTCGATTTAACGTACTTTGATTTAACGAATTCTTCGATTTAACGAATATTTTTTCTGTCCCGACAAAAAGAGTGCTAAAATGCTCTGATTTAACGTATATTTAGCTTTGATTTAACGAACAACAATCGCTGAAAAAAAATCGCATTTGCACATAAAATTAAAATTTTAAATTTTTCGCAAATAAAACTTTGAATCTTTCGCACCTTAATCCAAGTATTTTCTAAAGGAGTTAGAAAATATTGACAAAGAACTTTGGAAAGTCAAAAAAAAGCACTATTAAGGACGTTTTTCCAAAGTGCAAATGAATATGTATGTATCATATATTAAGTTTTAAAAGCAAGTCACATCAAAGAATTTAGATAATTTTAAAGTTGATATCCTAACTTATAATTTTTAAGCTCATATTGAACAATCATCATTCTTTTTTCATATCTGAATATCCAAAAGTAATTTGAATTGATATATTTATACCGTACTTTTTACGAAATTTGATATTCGATTTAGCGAATTGCTTCGATTTAACGAACGAATTTGTCGGTCCCGATCAATTCGTTAAATCGAGGTTCGACTGTATAATGTTATTATGCTAAAAATGAAAATTCGACAATTTGATGATTTTTTGCGATTTTGAAAGTCCACTGTACCCTTAAATTTGGTCAGAGAACAATGATTTGTAATAAAATAAACTCTTCTTCTTCCCCAAACCCAATTTTTTTCTGGTTTTTGCCGTGTAATGAGATCAACCATTGAAACCTGGATGAACGATTTTTAAGCGAATTTTTTGTGAGTATGGTATCAACTGAAGTGTTTGTCACGCCTGGTTAAGAAATCCCGATGATGGCTAGGTGCATAGCCAAAATTACTTGATTTTTGAACATCATAAAACTGTATTAATCACCTATTATGTAGTGAGCCATTTGAGTATTTTTATTTAGAAGAATAACACATTTATTTACACATATTGAATGATATCTATAATACTAATTTCGCCTTTTTAACACTTTGCAAACTAATTAAAAATGTTTATGTATTCGGTTTGAATGTTTGTCTGTCCGTATTCTAACTTTCTTAAATATTCTGTGATTGTCATGTAATTTTTAGATATTTTTAAAGTTTAATTTAAAATGTCTGGTATTCAAAATAAGATGTGTAATATTTATTGTTTATTTATAGAGACATTTAAAAGGATCCCGTTACAGTATAGTAACGGGCTAAAAAAAATTTAATCGGTTAAATCGGTTTTTACCCGGCTAAACGGGTAAAAACCGATTTTTCTGCTTTTTATTTAAACACAATTAGATTGATATGAATCACTCAGGTGATGTACAGTATGCTTTCTTTGTTGTATGTAAAGTTCGTTTCGGAGACGCACAAAATAATTACATTACATTATGATTTCGAAATGAGAATTAAAGCCTGTTTCATGAAAAAGTCATTCAAACATTTTTGAGCCCTCTTGTTTAGCTTTGATACTGCGTTAAACTACTATCACGACTTAAATATTGTGTGGAAGAAAAAATGGTTTAGGGTGCATATTCTAGGCAGTGCATGAATTAAAAAAAAATCTTTTTTTTTTTTTTTTTTCAGAACTTTCCTATAACCAAAATAAATTGCAGCAAGAAGAAAAAGTCGGATCTCAAAAGATTAAACATACTGTCCCTGAATTTTCTGTCTTAACCTCTAAATCCCACTTATGATATTTCAGGTCCAATCTATTTGACACGATCGCTTTTACTAGAGTTTGTGAAAAATAAATCTTTTCCCTTAAAATTCTTACGATCAGATAACTTCAGAATATTCTTCCAAAGAAATAGAGCGGCGCACGACAGACGCAAATGTGTAACTAAAAGGGGTCTACTTGTCTCTTTTTTTTTCCCCTTTTACTATCTTCCGTTTCCTTCATGTTTCCGCGGATAAAACCGGATAAAATTTGTCGTATTTCAGACAATCCGTGTCTATCTCATCATTGGTTTCCAGTCTGTTATCGGGAAAATTCTTTTTTGACACAGTTCTTTTATGGCTATCTGAGAGTGATAGCAAATGTGTCATATAGTTCCAAATAGAAGGCCTTTCTTCTTTAGTGTGAAAGGATCAGCAAGTCTGATTAGAACGCAGATGTAAACATCGAAAGTTTTCTTTTCTTTTCTTTTTTTTCTTTTTTTTTTTTTTTTTTTTTTTTTTTTTTTTGTCTACTAATCTTTTGATATAAAATAATTAAAATAATGTATTAAAAGTTATGCTTTATGAAGTAATGCTATTTCATTTGTTTTGTAGATATATTTATTTGTAAAAATTAAATGAAAGGAAAAATGGTTTTGGGAATCTATTGTGGGCACTTTAACAATGAACAATGGGGAAAAAAATCTAAATTTTAGCAAAAATAAAATGTCCCTTTTTTGGCCTTAATTTCCAAATTCCCCTTATGATATTTTCAGATATTTAATATGTAGATTCAGATATATTTATTTGCAAATATTAAGTAGACAAAAAAAAAAAAAAAAAAAAAAAAAAAAAAAAAATCGAGGAGCATATTTTAGGCACTTTAAAATAAAAACAAAAAACAAAATTCTTCAAGGTGAACTTGCCTATAACCAAAATAAATTTCAGCAAAAATAAAAAGTCGGATCCAACAGGATTACGTATTGTCCCTGAATTTTCTGTCTTAACCTCTAAATCTCACTTTTGATATTTCAGGTCCAACCTTTCTGACACGATCGCTTTTACTGGAGTTTGTGAAAAATAATCTTTTCCCTTAAAATTCTTACGATCAGATAACTTCAGAATATTATTCCAAAGAAATAGAGCGGCGCACGACAGACGAAAATGTGTAACTAAAAGGGGTCTACTTGTCTCTTTTTTTTTTCCCTTTTACTATCTTCCGTTTCCTTCATGTTTCCGCGGATAAAACCGGATAAAATTTGTCGTATTTCAGACAATCCGTGTCTATGTCATCATTGGTTTCCAGTCTGTTATCGGGAAAATTCTTTTTTGACACAGTTCTTTTATGGCTATCTGAGAGCGATAGCAAATGTGTCATATAGTTCCAAATAGAAGGCCTTTCTTCTTTAGTGTGAAAGGATCAGCAAGTCTGATTAGAACGCTGATGTAAACATCGGAAGTTTTCTTTTCTTCTTTTTGCTAATCTTTTGGTATAAAATAATGTAATATTAATACATTATTTCGGCTTTAACTTTTAGTTTGTATTCCTTTTAATACATTATTTTAGTTTGTATTCCTTTTAATACATTATTTTAGTTTTAATTTTTTTTAATACATTATATAGATTATAATTAATAGTTTTAACTTGCAAGTTGCAACACTGCGAGGAAAACATTAATAAAGAATTTCTTTTGAAAACTATAGAATACTGAAAGTTTTTATAATAAAATTTTAATTATTGATTTTCTAATGCAGTTTGTTTTTCGCATCGAATAACGTGATGAAAGGAAGAAGGATCACTCTTACTTTCCTAAATGTTTGAAAATACAGTCGATTCTCGTTAATCCGAAATCGGATAATTCGAATCTTCGCTTAATTCGAACTAAATATGAAGTCCCGAAACTTTCAATGGCAGAATAACGTTAAAAATGTTCATTAATTCTAACTCATTTTCTCTTGACTTCGATTAATTCGAACTAACGAGAATTCCGATTTTTCATTTTTCTCTTCTTTCTCACGGATTTCAGATCATTTGAATAAACTTCTTTCTTTGATTTTTCTGAAAATTGTTCCGAACAAGTATACATATAATCCAATGCATTTGATATCCACTTTCTTAGTGCCCTGTCTATCCATCAGTGACGCTTTAAATTTTTCTTCCATTGTGCTTGTTTCTAATCTTTTTATTAGTCTATGTATTTATACATTCTAATTTAATATTAAGTCATATTCTAATGATAACAGACGAAATAAATTTTAAAAACACTATAACATTAATTCATTTGTAATAGCACCATATAAAGCATGTTTTCATTTCACATTTTCCATAATTGGAACTTCGGATAATTCGAACATTTCTTGTGGTCCCGACGAGTTCGAATTAACGAGAGTCGACTGTATATGAATTTTGATCCCTTTTGGGTGGTTTTAATCATTTGGCACTTTTATTGAAAATCTTAACCGTTTAAACGCTAATGTTCCCAAATGGGAACATCGCATTATTTGTCATACAAAACATAAATCTTTAACATAATAACAATGTCCTTATTTTCTCTATAAAATATAAGGTTAATTTGAACTTTTGAAAGAAAAAATATTTATGTTTAAGCATTTATCACAGATATAAGGAAAATGTAAATTCATTAATTTGCATAAAAAATAAGTTATTTGCTTTTATCGTTTTCTCTAAATTACTCATAATTAACCGCTAAGAATCTAAATGTTTCTGGAATTCGAGAAAATAACTAAGAACAACCTACAGTATCATAAAGCTGAAAATAATTTGTTATATTTGCATAGGATGTCAATCAATAATCATGTTCCAATATGCGATCACTGAAATAAAAACAGCCAATAAAACTGCATGAATACTTTTTTTTGTTATTGTATAAATTTGTATGCATCAATTAAACAATTTGAATTGTAGTATAAAAAAAACAAAATTATATTTACATTGAGATATTAATTCGGCGTGTAAACGGTTAATTATTCTTATTGGGGGGAGAGGGTTAAAGACGAGGCACCGGGGCAATTGCTCCATATACCGCTGCATAAGTCGGGCCCTATGTATTAAAAGTTATGCTTTATGAAATAATGCTATTTCATTTGTTTCGTAAAACAAAGATGAAAACAGTGTAAATAGATCGCAGTGAAAACAAACACACATCGCTACATAAAGTATCATAGCCCCGCCAGTGGCCGAGAGGTTCTGACCTCTCAACTGGTAGATGGCAAGTGCTGGGTTCGAACCCAAAAAAACGCGGCCGTCGGCCTGACCGTTCGGAGTTTTCGTGGTTTTCTTCGAACCTTGCGTAAATGCGGGTTAGGTTCCCTTAGAAAGACCCCCACGAAGGGCACTCCCCCCAGGGCCTATATCCTTAGAATAGATAATCGGCCGACACAAAATAAACCAAACCAAATCATAATGCATCATAAGATATTCTGGGGTGATAGTGCCGCTTTAAGGCTCTATTAATTTTCATGGCTTATTTTTATACATTTTTTTTAAACAAATATAGGATTTGATACACCAACTTATTGACTATGTATGTAGACAAAATTATATATTACAAGATCTATATTCATATTGCAAATGCATAGACACATTCTAACATTACTGCATGTAAACAGTAACAAAAGTATTTGTTAAAACAAAATAATGCTCAATTAAAAGACATGTGCTATTAATAGTATACCAGACCCGAAAGGGTTAATAATATGCTCAAGTAATTGTCATTTTTCAAAACTGCCGAGTTACGGGATAGTTTGCTGTAGAGTTTTAACAGTGATAAATAGAAGAAGTTCGGGGTAATGTGGAACACCATTTTACATTGAAATTTTTAGGTCGATGGAAAAAAAAAAAAAAAAGTTAGTAAAGTATAAACTTTGCCTATTTTTTAATGCATTTTTAATGCGTTACTCCTTTAGTGTGCAACTTTGCATGTATGCAATCAACAGGAATTCAAATTTAGATTTTTGAATTCGTATATTCCTAATTCACATCAGAAAATTAAAATAGCAATATCTGCTTTAATTAGAAACAGTGGTTAATTCCGTATTTAAGTAATACGAAATTAATCACTGAAACTTTCTGCGTAAAGTCATATTCTCTGAACTAAGTAATTTTTAGAACGTATTTTATCATGGGAATGAAAGGTTTGAAGGTTAAGTTCTATAAAACAAACAATTAATATAAAATAAGGTAGTTGAATTCATACTTATTAAAATGTTTACTAATTTGCAACATTCTAGCGTAAAAAACCACATGACAGTTGTTTTTATTTGTATTGCAGATGTGCAACATAAAAAAAAAGATTGGCGTATTCTAAGAAAAATGTATCTCTCAATTTTTTCCATCATTTTTCCAATTTTTTTCTGTGAATTATACATATATTTTTCGAAACAAAATGAAAAAACGTGCATTTAAGGGTTAAAAATTTACCAAAATAATAATATTTAGAATTAAATTAAAACACATAATTACATTTTTCGGATAATGTGAATCAGTCGAGTAATGTAGAGGTAATGTAGAATAGGATTATAAGGAATATTAAAATTGAAAAAAAAAAAAAAAAAAAAGAAAAAAGACATGAGTTAGAATATAATTTGAGATTATTTAATGAGTAAAAAGTAGTACATCATTTGGAAACGATCAGATTCTTTGAAAGAAAAAAAAAATGCTTTAAATTTTGCAAAAATCACAAATGTAGTCTCTAGTTTTCTGAGTTCTGAGATCATACTTGTGTGTACAAAGTACAGTCAGCTCTCGTTAATTCGAACTCGTCGGGACCACAAGAAATGTTCGAATTATCCGAAGCTCGAATTATTGAAAATATGAAATAAAAACATGCTCAATGCAGTACTATTACAAAGGAACTAATGTTATGGTGTTTTTTAAATTTATTTCGTCTATTATCACTAGAATATGACTTAATATTAAATTAGAATGGATAAATACATAAACTAATTAAAAGATTAGGAACAAGCACGATGGAAGAAAAATTTAAAGCGTCAATGGTGGACAGACGGGGCTCTAACAAAGGGGATATCAATTGCATTACATTATATGTATACTCGTTTGGAACAATTTTCACAAAAATCAAAGAAAGAAAATTATTCAAATTATCTGAAATCCGTGAGAAAGGGAAGAAAAATGAAAAATCGGAATTTTTATTAGTTCGAATTAAACAATGTCAAGAGAAAATGAGCTCGAATTAATGAAAATTTTTAACGTTAATTTGCCGTTGAAAATTTCGGGACTTCATGTTTAGTTCGATTAAGCGAAGATTCGAATTATCCGATTTCGAATTAACGAGAGTCGACTGTATGTCTTTTATGATTCAGCGGAGAAAACTCCCCACTAAATCTGATGAAGTGGTTTTTCCCTTTCTAAATTATTCTACAATGCTTAAACTAATTTTTCTTCTTACATTTCTAATAAAATTAAAAAAGAATTTTAAAGGTATTTTGGATACAAAATTTAACAAAAATAAAAATAGCTGTAAATAAAGACATGGAAGCCAATTCAGTGAATTACATTAAAAAAAAAAAAAAAAAAAAAAAAAAAAATGGAAATTATTCGTCAAATGTGATAAATGACGTGCGTTCATATTGTAACTCATTTTATACATATTCATATCTTGGTGCAATAAGTGTACAAATCTTATGCAAAAAATTATAGATACAAAATTTATTACGATAACATATGTATTACAATTCAGAAATGCGGATAATAGAACTCCATCTTACATGCAATGCAATCACCATGGCAACATAGAATCATGAGTGGTTATCATTAAATTAATTGCATATAATATGATTTAATTGAATAATAAACATGGAAACCTAGAATTATTACCAATCATGGTATATTGTTGAATTAGTTATATAATTATATACGATAGGTTTTAATAGAAAAAAATATTGATATCTTTTCCAGCTTTGATAAAATTTGAAACGACTCAACAAAATTCTGCAACGATCATATATATATATTAAATTATAAACCATTAGGTTGGGTAGTCTTTGCGCTTTTATGCATCAACAAACGGACAGACAGACGGACGGACTAAACGATTATTATAGGTGCTATCAGAGATGTCGTGGAGGGTATACGCGGCTGCACGCCGTATACCTTCTAGATTTATTTAAGGAACACCCCATAGCTTCTGTTTCTCAAGAAAGCTATAACATATTATACTCTAGGACATACCCTTTTCTTTGAGCGTACAACGTCTGTTTTTTCTACGACTACACCACTGGATGCTAATGTATTTTTAGTATTACGAACGCACCTTAAAAAGAAAAAAAAGAGAATAGAAGCGATCCAAATAGCAGGAGAAAAGAAAAGAACGATGGGCGTAATTTTAAATAAATACTTGATCGTAATAAATTTTTGAGGTAACATGTTACAGAAAACATATTTGCCGAAAAAAAAAAGGTGATCCAGGAAGTTGTTTTTCTAACAATATTGCCAAAACATTTTTAACCGTAAAACAAACCCAGAAAACCACGAGTTAGAGGTCTGCACGGGCCGGGCCGCGGCCCGAAGCCCGAGCCCGGCCCGGCCCGCGGGCCGGGTTCGGGCCGATTTCCAATAATGGCATTCGGGCCGGGCCGGGCTCGGGCCTTACTTCTGAAGACTCGGGCCGGGCCGGGCCGGGCCTAGTTATTAATCTTTCGGGCCGGGCCGGGCTCGGGCCTTAATTTTTTTGCTGGACGGGCCGGGCCTAACTTTTTTTTTCCGTACGAAGCCGAGACTGATTCCATTCTTCCTAGTTTTCACGGACCAAAATAATCAGTTCCTATTGAATCTTCCTATATGAAAATCCTTTTCTCGAATTTTTATAAATCAGTAATATTTGGCTTTGTCCAAAAATGTTTGCAAAAAAGGAATATACTTTTAAGCCGTCAATATTCTACAATTAAACATTAGAATTTATTCCCTTTAAAGAATCGTAGATTACCAGGCGTTTTAAAATAGAATTAAACACACACATACACACATACACACACACACACAAAAAAAAAAAAAAAGAAAGAAAAAAAAAGAAAAAAATATTATGAAGGAATTTTTTTTAAACTGAAAACTGAAAGTTTCTTTTAAAATGTTCATCCATGCAAAATGAATACAACAATACGGGAGAAAAAAATATATTAAACATTTACATCTGTTAAGAAGGGAATGTATTTTCTTTTTCGCTCCAAAGCGATTTCGTCTTTGGAAATTTTACCATATACCGCTTTTTCGACTTTTTGTCTCCATACGGAATATGGATTATTAATACTAGTGATAACTGAAACATTTACATACAACAAAGATTCATTTAAAAGCGTAAATATCGCAGCCTACGGCACTTCTGCATAAATGGAGATTATAAACATGAAAAAAAAGACTAATATAATTTTTTTTGGTCAGAACTCTTCCATAAGATTAAAGATCAATGTTCTGTAGAAATTCACTTGAGCCGGGCCGGGTTCGGGCCGAATTTTAAACTTTTTTCCGGACCGGGCCGAGCTCGGGCCGAAATTTTAACTTTCGGGCCGGGCCGGGCCGGGCTCGGGCCGAAATTTCAACTTTCGGACCGGGCCGGGTCGGGCCAATATTTCTTTCGTTCGGGCCGGGCCGGGCACGGGCCGAAATTTTAACTTTCGGGCCGGGCTCGGGCCTGGAAATTCCGGCCCGTGCAGACCTCTACCACGAGTTATCTTGTTGTCCTTGGCCTCCGGGTACCCCGCCTCTTTACTTAGCTTGGAGAGATTTTGCAAGAAAGAAGAAAATATCTTTTATTTGGTCATATTAATTAATTTTACTACTGAAACATGTAATTTATAATAAATTGTAATCTAGCAGAGACTTGTGAAAAAGCGCATTCCATGACCTTCAGTTCAGTATATAAGTGAATATTATTTTTGAGCAAAAGAAAATTAAAAACCATTTCCATTGTTAAAAAATCATATCTTTACGCTTTCAAAATTATTTTGAATGTCTGGTATTGAATACAAAACAGGAACTAAATTTAACAAGAATAGATGATGCAAGCTACAGTCCTAGAAAATATATACTTTGTTACTAAAGCATATAATTTATAATAATGAGACAAAATCTAGTAGACGGTTCTATATATGTAGACTAATAGACAATTCAAATTAGTTTTATAAGATTAGTTTTTTTTCCTTTTTTTACAATAAAGAAAAACAAAAAGTATTCAACCGACAAAAAGTCATGTTAGTTGAACTAACAGAATCTGAAATTTCACGAAAATTCGTGCATTAGTTCTGGAGATTGAGCGATTCCGGAAATATTAAATAGAGGCTGTATAGCAGCGACATCTATCGAGTGATTTACACTAAAATGTAAACAAACATCATTTTATGTCAGGGACTAACTGAATCTGAGAATTCGTGCATTAGTTATGAAGATTGAGCGATTGCGGAAATCTTAAATAGTGCTGTATAGCAGCGACACCTATCGTGTGATTTACACTAAAACATAAACAAACATCAACTCATATCAAGGAATAACTGAATCTGAAGTTTGATGAAATTAAGTACATTAATTCCGGTGATAGAGCTTTTGCGAAAATCGAGCAAAAGGCAGCACAGCAGTGTCACCTGTTGAACAATTTACGCCAAAAACTAATTTGTACCAACTTATATTACGAATATAAATTTTTCGTAAATTCCGTACATCAGTTCTTGAGATAGAGCGCCTAGAAATTTATATCACATACAGTCATACAGGTAGACAGATTCACAGATATACATTTTGTAAAAGCATGTTTTTCGGGTTCTCTGACTCTTAAAACGTGTAAATTTGTCGAAAACCGGAATTAGAAATTTCCACGAATCCAACATTTTCTTCTTGTAAAGATAGAAGATTTATCTTATGACAGTTTTCTATTTGTTGAAATTACATTAAAAAACATGTATTTTTTATTATAATAAAATGTTATTATTTTTAACAGACATGTAGCTATAAATCAGTTGAAACGGGGGGGGGGGGGGGACAGAAAATATTTTTTTTAACCCAAATTACTTTTTTAAGTAACAACTTTTAATAATTTAAAGTAATAATTAAATTTTTGTAACAAGATAGCATTTGAAATGCAGAAATAATCCTGAAGTCTTTCTTCTGGGCTTTTTATGAGTCATATGATATCAAGTAATAATAGTAATAGATATCAATGATATGAAGTAAAACAGCCATGGTTTTTTGGTTTTAAAAACTTTCATTTATAATTATGAATTGGACAACTGCACCATAAACTATACTAAAAATAAGTACTAAAATAAATACAGATTACTAAATGGTAGATCTATAAAAAGAATATATTTAAAATACACTAAAAAATTTATCTTCTGCGAACGTCGTCAGGATACAATAGAAAGATATTAAATGCAATTTAAAGTTTCAAAATATAAACACATACGTCCTATGCCACTATGACAGTAGACGTATGAGTTTATATTTTGAAACTTTAAATTGCATTTAACATCTTTCTATTGTATCCTGACGACGTTCGCAGAAGCGAATGAGACGTTGATAAATTTTTAACGCCACGTTAAGGTTCTACCATTTTTCATGGCTCAGTTTAAGTTTGTATTTTTCAAACAAATATATCATTTGATACAGCAACTCATTGACTATCTATATAAAAAAATAATTTAACAGATATGTATTCATAAAATGTAATGGCGTGATTTCTTGACCAATACTATTTGGCGTTATTACCCACCTATATGGGTAATAACGCCATGCAAACAAAACTATGAAATAAGATGGAATAATTGCATGTAGATTGTCCAATTCTAAAAATACAAACTCTACAAACTTAGAAATTGACAAATTGCATTCTAAGCTATTGAAAATGTTCAATTTTTTGTGAAAGTGTAAGAAAAATAAAGGTGTGGTGTGGGGGGGGGGGGCGATGAGGGAAAAGAATATCAGACCGTGAGCTTCTTTTTTGCTTAAAAAGGACCGCTTAAATAGAATTATTAGAAACATTGCACATGCACAGTTTTAACTGTGTTTATTTGAATCAGTATTTAGGATGTAGCTCTCCACTGTAGGGAATCAATCAGGGTATTAATGCCAAGGATTGGCGTTATTACCCCGTTATAGTTATTGCGCTGTACATTTTTAATTACAAATTATCTCGAGAAGATATCCAAAATCTTCAACAACATTTTGAAAGTCCATGAAACGTACTACAAATTTACGTAATTAACAAAGTATTTCCGGATTAAAAAAAAAAAAAAGTCTTCACATCACAAAGCGTATATCGCAAATTTTAGACCAAGCGTTAATTTTAGTTGCTTGTAAAAACAATAAGACCTAAAAATGAAACAAATTAACTTGAAGCTGTTTTTTTGCGATTTATATGACTCAAAACCCTTCTGCCTAGAGCACACGTGTGTCATTTACCAGATTATTTCATAATTATGCAAAATATCAGGCGTTATTACCCCGCCTGGCGTTATTACACCAGACCACCTTATATTGTTTTTATAAATGTGTCATTTAGTAATCTGTATTTATTTTAGTACACATTTTTAGACTTTCATTTATAGTTCAGAGAAAACAAGAAAGAAGTTCACATCATCAATTTCCAGACTAAATATTGTCAAAAAGTTTGGAAATAAACTTTAGTGGTGAATTCTTGTGAAATACAAGAATCCATCTTCTTCTTGTTAACTAGAATCAAAGCTTTTCTAATTCAAATTCTCAATTTCATTTATCTTGTTCGTTCTCAATTGTATTAGAAATCTTATTTTTAAACAATTGTTCTATGAAGTCTTCATACTTTTATGTACCGTATATTAAACGCTCTTCAATATTTTTCGATTCATGTAACGTTTCTTTAAATTGAATTTTTAGGTATCCATCAATCTTTATTATGAAGCCCTACTGCTGGATTGATCAAACCGATCTTTTCACTTTTATTATGTGAAATATTTTTGCTATTTATTTCTACTGTAATAATAATATTTCCAATTAATCTATTTACATATTGTATATACATAATTCCAGTGCTAAGAATTTTAATAATTTGAAAACAAAACTTATCTTACGTATTTTTATACGTATAAAAAGATCAAATAATACAATAAAAAAAAAATATTTTTCTAAATTAAATATCAAAATTAACACTGGATAAAGAAAAAAAAACCTTAAAAATCACAACAAAAATTTTAACATCAATTTTCAAATTTCCACAATGCAATATACAAAATGTATTCGAATATTTGGACAAAAAATGAAATTATTATGAAAAATTTATTATTGCTTAGTTTTAATAAAACTTTTTCTTTAGTTCTTGTAAAGTAAGGCTGCCAAATTGTACGTTTTTCCCATAAGTTGTACGTTTTTTAGTGATTTTTGGGCTTGTTGTACGGTGTACGTTTAAATTTGTCCAATACGATGATTTATTCTGTTTTTCTAACCACTTCATACTTCCGAAAGTTTCAAGAATTTCTTTTTTTTTTCAATTTGCTTAAAAATTCCGTACTTTTTACCGTAAAAAAATTATATAAATGTGCATCAACTGTGAAAAAGGCTTATTTCCCAGCATAACGACAAAAATTCTCGAAGAGTTCGGCATGTTAATCAAAGAAATTAGAAAATACAACCGTTCAAGATCTTTGTATTAACTGCGCATTCGCGAACTTTTGTGTAGCAGTAATTCCGAACATGACATTATTATAGACCATATCTTCATGTTCTAGATTATAAGTTTTCATTTAGTATGTCTGCATTTCAAGTTATAATATTTTGTTTGATTTATTAACTCCCCTTATGCAAACTTTTTTTTTTCTTTTCTTTTCTTTTGTAGGGTGTTTATTACTTAAGTTTTCATGATCATCTTTGAATTGCAGAATTGTTTAATTTATTTTTGCTCCTATAATTCGACAAGTTTTTCATTCATATTATGATAGATACCTGCGAAATTAGTTAAACAGTGTTAACAGAATAATGTAATACAAATACAATTGGAGAAAAAGGATTAAATCGATTAATTAATAACCTCTTTTTAAACAAATTCATTACCAAAAACGTTACTGGAACTTTCAAGCACAGTTTGGTGTATTTAAAGACGATAGCGCAATAAAACCAGAATTAATATTAATCAAAAGCTTCCGTTTTTTCTGAGATAAATATCGCAACCTTATCGTAAATATTAAGTTTTAAATACTCCTTTATTTAATAGCAAACGTTCACACACTGTTGCTAAAAATAAGTATATAACGCGTCTTAAAACCAATTAATAAAAAATGTCATATTTTGCAAATTTGTTAAAAGTAATTGCTGTGTTTTATTCCGCATTCTACTGTAAATTTAAAAACATCTAAAAAGAAGAGCAAAAACATTGCGTTATTCTATTGTAAAAACATAATTATTCAGTTCATTTTCATACTATTCAATTCTTAAATTCCATACTATAAAGTTAAATTATTCCGGAACAAAATATGAAATTTCTATTGTCTCTTCTTTTGCTTCATATTGTAATTATTTTAAATATAGAATTTTACCACAGACGCACATGTAATTAAATCTCTAAAATAAGATATAAAAGAAGATTTCGTTTTTTCTGAGATCTTTAATTATACCTAACGTCACGAGTTCAGTTTTAGTTAAGACATATATGGTATATAAAGCAAGCAAAGCAAGCAGTTCTATAACCATATAATTACAATTTAGAATTAGGATATTCAAAACTATTTTGTTGAGTAAACTGGCTTAGAAAATTCACCTAATTATTTAATGGCTGGATAAACGACGGCGAAATATAGTGGCTTAAAATATGTATAATATATATGAGGAGCCCAGAAGCCAAGGGGTACAAGTGACAAAATGTCGATTTGGAGTAAATTGAGTTTCAAGATAATTGATGTTAAATTGGAACATCAATAACAATTGACTAAATTGAAATAGGAAACGTCTGCTTGTTGCATTCTAATCTTTGAACTCTCATTTCAATAGCTTTTAAAAAAATAGAGTGCAATTTTCTTTAAATGTATAATTAATCAATATTGTTTGTTTTTCGAAAAAAGTGGTTTATCTCTATAACTCCCCAAATAATCAGAAAATGACCTATATTTCTTTACCTGAAATGAAAAAAGCATATTTCCAGATACCCTGTGATGCACTTAACTCAATTTTTTCAATTTTGTCACTTATACCCCTTGGTTTCTGAGGTCCTCATATACAGTTATAGAAAAGACTTTTTCTATAACTATATTCCATTTTTTTCTTTGAAATGATGGAATTTTTATTATTTTATGAAATGTGTAATTAAAAAACAATAATTTAACTAAAAGTAGTAAAATAAACTAATCTTTCGGATATAAATAAACTAAGATCAACAAAATATATAGCACTTTTTTTCACATCTTCGCGAAAAATATGAGCGATATGTATATTCTTAATAATTATAATAATTTAGTCAAAGAACATTGTTATAAAACACACCGGCAAAAGTACAGTTATGGTATACAAGGAATAGGGGGGGGGGGGAGAAGCTAATTTTCCATCAAACAATGTCATCTCAAAATATTTTTAAATATTATCGAGATATTTTGTCCCCATTTTTTTTATTACGTTTTTGCCTTATATATAGTGATATAATAATTTACATATTAATATAATTAGACTAGTTGCATATGCAAAGGGTTTTAGGAAAAAATAAAATCTCTTTTTCTCTTTCTCTCTTTTTTCGTATGTATAATATATACGTGTATATTGTTTTCATGAAAGCTACTAAAATTTTTTAAGTAATATTCTGTATTTGAAACCGTTCAGTAGAGCATACTTTTACAATTTCAAAAATTTCTATTTGGGGTTCGATAGTCAAATGAAAAATAGCATCGATATTTAATCATTGAGAAATATTTTGTATAATACCACTTATTAATTTAATTGCAGTACAGTGTATTTCCCTTTTTTATTGCTATTTAACATTTTCCAACAAAGTTGAAAAGTGTTTATACATTTGGCACTTTATTATATTATGCAAGTGTCTTATAACAATTTAAATACAAGAAATGGTGAAAAACCCCATTATGAAGAAAAATGCATTTTCAGAAGATGTCGTTTCTACCACAAGTATTGCTTGAAAGCTAGATTTTGAAAATAAGCCAAAATGAAACTCGTCGGAAGAGGCAATCCCAAAACTTTCTTTTATCTTATGCATGCCAATACTTCAAAAGTCGCTACCACAATGCCAAAATTAAATGGCAATCTATTCTCATCATAAAGGTTCTAAAGGCATGAAATTCTGTGTATTACTCCTTGAAATAAGAAAATTGTGGAAATCGAGAAAAATGCAACATAAAAGCGCCACTTCTTGGGCGATTTATAACAAAACATAGACAGCTATAATATTTATCAAGAATCTGAAGTTTTATGAAAAAAATTGTTCATTAGCTCTTGAGATAAAGCAACTGCAAGAATCGGAAAAATTCAGCATAACAGCGATTTTTAGGCTATTAACGCCAAAACCTAAACAGAACTAGTTTATATCACGGATTTACTGAATCTGAAGTTTGGTGAAAATCTGTGTATTAATTATTGAGATAGAGCTATTGCGGAAATCGTGAAATATACAGTATAGCTGCGCCACTTCTTGTGTGATTTACACCAAAATTTAAATACCACCAATTCATGTTAATGTCTAACTGAATTTGAAATTTGATGGAAATCTGTGCGTTTGTTATTGAGATATGCAATCGGAAAAAAATGCAGCATAACAGCGCCACCTGTTGAGTGATTTACATCAAAATCTAACCAGCATCAATCTAAATCAGATAATACCTAAACATAAATTTTTATAAAATTCTTTGTAATAGTTCTTGATATAAAGCTATTGCAAAAATCGTGAAAAATGCAGCATAGCAGCGCAACCTATTAAGCGTTTTACATCAAAAACTAATTAGCAATAATATATATCAGAAGCAATCTAAATATAATTTTTTTTTTAATTCCGTGCTTTAGTTCTTGAGATACAGCTGTTGCGTAAATCAAAAAAAAAAAAAAAAAATGTTGCGCAAGAACGCCACCTATTAATCGATTTACACCAAAAACTAATCAGCATCTATTTATATTATAGATTGCCAGAATATAAATTTTAGTAAGTTTTGTGCTTTAGTTCTTGAGATACAGCTGTTGTGTAAATCGAAAATATGCTGCATAACAGCGCCACCTATTTATCGATTTACACCAAAAACTAATCAGCATCAATTTATATCAGAGATTACCTGAAAATAATTTTTTTATTAAGTTCCTTGCTTTAGTTCTTGAGATAGAGCGTCTACAAAGACAGACGGACAGAGTCAGAGATGTTCAGAGTATAGCACCACAGAGAATCCTGTCAAGTATTCAAGTTGAAAATATGTCTATTATGTATATTTTTTAAACTAAATATATAATATGGCAAATTTCTTAAATTCCAACCCAACATAAATTATGATACAATTATAAAAACATAAAATTCTTCGCATAAAGAAAGCTTGTTCAAAACTGAAACTAAATCAGCATAATTTTTCTTAATAAGCATACTCTCTGTTTGTTTGTTGTAATTTTATCTCGCATGTTTTGAAAAGAAGGTATTAGGACTATTGGAAAAAATTGGCGGACAGCAGATCTCTTGCAGAGAAATTTATACCAAAATCTAATCAGCATAAATTTAGGCCAAGATCCTATAAATTGAAATTTCATGAAATACAGTCATTAATTTCGACATCATGTCTTTGCGTAAACGTCATTAATTCCTTTACTGTATTGAGTTACATAATGCACAAAATTTATTTAACATGTAAAACAACTCATGCCAAGCAAGCAGAAAACCTAGCATTGGTACAAAAATGGTCAAATCGGGTGTAGTACATCCAAAAATAGTTACATCCAAAGCGGAAAATTTTCACGAATCCAATACTTGTTGCTAATGATTAGGTGAAAAGAAAAAGAAACTAATAAAATAAATTAAAATATTAATAAAATAACTATGAAAAAAATATTATTTATTTAAAAAAAAATGGTACTTAAACCATGTCACATATTATCGATTTCAGGAAGAAACTGCTTTAAAAATTGAGAATCAGTTATGAAAAGTTTAAAAGCATATTCAACTTCTTGATAACTTATGCCAGTTACAACGATAGCACATCATCATAAATTCACATTCTGTGATTTTCGTTGTTCATTTAAAAGGAGTATGTGGAATGTTTTATTCAAATCCGGTTGAAAACGTCAATCTACATGGATTGGATATGGACGTGTAACTGCATGATTTACCATTGGATTTAATCTTGATGGAAAACGTGATGAGCTTGAAATTCATTGCAATCAAAGGTTAAAGCGCTAAGTGTTTTTTGAAGGAATGCCACCTCTTTTGCACGGCACGATTTTTTTTTCTTCGTATACATTTTTCTTTTATCTTCATGGACATTGCATTTTTTGCAATTCTTATTTCAACCTTAGAGTTTATTGTTATTATTAATATGATCGTCATAATTGATATTACTAAAATTTCTACAGCTAATATAACAATGATAAATATTATTATTATTATTATTATTATTATTATTATTATTATTATTATTATTATTATTATTATTATTATTATTATTATTATTATTATTATTATTATTATTATTATTATTATTATTATTATTATTATTATTTAAATACCTGACGATTTTCAATGAACGAAAAAGGAATCGGCCAAACTCTGGTCGAAACTATGGTGCTATGTTACTATGATTGATTACATGGCCGTTCTGAAATTAACAAGCTAGACCTTGTGAGTAATGTCTATTAAAGGCGTTATACCAGTCCCATTAAAAGGAAGAAAACAATTATCTGGAACGTTACTTTTTATTAGCAAACATTACACTGCTAAAGATTTGCAACAAAATTTCCGGTCATTTGACCGTCGTTATATAGAAAATTGTTAAGTAACCGTAGTTTAAATTTGACCATTACCGCTCATATTATGAGAAAAATACAATTAAATTATAGTTACGTAATTTTTTTTTTTTTTTTTTTAATTGTCGAATGATTGTAAACTTCGCTTCAAAATTTTAACAGTAGTTTCGAGAATATCACTTTCGCTTCAGCCACTCATATAATAATAATTAATTGCGAAAATACGCTAATCTCATTTCCTAGTTCTACAGTATCACTCCTAAATGTAATAAAATTTTATAACAAGATGAGATCAAATAAGATCTGAAAAAATTCCATTTCAATCAGAAAGCATTCTTTTTTTTTTGGGGGGGGGGGGGGGAGAGTGATTGTTGGCCTGGTGCTCTTTTATTAATCCAGTCAAAATCCATGAGATTTCACGAACAACAGTGAATGTATGTTATAACAACATCTTTACTGATCGAAAGGCAATTAAGCTCCTTTTACAGATGAAAGATTCTTCCTTACTCATAATTATTTTCGTGCGAACTTACATTGGCGTACAGTTTAAGAAATTTTACAGTAAACACAACTAGATAGATGATCATCATGTATAACAAAAAATAAATTTCTTAGCAGGATAGTGATAAAATGTTCGTCAAATCACTGATATCGTGCAACATCTCATGCAAGGTGAAAACGGAAAAAGTAAGCTCTTAGTTCTCGCAAAAGATATTAACATGGCATAATAAAACAAGATTTACAAAAAATAATATTGCACCAAGACTTCTTAACCAATCAGGAAAGGTGTCGAGATAAAGATAACTCCCTGATTTCTTCTATTTTGTACATTACAAATGTAATTAATTTTCGAGAATTATTCTTGACTAAGATATATAATCATGGAATATTATCAAAAGCTAGACTTTATGTCAACTGATAGGTTAAAATACTGGTGAAACAACCTGTGTTCCATAAATGCAGCAAGAATCTCCAACATCAGCAAAGTTGTATCTTGAACTGGTGCTACTTTAGTCTTTGAACTGACTAAATTTGAATGGAATTTTTCGTCTGACTAGGGAACGTTAACAGGTGTATAAGTTGTGGATTTGGACGAGTGTGGTATCAAAAGAAAGATCTCGTCATGTACATTAAAAATGCAATGGAACTACCTGTCCGAATCCAACCCTTTTTGAGGTATCAGCACTTGAAGTGTGAATGAATAAATAAATGAATCACAGTTTATTGTAAATAAGCCATTTAATCATAATCTGCAGCTGGAAAACTTTTGCTTCTTTAGTTTTGACAGGATTATCCAAAAAATCTTCGTTCTTTTCGAATTTGTTGATGGTCCCCTACGGTATTTCATGAAAAATGTTTCGCAGAAATATATGACCTGTACTATTCTTTTTACACATCTGGAGTTTCTGAATAATTCTTTGTGTATTTTTCTAGATATTTAACAAAACGTGTAAAATCACAAGTATCCAGTCTGGAAGTATAGTGTATACCTTCAGTACTCCTGTTCTCTTAGTTTGACCAATATAACAAAACTTACAAAAGCAAGAATTAAAATAAACGCCTCACCGGCTCTCAGAAGTTGTAGGATCTTTGAGAGAAGAGAACTGTTTCTGCTGTAAGTTTTAATAGAAACTTTCCAACAATAACACATAAGACATAACATTATTTTGCACTTTTGTGCAAAAAAATGGCTATCGATCTATTGTAGTTTTGTCTATTGAATCTTTGTTTTAATTGATACAGTTCCAATTAAAGCGATAATACCGGAGAAGCAATTAATCGTACTAATCTAAAAAGAGTTGTATATACTTTTCTAAAAACATTTTAATGCCTTTGTAACAAAGCATTTTTGAACCAATATTGGTTAAATGGCTGAATCTTTAGCGATATTTTCTATATAGGAACAAAATATTGAATTAGTATTTTTTTTTTTTTTTTTTTTTTTTTGCAACGTTGATTAAATTTTGACAAAAAAAAAATATTTTGCCATTTTATTACCGATGCTGAAAATAAAAATCAAATATTTCTCTAATATTGATGTTTCATTCAAAATATTGTCAATCTAAAAGCAATATTTCCATAATTGTAATATTTTCTGGGAAAAAATTGTAATGATGACCTGATATTTAATCTTTTAAGCTTCGAATATTAAAATTAATTTATTATACTAAAAAAATATTAGGAGACAGTCTGAAATTGGACTATATAGTTCTTTTTTCTTTTAATCTCGCTTTTAAACTGGAGATTTTTGATGGGAATATATATTTTTCTAGTAGACCACCAAGGCATTAACTGAGTATGCGAACACGAGAAATGATATTAAAAATTTAATTTAAAATTACCATAGTTGTAAAAGGAATAATAATTAGAAATTTCTAAAAGAAAAATAAGCTTATAAACAACATTTCTCTTTTTTTTAAATGCTCGAAAAACACAAAATTTCTAACTAATGAAAATTAGAATGTTTTAATCATATTTGGAAAAGTAACTATACATCTCTATAGTGTGTACTGCAGTCATGTAAGTGTGGAAAGGAGATGTAGAACCAATAAATTATATTGCCTTTTTAATGTAAAAATAAAATTTGATTGTAAATATATTATTTTAATATTTACTTTTTTGTGATGGAAGAAATTCATTCACCAGAGCCCAAAAAATTAAGAAATATTGGCACTTCTGATGAATTTTATAATGGACATCATATAACCAATATCATAACGATCTTACTCTTTATTGAAGATATTGATTACTAAGAGCTCTTTATAACAATAAATTATAAAAATATAATTATAATTAGCATCAAAACAATTATGAATACATTAAATTATAAAAATATGATAGACTTTTAAAATCTGCTTGAATCGTATGTACAATATAAAACGAAATTCCGGCATCAAAATCACCCCATTCAACGCATTTTTTATTTTATTTTTTATTATATATATATATATATATAGATAGATACTTGCGTAGGTGGCGAGTGGTCAGAGATAAGCACAGTAAAATAAAAGAATACTGCCCAGTTAAACTGATGACATTGAGCTCACAGGCTACGTATACTAATTGTAAATTACAGCCTTATATTTTCAAGGGTTAATTCCAATCGAAAAAAAGGGGGGGACAGCGCTCCCCTTTCCCCTTTTTATACTTAATCATTGAACCCAGTAAACTAATCTGGGACATGCTTTATCATATAAAAAATCCATATCCAAAATTCAGAGAAAATCTGAAATTTCTTAATAAAAACCCATTTATATAATTTAAGAAGAGTTATCCCGTTTTTATACATTAAACTTCCAAAACTATTCAGAGATTTGAACGAAATCTGATAATTATGCATGAAAAATTCATTTATATAAATTAAGGGGAGGGGCATTAGAACCCCCGTTCCCCCTGTTTATACTTATCCAATTAACACCTAATACCAATCACGGAGGCGCTTCATCAGAATGATCCTATATCTAAATTTTGAACGAAAATTGATAATTCTGCATGCAAAACTCATTTGCATCAATTAAGGGGACGGGCATGAGCCCCCCCCCCCCCGTTACCCCTCTTATACATATCGAATGAACTCCAAAAACTAATCAGGGAAGCAGCTTATCAGGATATACCTATACACAAAATTTCAAGTGGATCGGATAGTTTTATCATGAGTTATCATGTTATGCACGAACGAACGTAGGTACATACATACAGAACGGGCGGGCACATAAGCTCTCAGGCTATGATAGCCTGTGAGCTAAAAAAGAAAAATATACCAGTATTTTATTATAAAATATTTCAAATAATATAGTGGGATTAAGGAAGGCGAGTTTCTCTTTAATAAAATACTGGTATTTAACAACTTTTCCGACTGTGATTTTCCCTGACCGTTCGCTACCCTGTTGCAGGAATTTAAAAAAATAGCAATTCTTTACAAATGAAAAACTTCGAGATCAAAAACAGTAGATTAGAGGACAGAGAGATCGCTGACGCATGCTGTGATAAATAGAATCGCCAATAATGCCGTTAGTAGCTCAAGGCAATGAGGAAGAAGAACTGCAGAAAAAAAAGTTATCACCGAAGAACTCTTAAATTTTACGGAAAAACTAACTTGAGAGAAGAACTGCTGTAGAGAAACAAAGCGGTATTTCCGAAAAGAGAAAAAAAATTGAGCATTAAAGCATTTTAACATTAAAGCAAATAAAATAGAGGTCGATATTCATAAAATTACACCAAAAGAAACGACTTTGTGGTTTATTATTATTGTTGTTGTTGCTACTGTGCCATACAAAATATCCATAAAAATTATCTTTTCCAAAATATTTTAATTTTTTTTTCTCATATACATATCACGTGGTTATGAATAAATAATGAATAAATACACCAAATACCGGAAGTGCTTTGTATCTTCCTTCAGAAATCCCGAGTTTTCAAAAATCTGGCTTTGTATCGGTAATGCCGTATTTTCCAGGTTATACGGTGTTTTCATTATTGAAAAAAAAAAACTTTCTTGTCCTGTAATGACTTGTGCAAGCTTTTCAAATCAAAAACATCTGTTATTCACTTGTTAAAATGAAACGATCTTATTCTTTATTCAAGATCAATTTCAAAATAATCTTTCTAAAGTGCATGGAGTGTTTTCATGTGGGAAAAAAAGAATGCTCTCCTCAATCAAAATACATTGCTTTCTTCTCCGAAACATATTATATAATTGATAAACAAAGAAAAACTCTTATTCAATACTTAAAAAAATAGGCTATGTAAACTTGCATTTAAATAAGATATTAGGTTAAGTAAACTTTTTAATCCTAAATAGGACTATGAATACCAAAGTAATTCTGCGGAACACATTTTTACAAATATTAATTCAATCCATCAACAGCAGCATACTTATTTTACTTACATAAAATAATATGCATGTAAATTATAATTAAAATTGTCAGTAAGCAGATCATAATTTGATTTTTTCATGCATTTGTCATGTGCTACAGAAATATAAAGTCAATATGATTTCTTGTGTAGTGTTTTAGACGAGAAATGTACTCATAAAAAATAATGTAGAAATTATGGCAGGTATTTTAAACAAAGGCAATGGCGATTACTGCTGTGAAGAAGTATACTCTCAGGGAAGCTATTTTTTAGAAAGTAATCTAAAATCTTGTTATCTTGTAATAAAAATCTTGAAACTTTACTCCAGTGTCATACTGAAATATTTTAGAGCACAAAACTCAAACGTAGTATTAACATTATATTTAAAATTATAATACTTTGCTGACATGTGCCCGAAGGGCAAAATGAGTTGTCGAAGCTTCCATTTAGACTGCACTCAGTGGGTTGGAAGCCACACTTCTGCTGAAAAAAAATGTTCGACAAGAAGCCAATAGATGGCAGCACCAAAAAACGCCACTTCCTCAATTTCGATGCGTCTCTGAGGAAAGGAAGGATTTCACCTGGGAATTATACCCATGGTAGAGGTCTGCACGGGCTCGGGTTTGGCCCGTGGTCCGTACCCGGGCTGGCGGAATCATTTCGAATTTTCAGATTTAGAATAGTTTTTTCAACGGGCCAGGCCACAAACAACAAAAACGGGCCGGGTCGATAAAAAAAATTTCGGGACTGCCGGCCCGTTCTGAAGATTTAAGCAGAAACGATAAAATATGAGCTATTTTCAACGAAAATGGTTTTAACGAGAATAAGTATAAATGTGCGTCACGAGCCATACTAGTTTGACAGCATTAATATAAAAATGTACAGTGTAGAGATCGGCATCGGAGAATTACATTGTGTGTAACCCGTTTTAATATTTATTTAGCTCCTCATGCCGGTCCGAGATCAGGCTCGCATTATTTTTCTACATATAGACTGGCCGGACAGGAACTAGTCTTAATTGTTCTCAAGATCTGTAGGGCAGAAAACATGATTTTAAAATTATTAACAGCGATAAAGAACTTATGTTAGTTTAATCTTCGGATATATACTTCTTCATGCTTTTTAAATTAATTTCTCAATAATGCGAAAGTGCGAATGAAAAGACACATTTTCTGATTAATTTTAAATTTTAAAATTATAAAAGTGATAAGCCTAACTATTGAAGGGATTTGGAATCGAATAGCGTTTTTCATTTTTGATAAATAAAATACTTTTATAACCTTATTGAGATATAATAGTTTCTCAAATGATTGCAGATTTTTCTTCCTTCCCATGCTATCGCTTCCGTAAATTCTATTCAAAATGCTAATTATGACTGTATCTTATTTGCTTACAATATTCTTAAATCGCTTGTATCAAAAAATGGATAATGCCATTCGATAATATAGTTTCTGAGTAAACTTACCTGCTAATCTTATGCGCTTCTGAGAAAATAATGAATTTAGAAATGTATCAGAATGGACCTTCTTTGAATTTAAGAATGAATTTGGATTTAAAATCTTTAATAAAATGATATAGAAATATTTTTATAAATCTTCTTTTACTAAACAGCATCAAAAGTAACGATGTTTTCAGCTTTCTTTCTTTCTTTTTTCTTTTATTCTAAGCCATATTATTTTTTTTAATGAATCTTTATTCGAATGTTGAAAGCGTAAGAATCTAAGTAATCATTAATGTTGTCAATGTGTATTTCTTGTAAAATATACTGTAAAATCATTCCGTAGATATGTATGCAGTATTCTTTAAAAAAATCTTAATTAAAAGATAAAAATCTGAATTTTTTAGAAATCGTAGAAATTGTAACGGGCTAAAACGGGCCGGGCTTGTTTTCACTGATTTCTGTACGGGCCTAACCTAAAATATAAAAATTTAAACGGGCCGTGCAGACCTCTAACCCATGGTGACTGCTAACACCGACCACAGGATTTTCAGAACCACTTTATTTAATGAGTGCGTACACTGCAAACATTCGGTGGGTTTTTGATGATGTTGAGAATCGAACCTGAAACCTTTCAGTTTGGAGTTCGGTGCTATGATCATTAGGCTACCACGGTCCCATCTATAAGCCTACATCATATTTTGCACTGCAATTTTCGTAAAAAATTAAAATTACTGTAAAATTTTTATCGTTTCTGATGTATTTATGAATGACATACATACTTATTAAATATTACTATAGATCGATATCATATTTAAAAGAAATATTGCGCATTAAATCACACAACGTTATGTATATGACATATTGCTATAAGATATAGATAGCATATTTATAAAAATTATTGTATATTAAATCACACAATGTTATGTATAAATTTTGGTTGTGCTTTCATAGGAAAAACTTTAAACACATAATAGGTAATATCATTGACTGTAAATTAAAATTTTTATTTTATTGTGACCTACAGCAAGTTTTCCATATCAGTATTTCAGTATATAAGACGTTACAGCTGCTTGAAGAAAAATATCTTCATCGTAATCGCGATAGTCGAAGTTTTCAAAAGTGCAGGATAAAACCTTCAAATACACACACTAACTCTAAACGACCACATTTTATGAGCATTAAATATAAACTTTCAATATCAGTGTAAACTTTCTAACTATATAGCCATAAAATAGGTATCAAGAAGTCGATGAAAAGATACCACAAGTGTTTCTAAAGAAAACAAAATGTACTTATTAGTGCCACCACAGACCAAATATGGCTTATCTGGAACACTTGTACTTTAACTACAGTCATAATTCGGAATAGCGATACATTTCATTATACGAAACGAAATTGCTTAATCCTAACTTTCTTAATATAAACTGATGCCAACGCTCATTTATTAAACGAAATTATCAAAAAACTTCACATAAACGAAAACCAGCAATTAGGGTCGCTTCTCACTTTTGTGCATATATAGAAGGCAAATTATACACATAAATTCTCGTACTGCTACTGTTTCTTCCAAAAACGAATAGAGATGTGATAAAAGTGTGTAATAAGTACGCACTAAGTGTGATCGATTGATGATCATTAACCCTTCACTGCAGAATTTTCGGTTTTTACGAAAAAATAAAGAAAGAAATCTATATATTGCTCTAATAGTGGGGGAATATAAATGAAATTCAAAATTTTAGCTAAAATTTTATATTTTATGGCATGTTCTCTATATACACAATTATAGATTTTAAGCATTGCATTACTATATTTTGCAATTAAATGGAATAAAATTGGTTAATTTTATCTGCGAAACACTCTGCAGCTTATTTTATATTAATATTTTAAAATATTCTGTAAAAATAATAAAAATAAATTTTGCCTTAATAGCATGATCGATTTTTTTTTCTTTTTTCCGAAGAACAAATTCTAATTTTTTGTCTCTCACAACCATCTAACATTGACAAAATAAGTATTCTTCCATTCTGTGGGCTGTTTTTGATCAATTACAGCAACCGTATTGGCCAAATTCATCACACATAATGAGAATTATAGTGTTCTTAGGTGCGTGCCGGATGTGGCACACAGTGCAGTGAAGGGTTAAATAGGAACGTTCAGTATCAGTGCAAAAATTCTAACTATATAAACCATTAAAAAAACACCGTTAATTTATAAACAGATACCAATAGTTTAAAGAAAAGAAAAATAAATAAATGCATATATTCATGGTATAGTATAAGTGGGCCGGATGTACGCTGGTGGTCCCGATTTTTCTTAACTCCAAAACCTGTCCCGCAGGACCATTGTTTAGGATGCTTAAAATCCGATTTTTAACGATGCACAAAATCTTTTAAACGTTTTTTTCGCACTATGCTATTCATTTGGGATAAAAATTATTTATTTATTTATTTATTTTAATGTTGATTTTATTGCATAATACTAGCATCCTAGTTGCCAGTATTATATCCTAAAATCAACAATAAAAAGCCGGCCCTGAAAAAAGATGAAAAATGAATATGAAAAATGAAAATCCTCATAAAAAATACCTGTAAACAAAATAGAAAAAGTAAAAAACGGCCTTTGTACAGATCGGTCTCAGCTGTCTAATGCAAAAAATCATTAAAAAAAATAATAAAATGAGATATCTTTATAAATTTCTTCCACAGTATTAGCATTAGCAAACGAGTCTTTTCGATTGATTGAAGTAGCCTCTTAAATATAAAGTTTTACTGTCAGTGTAAAAATTTTACTATACTGTCATAAAATATGAATCAATAACTTGATAGAAATATGCCACAAGGAAAATAAAAGAAAGGAAAATGCATATATTGACTGTATCACCAGCCATAAATGGCTTAACAAGGTATGTTCTTTATAAAATGAAACGGTTCAAAATTTTATATTTAACATCAATGTAATCGTATGAAAGTGAATTTTATACATCGGCGCACATGGAATATGAGCCTACATATCCAAATTACTTCAAATATTAACAAGTTGGAAATTGCACGTGAACGTAGCAAATGAGGTGCGTTCATACGATAACGAAGTTTTAAAAATATTGAGATCTTGCTGATATAGTAGAGCGTACTCCGGATACAGTATAGTAGTCGAAATCTTTACGTTTCTGTAAATATGCAGGAAGTAATTTTTATTACACCTCAGCAACGTATATCTTATTCATAAAATGTGAAATAGTTGAATATAATTAAAACACGTACCAAACCATGTTTCCCCGTATAGCATTATGTAGTGGAATACTTTTGTGTGGCCCTGTAATTTAATAATAAAAATTCTTTGCATCACTGATTGTACAGGATGCATATTTTAGTATATATTTCATAGATTCATGCCAATTCTATTATGTTCGAATAAATGCAACATCATTAAAATGCATTTGAAACTTTTTCCCCATTGACCGTAATGTAAAGGAATCCTTTTGATTGTCCCTGTAATTGATCTATGCATCCGATTTTCATAACATTTGAAATGACTCGACAAAATTACGCAATAATTATATGTTTTAAATTTCAAACGATTAAAATGCATTTAAAACCTTTTTCCCTATTGACCGTCGTGTAACGGAATCCTTTTGAATGTCCCTGTAATTGATCTATCCATCCGATTTTCATAAAATTTGAAATGACTCGACAAAATTATGTTATAATTATGTATTTTAAATTTCAAACGATTCGGTTGGGTAGTTTTTGCGTTGTTATATGCGGACAGACGGACGGACAGACAGACAGACGGACAGACGGACAGACAGACGGATGGACTGAGCGACAACAATAGGTGCTACGTATTTACATAATTACGAACGCACCTAAAAAGAAAAGAAAAAAACATAAGAAGGAACTATAAAATCATTTGAAATGCAGAATAGCTCTAAGCGATCTAGGTTTATTAGCTTTAAATAAAAACTTTCACTATCAGCATAAAAATTTTTAGAATACGGCCATAAAGTATGTATCAGTAATTTGATAAAAAAGATGCCAGAATTGTTCATAAAACAAGAAAGAGAAGGGGAAAAAAGTGTATACCGTCTGCATCATCAACCATAAATGGCTCATCAACCGTAATCCCGTACAAAAAACCCTCTAGCAGTAATTTTCAGCACCGATATTTTCACCGTAAGAAGCAGAACTTCTTAAACGTCACATTCATCTTAAAAGCTGATGCTGACGTTCATAAAAAAAAAAAAAAAAAAAGGTTTCAAAATTTTATACTTTAAACCAATGTAAAAATTAAATTAAATTAAATTAAAACAGAAGTAAATACAATAAAATCATCTGAATCATCATCTCTAAGCCATCTAGTTTCATATAAATTTTCACTATCAGCATAAAAATTCTTAAAACACTGAAATAAAATACGTATTAGTCATTTGATTTAAAAAAAAATGCCAGAAGTGTTAGTAAAAAAAGAAAGAAAAGGAAAAAAATAAAGAAGAATGTGTATAACATCTGCATCACCAACCATAAATGGCTCATCAACCCTAGTCCTTTATAAGAAACACTCCAGCCGTAATTTTCATCGTACGAAACAGAACTCCTTAAACGTCACAATTCATATTAAAAGCTGATGTTGACGTTCATTCTCTAAACGAAATGGTTCAAAACTTCGCACTTTACATCACTCTACACCTGTATCGAGGACCGCCAATCAGGGTCAGATCTTTGGCGGGCCACTTGAAAGCGCGCTTCCTCGTTGGCTCCTAAGCCCTAACCTCCCCCCTGCGCCACCCTACCTACAGAATTTCCAAAATCTTGCTCCTCATCCTCCTTTTGCCCGTGTATTCATTCATTGACGGCAATTCACGCGTTCGATTTGTTCCCAACTGGATCTAGTTACGCGATCATTGTGGGTTCTTTTTTTTATTATTATTTTGAGTGACGAATTTTGATGTTTATTTTCTTGTGAATGAACGAGTCTTCATTTTTTATCGTTTCTTGTGGACTTTTCAATGAATATTACCATACATAGGATTTTAAAAGCAGGAATTGAGCTCTGAGGTTTGTTAATAATTACGGAACTTTTTTTAACTAATTAGGTAAGTGATTTTATTATTATTATTATTATTGTTATTATTACTATTATTATTATAAATTGGAATACTTTATAAAAAAAATACAAAATATATATTTATAAAATTTATTTGCAGGCCTTATTAGATTATTGATTTATTTTATTTTATTTTATTATGCGTGTCTATAATTTATTTTTATTGCAGTATAGTATTATTTTAATGACATTGAGTAAATGACAAGAAAAATAAAATATCTCATAATACTTTACATTTCGCAATACATATATCATACATATTATATCGTTGACATATCACAATACTTTAGATATCTTTATAATCGTCTAATCGTCACACGGGTACATATCCATCCAATGGAATAACTTTGTCAAAAGAATATATATATATATGAGTGACGAATTTTGATGTTTATTTTCTTGTGAATGAACGGGTCTTAATTTTTTCTTTACTTGTGGACTTTTCAATGAATATTACCGTACATAAGATTTTAAAAGGAGGAATTCAGCTCTCAGTTTTATTAATAATTAAGAAACTTTATTTAACTAATTAAGTAAGTAATTTTATTGTTATTATTATTATTATTATTATTATTATTATTATTATTATTATTATTATTATTATAAAATATAATACTTTTAAAAAAAATACAGATTTATAAAAATTTATTTGCAAGTCTTATTACGATTATTGATTTTTTTTAATTAATTTTTGAATGCGTGTCTGTAAGTTATTTGTATTGCAGTATACTATTATTTTAATGAATTGAGAAAATGACAAGAAAAATTGAACATCTCATAATGCTTTACATACCGAAATACATATTTTACACAAATTATATCGTTGACATATCATAATACTTTACATATCGTTATAATCATCCAATGGAATAATTTTGTCTAAAAGATTACATATGTGGCACACACACACACACACACATATAATACTTTTTAAGCCAGTACCTTGACCGAATCTTTGATTTAAAAACTGCGTGTAATAATATTTTACATTATTTATTATAGTAATTTTAGGGCTAATTATTTATTTTATTTTATTTTTTTTTTTTTCAAATAAAAAATAGTTTTAAATGCATTAGAAATTCTTGCTAAGATGCGAAGAATATTACAGTCACGTGTTGCAATAACCTATAGTTGCAGTAACATCGTGTAGTAATAATAATAATAATAATAATGGTATTTTTATCATTTTAAGTAAAATATTATACCATTTTAAGTGTATAATTTTTCATTACTTTTGGATGCAAAAACTTTAAATTTATTCTGAGAAAAAAATACTTTTCGGTTTAAAAAATTGGAAGTATCTATACAAATTAACGAAATTAAGATTTTCTCAAATGTTGCTTAATGAAATAACAAACTTGATCTACTCAAATGAATGTGATTTTTTTTTTGTGTATTATTAATATGACAATTGCCTATAACACAGTTTTTAAAGGGTGCTTTGAAAATATATCATAAAAAAATAACTATACGTAATAACATTCCTCTTTCTCACTCTCTCTGTATATATATATATCTTTATATAATTGTTTATGCGTACAAATTATCGGTTCCTACAAGTAACCAATATTCTTAACCCTTTATTTCCGGAAATATATATTTGTCAAGAATATCTTTACTTCAATAATTATCTTCTTTAATATATGAAGATACACTGGAATTTTTAAATAATAATAACGTGAGACTTAGGTATGTTATTTTCATGAAAACTGATAAAATAAATCGGTAGCTATAACTTTTTTTTTTTTTTTTTTTTTTTTTGTAAAATATTTACTAAAACAATCAGCTTAACCCTTTCGGGTCTAGTGTACTATTGATAGTGCATGACTTTTAATGAAGTATTATTTTGTTTTAACAAATACTTTGCTACTATTTACATGTAATAATGTTAGTATAGGTCTACGCATTTAGCAATAATAAGAATTATTATTATTTTCTTAATTTTCTTTGCGCTGTTTGCGATTCTTCTATTTTAAACATATGTTTCAAATTTTAAATTTAAAATAAAAGTTACTTTCCTGAAAGGATAATGCGTAATAAAGCGAAAAAAAGTTAGAAGGTTGTTACATAAATTAATCCTTGTTATAATACAATATTTTCTAAACATCTGCAAAAATTCTTCCTCAGCCCAGTCTCATATGAATATTAATTGAATAGCGGTAAAACAACAATATTCGTTATCTTTCAGGAAATGAAATATTTGTTAAACACGAATTAATCTGTATGGATTGCTAGTGTTAATGTTATTAACATAAAAGTTTTTTTTTAATTAAAAAAAATGGACCCGAAACGTTTAATTAATCAAAAATACTCATGGAAATATCCACAACTCTTATAAAAGCAAAATATTTAAATATATTATTCAGTAAATGAAAATTTCAGTAAATGAAAATTTCAGTAAATGAAAAAACTTTTGCTGTTCAAAACGTTTCATATAATATTAAAAATAATGTTAAAAGATATAATATATAAGTTAAAATAATATTAAACACCTATGTGAATTGTTAAGAAAATTAATTTTGTAAATCTTTATCTTCGATTGTTTCATTCCACCTTTTTTAATTTGTTCGAGCAGATTATTTTATATGGAAAGAAAAAAACAATATTATTTGACAGAATATATAAATTTTATAATAAATTTTCTTCAATGGTACTTGAAAGCTCCCGTCATTACATAAAGGGTTAAATTCAAAGAATGAAATAAAAGTTTGAATAAAAGTGACAGCAAAGGTTTAGTGTCTTTCCATGGTAACTTATGTCACATTTGAAACAATTTACTGCAGTAATTTTAGTAATATAGCACTAAAAAATATTCAAATGTAAAATTTACATGATTTGTCAATGAAACCTATCTAAGGATCAATTTAGATGAAAATTACCCAAAAAATGGTAGTGAAAATTACACTTTATATGATAACTTACATTCCTTTTTCAGTAATGGCAGTTATCATAGTAAATAAAACTACCTAAATTTAAGAAATAACATTAAAATTAGGTAATTTTCATCTAAATTAAGTTTTGAAAAAGTTTAATTAGCAAACCATATCAAATTTACATTTTGAATACTTTTTTTGTGAGGGTTATATCACTAAAACTACTGAAAATAATTCAAAATGTAGCGTAAGTTACTATAGAATGGTCCTTTATATACTTTTTCCTAAATGCTGAAGCATAAATAAAGTGATGCTTGTAAATATAAAAACATATATTACATTGTAAGTTTGAATCGGGGGGGCACGGTAGTGCCCCCGCCAAGTCGAGCCCGAAGCAAACACTGCCGTACCATTTATATTTTTTACTTTTAATATTCTTAATCTAATATAACCACAAACGAAAATATACAATAGCTTCTTTTCAATTACCCACGACTCCGAAAAAAGTTCTTCATCTGAAGAAATCTCAAAAACGAATAGATTTTCAAGATTTAAAGGAATTTTTATAAAAAAAAAGTTTATTTTGCTGTCGCTGATTTTTTGAATTGTTTTATATATTTTTTTATACCCTGAACTAGAGATTTGCACGAGCCGGGCCTCGGACCGAAGCCCGAGCCCGGCCGGCCCGCGCGCGGATTGACATTAAAGGCATTCGGTCCAGGCTTGAGCCTAACTTCTAAAGACTCAGGCCAGGCTGGGCTCAGGCTTTAATATTTTTCCTAGGACACCGGGACAGGCCTAACGTATTTTTTCCGCACGAAGCCGATACTGATTCCATTCTTCCTAGTCTTCAGGGACCAAAATAATCAGTTCCTGTTGAATCATCCCGTGTGAAAATACTTTTCTTGACGTGGCCAAGTCTGTTCATAAATCATTAATATTTGGCTTGGTCCAAAATTTTTTTCAAAAAAGGCATATACTTTTAAGTTGTCATTATTCTACAATTAAACATTAGAATTTATTCTTTTTAAAGAATCGTAGATTACTAGGCTAATTAAAATAGAATTGAACACATAAAAAAAAAAAAAAAAAAAAAAAAAAAACATGATTATGACGGATTTTTTTTTTTTTTTTTTTTTTTTTTTTTTTTTTTTTTAACTGAAAGCTGCAATTTTTTTTAAACTTTTCATTGATCCAAAATGAATACAACAATACGCAAGAAAAAAACATGTTAAACATTTACATCTGCTAAGAAGGGAACGTATTTTTTTCTTTCCCATGCGATACTGTCTTAAAAGACTTTACCGTATACCATTTTTTACATTTTTATAACTCCATTACATGGAATATGGATTAATAATACTAATGATAACTGAAACATTTACATACAACAAAAAAAGATTCATTAAAAGCATAAATATCGCAGTCTACGGAACTTCTGCATAAATGGAGATTATAAACATGAAAAAAAGTCTAAGATAAGTTTTTTTAGTCTGAACTCTTCCATAAGAGGAACTCTTCAGTCCATTCTGTAGAAATGCACTCGAGCCAGGTCGGGTTCGGGACGAATTTTTAACTTTTTTCCGGGCCCAGCTCAGGCCGAAATTTTAATTTTGGGCCTGGGCCAGCCCAATATTTCTTTCGTTCGGACCGGGCCGGGCCGAATTTTTTTTCTATGGATCAGTCCGTGCTCGGGCCTGGAAATTTCGGCCTGTGCAGACCTCTAGCCTGAACAATATGTGTATTTCTAATGCGATGATTTGTCAAATAAACATTTTCATGTCTAACAAGTTCGTTTTACAGACAAACATAATAAATCAACAATATTAACATTAACATCATAATTTGGGTACTTTTTTTCTCATTATAATTGATTTTATTATCATTGCGATTAATATTATTTTGTTACTTTTGCATAGATAAATTCAGTTACTCAGCTGAAATTTGTTTAATTGAGAAAGCATACCATCTTAAAAATCGATATTCCAGTTTCAAAAATGCGACTAATCTGCTATAAAAATTATTCAAAAACATTTCCCCAAATTATAAAGAAACTTTGTTATGGTTTCGTTTATATGACGAAATCCTATTCACCTCTGTCTTCTGTTTGTATGTCCTTCATCTAGTCCGCAAAGAAAAACTGCATAAGGGACTTGAAATTTTACGTAGTTAAAGTTGAATACCTCGTGTCACACGACAAAACATAAAATTTTGAAAAAGTTTATTACTTCAATTAAATTAATTTTGTCAATATCATCCATTCATTTTTGTGATTTAAATTTTTAAACAGAAACTTACTTTCACCAATTTTCGTTAAACATCATAGCAACGAAGTAAAGCGTCTCGCTACTTTCTAGTTCAAATTCCGATGTTGGAACTTGAAACTTTCATATTAAGATGGTATTTAACTAAAAGGAATTTCGTATTTATAGCCATTTTAAAGGTTTATATTAATAGGCTTCCGTTCATCTGACATTCATAATATTTTTTGGAACACATTTTTTTTTTTTTTTTTTTTTTTTTTTATGTTAAATAATTCTTTGTTTCTTTTCTATCCAACGTTTGTTCATCAATTCAATTACAGCTCTCATTGTGTTTAATATAAGGCATTGCTAGTTCTGATAAAATAGTTGTTAATCTTTTGAGAATGAGAAAAAAAAATTATATTGCTGGAAAAAAAAAGAAAAAGAAACGTGAAATTTTGTTGCTCGAGTACGATTTGGTTTGACAGGGATCGAAATGGAAAATTCCACAAACTGGAACGCTATTTCAAAATTATTCGTAATTTTTATTTTATTTTATTTTATTTTATTTTTCTAAAATACAGACCAATATATTTATACATATTTTTTTCATATGAGTACATGGATTACGTCCGATAATATTCGTTTTAATTAAAATTCACTAAAATCACAGACAATACAAATAAATAAATTAAAAATATAAAAGCATTAAAACAATAATAATCAATTAATAAAACGTTTCGGATTTTTTCTAAATCCGAAAGAATTTTCTAAATTCTTTCTAAAAATTTGGATTTAGAAAGAATCCTAAACGTTTTATGAATTGATTATTATTGTTTTAATGATTTAGGTTTTTAATTTAGTTATTTGTATTGGCTGCGATTTTAGTGAATTTTAAATAAATTTATTTATAGCTTTAGAAAAATCTATTAAAAAGATGCATTTAAGATCTTAAATAATTTGAAACCATAATTTCACGAACCGGAACAATATTTCTCATAATTTCACAAAACCAGAATAATATTTCTCAGAATTTTGAGAAATTTCCGGTACATTTCGAGCCCTGGATTTAGGTCGAAATGCGGTCCAAAGCTATCAACATTACAAAGGTTACACTCCGTTCTTAGTTGCTGAGGTGTTGAAAGATACTGAAGAAGCGAATCCTCGAATCGCAATTAGGGAAATCACCGAAAAATTTGTTGTACCATTATCAATCATTTCCGGACAACTTCGGCAGTTGGAAAAAACTAAGAAATTAGGTACATGGATACAAGACAAATTAGCTGAGCATTAAAAAAAAAAAAAAAAAACATCGATTTTAAATTTGCAGTAATCTGCTCCTGTATTAATCTTTGTGATATATAACTTTTTTTCGAATACATTTGCTCATTTTACCACTTTCTGATTTCTACGTGTTTATCTTGGCTATCTAAAGAAAAAAACAGTCAGAAACCAGAAAGAGGCAGAAAATGTCTTTTTTACATTTATTGCATCTAAAACGTATATTATTCGCTAAATTTGCCATCATTTTCTGAACAACCTGGTATTAAAAGCTTAGAAAAATTATAACTTACCAAGTAAATATTTTATTATTATCTCCGAAACTTTGGATAATGTGCATTTTGTAATCTACTAAATAAAATTCGTAGAAAATAATTTATGCATAGTGTAATCAGGGTTCTCGCTGTTGCTCGCCATTGCGCCAAATTGCGACTAAATTCTTCATTTGGGGAGTAAGCAAGCGATTAGATTCTCCAAGTTGCTAGTGCTCAATTTTTGTTTTTTCTTTCTTTTCTTTTTCGTGTTTCATACATATGCATGTATACATATTTTTAATATATTTGTAGCGGATAGTTGAAATTAGATTAATAACAATCGTTGTCGCAGTTCTAAAAATTTAGGTTATTTTAGAACATATTAAAAAAAAAAAAAAAAAAAAGAGGATACATTAAAGGATTAAAGATAATTTTTTTTAGTGCTACACGGCGAATCTATTTCGCTAATGCTTTTTCATTTGGCGAATGTTCTTTACTTTTAATTAGCCAAATTGCTAATGCTGGTCAAATGTCAGCTAGAACACTGATTGTAATTAATACATTACATGGAATTTAGTGACGATAAAATGCATAATGTTTTTCAAGAGAGATGAAAAAAAAATAAAAAAGAGGTAAACAGAAATCTCTCTATAAAGCGGACAAACATGTATATTGCCAAAGAAAAATTACGTGATATTTTGCAGCACGGGTACGATTTGGGTCGAAATGCGATCCAAAGTTATCACAGTTACCACATTCTTGTTGCTGACGTGTTGAAAGATACTGAAGCAAATCCTCGAATCGCAATTAGGGAACTCACCGGAAAATTTGTTGTGTCATTATCAATCATTTTCAGACACATTTGACAGTTGAAAAAAGCTAAAGAAGTTGGTAACATAGATACCAGATAAATTGTCTGAACTGTAAAAGAAACACCAATTTAAATTTTTCAGTAACCTTCTACTGCATTAATCTTTATGCTACAATTTTTCTTCGAATCCATTCGAGCATTTTACCACTTTTTGATTTCTAATGTTTATCCTGATTAACTATCTCAGGGTTGCAAGTTGTCAGGGAAAAACACAGTAAGATAAGGCATTAAATACTAGTATTTATTGAAGAGAAAATCATCTTCTTTACTCTCTTTCCATTTTTTCAAGTATTTTTTTATAAGAAAACACTGGTACAGTCACCTCTCGTTAACCTTCCTACCCTGAATGGGTCGAATCGACCCGTTTCTATCATATATTTCATTCGTTTTGAACCAAAAATTTATTTATCCACTAAATTAAATAGACAACTTAGAAAACTAAGTTAAATAAGCATGTAAAATAGCTTTAGTTAAAAATTCTGGTGTCAAATGTTTTTATCAAGTTTGAGTAAATTTCAACAGAGTAGGAAGGTTAATTCAAACTCGTCGGGACCACAAGAAATGTTCGAATTATGGTAATTATGACCGGAAAACATGTTTAAAGGGGTATAATTGCAAAGAAATTAATGTTATAGTATTTTTTTAAATATATTTCGGCTGTTATCACTACACTGTTAAAAATCATGTCCTAGTTTGAATCAAATTTTGGCGCTCAGTAGCAGCCACCACAAAATGGGGAAATCTCGTACCAACATTTCGAGCACTCAACATTTGGAGCCATTTCAACCTCGTTCCAGCTATTGGAATTATGATTCAACAGGAGCTCCAAATATTGGTTCAAGATTTCACCATCTTACGGTGGCAGCTATTGAGCGCCAAAATTTGATTCAAACTAGGACAAGATTTTTAACAGTATAGAATATCACTTAATATTAAATTAAAAGAATATAAATCATAAACTAATTAAGGAATTGGAAACAAGCACAAACGAAAATGGGGTGGAGGTGTCATTGATGAACAAAGGGGGCACTAAAAAAGCGTATATCAAATACAGGAATTATATGTATATTTTTTCAGAACAATTCTGACAAAAATGAAAGAAATAAAGCTATTTCAAGGATCTGAAGCCCGGAAGAAAGTAAAGAAAAATGAAAAATCGGAATCTCGTTAGTTCGAATTATACGAAGTCAAGAGAAAATGAGTTCGAATAAATGAAAATTTTTAACGTTACTCTGATATTGAAAATTTCGAGTCTTCATGTCTAGTTCGAATTAAGCGAAGATTCGTTTTATCCGATTTCGAACTAATAAGAGCCGACTGTAATCTACCTGTATATCCTCTTTTTTTACTGTGTTTTTCCCGGACCACTTGCCACCCTGTAATCTAAAGAGTAAAACAGTCAGAAATAAAGAAGCAGAAAATATCTATTTTACATTTTATTGCATCTAAAAAGGCTATTACTCGCTAAATATGCCATCATTTTCAGAACAACCTGGTATTAAAAGTTTAGAAAAATTATAACTTACTAGTAAATATTTTATTATTATCTCTGAAACGTTGGATAATATGCATTTTGTAATGTACTAAACAAAATTCGTGGTAAATAATTATGCATATTGTACACTGTGAAAAAAATATCCCTTAAAGTTACGGCTAAAACTGCAGGCAGCAATGTTGCCAGCAATTTTTGCTGTAAAAATTGCAGTAAACGTTTTTGTTACATCTAATTTTACAGTAATTTTTACAGTAAAAACTGCTGGCAACTTTGCTGCCAGCAGTTTTTGCCATAAACTTAACGGATTTTTTTTTTTTTTTTTTTTTTTTTTTTTTCTACAGTGTAATTGACACATACATGAAATTTGGTAACGTGAAATTTGGTGATAAAATGCATAATTTTTTTTTTTTTAGTAGAAAGGGAAAATAAAGATGTATCTCATTGAAATGCATAATGAGACGCGATATGTATATCTATCAAAGATATGTAGTGTAATGTCTTGGTTTTGTAAGAAAAGAATGGTCTTCGAAAGTTCTATTTTTTAATCCATCATATTCAAAATAATGAAATTTGTTTTTAAACACTGGAATTCGTTGATTAAGAAAAAATAAAATAATAAAAAAGGTCTTTTAAAATGTAGTGTTCTTGCACGAATGATTTTACCAAAAGTTGCCGGTAAATTAATCACATGTAAAATAGGTTTTTGCAATACCATAACATATATATAATGCTCATTATTCATGAAATATTTTCACATGTATGTATGTATTGTTACATTAAAAATAAAAAAATGACATAATTATAATAAAGATGATCAAATCAGAATATAATAAAAACTTGAACACAATGTTTAGTATAGATTTGAGTGCATACTAATTTCGTATCGTTCTGCAAACTTTAATTTTTAACCAATAAAATGTATATTAATATTTGGCTTTTTATCATGTATATTATGTATTATTAGCGTATAATCAATAGATCTTTAAAAAATGACTATTCTGCATAAAACACGAAAAAACTTATTCATAATTGCCAATCTTCAATTTCCTTTCCAATGAAATAAAAACAGAAGTTTTATTAGATAAAAAGACTTAATTAATAGCTCCATTGATACACAAAAATATTATATTACCTTTGCTGAGTCAAATTAGATTTGTCTGACTGAAAACAAGCCTAATTTTTCATTTACATCACTCAAAACATTTCATTTTGTGCATAAAAATGTGCAATTTCCCTTAATTTATGTTAGTCATAAACTAAACATTAACAGTACCATTTTTTCTCTTTCGTTTCGTTTATAAATGTGCTTCAAAATGTATATTAAGTAATAATTTAGTCATCTTTTTACTTTTAATTTTATAGAATTTTATTTAATTTACCATACAGCATCCAAAAAATGGTTTTAGTTTTCCGTGCTTTCCATCTCGATTTAAAAAGGAATCCAGAAAAAGTATGCATGATTTCCTCTTTCAATTCAATTTCTGACAAGAACATTCCATGTTAGATTTTTAAAAGACTTTTGAGTACGCATTATTCTTTATGTTAAAAGTACTAAGCCAATTTTTCTGATTTGAAGTAAAATCTGAAATGGAAAAAGACATATGAAAGGGATTTTCATCAAAATAAGGTTTAAACTGATCACTTAAAACGGATTTTTCGTTTAGCATAAAAGAGCACGAGACGACGAGACCAAATCATGATGATTTGTATTACTTTAACTTCTTAACTTATTGCTTTGACAAGCTGTATAAAAGGAATTTGGAGATTAAAATTTTTAATAGGAAAATTTTGAAATTGATGAATTGTGATATTGGCTTATTAAAAAATTCTCAAAAGTCAGATAATTTAAAATATTCCATGGAGACGAATCCCTTTATGTGAAATGCATCAAATGTAAAATGCATTTAGCATGACATTTTTTTCAACAATCAACAATAATTTTTTTCAAACAAAGAAAAACGGAAATTTTATTAAATAAAAAGATTTGAATTATAACTCCATAGAAACAAAAAATATTTCATTGAGTATCTTTTCTGATTTAAATTAGATTTGCTTGACTTTAAAAAAAAGAAAGAAAGAAAGAAAAGAAAAGAAGAGAAAGATATATTGGCTAATTTTTAAGCCATATCACTCAAAAGAATTTGTTTTGTGTATAAAAATACGAGATTTCCCTTAATTTATATTAGTCATGAACTGTACAATTGTATTTCTTCCATTTCGTTTATAAATATACTTCAAAATATATATTAAATAATAATTTAATCATCTCTTTTTCTTTTAAATTTTTAGAATTTTATTCAATTTAGTATATGACATCCAAAAAATGCTTTCAATTTTTTGTTTCTATCACGATTTAAAAAAGAACTAGAAATACATGCTGGATTTCTTCTTTCAATTCTATTTTCGACACGAACATTCGATGTTAGATTTTTAAAGGACTTTTGAGTGTGCATTATTCTTTATGTTAAAAGTACTAAGCCGATTTTTATGATTTAAAGTAAAATCTGCAATAGAAAAAGACATATGAAAGGAATTTTCATAAAAGTAAGGTTTAAACTGATCATTTAAAACGGATTTTTCGTTTAGCATAAAAGAGCACGAGACCAAATCATGATAATTTGTATCACTAGCACTTTAATTTCTCAACTTATTGCTTTAACAAGCTCTATAAAAGAAAATTAATAGGAGACAAAAATTTTTAAAAGCTAATTTCTCAAACTGATGAATAGTGATATTGGCTTATTAAAAAATCCACAATAGTCACATAATTTTAAATATTTCATGCAGATGAATACTTTTATTTAGGCTGCATTTCGCGGGACCTTAATTAATATTAAGCTAACTTCTGAAAATAATCTAAGTAATGAATTTATACTTTTATGTAAAAGAATACACATTGTGTATGTTTAAAAAGAAGTTTTGTCACTAATATTTCTTATTAAAAAAATAAAAAATATAACAATTTCAAAAAAAAAAAAAAAAAAAAAAAAAACTAGTATTTTAGATGTATAAAGGTTTAAAGGAAGATATTTTATACGATTTGATATTATTGGTAATTTTTTTTTAAATGATATTTCAATTGCAAAGAAATTGGCGTAGCGTGTAAAATGACTTTTTAAAAATGATATTTCAACGAAAAAGATATACTGGCATAAGGCGTCCGTACAGTGATATATATATATATATTTAATTTATTTGGCGGAGGTGCATATAAATGAAGTCAGGAATTCTTATTTAATTTATATAACGACATTAAAACATCTAATTCAAGGAAACTTACACCTTGAAAGATAATTACGACCCTGTCATTTCAAAAATGAGAAGAAAAAAAGTAGTAGAAAAATTGGGGATCGAAATGGAAAAATCCACAAACCGGAAAAGCTAATTCAAAATTACTGTTGACTATTTTTGTTTTCTTTTAAGCATTGGCAGTATTATTGATAACTAAACGAAATCATTCAATAATGTAAAAAAAAAAGTTACACGGAACACAATAAATTATGCATATATATTTAACTATAACAGTTTGTTTTAATAATTGCGCGAACCGGAACTAATTTATAATATTTCCGCGAAGCGGTATATTGCTCTAGTTTCATCAAATTTTTTTAATGTGTGGCCACGTGTACGTTTCACAACATAAATATTTCCTTTTGTTACGCTGCACAGTGGGGCAAAAAGCCTTCAAAACTGGCAAAAAATCGAAAAAATGAAATTTTATTTTGAACTACCGACATACGTCATTTTAATAGAGCAGATGTCAGTACACATCTTCCTAGTATTAAAATTTGCGCAAAGTTATTTTGATCGTCACTAGAGAAAGAAGTTAAACTGCATATTGTGCTTTGATAATAAGTGAAAAAAAAAATCAATAATTTTGTTTCAACATTCGTTTGTTAATTTCGCTATAATAATTTAAAAATAATTTTTTTTTGACTATGGAACCTTTAACTACAAGTATGTAACAATAATTCATTAACTTTCAATTTGTTTTAATACAATTTTTATAGATATACAGACGCTTAGAATATATAGTGGTGAAATTTATAAAAAAAATTAACACTGTCTACAAACATTGTAGGTTTTAGTTATGAGTTAAGGCGAGTTAAGTGTTAATTATAATTTTTTCTACTAAGTATGAGTTTTAAAAGGACAAATATACCAGAAAATCTTGCTCATTTTCCACTTTTTTAATTGTATGGTCATTTTTACAGCTAATCATCCTTAAATTTTTTCTAGTGTACGGGTGTGCCAAACATGATTATAAATATTTTCTTTGTTAAATACGAATTTTAATGCATTGTTTATCACAAAACAATGTATTTAAATGAAACTGACTATCATGGAACGTTTTAACAAAAAACTTTTGAAAAGTAATGTGATTTTATGGTATAAGAGCTCCATAATCGGAGAAACTACGAACAAGTAGTTTAAATGAAAAGAAGATTAAATGTTTTAAAGTTTAATATAAATTCCGATGAGCAAAAGAATGGCGAAACAAGGGAAATGCTTTAGAATTCACAAAGAGTGGCTTGGCAAATCGCTTTCATTTCCTCGATTTGAAAAACAAACAGAAGCGTCAATGAAAAGCAAACGTGCCCATCTTCATATTCCGTCTGAATTTGTTCTGGACGATCAAAAATATCAAGAGTAAAACGGTTATACAATTCTAGTTCTACATATTCGTTAGTGTACGTGACATGTATGAGTTTAAGATTTGAAACAAAAAGTGTGTGTTAGCACTAAAACAACAGAAACTGTTTTTCTTCTGCTGTCTTTATAGTAATACGTACATTTTGCCTGAGAAAGGTTGATCCAATCCTTCAAAACGAGTCGCTAATATTCATTATAAGGTTTGCTTGAGAATAATTAAAATTACTAATTATGTTTACATTTTTTAATGCGATATTATGGATGATTTATAAATATCTAATTAGTATAAAACTATCTTAAATTCTTGTTTTTGACTCATTTTTCTACAAAAAATATTGAAAAAGGTTTGTAAATTAATTAATAAATTACTATTTAGCTTATGTAAAAGTTTAAAATTTTACTACTTTTCTTCTACAAAAGAATCCATGATGTGCTTTTTTTGTTCAAAGTAAATTTTATTTTTTGCCAACTTTGGAGGCTTCCTGTCCCACTGTGCGCTGTTACAAATGCAAGATATTTCATAAGATTTCAATTTAAATAAGAAATTATGTATCTATAAATAAAGAAAATTAAATTTTAAAGCGATTTTAATACAGAAAAAATATCCAAGAATATATTTTTAAAGACTGAATGTATTGTACATTAAATATGTAACAGTAAGATTATTTCAGAAAAAAGTATATTTAGCGTGATTTAATTTTCAAAATATGATCCACTTTCATTTTCCATATTTTTAGTATATATAATTTGTGTCGGAAAGAAATTTCACAATGTACAACGTTTTCGTTTTTTATCTCTTAGAATACTTCATTTTACGTCTTATTGTATTTTTATCTTTACAAATATATATGTATATATATAATATAATAATAAAATCGAAATCACAAATATAAAAATAATAATATAGGATTAGAATAAATAAACAGATAAAAAGAACAGGATGAACAAAAGTGCAGACACCATAAATCTATGAGAAAGCATATAGATTCTTCAGAGGTACTATGCATGCTAATTCATAGAAAATATATGTTATTTCGTCAAATTTAGTCAGCAATATGCTTAAAAAGGCAAAATTAAGCACCGTAAAACAGGGTGAATAGGAACGTAACTTCCCAGGCATACAAATAAATTCAGTATAAATATATGTGATGATATTTTTAGTTGTCGTTTTTTATAAGAAGATAATATCATTAAGAGCTGGAAAATACTGTTTTGCCATGTTCGCGCCGCTTTCTAGGGTACATAAAAAAACTGCAAATGGATATTCAAAAACCTCATATTTTCAACGTCTTCAATACTTTTTATGTAACTGCAGTATTTTTCATATTTTAAACCTAAGAGTTGGGTTTTTTAATTAATGATAGACTTGTGAACGATATGCTGTATTAGATTCTGTGTATTTCTAAACTACATAATGAAAAAGTAAAAAATGTCTTGTAACATTACAGGTTTAAGATTTAAGGTGTGGATTTTAACGCATTTACTGTCATGGTTTATTTTAAATATAGGAATAGTTTCATATCATATTTGAAAATATACGTATGAATGTGTATTGTAACACTATTTAGTTAGCTCTAATTACTTGAAAAGTTTAAAGGTGCCAAGAAATGGCTTAGATAAACAAAAAGTCTACCCCTATCTAAAAGATATGGAACATACAGCAGAAGAATTTAAAAATGGCAAATTACTAAGAAAAGTTGCAGAGAAATATTCTCTGGCAACCACAACATTACACAAACATCTCAAAACGGGAAACCAATTAAAAAAGAGAAGAGTGCAAATAGTACTCAAGTTTGAGGATTAGGCCGCACTAAAAGAACGTGTTAATACGTGCAGCGATTGAGACTATCCAATAGATTCATTTACCTTATGACTACTAGTAAATGATAACTTAGGACAGGGCTCAATTTGCATTAAATTTTATCTTCTTCAATTCAAATATATTTTTTGAATAAATTTTAATATTTGCTGAGTTCAAAGTTGTTTTCTAATTTTTGAAAAATTATATCTTTTCTTGCATAGAAAATAAAGAATTGATTAAAATAGCAGATAAAGCCTTTGTGCACAAATGTTTAAGGATAGAGAGCCAACGAATATAAATGCACAAATAAAGTATGAGAAGATAGCAAATAGCTATTTCGAATCTACTAACGAGATCTCGTTAGTAGATTCGAAATAGCTATTTGCTATCTTCTCATACTTTATTTGTGCATTTATATTCGTTGGCTCTCTATCCTTAAATAAAGAATTGGTTTGATAGTAACTACGTATTCCTATTCCTCCCTTATTTTCCTTATTTCCCTTATTGGTTTCGTTTTCGCTAAAAATTTCAAGGACAAAACAAGACCGAAGTTTCTAGTCAAAAAATAAAATAATTAATAAATCGGTAGTTTCTTTTCTTTACTTTAAAGTTTAAAAGTGTTCCGATTCACCCCGTTTTACGGCAAATGATAAGATACCTGGAGACCAAGAACAGTTAAAATATTTGCATAAAAAAGAAATTAATTAATCAACAAGTGAAAAAAAAAATCTTGACACTTATTGAAAAATGCGAAATTTGTGACAGATGTTCTTTACTGATCCATTCATTAGTTCTTTCATTCAATATTTCTTGTTATTTGTGCAGTTGTTATAGTTGGTATTAATAGTATTTTCCGTTTTAAAATATTATTAAGCCTGATTGAACTCATTCGCGGTCTCTCTGGACCAATTTTTCGTTTTGGTGTACAGCCATGTAATAAATTGGCTTTGTCGTTTTTAGGACATAGATAATAATTTGAACTAATGCTTGTAAATCTAAGGCTTTACGACTTACAGGATTATTTTGTTCTAATAAAACCAAAGCACAACGTTGCTCAACAACTGTAAATTTTTTACCTCGCATGAAACCAAGAGTTTATTTTTCCAAAGAAAATAATTCCCTCCTTTTAACCCTTTCGTGGTTATAAGCGCGTATACGCGCCCAGAATACCACTTAATTTGAATTGCGAAATGCCATACTGACACCGGAATTTTTAAATGAAAATTTTAATTTTACAAAGAACGTAAAAAAAAAAAAAAAAAAAAAAACATTTATATATTATGAAATAAATTTGTTTTTAAATTCCGGTGTCATTCAATCATTTTAGTATTTTATGAATAGAAGCGCTTTAACCGTCAAAGGGTTAAACCGACATCGACACCAGAGCTAAAAAAATAAGGGGAGAACTCTAGGTCATGTTAAGCTGCAAGGGCCACTACTCCACATAATCCACATATAATAGAAACCCTCACCCGCCTGTTCTATTTAAAACTAGAAAAAATTAAATAAAACATACAAAATTCAGATTGTAGCTTAAGTGTCAAGATTTTGTTTAAGTTTATTTGAAACCAAATAATAATTAACAAGTCGGTATAGCAAAAATGAGCAAATTTCGTCACCATGTTTTTGAGCCATTATGACAAATATTTTAATAAATATTTTCCGTCCAATTACATAATACAAAATAATAGCTCAGCACAGCAATATCAACTACATTATTACGGAAATAAGTTTTCAAATCGTGATACAATTAAATAACATACCTATTATCAAAAGCGGAACGGAATCAAAGTTTTATAAAGATACACAAAACTGCAATTGAAATCGGCTACAATATTTTTTCCCAAAAGAATTAAATGTATTAAAAAGAATAGCAATAAATTTCAGATAGATTCGGTATACTATATTTGAGGACAGTTCAAGAAATATCATTTTTGATGTAAAATTTCCACACCCTTGAAAGAATAAATAGTAACTAATTTCTAAATAAATTAATAAAATTTTTGGCCTTTATGCATAAAGCCATTTTATTATTTCTTTTAAAGGCATTTTGTCAAACAAATAAATTATTGATCAAAAATCTAAAACTTTTACAACAGTAAACATAGATTTTAATCAACTCATTCAAAATTTGCGATTATCTACAAACAGAAGTTCTTTTAACTGTATATATATATCGACATAGTCTGGACATAAAAAGATTTTTTTTTTTTAAAAATGGCATTAAAAGATAAAAATCACTCGCCTGATTTTATCTGCATCAAGTCTTTTACATGGTTTCTAATGATCCAGACTTTTAGAAAAATACGCCATGTGAGGGGGAAAAACTTTTTCGCATTACTTCTGATTTTTTACTCTGTTCAAAGAATCTTTTTGAGTATTGATTTCCTGGATAGTAGAACATTCAAAATCTTTAAGTATATTTCCTCTTTCAAATATTCTTCTTTGTATTCTTTAATACTTTTATTTCTTTAATGTAACATCTGTACTTCTAGATATAATAATGAACTCAATACGCATAATGCTAAAAAAAAAAAACCATAAAAACAACAATAATTATTATTATAGTGGCAGAATTCAATATATTTCTTATTTAATTTATTATTTTATTTTTTTCTTTTGCGATTTTTGTGGCGCTTTTAAAACATGCATGCATGATTACTGATATATTGTGTTACACTATATTATATTATATTATATTATACTTTATATTTTCGATTTGATATGCTACATAAAGTTTATATATTACATACATTTGATTTATTATATTCGGGAATTAGCCAATGGTCACGAGATCAGAAAAGATTTTTAAAGTACCCAAAGAAAATTTATGTTTTTAAAACAATAGTCGCACCATATATGTATTTGTTTTTTAATTCTAGATGTAACGATGAAAATAGTAATCGAGGTGCAAGCACAACATAAAGAAAAAAAATGCAATAATTATTATTATTAGCTGCCGAATTCTATTTTTTTGCATTTATTATATTTATGTCAAATTTAAAAATGCCTTCGTTATAAAATGTCCATTCAGGGCCGCACAAAGTGACCGCGTCAGAAAAGTGCAATATTTTCAATTTGGGCTCCACATCATATGAAAAACCTGCAATAAAACTAGTAAAACAATACTACAGTAAATGCAATAAAACCAAGAAAGGTTTTCTTACTGGGCATACTCAGAATATGATGAAAAAAATGCTAGTTGTACTATTTACGTATGTAATAAAGGATCAGTTTAATTTAGCGGCAGAATTTCAGTAAAAAGGCTGTAATATATATATATATATATATGTGTGTGTGTGTGTGTGTGTGTGTGTGTGTGTGTGTGTGTGTGTGTGTGTGTATTGAATATTTGACACGAAAATATGGAAACAAAATGCGATTTGGCGGACAGGATTTTTCCTCGCCAAAAGCAAAAAAGTTTATTGCATCTGAAATTACTTGTTAATTGTCGCTCAGAATTCTTCATTATTCCCACTAGTTATTATTTTTTATTGTAAAGTTTACCTTATTTAATCAGAGCATTTTCGTAATTCATTTACAAAATTCTTTTTGTTTGAAAAAACTTGCGATAAAAAATTAAAAATTAAATAAACGACTTTCGTAGCGAAGAGGTTAAAGAGTAATCGGAATAAAAGAGTATTTTTTGAAATTCTGTTTCATTGCCAATCTGCGATAAATCGCCAAATAAACGACAATTCCATTATTTTTTTACGGACGCTCTATTGAGGTTCCACCAAAATTTCATTTATAAACAAATATATCCGGATGAGAAGAGCATTCCGGAATTTTCTCAGATGTTTCTGACTATGACCGTATGGAGGCCTTCCTTGTTAGACAGAAATACAATTCATCAGTGAAAGTAATGTTTTCGACTTATAGACTCGTTTTTATCTTATGAGATTCCGTTTTACACGGACTGTTTATTTTTTAGTAAGGATAATTTCATAATATTTTTAGGATTATTTATTATTATTATTATTTTTTTTACTTTTATAGCAGTACTCCGTTATAAACGGGCTTTACGTTGTTAGAAAAAGAATTGCTGGATAGTGCCATTTTTAAAAATCTATGTATTTGTATAGAGTTTGATTATTGTTCTTTTACAGTACAGTTTATGATGCATATGTAAAACTTTTTCATTAAAACTTTAAAATATTAAAACTATAAAATATTAAAATTAAAATTAAATTTTAATCGATTCATCAGTTAATATTAAATGAAGTATGAAAGAAGTAAAATGTATTTAAATGTAAAACTCTTAACTTAAATATTAAGAAATATAAACTTTGACTTTACCAAATTTTTCACTCAATCTCTATTCTGCAATCAAACACATCATTAACTCAGGGGCGTCATTTCAAAAATTTATTTGATGTGAAACGAAATTTCAAAAATTTGATACATGCACGGACCTTGAGCTCGGTCCTCCGCCAGGAACCGATTAACCTTTGAAGTTAGGGGAAACATGCGTATTACATTTTGAAGTTAAGGGCTGTGCGCATATATTGCTATCATTTTAGGGGGGGGGGGGGGGGGGGGCTCAAGCTTATGATATCTTAAGATGGTTCTAGGGGAAGGATGGGTTTGTCTTTTGATATCGATATCATTTCTGATTCCATCAAATTTTTCTCTTTTTATTTGTAACATGGTCTTTGGTACAAAATAACATGTTATCTTTTTTTAGCCTGTTATCTATTTTTATGATCAATCCAAATTAAATTACTATAAAATTATTTAATTATAAAATATAGAGTAGCCCAACTTTTAACATTCCTATTTTTCATATGTGCATGTATATATAATCATGGTTCGAGAAACCATGTGTGAAATGTATTTGAAATTAAGCTTGTGTTTACTAATAAATAAAGAGAAAGAGAAAAATGTTGTCCACTTGTTTTATTTTTAAGAATTTCTATTTATGCTCCTTATCCCTCCTCCATTCGGTGCAAGTGCAAAAAAAAAGTTAATTACTGTTGAATGCATTGTGTAACAAAAGGCTATTACAAAATTCTTTTTATTAGTATTTCTTTAAAGTGCTATTTGATATAACGTTTTTTCATATGCAAAGTGATATTTTATTGCCTTCTCTTCATTTGAATCATAAAAGTATGCGAGAAATAAACGTAACCAGTTTTATATATCACTTTGAATAAAAGAAATAAATTCTAGAAAGCATTTTTTTAACACTTTGATAACGATATCATTAAACGAGAGTGGGGGGGGGGGGGTGTTCGAGAGATGATATCGTATGATATCGGAAGAGAGGAGAGGATTCAAAATTACTGAAAAGTTGATAACGTGCACAGCCCCTTACTTTCATTCAGAAAAAGTTTTCTAAATTTTACGTACAGTAAAACTCATCAATGCAACTAATATTATTCCTATTAAAGATTTAGATGAATTAGATATATTTCATCAAAAAGCTATTTTTTATGTTCGCTCTGGATTATATACAGAATATATTTGCAAGTGTATACATTTGTTTTTTGTTCCGTTATCCATATGTTTTCTAACCATCATAAAATTTTTTGATGGGTTAACCAATCTATTGATCACCTTCAAATTTCCCGAATAAGTTTCCTGAATTAGTATGGATTTTCTCCTGCACTGAGGGGAACTTTCATAAAAAAAAATAATAAATAAACAAAAGTGCAATATAAATAACAAAAATTGGACCTAATAATATTCAGTTTGGGGCTAACCTTAAATTTCCGAAGGAAAGCTCTGTTTCACGTGTCTTTTTGAATAATCAGGCCCTGTGCAACCAAAATGTCATCTAATAAATTCTAACTTTTGATTTTTATTATTTGTTAATTATTTAAAATTTTTGAAGCAAAAAGTATGAATTGCCAACTTTTTTTTTTCATTTTACTTTCTTGTATCAGGATCAAAGCCGGGCGCTCTAGAAAATTTGTTACCTTGTATTTTGTACCGACTTTATCCCACCCTCCTCTGTGCGCGGGCCTGTTTCCATGCCTGATTTCTTAATATATTAAACATTAATATTTAATTTAATATATAATGCATAATTTTCTTGCAAATGCATCAAAACACAATTTTATCGCCTCTTAACCGTTTCCAAGAAAACAAGATTTTTAAAGAACCGATTTTCAAAATTATTTTGCTTTCTACTTTTTATTTCCTTAGAAAATGTGATTTTGTTGATCAATTTTGATATGTTTTTCAATTCCAGCACGATGAAAAAAGTGTATGTTTGTCTGTCTGATTGTTTTTTTCTCTCTTTTTTTTTTACTTTTCACGCTCTAAGTTTTGTAATAATTGACAAATCATTGCGGAATTTAATGTATTGTAAAGGTATATAAGTAATTTAAAAAAAAGGTCGGAATTCACAAAATTATTGTATGAATTCCGATAAATTTTATTGAAAATTAATCAAAACTTACAATATTTTTTTAAGTAAAAATAAGGAAATATCAATGTTAACAGCATCAATTAATTTAAATTTTAGCAATAAAATTTAAATTTATTGGTGCTGTTAACGTTATTATTTTCTAATTTTTACTATATTGCACTGAGCTCCATCTGCTTAAAATTTAAAGTTATAGGTGTTATTAACGTTGATATTTTCATAATTTTATTACATTACACCATGTTCTATCTTAATAATTATTATTCTAAAATGTTTAAAACGTGTTATTTTTAATAAAATGCAAAATCTCCGCGAAACTTAAAAAAAAAAAAAAAAAAAAAAAAAAAAAGCATAAAGATTACAAAAAATTTAAAAAACACAAAAGAAAAATATTCTATAGTACGGTAAAACATTGTAATCAGACTTCTTTCACAAATATTAAAAATCATCACCAAACATTTTTTTTTAAATACAATAGATAATACAATAAATAATACAAATTATGGCTGGAGCAGAATATTGCTAGCATAAAATCATTGCTAAACAAATGAACGAGAATCATGTGAATAATTTAAAAATGTTCTAAAAAAATGCGATTTTTAATTTTATGCTGATGCTTAACGATAGCTTAATAATGATCCTGCACTATAGAACATAAGAGAAATCAAGATCTCCTTTTTTACACTTCATTTTTAGCTGATGCTTCGAGTTTTACTGTTTAATCAATGTATAATTTCGAACCCCTTAAAATCCCATCTAGAATTTTCAGATCGAATCCCCGGTCAGGAATTTCTGTATAAACTTTCATTGATAAATTATTTTTGTTGAAACATTTTTTTTTTCTTTTACAGAGCGATATTTTGTTTTTGCTGGATTATGTCCGTGTGAGATTTTGCCCTCACCAGATTTTATTAGAAACGAGTTTTGCCTTACACTTTATCATTGCAGTTATTTTTATTTTTAGGTAAGAATGCTGAATAGCTTAATCTGCTTATCCCAACCAATTCTCAAAAATTGTAATCCGGAAAACATATTCCCCCTTCCGTTTCAGAAGGGTTTGATCTACCGGGAAAAGTTTTCAAGTGTTTTTAATTTTCTTACGGAATTGTTATGTGAGTTGAACTTCTTACGGAACTTCTAAGCCATCTGATGCTTCCCGTATTGGCCGATCTATCAGAAAAGATAAATAAAAAAGCCAAGAACATTTAATCCTTGAAACCAAATAAAAGTGATCTTTTATCTGTTTTTTATAGGGTACATTTTAAAAAACGACATTTTCTTTTTCAAAATTGATTCTTTTTTTGTTAATTTTTGGTGATTTTGTTATGTGAGTCAGTCGTGAATATATTTCACATTTCTATAACGTGAGATGTTTTCAATGCGTTGCGTAACAAAAATAGAGAATTTTAAAGGCACTTTTTAAATAGTTGTTTGAGTTTGATTATTAATAAAGCAAACACGTAAAATAAATTCGATACATTCATTTATATATATATATTCTTTAACGAATATATGTTCTTAACTTTTTAGTGCGCATACTAAGTTAGATAATTACCTTTTTATTATAGGTACAGATACACAAAATTTTTAAGACCTAGGACTTCTGGGGCTTAGTTTCTAAAAAGAATTGCGAAACGATGGAGAAACAATACAAATTTCGCCAAAAAATCGCATATGAAAATCTAATTTTATCAAAAGATCGTTAAAAAAAAAAAAAAAAAAAAAAAAAAAAAAAAAAAAAAAAAAACTTTGCGAGTTTAATAAAACGTTGAAAAACACGTTTTTCTTCAAAGAATAGCAGAAAAAACGCTATTTTGGTTTGAAGATTGCGGGAAAATTGCAATTTTCATCAAATTATCGCGAGAAAAAATGCGAAGTCCGCCAAATGATGACATGCCAAAAATTAGTAGCTAATTTAAAAAAAGTTAATCGCCACGTGGCGATTGGCCACCGTGAATCTCTCTATGCCCTTTATATTATACGTGAATCTATAGTATACTCTTTGTATGTATAGTTATTGCGAAGTATTCGTTTACCTAGTGACAAGAACGTAGTTACAAATATTTCTTGGAAAGGTGGGGGGGGGGGGGGGGGGAGAGAGTTAAAAAAATTTCACTTGAAACAAACTGCTTTAATTTTCAATTCAAATTATGTGTTGAATGTGTGTATAATGATATTTATAGGCAAAAAGAATTCTTTTCCAAAGCAAAATATTAAAAATAAAAACATAAAAAACTATCAGAAAACCATTAAATGCATTTCATAGCTTTAATTTTAACTAGAGCTTTTAAACTTTCCATATAAAATTATAAAGAATTTTAGAAATAATAACTTTTTACTTGTGAGAAATTAAAGAAACAAATAATTTTTAAAGGATGTTTTTGAGTATCTAAAAAAGCAACAGTAAAAAGTAATATAATAGACTAAAAATAACCATCACGTAAAATATATATTCAAACAAATAGTTGACAGAACTTAACTAAAACAAACAAGGAACTTTTTTTTTATAAACTACATTGTTTGAAAGTTTTCTAATAAAAAAGAAGAAGGCACTTTAAAAGTTATTCACCAATAAGAATCGCATCACAATACTGTCATATGCAAAAACAATATCAAGATTTTGAAAGATGAACAAGAGATAACTTTAGTGATAGACAGCTTTTAACCTTCAGCTACTTACCGTGACTCTCAAATGACAATAACTTTAACGGTATACAAGTTACATTTCTGAAATAACCAGTTTGATTTAAATACAGCTGCTGTCTATAAATTGAAATCGTGCAATCAAGTGCAGAACAGCACTTAAAGAAGAGAAGTGATTGAGAAAAAGGAACACCTTAAATTTGAAATTGTTATAGCTCTTTAACCCTTTGAGGCTGGAAGAATTTTTGGTAGAAATGGAAACTTTTGATGGTTTTCCATAACTAATACAATCACACTGATAAAAAAAGAAGAAAAAATCCGATGCCGGGATATGCCAAGGGAGAACCCACGCAATTCTATAAATGCAGTTTCAAATTTAAATCATACAAAAAGGGGAATTTTCTTTTTTCTGTTTATTTAGGATCATTTACACAATTATATAGACCAGATCTTAAAGGATTAAAGAGATTTAAACTTTAAATATGTACAACTTTTTATTTCTTTATTAGATGGATATGAATTATCTATGCCAAAAAAGGATCCACGCGATTCTGTTCATGTGTGCCAGACTTTAAATCGTACAAAAAAGAAAAGAAAAAAAAGAAAAGAAAAAAAGAAAAGAAAAACGTTTTTTGCTTTTCTTTGGGACCCCTACTTATACATCTCTGCAGGTCAGGTCTTAAAAGGCTTGAAAGAGATTTGAATTTTAAATATAAATGAAAAAAATTACCAAATTAAAATTTATTTGTAACTTTCTTGTTACAGATTTCTCTGAAATGACAATCAAAATATATATTTATTTATTAAACTCAATTAAACAATAATATATTAATATTATCATAATGCGTAAATGCCCATATATCGCAGAAATCGAAAGTAAAATTTCTTAAAATTGGAGATAGGTAGAAATGTTTTAACAAAATTTTCTTTTTTAGCACCCTAGGAAACACTCATTCAGAAATCGAAAGTTTATTAAAATTTGCTAAACAATATTATTAATATCATTTTGGATTTCAAGCTTAAGAATTTATTCATGAAAAATATTCAAGTGCAGGGTAGTAATATCAACGTTATAGGGTAGAACTGCATTTTATATTTTCAGTTGGGTATATTTAGTGTCGAAAATAAGCCGTTTCATGCCAGACTCTGATTTTGGCCGCAGATGGTATAGAATTGCTCCGAGGCAATAAACAAGAAGTTGAGCTAGCTGTTTTGCTAATGCTTATTTTAGGTAAAGGAAAGTTAGAGGAAACTTTTCTTGCACAGGAAATCAATATAGGAATTCTTCTTTGTCCTTTTTTATTGGGCGTAAATATAAGTATAAATATCACTTCACATGCTTTTTGCAAGATAAAAAATCATATGAAGCTGAGTAAATAATCAAATTTCAAGCACCAAGGGTTTAGATTAAGAGATAAAACTATTACTATAGAATTTATTTAAGTAGAAAAAAAAAGTCTTCTAAAGTTAATAAATAAATAAGTAAATAAAACATTATAAATTAAATTTTCTTACCTTTATCAGTTTTCAAAAAGTAATTTTAAAATTTTTATATATATATCAGAGATCTTAATTTGAAAGTTTGTATAATTTTTCTAATTATAAACTGTTTTAAATTCACGATTTGTATAATGTGAAAATCAGTTTCATTTGTAGAAAAAATATAAAAAAAATAAATAAAAACAAAATGTTATGATTTTATTCAAAAATAAAAATTTTATTTGGCTGTTAATTTTTTTTTTTTTTTTTTTTTTTTTAAATAAAATAAACGAATTTTAATACACTTTTGTTACATAAGTTCACTTACATAAAAATTATAAAAAAACATTCTACATTCATAATAAAAAAAATATGGAGTTCATAAAATACTTTGGACTTCTTGTTTTTGAATAATTTGTACGTTCTGAAATGTTTCAAATATGATTTGACTTTTTTTTTTTTTTTTTTTTTTTTAAGATTAATAATTTGTTATGATTTATAACAGTTATATCTGCGCGAAAATTTAAAATAAATTATTATCTATAAATTATTATCTTATAAATTATAATAACATTTATAAATATGGTTTTTCAAAATTTTAGATGTAAATGATAAAAGTAAGTTTACACATCAGTTTTTATATATCCTTCACAATAATTTTCTGGAGGAGGGAGAAACTGTAAAAAAAATTGTCATTGATGTTTTGCGATATTTTTAATGGACAAAAAAATAAAAATAATAAAAAAAAACTAAAAACATAAAAAACATAAAAACTTTGAAATAATGAGTAATATCCGGAATTTTTAATTTAATAAAGTTTATCTTACAAGGATAAATATTCATTTCAGTGAAAAGTCCAAAATCCGATTTTTATAAATGGGACTTAAATTTGGTATGCTTTAATAGATACGGAAACAAAAAGTCTTCATATTTATGCTATGTTTAATGAGACTGACTTCATGATAATACAGTTTGGTTCAAGCTCTTGAAAGTTAAAATTTGTCAGCTACATTCTTTGTATAGCATACCAAAATTATAAATCATAAAGCAGCTAAACCGTCCTCCAATTCCTCCATTAACCTGGGCGTCTGCCTACTCTTATGATTATACTATTTTACCAACAATTTCTCTAATCTTGCTCTGAATGAAAATAATCATTTGCAGTGGGTGGCAATCGACTTATAGAAAACATTGCTATCAAGTACAGTCTCAGATGAAACATTTATTTTTGCGTTAAGTTTTCCTATCTGTAGCTTCAAGATCTCCATGTCTTAAAATATCTGAATGGCTGATGTAAACAGTTGGTTTTGAAATCTGATGTTGCTCTACTAGGATTATAAATTGGAATTATTTGGTAGGTAAGTTATTTTTCAGTTGATCGCTACAGTCTTCTTTGAATACAGTGCGGGAAACTGGAACGAGTAATGAGATACATTTAACTAAACAAGGACATGTAAAGATTTGAGATTCCAATAAAATGTGTTAAATCATAACAAAGTTAGCATTTTCAATGTTTCTGAATGTAATATTTATACGTAATTTTACAATAATTAATCATAGATACTCCTGTCCTTGTCTAATTTTAGACAGGAGAGTGAAAAATATAAAACAATTTAAAGTGGTTTTATAAGGTGTATATGTTCCAAATTTAAAACATAATTTTTTAATGCATAATTTATTTATCAGATGATTTAAAGATATTACATAAAAAAATTATAAAGAATTCTCCTTATAATAGAATATTAGGAACGCCAGACCCCTATTCGCCAACCCCTGTGAATGACAACGAAATTCACACTGGAACAGCTACACGATGATTTTTACTTCTGCCTAATTTGAACTCATCTATAACTATGCATTAGTTGTTAAAAGATGTTAATGATATATTTTTGTAATTTTAATATAGTTAAAAAAAAATAAAGAAGCTTTGATTGCTTGTTTTTTGACAAAATACTTTTCATTGTATCGGATACCTCAGAGTTTAATAAAGAAAACCTGTTAAGTTTAATGCCTATCAGCACGAAAAATGTTTCAAATTTCGTTACAGAAAATAACAAGTTCGGATTTTAGAACTGTAAGATAGCTTTAAAAATCTCGTTTTTGAGGAAAGATGTTTTTTTAATTGATCCAAAATAATTTTTTTACAAAATTTATTTAGATTTCATTAAAAATTATCACTGTGATATTGAAAATTTTCTATTTTATTTTACAAAAATAAATGCTATAATAGTCATGCTTACAAAATAATAATCAAATCTTTTTTTTTTTTTTTTTTTTTTTTTTTTTTTTTTTTTTTTACTATTTTAGTTTTTCTACACCACATTATGATTAAAACAACATTAATAGAAAGAAGTAGAACGAGAATATCCAATTCACTGCAGACCCATTATAGAGTTTGTAGTATGGTACAACTTTTAATACGACAGGAGGAAGTATTGATACAGCATTTATGAAAATTGAGAAATTGTAAGATTTTTAACAAGAATATAATGCAAGTGCAACTGCTTTTAAATCAATAACAATCAGTGAAAATTACTGTTAAAGCTATTATTACTGGCTAAATTTGTGAACCCTAAAATTATACGGATCCTGGGCAAATATCTCAATTCTTCATGCTCAAATCGTAGTATATTTGTTCTATAAATAAGCAAAAAGCATTATACAAATTATTTAGAAAAAGGAATAAAAGTCCATCATAACAATGTTTTAAAATTTTCTATCAAATCCTCTTCATAAACGTAATGATTGTATTTCCATTTGAGACAGAAGTGTCTGTGAGCAGACAAACTAAAAGACGTAGCAAAATCCTAATCAGTTTTCAGTTATGCTGGATAATGTTTAAAAGTAGTCGTGCGCTGATTTCTGTTGCAGACAGTTCTCATTGATGCTGTACTAACAAATTTAAACAATTTAATTACAATTATTTTTTAATATACAAATAATACGCCTATTTAATTGGAACACATCTTTCAAAGATAATTTGCAATTAACAGCATATAAAATTACCAATTTGTCTCAGATGTCCTATATTTCACACATGCAGCTGTTGCACAGCACATTTAAAACAATTTCCACATTGCCGTCTTCCGTTTGTTTGGCTTCAATCAAAGTCAGTTTTTCCAATCATCAGACCTCTGATTTAGACATGACAACAGCAAAATAGAAAAAAAGTTTCTTAGTTTCGTCATTAATTAAATTTTAATATGGAAGTATGAAATATTGGAAAATATATATGATTTAATTACATGGCGTTTTTTGTATAAATAATTAGTCAACATAAAAACAAAATTAATCTTTTGTTTATGAACTAAACTTTTCATGCAGAGACATGGGCTCACCCTTCAGCCATTTGTTTTCATTCAAATATAACTCAACGAAAGCTTAATACACTATTTATCTATTCATTTATTTAACACTTACATCTGACTTGTGTGCTAGACATGAAAGTTTACACATAAATAATCGTCAATATACGGGTGATTCTCAAAAATTGGGGACAATTTCAAAAGTGAAATCTTAAAAAAAATACTGTTAGCAAAATTTCTGAAAAAAATAGGTGTTGTTAATGCAGTATTAGGTATACTTTATATGTAGTCAGCAGAGCTAAATATTTAAAAATTAACTTAAAAAAAAATAATTAGTATTTTTTGAGCCATGCTAATGACAAAACAAATTGCATGGAATACATATATTAAGAAATTTTTATTTTCTTCCTGTTTAAATATTTTTTTTCTATATTTATTAGCCTTCCTTTTCAGCAAATGGTTTCCATTTTTACATATATACATATAAGGAGAATAAAAACATTACCGAAGAGCAAACTTTCTTTACATGAGCAACATTCTGACCCTAACAATGTAAGAAGCTTTCTTAGTGATTTTCTGACAGATTTAAGGCATATTTTAGGGATAATTAATGTAATACCTAAATTTATATGTAAAATTAAACTTTATAAAAGATACAATATAAGCAATGGTTACATTTATGCACATAGGAGTCTTTAGCATGGACAGAAAAACCATGCTAATGACACTGATATTTGTCCATGCTAATGACAAATTTTAATTTAAATAAGATTATGAGCCATAATATAATCACAATGCAATAGTCTTTTCTGGGGCTTTTTAAAACACAAAAGTCCTATGCAAATAAGTAAAATAAAAATTTTAATTATAAAATAAACATGAAAATTATTATCCATTCTAATGACATACAATTGATGTACGCCCCTAATATTCAACTTCTATTCTTAAAATACAATACATGCTTCTATTTTCAGGCTGGGATAAAATGGCTACTTGTTGCCAGGGAGAAACTTTATATTTTTCAACTATTGTCATATGTGAAAATGAAATTTTGATTAATAACCAGCTGTTATAGTATGACCTTGTTTTGAAAATAGAATATGGAGGACAAACTTTAATTCTTTTTTTATATACTATAATTTTATTTTTAAAAAGAAATTTATTGGATAAATCCTCTCCATCATTAATTTAAAGAAAGAATAACATTTCTTTTATTTTATAAACATGATATTAACTCTTGAAAAAGCTAGTATATACAAGGCACAGCTGCTGTGGACATCCATGCTAATGATATTTTGAACATTTATTCTGCTATTTTAAGGTGTTTTTAAGTAAAAAGTGAGTAATTCTTGAGTGCAAATAATGAATAATATTAAGACAAACATATCTAAATATAAAAACATGACAGAAAACCTATTAATTTTTTTTGTATGCCGAAAGACATAAATTGTCCCCTATTTTGAGAATCACCCATACAGGGATGAGATAGCACAAGTAAATTTACAGCAATAGAAAATTACAGCTGGAACTCCACAAAGAGTGTGCAATGGAGCCTCAGGGAGTCAAACCCACAAACTTCCTACGCCCTCAAGCGATTAGCGGCATGGTGCCTTGGCCATTCGGCTACAGATGCAGTACAATATATTTTATTCATAGTCAGTGAACTATCTTACAAAAAAGCTTGGTAATAATAATAAATTAAAAAACTTTCCAAACTTAAACTATCACTATAAAACACGTTGAGTGAAGAGCCAGTTGATATGATGTCATTGTGACGTCACAACAATTTTCTAACAATCAGAGTTTCACGGACCTGTGTCACAGTTGATAACATATACAAAGTGTCTTCAAATTCATGGGCGAAATTGTAAAATAAGGTAAGGTGCACATAAAGAAACAATTTTGATACAGAAATGTGGGGTTGGAAATGAAAAGTTTTGATGAAAAACAAAAAATACTGAAAATTTGAAAACAAGTGTTTTATTGACATGCGAATTACAGTTATGTATCCAAAGTGCCACAGCTAACATCGATACATAACTGGCAACATCTTAGTTATAGTGACTGACGTATCCTTTTGAAGGTTCTAGATGTCACTAGAAGACACCAGTTGACCCCGATGAGGAACTTATTGCAAGACTTTAAGTCATTAATGCAAATGTTCGTGAAATGCAATCTGCGAAAAGTTACGGTATCACTTGCTAGAAGCTGCGAGGGGCACATTTATGCACTTACTATAATTTTTAAATCAGTAAAACGCTCATTTTCTTTTCTTCCGCGTTTCTTGTCTTTTGCTAAGACATTTCATTTCTGACCCATCATTGAATTACTGAAATCGCTTGTTTGTGTGTACTAGGGTAAGTCGAAAAAAAAAATTTTTTTTTTTTCAATTTTATATTATGGTTAGTACGGAAAAGTTCACACAAAGAATTTGGAGTTTTTTTTTTTTTTTTTTTTTTTTTTTTTTTTTTTTTTTTTTTTTTTTTTAACAATTCCTTCATTTGCCGCAAATGGCTTAAAATTTTGCTCAAATGCTGATTTTTGAATTTTTTTTTGCAAAATCTTTAAAAATATTAAATTAAATTTATTTTATCTGAATTTACTTGAAATGTCATCTTTATTGTACGAAATGTTTAAATAAGCTCTAATTATACATTTTTAAATAGTTACGTGTATTTTGAATCGGTCAATTTTTTTTAGCCTTTTCGCATATAAGTGAAAAGTTGCCACCAGTGGCGACATTCTGTACTATCCATAATCGAAAATTGAAAAAAAGTTTTTATCGGCCCACCCTAATGTATACTTTACCTTCTCTTACAATTTGACCTATGAATAAGACATTAACTTGTAGATCAAAACCTTTAAAGGTTTAATTGAATCAAATTTTTCCTGAAACAATCTTTTATGAATCGGTGCACTTTCTCACGCTTAAACTGTTTAACTTTTTTTTTTTTTCTCCTTCGTGTAGTTATGCACGCTTTGATTTAAAAAAATTAATATGGTTGAAAGTGTTTCTGAATTCGCTTTTTATGTGTCTCTGGCCAGCTGTCCGTTCTCTAACTCTCGTAAATATTTTTAGATAGCCATGTAACTTTTATGTTAATGAGGTTCACCATAAAATTTTCGTTATTTAAAATAAAGTGTGTAGAATTTATGCGTTTGTTAACAACAACACTTAAAAGAATTCCATTACATTATGGTCTACGGTAAAAAATTGTTTGCAGTGCATTTTATTTAAACTGCTTATTTAGCTGTGTCATTTCATTGTAAGAAAAAAAAATTAATTTCTTAATACTTTGTTTATATTGGATAGGGTTTCATAATCTATGTTTGATATGTGATTTTTCGTAAACATATTTTGGAGTTAACTTGGATAATAAATAGGAAAAGAAAACATTTCAAGCAGATTTTAATTAAACGATTATTAGCACAAAATTAAATGATTAATGCTAAAATTGTGCAATGAATTGCTTAACGTTTTTGGAAATTTAAACACACAATTATCGCCCAATGATTTTATGCAACGATTAATACTGATATTTATACTATATGGCCAAAGGTGACTGGACAATAACAAATTTAGAAATTTTGTTAAATATCTAGAAAAATACATGAAGAATTCTCCTGAAGCTCTAAGTGTGTAAACATGATAGTACAGGTCATACATTTATGAGAAGATTTTTTCCCCGAAATCCCATAGGGGACCGTCAACAAAATGAAAATGAGCGAAAATCTTTTGGATAACCCTGTCACAACTAATGTAGCAAAAGCGTTATTGTAGATTATGATTAACTGGCTTAGTGTTATAAACTGTGTGCTATTTTATGAGGATAGCATGTATACTTTTAGAGAAATTAAGTTTTTCATAAAAACAGTCCTAAATTTTGCCAAGTTTTTTCTTAAAATTTGCAGAGTTCTTAACATAAAAAAATGTTCTTTTCAGAAAATATGACAAACAAGAATGTGCATACTTTGTAATTGGAATTAAAAAATAACAAAATTTGTATGAAAAAAAGAGCAGGTTTTCTAAATAATGTTTCACTGCGCATGTGTTAATGCAATCAAAATATAATTTGCATAATGTGTTTCTTAAATGTATAAAGAAACTTTTGTGAAAGTCTCAAAAACATATGAAAACTCTGAAAATTATCGTCGATAGAATAAGCTCAAAATCTGTTTGTTTCTAAAATGAAGCAAAAAGATGAGGGGTTGTATCCATATATCCATTGCTTAGTGTCAATATATTATAATACACAATATAGCACGCTCTACTACATTTGGATACAGACTTTCATTTCTTTGCTTCCTTTTGGGAACAACGGCCTTTAAGCTTATTCTATCTACGATAGTTTTCAGAATTTTCAAGCTATGTTTTTGAGACTTTCTCAAAAGTTGCACTGTACATTTAAAAATATAGTATGCAAATGAAACATTGATAGCGCAATGAAAAATCATTTAGTAAAATTGCTCATTTTTTCCTACAATTTTAATTACTCTTGAATTCTGATTACAGTGTACTGTGTAGAATGTTGTTTGTTATACTATATGAAAAAAACATTTTTTATAATAAGAACTCTACAAATTATAAGCAAAAACATGTCTAAATTTTAGATTGTTTTTATAAAAACCTTAATTTTTCTACGAGTTTACATGCTATCCTCATAAAAATTAACACAGTTTATTAAAGATATTAGTTAAGATATTAGTTTATAGAGTTATAAGTTATAAGATTTCGAAAAGATATTAGTTATTTTTCGATTTGGTGAGAGCCCCTTGTCGTGTTTCCGGAAAAAATTCTTCATGGTAATACATGACCAGTACTATTACGTTTACACACCTAGAGTTTTAGGATAATTCCTCATGTATTTTTCTTAGCTATTTAATAAAGTGTTTAAAATTGCTGTCACCTTTGGCCATTTAGGGTGTATCAGTTAAACTTCAAATACTAATTCATTGCGCACATTTTTCGATTATCAAAGTAAATTAAATAAAAAAAAAACGTGCGGCATGCACGAGAAGATATATTTTCTGGTTTAATTCTTTAAATTATTCGGTTAATCAATTCTTGGTGCTTCATTCACGAATATTAAACAAAATTTTCAATTAAATATTTTCTGATTTATCTTGAGAAATTACATTATTCTTTTATTCACATCTTACAATCAACTTGTTATAAGAAAATAGAAAAGCGGAGAACTTTCTTTTTCGTAGGTATTATCATTAGAAATCTCCTCTGTCTTCTTATAAATTTTTCTTTTAGTTTGATGAATATTAAATTATCAATTGCACCAAAATTGTAAGGTAAAGCCAATGCGCATGATTTGAATAACTGATTTTATCAAGCTTATACATTAAAAACAAAATCGCGCTATCCAAACTATCAACAAATATATCTGTGAGTTATAATTTCATTAATATTAGTTCTTCTAATCTATAATTTTCTTACATATGTGTAGTTTCTCATAATAAAAAGAGTGGGGAAGTAAAAGATGTTAACTTTAACAATGCTGTACATTTTAGAAGGTATGGTTAAGTTAAATAACGAAAATGATTAAAGCGCTGTGAAGGGGGAGGAGAGGAATAGCCATTAAAAAGCCGACCTAGATTTTACATTTGATAGTTTACCACCCAGACGTAATAATAGCAGTAATTATTGTTATTATTAAATCTACATTATTCATTTTGCTCTTCTAACTGTTATTGATCTTATATGTAATTACAAACAAAACTTAATTTCATTATGCAATTAACTGTGATGTAAATATATAGTGTCACTGATAACTTATCTGTTATCTAAAAAAAGACAAACGTATTCCATTGCACTATGATTTATGAGCAATATGGTGTATTCAGAAACGGATTAACTACCACCCGGGCCCCTAGGCTTGACTTTCTGAGGGCCCCCTTTTACTCCTTCAAAGTGGTATATACTGGAAAAATTAAAACACATGCTTGCTTCATTAACTCATAAATCATTGATGATTAAAATATAAAAGATTACGACAAAGAATTTCGCACATCTTTTGTCTTTTGTATTAATGTCCGACCAGTGTAAAAGAATATTTTCTTGTTCTTTATATAAGGAAAGTTTTAGCACCGGGCCCCCTTTTCTTCTGGGCCCCTAGGCTTCAGCCTACTCAGCCTAATGGGTAATCCGCCTCTGGGTGTATTCTATTGTTCTTGTTTCTTCAAACAAACTTAAATATATTACTGAAGTGCACTTACAACAAGTTTTCTAGTTAGTATAGATTACTCTATGCAGACCATATTCACGGTTCAAAATTTCACCACATAATTAGATTTAAAAAAAAACTCTAAATCCTAGTTCGACATTTTACGAGAAAATCTGACTAGAGAAAAACCTTGAATTATGCTTTAACATTCTACCAAAAAATTCAAATTAAAAAAAAAGAAAAAAAAAACTTGAATCATCATTTATTCTATTACTAAAAAGGTTGATTAAAAAACGCTGAATCATGGTTCAACCTTTCCCCAGAAAATTGGATTTAAAAAAAACCCTGATTCATGGTTCAACCCGTCACCAGAAAATTGGATTAAAAAAAACCTGAATCATTGTTCAATCTCTCACCAGAAAATTTTATATATAAAAAACTTGAATCCTGGTTCAACATTTCACTAACATAATGGTATTTGTGGAATCCCCAATGAACTGGTGAAACTTAGGCCAATATCTTGGTTGCTGCTAAATTTTAGATACTTTTCACCATTTTCTTGGTGAAAACTCGAATTTCATTTTTAACAGTGTAGGATTTATCATTCGTTTAGAGAGATACACAAAATAGTTTAAATATAGAACGGCTACACTGAGAAAAAAATATGGTTCTGGCATATAGAATTTAAGTAATCGCTCTAGAAAAAATAGTTCCATGTCATCCTTATAAATTTTAGTTCCATTTCTTGAAGAGTTCCAGAGTCTCTTACTAGAATTCAAGTACGTTTTCCGATATTTTTGTAGGCAAATTTATCTAAAAATCTCTTCAAATAGATGCGAACTCAAGAGATTTGATTTAGTAACTTTAATTATAGCTTAAGAAATCATTCCTAAAATCAAGCGATAATTTCTCGCTACTGAAACGGTTCAATGTCGTTTCGTCTCCTAGAAAAGAAGAGACTAGAAATGTCAAGTCATTTCGCCTATTCAGCTTAGTTGTTTACCCTACTCGCATAGTTTGGACATCTATAGTTCTAGTTTAGGTATTTAGAAAGTGACTAACTATTCGTTCTAGTTGAACGCGTCATATTTTTTTTCTCAGTGTATGTTTAATCATTGTTGGAAGTGTGTTTTCTACTGTGGTATGTATTTTCAAACTTATTCAACTTTTAGAGCATTGCGAAGAGAGTGTAAATTCTGTAGATAATATACAGAACTGCACCGCAGAATTCATACACTTTACTGGATAGGTACAGTATTCGCTGAAAATCAATTTTTACTCTGTTATGTGTTATTTATTGTATGTAGCATTACATTGAATTTGAGTATACACAACTGAGTAGAATTAAATCAAATTTGTAAAAATATTTGCTATGACTAAATAAACAATAATAAATTATGTGAAGAGAATTTGTTAAAATCATAAATTTTTTAACTTTTTAATAAAATCTGTCATTGTCTTGGTACCTATATGTCATTATCCTGGCATCAAATGTTTTATCATTATTTTAGAAAATTATTTCTATAGCTAAGTATTTTAAAAATTCACTGCTGATGTAAGGATATCAACTAAAAGCTGCTCAACTAACTTTTTTTTTTTTTTTTTTTTTTTTTTTTTTTTTTTTTTTAATAGAAGATTTAAAATGATTTAAATTAAAAAAAAAATTGTTTTCAAAATCTCACAGTTTGTGATATCCACCCAAATGTGCTTTTTAGGTTTTGGTTTGTTTTTGTGTCGGCCGATTATCTACACTAGGGATATAGGCCCTGAGGGGGGAGTGCCCTTCGTGGAGTTCTTTCTAAGGGAACCTAACCCGTATTTATGCAAGGTTCGAAGAAAACCACAAAAACTCCGAAGGGTTAGGCCGACGGCCGCGATTGGGTTCGAACCCAGCACCTGCTGTATACCCGTTGAGAGGTCAGAACCTCTCGGTCACTGGTGGGGCAATGTGCTTTTTAGAAAACACTATATCATCACCACCATCATCCCCTTTTTATTTTCTTCTATCTTTACAAGAAGAAAGTATTAGGTTCGGGAAATTTTTCGAATTCCAATTTTCGTCGGATTTATACGTTTTAGGAGTTAGAGATTCCAAAAAGCATGTTTTTTTTATGTCTGTCTGTGAGTCTGTCAGTATGTGATATCAATTTTGTGGTCGTTCTACCTCAAGAATTAAAGCAGGAAATTTCACAAAACTTTAGATTTAGTTAGACTTTGATATAATCTAATTAGTTTTTGGTGTATATCACCCAACAGGTAGCGCTGCTATGCTGTCTTTTTCACAATTTCTACAATAACTATATCTCAAGAATTAATGGACGGACTTTCATAAAACTTCAGATTCTGCTAGTCCTTGATATAATATGGTTCTGATTACGTTATGGTGTAAATCGCACAACAGCTGGCTCTGCTATACTGTATTATTCATGATTATCGCAATAACTCTATTTCAGGAACTAATGCACGAATTTTTATCAAACTTCAGATTCAGTCAGCTCCTGATGCAAATGAGTATTCTTTAGTTTTTAGAGTGAATTGATCAACAGGTGGCGCTATAATGTGGCATTAATCACGATTATTATAATAGCTATATCTCAGGAACTAATACATGGATTTTCATCAAACTTCGAATTCGGCTAGTTCCTAATACAAATTCAGTATTCCTCAGTTTTTAGCGTAAATGGCTCATCAGGTGGCGCTACTATCCAGTTTATTTATTATCGGGTATTGTGTGCAATATTATTTGTCATATTTTCAGAAAAGAATGTTACTTTATATTTAGAACTCTACAAGATATAAACAAAAAACTTGGAAAAATTTAGAACAATTTTTATAAAAACCTTAATTTTTCTATGAGTATACATGCTATCGATATAAAAATGAACACAGTTTACAAAAATAAACCACTCAATTATAATCTACAGTTTGAGCGCTTTTGCTACATTACTTTTGACAGGGTTATCCAAAAGATATTCATTCTTTTTTAATTTGTTGACGGTCCCCCGTGGAGTTTCGGGAAAAAATCTTCACGGAAATGTATGATTTGTACTATTATATTGATACACTAAGAGTTTTGGGGGTAATTCCTCATGCATTTTTCTAGATATTTAACAAAATGCAAGTGGACGGTCATCAATGACCATGTAGTGTATATATACATATATATTTCATATTTTAGAAATGCAAGTGTAAAAACTCAAGGGATAGAGTGCATATCTGAAAGTGAACAATTAACAATAAACAATTAACTATAAACAAGATACAGACAAGAAAAAACAGCCCGTTCGCATCAGAAGGAGGACAGACAAGTCTAACTCCACCCCCTCCCCTTTTTTCAAAAAGTTTAAATTGCTGCAGGTTTCTGAATGCCTGCCAAACCTGCATTCAAAAATAATATATAATAACAAAAATGCTATTTTTTTTTTTTTTTTTTTTTTTTTTTTATAATAAAAGCAAACTAATAACGATTTAATCAACATAAAAAATATATATTGAACACAACAAAAACAAAAAATAAAAAATAACATAAAAATTAAAATAATCTTAATAATATCTATTAAGATTTAAAAATTATCAAATAAAATGAATGCAGCATTTGCCAGGCCTCCCCCCTTACCTGCAACAAAAAAACAAAAATTAAGAACAGTCATACCTTTTTAATATCTCTTGCCTGTAAAACTCCAAATTAACAAAAATGCTTCTTCCGAATCCAATTTCATATTATTGCAATTACAGTTCTGCATACCTTCTTCACACTCGGAACTTCAGGCTATACTCGTTTTGTAATAGACTTTAGAATATAATCTTCATATAGAATGTTCGGGAAGCATGCGGTCATTTTAAAAGTTATTCTAATAATCCACAACGTTTCCAATTATCTTTTATAACAGTTTTTAAATAGTACTTCAAAAAATTAATTGGATAATTATTATTGTAAAAAAGACTGGCTATAAATTTAAAAACTTGCTTATAAAATATCTTTCATTACTACAAATTAGAAAAAAACGAATTAATCGATTAATCACTATATTTATGTAAATTTTTTATGCAAATTTGAATACCAATGTGGCATACTTCTGGTAAAAAAATTTAAACTATTTATTTTATCATATAAATCTAAATTTACTTTATTTTACAAAATATTAAAAGAAACATCCAAATAATCAACATTATAATCATCACTGCTTGCCTTAAATAATCTGGATAAACTTTCTTATATTCATTAGTAAAATCAAAATTGAAAATTAAAATATCATCAATATACTTATTATATATACATATATATATTTCAAAAGACATTTTAATCTTAGCGTAGTGATTTTTAGTATTGTAATAAATACACTAGTAAAGTTTTTTTTTTTTTTTTTTTTTTTTGGGGGGGGGGGGGATTTGAATTTCAGATATCTTTAAACAAAGGTGACATTCTTTGAAATATTTAAGTATTCTTCCGTAGTATAGATCATTGATATGCACTTACTATTCACGTCTCATCTGAAATTCATATATTCACAGAGTATCAAAAACATAGTATTTAAAAATATGAAAGTTCTTTATATTTTTCAACTTTTAACAATTAGCAATATATAATTTGTAAGCTGTCTTGTATTCTCAAAAATACATTTATTTCTCAAGATTTAAAAGCAACAGAAGAGCCAAATGAATATCAGATTTCCATATTTGATGAAAAATGTGTATTTTTATTGCAATAAGAATCCGTTTAATAAATTTCATGCCAATTTTCTCCACCAAGTCTACAGGAAATTAATGATCCCATAACATTATTTATGAATTTGATCTTTTACTTGCTTCAGTGTTAAACAATGTGTAATAAATTTCAGAATATTTTTAGAATTAATTATCTTCTTACAATCAATAATAATGTGGGGAAAACAATACATACGCATTAATTACACCTTAGTAAACCCTCATCTTAGTAACTTTTTCTTTATTCATCTGACCTGCAATTAATTTCAATCTCATTTGCATTTATTAAAATTCATATTACATGAAAATGCTTTATCAAACATGATTTTGATTTTGTTTTGTTATTATTACTTGAATTAAGGCGCGCGTAACTAATGATAAGAACGCTTTAATGTATGTTTTATGCTTTTACATATGCCTGAAAAGTGAAAGATAAGTGAGAGTAACAAATGTGTTTTTATTTATACTGTAGTTAAAACTGTTTCATTGTGGAAATACTTGATAGGTTTTTCCTTGTTTACAACTGTCTATTAAGAAAATATTTAAAAGAACGTACCACAACCTGGCAACACAATTATGCTAGTAAAACCAAGATTTGTTATGTTTTAGGGTACTTAAGAGATTTCTTCATTTAAATGAAAAGACCCGTTCGCTAATACTAATCCTATGGAGGAAATTAATAAAAATATCTCTGTTGCGTTTTAATATTTTTTAAATGACTTTTTTTTTTTTTTTTTTTTTTTTTTTTTTTTTTTTTTTTGCATTGAATAGCTAAGATTGATATTTATGCAGGCCGTTTTTAACTTTTTTTTTTTTTATTTTGTTTACAGATATTTTTTTATCATGACACTTTCATTTTCAGAATCGGTTTGGAAAGTGAAATAACCCTCATAAAAATATATGCAACCAAAATCAAAAAAGTAAAAAACGGCCTACATTCAGCTGAATCTCAGCTGTCCAATGCAGAAAAAAAAAATCATTTAAAAATATAGAAATTGCAACTGAGATATCTTAATAAATTTCTTCCATGAGATTAACATTAGCGAAAGAGTCTTTTCATTTGAAAGAAGTAGCCCCTGAAGTATTATCCGAGTCAGGTCAGATACAACTCCGCCAACCATAGTGCTGATAATACTAATATAGAAACCCTAATTTTTTGACAATTTTATATAACACCAAGCGCTCTAAGAGCCACATCAGAATAATAATAATGCATAATATAGTTTATTTATTTACTGTAGTTTAAGATATTTTTTATTCATTTATTATAAAATGATGTAAAATTATTGTTTTTAACATGATTGGCAACGATCAACAAAATTGGGAATTGCCAACAATTTTTAGCGATCTATCTTCTGTTCCGTAAAATACATAAGTACTAATTTTATAAACAGTTCACCGAGCGTGTGCGCACAAATTTTACCACAAACTTCACATATCTTACAATTTTTATTTAATACGGCACCTAGACTGTCACATCAAGAGTTTATTAATATTCTTCAATTTGTCTTTCCCTTTCAGAAAAAAAAACATTTGTTCTGCTTTCTCAACAGTATATTGAACGTTTCTTGACTCAGTGTTATTTTTCAAGCGGACGTCAAGTAGATATTGGACCCCCCCCCCCCAAAGAAAAAAGTACTGTGATTCCGTTGTAACTTGAGGGCTGGATCCGCCCTTGGTTTTTTTACAATATTCTGAATGTGTTGCAAGGTGTCTCATAACCTATGTTAGACGAATGATTTGTTTTCTTTATTTACATTGAACTTTTCTCAAATAATAAATAAATATGAACACTTAATCCTCTACCTACAAACAATCATTTATATAAACCTTTCAATAGTAATACAATCCGTTTTATACTTTTTAATGTTACATTTTATAAAACGTATTTAGAAACTCATTATAAACTCACTCAACATTCTTGTTCTTTTTTGAACAAGTCAATTATCATTTCCTTTATTGATAATAATTTTTTCCCCATCTTAATCTATTAACAGTGTTAATGCGTATCCTGCTGGAAGTTGGACGTTATTAAATAGCTTTACACAGAGTATTAAAGCAAGTATTAAAAATCATTACATTGCTGGAAGAATTTTTCTAGGAATTTTTTAATTCAAAGACAAGTTACTTCAAGTAAAGTTTTATTTAATAATATTTGGAAATTAAATGCATTTATTAAAACTTTAAGGTCACAATTTATGTTTTCAACTTATTATTTTTTTTTAATATGGTTTAAATGGTAAACTTAAAGAAATTTTTAAAATAAATTTTTTAACTGCAAGCTTAACTAAAAATTTTCAAAAATGTGATTTTTTTTAAACTAATTGGTATTTTTTAAAAATATTTTTACTCGATTTTTTTTAAAGAGTTTCAAATAAGTATTACACAAAACTGCTCATGTATTTTTAATTATATCTAACATTATATTTAAAATATTTTTAACAGATATATACAATGTCAAACGATTAAATGTAACTCATCTCTGTATACTATTATATTGAAAAAAAAAAAAACTGAAGGCTAATTTAATGCACAAATTTATCACATATATTATAGACAACATGTTCAAAAAAGTTTAAATCTCTACCTCAAACACAAAAAATAATTTAGCATTTTTAAAGCATGGAAGTCAAGAAAGTATGACTGACAGAGAAAAATCCATTTAAAGTTTTAATTTGTTTGGGTAATTACACTGGGTATATAAAGAAAACTTACAATATTTTGCGATATAATTGGGATACGAATTAAAATGAGGTGTCAAAATATGAATAACTCAAGAGACTTTGATTTAATGTTTTAAAAGAAAAATAGCTTTTTTGATCAATTTTCAGGTAAATTGTAATCCACTTAAATTTACGTAAAAATAGTATTAAGCAAGTACTTTTGTTCTATTGATACAGATGGCTTTCAAAATTGAGTAAAAACTTTTAAAACAAAACCTGCATATTACAGAATTCTGCCTAAATCAGAAACAAATTAAAGTCCTGGTGAAAGTGTAAAATACAGTTACAGTAGAGAGTTCAGATGCTAAGACGAAAACTTGTATGTAACGGATGTGCCTCCATATCCTTGTAGTCTCGTTTTAATAAAGATACTGTAGATTTTATTATATATATTGTAGCTTTTCTTGTATATTTTGGGAAAAAATCATTCTTTCCGAGTTTAAACATTATTTTCATGAAAAATACCTTTATAAAAATTTGTTGTTAAAATACTATTTTGTTTATTCAACGAAAATATGTATGGTGATATAATGAGTGGTATGGTGAAGGTATGGTGAAAAGTTTATATGGTGATAAAGGTACGCGTTATATATAACGCGCATTTTTTTCCCAAAAAATAGGGCAAAACTCCTAGGTGCGCGTCATACATGGAATAATTTTTTACTTCTGGATGTAATCATACGATATATACATATGAATCAAGAAATATATTCAAAGAAGACCTATTCACTCCGAAAATCTTTCTTAATTGAAGTATCACTGCACCTTTATTTCACTCCTTGTACTTTTTTTTATACATTAACATTATGTAAATGCTAATTAGCAATTCTCGCTGCCGTCACTCACTCCTACCCCTCGTCATTCATTCCCCACCCGAAGTCTAAAAATGTATTTTCGCCTTGTTTTTAGCCTGATATAATGTTTGTTTCAACTTTCTTTAATGAAATTATTTTAGTCATTCATTCTCTTGCATATCAAATTTACGCGCGTTATATACCAGATTTTAAAAAATCGCCATTTTTTCTTGTTAAATACGGGGTGCGCGATATACACGAGTAAATACGGTATTTCAAAATTTATAAAAAGCTTCATTAAAGATTTACACGTAGATTATTTTTGCTTTTATAAAAAAAAAGCTCTATTTTTTTTCCTTTTTCCAATTTTCAATATCAATTGTCAAACGCGAATAAAGACCTTATTAAACGACCACCTCTTCTCACCTTCCTTAAATACTCATAGTTATGTTACGACTGATTTTTCAAGAAGAGAGCTTTTATCTTCTCATATTTCACAGGGGAAAGCCATCGTTCCCTACATTACTATTATTTTGATTTCGCTTTGTGACCGTCAAACTTAGTAAAATGCCTAAGAAGCTGTATGAAAAGTATTTTTCATAGAATAGAGTAACGTACCATCAGGTGTTAATGAATATCAAGAATATCCACGGCAACATTTCGAAAAATGTAAAAAATAAAATATTACAAATTGATAATCGCCAAAAATGTCAATTTATCTTTGAATTTCAAAATAAATTTTAATCACTTTAATAGGTATGATAATAATTATATTACAACTAATAATAAACTTGTTATTTAAATTTTACATTTTCAAGCATTGAAATATTTTACATATAGGCCTTTTTTTCTGAGATGATTATTTAAAAAAATATCAAAATGAAAAAATCTGTACTACAACAACTTTTTTGTGCGTACATTAATTATACCAATCTGAATTACAAATTTTTAATAAAATTAAATCTTGTAGATAAAATGTTATGATATTATATAATCAATTTAAACCGGAAAACAATCCCTCACATATAAAAAAAGACTGCATAGTGACGACTATACAGTTTATAAAGTTTAACCACCGAACAAAAAGAAGGGGAACTAATTAAAATCCTGAAAAATTGACAAAATATTGTTTCGTTTATCAGGCTTTTATTTCCCTACTTCTTTTCTGTGTGTATGTACTCGCGCCCATTTTATATATACAGGGCTGCCACAGGCTCCTATTTTTATATTCTGTTCGCCCCATTCTTTTTAAAAATTACATTTTGTAACATGTTTCTCTTCCAAATGTTGTCAAAGTCCATGTATAGGATTTTTGTTTTTCAAAAAAAGGTGCGAAATAGAATTAAAAAGTAGTAGCCCGTGGCAAACTTGCATGTATATTAGATAGCTTTTTTTTTTATCATTAATTATTAACTTATTCTTAAACCATTAATTTTAGAGACATCGTCCAATTTTCAGAGCTAATTCAATTGTTATTCTCTATTATTTGATAATTTATTTGTACGTCAAACTAGTTATTTTTTTTAAAATGAAATTAAAATTTTTATACAGTCCTGAAATTCTATAAGTTGTATTAAAAGGGGAAAATTTATTCATGCTCTAAGCAGTAAAAATTTCATTTTTGTACAATCAAAAGTTAGTGAATTATTATAATTATATCAATTTTAGTTTTATAAACTTTTAGTCTTTATTGTGGGGGGAGGGAGGAGTGCATAAAAACGTGCTTTTCTCATTTTTAGTGCAACAAAATTTTTCCAAGGACTGTTATACACAATTTTAATGAAAATAGATTAACTGTGCGAATTTTTTAAAATATACTACGTAATCAGATACCAGGTATGGGAGATTAAGATGAATATACATGTGTATGTAAAAATATGTGGAAGTAATGTATTGAAAGTGAATATAAAAATCAAAGGACTCAATTGAAACACTAAAAAATATTTTCTGCTATTATTTATTAATTTATGATTTCATGATGTTAATAAAGAATATATAATTGAAAATTTTATGAATCATACAAGCTTTTATCATGTATATTTTGATTTAATTTTAGATTTTCTAATGTTCTACAATCGGCAATGCATTTTTTTAGGTTATATACATTATTTTATATATGGTTATATACAATAGGTTATATACATATATTTTCTAATGTCCTTTTTTATCGTTGAGCTAAATCCTAAATCCAAGAGCGGATCTCTCCATTTAGAGGGGGGGGGGGTAATAAGTATTTTTTGGGGGAGGGGGGGGTCAAATATCTTAATAAGAAATTTTTATATTGAAAGCTGTTACCATATCGAAAATGTGTACTTTTCTGATCATTTCGAGAAATCATTTTCATTCATAAATGAAAAAAAAAAGCATCACATTTTTGCCCATATAAAATTTTTACATTTCATTCAGATATAAAAAAATTGAAGAATTTTCCATGTTCTTATAAAGACGAAGAATCAATCAGAAATTTTTATACAGTTTACAGCATTTTAAGACTTTTTTAGGACTTGACAGTTATAAAAATGCTGTCACGAGAGAACAATTGGTTGTCGGAGCTTGAAATTCAATTTAAAAATTCAAAATTTGCGGAAAATTTCCGAAAAATTCTTTGTTTTTATCAAAAAATGGAAAGCGTTAATCAAAAACATTTTTTTCTGAATAAGTTCATCTTGCATCTCATTTAGAAATGACTTTATGGATGTGTCAGAAATGACCTACTTTGAATTTAAATAGAACTTTAAAGAGCCAGAAAGATTCTCATTACTGAGTAATGAGTAATTTTGAAAACATTTAACACATATTTCATTTTTTTAAATGCCCTATAGAAATTTCCTTCGTTCAGAGGGGGCTCAGAACCTCCGTGATATTTTCCTTGAATCCCACACTGCCTAAACCATTAGTTTTAGAGGTATAGTTTCAGTTTCAAACATATTTTAAATGTTTTTCTTTATAATATAAAAATCCATTTGATCCAAGTTTCTTCGTACACTAACAAGCACAGTAAAAATTCCATTCCTCTCATAAATATTTTCTCTCTGAAAGAAGTATCAGCATGACGTTATATTCATATAATAATTCCGATAAAGAGCGCACAGATGCGGATACATCTGTTGACAGCAGTTCACACGTGTTCGCCCCCGAAAACTTTACATACCTTGTTGATTTATAAGAAATATACAAACCACCACAAATATATAATAACTGAGTACTAAATTTATAGCTGTCAAAGCCTCAAATGCGATATTACAGGATGCACAAAGCTTGAAAGAGTTCTCTTGGGGCGTTATGTGATGACGGATGCGACAGCCAGTTTACAATGCGCTCCCTCTAGGGCGCCCTGCCGCACTAATAGGGTGTTTATGGAAATGTACAATAGGTATTGTCCATTTGTCGGTGTTCCGTAGGTAACCAGGTGTTATTCATTCAAGCATTAAATATGTTTACGCACATTGCGAAAACGGTATGTATCGAAGCCTGTATTGTTGAGTACATGTGATGTGTTTTTGATTAAAGCAGTTAACCGAATGCCAAAAAAAAGGGTGTGAATAACATTAGAGATAAAATTAAAATTATGATTAAAAAATACGCAATTTCATATGAAATGATATTTTAAAATGAAAATACTTCAGTTGATGTTCATGCTTTTTAATATCATTTATTAAGCTAATAAAATTAATAATAATAAATAGGAAATGAAAACAAATGAGAATAAAATTTAAAAATTCATTACAAAATCAATGTTTTTAAGAGCTGCTTTTTGAATTTTGGAATCTTAATGCAGGGTCGTACTGGCCCACCGGGCAACGAGGCAAATGCCCGGTGCGCCCCTAGTCGAGTTTTTTTTTTTTTTTTTTTTTTTTTTTTTTATGCATATTTAAAATAATGTTTTCTGAGCAGCAAGAGAAAAAAAAAGACATTTTCAAAACATTTCAATGATATGCTTTCTAAGAAAAGTATTGAAAACTATTAATTGTTTTTTATGTGTTATATTTATCATGTGTTCTGCATTTAAGTACTTGCGACTGGAATTATTGCCCGCTATTTGTTAGACATGCGCCCTCAGACAGATTTTTTTTTTTTTTAGCTATATCAGTAGGTGGCTTTGGTTTTCTTAACGCCCTAGGACCAGCACCGAGCGAAAGTCTGCCCCGTGCCAAGGGAGCAGAAACTTAGAGGGCGCCAATTTTATATTACAACATCATTTTTGACCTATTACAAGAAAAATTTGCATGACGGGGGTGCCAAATTTGAACTTTGCCCCGGGCGCAGTGTTCTCTTCGCATGCCTCTGCCTCGGACAGAATTCTTTTTTTTTCGGCGCCTCTACGAGTGATGCCTTCTAAAAAACTTATATTAAGAATTATTGATTTATTTTCTTTCTTTAAGTGTTTGCCGCCTTCTATGGTTGCCCGGTATTTTGGAATTTCTACCTATTGAGCCGATGGAAGCGATAAAACAGGATTGAATGCCTTAAAAATTATTTTATTCTACATATTGCCATAGGCGTCTGTGGGCGTCATGGCGCCCTCAGACAGATTTATTTTCTTCTTTTAAGCGCCCTTACAAATGAAGTCTTCTAAAAAACTGATATTAAGAATTATTCACGTATTTAGAATATTTTCTTCCTTTAAAAATTGGGCGCTTCGTAGGTTTGCCCGGTATTTTGGAATTTCTACCTATTGAGCCGATGGAAGCGATAAAACAGGATTGAATGCCTTAAAAATCATTTTATTCTACATATTGACATAGGCATCTGTGGGCGTCATGGCGCCCTCAAACAGATTTCTTTTCTTCTTTTAAGCGCCCTTACAAATGAAGTCTTCTAAAAAACTGATATTAAAAATTATTCATGTATTTAGAATATTTTCTTCCTTTAAAAATTGGGCGCTTCGTAGGTTTGCCCGGTGTTTTGGAATTTCTACATATTGAACCGATGGAAGCGATAAAACAGGATTGAATGCCTTAAAAATCATTTTAATCTACATATTGACATAGGCGTCTTTGGGCGTCATGGCGCCCTCAGACAGATTTCTGTTCTTCTTTTAAGCGCCCTTACAAATGAAGTCTTCTAAAAAACTGATATTAAGAGTTATTCATGTATTTAGAATATTTTCTTCCTTTAAAAATTGGGCGCTTCGTAGGTTTGCCCGGTGTTTTGGAATTTCTACATATTGAACCGATGGAAGCGATAAAACAGGATTGAATGCCTTAAAAATCATTTTAATCTACATATTGACATAGGCGTCTTTGGGCGTCATGGCGCCCTTAGACAGATTTCTTTTTTTCTTTTAAGCGCCCTTACAAATGAAGTCTTCTAAAAAACTGATATTAAGAATTATTTATGTATTTAGAATATTTTCTTCCTTTAAAAATTGAGCTCTTCGTAGGGTTGCCCGGTATTTTGGAATTTCTACTTATTGAGCTAATGGATGCAATAAAACAGGATTAAATGCCTTAAAAATCATTTAATTCGACTTACTGACAGATGCGGCTTTGGCAGTCATGGCGCCCTTGCCATTTTAACTTACTCATCATATACGTAGAAATGGTAAATCTTGCAATCGTTTTGAAAATCAAAAAAAAAAAAAAAAAAAAAAAAAACGTATTTACACGTTTTAGATACCGGAGATTCCAAAAAAAAAAAAAAAAAAAAAAAAAAATTGCTGTCTGTCCGTTTGTGTGTCTGCTATTTCCGAATAGTAATATTAGCCTTATTTAAGCTGTCATTTGATAAGCCAAATATTACTATTCGAAAATAGCTATATAATTTTTTTAATAAAAAAGTCAACGCTGGATTTAACAGATTTCTTTTTTAAGGGCAATGTTTTTCATGGAATGTTTTTTAAAGTCGAAATTTCTTATGGCTTGTTTATACAACGTCGAAGTTTATAAATTTTGGTGAAAAACAACAATATATATATAATTTAACCGTACACTGTTAAAAATCTTGTTCTAGTTTGAACCAAAAAAGTTTGTCTTTTGGTGCTCAATAGCTGCCACCGTAAGATGGTGAAATCTTGAACCAAAATTTGGAGCTCCCATTGAAGCATAGTTCCAATACTTGGAACGAGGTTGAACTAGGAAGCTCCAAATGTTGGTACGAGATTTCACCATCTTATGGTGGCAGCTATTGAGCACCAAAAAACAAACTTTTTTGGTTCAAACTAGAACAAGATTTTTAACAGTGTACATTTAAATGTTATTTAACGCTTCTTTCGCTTATTGAATGTGATATATACCTTTTAAAATATTAGTTTTATGTATTTTGCACTAAAATAGAATCGTTTTCTTACTGTTGTCATTTTTAAAAATGTATTGTCTATATTTTTAAATCATGATTTAAAAGAGGTCATGAAATTCGTCCACTTTCTTTTTAATTACAAGAGTTGTGCGAAGGGATGCAGACTTTCCTAATTTATTAAATGCTCAAAAGAACAATATATTAATAAATTCAATTTTTGAAAGCAAGGCAATTTTTGAAGAAATTTTAAACTTATTTTAGTTTTTTTTTTTTTTTTTTTTTTTTTTTTCAAACAAATTGAAAAGAATTGCACAAAAAAAGTTATGTGTACTTGCTGTTTCATTCCCAGTAAGGAGATACAAAGATGATAACACTGAGATACACTTCTTCAGAAGCTTTTAGTATTTTTACTTGGAATTTTCTAAACGAAAACTATCCCACAATCAGCTTTTAAACCGACCTCTTTGTATACTGTACCACTGTATACATAGTAGTACTACATGGATGGTTTTCCTCAAACGACAATTAACAACAGCTGTTTAGCATTTGCGATTAAAGGAGTCCGTTTTTGAACGCATTATGGACCATCAATCGACACACACACCTGTTGGATGCACAATAATCGTTTTAGAGACTATCCCTCGGAATGTCGGAATATCCCCCCCACTTCTCCTAAGATCTTTCATCATTCACACTGTCAATTATACCCTGATTAGTTCCCAAAAATTATCTCTTTTTGGCAAAAGGGGGGAAAAAAGAAAGAAAAAGAAACGTCAAGTGTTAGACTGGTTTCGGACAAGGCTCTTTTCTGAATTCTGATTCTTTGTTTTTCGAATACTAAAATAACAAAATGTAAACAGACATGGAGCCTGGAAAGACGTGGAATATTTTAAAATCTTTACCAAACACAATCACACAAATAGTAAATTATTGATTCCAATTGGAAATAATACGTTCGATTCAAGAGAAATGTAAGTAATTTTAAAATATTAAGTTTTTTACTAATAATATGATGTTAATTATATGATATGTTTATGTTATGTCTTAAACTTTTCATAAGTGTTATATATCTTACAAATATCAATATGCTTCTGATTTATTTTGTAGAAAGGGATAAAACATGGGCGTCCACAATAGGGATTAATTTTCTCGCCGGTGATTTTGGAAAAACAATAAAGATTGTTCCATTCAAATTATTTATAATAAATAAACATTTAAAAAAAAGAAAGAAAAAGGATAAATCATCTGTCCCCCTGTAATCCCTTTAAAAATTATTTTTAGCTCTGATTTTTATTTACATTTATGCATTCAAAATTATCTAAAACTGTGGTTTGGAAAAAGTAAATAAACTGGGGGGAAAAGAATAATAAATAAATACTGGTTTTTTATGCATCTTATTTTTTACATTTTTTTTTTTTTTTTTTTTTTTTTTTTTTTTTTTTTAATATTGGTATTTTTTGAAATTGTCTTATGCAAGATTCTTGTCAAAGAAAAGTTTTGGTACAAGTACATATTTATCCCTCTTCATGGATTTTGCTGTGTATGTGCCCATGGGATGAAAACAAATTTATAAATTTTTTTGAAATCTCTAAAATATTTCTCTCCCCCTCCCGCAAAGTTAAGATCATATTTTACTAAATATTGGCAATATTGTTCAAATGTGTGTTTAATCTTGCACCAATAATAAAATAATTTAGAATTCAACATTTTGACACTTTCCAATATAGTTGAAAAGTGTATGACTTCGATTAGTCTGTCCATCAAATACATATAAATTCAGATTCCCATGTCCCTTAAATATATCGTTTACTATAGAAGGTTTCTTAATCCATTTAAGGTCGAAGAGAAATGAAACAAAACAAACATGCAATATTTTTTATTATGGTATTAAAGATAAGGCAAACAATGATATAAGAACAAAAAATATGAAAAAAGCCAGTAAGTTTTTTAAGCAAAATAAAACTAAGTGATAAATCTTAGTATTCAATATTTTATGCACAAATTTTAACTCATATTGTCAGTTATAATATACTTGGCTTTAAAAAAAAAAAAAAAAAAAAACCACTATTTTTTTACAGAGATTTTAAAAAACGATAATGTACTTACTTCCACGATTTGTTCATAAGTAGTAGTTTACAACTGACACTAAATCACAAGAAAATATGACTACCCACATTTTCATTAATTTAAAAATACTAGTACACCCTCATCGAAAATAAAAGAATCTTAGAAAGATTTTATTTCGAATTGCTTTTGTAGGGTGCCCCCCCCCCCCCACCCCACAAAAAAAAAAATAAATAAAAATAAAAATAAAAAATAAAATAAAAAATAAAAAATACTGTACTCAAATGAGTGCGGCGACTTTAAATGTGTTAAGAGATTACTTCAGTCAAGCCAAACGAAAAGATCCGTTCATTAATGCTAATCCTGTGGAAGAAATTTATGAAAATATCTTGGTTGCATTTCAATAGTTTAAAATGATTTTTTTTCTTCTTTTTTCTATTTTACAAGAAAAATGTATTGGATTAGAAAAAATTTCCAACTTCCGGTTTTCGACAGAGTTATACGTTTTAAGGATTAACTATCGAAAAATATTTTTACAAAATGTCTGTCTGTGGGCCCTCTGACTCTGTCTGTATGTATGAGACAAAAATACTGTGTGCGCTCTATCTCAAGAAATTCTGCGCAGAATTTCATAAAAAATTATATTCAGGTGGTTTCAGATGTAAATTAGGGCTGATTAGTTTTTGGTGTAAATCGCCCTACGGGTGGCACTGCTATACTGCATTTTTCACAATTCCCGCTATAGCTCGATCTCAAGAGCTAATGCACAGATTTTCATCAAACGCCCAATTCAGTTAGTCCTTCATATGAATTGCTGCTGATTATGCTATATCTCTCTACGGTAAACGGAAAAAAAGTGACCGGAAAAAAAGTTATCGGAAAAAAAGTGACCTAAACTACAAAAGCGGAAAAAAGTGACACGGAAAAAAAGTGACAAGGAAAAAAAGTGACACGGAAAAAAAGGGACACGGAAAAAAAGTGACAAGGATTGATTTTGGGAAATTATTATGGATTTTGGGGATTCATTGGTTAAGTTTGAAAGGGGGATGGGGGGGAGGCTCATAATTCAGGTAAATGGGTTTTTCATGCTGAATTAACTGTTTTGGTTCAATTTTTGGATATACGTTCATACTGAAAAGACGCTTGTCTGATTAGTTTTGGGAAGGGACGATTACCCCCCCTCCCCCCCATCCGTCCTCAATTAGATGAATGGGTTTTTATGCAGAATTATCCAACTTGTGTCAAATTTGCATATAGGTTCTTTTCGATAAGGCTTACATATAGTATAAAGTGCCTGAAGAGTTTTAGGAGTTTAATGGTTAAGTATAGAAGGGGAACGGGGGATAACCTTTCTTAAATTAATGGCTTTTTACGGATAATTATCCGATTTGCTTCGAATTTTGGACATGGGTTAATTATGATAAGACGTATTTATGATTATTTATGGGGTTCTTTTGCTAATTAAAAAGGGGGCGGGTGATTACTACCCCCGGCCTTAAATTAGATTTTAAAAAAAATATGCACACTTATCCGATTTATTTCAAATTTTGGATGTAGGATCTTTCTCATAAAGTAAATTCCTGAATAGTTTTAAGGGTTTAATGGCTATGTATAGAGGGAGAACGGGGGATAAACCCCCTTAAGGGTGTATTAAAAAAACGCTTTTCCACCTTCAACAGCTCGAAATTTTCCGATACAATTTCAGACACATTTTCAAAAGTAGAAACATGAAACTTGCTGAGGATATTTTTGAAGAGATGTACAAGGTGCCATGTGCTGTATTTTTACGCTCAATTCATTAGAATTTGAGTTATAAACAATTATCTTCTCAGTATGACCCTTTTTTTTCGTTCACAGATCTCCCGCCAGGGGAAAATCTGTTCAAAATGCCGTTTTTGATTGCTTTTTTCGCAATATTTTCTGCGTTTATCAAAGAATTGACAATTACGGCACTTTGTGCACTTTCTAGTTAAAAATAAATCGGAAAATAGGCAGTTTGAATCGAAATACACTCTTAAATTAAATAAATGGCTTTTTGAGCAGAATTATCCGATTTGCTTCAAATTTTCGATGTATATTCATTATAAGAAGGCGTATTTCTGATTAATTATGGGGTTCTTTTGCTAATTAAATAAGGGAAAGCGGGCGATTAATCCCCCACTCTTTAAATAAGATTTTTTTTTTCACAATTATCCAACGTATTTCAACTTTTGGATATAGGTTTTACCTGATAAAGTGAATCCCTGAATAGTTTTAAGGGTTTAATGGCTAAGTATAGAGGGATGAACGAAGGATAACCCACAAATAATCAGGAGTTCGCCTTATCATAATGAACGCACATTCAAAGTTAGAATCAAATAAGATAATTCTGCGTAAAAAGCCATTTATTAATTTAAGGGGGGTTATCCTCCGTTCCCCCACTGTATATGTCGGACGTTCCTCTCAGCCCGCACAACTTTGAAGAAAGTCCGTGGTAGTTATAGCTGCCACCACCGATATTACTAGGTGATATCGGTCAAAAACTGTGAGGATTGTGTAAATGAACACTGACGCTGTCAATTAACTGAATTAACAGTTTATTTAGAATATATGTACACACTAAATACGCTATTTACCATTATATACAATTACAACTCGGATATAGGTGATCCGATCCGGATCAACAGATCAAAATTAAATACAGTAAAGGTTGGCTGTGTATTATTCGAATTACACCTTCCACCTCACACTCAATGCACGTTAGATTAACTTTATCGGAGATCACTTTCGAATCTCCCAACACATGGATACTCGGCCTGCACTTCTCGGCCCAGAGCACTAAACACCAGGACGTCTGTGTCCCTTGCTCTCCAGATACGCACTGCCTCCACTGTACAACGCAGAGCACACCCTATCAGGACCTCTGTCCAACATTACTCTCTAGGTATGAACCCAGATACGAACTGAACTAATTTGAGATAAGACTTGCTCTTCTCAAATCACGGTGTTTCCCCAATGTCAACCCCCTTTGGGGCTTATCCATTGGACACATTCCACATTCCTTTCTTGATTAGTGACAAGTTGCTTGTCAGCTCATCATCCACATACCTCACTGACGGATGAACACGCCTCTCCGCAATCTCCTCTTTCTCACTCACCACCTGTAGAGGATTACCTGTCAATTCTCCCTTCAACAAAGAAAGAATGTCACCTTGAAAATTCTAGTACACAGCCGGTATAATATAAAAGAGATTAAGATAGAGAAATAACGGAAATTCCAATCTTTAGCAGAGGTGGTCTCAGAACCTGACAGTATACTTAGCCATTAAACCCTTAAAATTATTCTGGGACTAACTTTATGAGAAAAAACATATATCCAAATTATGAAATATATCGGATAAGTGAACATAAAAAACAATTTATATAATTTAAGGGGATCGGAAAATCACCCGCCTTAATTTTTAATTAGAAAAATAACCCCATATGTAATCAGGGATACGCCTTATCATAATGAATCTATAATCCAAAATTGTAGCAAATCCTATAATTCTGCGTAAAAAGTAATTTAATTTAAGGTAGGTTATATTCTATTCCCCTTCAATACTTAGATATCAAATCCTTAAAACTATTCAGGGATCCACCTTATCAGTAAGAACCTGTATTTAAAATATGAAATACATGGGGTAATTCTGCATAAAAACCTATTTATCTAGTTTAAGGGGGAGATAATTGCTCGCCCTCCACCCTTTATAATAAGCAGAAGAACCCCATAACTAATCAGAGATACGTCTTATTATAATGAATCTATGTCCGAAATTCTAAGCAAATCGGATAATTATGCGTAAAAAGTTATTAATTTAATTTAAGAAAGGTTATCCCCCATTCTCCCTCTATATATAACCATTAAAACTCTTCATGCATTATATGCTATATATAAGCCTTATCGAAAAGAACCTATATTCACAGGGCCCGACTTAGACAGTGGGGGGCCCTGGGGCAAACATTAGTAGAGTGGCCCCCTTCTATCTTAAAAATGTTTGTGAATTATACTGAAGTGACTAAAATTAAAATTCAAACCTATTGTATGTATGCATAAATTTTATACCAAGTACTGATTTCAGTATTTATATTTCACATCTTTATACATAATAACAGATGATAAATAATTTTAACTATTAATTTTCATCATAATTTTAACTATATTTTTTCAGGGAAGCAAAGGGGGTAGGAGAAAAAAGACCCCTTAAAATTGAAAAAAAAGAATTTTGGTAATATTTTGCTATTTTCTATCATTTGGCCCTCTTTTAACAATAAACTTTTCTCTCCTTGGGGGCTCCCCTCAAACCGGGGGCCCGGGGCAATTGCCCCGCATGCCCCTGCCTTAGTCAGGCCCTGTATATTCAAATTTGACACACGTTGGATAATTCTGCATAAAAACCCATTCATCTAACTGAGGACGGATGGGGGGGGGGGTAATCGTCCCTTCCCAAAACTAATCAGGCAAGTGTCTTTTCAGTATGAACGTATATCCAAAAATTGAACCAAAACAGTTAATTCAGCATGAAAAACCCATTTACCTAAATTATGAGCCTCCCCCCCATCCCCCTTTCAAACTTAACCAATGAATCCCCAAAATCAATAATAATTCCCCAAAATCAATCCTTGTCACTTTTTTTCCGTGTCCCTTTTTTTCCGTGTCACTTTTTTTCCTTGTCACTTTTTTTCCGTGTCACTTTTTTTCCGCTTTTGTAATTTAGGTCACTTTTTTTCCGATAACTTTTTTTCCGGTCACTTTTTTTCCTAGATTCAAAATATTTCATATGAGAAAAAATGTTTGTAGTGTATTTTAATGTGTTCTCTTTCTTCAAGTACAATTAAATCGATATATATTACTGTGATACACTACAAAGAATACGAATTGAAATTTTTTTATTGTTTATTTACGGGGATACACTAAAGGATATAATTGTATTATTATTCTCAGTATAGAGTAATTGTTTGAAATCGCTTTTTAAATTGATGCAATTGATTTTTGTGAAAAAAAAATTCCCCACAATTACACCATTGTGTATATTCATATATTTGTGTATTTAAGAAAACAAGTACATTGTTTATTTTAAACCCTTGAAAAGATGGTTTGATTTCAAACTCCTTTTTTCCCAGGCATGAGAGGCGTTCTATCTTTGTAAATGGCCCTGTTTCAGTTATCATGTGTTTCTGTCTCACGCTTTCTTTTTCTTTAAATTGCATTCTAGGCTTTAATTTTCGTAAAAATTGAGATTGACTAATCTTCATAAAATTTTAATATGCTGTTAATGCTAAAAAACATTATTTTCGCAATTGGATTTTATTTGCCTTCGAGTTTCGGAATGTGGTTTCTGGTACTCAGTGATCGGACGACTTTTTTTTTCTTTTTTTTCTGTGGAGTTTAATTAATATCGGATCCAATTATTTAAAAAAGCAAAATTCAGATTCAGACGCATTAAGACCTGCATTGGACTATCCTCATTCAAATTTTTAGATCTTTTATGCTGCAAATTTTCTTAGCCATTTTTTCCCCTCGCATACATACATTGAGAAAGATTAACTTTTTTTCTGTTATTAATATAGATATTTCTAAAAAAAAAAAAAAAAAAAAAAAAAATGGCAGAGTTATGCTATACATATGGCTATTAGTACAAAGTTGTATTTGGCGGATTATAAAAATTAAATATATCTCTTACAGTGGCGTAGCTATGTTTTGGCCTCTCCTATGGCGCCCGGGGCCAGCAAGAAATTTTGCGCCCTTACCCCAATATAGATATATAACAATTTGTCTCAATTTGGCGCCCCTAGGCCTCGGCGCCCGGGGCGGACGCCCCCCTTGCCCCCCCTTAGCTACGCCACTGTCTCTTAAAAGGAAGTTTATTGCCAAACTACTTGGGACGCAAATTAGAGAAGGAAAGAAGGTAAAGGGCGCTTAGAAACACATATGACAATTTCTGACAATTTCATAAATCCCAGTCTGTTTAAGTTGGATTTATTTACAATCCATTTAATCTACACATAAAGGACACATCATTAAATAAAACAAATTATATCACTCAAGATAAGTCTCTACCCGTTATGTCAACTCTAAAAAAAAAAAAAAAAAAAAAAAAAAAAAAAAAATTTAAATTAAAAAAAAAAGTTTAAAATATTTTAAGATAGTAATTGGCGCCCTTTTGATTAGAAGTTGGCGCCCTGTTTATATAAGTTGCCACCGCCCTTTTTGTCATGCCAGTACGCCCCTGTCTTAATGTATCAGAATATTTATATCTGCTGCGCTAAATTGTGAAGATTTGTTGTAGGTATTATCCATTTGATGCAGCTCCGTTGGTAACTAGGTGTTAACCATTCAAGCATTAAATATGTTTACGCTTATTAAAATAATGAGGTATATCAAAGCCTGTACTGGTTGCGTACATCTGATGTATCATTGATTAAAGCAATTACCAAGTATGAAATTAAGTGCGTGAATAATAATAATTTAAAAAAAACGTTAGAAAGTTGTAATAACTGTTAAATCCTGTTGTAATACGATATTTTCCAAACGTCTCCAAAAACTTTTCCTTAGCCTATAGTCTTATGAATATCAGTTGAATAGCTACATTAAGTACTTATAGTAAAATAGTTACATTCATTAGATTTCAGATTATAACATAGTCTTTAAATCAGAGTAAATCTTTTTGGAAAACTACTGCATAGGGCTGTTCTTGAATCCATAAGAGAACGTTATGACATAAGTTTTAATTTATTTTTATTTGAAAATGCATGAAATTAGCAGGTGCTGTTGTTCAGAAACTATCTAATATTACTCATTTTCCTTTATATATATATATATATATATATATATACAAGTTCAGAGAATAGTGTCAAAGTGAATGAAATTAAACCAAATGTCTGCGCGAAAGAAGAAAAACCATTTTAACAGGGGTGAAAAAAGTGTTTGTCGCGTAATCAAAATTGCTTATAACTCAAGAAGTAATTTATTGTTTAAAAAAATTAAAAAGACAATACAATTCCAAATGGCTTTCATAGTCAGGTCTTGCAGTTTTATACCTTTCCATTAAAAAATTAATTTGTAAATCTGTCAAAACGTTTTGCGCTTCTTGAGCAGAGCAGTTGAGAACAGTCTTAACCTTATTAACGTAAGAATAATTTTTTCTTAAAGCTGAAAAGAAAAACTGAGTCAAAAAAGATAATGTAAAATCATATTTTAAAACGAAAATGCTGCATTTGATGTGATGATTTTTATAAAATTCGATAAAATGCAGTTTTTTAAAGACAATGATAAAAATATTATTAATAAATAATATAAATAAATAAATAATATATAATAATAATAAGTAGCAAATAAAAACAAATGAAAATAAAATTTCGAAATTCTCCATAAAATTAAAATGATAAGAATTTTGGAAATTTAATTTATCAGAAAATACCAATTTATCGTCGTTTTCAAAATAAAAGTAATTCAAAGAATTTCCTTCCAAAATATACATTAATTTTTGTTTGAAAGGATTAAATCTTACTCACAACTCTTCAGTTTTTAATGCAAAAAATACTAAATTAAACATAGATTTTAGAAATGTTTGCAAACTGGGGGAAAAATGTGGTATCCTTCAAAAAGAGGCAAGGAATTTAAAAATATTAATTATTTGAGGGAATGTTTTAAAATAAGGATAAGTGTGATCACAGATCCCAAAGAGGGTTTCGTTTAAAATCTCATTCAAAATACTTTAATGTGAAATAAATACGCCAAAAACAAATAAGCCCGTTTTTAACATGATTTAATTAATCCATTCATTTATGTTGCATACATAATAATTTTAACATCTATTTAAACTTGCATGCAATAATTAAAAGAAAACAACAACAAAAAATGAACTGATGATATTTAAAAATATTTTAATTAAAATAATAGTCTTTTTCAAAATTTTACGATTTGTTGTTTGACAAGAGATATTCAGCTGTAAGTACATAAAATTTAAATTCTCTGACTTATATAGTTTTTGTGTACAAACTCTGTGACAGATAGAGGATATAGACGAATAGAGTTTTGTCAGATGAACGAAACCCTAAAAATACAAATGTATTCTACCTATATATAGTTTTCATTAGTGAGGAAAATTTAAGAGACCCAGTAAAACCCTGACTAAGTTAAACTTAATGAAAACCTTCCACAGTAAAGAATAATTGTTATACATAGCAATTTTAGTTTGCAGAAAATATGCAGTAATCTTGCTTTGGAAACCTGCAAAGTCGCAGAATGTTCGGCATGACAAGACGGAAAGATTATTACAAGACAGCAGTAAGATAACGCAAACGTCAAAGTCGCCACATTTGAGCTTGCAGTTATAACTTGTCATTTAAGTTAATCTCTTGCTGTATAAAATTTATTGCAAATTAATGGCAAACAAGTAGAAAATTTAGCTGTGTCATGACTGAAGTACTATAAATTCTTTGAAGTTAGAAAGAAATCTTGTTTTGTCACAAATACTGCAAACTTATTGCAAATTAATAATCTTGTCGTGCAATACTGCTTGCTTACAACCGTCAAAATCTTAAGTTAACCCCTTTGAAGTCTATTGATGCATATGTACCCTCAGAAAGTGCATGCATTGTTTTTACCGCCATTAACAAATAAAGGTGATATCTGTATCTTTAAATTAGTTTTTCTGGTATTTGATAAGTAAAGCGTAAAAAAAAGTACCAAATTAATAAAATTTATGTAAGGGATGCAATTTCGAAAATTGTCTATTTTCTCAACAGAGACAGAGCGATTTTTTCCTTTCCTCACTTTCTTAAATTAAAGACAGTCTTGAATCAGTTTCGCAACGAGCTACTTATGCAAGTGGGGGATGATCTACCTTACTGGAGATTCGCTATGAATGCGTCGAGACAAATTTGTCACGGCAAGACAACATCAGGTAAAAAACAAACTCGCTACTAAAGTGCATGTTATCTGGGATAATTTCCGAGATAAATTTGAGAAGGGCAAACTCATAGCTGGCGGTTGCTTTTTGTTATGGTCAATTATCTGGACGAGAAATACAGACCAAGAAAGGAAAGGATGCCCTCTGTAGGATCCTAACCCTTATTTACCCAAGATTCGAAACCATTGAAAACCCGAAAACCCCCAGTGTTTAGGCTAACGAGGGTGACATAGATCTGGATCCAGCACATCCCGTTCACTAACTCAAGGACTAATCCTCTCAGACAGTGGTGCCAACTTCTATGTGTCCAAGGGGCCTGAGCCCACCCAATAATTCTGAATCCTAACATACTCAATATTCATTGTTATATTTAATTACTTATTTAATTATTTTTTTATTTTTCTCCCTAGAACAAAAATTATTTTGTCAATGACCACGTGTTTTAATTCTCCAACTGACTTTCTTAAATCCCAGTGATTAAAATGCCCTCGTTTAACTTTCTGCTTTTTCAATTTTTAGTCATGTTCATGACATAACATGGTCATATTACAATAAACATTAGTGTCTTTATAACGAAAAACGCATGAGAATATAATTTAAGAAAATTGCAACTATGTTAATACATGATAGATTAACTTAAAATTCTCATCTTTCATCTTCTGCCCACCCACCAAAGAGTGACAAACTGGTCCTACCATTTTACCAAAATATTTGAGCCCAACCAATATTTCTTAGCTTTCCCAATATTTTTCAAAAGTTGGCGCCACTGCTCTCAGACGCTAGTTTGGGAAAATAAATAGAAAGCAATAAATCACTTTTTGGCGTGTAATTGTAAATATTTTTTAACTGCGTGTGTACAGCTAAAAATTGTAAAATGAAATCAATACACATGCTTGTTACACACGAAGTTTAAATTTAAAGTTTAAAAAATGGAATATCGCATGTAAGATATTTTTGTATTTGAGTTTAAGCATCTAGAAATTAATTTTCAGGTTCATCTTCAAACGTCTAAAAACATTACTGAAATAGTGTGCAACATATGCATTTTTCTTATAGATTTACTTCATAATTTATTCAAGATTTTTCATGCTTATTTATGATATATAATCGAAACATACATCGGGCAGTTGCATAATTGACTTTTATACATCATAAATACTTCATTAATGGTTTTAAGGATGACCCATTAGTTTCATGTTAAATTAAGCTCAACACTGCTGTAAAAGAGTAGTATCATCTCAAATTATACAAGTTTCTGTCAACTCAGAAGATTTAAGAACCTCATAATTAAGTCTTATAAACCCTCATGAGGCCTGCAAAGTACAAAAATCTACAACAAACTAATCACGAGAGAGGAAGCAAGAAGGGGAAAAAAAAAAAGAGGAAAGAGAATATTGGCTTGCACCCAAAGATAAAAAAGTTCTCTGTTAAGGTGCAAACACACTCACATATAAGCTGGCGGCAACCGTCGGCTTATTTGTTGTGGCGACACGGTGTTTTTTTTTTTTTTTTTTTTTTTTTTTTTTTTTTTTTTTTTAATCTTTATTTACTTTTTCAGTAAGGGGATTGGTGACGATAAAACAGGAATATTTTCTTCAAGTAGGGTTGAGTCCTTATTTCCTGATTCATTGTTCAACTCCCTGTTTTCTATTGTGACTAAACCGCATGCGAAATTCTAAAATGGAGAGCCAAAATCACAGTCAGGTGTGATCCAGCGATCTCAATGGTCGTGTGGTATAGGTGAAAATAACGAACGTGTTTCTCCATTAGAAAAAAAGTGAGGGGTAAAGTAATTTTGAAGCAATTGTTACCGTCTGTTCTTATTTACGATAAACCATCGAAATTAACTCAATTAAGATATTTTGATGACATTATACAAAATGAGAGTGAAAAATAGATTATAAATGAAAACAGATAAGATTTACATCAAAATTGCCACTACGATTTTTTTTACGAAAAAAGGAGTAAGGCGACATTTTCCCTATCGTTAAGAGATTGTTCTCCGAAAAGGACGCGACTCAATGACCAATGAGGTGTTTGGATTTCATCGGACTGTGATTTTGGCCCTCCATTTTAAAATTTCGTAAACCGCATAAGGGAGAAATGCAAAAGAATTCACCGAGTTCATGGGACTGAACCAAAAGAAGCATGTGCATGTGCCTTTGGGCCTTAAGGCCCAAACACCTTTGACCACTTCGTGAAGTTCGGTGTCGGCTCATTTGTTGTGGCGACCGGTGTTTTTGATCTTAATGAGTTTTGCAGGAAAGGGATGGTTGTACCGCAAAAGAGGAACCTTTCCGTCAATTTGGGTGGATTGCTTATCTACCGATTCCATTGTTAATTCCCTTCGTTTCTATTGTAAAGTCCTATACAAAAGACTTTTTTCAAGAATTCAGTTGAAGGGAAGAGTCTTGCAATCTGAACGGAGCCTTAGTTATAGAGCAAAAGTAGCAAAGCGGACGCGCTGACAGAACACAGGTATTATTTCTTTGGAAAAGAGCATAACTTACTGCTAATAAGTAGCAGAGTTTTGTCGCACCTAAAGCAACTTAATGAAGTGTTTATTTGAGTGGAAAAGGCCAGCTCATCCAAACACAGACTTAAATCTTTTTACACGTCTGTTATGCTGCTGAAACCAGATGGGGGCATCGGGAGCTTACAAAATTGGCGCGCCAGGATGCTCAAGCAATTAAGGATAAGTGTAAACACGGCAACCCGAATATGACCCTTATAAACCAATGGCAACTGGGAACGCAGGGAGCTTATTGCGTAATTTGAAATAAAAACATGTTGTTTTCACTGTTATTTGTAGGAAAAAATAAAGTTAACATGATTAGAGCATTCGGAAATTTGATATCTCCTAGTCCTATTTAGTATTTTTTATAATATTTTTATCAGTAAAAACATCATGCTTAGGAAATAAATTAAATGTCTTTGGTACAAGAAAAGGGGAAAAAATCATCAAGCATTAAAAATATTTCATTTTTCTTATACACTGTCGGTACAAGACATAAAAGCAACTAATTATTCCACTGAATTGTGGCAAATCCCTCTTTTAATTTCCCTTTTTCATCTAAACATTATATGTACAAAGAAGCGAAATTCTATTTGAAAAAAAAAAAAAAAAAAATCTATTTTAAGATTCTTTTTACTGAGAGAACAATTGGTAAATTTAATTTTCCAGGTTCAAAATTTAAAGGTTTGTAAAAATCTTTCATACTGCTAAATGAATACAGATAAATTCAAAAAGATCCGAAATCGGAATTTTTCGCAGCATTTTAACCGAAAGCGAATGTTTGGAAGAAACTCTTAACTTTAGGAGGTAAACGGGAACGAAACTAAATTTTCAGTCGATATCTAATTTATTTTCTTTTACTCTTAGTTTTACTTAAAACTCACCGGTGATTGGCAACGCAATTACTTTATTGCGCAATTGGAAATGGTACTAGTACCTATTTTTACAGTCATCTCAAGGTAAAAATAAATAAATAAATTTAACATGATTAAAGCCGCTTAAATTTTTTTAATGTTACTTGTTTAAATTTTTTCAGTCTGTTTAAAATTATGATTTGAATTTTATGTTTAAGACACATATTTAAAAAATTATAGTTAAAATAATTTCAAATAATAAGTTGCGCATTAAATAACTTTTTTTAATTTTAATTATACATTATAAAAATATAGTTTCAGAAAAAATAGTTTAAAAAATATCTATAGTTAAAATAATTAAAAATAATAAGCTTGTATTAAATATTTTTTTTTTTTACATTTTAATTATATATTATAAAATATAGTTTAAAAAATAGTAAAAGTAATATCCATAGTTAAAAGAATCAAAAATAATAAGTTTCATATTAAATATCTGTTTTTATTTTTATTTTTTTTAAACTATATATTATAAAAAACAGTTTTAGAAAAAAAAAGTTTAAAAAATAGTTTAAAAAAAGTTTTGAAATATCTATAGTTAAAATAATTAAAAATAATAATTTGCATATTAAATAACTTTTTTTGTTCAATTTTAACAATATATTATAAAAAAATAGAAAAAAAATAGTTTTAAAATTATTCAACAAATTTAAGCTTGCATTCGATGTTTTGTAAGAAATAAAAAGTGGGGTTTAAAAACTATTCTTTCTTTAGTTCAACGCCAAGATAATAATAACAATTATAACTATTAGCGTCTATTAATTATTTGCGTCATTATAAAGAAAATTTGGTACTTCTAGGTTATCCCGCCGACCAAAAAATTATCGCCAAACTATAAGATTAAATGCCAATAATGGATGATCGTGAATGTCACATTCAATGATATTAAATGCGATTCACGTGTTTAAAATGTCATAAAGTGATTTTTATTTCGACTTTTTATTAATATTTTTATTAATATTCTACTAATTATTTGTTTTTTCGTTATTTAAAATAAAAATCATGTCAACATGTATAATTTGGCTATTAGTTTGGCGATTTGTATAATTTGGCGAAATTGGTCGACGGGATAACCTAGAAGTACCGAAAATTCACACTGGACACTACTAAGTTAGACCCTTCAAAAATTTATCACTCCATTACCTAAATTGACGACATTATTAAGAAATACAACAAATCAATAACGCATACTTCATACCACAAGCACCGATATAGTTACAATCTTTATTTCATCTTTAAATAACTTCTTTTGTTTGTCTAATTGCCAATTAAATCTAATGGGGCGTGAAAAATAAGACCTTTTTGAATTCTTTACTTAATTAGTTACAAGAATCGCACTTATTTTCTTCTTTAAAGACACTTAATTATATTTTTAATTTCCTAAGAGCAATCATTTAGATAAAGTGACAATTCCTAAATTATGAAAGATTTGAGGTAAGTTATCGATTGATAATAAGCTGTTTTTTCTTCATTTCTGTACATTGTTCAGTTTTGATGATATTTTCTTCGAAATAAGTTTTAATTGTTGCACTTCTAATTAAGATTGTAAAATGCTGTAGAAATTTTGAAACGACTTCCTTTAACAATTAGTACACTAATGACAGATGCATCTGCGGCATATCTTAGTTTTTCAAAGAAAATGTTTTTACTTTTATAATGCACTCTTTTATGCATTTATATTTAATTCACTTATTTCCCTAATGCACATTAGATGGTTTTTTTAAATAAAAATTTAAATTAAAAAATATAGATCACGTTAATTTTTTTTATAATTTGATTCAAAATAATAAGAAATAATTAGTTTCATATTAAAAAACATTTTTTAAAACTATATATTATAAAAAATATAGTTTTAGAAAAAAATAGTTTATAAAAAATAGCTTTAAAATACCTATAGTTAATTTAAAATTAATAATTTGCATATTGAATAACTTTTTGAAATTTTTAACTATATATTATTTAAAAAAACGTAGTTTAAAAAATAGTTTTAAAATTACTTAACAAATCTAAGATTGCAGTCGATATTGTAAGGAATTAAAAGTTGGGTTTAATAACTATACTTTCTTTTATTCAACGCCAAAATAATAATAAGATTTAATTATTAGTGTGTATTAATTATTTGCGTCATTATAAAGGATATTTGTACTGGACAGTACTGAAGCTTAGACACTTCAAAAATTTATCAGTGTGTAATCTAACTTCATTACGTAAATTCACGACATTATTAAGAAATATAACAAATCAGTAAAGCGTTCTTTATACCAGAAGCACCGACATAGTTACAATCTTTATTTATATCTTTAAATGACTTCTTTTGTTTGTCTAATTGCCAATTAAATCTAATGGGTGCGTGAAAAATAACACCTTTTTGAATTCTTACTTCATTAGTTATAAAAGAATCGCACTTATTTTCTTCTTTAAAGACACTTAATTATATTTTTTATTTCCTAAGCGCAATCATTTAGATAAAGTAACAATTCCTAAATCATGGAAGATTTAAGATAAGTTATTAATTGATAATTTGCTATTTTCTCTTCATTTTTGTATATTGTTCAGTTTTGACGATGAGTTTTTCAAAATAAATTTTAATGATCGCACTTCTAATTAAGATTGTAAAATGTTGTAGAAAATTTTAAATGATTTTCTTTAACAATTAGTACACTAATAACAGTTGAATCTACGGTATTAGTATTTCTTTGTTTCTCAAAGAGAATGTTTTTAATTTTATAATACAGTAATCCCTTAACATTCGCGAGAGTTAAGTTGCCGAAAACATTCGCGAATGTTGAGATTATCTTCAAATACATATAAAAAATAGTTTTTTTTTTTTTTTTTTTTTTTTTAATAAGAAAGAACATTTGAAGTTCAAAAAATACATTTATCAAGCATTATACATTAAAAGTACATGCTTTAAATAAAAATTAGAAACATATTATACAATTTTTTTCTAATGTATAGTGAGAAAAATTTAGTAATCTGCGATTGTTTGACAGAACAGATCTTATGTTCATAAATTGACATGTACACTGTAAATTAAAAAAAAAAAAAAAAAAAAAAATCAGTAACGTTATTAAATGTTTTCTAGGAAACAGGGATTCCTAGAACTTTTTATGTAACGGCAACAGCAAAAATTCATGTAACAGATACAGATTTGCTCTGAAAGTCAAAAAATCTGTAAAGTTACTTTTTTTTAAAGTTATTTTTTAGGAAACTGGGATTCCAAGAATTTTTCATGTAACAGCAGCTCAAGTTACAGATAAAATTTTAGTAAGATTACTGTAATTTTAGTAGACTCCTTTGTAAGGTTATACATTTCTGTAACTTTGCAAAAATTAGTTTTGTACATTTACATTTTTTCTTGTACAGTGCACAGATAAAATGTTTGTAACCATAGAGATTTCGGCAGCTTTACATCTGTAGGATTACAGATTTTTTTTACAGTGTAGGGGAAAGTTGCGACCTCAATTTCTATTTTAAATTCAAGACTCCTCACCAGTCAAGAATCGAATTCTTTTGCTTTTTTCAACAAGTTTTTTTTTTTTTATGTTTTAAAATTTTCTTGACAAATTTTGCAGAAAATATTTCATCTGAAATAAAAAATTGAAAACAAGACTTGCGTAAAACAAAGGAAATACTGATCTACATTTCCCCCAGCACAAGGGCTGATGTCCTCGCAACTTAGGTCATACAATAATACTGTAAATTATGCAGTACATAAGTGTCCAGTGTCACATAGTTCATGGTTGGTTGGTTGGTTGATTTTTGACGTCCGATTATCTACGCTAGGGATATAGGACCAGGGGGGAGTGCCCTTCCTGGGGGTCTTTCTAAGGGAACCTAACCCGTATTTACGCAAGGTTCGAAGAAAACCACGAAAACTCCGAACGGTTAGGCTGACAGCTGCGATTGGGTTCGAACCCAGCACTTGCCGTCTACCAGTTGAGAGGTCCGAACCTCTCGGCCACTGGTGGGGCGTCACATAGTTCATAGAATTGGTAAAGCAAGGTGAGTTTGTATTGTAAAAAAATATTCTTTATAAAAGAAAATTCGCGAATAACCAAGTTCAGTCTTCGCGAATGTTGAAATGTTCCGCATTTTTTTATTTCATGAATAATCAAAACTCGCGAATATTAAAGAATAAAGGAACACCCTTTTATGCATTTATATATAATTCACTTATTTCCCTATTGCTCATTAGGTGCTTTTTTCTAAAATGAAAATTTAAATTAAAAAATATAGATCACGTTAAATTACTTTATTCTTTGCGAAGTTTTTTGAAAAGTATGTTTCTTTTAATATCTTTAAAATTGTCCTCTTAACTGTTTTTAAAATGCCGCTATATCTTAGGATAAATAATCAAATTCGTGTTTAAAATAAATATAAAAAAATATAATAATGATAAAATTCAAAGTTAAGCATAAAAATATATGCTTAAGATCCAACTCTGGCTGACAATTAATAAATACATTTTATTATTATTGCATTTATTATTATTATTATTGCCCACCAACAACATCAAAAAAACATTTATTTGGAAAATATCAATAATGTATTCAAATAAAATTCTGAAATTCATTTAAAACGGTATTTCATATTAGTCGCAGGCCGACAGTTATAAGCCAAAGACATCTCCAAGAATTTCACTTTTTATAATAATCTATTTGATGTTTTTTTTTTTTTTTTTTTTTTTTTCAGTGTTTAAGCTTAAATTTCAACCGTACATCTGTTAAATTTTTGTTTTGTTAATTTTTTATTATTATTTAAAAAGTGTTAAGGGACTACTTCAATCACCTGGAAAGACTCGTTCTCTAATGCTAATCCTATGGAAGAAATTTTTTAAGATATCTTATTTGCTTTTTAATATTAAAAAAAATTTTTTTAATAAAATAGATGAGATTAGTCTGTACATCTACTCTTTTTTACTTTTTCGATTTTGTTTGCAGATTTTTTCCAAGAGCACACATTAGAAACCGGTTCCGAAAACGAAAGTATCCTAATTAAAATTAATTGTAAACAAAATCGAAAAGTAAAAAATGCCCTTTGTACAGATCAATCTGAGCTAGCCAATGAAAAAAGAATTCTTTGCAAATATTGAAATGCAAATAAGATATCTTTAAAAATTTCTTCCGTATTATTAGTATTAATCAGTAGATCTTTCCAAGTGACTGAAGCAGCCTCTTAATTTCGTCATGCAATATTAACCGGCAGAGCCGGATTAAGCACTTCTGGGGCCCGGGGCTACTGGCAATTTTACCCCCCCCCCCCCTTACGCTATTGGAAATCTTGAGCCTCCTACCACGATACTGAATATCACCCTCTCCTCAAATACACACACACACGTTTGTTTTGTTTTTTTAATCCTATAATACAAATCTTATATTGAATACGTATAATGTTAATCAATTTTTTTTAACTTTAATGGTGTTCTTAAATTTGCCTTTTTCCGCGACCTTTTGACAAAATTTGCGGTTTTCCTGTGATCTTTTTCTGAAATTCATGTTTTTTCTGCGATTCTGTCAAAATTCGTGTTTTTTCAGCGATCCTTTAACGAAATTCACGTTTTTTCAGGAGATCTTCAGTAGAAATTTACACTTTTTCCGCGTCTCTTTGGGAAAATTGGCTCTTTTCCGCGATCTCTTCAAGAAATTCGCGCTTTTTCTACCATCCTTTTGATGAAAGCGTATTTTTGCGGATTTCTGTCAAAATTCGAGTTTTATCGACAATTTTTTGACGAAATTCGCTTCTTCGCGGTTCTTTGTCAAAATTCGCGTTTTTTCGTCGCCGCCATTTTAACAAAATTAGCTCTTTTGACTAAATTTGCGCTTTTTTTGCAAACTTTTAATGAAATTCACGCTTTGTCTGCCACCTTTTGACAAAATTCGCGCTTTCTTTTCACGGTTCTTTCTCAAAATTCGCGCTTTTTTGGCGATCTTTTGACGAAATTCGCGTTTTTTAGAGGTTCTTTGTCAAAATTCGCTCTTTTTTTCACGATCTTTTGACTAAATTTGCGTTTTTTCCCGCGAACTTTTCTAGAAATTCTCTTTTTCTGCCACGCTTTGACAAAATTCACGTTTTTTTCGCGATTCTTTCTCAATGTTTGCGTTTTTTGGCGAACCTTTGAGGAAATTCGCGATTTTCCGAGGTTCTTTATCAAAATGCAAGATTTTTCACCATCCTTTGAGAAAATTCGCTTTTTTCCGTGATTTTTTGACTAAATTTACGCTTTTCCCCGATGCTTTGACGAATTTCGCTCTTTTTCTGCAAACTCTAGACTAAATTTACGCTTTTTCTGCGATCTTTTAAAGTAAATCGCGTTTCTCCTTAGTGATGAAATTCGCGTTTTTTTTACGATTCTTTGTCAAAATCGCGATTTTTTGATCATCCTTTGACAAAATTCGTATTTTTTCCGCGATTTTTTGAAGAAATTAACGCTTTTTCCACGGCTTTTTGAAGAAAATTGCGCTTTTCCGAGATCTTGAATAAATTTGTTCTTTTTAGTCGAAATTCGCACTTTTTTACGCGACCCTTTTCGTTTTGTTTTCATCGCCACTTTTGTTAAACCTGGAAATTTTTGGAGATACAGACAGCAATGACGTCAAATGACAATTCAAGTTAAGCTGAAAAAAACGGCAATTTTTTGCAGCTCTTACACCCCTGTAATTGTTTTAAATGAAACTTTGGTACAATTTAAGCCTCTGCCGAGGGCCCCGACTGGTTGGGGCCCGGGGCTGCAGTCCCCTTAGCCCCCCCCCCCCTGAATCCGGCTATGTTAACCGGGGACAAATACTGAACTATTTATACTGTTTGGGTGTAAACGATTTATTCTTCCATAATCGGGTTTCACGCAATATAGAGATACCTTTTTTTTTTCCCTTTCTTAAAAAAAAAAAAAAAAAAAAAAAAAAAAAGTTAAAAATTACATAATATTAGTCGAGGCACAATTTTCTTTCAAATTGCGTTTGAATCGACATATTTTTGCCTAACGGTGCAAAAAATTAAATTGTGTGTTCTTTAATTAATAAATTTCCGATTAAAGACAAAATTGATCCTTTAGATCGTTGCCACTGTTGATATGACGTCAGCTTTACTCAAAGACATGATTTTGCTTTGTAATATAGATTCACGTTTTACACAATTTCTAGTATTGGAAACTGTGCGGTTCAACTATAGTTTGGAACATAAACGCTAACTCATCCATTCTCGAAATATGCTTTCATCCGTACAGTAATACATATTAGACCACATCATTCACTCTATATCGGCATAGAATAGAGTTCAGTGCTTTATACGAAGATGCCTCTTCTATATTTGCTTTTTTTCGCTTTCCGATGACCCACATCTATACTGGTCATTCTTCATGTCTTTATCTGATCTACAACCACCTCTACTACAAAATGCTTTTTAAAATTTCCCAGAGTTCTCTATAAAAAAACGAGAAAGGAAGATAGAATCTGGACAATAAAAGTAATCCTTTGGCAGTGAAAGGATTTGGCACAAAGGGATTATTATTTTTGAAAAAAGGGGGAGCTGTTTCAAGCTCCATTGAGCACCCTTTATGTCGAAAACCCTGTTGAATCTTTAAATTAACTTGAGCATAAAGGAAACACGATATAGCTACTAGACATTTTTCGTCCAAGGTCGATCGGCAAGGCCACTTTCACTTTCCCTATGGTATAATCGGTATAATACTCGTATGCTATAGCTAGTTCCACTGTAAAAAAAGTGGGACAGAGAAACTGAAGAAGCGGGACATCGACTTTTAAATCGTTATTGTTATAAATATACAATATACTGTCAAACAAGTACCTGCCTATAATGGAAGTTTGACATTCATTAAAATAATTTTATAGTCCCAATGGAAGGGATAACATACAATTATACATGCTGAGATGGAAACCCGTATAAAGCGGAATATTAATTAATAGGATTTTTTTAATATGCTATTAAAAAAAAAGAAATATCTATTGAGTAAAATCCCTGCAAGCAGAATTGCTAAAAATCTAAACAAAATTGCTTTTTAGATATATTTCTGATTTAACATTTATAACAACATGATATTCTTTCCGTGAGATTAACAAAATTTTAAATGTTTTACGTTTAAGCCTTCTAACAATTCAGCTTCCATCTTCCCTTACTAATGTTAAATCATTCATTAGTGTTAAATTAATATTTTAGATTTCTTTTTAATGAATTCTCTCTTCAAAATAATTTTGAAATCTATGCTGAATTAATATTTTATGTTTTAAAAACTAACAAACTGGAAGTAAAATTTTAATACTTGCTATAAAATTAAGCGTAACCGGTTTCGAAAATGAAAGCATGCTCTTGAGAAAAACCTCAATGAAATCAAAATAATAAAAAAAGGCAGGCGTAGAGATCAATCTCAACTGTCAAATGCAAAAAAGTTTTTTTTTTTTTTTTTTTTTTTTTTTTTTTTTTTTTTAAATATTAAAATGCAAACGAGATAATCTTAAAATTTTTCTTCCAGAGGATTAGCATTAGCAAGCAAGTCTTTCCAGGTGTCTGAAATAGCCATTTAAAAAATAATTTAGTTATAAGCAGGTTGTGTTTTGTAGATTTTACTGTAAAAAGTACTGTCGACACCGAACAAGGAGAATAGCTAGGAACTGACAGAATAGTCCTCTTATATGTACCTTTTACGGAATCATAAAAGTTTACCATTTGTAAAGAGGGTCTTTAACAGCATTTTTCTAAAAGAAATGTAAGTAGATTTGTACATCTGCAGAAATCGAGATTTTTGGCGTCTCGCACAAGGGTTTCGCGGGACGGGTCTCAAAACCCCTGATAGTCGGTACATTTTGACAACACTACTCATTGTATGTATATTGCTTGTATATATTATAAAGGACTCCTTTAGGTGTAGTAAGGTTGATACACTAAAAAAAGATGACTGGTATCTAATGCATATTTTGAATATAGTAAATTAATATTAAATAAGGGGCTATCCATAAATGATGTCACACATTTTTTCAACATGTTTGACTCCCCCCCCCCATTTGTCACAAAATGTCACAATTCTCTGTACCCCCCCCCTCCCTTGTCACTTGTTACGCTATATTACATATACATGCAGTCTAGAAAGAAAGCACTATGTTACAGATCATATTTCAAATTTTGTAATTGAACTTTTTAAAATTTAACCTTGCATTTTAATGACTTTTATGAGAATAATAATAAAAGTGATTTGTATACTTATTTTGCATGAAATAAGATTGAGGTTTAGAACAAAAATTTATATTAATATGCAATAGTAATACAATATTAATATGAAAGAGCATTTGAAAACAGTAGTATTTTGAAATTTGAAATGGAATTTAACGGTATGTTTGGTTTTAAATTTTATCTTTACTTTATGAACAACACAAAATATTTTGATTTCAAAATAACTTCAAAACTTAATCTGCTGATTTTTAATATTCTTATTTTAACCAAAATGTGTAATGTCACATTTCTTCTTGCCCCCTCCCCTTTTCTTGTCACAAACTGTCACAATTTAACGAACTCCCCTGCCCCCTTCCAAGCGTGACATCATGTATGGACGGTCTCTAAAACAATTTACTAATAGATTCTCACCTTCCTTAATTTTCTGCTTATCGTTGGTTATATCACATTTTCTCACCCTCCTCCTTCAACTTGTGGGATTTAACAAAAAATAATAGATAGTACTACTTTTTTTTTTAATCTTCTAAGAAAATAAATTTCTCTTATACCTACAAAGTAGATTTTTACTCGTATTTTTCTTCTTACAACATCTGTGTAGTTTGCTTAAAAATCACATTAGAAATCTTACCTCTACCATGCGCTTATACTTTCCTGTACATATTTTGTAAATGTTTTACCTTTAAAATATCTTTAACATTTTACTGACATACTTTATGAAATAAGTGAAATTTATTGCGCATTTCAAAAAATTTATCACCTTGTTTTGGTCGAAAACTGTTAATAGCATTTTTACATAAATAGAACACCCACAGAGTAAAGACATGCGTATATTAATATTCATTTCTAAAGCCTGCGTGAAAGGCGGGAAAAAAATTAATTACCATTACACGAAACTTCGTTAACTTAGCTTTAGATAAAAATGGTTACCAGATACAGAACTTTTCAAGTAGTTAATCTAGCAAATCAATAGTTAATCAAATAGTTAATCTTAGCATTTTTTACCTTTTAATCGAAAAGTTTTAATAATCTTTATTTATTTGCTAGTATATCTGCTTACATACATATTAATTTGATGAAACGTTTGACGAAAGGATAACATAATACATTAATTACAACTTACGAATTCTGCAGCATACTATCATCAGAAAGACAGAAAGAAAGATCGGAGTTTTAATATTACAGTGGCTATAGTGTTACGTTTTAAGGGCGGGGGGGGGGGGTAAGAATTGAGAAGGGTGAATTATTCATATATTGTCTTTAACGAATTTTATTGTAATTTAAAGTTATGTAAAGATAAGGTAATAGCTTGTACATAAATTAAAATATCACTGAAATTAAATGCTTTAATTTATCACATTAAGCAAGTGTTTCTGCAGAATATATCTTTTCGGCTTAAGGTACAAGGAGACGTTTTATCAATACTGTGATTATCTATTTAGCATTGTCCTTGATAACGAGCTAAATGCCACATTTCCAATATTATTCCATTAATTGACAACTCTTCTGTTTGATAAATTTGTCCTTAACGAGTTATTTCACATATTGATGTTGCTTTGTAGTACTATCTAATGGTTCTATATATGTATATATATTTTCCAGACTCATTCTTTTAAAAAAAAATTTCTGAATTTCCATGGTATATTAAAGATATGATATCTTTATTGAGCTTTACATCGATTATAAAGTTTGCCTATAAATTAATATCGCGCATATATCTATAGACCCCTTGCACATGACGTCACACGATTCATCTGGCGCCCTTTACATCGATTATAAAGTTTGCCTATAAATTAATATCGCGCATATATCTATAGACCCCTTGCACATGACGTCACACGATTCATCTGGCGCCCAAACATAAGACCAATGTTCTCGCTGACATTTGACCAACGTTAGTAATTTGGCGAATTAAAAATAAAAACATTCGCCAAAGGAAAAAAGTATTAGCAAAAAGATTCGCCATGTATCGCAGGAAAAAAAAAATTATCTTTAATCTTTTAATGTATCCTTTTTTTTTTCAATATGTTCTAAAATAAGTTTTTATAACTGTGACAGCGATTGTTATTAATCTAATTTCAACTATCCGCTTCAAATATAAAAAAATGTGCATTTATTAACTATATGTATATGCATATGTATGAAGAACGAAAAAGAGAAAAAAGAAAAAATTGAGCACTAGCAATTTGGCGAATCTAATCGCCTGTTTACTCGCCAAATGAAGAATTTAGTCGCAATTTGGCGCATTGGCGAGCGACAGCGAGAACACTGCATAAGACAAATGTGGTGTTTTCACATTTGTAAACATAATTACTTGCGCTTCATTTTTAGAGTACTTGGGAAAATAATGCAAGAATAAGAAAAATCAAAATTAAACAGAAAGACCACACATGCTTTAAATGGCAAACAGGGAGTTATGATGTTTTGTTTGGGCTCCAAATGTGCACTAGATTGTATCAGCCGTTGCTGTGACGTCAATGCAAGGGGTCTATATATACGATATAAACGAAGCAAGATGGAAACGTGGAATCATCAGCAATTAAAAGAAAAGCTCTCCAAGTTTCATGACTGTTCGCTGCATATATATGACAATACGATTTTGAACTTTCAATATCGCCCCCATTTGTCGCCTTACACACATCTAAAGGATATTCATAAGTACTTTTTTACACACAGTTAAGGACGTGTAGTGTAATAGAGTAAATGAAGTCTGTGATTCTCTGTCTCAAATAGAAGCCACGTCGACTTCTACTGGATAGATATGAAACTAGGAGATTATTTTCTTTATTTGGTAAAGATTTCATGTTTCCATCTTGTTTCATTGATTTCCCCTTACCGGTCAAAAGTGCACCATGACTTTATGAACTCACTGTATACAATTGATATTATATCATATAATAATTCCACAACATAGAATGTAAACTAACTTATATATATATATATATATATATATATATATATATATATATATATATATATATATATATACGTAACATTAGGCTGTTTATTGATTTAAAAAATGAGAACAAAACTAATAAGAAAAGAAAAGATATCGTCAATAAAATGTTCCATATCATAAATGTTTTAAGAAAATCATTGAATTAATATATCATTGGAATTAATGGATAATTTTAAATAATAATAATAATAATAATAATAATAATAGATTAATTTCTAAAATTCTAAATATAATTAGTCATACTAATTTTTTTCAATATCCTAGCGGCTGCACCATAACACTAACACTGGAGAAAAAAAAAAAATCTTAGATTATTTTTTTCATTTTACTATGAGGATTATAAAATTTACATTCGTCAGAATTTACTAGTAGTGAATAAAATAAAACTAACAACATAATTCATGAAACTTTTCCTTCTTTGTTTTTCAAAATCTCGTGCAAATAGCTTCCTCGGTCAACGCTTTTATTCGGTAGCCAACACTCATCACCTCGTTTCGGAAAATCTTGGCTGAACAGTCACGGCCAATAAATTCATCTGTCTCTTACACGGGTTATCAATATTGAGAGAAAGGTCAGTTGCGTTCTTTTAGCATTGAAAGTCCTGTACGAAGTTTGATATCTCCACTTCCAATCTGCTGCCGTTTGAGATAAGAATATTTTTTGATGAAATTTTTAAGAGTGGGAAATGAACATAACACTGCCGTTCTATTCTGGGTTGTATCATGCCGGATAAATCACTGAATTCCTTCATTATGGATTATTCTGCCAGGCGTTCATCAAAATTTTCAATAAATTTTAGCAGACATTATCGAATTCTATCGTGACAGAGAATCTATTTTCAGAATTGAGTTTTGGCAGGTATGCTTTTTGATAACAGTCTTTTTTCATATATAAATTTGACAACATTGCAGTTGCTAACATTTCTCAACTTAGCTGAAAAATGTTTGTCTCTGATTTATTTTTCTGTCTATTCATTTATCTGCCCATCGTTTGCCCGCCTATTTGTTGTTCAATCACTGTCTAATTTAAAAAAATCAAAAAGCAGTTAAATTTAAACATATTCTTGATGTTGATAACAGCCTGTTTCCTGTTGATAGTTATCTTTGAAGCATTTATGATTACGTTACATATCACCTGAAAATGTTCCATTGTATTATTATGCATAGGCCGTTTTTGTTTCATGTGTATTTTAGAGACATTAGACTTTTTCAAATTTTATTTAAAATGTATTTTAAAATTCAGATACGCGCTTTGTTACTTTGACACAAGTAACAAAGCTGCTAATTCCCTCCATCATTCTCATATTTCATAAGCAAAATATGTTTCATGATATTTATCATGTGAATAGTTTACATTAAGTAAACTGCTATACGTATATTTATGTATAACCAGGGCTCTCATTAACCTATGGAAAAATCCACGAACCGGAACAATATTTACCATAATTTCATGAACCGAAACATCGTTCTGGCTTGTCCAGTACATTTTGAGCCCTATGTATAACAGATTTTAATCAACCCACGTTGTTCTTTGTATTACTCAGTAATTATCTTTCCTTATACACGAACAAACATTTTCTGAAACCTCGATCTAACTTTGTAATCCTCAATAAAAAAAAAAAAAAAAAAAAAAAAAGGCCTAGCTATTTTTTAAAATTTTGTTTTTAGTCTATTTATCTAAAATTCTACTTGTCTGTACATCTTTTTTCTAAATAAGGACCTCACAACCATAGTACACCTTGTCCATCAAAAAAAAAAAAAAAAAAAAAAATGTGATTTTTTTTTTCTTTTAATATAAAATGCATAAAATTTGTTTTATTCACTCCCACAGTAACTAAGTCTGAAAACAGATGACATATATGTTAAAGTATTTGAAAAAAGATAAATTTTGATAAAGTTCACGCATGTGCTGTGAAAAATTATTTAGTAAGCCCACTCATTTTTTTAATTCTGATTATTGGATATTGCGTTTAAATTTCTCTGTCATATTTTCTGAAAAAAAAAAATTAATATTAAAAACTTTGCAAATTATAAGCAGAGAAATTCGACAAAATTTGGGACTGTTTTTATGAAAACCTTAATTTCTCCACGAGTATACATGATGTTCTCTTAAAAATGAACACATTTTGTTACGATAAGCCACTTAATCATAATCTACAGTTTGGACGCTTTTACTTGAGTTATCCAAAAGATATTCGTTCTTTTTCAATTTGTTGGAGGTCCTCTATGGAATTTCAGAAAAAAATCTTCGCGAAACTATATGACTTTTACTATTCTGTTTACACAACTGGAGTTTCAGGATTATTCCTCATGTAATTTTTCAAGATGTTTAACAAAGCGTCTGAAATCGCAAGTGTCTGGTCATTAATAGCCATATAGTATATTGATGGGAAAATTTTGCATTAGTTTTGACAGGGTTAATCCAAAAGATATTCGTTTTTTTTCAATTTGTTGACGGTCCCCTGTGGTGTTTCGAGAAGACATCTTCACGGAAATGTATGACCTGTACTATCATGTTTACACACTTAGGGTTTCAGGATAATTCCTCATATATTTTTCTAGATATTTAACAAAATGTATAAAATTGCAAGTGGCTAATCACATTTGGTCATACAATGTAGTATTCCACTTGAGTTTATCACACCATTCTAATAAAGGCAACTATTATTATTATCCCCTTGGGGACGCTTATGTGCAAGCCATGCCAGGGACGCTCTTCTATTCGAGCCGGAGAAATCAAAATTCTCCCTTTTAAAGAAAGGCTGTATACTACTTAAACTTAAAACTCCATTTTTTCTTCTGTTCTTATCTTTTTCCTCAATTTTTTGTCTGTTTAAAATCCCGCCTAAAATCATCTACTCCCATAAAGTTTTTCCAATAAAAATTTACTTAAATTATGTTCAAAATTCAGAACTTTTTCAAATTTGGCTAAATTTCACATAAAAATTAACTTATTTTAATACAAAAAAATCCAACTTCAAATAAATTTATTTTGTCACGATTTTGTACTTTTTAAAAATATCTTTCTAAATTTGGCAGTCTTCTTAAAATTCAAATCCCTCACTTCCCATAAATAGAGTATTTTTTTTATTATTATTATTTGTGTTACATGCTTTATTATGTTTTGAGCTAGAAGATTAATAAATTTTTGCAGTATTAGTGCTTTGAAAGTTAGTTTAAAAGTCCAATTTTGAAAAAGTATGATTATTATTTTTTTTTATAAATAATAACTTAATTAAAAAAATAATAAATTGAGTTAAAATTAAAATTTTGATGTTTGTGTACGTGAAAAATTATTTTGTGAGTATGTTGTTATTTTAGTTGAAATTGACAATTGTGTCAGGATATTCTGTCATGTTACGTGTCCGCTGGGGAAGGAAAGGAGAGATTTTAAAAGGGATAGAATTTCTAAGGAGATACTTCTTTCTCTATTTACATGGGTATTTTCTTTTGAATTTTGTGACGCTTGCGTAACATTTTTCATTAAAATGTTTGGATTAAAATTTTTCAAGTAACGTTTAACTTTTGGTATTGGTGGAAATATACCCCCTAATAAACGTCTAATTCCTTTTTTACGACGGATTCTGACAGTCGAATTACCAAAATGCAACATTTTTCTGGCTAACATGTTAATCTCGCTAATAAATTTACAGAGATCCAAATCCCTCGGTGGACATATTTATTTAACAAGTGATGACAAAAAAACCAGATGACCAGAATTCCACTCTTCTTTATTTGGAAACTCTATATATGCTGGCTTAACTCAGAGACACATTTATTGCTTAAACGAATTTTCCTTGCGCGACCTCACACGATACATGCATGTCTTCAAAGTGCCATGGTGGTCCTATTCCCACAATTTTTTCTGTTTTTCTTTATTTCCTTCCCTCAGCGGACACGTGTAATATGCTGGTACATCCCAACACAATTGTCATTTTGAACGACAGTATCAATATACTCACAAAATAATTTTTCACGTACACAAACATCAAAATTTTAATTTTAATTTAATTTATTAAGTTTTTTAATTAAGTTATTATTTATAAAAAGTAATATTTATAGTTTTTCAAAATTGGACTTTTAAACTTACCTTCAAAGCACTAATGCTGCAAAAAAATATTAATCATCTAGCTCAAAGCATAATAAAACATGATACACAAATAAAGAAAAATACTCTATTTATGGGAAGTGAGGGATTTGAAACTATTTTTAAAAAATACAAAATCGTGACAAAATAAATTGATTTGTTGTTAAAATATCTTTATTAAAATAAGAAAATTTTTATTTGAAATTAACCAAATTCGAAAAACGTTCCTAATTTTGAACAGAATTTAAGTACATTTTTATACTTACGCAAAGAACTGTTGACTTAATTCTAACTTAACAATAATATGTTTTAAATTTTTGTTGTGGAAACTTATTATGACATTTTTTTATATGCAATAAATTAAAAATTCACAAACATTCCAAAAAATCCTAGAAATGTTTTGTTTTTTCTCAAAAAAATCTACATTTTCATATTAAAAGAGTTGTTTTTGTTTTTTTTCTTCTTTAATATATGTATATCTAAAAATTTCGCTCACAAGCTTAATTTTTAGTATGTTGCGCTGATAAATTTTGTTGTATATTTTTTAATTTATAAAAATATCACTTGTAAACATATCGATTTATCAATGCTATCGCAAAACAAATTTCTTAAAAGAAAAAAAATCAATAAAAAACTAAAAAAAAAATGAATTCAAAGAGCTATTATTTAAATTCTCACTTTTGAAATCAAATCATTAAGTTTACAATTTCATAGTTAAGAAGATAAACATATCTTTTTCCTAATACATAATCATAAATAAATATTAGAAAATTAAAAGAAACTGAAATGTTTATATATTTTTTCATTTTTCTTTCTATTTTTTTTATTTAATAACTATTACTTTTTACCAAAGGTTCATGTTCAATTTTTTCAATTACCTATATCTTCGTAATTTACAAACATTTACAGATGAATATAAAATATTTTTGGAATGATAAATATCAGTAATACAAAATTAGTAAAAGTAAAAAATAAATAAATAAATAAAAATAAAGCAATTGATCATTTTAAAGAAGACAGTTCCATTAATGCATCTTCAAACTTCATGTATAAAAATGTAAAAAAAAAAAAAAAAAAAAAAAAAATTACTATTGTAGCATATAGTTAGTTTAGAAACACATCTCCCAATGAAGCGAAATGGAATTCTCAAGAAAAAGCTTGGAGCTTTTATGTTTTCCTATATTTCTTTGTATTTTACTTAAATTTTCTAAAGAAAAAAAAATCGATAAAACACATTTTTAAAAAACAAATTCAAAGAGTTATTATTGAAGTTCTTATTTTCTAACAGCAAATTATTAAGCTTAAAACTCCAAAATTAAAAGTTTTCAAAAATAAAACATATTTTTTTCTTAAAACATAATCATAAATAAACATCAGAAAAAAAATTGAAAGTGTTTATTATTTTTTATTCTATTTATTTTATTTTTATTTATTTTATTTTATTTTATTTTATTTTATTTTATTTATTTATTTATTTTTTTGCTTTAATAATTACTACTTATTATCAAAGATTCGTGCTCCATTTACTGAATTACCTATACCATCGTAACTGACAAACATTTACAGATGAATATAAAACATTTTCGGAATGATAAATATCAATAATACAAAATTAACAAAAGCACACCCACACACAAAAGTAAAGCAATTGATCATTTTAAAAAAGACAGTCCCATCAATGCATCTTTAAAATTCATGTATACATACAGCTCATATTCAAAATATTAGAATAATTACCTTTTTTTTAGAAATTGAAAATATCGTTTGGTAATTTAATGTCTTTTAATGAAAATATGCAAACGATATTTTTATTAAGAACTTATTGTTGATTAAACTTACTTGTTATCTTAAATTTAATATAATTTTTGAAGAGATTAATTGCAAAAAAAATTATTTTGAAAAGTCAAAATATTAGAATATTTATTCAAGTGGTTCAAAATATTAGAATATTTCACATTAATTCTACTTTAATTATTACCAATTCTTAACTGGTGGCATCATTGATTAAATTCAGACTATTTTATTTAAAATCAGTATTCGTTTTTGCAGTTTGTTTCTTTTTCGTCTTAAAATGGGCCGTGTGAGTGATATTCCTGAATCTACTAAACTTCGTATGGTTGATTTGTATCGGCACGGTAAAAATCAATGTTTTATAGCGAATTATTTACATTGTTCGCAATCGAGCGTTAGTAAAATATTAACACAATATTCAAAAATTGGAAAATTTCAAAATAATCGCCAAAATGGTGGCCGAAAACCAAAAACATCTGCTAGAGATGACAGGAAACTGAAGCGTATAGTTAAGAAAAACCGTTTTAAAAGTGTGCGATTCTTGCACCGAAAATGGAAAGAAGAAGGAGTTGAAGTTTCTACATCGACAACATTAAGACGTCTCCATAAATTTAAATTTGAATCTCGTGTACCGAAAACAAAACCTCTCATGACTGCAAGACAAAAGCGTATAAGATTGAATTGGTGTAAATCAAGACGTTTATGGAGCAATGAAGATTGGAAAAATATATTATTTAGTGATGAAAGTATGTTTTGTGTTTCATATGGTAATCAAGGTATTCGAGTTTGGAGAATGAAGCAAGAAGCATTTGATAAAGAATGCCTTAAATGTTCCGTAAAATTTGCTGCTAGTGTCATGGTTTGGGGTTGTATGAGTGCAGAAGGACCTGGAAAGTTATGCATCGTCTACGAAAAGGTTAACTCTCTGATATATCAAGAAATTTTAGAATGTTACATGATTCCATCATCAGAAGATTTATTTGAAGATGATTTCATCTTTCAACAAGATTTAGCGTCCCCGCATACCTCGGTGTCAACTAAGAATTGGTTCCGCCAACGCAACATTAAGGTACTTCCTTCGCCACCAAATTCACCAGATCTTAATCCCATCGAAAACTTATGGTGTACAATGAAGAAAAAACTTCAAGAAAATCCTCCTTCAAATAAAACTGAGTTAGTGGCACGTATAAAGTATATTTGGGCTAATATTGATAGAAATGTTTGTAAACACCTTGTATATAGTATGCAAGATCGATTGTACGCTGTTATGAAAGCTAAAGGGGATGCTACAAAATACTAACTACCATTTACTTCATATTCATAAGGTAATATTGTTGCGTAAAATAAAATATTCTAATATTTTGAACCAATCTAAATTTTATTCTAATATTCTGGTGTGTTTAAGGAAGCTGTATACCTAATTTATTGTGCTGTATTTTATATTTTATAAATGTTAAAATCTTATCTAAACATTCCAAATTTAATTTATAAGAAATTTAATTGCATTTACTTAGTATAAAAAATAAATAAATGACAAATAATTTTTTCTTATTACTTTTTCTCAATTATTCTAATATTTTGAATATAAGCTGTATATAAAACATATTTCAGGGTTATAGCATAAAGTTAATTTAAAACACATTTTCCAGCGAAGCAAAATAAAATATTCAAGAAAAAGCATTTTTATGTTTTCCTTAGTTTCGTTGTATTTTATTTGTTTTCTATTTAAAAAAATCTAAACTATTTTAAAGCGTTATTATGGAAATTTTAATTTTTGAAACTATTAAGTTTCAACCTGAAAATTAAAAGCTTTACTTTATTAACACTGGTTTCTTTCATAATAGTTAATTATAAATAAACATTAGAAATTCTAAATAAATATTTAAAAAAAAACCCGACAATACTTACACTTTTTCTGTTTTTCTTTCTAATTTTCTTTAACATTTACACCCGATTATCCAAGTTTCCTGTTCATTTACTGAATTACCTATATTTTCGCAACTAATAAACATACAGATGAATATAAAATATAGATACAATAATACAACAATACAAAATTAACAAAAATAAGTAAATAAACAAATAAAAATAAAATAAAATAAAATAAAATAAAATAAGGCAATTGATCATTTTAAAGAAGACAAGCTCATTAATACATCTTTAAACTCATGCATAAAGATATAGAAAATATTTCACGATTATAGTATAAAGTGAATTCAGAAACACATCTTCCAGCGAAGCAAAATGGAATACTCAAGAAAATGCTTGGAGCATTTTTATGTTTTCCTTAGTCTTTTTGTATTTTTTATTTTCTTTCTCGTTTCAGAAAAAGATTTTTTCTTGATAGCCTACAATTTGATTGAAAGAAACAATGTTTACACCAAAACTCTATGATTAATTCATAGCATGAATTCAATAAAAGCTTATAGGCAACCCGTGAATCGTGCTAAACTTGTGACAGACGCATAGTAGTTTTTTATCTGCTTTCGTGATATTCCCTAACTCTGTAAGATTAATTTTATTGCTTTCCTTTTTTTTTCTATTTTTATATGACTTTGATTTTAAAAAATCATGAATAAAATAAGAAACACTGACATATTGTGGAAGAGAGTAAGAACAAGAAGTAAAGAAACAGATTATTTACAACAAATAAATAAATAAATTATGTATATAATAAATTTTTTTATAAATATTAACCATTAAAACAAATGAAAAATCAGCGTAAATAAATAAAACAGTTATTTTCATATGTATTATTTATATTTTACACATTTTAGTGATCAAGACATTTCGTTGTTGCGATTTCACTGCTAAATGGTCTATTTTGGGGAGAGACGATTTGATGCTTAATTAATTTCAATAGTTCTGTAACTCGTGAATAGTTATAGCACTAAACACTATTTATCATTTATAATATGTAAACTGTTATGCTAGAAATGTTTTAAAATTAACTTATTAATGCATAATTAAGTTCTGAAATTATTGAAATGGTGTATTGCCATCAAAATCACGTTTGTGTGCGCAAATTTGATAATTCTGAGATATAAAGAAATGAGTGAAAAATCGATTGCAAAATATCATCTTTTCACAAAAAAAAAAAAAAAAAAAAAAAAAAAACGAAATTAAGTTAAATAAAAGATTGTAAAAAAATGACTTATAGATTTTTCAATTTATTTAAAATATAAAAAGGAATGATAAATTAACTTTATTTATAAAATAAAGAATTTGCCTGCTTCCGTCTGTGTACGCTTTCAGGCTGAGCTGGATAAAGCTCGCTCCAGCAAGAGTTTTGATGTGAATCTGATAATACTTTTATGAGATAGATTTTTTTAATTATTCAATTTAACTTTTCAATTACTTTTTGTATTCAGAATTTTCTTTCATTTTCGTGTCTTCATTTTTTTAATTTTGCGTAATGCCAGTGTTTGCAACAGAGGATAAAATCAAAAATCTCTTTCAGACAAACTTTGTCTCCAAACTGCAAAGTATTTTACTTATTTATTTATTTATTTATTTTCATTTTTATGGAGGAATTACAAATGTATTTTAAAGGGCTTCGTTCTCAGTTTGATTCTTTTTTTTTTTTTTTTTTTTTTTGGCGGAAATTAAATCTTTATAGTATGCAAAATTATGGACAAAAAGTTTTAAAATAATATTTCAATTAATAAAAAGGATGTAAGCAAAAATGTGAGCTCGCGTCCGTATTGAATCCAAAAACTTTAAACGCGATTTTTGTAAATTACACTTTTCAGCATGGGCAGAATGATAACCAAAATTTCCTTATCAAGATTTTGAGAAATCTCGAACGCAATTGTGCTTTAACAATTTTTAACATTTTTGGAGAAAATTTGCACTGGTCTACAGATAATTATCTAAGGGCTTTGGGCCATTTTTTTAATATTAATATTTTTATATTTTCCCAATAAGTTAAAAGGTAGAAAATTTAGTAAAAAAAGGTGACATTTTTAAACAAGAACAATGTTCTTATTTTTCAAAAATTTCCCATCTGCTAAAATTTTTAAATTTTTTAAAAATTTAAAAATTTGAGCTGATGGTCCTTACTTTTAACCTTATTTTACAACAAGAAGATTTAATAATATTTTATTTCTACAGGAAATTAGCATGCACAATTACCAACATGTCCTCATCAAGATTTTGAGAAATCTCGAACGCAATTGTGCTTTAAGAAATTTTGACAAATTGACAAATTTTGGTAACTGTGCCAAACATATGATTGATACACGGTTATTTGTATGTTGGCGTAATAATCTGTATCTATGTGATTCGGTGGCTTTTCATTTTTTTATTGTTATTTTGAATTTGTTTCAAAATAGCCACAAGTAAAATAAAAAAGACTAACATGCTGTATTTTTAAAAATAATTTTTCTTCTTTCTTTTTCATTCTCTTTTTTTAAAAAAATAAATAAAGTGACAGTTATTGTTACTATTTTTTATTTTTTTTAAGAATTTAAAAATGAATAATAAATTAATTCACTTGTAAAGAAATTGAATATTTAAGTGGCATCATCATGGATAAATTTTTTATAATTTCGATGGTTATTTTTCTTATTTAACAAGATGTATTCTGAATTGCTTTTTTGTCAATTCTACATATTATTATTACTATTATTATTATTTAGTCAAAATTTATAAAGAAAAAAAATCTGTATAACTACAAGTTAGATTGAAAGAAACAATGTTTACATAAAATCTGTATCATTAATCCAAACAAAAGTTTAGGAAATCCTTAAGTCGTGTTAAAAAGTGTGATCGGCAAGTTGTTTTTATCAACTAATTGTTTTATATTCAGTATATCTATTCAGTAATCTATTCAGTATATCTATTCAGTATATCAAGCAGTATTCATTTGCTTGCTTTTCTTTATTCTGCTCTATTTTGATTTTGATAGAAAATAATGAAGTTTTTTTTATCTGATGTTCAGAAGAAATGTGTAAATAGAAAGTTTTTTAAAAGTTTAGAAGTGACATAGTAATTCTTAAATTTATTAAGGATCCAAAAATTAACAATAAGTTAATTCATTAGTATATAAATTAAATATTTAAGTAAAAAAGCAATCAAACATCATAATTTAAACTATTATGATTGCGATAAGTTACATTTCTTGTTTAAAAGATTTGTCATAAATTCGATGTTTTGATAATTCTATTTTAAAAAACCGAAACTTTTTATGATTTCCTCGCTTTTATAAAATTTTACTTTAATTTTTTTAAGGCAATTTTTCTTTGACAGATGTTAATTTGAATGAAAAAAAAAACATTTTTACAGTAAAACTTTGTGATAAATTCATTTTATTAGGTTCAGAAATTCAATGAATGCTCAGGTAACCTGTGAATCGAGCTGAATATGTGACTGTACATTTCGGTTTTTATATGAATGTTATCTGCTTCCGCAATCTTCTGTAATTCTAATGACATTAACTTAATGGATTTCTTTTTTTATATAATCAGTTGAGTTTTCTCTCACAATAATCAAATAATCACGAATAAATTAAAAAATACTGTTTTGGCAAAAAAATTAAAAAAAAAAAACTTAAAAAAACCCTAATATTTGTACATTTAAATATAAAATTAATGTAACTAATAACATAAAATTAAAAAAATGAATAGCTAATTCATCAGTAAGTAAAATCAAATATTTAAGTAAAAATGGCTCCAGAATGTTCATCATTACGTCAAAATGTTGTAATATTTTACTTAAATTTTTATTTTTTTCGGTTTTAGGTAGATTAAATACAAAGGTGCATTTTTGGATAGTCTTTAGTTTGACCCAAAGCATGAAAGTGTATATTAAAACTCTAATGATAAATTCATTCTAATCAGGCAATGTGAACGCAATAAAAGCTCGGGTAACCGGTAAATCGTGCTAAACGCGTGACTGACACATTGAAACAAATAATAATCTACTAATTACTTGCGTAATTTAGTGCTTAGCCAATGTTCATCGGGGTATGATTTGAAAAAACAGAAGTCCTCATAAACACGTTATAACGATTAGAATTTTGTGCTTTTGAGATTCTGCTTTATAGAAATAAATTATTTTATTTGTGTTTTATTATTATTATTATTATTATTATTATTATTATTATTATTATTATTATTATTATTATTATTATTAAAAAGCGATCACAACTTATTGTTACGGTTTAAAGATTTAAAAAAGTGCGATTAAAAAAGATAAAAATAATGTAAAGATAAAAAGATAAGAAAAAGATAAAGATTAAAAAAAAGTCCTTTCGGCAGTACCGAGAGGAAGAGGTAGCTTTCATATAACTTATTTATTTATATATTTATTTATTTTAAATTAATTTATGTTAGTTTATGTTAACATAAGAAGCTCAAATTTGTTGAACCCGATTATATAAGATTGAATACTAGTTTTTTTCAATAATGAATATTAATGGGAATTTTTAGAAAGTAGTCATCTTTTATTCAAGTTGGATTTATTTTAAGCGATTTATAGGGTAGCCAAATTTCATGATATCATAAAGTGTACGCCATTTTAAAACAACATGATGGATAAAACAAACCTATGATCTTAGTCTAAATCTTAATTCATGTGCACATGCACATTCACATCGAAAACGATTAATATATACGAGTGATGACGCGGGAAAATTGATATTTAAAAAAAAATGTCACCCACATTAGAAATTCAAACTGCAATATCTCAGGCGTTTTTTAAGATAAAAACAAAACAAAAAATACTCAGGGATTCATTATTAAGATCAAACACTTTAAAAAGACTTTTTTTTTCTTATTTTTTGTGTGTACCTCATTATACATTTAAAAGATTTTTGACAAACTTAAATGGCAAACAAATATTTTTAGATACCTTTCATTAGAACGGATATTTCTAGAGCTCTAAAAAAAAATTCCAGATAATCGAGGTTACTTAAATTCAATAGGCCTTTTTTCCATTATTACATTCTAAGTACACACCAAATTTCAAGACTTTATCTCAATTTTTTAGGTAAATATAGCGTTCATAGATTCACAGACAGACGATTTTTTTCCCTAAAAATGTGTTTCTCGGAATCTCCAATATATGAAACATATAAATCCGTCAAAAAAAAATTTCCGATTTTCAAAACGATTGTGGTGGGTAAGTAGAAAAAGGAAACAAACTCAGAAACGTTTACAAAATTCAGGGAAGCAAAAATATAAACATAAATATTAATATTAATATAAATAAATAAATAAATAAAGTTTGTTTTTGATATTTCAAAGATGAATAATTTTTTACCGGAATCGTGGGTAACTTGGAAGAGATTAGTGTACATTTTTGTTCGTGGTTGTATCAGATTTTGCTAGATTAAGAAACAGTTGTCTCTTTTACAGCGTAGAATAAAATACTACCGTATCTGATCAATGCTACTAAAGTGTCATTGAACTATTATCTTATAAATAATATTATAGAAATTAATAATTTCTCTAACTAATTTGTGTCCGTCATGTATTTTTTAGGTGCATTTGTAATTATGTAAATATGTAATACCAATAATCGACGTTCAGTCCGTCCGTCTGTCCGTATATAACAGAACAAAAACTATCCAACAGAATCGTTTAAAATTTAAAGATATAATTGTTGCATAATTTTGTCGAGTCATTTCAAATTTTAGGAAAATCGGATGTATATTTTGATTACAGGGACAATCAAAAGTATTCCGTTACATTCTGGCCAATGGAAAAAAATAGTTCCAAGTGCATTTTAATGATGTTATACTCTTTCGAACATAATAAAATTGATCTGCATCTATGGAGTATATACTACTCGTTTATAGTACAAATTCATCTCATTTGCTACTGCAATTTCCGGCTTGTTATTATTTTTTATTTGTAAATACACCATTCATTTACTGATAAAACTGATAATATGCATTTCAATAAAACTATATCGATATCTCCTATATTAAAAAACTCATTTCGAACCAAATATATATACATATATATATATATATATATCTACACTATATTGCCATTGATTATTGGACACTTGCGATTTTAGACATTTTAATAAATATCTAGAAAAATACATGAGGAATCATCTCGAAACTCTTAGTGTATAAATATAATAGTATAAGTCATACTTCTCCGTGAAGATTTTTCCCCGAAACTCCAAAGGGGGCCGTCAACAAATTAAAAAAGAATGAATATCTTTTGAATAACCCTGTCAAAACTAATGTAGCAAAAGAGCTCAAACTCTAGATTGTAATTGAATGCCTTATTGTAATAAGACTTGTTCATTTTTATGCAAATAGCATGCATACTCGCAGAGTAATTAAGGTTTTTATAAAAATGATCCCAAATTTTTCCAAGTTTTTTCCTTATAATTTTCAGAGTTCTTAATATAAAATATTATTTTTTTCAGAAAATATGACAAGCAACATTGCACACAGTATCCTGTAATCAGAATTATAAAATAATGAACATTGTATAAAAAATCAGTTGGTTTACTAAATAATTTTTTTACTGCGCATGCGTCAACGATATCAAAATTTCCTTTGCATATTATGTTAGCTAAATGCTAAATGTATAGAGCAACTTTTGTGAAAGTCACAAAATCATAACTTGAAAATTCTGACAATAATCGTCAATTGAATAAGTCGAAAATCCGTTATTCTCAAAATGAAGCAAAAACAAGAGGGGTTGTATCCATATATTCATTGATTAGTGTCAATATAGAATACACAATATGGGATGTACTACTGCATTTGGATAAAATCCCTCATTTTTTTGCTTCATTTTGGAAACAACGGATTTTGTCCTTTTTCTATAGACGATTACTTTCAGAATTTTCGAGCTATGATTTTGAGACTTTTACAAAAGTTGCTCTATACATTTAGCTAACATAATATGCAAATGAAATTTTGATATATTTGACGCATGCGCAGTAAAAAATTATATAGTAAACCTACTCATTTTTCTTACAATTTTTATTATTTTTTAATTCTGATTACAGGGTACTGTGTGCAATGTTGTTTGTCATATTTTCTGAAAAAAATATTATTTTATATTAAGAACTCTGAAAATTATAATGGAAAAACTTGGAAAAATTTGGGACCATTTTTATAAAAACCTTAATTACTCTGCGAGTGTGCATTCTATTTGCATAAAAATGAACACAATGTATTACAATAAGGCATTCAATCATAATCTAGAGTTTGAGCGCTTTTGCTACATTAGTTTTGACAGGGTTATTCAAAAGATATTCATTCTTTTTTAATTTGTTGACGGTCCCCTATGGCGCTTCGGTAAAAAATCTTCACGGAAATGTATGACGTATACTATTATATTTATACACTAAGAGTTTCGAGATGATTCCTTATGTATTTTTCTAGATATTTAGTAAAATGTCTAAAATCGCAAGTGTCCCATAATCAATGGCAATATAGTGTATATATATATATATATATATATATATATATATATATATAATTAAATATTAAAGTAATTTTTTTTTTTTTTTTTTTTTTTTTTTTTTTACTTTAATAACTTTGACTTCTCTCTAAACATGATTCACTCTAATGGTAAAACTGACTAATTTTCAGAAAATTGCTACTTTGATGTTTAGGGTAATAAGCACTTTCGCGTAGAATTTAATGCAGCAAACATTCATTTTCAAAACCGCTTAAACATGTTGCGCTGCAGAAGTAGCTTGGTAAAAACATTTGATATTAAACGCAACCCAAAATCATTGCTTTATAGAAGTTTTTTTTTTTTTTTTCCCTTGCATAAAATGTTAAAGAATTAAAATAATAATAATAACCACATGAAAGTCCTTGAGCAACGCTTTATAACAAAATGATTAAGCCATTATTTATCATTAATTTAATTTTCCATTTCGAAAGTACTATTTCCCATGCATTGATGTATGATAGCTAATGGTATAAAGAATTTCCTAATGTCTGCTTCTATAAGCAAAGCGCAACACTTTTTCACATTTCAAGTTTTATTCTTTATGGGACGCAGATATATTGTTATAGAAATAATGCCGTGAGTATTAATAATCAATTTCAAAATCTCTTAAGAGCGAAAAAGGTTTTGAAAACATTATATATAATCATATGATTGAAGTAATCTGTTATAGAATGAGTGAAATTTTAAGCGTTTTATTAATCTAAAGATTTATTCAATTTCCTTATAAATGAAACCGCATTTTTCTCTTTTTGATATGAGATAACAAATTGTAATTACAAATCGGCGTAAAAAAAGGAATCTTAAAATCCTTGAACATTATTTCCCTGTAATTTATCAAAAATTTGCCTTACCTTTCTTAGAACTCGTAACAGTTTTAAATTAATCTAGGTTTTACTGCATTAGTTATACTCTCATCTCTAACATATAATAACACATTTTCCCAATTGCAATTTACTTGCAACTATTTCCAATTATATTTTTAAAAAATAGTTATTTCTATTTGTCTGCTTGCATTTCTAATTTTCGTCTAAATACTTAACTCTTTCCGGCATATAAAAATTCTGTTCATAAAATGATGCCCCCACCAGTCGCTGAGAGGTTCTGCTCTAGAAGCTGATAAACGGGAGGTACTGGGTTCGAATCCAATCGCACCGGATTTCCTTGCGTAAATACGGGTTTGGTTCCCTTTCAGACCTTAGACCATCACGAAGGGTGCTCCCCCTAGAGCCTATATCCCACGTGTAGATAATCGGCCGTCATACATAACACCTAACATCGTAAAAGGATGTTCGTTGACTGACACTAGCACTCACTTGCAAATTTTTTAAAAATAAAATCTTGTTTTTCTAAACCTGCTTTGTAAACGCAAAATTTCATTAAAATGTTCTTGGTGCCGTTTGTATGTTTGATATTAAATTTATGTCATCCTATTGTGGGATCATTTCGTTTTAAAGGATTAATAGAAAATACGCGTAATTAGTTCTAGACTGTAGCTCGTAAAAATGTTAAGGATGTTAATAAATTGCGATAACATTAATATTTTTTACAATAGCAAACAAAATTCTCGAATGCATGATTTATTATTGGCAAATTTTAACCTCTAAATATTTTATACACTGCTTAAGTCTTAAACTATTCAAGTTACTCAAACATTTATTAAATCAAAAACGTCAGCCGTTCAAACATATATCTATAGCTAATGTTTTTTACCACATTATATGAAGCATTCACAATAATTAAAATGCAAATAAATTACGGTTATACCAGGGTGAGTCACAAATATCGAAACAAAAGGCTATCTGCTTAAATATTGCCCCTAAACCCATACTTCCAATTGCAAAAATTCATAAAAAAAGGTGAAATTTTTGATAAGTCGCAACTCCATGGGGGAGGGGGAGGGTCTATTTGAAAAAATACGAAAATTAAATTTTTATACGGCTACCGTAGGGCAAAATTCCCAATTAGGGAATTATTCCTTATCCATTCCTAAATTGAACCAAAAAAAAAAAAAAAATGCATCTCCATATCTAAAAACCTCAAAGAGATATTAAAATCCAAATTTCTCCAAAATTCGTCACTTACACCTCTTAACCATGCCTGTAAACAAAGAGTTTTTGACTCATTTTGAAAGGAAATGAGGGATCTTCCACAAATTGTCCGTTATTAAAAGTCGATTTAAGACAGTGCATCTTATTTGAATATAAAAAAAACAGTGTACTGATTTAGAGCTAAACTTGTTGTTTTTAGAATATATTGGTAGTTTGCACCGGAGATCTACATAGGTCGAAATATCTAAGTCCGGTCCCCAACCGACTCACAGAGAAAAAAGTTAGGCCCGGCCTGGAAAAATGTTAAAATATTAACCCAGACCGGTCTGGAAAAAGCTTTAAATCACAGCCCGGCTCATCCGTGAATTTCTACATAGTTTTTTCTATATTTTTTTTTTCTGTATGGATACAAATTGTTTCGTATGGAGGAGTTCTAACCAAAAATACTTATTATAGTTTTTGTTTTTCATATTTATACTTTTTTTTTATTAAATAGGCGCCAAAGACTGTGATATATTTATTTTATCAATGAATCGATATTTATATGTAAATGTTTCACTTTTATTTTAATATTGTTAATCCATATTCCATGCGTTGGAGACTTTGAAAAATGTTATAAAGTAAAATCTGTTAAGACGGAATCACATAGGAAAGAAAATATACGTTACACACAAATGCCTTACTTAGGAGGTGTACATGGAGTTTATTTTTTTTCTCAGGTATTGTTGTATTTATTTTTTATGAATCGATACATTTTTCGTTTAAGACAGGATTTCGTCATAGGCAGAATTTCTTCACTGGTTTTATTGTATTTAATTTTTTAACCTCTGAATATACCATTCTTTAAATTATTAAAGTTTAGGTTTTTTTTTTTTTTTTTTTTTTTTTTTTTTTTTTTTTTTAAATAAAGGCGATTTTATAATCTATGACATCTATTTCTAATCATAAAAATTTTGATTGAGCCAAATTTTACTTATTTTATGCACATATTAGGTCAGACAGAGACGGTGTTTTTAATACGGGTTGTGTCGAGACCGGGGTGGAAAGTTTCGTCCAGTGCAGACCTAGGGAGAAGGAATCCGTCCCCTCCGTTATGAAAAATACGTTAGGTACGGCTAGGCGAGTCTCCAGGAAAAAGTAACGTCTCGGTTATGGCCCGGCCTGGGACCAGAATACAGATTTTTTAAGTCTCTCCAGGACGATTATAAGACTTAAATTTATAAAAAAGACTTAATCTGCATCTTAGAACAAGAATTATTTTAAATAATTGACGGACATTTAAACAGTACAGAAAGGAGATGGGAATGAGAAAAGTTAAAGTAAATTGGAGGTTATAGCTGCAAAAAAGAATTATTTTGCACTTTCAATTCTTTAAAAAAGCTTTTAAACATTTCGTTAGGAGCCAAACTTTATATAAAACTTCAATTCGTTTTTCTGCATGATGAGTTTTTTACCCACTATTTCTCGACTTTAAATTATTGAAAGTCAAGAATTATTAAAGAAAAAAGTGCAAACTTAAAACATGTCATTTTTGATTATTTTACATTAGTTTTGTTTCGGCAAATTTGAAAAAATATGATTTTTTAAAAGTTATATCATTTTTTAAATAAATATTTTTAATAGTTTTAAAGTTAATATTGAAAAAAAAAAAAAAAAAACCCCACTGCAACAAAACTGAAATCAGATTTTCATCTTTAATTATATGGAACGAAATTGAAATCTGACAAATAATATTTCGAGTTATAACTTTTTTAAATTATTCCATCTAAACTAGTACTAATCATTTGAAAATTTGACAAATTTTATGAGAAATTTTAGAATGGGATTTTCTTAGCAAGTTATATGAATAACCATTGCAAAAAAAAAAAAAAAAAAAAAAAAAAAAATCAAAATTTTAACTTAAATATAGTTTCTTTACAAGTCTTCTAAAACTGTTAAAGTAACGTTATTTCTTGAAATGAGCGCATTTCAATTTGTGTCTAATTCCTTAAAACCTGAATTATTTAAATGGTTATAACTCTGCTACTTTTGAAGACATGAAGATACATTTTTTGTGTCTAAACCAGGACTGATTAAAGAAAGTTTTCCTAATTGGAATTTTTATCGTATGGGGCCGTATAAAAATTTAGTTTTCGTATGTTTTTCAAATGGACCCCCCATGGAATCGCAACTTATCTTATCAAAAATTTCACCTTTTTTATGGATTTTTGCAACTGGGAGTATGGGTATAGGGGCAATATTTGAGGAGATAGCCTATTCTTTCGATATTTATGACTCACCCTGCATATTCGTTTTCTATGAAAAAAAAAACGGTTGTATAAATCGACAGTTTACTGCAGATTTTTAATGATGCAGCAATAACCTCTAAATAAATGTAATTTTTCATCCCGTCTATTCATATATTCCCTATATTTTTAAACATCTTCAGAAAATCGCCTTTCATTCAGTTGTTTTTATAGAAAACGGTTTGATAACTGCAATTCACTCAAATGGCCAAGTTACCATTATCTGTAAAAAAAAATCGAATGACTGAGAAATCTGCTGCAGATTTTTAAAGTGTATCATTCATAAAAAGTATTTATATCATAGTAAAATTGACTATGTTACTACACTGTTAAACATTTGCAGTTAGCTGTCCAGCCATTTGACTGTTTTTATAGAAAACCATAATGTAACTCTATTCCGACTATATTATTGCCCGTATTATGGTTACAATAAAGATAAATTTCGGTCATGTAACCGTTTCATATAAAAACAGTCAAATTGGACAGCTTGCTAAAAACTTTTAACAGTGTAAGTTTGTTTATGAAGTCTTCAATGTCACAAATTGTTAATGCAACTCATATACATATTATACGTACTTATCTACATATAATACATATTAAAGTCTGTTGACAGTTATTGTTTAAAAAGCATTTCATAAAAAAAATCATTTTTAAATTTAATAATACTATTTAGTATGGTTATTTGAAAGTCTTTGTAATGTTAATTTGTGATCTTTTCTACTGGAAGAGCGGTGATAGTTTTGTACTTATTTCTGTTGTGCATCCTGATTTTTCTGTTGCGATTTGATTCAGTTTACCATATAATTTAAATAGAAGAAAAAAGGTAATTTTTTCAAAACAAAAAATTTCCTTTTAATAAAGAACGAATTTTGTACGCTTCACTTTCTTTAAAGTACTATTTTATGCTGTTAAAGAATTATTTTTTTCGCCTTTTGATAAAGAACGAATCTTTTACGCTTCACTTTCTTTAAAATACTATTTCATGCTGGTAAAGTGGCAAAAATGGATTTTTAACACCAATTTTGTCAATGTTCTGGAGAAAATAAATTGCATTTTTATGCATTAAAAATAAAAAAACAGATAACTCTAGAGAAGTAAAATTAATCAAATCGTTAATGTTTAAATAAAACTGAAAATGAATTCTTTATTGAAGATCAAAATAGTAAATATAAAATCCTTGCACTCCTCAATATTTTTATATAATTTAAAAAAATTATTCCACAAATAATTGTTCTCATCAATTGTGATTTTTAGGTAGATTTCGTATGAAATACTACCTATTGCATTGTCTCCCATGTTGGAATTTCTGAAAAATTTTTGCGGATCTACACGAATCATGACTCCTAGACCCCAAAACTACCATCAGTAAAAAAGTTTATATATCTATCTATCTATCTATCTATCTATCTATCTATCTATCGGTGTATATCACTTTCTTCTAGACACGATAACTTCCATAATTATGCTCAGATCTTCATCAAACTTTTACATAAAATCAAGGGGCATAAAATCTCGGTTAAGTTCGTTAATGGGCAAAATCGGACCAAGGGGGTCAAAGTTAGGAGGGTTTTTGTGAAAACAGAAAAAATGCGATAACTTTTTAATTAAAATAGATATCGAATCGGTTTAAAGTTTATATTACTTCTAAAAGATGAGGAAAAAGTTTATGCGTGACAGATTTTTGATAAAGTTAAAAATGGGCTCAAGGGGCGAAAAAAACATGGTTTTTGGGAGAAAAAAAATCATAACTTCGTCAATTCTCAAGATATCAAATCCAACTAAATTTTATATAAATGTACTCAATATTATCTAAAACTTTTGTATTTACAAGTTTTTGATAGGACCAATTTTTACCGATGAAAAAAATTAAAAACGAAAAGAAAAAGGGGGGAGGAAAAAGAAAAAAACCCATAACTTACTCAATTCTTAAGCAATTAAATCTAATTAAATTTATTTTACATCTTCAGAATAATATCTACAACTTTTATATTGACAAGTTTTTCATAGAACCAATTCTTATAGCAAAAATAAATTAAACAAAAATAGGAGTTGGAGAAAAAACCTTAAATCCAAACTGCTTATATTCTGACTCATTTTAAAATTCATTTTTGATTTTAAACGCATCCAAATGACAGATCCTCTTATTTAGCAACTATATAATGCGACTTATTGGCCAATTTTTTGATAAAGGCAGAATATATTTTTAAAAAGGCTGCCAAAAGAGGTATTTTGAACAGATTTCCCGAAGTTTTCATCATTAAAAAATTCATTAAGTATAACAAATTGCGTTTTTCATGAGTCATTTTTAAATTAATTTTTGTTCTCAAACCCATCCAATTTACAGGTCCTATTATTTAGGAACCATATAACTTGACGTATTGGCCAGTTTTTTGATAAAGGCAGAATATATTTTTTAAAAGGCTGCCAAAAAGGGTATTTTGAACAGAATTTCACGAAGTTATCGTGATTAAAATTTGAGGAAATTTAAGAAATTGCGTTTTTACCGAGTCATTTTTAAATCTTTTTTTGTTCTCAAACGCATCCAATTTACAGGTTCTCTTATTTAGGAACTATATAATGTGACGGAGTGGCCAGTTTTTTGATAAAGGCAGAATATATTTCAAAAAAGGCTGCCAAAATGGGCACTTCGCAAAAAATTTCCCAAAGCGAGATGATTAATGAACTGTGGGTATTCAAATAACAAATTGGTTATTTTATGACTCATTTTTAAAACCAATTTTGCTCTGACGCGCATTCAATTGACAGTTTTTTGTTACTTAGGAACTATATAATGTGCGTATTCTTCGATTTTTTGATAAAGGGTGAATATATATATTTTAAAAGCTGTCAAAGTAAGCACTTCGCAAAAAAATTTCCCAAAGCGATCATGATAAAAGAATTGAGGTTGCATTCAAATAACAAATTGTTTATTTTATGACTCATTTTTAAATTCAATTTTGCTCTCAAACGCATTCAATTGACAGTTATTTGTTATTTAGGAACTGTGTAGTGTAATGTGCCGTATTGGTCAGATTTTTGATAAAGGCTAAATATATATTTAAAAAAATCTGTCAAAGTGGGCACGTCGCACAAAATTTCTCAAAGCGATCTTGATTAAAGAATTGTGGATGTATTAAAATAATAAATTGGTTATTTTATGACTCATTTTTAAATTCAATTTTGCTGTCAAACGAATTTAATTAACAGTTTTTTGTTATTTAGGAACTATATAATGAGCATATTGGTCAATTTTTTAAATAAAGTAAGAATATAATTCAAAATATATTGCCAAAATGGGCATTTAAGTAGAAATAGGCATTTTTTTTTTTTTTTTTTTTTTTTTTTTTTTTTGAGATGAAAACTTTTCGAAATCTACCTCCGCCTATAGGCCATGCCGAAAGGGATTTTTTTTCATCAGAGGAAAAATAATACCAAAAACCAATACCTTTTTCACTCGACGTATAAATAAATGGTTAAAGCAATTTCATTAGTGAGTGAATACGTCTATCTCCAAACGGCCGAGCATTTGATGGGTCTTCTATATTACATATCGCATGAATAACAGCTGTGATGATACTATTAAATATCTAGGAGGATTATCCTACTTCTGCAAGCAATTATATTGATTCTGTTATTAACATACATTTTTTTAAAGGAATTTGATTTCATATTTAGCTAATTTGCAAATTTAATTATAGTTGAAAATGTACAAAAAAGAAAAAAAAAAGCTGACTTTATGTTAAATTAAACTTAAGATCTTTTCATGCTTATTAAATTATTAATAAGCATGCTTATTAATTTATTGTTTTTTAACCAATATCAAGAAAACTTTTATTCGTCGGGAAATAATATCAATTCTCGTTTAATTATTATTCAATATTGCTTAGCTAGTTTAACGAATTAAACTTTTTATATTAAAGGCTATTTATTTATTTAATTAATCAATAAATAAATGTTATAATAGCCTTTAACATTTTTATAAAATTGTAAAAGTTACTTCCACAAATAATGTTATCCATATAGACGTAATTACAATTACCACTTTATAGTTTCTCGATACATTAAAAATACATTTTCCTCATCAAATGAAAAATAATAGCAAAGATCAATAACCCTTTTCTCTCCAGTATAAATAAATAATATAAGTCTTTATCTTCAGACGGCCATGCATTTGATGCATTTTCTATATTACATATCGCATGAATAGCACCTGTGATGATACAACTATATATCTGGGAGAATTACACTACTTCGGCACGCAATTAATGATTCTGTTATTAACATACATTCCTTTTAACGTAAATTGATTTCATATTTAGGTAATGGCATAGTTAATAATTATTAAAGGATGTAGAAATTTTATTTTTTAACCAATATTAAGAAAAGCTTTGTTCGTCGGAAAAATTATATAGATTTGCGTTTAATTATTATACAAAATTGCTTAACTAATTTGGCGAATTAAAATTTTATATTTTTATATTTTACCCCTTTATATTTTTTTCACTGCATTAAAAACACATTTTCCTCATCAAAAAAAAAAAAAAAAAAAAAAAAAAAAAAAAAAAAAAAAATAATAATAATAATAATAATAATAATAATACCAAAATCAATACCTTATTCACTCGAAGTATAAATAAATGGTTGAAGCAATTTCATCAGTGAATGAATACGTCTTTGTCCCCAGACAGCCATGCATTTGATGAATCTTCTATATTGCATATCGCATGAACAACACCTGTGATGATACTACTATATATCTAAAAGGATTATACTACTTCCGCACGCAATTATTGATTCTGTTATTAAATACATTCCTTTTAAAGTAATTTGATTTCATATTTAGCTAATGACACATCTAATAATTGTAGAAAATATACAAAAAAGAAAAAAAAATCTAACACTCTGTTAAATTAAACTCAAGATTTTTATATTCTTATTAAAGCATATAGAAATCTTACTTTTTAACCATTATCAAGAAAACTTTTGTTCGTCGGGAAATAATATCGATTCTCGTTTAATTATTATAGAAGATTGCTTAGTGTAGATGTAGTTTAGCGAATTAAAATTTTTATATTAAACTCTATTTACTTACTTAATTAATCGATAATTTTATGTCATAGTAGCCTTTGATATTTTTATAAAATTTTAAAAATTACTTCCAGAAATAATGTTTTCTTTTTAATAAAAATTTTATTTTACTTAAGAAAGGTGTTATAATAATTAAAAATAAATGACATTGACATGTTTCGGATCCGTCTAATAAGATCCATAATCATAATAAAAAAAAAGAAAAAAAAAAGGTTAGGGTTTATATATATATATATAAATCCATAATCATAAAAAAGTTAGTTTTTTCTTTTAATTATGATTATGGATCTTATTAGAGGGATCCGAAACATGTCAATGTCATTTATTTTTAATTATTATAACACCTTTCTTAAGTAAAATAAAATTTTTAATAATATGTTTATATAAAAGGCGAATCTTTTAAAATCTGGTGATTTAAAAAATCTATTGGATTTAATAAACTTTCTATCATAATGTTTTCTATCATATGTAATTACAATTACCACTATATATTTTCTCGATACATTAAAAATACACATTCCTCATCAAATGAAAACTAATAGTAAAGATTAATAACCTTTTTCTCTTGAGTATAAATAAATAATATACCTCTTTATCTCCAGACGGCCATGCATTTGATGCATTTTCTATGTTACATATCGCATGAATAACACCTGTGATAAATCTATTATATTTCTGGGGGGAGGGAAAGGGATTATCCCTTTTCCGAACCCAATTATTGATTCCGTTATTAGCATAAATTGCTTTTGAAGTAATTTGATTTCATAGTTCGCTAATTGCATATTTAATCATAATTGAAAACATTAAAAAAAATCTAACATTTTGTTAAATTAAACTTGAGATCTTTTCATGCTTATTAAAGGATATAAAAATATTTCTTAACCAATATTAACCTTCGTCGAGCGCGCCGTTGTAAAGAGTACAACATTCACTTTCTTTTTTCTTTAAAACAAAATTCAAGCAGTTGTGGGTGTTAAAAACAGTTTGTATTTGTTTATTAGATTTCCTTACCCAGTTCCAGAAAGATATTTGTATTTCAGATTGTGCAATTAGCTGCACCTGTCATTTTAATCTGTTAACAGTGCATGAAATGCACACGGTTTATATTTAAACAACGTCAAAAAAGCAAATCTTATGCTTGATGCGGGAAGTGACTAATATAGATGAAATATAGGACTAATTCTATAAATCAGAAATTACATAATTATAGTTTATTAATTCATTATTAATATTTTTTCTTTGTGATTGTAGTAGCAGGTAGCTTTTTAAACATCTAAACTTCTGCTTTAATATACTATAACAAAATAAGTATATTGCGGAATACTTTCATAAATTGTGATCAGAGATAACTTATATGATATTTGTAAGTTAAATTATTTATAAAATTAAAATAGAACAGCAATAATTGATTGTTCTTCGTCTGTTGTACAGTTTACAACGCCCGCCCGCTCATGTGATGAAAATTTGCGCGCCCGGCGAAAGGTTAAGGAAATGTTTATTCGTCGGGAAATAATATCGATTCGCGTTTAATTATTACACAAAACTGCTTAACTAGTTTAGTGAATTAAACTTTTTTAATTCGGAAACTTTTTATTTACTTAATTAATCGATAAATCTCTGTCATAAAAACCCTTAATATTTTTATAAAATTTTAAAAGTTACTTAAACAAATAATGTTTTCCATCTCACTTAATTGACATTTTATTTTTTCGCAGTGTATTAAAAACACATTTTCCTCATGAAATGAAAAATAATAGCAAAGATCAATAATCTTTCACTCCAAGTATAAATAAATGGAAGGTGTCTTTGTCTCCAGATGGCGGCCATGCATTTGATGGGATCTTCTATATTACATATCGCATGAATAACACCTATTATGATACTACTTACATCTATGAGAGGATTATCCTACTACCGTAAGCAATTACTGATTTCGTTATTAGTATGCATTCCTTTTAAAGTAATTTGAATTCATATTTAGCTAATGGCACATCTAATAATTGTAGAAAATGTACAAAAAAAAAAAAAAAAAAAAAATCTAACACTCTGTTAAATTAAATTTAAGATTCTTATATGCTTATTAAAGCATATAAAAATCTTATTTTTTTAACCAATATTAAAAAAACCTTCATTCGTTGGTAAATAATATCGATTCTCGTTGTATTATGCAAAATTGCTTAACTAGTTTAATTAATTTAACTATTTATATTAAAGATTTTCTGTTAACTTAATTAATCTATAAATTTCTGTTATAATAGCCCTTGATATTTTATTAAAAATTTAAAAGTTACTTCTACAAATTATGTTTTCTGTCATACGTAATTACCACTTTTATTTTTTCTTGATGCATTAAAAACGCATTTTCCTCATCAAATGAAAAATAATAGCAAAGATCAATAATCTCTTTCACTCTAAGTATAAATAAATTCAATATGTCTTTATCTCCAGACGGCGGCCACGCATTTGATTGATTTTCTATATTACATATCGCATGAATAGCACCTGGATACTACAATGTCTATGGGAAGATTAACCTACATCCGCATGCAATTCCGTTATTAACATACATTCCTTTTAATGTAATTTGATTTCATATTTAGTTAATAGCATATTAATAATATTTGAAAATGTACATAAAAAGAAATAAAAATCAAATATTCCGTCAAATTAAACTTAAGATCTTTATATACTAATTAAATGATATAAGAATCTTATTTTTTAACCAATATTAAGAAAACCTTTATTCGTCGGGAAATAATATCGATTTTCGTTTAATTATACGAGGCTTCTAAATTAGTTTAATGAATTAAAATACGTATATTAAAGACTTCATATTTATTAATCAATAGATTTCAGTAATAATAGCTGTGTTCATAGTAATTTGAAATTTGAAAGACTGAAAAGTTCCCTGAATTAAAAATTCAATTTGGATTTGCTATTATATTTAAGATTAACAATCATAAAACACATTTAATTATTCCCATTTTTTAAAATCATTAAAAATGTAACATCAGCATTTTATGTGCGTTTGTAATTATTTCAATACGAAGCATCTATAGTTGTTGTTCAGTCCGTCTGTCTGTCTGCCCGTCTGTCTATCTGTCCGTATGCATATATTGAGCGAAAACTACCCAACCGAATCGTTTGAAGTTTGAAATATATTACTGCTGCATAATTTTTTCAAATCATTTAAAATTTTATGAAAATCAGATGTATAGTTTAATAATAAAAAAGGACAATAAAAAGTATTCCGTTGCATTACGGTTAATGGGAAAAAATAATTTCAAGTGCGTTTAATGATGTTATCCGCTTTCGAACATAATAAAATTGATATGCATCTGTGAAATATATGCTAAAATTAAAATTCTGTACGATCTGGGGTGCAAAGAATTTTTTTTTTATTATTTACAGGGCCACACAAAAGTATTCCAGTTGCATAATGGTAGGGGGTAACATTGTTTAGGGTGCGTTTTAATTACATTAAATTGTTTCACATTTTATGAAATTAATATACGTTGCTGAGGTTTACTACAAATTACTTCCCATATAATTGAAAGCAGATAGTTTATACAGGAACACACAAAAGATTTCGGCTTCTATACTCTGTCCGAAGTACTATATACTATTACGCTAAGATCTGAATATTTTTTTAACTTCGTTATAGTAAGAATGTACCTCATTTGATATGTTTGACGCAAAATTTCCTATTTGTTAAATTTTAAGTTCTTTCTGATTGAAATTTCTGTTACATAAAGTTTGTATTAACTTCACATTAATAATGTACATGGACTAATTCTCAGGATGAAAAAAATAATTAAAATTTTGGAATTGTAAACAAAATTAACACTACCAACGCCTATGAAATTTTTGTTTCTTTATTTTTTTTATTTTTTATTTTTAATTTTTAATTAATTTTTTTTTTGTTATTTTTTTTTTCTTTATTTTTTAATGTAGAGAAGCTTATGGGTATATATAAAATAAAACAAATCTTTCAAAATCTTCTACTAGTAACAAAGTTTCAAATCAACTGAATCAATTTCTGCCCCGTTAATAATAATGTTGATATAGTCATGATAACAGAGATGAGCGCACAGTTTTATTGTTCAATAAATTGAATTACAAAGATTTCTTGAACACAACTAAAACCATATATTTGCCCCTATCATATGACTGACTATACATATTCTGTGTATTCGATGCATATAACAAACATTTAATGTATCAAAAAAGAAAAAAATAATATGTTGGTTGGGAGTTCATTATAGTGGGGCTCAACTGTATTCAAGTGAATGTATTGTACAGTTCGTCAGTGTCAAATGAGTATTCAAAATTTTTTTTATGGATGTATGTTGAAGTTTATTGTATAAAAAATAATCTGAAACTGTTAAATGACATTGATTTCCGACTAAAATACAAAAAGGCATAATTTATTGACAGAAGGAGTCATTTAAATAATTTAAATATTAAATATTTTACACTTTAGAATTTTTATACAGCGCTTCTAATATTTTTCGTTTTATAGAGCTTTTTAACATTGCATTTTTCAGTCTTACTTTTTTATTTTTTTTATTTATTTATTTATTTATTTTTTACAGATTTTCTTTTACAATTATATAACTAACATGAAAAGCGAGCAAAAACCATAACTGAAGAGGGTTTACTTCTTCCAAATAAAGCGGACTACAACTAGCTCAACAAATTTCAAATTTCAAGCATTAAATATTTAATTTGTATTACTCATTTTATGCAAGTCATATAAAATCAGCTATGATGATATTTATATAGCTATAAATCAATAATAATTTAATGATTGTGCAGTTATATAATATATATATAACGATTAAACAGCTATATAAAAGGATTTTATATCTGTATGTAGATTTATTAGAAAGTTACAGACCCAACATGATGCAGATACGTTCTTAAATTATTAGGGGGATTTTCCAAGTAAATTAAACTTTAAATTTCTAATCTGTGAGAGATGAGATTGACAACTTCATTTAGTTAAAAATATAACACAAGATATGTTTATATTGGTTTTTACAGCAAGTCCAATAAATTGTAGAAAAGTTGTTTTAATATATGGAAATATAAAATATATAAACATTTATGAAATCATATTGTGGTTATTAACATACAGAAATAGGGTTCTAATGTTTACAGAAATGTTTAAAAAAATAATAATGAAGGGGTCTTTAGCTGCTTGGAAATTTTATAAGATACTTTTTTTTTTCCCCCGTAAATATATTGCTTTCTGAAATTTATGATTGGTTGTTCCTTTACAAGTTTGTGAAAATAAAATTTCTTCAGTCTTGAGAAACTATGAAGTAAATATATAGTATACATATTTTAGTAGTAATAACGAAGTTTCATAAATATTTCTTGCTGGCTAACAGAGGATATTTCAGTATTTTTTTTATTATTTACCAAAATTGGGACATTAAATAAATGATTTTTACTTTATTAATAAATGATATTTACGAGCAAATCTTGTGTATATGTTTATGGAACTTTTATGTAAAATCAGCTCTAACAATTTTGAATAAATTTTGTAACTTACCATTTCCGAATACGAGAGGATCATTGGCTAGGTAACATGTTCGAGATAATTTGATTGGTGAGTCATTTTGGAATCATTACTGGTCAATGTATTTAAATGAAAATGAGGCCTAAAATAGCTATTAAGTTGTTCAACAGTTGGGGAAAAAAAGAAGTCACAAAGTTGACAACTGTTTGCAAAATTTGGCAATATTTGGTGAAATATTAACAATATTGGTTACATTTGGCGGAAAATCGACTTTTAAGATTACCAATGTAAGAACACATACTTGGGGACAAATGACAGAATATCTCTAAATTTGGTGATATTTTGGCAAAAAATTGTCTTTCAGAATCTATAAGAATTTTCCAGAAATTCTCAATAAGAGCCGAGTTACATTATTCAACCTATTCAACCAATCAGAGTCCAACTAAAAATGTAGTTTCGAAGGATGCCTTTCGTTTTAAATATGTAGGTAAAATAAAATTAGAAATACGTGCCTAGTTCTCACATTTATTGTTTTTGTAATTAACATTGTTTTCTAATAAAAGGCTTTATAGTAATGCATCGAGAATTTATTGTTACACCGAATTAAAAACAAAGATAATTTTAATTGATCTTAGCTTGATCTTCGTCGCGTGTAATTAATAAATGATTATTTGTACATTTCAACTAATTGAATTCAGAATGTCTTTTACAACTTTAACAACGAGTATAACACATACACCATTTAATTACAAATTACACAATGTTCAAAAGAAATAGTCCAGAAGAGAGAGAAAAAATAGAATCAGAAGCTGAATTATCTTTACGCGCAATTTCTAGCATGAAAGACCAAAATTCCCAATTAGTCACAGCCAATTTCCCTGCAGTACTTAGTAAAAATACATCTATTTGTTTACTGAAAGTGATTGAAAAGAATTCCGACTTTCGACTTGAGTACTTACTTGAGTAAGGGTACTATCTCAAGTGTCAGTAACGCTCCATTAAAAAAGCAATTTCTGAGAAATATTATTGCCTGTTAGGAGGACAGTTGAAAGCGAAAAGTAATACATTTTGTATGACCACATAAATTTTGTTAATATACCCGTTCAACTAAAACTCGTTGGTATTTCAAGTACAAAAATAGTGGAAATTGGATAATTTCATGCAGAATTATAATTATATTGTACTAAAAAAAAGATTATATTGGATTCCACAGTAATAATTTTGGTTTAATGGTGTAATGATTATTAATGCTTTTGTATGGAAAAATAATTGTACAGACTAGAGTTAATGTTATTAATAAGCTGTTATAAATTACCAGTTTTTTTATTATTATTAATTTATTTAAACAAAATCTTACGTATTACAATTAGACAATTAAATACACTAAAAAAATATTTAGCCCACATTTTACCACTAACAGAAAAAATTAATCTTTTCGCAAAAAATGTTGTTGCAAATATTTGAAACAACAAATATAAATATTAAATTCAAAATCTTATCAAAAATTTATTGCTTTCCTTTTTGAAAACTATCCTACATGTACGACGATATTTCAATGTATTACTTTAATTTAATTACCTTTATTTCATTTATTCTTGCCATGATTAAAATCAGAAAAGAATTTTGGCATTTTATTTTTACAGAATCATATATATAATGTTCTTCCCATTTAATTAATACTAATATTAAAAAGCTTGTATATGATGCTATAAATAATGGATATCCTAAAAAATTCATATATTCTTTAATTTATAATTAGATATTACATGATCTTATAATTAATTCTTCGCGTAAAAAATGTATAAAAAAATTATACAACATAAAAATAATGATAAAAAATTAAAAATGTTAAAAAGTAATAAAAATATATATATATACGTTGGTTGGGTGGGTAGATGTTAGAGTACGGAGGAGGGTGGTGTTGTCTGGATAAAAACGCAAAGGTTAATTATTTAAATAAATAAATATATATATATATATATATATATATATATATATATATATATAATTGAGAGTGGATTATTTATTTTAACATAATTTTTAAACTGTTTAATTGACACCAATATATGGATATTTGTCTAGTTATATCTATAGTTAAATAGCTAATAAATGTTACTGATTAAAGTAACAAAATGGTATTTTAAATTATATGTTAATATGAATGTTATCTCTTAATTCTAATTTTAATTATTTTATTAATTTAATTTTATGTTAATATCGATTATTAATTATTTTCTCCGGTTCAATTATATTTCCATTCAGTTTTATCTTTTTTGATTGTTATGGATAACTATTATTTTTACTTACTTTCAACTCCTTTTTGTAAAATATCTTTGTTCCTTGTTTAATAATTTGGTTTTTGTGTGCTGGTAGCCCCAAATACGTATTATTTTGCTATTTCATGGCTAATACGTGGATGAAACCGCACACTTCATTTGTAGTTCCAGAGCATTTGGGGCCTGATGATTCTGCTTTTGGGGTTACAAACTCCATTTGCATTCATTTTATTTATTTATTATTTCAGATTTACTCGTACACTATTTTTTTATTTTATTATAATTCAATTCAATTCTAATTCTTCGTTTTGGTTTATAGTTTTATTGATAAAATCCATTGGTGAATCTTGTCTACTTTTAATGGTATTATATTAGCATTCAAATTGTTATGCTGCTCCGCTCGTGTAATTATGAATGTATACAATTTGATATTTAATTGATATCTTTTCATTTTGAATAGTCATAATGAATTTTTTCCTATTGTGGTATCTTATATATAATTTATATATAACATCCGTTGCTAATAGCAATTTTATAAATATGGTGCGCATAGGTAATTGCTGCTATCCGCATAACCTTTGTGTATTGTCTGTGAGTTTTCTACAATGTAGTTTTTCGTTACCACTTAATAGGATTTCCATTAAGAGTTGCAAATCGTTTCATCATGAATATTATATGTGGTATATTTATAATATTTTAACTGTTAATTTTGCTATTATGTTTAATTAATTGTCTTGATATATGGTATATTAAATGTCAACATCAATATTCATTATTTATTATATTTTAATATTAAAGTAATACACTGAAATTATCATTATTTATTATTTTTTGATATTAAAGAAATACATTGAAATTATGATTACTTAAACCTATGTGAAATGTAGTAAAAATGTGAGGATTGTACTGAGATGTTAATTGGATAAGTTGGTGGTTTATTATGTACGGAGATTATTTCACTTTTGAATGAGTCGATTTTGTGATTTTGCCTTTATTGTACTGTGAGTACTATGATTCTTATTATTTGTGGTGTGGGATGGTAGTATTATGGTCGTGTATTGTTTCTTTTTGGAGGTTTGAGTACTGGTTTAAAGCTTTGTACATATTGTATTTATTTTCATTTTATAGTTGTATTATTATAGATCCTTTTCTTTAGTAAATTATATTAGTCAAGATACTCGATGATTTAATTGTAATTTTTCTATTTTTATCTTTTTATTATATTTGTAATATCTCTTATATTATGGCAGTACTTAGTAAAAATCTCGATCCTAGCAAGATACACAATGCTTCTTTGCAGTGTAGTGCCCGGTACAGGAGCAATAATAGGGTTACTCCTGGATCGTCATCCAGTTTCCATATACATGCTCCTCCTCCTCAATTATATTTTCAGAAATGTTCTGATATTCGATGTAAAACTTGTCCATCTGCTTCTCAGTCACAAATCGTATCAGGTCCTCATATTTCTATTTTTTGTAAGGCTTTTAATGTAATTTATAGTATAAAGTGTAACATTTGCAATTTGAAATATATTGGTGAAACTTCTGGTCCTCTTCATATACGCATGAATCAACATCGGTCAGATTCTGATAAAAAATTAGCAAAAAATATACAGTCTACAGCTGAAATACAGCATTTTCATAAACATAAATTTAAAAATACTACTCTTGAAATAATACAAATTCAGAAAAATAAATCTGAGCGTCTCTATTTAGAGTCTTCATATATGAAATATTATAATACAATTTATCCTTATGGTCTTAATAGTGAGGTTTTTAAAAGATCTGTAAAAGTTTTTTCATCTATAAATGATATTACAGATTATTCTCCCATTTATCATAGTTTAAATCATCTTATAAATCCTAAAACAACACGTAACAAAAGAGGAAAAGGTTCATCTTCTAGTATTACTCCTAAAAACATTATAATTCAACAAATTAATAATCTGCATCGTAATTATTTAAAAAATTACAATTGGTTTCTAATACGTAAATATATTTTTGGAATAAAAAAGAAACATATAGTACAATATTTAAATATTTTTTTCAGTAAAACTTACTCTAAACATTTTTCAGATGTTTTTTATGATCTCATTATGACTCGTGTCAACCTTTACAATATAAATTTACTAAAAAAACCTAAAAATTTACAAACTAATACTCAAATGGTAATTACTTTTTCTAATCCAATATTTAATAAAATCAATATTAATTCCATATTAAATGATAAAAACTGTCAATTTCCTATTAATAATATTCATATATCTAAAACCTTTAAGTATCCCATATCTATCGGAAGAACGATTTTAAACTATAATTCTTTCTCTAAATCTTCTTTTGATGCTAGTACATTACCCTGTAAATGCAATGACCCCTCTCTACAAAAATATACAAATAAAGATCATGGACATATTATTACTGGTAATCTTAATCTAGTAGATGATTTACAACTTAGAAGAATTATGGGTTATGGGACCAAGTGCAGAATTCCATCCAAATTAAACATTAAATCTATCATAAAACAATTTACCTATGATATAGATATATTTATTTATAAACTTGCAATTTATTATAATAAACCCATTGAATATTTTAATCAATGGAAAATATTAGTTATTGATAAATTAACCAGGTCCTTAAAATATAATATTTCGCACCTAGAATATGTAAATACACAGCATCTGTTTAAGCAAATCAATAAATTACAACAAAACTTTGTAATAACTTATGTTGATAAATCTCCAAATAATTATGCAATTATTTGTAAATCTTATTATCATCAACTGCTTAAATCTAGTATATCTAATAATAACTCATTCCAAAAAATTAATGATAACTTACTTGCCAATAATCATAAATTTAAAGGATTCTATAAATTATTAGAGATTAACCCTACTAACTTTAAATATCCTTATCTAGTCCTTATACCCAAATTTCATAAGTATCCTGTTAAATTCAGAACTGTTACAATTGGTTGCAATACTTATAATGATGCTGCTAACAAACTTCTATTAGTAATTCTTAATCAAATATATAATATTACAAAAAAAAGTGATAATACACATTGTATAAAAAATAGTTATGAACTGGTCCATATTATGAAAAATTTTAAATGTATAAAAAATATCACTACTTATGATTTTAAAGATTTATTTAATAATATCGATTTATCGGATTTACATAATATCATAAATGAGCTTTTTAAAAAATATCAACACGAGTTGGATATATCACATAATATCGATTCTGATTATTTTCATACCTTAACCAATTTCATTATCTATAATAATTTTATCATGCATGATAACAATATATAATATATTCAAAATGTTGGTATACCACAAGGTGGTAGTACATCTAGTGTATTATCTGACTTATATTACTATGAACGTCATTATTTAAATAATAAAATACATTTATATCGATATATAGATGATGTAATTTTAATTGATACTGATAACACCTGTATATCTCAATTCCCTGTTGATTATCCTTCTAATCTACAACTTTCAAAAAACCTACTTTTTAATAATACAATCAATTTCTTAGATATTAAAATTATATTAAAAGAGAAAAAATTTATAACTGATATTTATGACAAAAGGAAAGAATTTAATTTTAAAGTTTACTTATTTAAGTTAACCTTTACTAATTTTAAATCATGTCTTCATAATTCTGTATATCGTAATATAATACTTAACCATTTATATAGAATAAAATGTCTATGTTCTTCCCATTTAATTAATACTAATATTAAAAAGCTTGTATATGATGCTATAAATAATAGATATCCTAAAAAATTCATATATTCTTTAATTTATAATTAGATATTACATAAATTTATAATTAATTCTTTGCGTAAAAAATGTATAAAAAATTATAAAACATAAAAAAATAATAAAAAATTAAAAATGTTAAAAAAGTAATAAAAAAATATATATAGGTTGGTTGGGTGGGTAGATGTTAGAGTACGGAGGAGGGTGGTGTTGTCTGGATAAAACGCAAAGGTTAATTATTTAAATAAATATATATATATAATTGAGAGTGGGTTTTTTACTTTAACATAATTTTTTAACTGTTTAATTGACACCAATATATGGATATTTGTCTAGTTATATCTATAGTTAAATAGCTAATAAATGTTACTGATTAAAGTAACAAAATGGTATTTTAAGTTAAATGTTAATATGAATGTTATCTCTTAATTCTAATTTTAATTATTTTATTAATTTAATTTTATGTTAATATCGATTATTAATTATTTTCTCCGGTTCAATTATATTTCCATTCAGTTTTATCTTTTTTGATTGTTATGGATAACTATTATTTTTACTTACTTTCAACTCCTTTTTGTAAAATATCTTTGTTCCTTGTTTAATAATTTGGTTTTTGCGTGCTGGTAGCCCCAAATACGTATTATTTTGCTATTTCATGGCTAATACGTGGATGAAACCGCACACTTCATTTGTAGTTCCAGAGCATTTGGGGCCTGATGATTCTGCTTTTGGGGCTACAAATTCCATTTGCATTCATTTTATTTATTTATTATTTCAGATTTACTCGTTATACTATTTTTTTATTTTATTATAATTCAATTCAATTCTAATTCTTCGTTTTGGTTTATAGTTTTATTGATAAAATCCATTGGTGAATCTTGTCTACTTTTAATGGTATTACATATATATATATATATATATCTATATAACCATTAATTGTATTATAATATATGAACTATTGAATTTAGTAACTTACAGCACATTGAACATGGAAGAAAAAATAAGTAATAAAAAATTAAAATGAATACAAATTTAATTTGTAGAACCAAAGCAGAGTCTTCAGGTCCAAAATACTTTGGAACTACAAATGAAGTGTGTGGTTTCATCTTCGTATTTGCCATGAAAAAGCAAAGCAACACGAATATGGGACTACCAACACACACAAAACCAAAACCAAATGAAGAAAAAACATAAAAAACAAAGCACATCAAAACTATCAAACTGGATAGCAAAATGAAAGGGGAAAAATAATTATTATTATGTTCAACATTATAAGAGTAAATAAATAAATAAATTAAAAAAACGGAGTAAAGTGATAACAGAAAAAATAAACCATACACCATAGTTTACCCTATTGAGATTTAAAACAAAATCATTTAATTTGACTATGCTAAGCTTAACTCAATATCTTAATGCAAGATGATTTAAGATTTTAAATAGATGAATAATATATTTCCCCTATACACTTAGAAATTGCATTATAGGTCTCCAATTTATTAGAAATTAGGTACAATTTAATCATGTAAATTAATTAAATTATATTAATAGAATTAATTGATGGTCATGTTAGATAAAATAGTAAAAATGCACAAAAACTTAAATTATTAAAATTAATATTAATTTGATAAAAATTGCCACCTATCAATCAAAGTCTATTATAGTAGAGCAGCAGAAATTAAAAATACGATGTTTCTTGTGAAAATTCCAAAAATCATAATATTCAATAGAACTCACTATAATTATTGTATTCAATTTAGAAAATTAAACGTTTCGTAGAACGTACAAAAAAAAAAAAAAAAAAAAAAAAGTGTACCGGCCAAAATTTCCAGGCCCTGTCCGAGCAAAAGCTATTTTGGCACAACCCAGTATGAAATGTAAAAATTATGACCGGACTCAACCCGAGCAATAATCGACGAAATCAGAACCAGTCCGGTTAGATCAGACTCAATTTCACAAAAACTTTCGATTTTTGTTAACAGACAATTAAAATCATTTTAATAAATCCAAATTTTTTAAAAAATTATACTAGTTACTATTATGTTTGGTAAATTTCATATTGCAATGTATTCGATTTATTTAAATATTCATAAGCCATAGCATGCAAAATAGCAACATTAAAGACCAATTAGGCTGCCAGAGTAATATATGCAAATAAAGACTCATAAAAAATAATGTAGTTTACAATAAAAGAAAAGAGATGGTTAAAAACCGGTAGACGGTTACCATAATTTTTGAAGCTGCATATTAAAAAAATATACATTTTTAAAAATATTTCTTTATAATTTATATATTTGCAAAGTTTTAGTTTTATACAAGTTCATTATCACTATTACTATTTTTATAGAACAAATTACTTGTCCCACACAGCTTGGGTAAGTTAAGTCTAATTCTGGCTCGACCTTTATGTAGAATAAATTTTAAGCTCCCTGCCTGGCCCGTGTCTGCTGAAGTAAATTGACGATGTCATATCGTCCGATTAGTTTCTACGTTAGACATTGTTAAGGCACCCTAGATTAGAAATATAGGATTTTAGAATAAACAATACAGAAATGATAATACTCTAAGAGAGTAAAATTTCAGATCTTCACGAAAAGCCAGGTGCGTGATTTTTGTAGGGATTGTGAAGAAGTTGAATAGATATTTTTGGTTACGTTTATTTGCGGGGAGGCAAAGTCAAAAGATATCGAGAAGGTTGATGCATATCGTAAGTTTCAGTGTCTACATGTCGCTAATATAAAAGATATTTTACAATACAAGCCTTCAGAGTCAGAAATTCTGTGATATTTCATGGCCTTCTTGTGAAATTTTACCTTGGTCCAGATGGCTACTGACAGGAAACTCGTAAAATTCAAGTATAATATTTATGGAATTTTATATAAGAATGTGAAGGAAATAATTTTGTTCAGGCAGCTGGGAACCGTGTTTATTTTCGAAAGCACGTGAACTCAAAAACAAGTTGTAAGTTTTGAGAACGAAAAAGGAGTTATTTTACTGCGCAAGTCATTTGTCTAAGCGCAGTGTTAGCAAACGCCCTGTACTTAAGTCACAACTCTCACATAGAGGTAGAAGTTAATTCAATAGTATTAATCTTTGGATCAATTAACAAAATCTGTAGAGCAATCAGGGTTCATAAATAAAATTAAACAATATTATATTAAGAAACATACCACTCTAGTATAAAAGCAAAAATTGAAACTTCTTCATACACGTTGAAGAAGTTAATTTATATGTTTTTAGAAGTAACGTAACTTTTAATTTAATTTAAAAAGGTCAAATTTTAAAATTAGAAAGTGGTTCTACTGTTCAATATTTTTTAATATATATATATTGGAACGGAAATATGCAATTGACAGAAATATGCAATTTATACAAATATGCAAATGACGCAAGTCTTAGAGTGCAGTCAAGGCCTGGAACCGCAGGAATTTAGAAGTGGAGAGAAAAAACTTAGTACTTTTTTACGTATAAAAGAGCATAATGATAAAGAATGTGTGAGATAATAAATGTATATAGAGAGAAAATGAGAAAGATATTTAATGTCAAAAAAGTTACTTCGTCTTCCCAACATTCATACAATACCTCCACAGAAAAGCAAAAGATTTAGCCTGCATTCCGGTTTAAATTCAATTTATATGCATATGTTTGTGTGTATTTAAGGTACTTTTTATGTGAGTGGTAATTATGCGTAGTAATTGAATTAATGCCAAAGAAAATAACACTGAAAACATTAAATTTACTTAGAGACACAACGAAAAAAAAAAGCATATCTTTATTACTAAAACAACCCGGTAATCTCCTGAAGTAAAATAGCTAACAAACTCTTCTATGTTCATATTCTATAAACGTAAAAATAAAATGAAAAGAAGAATGCCATAAACTCAGCGGGAATTTCTTAAAGATTTGCCCACGCTCTTGTACTCTTTGTGAACAGTCTCGTTAAAACATACTAGACGGCTGTCTGAAGGTAAGAAACGTTGCTGTGATTGTCACATCTTATTATAGGAGCTAATGGGAATTGTGAATATTCGTTTGGTAACAGTCTTTTCAAAAGTGGAAGGTTAACAGAAAGATCGCTTGTATTACAAGTTTTAAAGAGCGGATTAAATATAAGTGTGGGTGGAAGCATATTGGTCAAGACACTTACATCAATCAAAATACTGATTTATCTTTAGTTTCTTCCTCGATAAAGTGTTTGCGATATTATAAACTACATTTTATATTGATCTTCAAAGATTCGAGTATGCAGTTATAGCTTAACAGCTTACATTGCTAGGATTTTATTTTTTTTTAGCCCAAAAGAAATATGCAAACGTATTTGGGTTATCATACTTTGACAGCACTCTGATGATTCAAGTTACACTATTTTTTATTGACAATTAAGTGACGGGTTAGATGTGAGCAGGAGAACCAGAGGGAATTGTATAGAATCTTATGCTGGTTGCGGGTGTAGTTTTATTTTTATTTGGTTATGTACAAAATATCTTAAAGATGGTTTTTAAATTCAAGAACAAATAAACGTTTTCAGTTTATTGAATTTATTTTAGATTACTTTTTAACCCTTTAACGCGCAGTGTTGCCGGGTCGGCAACACCTAAAATTCCCCCTGTTTAGAGACACAAAAACTCCGTGAATATTTCAAAAACTACTCTAATGGCTACTTTAAATCTTTCTTACTAGTTCTAGATGGCAGCACTACAGAGATTAAACTCTACTGTCTTTAAATAATAGATAAAATGTTTTACTGTAAGACACGCTTCACAGCAATGCTCTTCTCACTGCGCTTATCAATGCTTTACTTATGGGAGGTTACCACTTCGGCAACAGCTGTATAATTAAAATGGTTAGTGCAATTTTTACAAAACCATACCTGTGTACTCCTCTAGGCCTAAATAGATTGCCTAATTTGTTTTTTCTTTAAATTCCAACTTTAATGAGTAGTGCGCCGGAAAGGGTTAACGCAATTATTCAATTGTTAAATAGATCATAACAGTTATAAATTTGCAAGCGGGTGAAAAAAGTCCGGGCTAGGATGTCTTGACTGAAACCACAAAATCTCTGCCAACTGAGCCACCCCGGACAAATCTGGAGAATTGATCCAACCAATTAACCTTTAACGATCACAGAATCTAATGTGATATTTGAATCAGCTCAAAAGCATAACTTGAAGGCTATTTTAGTGACAGTTTAGCATGCGTTCTGATTCAGATATCAAATCAGGTGCTGTGATCGACCAGAAAGGTTAGTTGGGTAAATTATAGTTCGCGAGATTCGTCTCGGAAGACTCAGCGGTGAGCATTGTCGACTTTATCCAAGATATTCCTGGCAATTACAACTGTTATTAAAGTTATTTTTGCCTGAGATTAATGTGTAAAGTTGGAAATTTCTTTACAAGGCTTTCTTGCTTTAGTTCTAAAAATCACATATAGATAGCACTGTGCTACTGTCAACTATTAAAAATTCCCAAATGAACGTACAGATGTTAGTCAAATTTCTTTCCCTTTTAAACCTTCACTTTGTGTAAGTTAAAAAAGAAATAGTTTGTGTTTTGAAGCAAAGTTATTTTAGCCATTATTATAGCTTGAAACAGTGAAGCGCAAACTAACGGTGATCTTGTAGCTAATAGAAGATAAGCAATTTTTTACTTTCTTTACAGGGATGCGCAAAAGAATACACCTATAATTCTCCTTATTAAGAGAAACTGGTGAAATGGAATTTTTATCCCATTAATGCCCAAATTATTTTCTTCATTAAAAATGAAATTTTGGGTTTCCCACCACTTTTAAAAGAAATATGACTTGTATCTTAATTTATTTAGGAATTTGTCTCGTGAAAAATAGAGTTAATTTCTCTTGCTATTTACTGGTGTGAAAAGTGCTTTCTCGCCTTTTTTATAATCGTCCCCAAAAAGGTACGCTAGGCACTAATGGGTTAACTTCGGTATGTATTACCTAACGAAACTAAATTTTTGTATCTATATAGTTTATAGATACAAACAGTGACGTAGCTAGCGGGTGGCGGAGGGGGCGATCCGCCCCGTGTGTCATCCTTTAAGGGATAACACTCAATATTTATTTGCAAATACATATATATGTTACAGGCCAAACCCGATTTTAGGCCAAACCGGTCTATCTAACGCCCGTCGGATAAACTAGTTTTTCCTAGGCCAAACTAGTCTATCCTAAAGCCCATAGGACAAACTAGTTTATCCTAGGCCAAACTAGTCTATCCTAAAGCCCATAGGATAAACTAGTTTATCATAGGCGAACTTGTTTGGCCTAACTCTTATAGGATAAACTAGTATAGCCTGCTGTTTATTGGTCTGAACTAGTTTATCCTAGGCCGATCTAGTTTATCCTAGGCCAATTCAATTTGGCGTGATTTTATTGAATTCAATGACCGCCTCAGCGCCAACATTCTAGTTTGTCCTAGTCTGATCTAGTTTATCCTAGGCCAATGTAATTTTAAGTGTTTTTAGCTCATAAGCGTCAAAACCTGAGAAATAATGAGCTCGCAGGTTCTGTATGTACGCATGTACGCATGAATGTACGTACGTATGTACGTAACGCAGTAACTCTTGATAGAAATAATGTAATTTGATGTATTATTATCTCATCAGGCTGCCAAAGCCTGAGAATTAATGTGCCCGTGGGTTCTGTATCTACAGAGGTGTGAAAATTATTAGAATAATTGTGAAATTTTTAATAAAATCTTGTTCTGTTAAAAATGTAACACATTATTTTAAAAATATTCATACATTTATTATTTAGTGTGCATTCCACACTTTTTATTGAAGATTTGATATGTTTTGTCATACTATGTATGAATTTTTAGCTATTAATTTGTATTTCATTGTCATGGGGCCAAATGCGGATGAGTCTTTCTATCAGATCATTTTTGTTTGTGATGCTGAAATTCTTTAAATTTTTCTTTACAATGTCCCAAAGATTCTCAATGCGATTCATATCTGGGCTATTTCTAGGCCACGAAAAGTTTTTTATGTTTTTTTTTTATCGAAAAATTTGATTACAGATGAAGATTTATGGCACGGAGCTACAATATGAATGAATATGAAGTCTCCATTTGGAAACCAGTCATTTTATTGTGGAATTAGATTTTGTTCAAGCACTTTTTCATACTGATACTGCTTCATATTGCCTTCTACAATGAATAAAAGTCCAGTACACTTAGAAAGCATCAAAATCTAAACCACTAATTTAGTAGGATGTTTATCTGTTTGTACTATGCAATTTCGAAAAAATTCTTCACTGGTACTTCTCCTGAGATACTGACTACTTTTTCTGATATGGTAAACATTGATTCATCAGAAAAACATACCTAAAACATAAAAAATTCTTTAAAATATGTGATTTGTTGAGAAATATTCTTATAAAGAAATTTATAAAGTTTTACATCTTTAACCAGTATGCAAAAAACATGATTTCAAGAAAAGAAATGAACAACTTATGTTTAATTGATTAATTAAGGCAAAGATAATTTTTCTCAACTTGCTTCAGTAATTTCTGAATTCTTATCTCACAACTTTTGCCCAAGAAAGTCTCTTCTTTGTCGTAGAGGATGAGATTTTAACCTTTTTCGAAGATGCCGAGCACTGACTCCAGCTGAGCTAAACTTCCTACGAATATAAGAATCACTTACATTTATTCCATACACTTGCAAAAACGTTTTTAGTTTATTACTAGTTGATTTTCTGCTAGCCTTGCAATTTTAATTAATTTCTCTTCTGTTTTTGCAGTAAATTTACCTTTCTTTCCGCATATCCTTATTCTAGAAGTTTTATATTCACATTTGGAGCTCAAAAATCTTTATATTCTATACACAGATGCTTGCAAAATTTCTGCTTTTTTAGCGATTTTGTACCGTGTATCTTTATTTTCTTGAATGAGACAATTTACCACAGCTAGTCTTCTAGGAGAAATAGCACTTGTTTTACCCTTAATCACGGAATAATCCCTTGACAAACGAGAAAAAGCTATCAATTAGCATAAAACTAATCAATAAGCTAAAAGATTTGTTTTAAATATAAACTAATACTGATACCAACTCAAGAAAGGAAAAAAAATACTAATACAGCAAGCAGGCGAATTTAAAATTGAATTTACATTTGTTTGCTAATCAAACTAACTCTTTATGCGATGAAAACAATTTGACTACTTGGATAAAATACCTTTCTTTTAAAAAATGGCAACATTTAAAATTTTTATATCCCCAAAACTAATTTAAAGAAGTGCAAAATTGACTAGACCAACAAAAGAAATTACCTTTCATGAAAAATTGCAAGTATATGCAATATTAATCAAGAAAAACTGAAAAAATCACAATTATTCTAATAATTTTCACACCTCTGTATGTATGTCCGTAAGTACGTAACGCAATATTTCTTGATAGAAATACCCGATTTGCATTAAACTTTCAAAGTAGGTTTATTCTTATGAGGAGCTTTTCTGATTAATTTTCGGAGGTCATTGGAGAAGAATAAAAGGGGGGGGGGGAGAGATTAAGAGGCTGATTCGCCCCTTCCCTTAATTCAAATAAAGGGTTTTCCATGCATTATTAGCATATTTTATAAAAAAAATTAGGTATAGGAGCATTCTGATGAGGCGCCTCCATGATTAGTTGTGGGTGTTCATTGTTTAAGTATAAAGGGAGGGGGAATAAAGGTTACGCCCCATAAGTTATGTAAATGCTTTTTTCACGCAGAATTTGTTGATATGCTTAAATTTTTGAAATAGATTCATTCTGGTAAGGTGCTTCCCTACTTAGTTTTGGGTGTTAATTGGTTAAGAACAAGGAGAAGAAAGGGAGGTTCCAAATAGATTTTTCATGCAGAATTAACCGATTTGTTGCAAATCTTTGATTTGTTCAATCTGATGAAGCGCTTCACTGATTAATTTTGGTGGTTCTATGATTAAGTATAAAGGGGAAGCGTACAATTCATTTCTCTCCTTAAATTAGATAAATTAGTTATAATACAGAATTTGCTTAATATTTTGGACATGAATTAATTTTGATCAAATGCTTCTTTAATCATTTTTTTTGTTTTGTTTTGTTTAAGTATGATGGGGTAGTGGACGATTTATCGCCTTCCTAAAATTTAGATAAATGGGTTTTAAAGCAGATTTATCCGATTTAACGATTAAATTTTGAATATAGTTTTTTTTCTATAAGGCGATTCCCTGAATAGTTTTGAGGGTTTAATGATTAAGTATAAAAGGAGGAATGGAGGATTCACCCTCCTTAAATCAGATGAATGGTTTTTTGAGCAGAATTATCTGATTTGCTTCAATTTTGGATAATTGTTTAATTTTATAAAGAGTATCTGTGATTAGTTTTGGAGTTCAATGGTTAAATATAATTGGGGGAAATGGGAAAAAGTAATCCCCCTTATTTGTTTTTTCGAGGGTGTTATTCTTTAAAAATATAAGTCTGTAATTCACAATTAGTGTAAACAGCCTGTGAATACAAAGCCATCAGTTTAACATTATTATTTTTAACATTAATCCCAACTACTGCTCCATTGCTAACCTTGTGCAAAGTGATTTTGCTATCACCCCTGTATAATCTATTTTATTCGAAGGGTAATAGAATACTGTTAGAGGTTTGCACGGGCTGGAATTTCGAAGCCCGGTATAAAAATTAAAAAGTTCAGCCCGAGCCCTGCCTGTACAAAAATCAGTGAAAAGAGACTCAGTCTGGCTCGATCTGGTCCCCCTCAATTTCTGCAAAACATTCAGATTTCAATTCATATATACATTTAAGATTCCTTTAAAAAAATGCTTCATGCATATGTATTGGATAAATTTACAATGTATTTTTAAATTACAATGTGTTCGCAGAATTGAAAATGCACAATGTATTATTGATTATTTAGATTTTTAGTCCTTCAATATTCAAATAGGGATTCATTAAATAGTTAATGTAGTTTAGAACAAAAGACAAAAAGAAGAGTTATAAACATCATAACTTTTGAATATGTTTAGTAAAAAGTAGATTTGTGAATATATTTCTCTGTCATTCCTTAAGGCTTTTCTCAAATCAAAAAGAGCTACATCCCAACACATTTATGAATTAATTCCTTTTCGGAAGTGCATAAGATTAACAAGCATTCTCACTCAGAAAATATGTAATCGAATGGCGTTAACCATTTTTCATAAAAGCGATGGTTCTTTGAGAAAATACTATAAAAGCTACGTTTTGAGCCGAATTTTCAGTTACGACTTCACGGGAAAAAAAAAAAAAAAAAAAAAAAAAAACTTGACAAGACGCCGTGACAAGAATAGCTTATATGTCTACAGGTAATTAATTTCTCAAAAATGAAAAATGTTGTTTGATTGCAAATTATGTTCAGCTGCGATGTGGCTCGAATAATAATAATAATAATAATAATAATAATAATAATAATAATAATAATAATAATAAAAGCAAGTCTGATCTCAGCACGGCCTGAGTCTGAAGAAAAAAAAAAATAAGCAAACACCATGTCCAATACGTCATGTCTCTATGTGGACATGTTAAATTTCTGTGTTGATGTTGCAAGCAATGACTTTTGACGCACATTTATGCTTATTCTAGTGAAAGATTTTTTACCGGCACAACCCAATTTTGAGCCAAATTAGATTAGCCTAGACCAAACTATTTTATCCCAACGTCAATTGGATAAACTAGTTTTCCTACGCCAAACTTATTTATCTAAATGCCCATAGCATAAACTAGTTTTTCCTAGATAAGATGGTAATCCTTCATTTTTTCTTTCATACTTAACCATTAAACCCCCAAAACTATTCAGGGAATCGCTTTATCAGAAAGAACCTACATCCAAAATTTGACGTAAATCCGTAAATTCTGCTTCAAAACCATTTATCTAAATTATGGGGGGAAGGTTACTTACGTTGCACTTTCTTTTATACTTAAAAAATAAACATCCACAACTAATCACTTAGGCATTTTGTCAGAATGATCCTATATCTAAAATTTTAAATGAAAACTGATAATTCTGCATTAAAAATCCACTTCTCTAAATTAACGCTGGGGGATTAGCCTTCCATTCGTCCCCTCTTATTTTTATCCAATTAATTCCCAAAACTAATCGGAAAAGTACCTTATCAGAATGAAACTACATCCAAAATTTGAAACAAATCGGATATTTCTATCAAGAGTTATCGCGTTACGTACATATGTACGTACATACGCACAAACATGCGTACATACATAAATACAGAACCCGCGAGCCCATTATTTCTCAGGCTTTGACACCTGTGAACTAAAAACACGTAAAATTACATTGGCCTAGGATAAACTAGATCAGCCTAGGACAAACTAGAATATTGGCGCTGAGGCGGTCATTACATTCAATAAAATCACGGCAAATTGAATTGGCCTATGATAAACTAGATCGGCCTAGGATAAACTAGTTCAGAACAATAAACAGCAGGCTAAACTAATTTATCCTAAGAGTTAGGCCAAACCAGTTTGGCCTAGGAAAAACTAGTTTGTCCTATGGGCCTTAGGATAGACTAGTTTGGCCTAGGAAAAACTAGTTTATCCGATGGGCGTTAGGATAAACCGGTTTGGCCTAGGAAAAACTAGTTTATCCGATGGGTGTTAGGATAGACCGGTTTGGCCTAGGAAAAACTAGTTTATCCGATGGGTGTTAGGCTTAGGATAGACCGGTTTGGCCTAGGAAAAACTAGTTTATCCGATGGGCGTTAGGATAGACCGGTTTGGCCTAGGCCAATCTAGTTTGGCCTAAAATCGGATTTGGCCTGTAACATATATATATAATCTTATAACATTTTGGAAAATAGTTCTGGAATAAAATAAAATTTCTAACGTACGGTGCAATAGAGTTAATTTTCTTTTCTTTGATAATGTAAAATTTTATACAGAATGGTGTGTCTAAATAAGATATGCACCAGTGAATAAAAACTAACCTATCCAATAAGTTGATAGCAAAAACAAGCTTCTGCATATAGACACCACATTGACTTATGCTGACTATGGGTTAAGTGATAAATCGCACCTGTATTTTTTTTTCTGCAGGAGGACAAAAGATAAATAAGGAATGGTATGGTCATTTGTTATAATCTACAATTGTGATTGAAAAAAAAATTGACGAATCGGTGTTGGGGGGTGACATCATGGTGACTTGGGAGTGACATCAAGATAATGGCCGTCAAGGTGACAGTTGAAGGCGATGAAGAGAGAGAATAGCCTTTTCGTCCAGAGAGGTAACCCCGTTTTTGTGGAAATCCCTGAGGGAGGGTCAGTGTTGAGAGTGGAGAAGAAAGTGTTGGTTGATGTGCCATGCGTAGAGTTAATAAAAAAATCGTAGGCTCTTGGCGGATATAGCCAGTGTAATTGGAGATTCAGAGAGGAATTTTCAATCAGTTTTAACAAACCTAGTGTGAGAGGGATATAGATATTTTAATAAGAAATCTAATATATAGAAGATATTTGCTATGTTTAACTTAATATCAGACCGGGTGATCTATATCTGAGTTCTTAATTGTAAATACTGTTTTGTTATATGTAAATGAATTGTTAGTTAATTTTAATTGATTGAGTTCGTATTCTTATTGACAATCTTTCTCACTAAGTACCCGATATCATTTAATTATATCGGTGGTGACAGCATACTAAAACAAAAGAGCTTTCTTCAAAGTTGTGTGCAGTATTGCCAGATGGGCTACTTTTTTAAAAATTCAGATTCTTCATTGGCACCACTTTTTACAAATGATAAAATGTACCTTGTTCAGTGGCATGATAATTAAGGCGAAAAAAAAAGACAATTTATCGTTTCAAAAAAGTAGTGCCAATCAACAAATCCGAATTTAAAAAAAGTAGCCCACTGGCAACACTGGTTGTGTGTGGATTAAGGAAAGAAAAGTGTGACAAGCATCTATAATTTAAAAAATATTTTCTGATGTATTAAACCGTACTTCCTTTTTTGATTAATGTTATTTCGATATGCATGATGTGATTTTGAAATAAAATATTTCGAAATAGGTGGAAACGCATTTTTAAATAAGCACTACAAGAAAAATTCTTTCACAACTTTTATGATTTGTTTCCTCGTACAAATATATAGTTACTTGAAATAACTTCATTATTAGGTACAATTTGTAATCATATGCTTGTATCTGAAATTCAACAGCTTTCATTTCAGCAGTTGCCAATAATAAAATCTCTAGGGTGCCTTCAATTCACCTTAATTGGGATATTCGTATAGAAGCCATCTCAAGACGGAGGTGAACTACCTTGTTATTTATAATTATTAACTTGATAGGTAACTCTTTTCGAATGGGCATTATAAAAATGTCAAAATTTGCAAAACGAAGCATTTTATAACTTAATTTTATGTAGTGATGATTTTATATCTTTTTGAAACACGTTATTTACACAGAAAGGTTTAAAAAAATTCATGCTCAGTCACATATTATCTGCAATTATTTTCCAAAGAGGATAGTTTAATTAATTCTCTTTTTTTGTGTGTATTTTAAGTAATAGAAATTATATAATATTAAACAGTGTTGCCTAATATTATTAATCACCGAAGTCCAGTAAATATTTATGAATGAGGAACATTTTAGAGATTCGCTGCGAGTTTGCGGTTTATACACATTCAACATTTTATAATTTCAATATCAGTATTCTTTTCTGGAATACATTGGATGTATTTTTAATTTTATAAGCGTAAATAGTCATTTGTGCACCCAAGTTCCTTATCATATATATATATTGATATTTTTAATGGAATACACGCAAACAAATTACAGTCGACTCTCGTTAATTCGAAATCGGATAATTCGAATTTTCGCTTAATTCGAACTAAACATGACGTCCCAACATTTTCAATGGCAGAATAACGTTAAATTTTTTAATTAATTCGAACTCATTTTCTCTTGACATCGTTTAATTCGAACTAACGAGAATTCCGATTTTTCATTCTTTCTTTCTTTCTCACGGATTTCAGATCATTTGAATAACTTTCTTTCTTTGACTTTTGTGAAAATTGTTCTGAACGAGTATACATATAATCCCATGCATCTGATATCCACTTTTTTAGTGCCCCGTCTGTCCATCAGTGACGTTTCAGATTTTTCTTCCATTGTGCTTGTTTCTAATCTTCTAATTAGTTTCTGTATTTATACATTCTAATTTAGCATTAAGTCATATTCTGATGATAAAAGATATAATAAATTTAAAAAACACTATAACATTAATTCCTTTGTAATAGTACCATATTAAGCATGTTCTTATTTCACACTTTCCGTATTTGGAACTTTGGATAATTCTTTTCTTGTGGTCCCGACGAGTTCGAATTAACGAGCTGACTGTAGTTGAATTTTACCATATTTCTTTAGCTTATGATGTAAAAACTTCTCTTTTATATAATTAAACATTAGTTTTTATATTTTCAATCCAGCATTTTATAGTACTGGTAATCTAGACGCCAGTACTATTTCCGTTTTTTTTTTCATATTTTTTTATATAAAAATTTTCGCTTGAAAGCCAAAAAGGAATTTTCAAGGACAAACTGGCATCTTCAATGATTTAGACAAAGACACATTAGGTTAGAACAGATATATTTAATTTAAACAACAGTGAAGAAATGTCACTTACCCTCGACGGGGATCGAACCTGGGACCTGTCCCATGGCAGCTTGCAGTAGTGTAATACCATTACGCCATAGTTACACATGCAGAGCTTGCAAATATCTTTACTTATTTCGAATGATTTTATAAAGCAAAGGCCTTATGTTGAACGCGGCATTAATTTTTGTAGAGAATTATTTTCTATTGATTGTACAGTTCTAAATATTTAACACATTTTATTTCCATAATTTCGAATATTTAGTTTTTAATTTCAGTTCTATTAAAAAAAAAATTTAGACTTTAAAATATTACATGTATTAAGAGTTGAATGCTTTGAAAAGTTTTGTTTCCTTCATTTTAAGGAGATTTTTAAAAGTTTATTGTAATATTATTCATATTTATTTACTTATTTATTTTTGAAAGGATACTAACATACTTAAAAAAAATAAATAAATAAAAAAATAAATAAAAACATCTATTTTAACAATTTGTATGACGATCGATTTTAATCTCAATAAAGATAGTTATTACGGGTTATTAAAATAAATTTCCTTTAATTTTTTTTATAATTTAGATAATCGTCAACATTATAATAATTTCGTTAATATAATTCAGATGTTTTAAATTTTATGTGCGAATTTCTTAAAGTGAATATATTAAAAAAATATATTAAAATTAAAAGTAGAAATTTTTTTCCATTTTTAAATAATCTACGCATTTAAAAAAATGCTATAAATGAGTTTAACATTATTTAAAAATCATAATGGAAATAAACTAACTGAAAATAAACTAGCTAATCTCAAAATTAAAAAGGATTAATAAAATTTTATTAATTTTATTATTATTTTTAATATTGTAAACATATGTTAGCTTTATATTATTAAAACAGAAAGAAATAAAGAAAGTTATTATAGACAGTTTTTCATACTCTATAATGTTTTTCTATCCCAGATATAGATGGCGCCACTAGTATTATTTATGGATTTTATGCTGTTTTAATATGGAATTTCTCTGTTTCCAGAAAATTTACGGAAAACTTACTGTATTTATAATCTCAAAATGTCATTAACGCAAGTTCTACTGTTTTTTTGGGAAAAATAAAACTATTCCGTAGAATTTTACGGAAAAATTTGTGTATATTAACGGATATTTTTTATAGTGTAGGAATACATGCAATTTCACTCAATCGTTTTACTACTTGCAGGCTTTTTATTATCATGAAACGTGTTTGAAGATTATGCCCATAATTAAACGATTTTTTTTAATTGTTTACACTGTAAATTGAAATGTATGAAATTCAGACACTTAAATGGAGTGTCTGAACTAGTGTTTGAAACGGAGTGTTCAATTTTCAGACGTTTAAATGTATCTTTTTTTTCAGCTTATTTTTTAGCAATTCAATTTCAGACACTTCAAACGTCTTAATCGCAGCTATTCTTTTGATAATCTTTATACTAGCCATATTTGAAAAATATAGTTATCATGAGGCATGCTTTTGTCCTTTGCACACGCACACACACACAGCCTCGTTTTAGGGACTCTCAAATTTGGCATTATATTTTTGTAAAGTTAATAATTTAAATCTTTTTTGACATTGTACTGACTGTAATTAAATTTTTGAACCTTTAGTGTGGAATAAGATTTAAATAAATAAATAAATACAAAATATATCTAAAACCACTGAATAGCGGGCACCTCGGAATCGTATATTTTTTCCGCTAATCTGTAATGTCTCATTTACTGGAGGTTAAAGTATGTTAAAAAATGTGAATAAAAAAATATGTTTCCTAAATAGTGATGTCTATTATTTAGGAGTTTCTGTTATGGATAGATTACTGCAGAACTTAATACAGTCAAGTTTATTTAACGAACACTCACCTTTTTCAATATAATATTTATTTCTTTGTCTCAGACACCTTCAAACAGCAGACAAATTCAGCATTATCGAGGAACATGCGATTGAAATGTTTTACTACATTGAGATTTCTTTTTAAATCCTATTCTACTTTTAAAGTCCAAAATATTGATTATAATCATTACAGTGTCGAAACAGATTTAAAACATAAGCTATTCAAAAAATTACGTATCTAATTTGGTGCCACTAAAAGTGTACGGAGAGGAAAGGATCACTACCACGCATACTTCTCATATAAGAAGTATATGAGAAGTCTGTGGTCACTACCTAGTTTGCCCAAGCTTTAATCCAGTCTTGTTGCAAAAAATACAAGCCTGCATTATGGTTCGCTAAACAGAAATGTCCTGTATTCTGAGTGTCTGTTATGGAGGTTAATGGACACTCTCTAATACCGTGCATCTCTATATAAGAGCTATTCCATCTCAATTCAGGCAGACAGTACTGATATGCGTCAATTCACCATCACAGATTTTTTTCAAAAAAATTCAGTAGTTAGAACTAAGTGATATATAAAATTTCCTAAAAGGATTTTTCCCTAAAAAATTTATTTCTCTGATTACAACACTTTAAAGTTCATGATAAAACTGACAGTTTTCAGAAAACTGAAAAACGCTTCATTTTGAAATGAACACAATACCTAACATATTCAGCATATGTAGTCAATTTATTTTTTATAAACAGTTATTAAACTGAATTTTATTTTAGTATAGTTTTAAAAAATATAGTGACATTTTTACTTAATTAAAAAAATTAGTTTTTAAGTACAAAAAATATAATTATTAGTGAAATTAAGATTTTTTTGGTATTTTTTTGATTTTTTTATACTAATTTTATTATTGGCTGTATTTTACGCAATTTTAACCTTAAGCAAATGATTAGCTATGTAATTTAACAGTAATAATTATGTACTATTGATGTATTTTTTAGTTTGAAATATTAATTACATTACAAGTTCGGTTAAATAAGGAAGAGCTTGACTTTGCGGTCTGTTGTAAAATACGCACAACATGTTATTTTCAAAAAACCATATAAAATTTTCTAAGCAAAAACACACGATTTGCTTGTAAGGTATTTATTAGAGACTAATAAGGTATGAATTGAGCATATTATCAGAATTTTAAAAAATGGTGTTTTTGAGAAATTGCATGTCAAAAGCAGTGATTTTACAAAATTTTGCATTATTACTTTCTTCTATCTTTACAAGAAGAAAGTATTGGATTCATGAAAATCTTCGACTTCCGGTTTTCGACGGATTTATACGTTTTAGAAGGTCCTGAACACGTTTTGACTATTTTTAGAAAATGTCTGTCTGTGAGTCTGTCCGTCTGTCTGTCTGTCTGTCTGTCTGTCTGTATGTCTGTCTGTCTGTATGTGACAAAAAATTTGTGGGCGCTCTATCTCAAGAACTAATGCTCGAAATTTAATAAAATTTTATATTCAGTTAGACCTTGATATGAATTAGTGCCTATTGGTTTTTGGTGAAAATTGGCCTGCAGGTGGCGCTGCTATACTACGTTTTTCATGATTTTCAAGATTGCTATACCTCAAGAGCTAATGCACAGAATTTCACCAAACTTTGGATTCTGTGACCCCTTGATATACATAGACGCTGATTAAGTTTTGGTGGAAATTGGCCAGCAGGTGGCGCTGCTATGTCACGTTTTTTATGATTTTCATGATAGCTATATCTCAAGAACTAATGCACAGAATTTCTCCAAACTTCAGATTCCGCGATACCTTGAGATACATAGACTCTGATAAGGTTTTAGTGTTAACTGCCTTATAGGTGGCACTGCTATGCTACATTTTGCACGATTTTTGCGATAGCTATATCTCAAGAACTAATGCAGAGAACTTCATCAAATTTTAGATTCTGTTACACTAGAATATATAACATAATTAGACGCTGATTACATTTTGGTATTAACCTTGCAACAGGTGATGCAGCTATGCTGCATTTTGCACGATTTTTCCGAATGAGATAGAAGAAAGTTTTGGGATTGACACATCCAACTAGTTTAAAATTGAATTACAAAAGTTTTAAGCACCTTAGAGATAAAATAAAATTTGCTGTAAAACTACCATTAAAGGTCATTGGATTGCCATCAATGTTTAGCTTTAAAATATTTTTTTCATACTGAAAAAAAATCTTAAATTCACTAATAATTATATTTTTTGTACTTAAAATCTAATTTTTTTAATTAAGTAAAAATGTCACTATATTGTTTAAAACTATGCCAAAGTAAACTTCTGTTTAATAACTGTTTATAAAAATAAATTGACTTAATATGTTGAATATGTTTGGTATTGTGTTCATTTCAAAATGAAGCGTTTTTCAGTTTTTCTGAAAACTGCCAATTTTATCATGAACTTTAAAGTGCTGTAATCAGAGAAATAAATTTTTTAGGGAAAAATGCTTTTAGGAAATTTTATAAATCACTTAGTTCTAACTACTGAATTTTTTTGAAAAAAATCTGTGATGGTGAATTGACATGCCCTGCCTGAGCTGAGATGGAATTGCTCATAAACGAAAATCTTTTGTATCCAGGATGCAAACATATATTTGCATTTTTACCTGACAAACAGATTCCGATTATTTAAAAAAATTAAGGAAGTCCGAAAATGCCCAACATTAATTCCCTTTACTGTATTTGGATAAACATATTTTTTATTTATAATCTTATCCTACTCTAAAAATTGAAAATATTCATTATAAACAGAGTGATGTCGAAAGAGATTTAAAATATCAGCTTTCAAAAATTGCTCGGAAAATTCATCCCGTATGCCTGTCCTAAACTCCAAATAAATAAATAAATAAAAATAAAAATAAAAGAAATCGAAAATTCCTATCATTTAAAAAGCCAAATTCTTCTTTTAAATTTACATAGCTTCATGTGCAATTTTCTTTGTGCATCATGTGATAATAACAAGAGCTATTTATTCAACAATAAATAAAAATAAATAAATATGCTTGTACATTTGCGAAAAATCATTGCATTTGCATGCAATTTTTCCCAAACAACTCAATATAAATTAGAGAATAATAATGCACCAAAAAGACTTATTCTATATTAATACTAAATAGTACTAAAAATGACACGTTTGAAAAAAAAAAAAAAAAAAAAAAAAAAGGTATAAATTTAAAACATTTGCTGATTTTTCCAACTTTTTCGCAATTTGTTTATAATATGAGCATAGCAAGATACTTATGTGTCTTAAATTAAGGCATCTACAATGTCTTAATTCTCAGATTAAGACACTTAAGTGTCTGCAATACTTTTACAGTCATATATGTGTATGGGTTTGAGATGCATTTGTTTGAAGTTTACAGACAAAACTATAAATCATAAAGTTGTGAAATTTTGTTAAAAAATAAATGTGAAAATTTTTAACATAATAAAGAGATAAAAAATTGCATAAGCAAAAAAAATAAAAAGCTCAAGATTTAGCCACTAGAGGATGATTTTTAATGAATCTCACATTTAGCATTAGAATAGTTTAGAAATTTTATTTAGTAGTGCTAATTTTAGTTAGTATTTAGTATACTAAATAAAATTAATTTAGTATAATTTTATTTAGTGATTTTACTATTTATTAGTAAAATTACTAAATAGTAAATTTTATTTAATAAACTCCACTCATAAATAAGATAAATCTCCCAAGAAATCAATACAGAGAGATTTTAAAGTACTATAATCGCAACATTTATGAGTTTTTAAATTAATTTCTTTCATTCTAAATATAATTTCAGTCTTTTTACGACTAGAAATAGCTTCAAAATGTATCTATTTCTGTCTTTGACTTTGTTCTGTGTTAAAAAAAAAAAAAAAAAAAAAAAATCTAAAATGTAATATCAACACAGAGATTATGATCTTATAATCAGCTGAACACCTCGATACATCTGAGGCATTCTCGCCACGTATTTAAGTGTTATGATTGTTAAAATTCATTGTATTGCATTATTTCATTATCATTATCATGAACAATACCCTTTCTTTTGCAGTTGGAAGGCAACTCTCGAAAACCACGGAGACCATCCCAAAGGTGGATGTGTTCATATTAAAGACTTTTAAGAATGCAGAGTAGTCTTGGGGGATTTGCTGGATTACTCTTCATCATTCTTATACCTTTGGTGATCTCGGAGGAGTTTTTCCACACGCGGAACCGACAGGACAACGTACTCTACAGGACGATGGAAGATAGAAACGTAGTGACTTCCATAGAAAAGGCAGAGGTAAGGTAATGACATTTCTTGTCTATTATCGCTTTCCTGCTTCAAATTATTTTAGGTAGGATAACTATAAGAATAGTTATTCAATTAAGAATATTTTTGGTTTACAGAATTCCTCTCTTCTGCTCTATTTACCGCAAAATAACTCTATGTTCAAACATTTATTTATTTATCAGTCCTATTTAAATACTGATTGTAACATATTAGCCTATAGGGTCCCGTTAATTATTTCTTTATTAAGGGGCCATCCACTAATTGCGCCCACAAATTTCGTAACTTTTCAACCCTTTCCTCACCACACGTCAGTGGTGTTGTGACTTAACTTTTATTAAACGATTATTTCATTTATTATTGATTACGCTATTTATTAATCACTTAAATAATCCCTTTAAAATCTTAAGCCGTTGTATACTTCTAACTCCAACTGTTATAATACAAAAGAAAAATATGCTTAACACGTCCTTATATATGTTCTCATTAGATCCGCTGTAAGGGTCGTGTGGACGGCTTAGAGACAAGAAAGGAGACTTGATTCTTTGATCTAAGGTGGACGGTGCCAAGCCATATAAGTGTTACAACATCAACATCTGACATTACTGTTGATGCACAGATGTTTAGTAGAAAAGAAACTAAATGTTTTCCCTCGAGGCTCAAATAAGACCTGCTGCCGTGCTGATTTTTACGAAATGAAATTATGTTGCTTCCAAACAATGCCTATTTAAATGTTTTCTTATTTCACATGTGAAATTTAAACATATTGCTTTTCGCACTCTATCATACTGTATCAGACCTTCTGGACCCATTTTTGAGGTATGATATAATTAATAAATGATAATTGGATATAAAAAGAAGAGTTTCACAAGTGGTTAATTGTTTTTTGCTATTATTTAATAAATTAAATATCAGACTGCGCTCTATTTATCAAATAATTATATTCAATCATTGATCTTATTTGTTTTCTTTCTTTTTTTAATGCTTATTAACATTGCATACAGCACACTATCCTAAAGAGTTTCGTTAAACATAATTATATTCTAAGTATAACATGTAGAAAAAAATCATATATGTGTTAAGTACAGATTTTCCAACATTTCCTGAAATCTTTAACAAAACTTCGTTATTTAGGGAAATATGTTCACTGCTATAGCCAAATATCTATTCCAATACATTTTAACACCCTTATATTTGATCTGTCAGTTGATATATATACTGTATAATGGGGAAAATTAGTTTAGCAAGAAAATGCCTAGCAGGTTGAAATTCCTCTTTCAGCAATTTATACTAATAGTTGGTAACATACGCTGTTAAAAATCTTGTCCTAGTTTGAACCAAATTTTGGTGCTCAGTAACTGCCACCATAAGATAGTGAAATCTCGTACCGACATTTGGAGATTAAACCTCGTGTAAACCTCGTTCCAATTATTGGAACTATGCTTCAATAAGGCCTCCAAATATTGGTTCAAGATTTCACCATCTTACAGTAGCAGTTACTGAGCACCAAAATTTGGTTCAAATTGCGACAAGATTTTTAACAGTGTACTTGAATACTTTTGTTCAGTCCTGTAGTTTACCTAGTATCTTTAATACACGCCAATATTTAGCTAAAACTTATTTTGAACTAAAACACTGTTAAAATTACTGAAATCACATTCTCAGACATTACCAATTATAGGCGTCCATGAATCCGATTTTCTGTTTGGCCATGTATATAATTTTATCTATATTTTCTACAATTACTTTTTAGTAAACTGAATGCAGTTCATCGTAAAAATGCATAATTTATTTAAAAACCACCTTTAAGTAATTTACGCTCATTCATTAACTTTGGCGAGATCTTATATCCGTATACCAACTATAGCATTTATAATATATATACATATAATATATATATATATTATATTATATATTATTTATAATATATAACCATATAATATACATAGATTTAGTAAAACCTAAAACCGCATACCATAATTAAAGTGCATTCCATCCATCCATCAGCCATCATCGGATACATGGAAAGAATACTATTTGCAATTTTTTGTGTGTCCCAGTAAATGCTCTGCACTTTGTGTTATGCATGATTATATCGTATAACTTATATTATGCTTCAGCGATGTATAACAATTTTATTATTCATAAAATAGATTAATATAATTAAAATACGTCGCACACAATTTCCCTCCTTTACCATTATATAATGGAAATTTTTTGTGTGACCCTGTAAATGAATATTAGCTATTTTTTCACCGCATATTTTACAAATTGCATATTTTAGTGTATATCGTAAATACGTATAATTTTCAGTAAGTTTGACACGATGTAACATCTTTAAAATTCATTTGAAGCAATTTTTTCCCATAGGCCGTAATGTAACGGTAATATTTTGACTGTCCGTGTAAATAAACTATTGAAGTTTTAAACTTAATTTGAAATAGGATTCGTGCTAGGTTAAAACGTTAATAACGTCCAAAAATTTTTAGTGCAATCCGAATATATTTACGGGAGTTAGAACGCGGACAGACGGACAGATAAAATGAAATCATAAACACTTTTTTCAACGTTGTTCGAAAGTATTAAAAAGGTCAAATTTTACTAATGATTATTATTTACTAGAAGTTAAGAAATTGCAATCTAGAAGTTGATCATTCGTCTCAAGTTAAACTTCACTATTTTAATGTTATCAGTATCTGTATCGGTACCTGTTGAATGATTTAAAAGTTTCAACTTTAAATTTCTTTGTTACTAAATTTACCTTGATGTAAGACTCAATTTGAATTGGCCACGAAGGTGGCTGCCACAATCACCAGTCGTTGTACTCCTAGATTTTCTTTTATCTTATAAAATATAGAAAGATGAATCGCTGCTAGTTTCATAATTTATCGATGTATTTCCATTATTTATTTGTGATAGATATCTGAAATAGTAAATGCCTGTCGTATGCGCTAGATAGGTATCTTCAGGGGGGACAAAAACGTGCAAACCATGTTTGTCGTAATTTATATTTACAATGGTCTCAAAAAGGATCCCAGAAAATTGTATTTCACCACCATTATTTTCTAACTGGACATCAATCACGAAAGTTTATTTTAAACCAAACTAAATCATTACAAGTTTAATGGTTCACATCGACTCCTCAACCTCCCGATTACATTGCTAAAGTAAACGATAAACTCCTTAAAACAAGTTCTGTAACGTGATATGTCTCGTACTTCAGGAAGAATAAATTGTTATTCATAGCTTCTTTTGTAAAACATTGTTTCTCTTTTACTATTTGACATAGTATGTGACTTACTTGTCGTAACAGAGACCTTTAAATGGATTGAGATGGATTTTGGGAAAACTGTCTCGCCTACTCTATACTGTAATAACTAATAGTGACACTGAAGCTTGTTTCAAATCGTCAAGAACAATGACAGTTGCTGTTGCGAAACATACCAATCTAGAATCAGTTGATTGCAAATCTTAAAAATTAATGGACAAAAAGTTTTATGTATGTTTTAAATACATTTAATACCTGACATCTTATTAATTTAATTGATGAAAAGAAAAGTAAATTAACCGCATATAACTGCATGCGAATAAAAAATTTTGATGTTCTTTTCTATCAACAAATATTTTTTGTTGAAAAAACTACTTACTTTTATATGCATTACATATTCATACGTAAGACTTATACATACTTTACATGTAGATAGATATTTATTTTATATGCGCTTCTGAAATGGATATTTTAATAGCGTATAGAATATTTTCGGTGTCAAATTTTAGTGATTAATCTTTGATAAGCGGATGATACCAAAGTACATACATTTACATACAATACATATCCATACGTGAGAATTAATTAAAGTACACGCTATAAATATATGTAAAGGTATATATGTAAAAATACATATATAAAATTATGTAGGTACATACAGGGTGAGTCATAAATATCGAAACAATAGGCTATCTCCTTAAATATTGCCCCTAGACCCACACTTCCAATTGCAAAAATTCATAAAAAAAGGTGAAATTTTTGATAAGGTAAGTTGCAACTCCATGGGGGGTTTACTTGAAAAGTTACGAAAATTAAATTTTTATACGGCTCCCGTGTGATAAAATTTCCATTAACGAAATCTTTCTTTATCCAGTCCTGAATTAGACGCAAAAAAAAAAAAAATGCATCTTGATATCTCCAAAACACGCATAATTATAGCCGTTTAAATAATTCATCAGGTTTTAAGGGATTAGACACAAATTGAAATGCACGCAATTCAAAAAACAATGTTACTTTAACAGTGCTAAGAAACATGTAAAAAACTATCTTTTGAGTTAGAATTATGATTTTTTTTCTTCTATTTTTTGAGATGGTTAGCCATATAATTTGCTAAGAAAACCACATCCTAAAATTTATCATAAAATTTATCAAAATTTCAAATGATTAGTACTAGTTTAAATGGAATAATTTAAAATAGTTATTTCAAAAAACAATGTTACTTTAACAGTGCTAGGAAACATGTAAAAAACTATCTTTTGAGCTAGAATTATGATTTTTTTTTTCTTCTATTTTTTGAGATGGTCAGCCATATAATTTGCTAAGAAAACCACATCCTAAAATTTATCATAAAATTTATTAAAATTTCAAATGATTAGTACTAGTTTAAATGGAATAATTTAAAATAGTTATAGCTCGAAATATTATTTATCGGATTTCAATTTCTGTCCATATAATTAAAGATGAAAATCTGATTTTAATTTTGTACCAGGTTTTTTTTTTTTTTTTTTTTTTCAATATTAATTTTTAAAATATTAAAATATTTATTTAAAAAGGTTTAAAAATTATATAAAAAAAGAAAAGAAAAAGAAAAAAAATAAAGTAAATATTTTTTTTCCAATCTTCCGAAACAAAGCTAATGCAAAATTATTCAAAAATGACACGTTTCAAGTTTGCACTTTTTTTCTTTAACAATTCTTGACTTTTAATAGTTTAAAGACGAGAAATGGAAGAAACTCATCATGCAGAAAAACGAATTTAAAGTTTTATATAAAGTTTGGCTCCTAATAAAATGTTTATATGCTTTTTAAAAAATTGAAAGTGTAAAATAATTCTTTTTTGTAGCTCAAACTTCCGATTTAGTTTAACTTTTCTCATTTCCATCTCCTTTTTTTACTAGTTAAAGTCCGTCAGTTATTTAAAACAATGCTTTTTCTAAGATGCGAATTAAGTCTTTTTCACAACTTCAGACTTTTTATCGTCCTGTTAGAGGCCGTTAAAAAATCTGTATTTTGGGTCCCAGGCCGGGCCAAGACCGAGATGTTACTTTTTTCTGAAGACTCGCGTGGCCGGCCTAACATATTTTTCATAACGGAGAGGACTGATTCCTTCTTGCTAGGTCTGCGATAGACAAAATTTTCAACCTGGTCTCGACACAAACCGTACTAAAATCATTGTCTCTGACAGATCTAATGCGGGCATAAAATAAGTAAAATTTGGCTCAATCAAAATTTTTACAAAAAACACATAGATTATAAAATCACCTTTTTTTTTTTTTTTTTTTTTTTTTTTTTTTTTTTTTTTTTACAAAAAAAAAAAAAAAAAAAAAAAAAACCCTTTAAAATTTATTTTTTAATGAATAGTATATTTAAAGGCTAAAAAATTAAATACAATAAAACCAGTGAAAAAAATGTGCTTATGATCCGTGTATTATTATGTATAATGTATTGATCCATAAAAATAAATATAATAAGATGTGAGAAAAAATAAATTCCATTTTCACCTTCTAAGTAGGTCATTTGTCTGTAACGCATATTTTCTTTCCTGTGTGATTCCGTCTTAAAATGTTTTAATGTATAACATTTTTCAAAGTCTCCAACGTATGGAATATGGATTAGCGATTTTAAAATATAAGTGAAACATTTACATATAAATACAGAGTTATTGATAAAATAAATGTATCACAGCTTTTGGCATTTATTTAATAACAAAAAGTATAAATATGAAAAACGAAAGGCTTTGGCCAGAACTCCTCCATACAAAACAATTTTTAACGATACCGGAAAAAAAAAAAAAGTAGAAATTCACGGCTGAGCCGGGCTATGATTTAAACTTTATTCCAGGGCGGTAGCGATTATGATTTTAACATTTTCCAGGCCGGGCCGAACTTTTTTCTCCATTGGTCGGTTTGGGACCGGACCTACATATTTTGACCCATGCAGACCTCCAGTGTGAACTACCAACATATTGTAAAAACAAATTTAGCTTTAAATAAATACGCTGTTTTTTTTTTTATATCCAAATAAGAGGCATTGTCTTAAATCGACTTTTAATAACGGACAATTTATGGACGACCCCTCACTTGCTTTCAAAATGAGTCAATAACACTTCGTTTACAGATATGATAAAGTGGCGTAAGTCACGAATTTTGGAGAATTTTGGATTTTGATATCTCTTTGAGATTTTCAGATATGGAGATGAAATTTTTTTTTGTTCAATTTAGGAATGGGTAATTAGTAATTTCCTAATTGGGAATCTTGCCCTACGGGGTCGTATAAAAATTTAATTTTCTTATTTTTTCAAACAGACCCCTAATGGAGTTGTAACTGATCTTTAAAAAAATTTCACCTTTTTTATGAATTTTTGCAATTGGAAGTATAAGTCTATGGGCAATATTTAAGGAGATAGCCTATTGTTTCGATATTTATGACTCACTCTGTATATGTTACACATACGTACAAAAGAGCTTAATGATGTTATGTACGTTTACAAATGAAATTAAGTTTAACCTCCCTTTTTCTTCTAAATTTAAAACTAAGGTACCCTGGGGTAATAACGCCACGTTAAGGTTCTACCAATTTTCACGGCTTAGTTTTGGATTTATTTTTCAAACAAAAGTAGGATTTGATGCAGCAATTCATTGACTATCCATATAAAAAAAAAATTAATTTAACAGATACGTGTTAATAAAATGTAATGGTGTGATTTCTGGACCAATGCTATTTGGTGTTATTACCTACCAATGTGGGTAATTAATAACGCCATACAAACAAAACTGTAAAATAAAATGGAATAATCTCAATGTAGAGTGCCAAATTATAAAAAACCCAACTCTATAGCCCTATAAATTGAAAATTTGCTTTCTAAGCGATAGAATTTTTTTTTTTTCAATGAAAATGTAAGAAAAAAAAGGTGGTGGGGGGGGGGGAAGCAAAACAATGTCAGATCTACTTTTTGCTTAAGAAGGATCACTTAAATAGAATTATTAGAAGCGCTGCCCGTTTTTAACTGTGTTTATCTAAATCAGTGTTTACGTTTCCATATATGCATTCTATGCGATAGAAAAAATTCACTTTTTTGTGAAAGGGAAAGAAAAGGGGAAGAGGGTGAGCTTCGACAAAATATAACACCCTGAGCTTCTCTTTGCTTGAAAAGTCCGCTCAAATATAATTATTAAAAAAAAATTGCACGGTTTTAAACATTTTTAATGTAATATTTTTATCATGTGAAATTTTATAATAACTAGAGTTTTGTGTATTCAATATTTTTGTTAATACTGTTATAGAAATCTTGCAAATTCTTTTTAACCCATAAACTCCACACTAAAACGGATTCGCGCAAGCCGAAAGTTAATATATCAGCATTATATGAAACATGCTTTAATAATTATGAATTTTAAATTAATTAGATAAGATTTCTGATAAAAAATCAATTTTCCTGTGAGACCCCTTATTAAATTTTATACATGATTCATGTGATCACAGTGCATTATCTCAATATTAGCAACAAAATTAACATTTAGCTGCTAATAATGATTTCACTGAATGCTTTTTCCTTTCTTTTTTTGAAATTTTAGAGTTTAACCTGTAATTTCCAGTTTAACTGTAGCTAGAGCTGAAATTATCTCTCGTTTGCAGTCATCGTACTGTTGTTAGAAATATTTGATTAGATTAAATTTAATTAGAATTAATTCTGTACAAAAAGTTTAATGCAGAATTAGTACTCTATGAGTTTAAATCAATGATCGCCTTTAAACTTTTAACTAATATTACCAGTCTCACAAACCACTGTTTTTTTTTTTTTTTTTTTTTTTTTTTTTTTATGGTTTAACTTGCAATTTTCAGTTTAACTGCAAAGACTATTGAAATTTTGTTTCATTTGAAACTTTAGTACTCTCACCAGAGATTTTTAAATAGTGAATGTTAATTATAACAGTCTTGTCCAAAAAGTTTAGCACAAAAACACCATCCTACAAGTTATTCACTCTTTAATTCATCTTTCAATCTCGCCCTTTCACAGGCCAGATCAAGCTAGTTACGTCACAATTCCTGTCACATCAGTTAAGGGTAAAATTTGTAAAATTTTCAAAAAATAAAACGACGAGAAACGGGCAGTTAAATTTTAAAATTCAATTGAACAATAGAGTGGGAATTTAATGGAAACCTGATTTTGAAAATGTTGGAATTAGAATGTCGAAAACATTTTGATATCTTTTTATTTATTGTTAATTGTTTAAAATTGTTTTTACATTAATTTTTTTTTTTTAGATCATTTTTGGGTATCTGACACCCCTTAATCTAACCATTTCAGCAATGAAAATAATGCTGTCTCATACATAAAGTAAAAAATAAACTCCCATCGGATGTAATTCCGCCATTGTAAGGAATCAACTGGAGTAATGACGCCAAGGAATGGCGTTATTACCCCGTTTTACTTATTGCACAGTACATTTTAAACTATAAACTATCTCTCGAATATATTCAAAATTTTCTACAACATTTTGAAAAAACTTGAAATGTACTACAAGTTTATGTTATAAACAAAAATTTTCCTGATAAATATATAGTCTTCACATCATGGAGCTTACTTCGCTAATTTTAGATTAAGCGATAATTTTTGATGTTTCTAAAAGCAATAAGGCCAATAATAAAACAAATTAACTTTCAGCTGTTGTTTGTGTTTTATGTGACTCAGAGCCCTTCTGAGCACAGACCATAGGTGCCATTTTTCGGATGATTTCATAATTATGCGTAATATAAGCACTTGGCGTTATTACCCCACCTGGCGTTATTACACCAGAACACCTTACACAAAAAATTTCTTAAAAAAATGTGGAATTTATGATACATTAAATAAATTTATCCTTTTATATATTTATATAACATATCATTGCGAACATTTTATGTAAGAAATCTTTTAATTAAAAAAAAGTTCTTAAAATCTATTTATAAAACTGACACTTACTATCCTCTTATTCTGTATTTTCGGAGGGACTTGGTAAAAATGAATTATTAATCCAGATAATGAAAAAAAAAATTAAGATTTCAGATTTCAAATGATGGGGTAGGAGTAGGAGATCAATAATATTTTTAGTCGTTTGCTGCAACTAAAACAAGCAAAATAAAAGTAATTACTTAAAGCTATCAAGGCTAATTGATTTATTAGAACGAACAAAAAATTATCTTTTGTTGCCTGTTAAATGTCAAGAATTAATCAAATCTATTTACAACATCAGAAGGAAACTAAATTGCTAATTAGAATGGAGTAGCATGTAAATACGTTAATGAAAAATGCTTTTAGTTTATCGCAGCATACATTATGTATCCTCTTATTTGAAATTAACATTTATTATGTTGCAAAATATGAAAGAAACTTGATTCGAAACTATAAATGAGATAAATTTTAATTTTAAATGCTATATAATGAAATTTAAAATTAAATTAAATTAGTTAATTCAATCAACTTATTGTAAATTTCTGTGAGAAATGAAAGTGTTCTTTCATAAAAGTATTAGTTGCATTATCGCCACAATCGAAAATTATATACAAAAGATATTATAACATCACCTGTTTTTTCAAAAAAAAAAAAATAATAATAATATAAAAAAAAACAAGTAAGAAAAATCATGCGTTAAGCATAGATTATGAAACACACTTTCCAACACTCTTTATGAGCTCTTTTGTGTAACCCTGTATATCAACCATAACATTTATGTACTTCATATAATTTGCAGAACATTTAGTAAATCTTAAAAGCGCATATCATAATTGAAAATGCATTTCAACCATCCATCAGCTATCAACGATAATATACAGTACTTCGGATAAAAATATAAGTTTTGAAATATTTGTATGTCCCTTTAAACGCTATGCACTTCATATTATGCGTTAAATATTAAGTCTCAGCAGTGTATATTAATTTTATGATACTTGAAATCGTTTAACATTATTAAAATATGTCGCAAAAAAATCCCTTCTTTATTATTGTGTAATCGAATTCTTTTGAATGGCCCTGTAAATGAATAATAACTATTATTTTGAGTGCACATTCCACAGAATGCGTATTTTAGTGCACTTTGCGAATCCATGTAAATTTGATTAATTTTGACAGGGTGTAACACCTTCAAAATTTATTTTAAACGATTTTTTTTTTTTACCATTGGCCGTAATGTATCCGAAAACTTTTGACTATCCCTGTAAAAAAACTAATCATAGTAGAAACTTCATTTTCAATAGGGTTCGTGTTAGAGTAAACAACAATAACAGATAAGAATTTCATAGCAATCCGAGAATATTTACGGGAGTTAGAGCGCGGACAGACGGCCAGACAAACCGAATGCATAAACACTTTTCAACTTTGTTGGAAAACAGTGTAAGATAAGTGTATTGGTAGGGCAATGCTTACATATTCTTTTACACACACCTGTATATGAACTATAGCTCTCAAGAACGAATCAGAATATATTTAAAATTAGTTAAGCTTAAAATCCATACTACAACTAAAAACAAATTTTTAACAATTATCGTCATAGAAAATACTGTAAATGAATAATTTTGTATTCCTGTAAATGAGCGATCAATATATCCCACGTTCTACAGAAAGCATGTTATTCTACATATCAATAATGTATGTCAATTTCATTGTGTTTAAAATGCACTACAAATGATTTCTTCCATAGACTTTAATGTGGCAGAATTCTTTTTTGTGTCCATAAAAACAAACAATAAGTGCTGCACACCCCATTTTCAATACGAAATGTTCTATATTAAATTTCAATATCATATATCGATTACGTCAAAATTCAACTATATTTACGAAATTTAGAGAGCAAGAGAGATAGCTGATAGGCAGGCGACTCGGACTCAAAATATTTTTTTTAATGTTTCATAGTGAAACTCAAATGTGGCTAAGAGCTTAAAGTGGAAGTTTCTTTCTGATTGTTAATCTTGCACTATGCAATAGAGGTCTGCACGGGCCGAAATTTTCAGGCCCGTTCATGGCCCTGCCCGACCCATCGAGAAAAATTATTAGCCTAGCGCGCGCCCAGTATAATAGCTAAAAGTTCGGCCTGAGAACGGCCAGGCCCGAGAAAATTTCTAGAAAACATTGATTTTTACGTCGATTTGATTAAAAATTTTGTCTCGTACGATCCCTTCGTAGCAAGTGTAAATGTATTATACGTTCTTTTCTTATGTATTAGTATACTAATTTTTTATGTATTAACACGTTTTTCAGTTTAAGACATTATTTCATCATAGACAGGTTCTTTTTTTGCGAATTTTACTACATTTTAATAAGCTTAGACATCTACTATTCTTCAAAAAGAATAAATTTTAATGTTTAATTGTAGCAATGACAATTAAAAAATGTTTGCATTTTTTGAAAAACATTTTGGGCCAGACTTAATTTTACTGACCTTTCAATGGACTGGCCACACTGAGACAAATTTTTTTCGTACTGGCTGGGTCAAAACTAGGACTGAAAGTTTTAGTCCGTTAAGTATAAGAATGAAACTAGTCACGGTTCTGTACAGAAAAATTAAGTTTGGTACGGTCTGATCCTTCAGAAAAAAATAAGGTCCCGAACCCGGCCCGATTCCTAAGGAGTAGTCATTAGGCTCGGCCTAACTGCCGTGAATGAAAATAGGTCCGAGGCCCGGTTGACCCGTGCAAATCTCTGCCATGCAATACCATATGATAAGTTAATTTTAACCAATATTTAACCATACTGTATTATTTAAAACAAAAAATAAAAGAAGGATTTATTTTTTTAATATTTAAACTATCAAACATGTGAATAGAACTAAAACAGTAGTTCAAATTAACCACAGTCATAAAATCGATAAAAGCAGTTGTCGACCACTCTAAATAGTATATGTGTAAATTTACACGTAAAAACAGGCACATAAGTGATACAAAAACGATTTGTCTATATGTGTAATATGGTGTGTAAATTTCCAAAATACACACATAATGTGTAAATTTCAAAATACACAGTTTATTGAGAACTTTGATGATAACAATAAGTGTATAAAATTTATCTGACCACCCGTGAAATATACACTTTAATGTATAAATTGCCAAAACTACACATTTATCTTTGTAATATTCTTACGCACTTGTCCGTGTAATCGTCTATGATTACATGTATTTTTGTATATTATGGAAGAAAACAGAGATTTTGTGATATATGTAAATTACAGTTTTTTGTGTAGTATGTAAAATACACATACATTTTTGTAATATGCAAAAAATATATTTTTTGTATATGTTCAGCTCTTACATATAATTCTGATTCCTATACAAAACACATATTTGTATGACATTCAAAATAAAAAGATTTTTATAAAATATTCCAAATAGCCAGAATTTTCATGTGATAGGTTTTTAACCATATAATTTGGTATGTTAATTTGTAAACTAAAGGTTTTTCAATTTCATATGCTGGGTATGTTTTGTCCTTTCTAGTAAATTGTTGTTAAATACAAGTCATTTTCTTATCATCAACATACCTATTTTTATATAAAACAAGATCAACTGAAAATATAAATAATACAAACTATTTTTCTGTTAGACTTGGTGTGGAATCCTAGAATCGTACATTAACAATAATGCGCAAAACCAGTGTAATATTCTTATGCGCTTGCAACTGAAACAACTCATGTTCATTTTAACATATTAAAGATTTTTTTCTTCAATATTAATGCATTTCCGCCTCCCACCCCCACCTACATTCTGAAAATGAATAGCTTTAACTGTGTAGATTTTTTTCCCTCATACGTATTCTGAAATTTTACTCCATTTTATATAAATACTACTTAAACTTAGATTAACTTTTTTATAATATTTTTTCATTTTGATGCTATTACAAATATTCTTATTTTAAAATATTTCTAAAACAATAATTCGAGTAAAAATCTTTTGTTTTCAACACACTTAATTTAAACTGCTTTCAAAAAACGAAAAAATACAAACAAGCTGCTTATAAATTTTTTTATTATACTTAGCTATCAGAGGATGAAATTAATTTTTTTATAGGTGATTTAAGATTCTTTTTCATGAAACAATTTATTGAAAATATTTTTTTCTTTCACATTTTAATCATTTTGGAGCCTTTACACACAATAGTAAAAGGAAATAGTCTATATATAATATTCTAGTTAATCTGTGAAATATGAATAAAAATTCTAGATGTAGTTTAAGATATATGAAGCTGTAGTTTAAAGTATATACTCGCCATATATCTTCACCACTTTAAAAATAATTTCGTATACGCTTTACTTCTCAAATACGTCTGTAGCACATACTCTAAGCATGAATTTTCATGACTCTATATATTATGTATAAAAATATTATGTATATTGTGAATGTGCAGGTGTCGTGTAGCCATTCCAAAGAATCATCAAACTGTCTACTGTGAGCTGTCTCTTAGATTGCTTCATCGAAAAAAGAATGAAATACTCGATTAACTCACATGATACGGATTTTGTACTAAACTTTTTGCACAATATTATTGTGATTAATTTTCACCTTTTCAAAAGTCTGTAACGATAGTACAAGAACTCAAACAAAACAAAACTATACTGGTATCTGTAGTTAAATTACAAGTTAAAAAAAATACAAGTTAAAGAAATTACAAAAAAATACAAGTTAAATTGTGGAAATGGGTGAAAAGTAGCGCTCTGTTATAGTTAACAGAAATTAGAAGTTAATCAAAACTTAGCATAGTAAAACCTAGTTTTCTTACATTGGATGTACTTATTTAAAAAGGTAATTCGGGAAATGAATTTAAAATTCTCAAATTGCATACGTTTATATCGCATTTCATGTTACATAATGAATGAGTGTGAAATAACTTTTATGTTCTACGGAAGGCTAAACTTTTATAATTTAACCTTAGGGGGGCAGAAAGCAGAAAAATTGCCAACAGTACAAGAAATATTATTTAAATAAAGGAATAAGCATAAGAACTTTTTATCTTGGCTTGGAAAAGAATCATATTTTAGCCACTACATGGTGCCACTCAATAGTATCACTTTAATTATAGATGTCACACTACTACCCTGACTTGAAGTAACTTCATACTTATTGCACAAGTATAGAATAATTAAGCGCTAAGAGAAAAAGGAACTAAGAAAGTTCTGTCATATGAGCACCCCCCCCCCCCTAATACCTTGAATTCCTGAAACATATTTGTATTATGCTTTACATTATGTTTTCTTTTAAATGCTCATGTTCATATATCATGTGCTGCCAACGTAGCGGGAAGGGGCTCAAAACATATTATAAAAAAAGTAAACGTTTTAAATCTTTACTTTGAAAATGCTACTAGTATAAAATATTTATACAACGGAATTACTGAAGTAAGAAATACAGCCCTGAATTATATTTAAATCCTCCATCCCTTTTTTAACGTCTACACTAGTTAAGATTTACACACAAATATTTTTTGTAACACTCCTATTAGTGTAAATCCCGATATTTTTCTTTTATTATTTACACGCTTATCGGAGTTTATCAACTGATAAATCTTACAGACTTTATATCATAAACTAAACTATGTAAACAAAAGAACAGGTAATTTTTTGTTTAATGTCTGTAGTTTTTATGACAATGAATGATTTTATAAATTTACACAAATTTGTATATGCAAAGTAATGCATAAAATATAATAAAACACTAGTTCATAGACAATATTTTTCTTCATACAAGTTCTAAAAAACAAGAACCACTGGAAAAAAATAACTTAGAATTGTATTACATGTACATTATTTAACAAATAAATAAATAAATAAAATGATAATTAACTTAATTCTCGGCTTAGAAATCTATTTTATACTAATATTATAAAAAATTAACGTTTGATTACTTTTTTTCTATTTATTTGTTTATAAAAGGTAATTTATGGAGCAACAGAACCAATTTCAAAAGCAACGGGGGGAAATTGATAACAGTCCGTGTTCCAACAAAGGCTATATTTTATGTGATTACCCCCTGGAGAATTATAAGAAAGAATAAAAAATATTCTAAAAAAGTGATTTTTTTTTTTTAATAAAGGACTTTTAAACTTGAAATTTGATATGGTAGATACTTATGTGATGTAAATGTTCTATAAAAATATAGTTTCTAAAAAAATTCAAATTTAAATTGTTGAAATAAATGAAAATTTCTAAAAATGTTCTAAATTACTATTTCTATGGAATCTCAGGAAATACCAAACAAAGGTACGTGGTAACCCAGGGGTCAAAGCACCGAACTCCGCAATGAAAAGTCTTGCGTTCGATTCTCGACGTCTTCAGAGAACCACCGAGGGTATGCACTCGTTAAATAAAGTGGTTCTGAAAGTCCTATAGTTAATCTTAACAGTTACCATGGGTATAGGCTTCTGGAAAAGCATAAAAAGTATTGAAATGTATAAAAAGTACCATAAAAAAGTCGAAAAAATAAAACTTCTAAATTTTTCCTACTTAAATCAAAGTATCTGCTCTATCTTGGAGGTTTAGTAAAGGAGCCTCTAACTGCTCTAACCCTCTAACCTTTAACTGCTGCTAATGGACTGAAATTTCAATACATTTTTTTCTTTCACAATTTAACTTTTAATTTTTGTTTTACTGTTACTATAGAAACTTAAAAAATCATGTTTCTTTTGAAGCTTTAATACTATCGCACGAGATTTCTGAATTGATGAATTCTAATTATAATAGTCCTGTACATAAAGTTTAGCAGACAAAAAATATACTTTATTAGTTAATCGATCCTTCCCTTCCTTTTTCAACGAACGGTCATAGCAGCCTCTCACAGTAGTTATGCGACAGTTTGTCACAGCAGTATCTATGGGGAAAATTAATTGACTACTCATTATGTAATATAATTATAAAAATACGGTTATCATCACAAAAGTAAAGATGTCTGATGGTAAAGTTGTGCATTTAAAAAAAAATTCTACATGTTTTTTTTAAAGTAAAACCTGCAAATTCTGACCTGAAAAAACCTGAAATTTCAACTTGAGGAAGATTTTTAGATTTTATCATCTTCTTGAAAAATATTTTAAATACGAGAGGGAATCCGAAAATAAGTTTCCTCTGTCAACTGTGGTCAGAGTTGTATATGAAAGTCAAGAAATAGAATGAAACGTGAAAGATAAGACATACCTTTTTTTCTACATAAGTACCATGTACATTGAGACATTTGTCAAACCGTTTGATAAACTTCAAAAATCCTCTAGGAAATCTCAAGGCTTTGCATACGAAAGAAGTGTTTAACGACTTGTCCGTATGCAAAGCCCTGATGTTTTCCTGCAGGGCTTTTTGCAGATTATTAAACGGTATGACAATTGTCTCAACATACTTGGTACTTATGTTGTCAAATAAAGCTATGTCTTATCTTTAATGTCTCATTCTATTTTTTTTGCATTCATACACAACTCTGTCCACAGTCGGCAGGGGAAACTTATTTTCGGATTCCCCCTCCTATAAGAAGACAATTTTTGAAAACACAATATGTCCGTTTCGGGCATACTGAGTGTTGGCAAAACTTTGGCGTCTAGTTTGTGATGGTAGAAACCGTATTTTTATGATTATATTATGCAAGGAGTAATCACCTGTTTAAATTTTCCCATAGGTTAACATGGGATATCAAAATAGAGGAAGATCACTGAAGAAACTCTTAAAACACCTCCAGGAAAGTGACAAGAGAATCTTCTGCTTACCATTGTACAGGTGAAATTTTCTATTTTAGCGAATATGCGAATTAACTTTCTCGCAAACGATTAGAACATTAAAATGTAAAACTAATAAATTTTTTGCATTTACTTAAAAAAAAATTAAGAAAGAATTCTTATTAAAGGAAAATCTGTACTTATTCCGTCTGTTTGAAAAGCTAGTCTATATATCTTACCTATAAGGTCACGCGAATACACAAAGATACTTTCTAGATAACTCATTTTAACTAATTTTACACAGCATTTTCTAATTTGTTATTAATTTATCAAGTTTTATTGGTATTAGGGAACCCAAATTAAAGATTTTAATGTATTTCAGAGCTGTCAATTATATAATTTAACACTAACAAGGCTTAAGAAATATAAGCAACAGCCTCTTCAATTCTGCGTCTCAACTCAGATAAATCAGAGGAACGTAGACACGATCTTTTATAAAACCCAAAGAAAAAGATCGCATGGCTTTAATGCTTTTAAAATCTCCACCTCAACGATAAAGCTTTGTGCTTGAGTAGCTATTTTATGTATGTGGTACCGCAAATGAGAAAGCGGTAATCGCGCATGCGCTTATCTAAAACTGTTTGAGTTACTCTTTATGTGTGACCTTGTACCTAGAGGTCTGCACGGGCCAAAATTTCCAGGCCCGGGCCCGGCCCGAACGAAAGAAATATTGGCCCGACCCGTCCCGGCCCGAACGAAAGAAATATTGGCCCGACCCGGCCCGGCCCAAACGAAAAAAATAATGGCCCGACCCGGCCCGGCCCGAAAGTTAAAATTTCGGCCCGAGCTCGGCCCGGTCCGGAAAAAAATTTAAAATTCGGCCCGAACCCGGCCCGGCTCGAGTGAATTTCTACAGAACATTGATCTTTAATCTTATGGAAGAGTTCTGACCAAAAAAAATTATATTAGTCTTTTTTTTCCATGTTTATAATCCCATTTATGCAGAAGTGCTGTAGGCTGCGATATTTATGCTTTTAAATGAATCTTTATTTGTTGTATGTAAATGTTTCAGTTATCACTAGTATTATTAATCCATATTCCCTGTGATGGAGACAGAAAATCGAAAAAGCGGTATATTGTAAAATTTCCAAAGACGAAATCGCTTTGGAACGAAAAAAATGCATTCCCTTCTTAACAGATGTAAATGTTTAATATATTTTTTTCTCCCGTATTGTTGTATTCATTTTGCATGGATGAACATTTTAAAAGAAACTTTGTTTTCAATTAAAAAAAAAAAATCATGTTTTTTTTTTGTTGTTGTTGTTTTTTTTTTTTTTTGTGTGTGTGTGTGTGTGTGTGTTTAATTCTATTTTAAAACGCCTAGTACTATTCTTTAAAAGGAATAAATTTTAATGTTTAATTGTAGAATAACGACGGCTTAAAAGTACATACTTTTTTTTGCAGACATTTTTGGACAAAGCCATATATTACTGATCTTTAAAAAGTCGAGAAAAGGATTTTCATATGGAAAGATTCAATAGGAACTGATTATTTTGGTCCATGAAAACTAGGAAGAATGGAATCAGTCTCGGCTTCGTACGGAAAAAAAGTTATGCCCGGCCCGATACCCCAGCAAAAAAATTAAGGTCCGAGCCAAGCCCGGCCCGAAAAGATTAGTGACTAGGCCCGGCCCGAGTCTTCAGAAGTAACGCCCGAGCCCGGCCCGGCCCGGCCCGAATGCTATTATTGGAAATCGGCCCATGCAGACCTCTACTTGTACCAACACGCTATCACGCTTACAATTCATACTAGTAAAATTTATGATTGTGGTATTCTTTTTATGGCCATGATGTATTTCAAATTTGTCAGTTTTAGGGCTTAAGTTACCTAAATTTTGTTTTTTAATTGCTCATATTTACGCAACAAAGTTTTGGATTACATACCCAATTAAAACGTCTCTAACAAGATTCGACATTCCAATTTTCTTCTCCATGTTAAATCGTTTTAGTCATTCGACTAAATGGACGATACGGTTTTAACGCAATTTAAATAAAATTAGCTACTTCAAAGCTAAAAATGAGAAAAAGAAAATTACCTCGGTTTTCTGTTTAAAATTTCAATTTTTAGTCTTTTTTACTTATCCATCATACGTAGTATAGGGTAAGTCTTGCAATCGTTTTGAAAATCGAAAATTTTTTTTTGACGGATTTAGACGTTTTAGATAGTGGAAATTCCGAAAAACATATTTTTAGAAAAAAAAAATTTGCCGTCCGTCTGTCTGTCTGTCTGTCAGTCTGTCTGTCCGTAAACGCTCTATCTCCCGAACAAATTGAGATAGAGACTTGACCCGAACAAATTGAGATAGTATGTAAGAATGGGACGAACTCTATTTAATATCAGCAACCTCGATTATCCGGAACTATTTTTTTCGGACTTTCGAAAAATTCGCTCTGATGAAAGGTATATAAAAATTTTCGAATTTTTTTGTTCTAAGGAATGGAAGTAAAAGGCAATAAAATAACACACATTTTGCATATAGAACGAAGTCGATCGGATTATTAGTTGCCGAGATATTTGTAATCTTCTTTTCCACATTCTTCGATTTTTCATGACCCTGTATTTCATTCAAATTTCGATTCAAAAGTATATTTTAATTGGAAAGGAGATGCTTAATCCGACGCAGTTAATTGTTAGTTAATAGAATTATTATTTTTGGTTTTATAAGGATGTTTCTTTTACGCAGTTCGGTACTACTTGAGTAGTTTGGCGTTTTATATAATTTGTCGAAATTGGTACATCAGCAGTTGTTTAATATAGCATTACTATGTATATTAACAATATTTAAATTTTGTTTATGAATTGCAATGCATTGTATAAATAGTTTCACATGTTTTATTTTCATATACATATCCATGATGGATAAGTATCACGGTGGCCCCCAACGACTAGTTTATTTGAGGGATGATTTCCTCTTTAAGAAAAATCTTCCCTCGATCATTGAAATAATTATCTATTTGTAATAAAATGCCACTGGAGAAAAGTGTACGGGACAATTCCGGGGTGAACCATTCTTATCTGCGAATCGACTGTAGCTAAATGTCATGTTAGGCTAAATTGAAAACAGATGCTAAAATGACAGCTAAATGCTAATTTCTTCTACTTGAAATAATGTTTGTTCAGTACATTTTCATATAAAACATGTATATCATACCCATTTATAATACATAAAGATAACAGCGGAAGTGTAAACTGATAAGTTTTTTATAATCTAAGAGTACGATTGTATTTTATCGAATTACAGCGCCGTCTTACTCTCATCACATTACTTTAGCGCTGCCATATATGAACTATTTTAGAAGCATTTTTGGGAATATTATAAAAGATTAAGCAATCGCCCTTCTAGAGGATAAATCCTGAAAAACAAAGGACTCGCAAACGTGTATTTAAACCATTGTGCTACTCAGCGGTTGCGGATTTGAATTTAAATTTAGTTTTATTAATTTTTTTAAGATGCATTTATCCGCTAATTTTTAATTTTTTTTCTATTATAAATAAAAAAAGCTTTTTTTCCTTCAAATTGTAATGGATATATAAGATATCATCATGACTACATTAGTAAAACTGAAAATTATTTTTTCACATGCTCTTAAATCAAAATTTAATCTGCTTTGATATAATTAATATATGTAGTGCATGATATTACATATTCCTTATATTTAAATGACATTTGATAAAAAAAAATATACATTTTGTTTACAATGCAAGCAAATTTCGAATGGATATAATCTAAGCTTTGAAAAACTGGTACATTTAATTTAAGATTTTACAAAAGAAATAATAATAATAATTTTGGTTTTCATAATTTACGGATTGAATTTTTAAAGTTGCATAGCTGAAATTTTTAAAAATTGATTTTGATTAAAATCAATGGCTCCTGCTTCTGCGATTTTCTATTAAAAAAAAAACTATAATTATTTAATTTTTTTTAATTAACTGCGCTGGCACCAAATTCAAATTTAATAATAAAACTTAAAGTTCGTAATCGATGACTAAAAACATCGATCTAAGAATCTATCATATATCCATGACTAAAACCGCTGCCGAGTCATACTTTTAATAAAGATAATGTATTTTAATATTTAAAAAACTTCAATATTTAATTTTAATGTTTTGCGAAATCTTCAGAAATTGAATTTTATTTTACTAATTATTATTATTGTTGTAATAAATACTGCTGTTTGTTTTGAAATTAAAATTTGTTCAAAAATAATACTGCTGTTTGTTTTGAAATTAAAATTTGTTCAAAAATTAAATATCAAGTTAAAAAAAAAATCTTTATCATTTGTGTTTGTAGAAATTTATTGCTCTTTTTAAAATGTGATTTTCTACAATAAAAACTCTTCAATAATAAAATTTTCATTCTGTTTGTTTCTATGAAGTATTACGAAAAGGAAACTGCAAGTGCAAATTCTGTCATCTTTTAGGGGGATTAAATACTAGTGTTCGTATAATCCGCATTCTGACGTATATATATACGCCGGGAACTGAACAAGCAATATTTTAAATTTTGATTCCAATAATGACGCCTACGCCTATTTAGTTCAGCAATACGTATAGTAAAAGCGAGATATTTTTTTTATCTTATTTTAGTAAATTTTACTCACATTTTAATTTTAAATTTGTTTTTCTGTTAATTTCCATTTTTACATCTTTAAAAGAAGCCGAAATAAGATTTACTACTTTGTTCTAGGAAAATGTCCAGGAATCCATACCTCTAATCTTCTAAACAACGTATGCAAATATTTATTTTAAAAAACTTTAGTTGTTTTAACAAATGTAAAATTCCTATTAAAAAAAAATCAGTAAAATATTTTAAAGTAATTTATTTGATATAATGAGGTGTGTCCGTGTGGCCTAACGGATAAGGCGTCTGACTTCGAATCAGAAGATTGCAGGTTCGAATCCTGTCGCGGACGGCCGTTGGTATTTAAATACGTACCATTTTAAATCAATCGTCTTAATTGAATTAAATTTATTCCAAACATACAAAGAAACTCAATACATATATATTCATCTTTCTGCTAAACTATTTAAAAACTTTTACATTAAAAATTAGATTTTAAGGTAGGGAGGTTAAAAATTACATTTTTGTTTATTGTTATAGAAGCTTAGATTTATTGTTTCAGCTGTTATAACATATTTTACTGTTCTAGTGGGTTTTTTTTTTTTTTTTTTCTAAATATTTCAACTTATCCTTGCTGCATTAAGTTTATTCTCGCTTCATATACTAATATTTTATAACAAATAAGTCATATTATTGGCAAAACTGAAAAGAAGAAAGGATTAGCTTTATTACTTTAATGATTATTAAATGATGGGAAAACACACCGTAATCAGCAATTATTAAAAAAAAAAAAAAAAAAAAAAAAGTTAATTGTAACATTTATTTTCATTAGGAGAAAAGTGGGGGGAACTGGTACGTTTTTGCTTACGAGTCGGGAATTTGGTTAGAAATTATGCATCGCTATGGTATTTTTAACTCTAAAAATCTTATTGTCGAAATCCTTTTTAATGCGGTTCTGAAATTCCAAGCTCAATAAATTCAAAATTTTCAGATCCATTTTCTGGCTAATTTAAAATGTAAAGGCACAAAATTGGCAAGCCTGACTATTGGAGCGGATTGGAATCAAAAGGAATTTTCTATTTTTTTTTATTAATAAATTATTTATCGAGTTATACAGAACTTTTCCACGTGAAGACTGGTTTTTATCCTCTATGCTTTTCTCCCATTGCCATGTCCAGAAATTCGATTAAAAACTCCATTTTGATAGTGTTTTCTGAAAGATCTTTTACTTTTGCCAAAAACCGGAGGTAAGAAAAATGCATTTCAAAAATGCGTTTTCGAACAAAAATAAATTAAAAATATCTATCAGAAATTTGTCCTTTGGATTTGAGAATAGTCTTACATTTAAATATGTCATAAATCTGAAAAGGTAAGAAATTGGTAAAGACAATCAGAATTAAATTTCATTTTTCCCTCTTTATAATCTTTGGCAATTCAGATAATCCGCACTTCAGTTTGATAATGCCACTCACTTTTTCTCTTTTTCTTTCCTTTTCCCTTTTTTTTTTTCTTTTTTACATTTCCCACAAGCAAAAACTTTTACCACTTCCAATAAATTGTTACAATCATGCGTTGCGTTGCTGCACACTTCCAGCTTTGAGTTCTATCTGTCATTTTCCGAAGGGAACTATTTTGTTCTCCTCATCGTGTTGAACTATGACTTGATCCAAAGAGATTCCGAAATAATAAAAAAAAAAAATGAGAAGGAATAGTATATTGAAGAATATATTGCCAGATCAAAGTTTAATGGGTAGGATTGAGATATGTGGTGACACTGAGCACTCACAGTATCAAGGGTAAGAGTAGATAGTTAGTATAGTATTAAATATAGGTTTAAAAGTTACGTTAAAAAATCCTTTATGCTTTTTAATTGACCTATAAGTACTATAAAAGACAAACGTTTCCGTACACAATGGTAACGTTAACAACTTTTGTTTTTTCAATTTTCACTGATGCCATGTTTTAAACTTCTAAATATCGCGCATTTTCAATTTTTATGCCTTTGCTTAGAGAAAAAATTGCCCTTTTAAATAAGTTTATTGTATTTTTTAAAATAATTTTCAAGCATGGCTTTTTAAAAATCTATTTCCATTCCATGTAGGTTTCATTACAGAAGAATAATAAACATATTTACTTAAAACAAAATAAATTGTTCGGATTTGTCTTCAATTTTCCATAATCCTTCATCAAAAAATAAATTAAATTAAATTAAACACACATTTCACATAACGTATAATTGAGCTTTTTTTTTTTTTTTTTTTTTTTTTTTTTTTTTTTTTGTATAAAAACTGACCTACCAATAAATGGAGGGAAAATGTACTTACAAATACAGTCTGTTTCAAAACTGTATCTCAGTTTACTAATTGCTTCTGGTTTTAAAATAATTTTCTAGCATGTATTATTCTTACATATACCTCTATTGCGACAACCATATTACGAAAGATTAATCCATTACAATTTAAACAATATAAATATTTCTGCATTTGTTTCCAGTTAATTTTCATGAAAGAAATTGAAACCTCATAAATAAATAGATTATATATATATATATGTATATATATATATATATATATATATATATATATATATATATATATATATATATATATATATATATATGTATATATACATAATATATGAAATGTTCAGCATTTATGATTCCGTTTACATGGACGCTCAACAGAATTCCGCTACATTACATTCTAATTTCCGGTGTATTTTAATTAAATTACACTAATTTAATCATATTGAAATTTATAAATTTATATGTATCACTAAGATGTACTACAAGGTGCTTACTGTAAAATATGGTGTGTCAATTTATCGATTATTTACAAGGTTATACAGAAAAAAAAATTGTGCTACAGTGTTGCCTATTAACAAGAATTGCTGGGAGTGCGTTTTTCAGCTGTGGTGCACATTTTCAAATTTAAATTTTTTTTTTTTTTTTTTTTTTTTTTTTTTTTTTTTTTTACATGTTACTTGGTGTGTATAAATTCTGTAGATCCAATATATATCTAATATACAGGGGTATAAAATAGGTTTCAAGTACATTTCCGTTTATTGCTGAATGGGAATTTTCAGTTGAGCTATGAAGTTAATTGGCTTATTAACTGACAGACTTTTAGCATATTTACAATGCACATACATACCTACATTACAGAGTAACGCAAAAAAATTCAGATCTTTTCTGACTTCTAGTTGAAATTTAGAAAATTGGATTTCAAATGCGTTACGGTGTTCCAAAATTGCTTATTTAAACATTATATTTCACCTTAATAAACTGTGATGTTTTATTACAATATTTTGAATGTGTTAGAAAATGTTTCAGAATCTATGCTGGGCGTATGATTTATTGTTATTGTTTGTTATTATTATTGCCGAGATGTTATTGATTAAAGTAGAAAAAGAGTGAAAATGTTTTTCGTATAAAAGCCTTATGGATAATTTTGCGCATTAATGCCCCCATAAGAATACATAGTTCACGAGCCGACAGCACAAAAACCTAAGGTATCGATCACAAGAAAAAAAATATATGAAAAGGTGGTAGTAGGGAATTTTAATCATGCCTGTCTGCCAGAAGTGAAGGAATGCATAAACCAAAAATTAATACCACCAGTCGTTTACTCGTAGGTTTATGATTGTATTTGTCCTACAATCGAAGGTATGAAATGATTGTTGGAAAAACACAATGATAAACCTGAGCTGTATCACACGGAGAAAGATTTTTTCGGCAAACATTTTACAAAACACGATCGTCGATCTTGCTGCGCGTTCGGTAAACAAGTTTTTCAAACTTCTCACAGGGTTATTTAATTTCTCGCTCCGCTCCTATTGGTCAGTTGATCAGCTCTGAATGAATGACCAACATTTTCCGTGCAATACGGGAAACGTTCGATAAACAAAAATAGCCAGCAGATTCTCTCCTATATCAAAGTCATGCAACGTTTTGCTGACTGTATGTTGTGTTGGGGAAAAAGTTCTGCCAAAAGGGTATATGTGATACCACTAAGTAACCACTAGTGGTATTACTTTTTGCCTTATGCACCATTTCACTTCTGGCAGATATGGATCATTAGATTCCCCTATTACTACTCTACCATAAAATAAAGGGTGTTTTTTTCTTGTGCTCGATACCTTAGTTTTTTGTGCCGTTGGTTTTTGAACTAACAATTCTCGCTCTTCAACTGAATCAATATTTTTCAGGCGGAGAAATTTCAGAAAAAAAAACTATCGAAGTTTATTTAAACATAATTCTCCATTTCTCTTATGCGAAAGAAAGTTACTTAGAAACAGAAACCTCTTTCACAATTTAGAACATACGTATATTTTGGAATGAGCATTTAGTTCAAATAAAACGTCAAACTATCAAAATAGTAACATACGCATAACATATATTTCCAGGAAGTCATTTTTCTTCCTTGCAATTTTTTGTAGTTTCTGTTTATCCCCTGAAATATCGCCGTAGCGATTCCATGAAATTCCCTGTCCCTTAGGAGACCACCACGTATTTCACACTTCAATCAACCCTGGCACCCAGAAGGTTCAAAACATTGCGTACAATCTCGCATCAACATACTGACAGATGAAGTGCCGCATTTGGTGGCAAGGGCCGATTTTTGTGTAGTGGTACTCGAATCCCCTTTTACAGTTGACATTTCTAATATCTTTTTCTCACAGTATTTGTCTGGTGATATTATAATACAGCAATAGATAACTATGCATATTCATGTAAGGATGCGAATAATATTCACTTAAATATCGCTGATTATTTTGTTGTTGTTGCGGTTGTTCTTTTTCAAGACAAACATTGCATCTAGTCCTTAATTTGAAAAAAATATATATGTATATTAATTTTATCAGATTTGTTTTTTAAATGATTTATGTTCAAAAAAATGAATGAAAAATTTAATTACAATTTCGTAAGAACTACTAGTGCGTTTAGTCGGTTCAAAATATCAACTTTGACCGTCTTTTCTAAAAAATATCCTACTTTTACTTAAAAACAGAAAAAAAAAACGAATACCTACCAATTTGATACATTTTCGAACAAAAAAGTATTTAAAAATAGCCAGTTTGGTTTTGAGAAGAGCCTTAGATAAAATTTCCGGTTCAACATATGGTATTTTGAATTGAACTGATAAAAACACCACAAAATATATTAAAATACGCTTGGCCCTTCGAAAGATCTGAGTCTTTCTTTCGTCAGGCGCAAACTTATTTTCTGTTGAAATCATCAAATCTATGCAGTTTTCCGAATAGTTGACAGCTAGGATATTTTCTGAGAGTCCTCAGTAATGACAATAATTCGAACTAAAGATCAACGTATTCTAGCAAATATTTCGAATATTAATGAATTTTTAAAAATTAAAAATTTACAATGTATTAAAATATTACAATGTTTCCTACGGAAAAATTTCATCTCGTATCTTAAAAGTGGCTCTAAGCAGTTGAAACCTTGTCATTTCATGGCATTGATTTATTATTAACAAAAGATAAATTCAAGAATTTCTTTTTACAGTGTTTTTGAGATATTTTTGCTATGATGAGCGCTCATTTAAAACATTATTTTTGTATTCAAATCATATTTTTTCTTCTTTCTTAGATTATTGTATTTTATTGCCGATACGATGGTAATGAACATTCAAACTCTTGCCGCCCAACACTCATAAAAAAATTCCAAATAACCACTCTTTTATTTTCATGCTGCTACCATCAGTAAGCACGTTGATGATTGATGGCCATTGATGACTCTCCACTTGCGATTTTAGACATTTTGTTAAATATCTAGAAAAATACATGAGGAAACTCTTAGTGTATATAATAGTACAAGTCATACATTTCCATGAAAATTTTTTTCCAAAACTCCATAGGGAACCGACAGCAAATTAAAAAAGAATTAATATCTTTTGGATAACCCTGTCAAAACTAATGTAGCAAAAGCGATCAAATTGTAGATTATAATTAAGTGGCTTATTCTAATAAACTCTGTTCGTTTTTATGCGAATAGCATGTATACTTGCTGGGAAATTAAGGTCTTTATAAAAATGGTCCCTAATTTTGCCAAGTTTTTTTTTGCTAATAATTTGCAGAGTTCTTAATATAAAGTAACATTCTTTTCTGAAAATATGACAAATAATATTGCATACAATACCCTGTAATCAGAATTAAAAAATAATAAAAATTGTATGATAAATGAGTAGGTTTACTAAATAATTTTTCACCGCGCATGCGTCAACGATATCAAAATTTTATTTACATATTATGTTAGCTAAATATATAGAGCAACTTGTGTGAAAGTCGCAAAATCATAGCTTGAAAATTCTGAAGGTAATTGTCTATAGAATAAGCATAAAATCCGTCGTTTCCAAAATGAAGCAAAAAATGAGGGATTTTATCCAAATGTAGTAGTACGTCCCATATTGTTTATTCTATATTGGCACTAATCAATGAATAAATGGATACAACCCCTTTTGTTTTTGCTTCATTTTAGGAATAATGGATTTTCAACTTATTCTATTGACGATTATTTTCAGAATTTTCAAGCTAGGATTTTGCGACTTTCACAAAAGTTGTTCTATATATTTAGCTAACATAATATGCAAATGAAAAATTATTTAGTAAACCTACTCATTTGTCATACAATTTATATATATTTTTTTTATTCCGATTTCAGAGTATTATGTGCATTGTTGTTTGTCATATTTTCAGAAAAGAATATTATTTTATATTAAAAACTCTGCAAATTATAAGCAAAAATCTTGAAAAAATTTGGGACTGATTTCATAAAAAACTTGATTTTTCTACGAGTATACATCGACATAAAAATGAACACAGTTTATTACAATAAGCGCCTTAATCATAATCTACAGTTTGAGCGCTTTCGCTGCATTAGTTTTGACAGGGTTATACAAAAGATATTCATTCTTTTTTAATTTGTTGATGGTCCTTTATGGAGTTTCGGGAAAAAATCTTCACGGAAATGTATGACTTGTACTATTATATACACTAAGAGTTTCGGGATAATTCCTCATGTATTTTTCTGGATATTTAACAAAATGTTTAAAATCGTAAGTGGACGGTCATCAGTGGCCATGTAGTGTACTGAATTATGTGAGAAGATTGATAACAAATTACTAAGATTCTTTAAATAATATTATTGGATGATTTATTTACAAAGGGTTTACATTAAAAGACATTGATTACATTTATAAGCTCGGGCATAGTATATCCAGCCCAACGTTGAGTTATATATTAAGATAATATCTATGTACTGGGTAATATTATTTAATTACATTCTTCTCTTACAATTTACCGTACTTACACAGGCACGTAGCCAGGGAGGGGGCTAAGGGAGCTGAAGCCCCTCCCGAAAGTTTCAAAAAATTTTGCAAAGTTACTTCGAACAACAGTGACAATTTTTTTTAGAAATTGCTCCAAGGTAAATTTAGCCCTTAAAGCGACAGTTTATCATATACCCCAGAAAATAAAAGAAAACGAGTTCTCCGCCTTTGCGGAACAAGAGTTATCGAGAGTCATAAAAGCATATTGGCTTTTGTTGAGCTGTTTAAATGCATTTGCAGTGTACTATAAAATATTTCCCATACACACGGACGCTCTAGTAGTTGAAGAAATCGTTCTTCAACTACTAGAGCTTTCCTGGCAGTCATGAACATTAGGGATATTCTCATAAGCCTATTTGTTTGTGACTTTTCTTTCCAACAAATCCATTGTCAATTTATATTCAAGAAAGGTTTCATGACATGATATCAACCGTAACACATGCTAAACATGTCCTAATTATCATACAGAATATAGAAATATACAGCACTGTAAATCTTTCGCGAGATATTTAATTTTGCATTAAAACTTGGCGAAGATGTCTTCTAAACTGTAAAAAGGATCCTGACTAACATTTAGACAGACAATACGTGCAAACCCTCAAATTACATCTGCTGAAGAAAATTACAGGGTCATAATCTTTATTCCTCGCACAGAAAGTCTTATTAAAAACTTGAATAATTAGATTCATTTTGAACGAAGATACTGAAACAGATTTTCAAGTATATTTCTTTCAGGGTTTGCTTCTTTGGAAAGAACAAGCAAATTAGAGAATCTGTCTCAATATTTGGACAATAAAGTGTTAACGTTGGAAATGAAATCTGAGTAGGAATTATAGTATGAGAAAATTGCTAATGTTAACACAAGTGGAGAGTTCCTGACAGTTTTAACCCTCTATTTATCGACGGTAGTTATAAGTACCCTTAAAATTACTTATTGTAAAATTCTTTTAATATGTCAATTAATTGTAATACTGTTTAGAATGAATTACAGATACATTCCTTTATTTTGTTCCAAAAGCATTATTGGCCACACAAAACATTTTTTTTTTTTTTTTTTTTTTTTTTTTTTTTTTTTTTTTTTTTAAGGACGATTTTTTTTGCCTTTGTGTCTTTTCAGCTTTCTTGACGCTGAGGGAGAAGGATGGGGATTTTTCATTTCGGAAATATTTCTATATTTATATTGTAAAAACATCATATTTGTACATTTTACTATTTTACAAAATACTCAGAAAACAATTTAAAATAAAAGATTTGAGTGGGGTTATAAATATTGCACAAAATCCCTGCAAATTCAAATTTAATTAATCATTCTAAATCCTTCAATCCTTCTAAAATCGTTCAAAAATTCATTAATTGATTACGTAAATCTTTTAATTTAGTTTAAACTATTTACGCAAAATGCTTTAAAATGTAAAATTTTCAGGCATTGATAATTGGGCAGATAAAGGGTTAAAGTACAGTAATGCAATGCATCAAACACTTGCTAATAATCTTGACTACAGCAGCCTGTACTAAAAGATCTTTTTCGGCAATGAAAAAAATTAATTTTTTGCCTCTAAGTACTAAGGACAAGGAGAGACTGAGTAGCCTTGCAAGGATTTGCCTTCATTGAGACATTCACATTGCAGTAGATCCTGATAAGGTAATCAGCCTTATAACTAAAAGAAGTCACGAAAAATTATTTCTGTAGCACTAGTAAATTTATTATATCAAGATATCAAGAGTACTGCAATTGTATTTTTTGTAATCAGAGAATGTAAAATCTAATTATTATAGTTACACATATTTGTAGAAATTATTTTTTCTTTTGAAAAATAATCCCTGTAATTAATTTCCTGTATGGATTAGCCCATGTTAATACCCCGCCCTTGTAATGTAACACATAAGCACGCTAATATTAACCCTGTGTTTTAAGTTACTCAAATTATTTATTTGGATTTCAACAATTTTTAACGTTTTTCTCATAGAATGCACAAGGTTTATTTCAAATATTGTTACTTTGTGCTATTTCATTTTGTTGCAGTTTTTCTTCTCTAAAAGCACTTCAAATTTCCGAACTGGCTTAGAAACTGAGAACGTTCTTGAAATCCATAAATAATAATAGGAATTTAAAAAATAGAAAATAACATTTTTAACATAAATATCACATGTAACATGCAGGAACACACCTCAGGTATGTAATACCTTTGGTATACCCTCGTTTACTTTTATAATTATGCTTTAAATTATGCAAATTACTAGTGTCAGATCAGAAAAAATTCCAAGATTGAGCCCCCTCCGAAGTGAAACCCTGGCTACGGGCCTGTACTTACATAGTATTACGAGGTAACCGCACAGGTATCTCCCGCATTTTTGTATGCATATGCTGCTCCGCACAGGAGTCAATACCTTCGAAAGCATACACCTTTAAACTCTCATGAACCCAGTAGCGTAGCTATGTTTTTTGGCGCCCGGGGCCAGCAAGAAATTTTGCGTTCCCACCCCAATATAGATATATAACAATTTCTCTCAACTTGGCGCCCCTAGGCCTAGGCGCCCGGGGCGGACGCCCCCCTTGCCCCCCCCCCCCTTAGCTACGCCACTGCATGAACCGCTTAAGTCTCCGTCTCCAACCTCTCCTCTCATGGTAAACCTGACTTCTCTTCCTTCAAGTTCTGCCTTCAAAGAATAACATGGAGTCCTCTCCTATAAAATCAAGGGCTATTTCTCTCTGTGAAATCACAGACCCTCCAAATGCAATATCTTTTTCACTTGCTCATTTACCCAGCAAAACAAAAGATACTCTTTGTTCGGTTTTAGGTGCGTTCGTAATTATGTAAATACGTAGCATCTATATAGTTGTCGCTCAGTCCGTCCCCATTTAACAACGCAAAAACTACCCAACCGTATAGTTTTAAATTTAAAATAAATAAATATTACATAATTTGGTCGAGTGACATTTCAATTTTTAAGAAAATCGGATGCATAGATCAGTTACAGGGACAATCAAAAGTATTCCGTTACATTGCGTTCAATCGGGAATAATGTTTCAAATGCATTTTAATGGTGTTTTCATTCGAACATAATAGAATACATGAACCTATGAAGTATATATATTAAAATATGCATTCTGTACAATCTGTGATGCAAAGAATATTTATTATAAAGTTACAGGGCCACACAAAAGTATTCCACTACACAATGCTATATGGGAAAACATTGTTTGGGGACTATGTTAATCATATTAAACTATTTCACATTTTATTAATATGATATACATTGGTGAGGTGTAATAAAAGTTTCTTCCTGTATATTTATTCACAGGAACACAAACAAGACATACTTTGTATTCAAAAAGCATTAACTCCTATATCTTAGTCTGTATGTTTCTTTCCACTGTCAAGAGGTCCCGGTTAACTCTTGGACGGCTAAAAAGGAAATGTGTTAAAGTTTTATGATACAACAGTTCAAATTTACTCGAAAATTCAAGTTCTATGAAGCTCACTGAAGATTAAGTGGTTCATTAATTTTAAAAACCAAATTAAATTATTAGCAATAAAAAAAAATTTACAGTCTTGTGCCTTTTTGTCGATGTTAATTTACAAAGTCTACTCTAAATTTACGGAATAACTTCTCTGTTAATTAACAGAATCTCGGTTTTTCTTATCTCTGTAATTTTACACAAGACTTAAAATAATGGATTACCCGTAGATTCTCTCTAATTTCACAGAATTTTTTTTAACAGTGTAGAGAATTAAGCATGAATTTTTTAATAGTAAAGAATATATTTTCCATGGTGCATGCAATCGGTAAAGGTACACCCAGAAAAAGGATTTGATTAAAATTACAAAACATATTTTGTTGAGTACATTTTGGTTGTTGTAAGAGAATTTTTTCGTTAAAGTAAAAAATCGGTTTTTTTGCTCAGACAAAAAAATATTGTTGACACTCTTATAAAATTTTAACAAAATTTGATAAATTTTATTTAAGTCTTACTAAAGTCTTGTATTTTCAATTTGTAATAATTTTTGGACAATGAAAACTTTTCAAATTGAGACGGATTAATGACGTTATTATTACGTTATTATGCATTTCGGATGAAAATTGTAAACGGAAAATTACAAAAAAAAAAAAAAAAAAAAAAAAAAAAAAAAAAAATCAACGATATATATATGTATATTTGTAATTTAACAATAGTTTAAATATTTTTTTGTTTATTCAAACAAAAATTCCAGTGACTAATATTTAGATGAAAAGATTTGTTGGACCAAACAAATTTGTGTTGATTCAACAAAACTTTTATCTGGGTGTAAAGAAAAAATTTGCTGCTTTACAATTGTATGACCAAAAACTAAAGACAATTTTAAAATAAGAAGTTATTTTTACTTACAACGCTTTTCCAGTCCTTAAAGTATTCTTATATATGTTTTTCCTTTAGGAAATTCTTAAACGATATGGTTATCTTCGATGTGGTTCTTCCAGAAGACGTGGATCAGGTCGTCACAAAGAAGGTCGTCATGGAAGGGGAAGGTGTTCTTCGGAAGAAATCCGACAAGCCATTCGACGTTACCAAAACACGTACAACACGCCGGTAACAGGAAAACTGGATCAGGCAACGCTCCGCATGATGAGTGAATCCAGATGCGGCAATCCAGATGATGAGAATAAAGCTGTACCTTTTAAACCTATGATAAGCCCGAGAAAGAGGCGTACGTTGTCTTCTTTTCTTAACATTTCTTACTCTTTTTTTAATGTATAAAGACTTAAAAAAGATATTTTCTATAATGAATAATTAATAACGCTATACTTTTTCGGGAAGACAGGCATATAACCTAGACGATGTTTCTCTGATAAGGGGCTCTGAATTCCCCTGTTGGATATTTTTTTCACACCGCATTTGAGGTTGTTTCAGAACTTGTATAGTTAATAATAATAAAAAAAAAAAATACTAACCTCAAATCGCCATTTTTGCGAAACATTTTTGTTTTTATTATTATGAAAGGTCAAACATTTAGGAATCCAAAAATGCTTTACTTTTGGTTCAGTGATAATTAGCAGTAAAGTTATAGCCCAAAACATAAACCTTTATAGATAAATTTTTGTGTTACATTAAAATCTTGATTTGCGTTTTCTGGAAAACTTCATTTTTCATTGCTTACATTTACAGGAAACCTCATTTCTTAAAAATGTTTTAAGATATTGAAATAAAATTTCGCAACAAATTTCAGCTCATCTATTGGTAAGTTATGAAGAAATAAATACAGCTTTTATGTATGTATGTGCAAATTTAACCCCTTTCGGAACCATAGATGCATACATGCATCCTCAAAAGATGCTTAAAGCAGAGTTGCCAAGTCTCCTGATTTCGGCAGGAAACTCCTGATTTTCATGTTTCTCCATGCTCCTGATTTTTGGCATATTTCTCCTGATTTTTCACATTTTTTAAATATTCTGTTCAAATGTACTCTGATTCAGTGAGAAAAACTCTAGTACAGGTGTAATTGTTCTTTAGTACACTGTAAAAAAAAAATCTGTAAAGTTACTAAACTTTTTCTAGGAAACTGGGATTCCAAGAACTTTTCATGTTACGGTAACATGAAAATTTCATGTAACCGACTCTGAAACTTGAATTTTTGCTGTTACCGTTACAGGAAAAGTTCTTGGAATCCCAGTTTCCTAGAAAAAGTTTAGTAACTTTACAGAATTTTTTTTACAGTGTATGATTGATCAGTAGCATTTTATGTGATAAATTACATCTAGATTCATTATAAAGGATGAATTTTTAAGATTTGTTACTGTTAATATGGTCATGTGTCGAATTATTAATAATTTGTTTCAATTAAGACTTATTTATGACTTTTACTATAGTTTTATATAAGTTTATGAGTAACAAAACATCACGCTTTTTATAATATTTAGTTAAATTAAAAATATGTTAAAACATCCAAAACATCATATGTTTAAATGCGTTTTACATCTAAGGAGTATATACCGTATTTACTCGTGTATAGGGCGCACTCGTGTATAAGGCGCATCCCTATACTTTACAAGTAAAAATGGCTATTTCTTAAAATCTCGTGTATAACGCGCACCATAAATTTGATACGCTAATGAAGAATGACCCAAATGAATTTCAGTAAAAAAAAAAAAGAAAAAAAAAAAAAAGAAAGAAAAGAAAAGAAAAGAAAAGAAAAAGAAAAAGTCGAAACAAACATTACACCAGACCAGAAAACAAGTCGAAAATGCATTTTTAGACTTCGGGTTGTAAGAGAATGACGGGAAATAGGAATGAGTGCATTGTAAAAAAAAATCTGCAAAGGTACTAAACATTTTCTAGGAAACTGGGATTCCAAGAACTTTTCATGTAACGATAACAGAAAAAATTCATGTAATCGATTCCGAAACTTGAATTTTTGCTGTTACCGTTACAGGAAAAGTTCTAGGAATCCCAGTTTCCTAGAAAAAGTTTAGTACCTTTTCAGATTTTTTTTTTTTTTTTTTACAGTGTGACGGTAAAGAGAATTGCTAATTAGCGTTTGTCACTGTAATGTCACTAGCTCTGTTGTATAAAAAAGTTTTCCGAGTTTTAATATCTTCTTTGAATAATTTCTTGTTTCATATGTATATAGTTCGACTGCATCCAACAGTAAAAAATTATTCCGTGTATAAGGCACACCTAAAAGTTTTGCCCTATTTTTTTTTTTTTTTTTTTTTTTTTTTTTTTTTTTAAGTGCGGCTTACACAAGTAAATACGGTACTTCCTTTATTTGAGTAAGAGTGATATATTTCTTTTTAATCTTCAGCAATTACCACGCCCTGTTGAAATTTAATCTTTCACTAAAGATGTTTACATCTAAAAATTAACAAGTTATCACTGACAAAAATATCTCCCGATTTCTGAAATAAAATCTCCTGATTTTTAACTTTCAGAACTCGGCAAGTTTGTTAAAGCACAAAAGAGAAAAAAAAGTAAAATTTCGCTTATTTAATTGGGAACATTTTTTGATTGATAAACTAAATTTAATTATTCCACAAAAAGTGGTGTCAACCGAATAAAATTTATGCAAATGATGCTGGTCATAAACAAGCTTTTTTTTTTTTTTTTTTACTGAAAACTACGCATTTTTTACAGAAAAATTCATGTTTTGTATACAAATATGCGTTAATATGAAATTCAATCATGATAAATTCATGCAAGAAAAGGTCAGCAATTTTGCAAATTCTTGCAAATTTAATTACAAGTTATGCCTTTTTACCATTTGAAAAAATTATTAGATTTTATATTCCATAATTTCAGTGGTGTGGTTGTTAAGAGACTACTTCAGTCGAGCGGCAAGACCCATTTGCTAATGTTAATGCTAATCCTATAGAAGAAATCCTGTCGGTTGCATTTCAATATTTTTAAATGATTTATTTTGCATTGGACAGCTGAAATTGATCTGTACAAATGACTTTTTGATTTTTCGATTTTTTTTACAGATATTTTAAAAGAAAACCCTTTTATTTTTAGAACCGATTTCAAAAGTGAAAGCATCTTCATAAAAAAGAAATCTGCAATCAAAATCTAAAAAGTAACTTTTGCACAGAAAGATATCAGCTATCAAATGTAAATTAAAAAAAAAAAAAAAAAAAAAAAAAAAAAAAAAAAAAAAAGTCTATTTTAAAATATTGAAATGCGACAGAGATATCTTTATAAAGAAAGCAAAAAAAAAGTTTGATGAAATTAATGCGTGTCATTCATGAATAAATAATTATGTTATGTTTTTGCGATATAATTATACATATAATTTTATTATTTTTAGACTGGAAGAAAGGAAAGGGAAACACATACCAATCACTTTCTAGGCACAGGCGAGATGTTATTCTCAATAAACAGTTCACGGAAGAAACAGAGCAGTATAGATCATCGCCAGAAAGAAAAATATCCATAAATGACAATTTATTAAACTCAGTGGACATTGAAGATGAAAATTATCCATCACCAATACAAAATAACCTCCAATATGTAGATAAAGATATGATAACCTTCTTAAACATACATTTTAGTGATATGAACAAAGAAAATAATGATAATAATAAAAATAATAATAACAAAAGAGAAGTAGATATGGGATATCAGACTAATTCCAGAATCCAGAAAGCTACGCCACTTCACGAAATTATTTTAGGCGAGAGGAAACCATCTTCTGAAGAACCCTTGCCTCCAGGAACGTCCATTACTAGAAGAAAAAGATGGATCGAAAAGTATTTACAGGACATCGAAAGTGGAGAATACGACAAGAAGTTACATGAGCGGCACAATGAAACGCAGCAACGAAGGAAAAAGAGATCTTTAGCATCTGGAGTTGAAGGACAGTCTTTCGCAAACGTAAGTTTTATTATGACTATATTTGGCTAAATTTGGCTTCATAATGTAAGGGATCGATTATTGTAATTTTTATCTTAAAATAAAATAAAATTGTTGGACTTCGATTTTATATGCATATTTTATTTTATTTTATTTTATTTTATTTTATTATTATATTTAAGTAACGTTAAAATTGTATGGCTAACATGATGAAACGCAACAACGAAGAAAAAAAGTAACATTTAAAGTTCAAAGACAATATTTCGTAAATTTTATTGCTATACTAATTGGCTACATTAGCTTCGTAATTTAAGAACGCTATTATAGGAATTTTAAGCACAAAGAAAATTTAAAATTGCTGGGTTCTAATCTTACATTCAAACTTTTGATACAATACATAACCACGAGAATCAAAGTGAATTTAAAAAAAATGACAGTAAATTTTTATGAGTAACACAATAAAACATAACAACAACAGAAAACAAAACCGAAAAAAAAAGGAAAGTTTACTAGCATCTGGATTTGAAGGAAAATCTTTTACAAACATATGAGTTTTGGCTATAGCGGCTTCATGATATAAGAGTCCGATTTATTACAATTTTGAGTCCAGGGCAAAATAAAGCCCCATTCTTACATCAAGACCTTTTTAAAAAATGGATAAAAGGAGAAGAAGAGCGGTGAAAAGTTAAACATAGAAGAATTTTAATACATAGAAGAGTTAAGCAACACGTTTTATTCCTATTGCATTTAATAACATTATTGAATGCAATTGATGTTAACAGAAAATTACCAAACTTCTTTTGATTAAAAGCGCAAATAGTAAAATAACACAGATTGCTAAATGGTTTAGTTTACATATGGATGCTCTTCACAATTATTTTCTATGTTAAAATATATACAAATACCATTTCAAACTTTAGGCTCTTCTCAAAATGCATCGTAAAATGACATCGATTATAATCGATCATATTACTATAATACACGATTTATACATGAACTTATTATTTCTGTTATCCAGGTAATACCAAATCAAAGATAGTTAATTTTAACCCTTTCGGGTCTAATGTATTATTATTAGTATATGTTTTTTCATCGAGTATTATTTCGTCTTAATTATTACTTTTGTTACTTTCTGCATATAGAGATGATAGTATATGGTTATAGATCTCTTATTATGACTTTTTTTATGTTTTGACATTTAGTAATAGTAATAATAATAATAATAATAATAATATTTTGCTTAATTATCTTTGCACCGTTGGCGATGCATTCATTTATTTCACTTTTAAAATTTAAATTATAAGTTACTTTTCTGAACTAAAACCTGACTTGCAATAAAAAGCCAAAAAAAAAAAAAAAAAAAAAAAAAAAAAAAGAAAAGAAAGAAATCTAAAATTGTAATATTTGTTAAACCCCGTCGTAATACGATATATTTCAAATGTCTCCAAAACTCTTCCTTATCATATTTTTCATATAAATGTGAATTGAATAGCACACAAAAATAAGTACATTCGTTAAGTTTCAGGTAATGAGATAGTTTTTTAATTTCAGTAAATCTATTTGAATAGCTGCAATTAACCTTATTAAAGTAAAAGTAATTTTTTTCTCAAAATGGAAAAAAATTTGGATCCTAAAAGAACTTAAGCACTTTTAACTTTTGCTTTTATTATTGTCACTACAAGAAGACCTTTTCAATATTGTATTTTCAACCAATACGATGTCTCTGAAATTTGATATAAAATTAGTCTATAATGTAAAATGCATATAATATAAATTATGAACTGTTGATTCATTTTATCAAATTTTATTCAATGCAGTTATAGCTTGATTAATCTTATTTCTCTTAAACATAGGAAGTTGTGACTTGGAGATTAGTTGGATCTGCATATAGCAATCAACTGACTGTGAACACACAAAGGGCTGCACTGGCTTTAGCTTTCCGAATGTGGGGTGAGGTCATACCCTTGATGTTCCAAGAGGATATACGGTCACCAGTAGATGATGTAGATATTCTAATTGCGTTTGGAAGAGGTAATGAAACTTAATTTTGATTACAAATTATTATATCATAGAATTAGGATTAGAAATTTAAAATAAATATTAAATACACTGAAAAAAGGGTATTAAAATTGAGAACTAAGTACTTATTTTCCAACTATCCAACTACTAAGTACTATCCAAATGTACTCAAAATTGAGAAACACATGTTCTCATTTTTGATTCCACATATGTGTTCAAATATGAACATTAAATACCATGCCCTGAAACCCCGAAAATTTACAAGAGATTAAAATAAAAATATATACTGGCATTTATTTCACGTTCAAAATTAGTAACAAGAAACATTTATTTGATTATTTACTAAGAAAAAGTAGTAAAAATAATATCAAGATACGCAAAATAATGTATCTCTATCACAAGTGCATTATTTTAAAGCACTTTTAAATTATTTGTACATATACTGTGCATAATTTAATATTCTCATTAATATTCATCTTTTCGATTGCCGTGAATGAAATAAAATATTACAAAGTACAAGTTTATCGCTTCGTTTCGGTTTGATAACATGTGGTGCTTCAAAATTGAAAAAAACATAGATCCATTTTTGATCCGAACACATTCAATTGGATATGAGTACATCAATTTATTCATTTTTGAGTTCTTTAATTATTTATTTTTTAAGTGTAAACTCTACCCATTAGATCTACCTTAATATTTCTCTCTTTGTGCCACAAAAATAAACATGAAATATGTGATATAAAAATGACTTATAAGCAATGCGATAGGGGCTAATTAGGGCCGTGTTTATATAACTGTTTATAAGCATGATCACATGAAAAATATTTAAAATTATTAGTTTTTTTTTTTATTATTGTATGATTTGTAATTTTTTCTAATGATTAAAAATGTATAATTAACATTTTTTCATTAGATAAATTTAAATACATTTTATATATAAATCTTGTTTAAAATACTGTATTTGCTCTGTTTGTTTCCCATATAAAATCTTCTTTATTCTAAAAAGACAAATGAAAGACGAATTTAATTAATTTTTTTTTTAATGCGATTACAGCGGATTTTCTCAAGAAACTGTACTTTTAGTTAATGGAAAAACATAATGTTTGTCGACGATAGCTTGAAGAAATCACAAAACTCACTCATTTAGTGGACTGTCACACAGAAAAATATTATTTATTTCACGACATAAACTCAAAACTTATAATGCGATCTCATATCGCCACTTTTCACAAACCAAAACACAATTCTGTTCTAAACTCTCGAACCAAGACGGTTCTTCTTTTTCACAGATGGCGCTCTAATACTCTTATTAGGTACGGAACATTCCGCCCCACGTTGCAATGGTTACATTCAACCATTAAATTATACAGTCTTTATAAATGCAAATATAAAATAGTAACAATATATTGATAATATTAAAACACAGAAAATATATAATTACAAGAAAAACACACAGAAAATATATACACGATTACAGATTAAGAGGCAAAATACAAATTTTTGATATTGGTCTTTTATAAACTCCAGATTGAGTTTTTATTTTAACAACTCTGACCCGTTTATCTTCACCAAAATAAACTTCTATTATTCTACCCAATGCCCATTTTTGAGGGGGTAGATTTTCATCTTTAAGAAGCACTAACTCATTAACTTTTACATTATCTTTTTCTACCATCCACTTGGACCTCTGTTGCAAATTGTTAAGATACTGAATATGCCATTTCTTCCAAAAAAATTTAATTATTTTTGTTAGTTTTTTCCAGTTAGACAACCGATTGTCTTTAATCTCAGTTAAATTTGGCTCAACAATGGCATTTAAGGGTCTGCCAATTAGGAAATGGACAGGGGTTAACACATCATACACATCAGTATCTGATGACAGAGGTACAAGCGGTCTGGAATTTAAAATTCCTTCTATTTGAGTAATAACCGTCAAGAATTCTTCATATGTCAACCTAGAATCACCTAAAACTCTTTTAAAATGATATTTAAATGACTTAACACCACTTTCCCAGAGACCACCAAAATTAGGTGCTCTTGGAGGAAGGAAATTCCAGTCAATTTCCTCAGTTGACAAATAATTTGAAAGTCTCTCATCTGGGTTTAAGACTAAGTAATGTAATTTAGAAAGCTCTTTATTTGCTCCTATAAAGTTTGTGGCATTGTCCGAATATAATTTCGAACACAAACCTCTGCGAGCCACAAATCTCTTTAAACATGCCACAAAGGCCTCTGATGTTAAATCAGTTACAATTTCAAGATGAATGGCTTTTGTGACTAAGCATACAAATATGCACACATATATTTTGTGGAAAATTCCTTTTCTTTGATTTCCATACTTAATAAGGAATGGTCCACAAAAATCAACCCCTGAACAATTAAATGGAAAATCAGGAGTTACCCTCTCTTTTGGTAAATCACCCATTAACTGTTCAACACCTACAGGTTTACACCTAAAACATTTAATGCAATCATGCACGACTTTTCTACATGTTGCTTCACCCTGAACTGGCCAAAACTTTTGTCTTGCATAATGTAATAGGGCAGTAGGGCCTAAATGAAAATATCTCTTGTGATATGCCTCTAAAATTAACTTAGTTAATTTGTGACTCTTAGGTAGAATAATTGGAAACTTACTGTTGAAACTTAAATCGGAATTTTTTATTCTACCATTTACCCTTATTATTCCATCCCTATCTAAAAAAGGATTTAAACATTTTATCTTACTTTTATCTACATCATTCTTTTGGTGAATTAAGCACTTAATTTCCTCAGAAAACTCGTTGTTTTGGACCGCTTTTATAATAAATATCTCACTTTTTAATATCTCTTGAGTTTTCAAAGGACCCACCCTCTTTTCAGTTGGATTCTTCAAGTTGTGAATAAACCTGAAAAGATAACTTAGAACATGCAATAGTTTAGTATAACAGTTAGTAATATTAAATAACACTTCAATAAAGGGATTGGAAGCTACACAAAAAACAGATAAGTCTTGATCTAAATTTTTTAGTTCTTGTGAAAATTCGTCTCTAATGATGGACGTAGGAATTTCACGATTAGGATAGTCTCGTTGAGTCAGAAACATCGGACCTTTGAACCACAGTTCATTTTTAACCAGTTTCTCAGGATCCATTCCTCTTGAAATGAGATCTGCTGGATTGTTCTCAGAAGACACATGACGCCACTGTTGAACCTTTGTCAAGTCCTGTATTGCCGCTACACGGTTGGCAACAAAAGTTTTCATAAGATATGGTTCTTTCCGTAACCAGGAAAGTACGATCATCGAATCGCTCCATAAATAAATGTCAGCAGTCTCTAGTTGTAAGGAACTTTTCACTTTGGATATCAGTTTTGCTAAGAGAACGGCTGCAGAAAGCTCCAATCTTGGAATAGTAAGGCGCTTAAGGGGTGCTATTCGGGATTTGCTGCAAACCAAATTTACTTTAAAGGCTCCATCACTTGACGTTGATTTGCAATAAATAACACATCCATAGGCAGATTCGGATGCATCAGAAAAACCATGAAGCTCGATCTTAACAGGTTTCTCAATTAGTATGCACCTCTTAACACTAACATTGTTCACCACTGGCAGGGACTCGATAAAGCTTTGCCATTCTTGTGCTTCTCTTTCAGGAAGCGGATCACTCCAATTTAGATTCAAACACCACAGGTTTTGCATGAGAATTTTAGCTTTGGTAACAACAGGCCCTAAGAGGCCAAGTGGATCGAAAATTCTTGCGATTGTTGATAGCACGTTTCTTTTCGTTGGCGAAACTACACTTTCTACTTGTATTTGAAAGGTAAAGCTGTCACTACTAGGATTCCACATCACACCAAGCGTTTTTGTCTCTTCTCTAAAATTGTAATCACTGTCAGGTTCTGTTTTTAACTCTAAATTATTACTATGAAATTTGTGCAAATGCATTCCTGCACTCTTGAGAGCCTCCACTAACTCTGACTGCAGCTCTTTAGCTTCGTTTAGAGTGGCTGCGCCGCTCAACACATCATCCATATAAAAATCTCTTTCTAAGACTGGGGATGCTAAGGGAAAGTTGTTTTGCTCGTCTCTCGATAGTTGAAGCAAAACTCTAGTAGCTAAATATGGGGCGCTTACTGTTCCATATGTAAGAGTTTTCAGCTCATAAGCTTTAACTGGTTCATTCACCCCCTCCCTCCAAAGAATTCTCTGAAGTTTAGTTTGACTCGGATCAATTAAAATCATTCTATACATTTGTTTAATGTCAGCTACGAACGGATAAATATGTTTACGAAATCTTGTCATTATTTTAAAAAGGTCTTCCTGAATAACCCCACCGTTATACTGCAAGGAATTAAGCGAGTTGCCTAAGGTTGTTTTCGAAGACGCGTTAAAAACTACACGAAGTTTTGTTGAATTCTTATCAGGGCGGTAGACTCCTAAATGCGGTATATAATAGGTTCCTACTTCTTCCCCCCTTTCCGAAATCTCTGTCATGTGACCCAATCTTTCATATTCACGTAAAAATTCTCTATACAATGTTAAATATTCAGGCTCTTTTAAAAATCGATTCCATAGCGAATTTAACTTTTTAAGGGCAATATCTCTGGATTTTCCTAAGCAAAGCGGATCCTCTTTTAACGGCATTTTAACAATATATCTCCCTGTACTATCTCTTTTAACGTTTTTCTCAAAGTGTTCTTCGCAAATTATTGCTTCTTTATTTTTGGGTACCTCAATCTCAACATCTTCTATTTTCCAAAATTTCTCTATGGTTTCGTTTAAAAGAGTATTGTCCTGAATGAACCCACAATGTACCTTCCCCTGATTTGGAATGGGAACACTTCCACTTGCTACATAACCAAAAACTGTATTTTGAAAAATCAAATTACTATTAACCGGACAAATTTGACCTGGCCGTAACAGTTCATAAAATATCTCAGCACTTAAAAGTAAATCTATGCGACCTGGTTTGTTAAAGTCTTCATCCGCTAGTTTTACATACTTTAACTCTGGCACATTAATATTAAACATTTTTGATGGCATGAAATCCGTAATTTTAGATACAATAAAAAAATCCAACTCTTTTTCAAAATTTCTTTCTAAATTTGAAATTGTCGCGGTAACAACAGATTTAATTTTTGTGAATGTATCACCGATACCACAAACTGTAAAATTAGTTCTCTCCTTTTTTAATTTGAGGCTATTTGCACAATCTACCGTCATAAAATTATTCATTGCCCCTTGATCCAAAACCGCACGTACTCTATAGTAATTTCCCGCCTCATCTCTCAATAAACAATTTACTGTACTTAACAAAACAGTTTTTGTTTGATTTATTAGTCGCGTAGAAAGTACGGAATTATTATTCCTATTGTTTTGATTAGGTTCAAATATTGGCGAATCTGCCGAGAGATTTGATTCACTTACTCTTAACGGTGGGGAAAGGCGCTTTCCCCCCATTTTCACCATTCACATTTGCATTGCGCAATATCTCATTTCTCGGAAAATGCAATGAAAAATGATGTCTCTTGGTTTTACCTTCTCGCTTACATAAGGAGCACGAAAATTTTGATTTACAATTATTAACTAAATGTTTGCCTAAGCAATTAAAGCAACAATTGTTTTTTTTAATTACCTCTATCCTTTCAGAAACAGATAATGCCATATATATCCTACATTTGTGTATCGGGTGGCTTTCAAAACAAAGCATAGATTTTATACTCTTACAATCAGATAAAAATACTTTAGACACATTTCTCATAGATTTTTGATTATTATTCTCAGTTAATGATTTACCGCGTGACACAAAAAACAAATCTGCTTCCTTCGCTAACGTCACGGGATCGAACCATGAATCCGATTGTTTAACACTAATATGAGCTACTGTCTCTTTATCTAAACATTGAAATAATTTGTCTGATACAATTAATTGTTTCAGCTTCTCAAAATCGGACACTTCTCTCAATTTTAAATAATAATCAAAGCTAGTTATTAAACGTGATGCAAACTGCATATGTGTTTCATTCGACTGCCTAACAGTTTTTCTGAATTGCTCAAGACAACATTGGGGTATTGGTTCAAATTCTCTAAGAACAATTCTCTTTACTTTATCATAATCACCCAACTCATTGTCGCTTATGTAAGAAATTACATTTGAAGCTTTCTCCCCTAATAAATTCAAAAGAATCTCAGCTTTAAATTTATCGGGTACATTTTTTGTTATAAATGATCTTTCCAAAGAAGCAAAAAAAAAAGACCCCAACCTTCTGGGCGGCTCGGAATTCTAATTGTTAGAGTTTTTATACTTTTTATTAAAGAGTCCAGAGAATCAATTTTACTTTCTGAATCGCTGTCATTAGTTTTAGAATTTGTTTGCATACGAGATAATTCTAATTCGGCTTTAGCTCTTTCCAATTTAATTTGCTCTAACTGCAATTCTAATTGTTTACTTTTCACGAGCCGCTCAAATTCTTCTTTACGTTCCTCAATTATACCGTCTATTAAATTAGATACAAATTCAGAGTCACTTTTAAATTTCACTGTTTTTTATAATATTAATTAACTCTGCTTTCGTAGCTTTATCGCTTACTTTTTCCCCTAATTCCGCGGCAGCAATCAGCAAATCTGACTTACGCGCGTCTTTAAACATTTTAAGAACAAATTTATAGAACCCAAAACAATTAACACTCTAACTCAAAATAAAACAATAAAATGCATAACATAAATAAAAAACTACTATATTATGGGGTAAATGAACCAACAAAACTCATGCTTTTACTTAATTTCTTTCAAATGTTGCAGGTGTTCCATTCAAACGATCTGTTGTTTATTCCAAGTAAAAAAAGATTCGAATTATTGCGAAATTATTTCTCCGGCTCGACGCCGGACCAGATGTCGACGATAGCTTGAAGAAATCACAAAACTCACTCATTTAGTGGACTGTCACACAGAAAAATATTATTTATTTCACGACATAAACTCAAAACTTATAATGCGATCTCATATCGCCACTTTTCACAAACCAAAACACAACTCTGTTCTAAACTCTCGAACCAAGACGGTTCTTCTTTTTCACAGATGGCGCTCTAATACAGCGCTTCTTATTATGTACGGAACAATGTTAAAATTAACATTTTTATATTTAATAAAAAAAACCTTAACTCTTAAATGTCCACAGTATCATTTATGATACCATCAGTTTTCCCAATTTATTCGATTTTTTTATTCACATGTTCCGTATTCCCACCAAAATTTAAAAGAAAAATTTTAAAATTCGTTATCAAATAAACCAAAATTTATTCTTTGGATTTTCTTGAATGTATTCCGATTCTCTGAATTACGCGATTTCTGGACCTAAGCAATAAAGGGTTAAGTGTGAACATTTATAGAAAAACAATGTTGTTAATGCCGATTATATTATAAAATTTAAACTTTTCTATAATACCTGCTAGTATAAATGTTATAAATAAATTTGTAAATATTCGTTTAAAAAACTTGTTTAATTTTCAGTTAATCACTTTTCAGTAATACTGCTAATGTCAGCATAAATTTATCTCCTAGCTTCTTCATTTTCAATCATTATTTGATTTAAATTCATATTTTAATCTGAAGTAAATTTTCAGAAAAGAAGATAAACAAAATCTTTAAAATAATAATAAAAAAGTAAGTAAGAAATTTGAGACCGTAAATGGCTTTTCATGTAGATAAAATAAACGCTCAATATCATCAAAGTGGTAAGAAAAATATAATTTTTTAGGAAATCTAAATAATCTCTCTCCTCTCTCCTGTATATTTGCGGAACCCAATAATCCTTATTAAATCGTGTGAAGTGTTGATTTTGATGGCAGAGATTATATCCGGTTGGAATTATTCCCTTTTTATCTGTTTTAGTGTATATTTTTTTTCTCTGCTAAGCCACTTATTTGTTCATTTTCCCCTAACCCTTTACTGTATACTTTCTGATGCTCCCTCTTCTCTCTTCTTCCATTATCCACTTTACTTTTGAATAAACACTGTCCTCCCCTCCGATACTTTTCTCATGATCTCAGCCTGAAAGTACGGGATCTCCACGGGCACGTATTTGTATTCAAATTCAGTGGGACGAAAGTAAAAGTGAAGATTAGAGGCTCTTAAAGAATGAAAAAAAAAAAAAAAAAAAAAAAAAAAGAGAGACTGGAGATTAAATTTGGCGTCATAAGTTGTCTACGTATTCCAGATAGTAAAATGAGTAATCCTGAAGATTTTTCAGGAAACAATAAAGTACCACACAAATACTGTTAAGGGTGTTCTTAAATCAAAAAGGGCTAGCTAAATTTCAATATATTTTTGTTTGGAAATACATAAAACTAGCAGATGTTTTTGTTCAAAAACAATCGAATCGCAGTCATTTTCCGATTTCTTGCAAACACAATAGATTTTTCAGAAAATTGTGTAAAAGCAGACGTTTTGAATGGACTTTCGGCGCGAGACAAAAGAAAAAGAAAAAGAAAATACTTGAACAGACGTTAAAACTTTGATTGTAATTGCTTATAACTCAATGCTTAATTTATTGATTTAAAAAAAAAAAAAAAAAAAAAAAAAACAGGAAATCTAAGTTAGATTTCAAATCGCTTCCATAGTCAGGCTTTGTAATTTTATATCTTTCCGTTAAAAAATTAATTTTTATACGTACCAAAAAATTTTGCGCTTGTTGAACAGAACAGTTGAAAACAACCTTAAAAGTAAAAACATTTTTTTTTTATTATTATTATTATGATCATGCAAACAATATTATTGTTCAGTCATCTTTGTATTGTTAAACTATACCGCAAAACAAAAACATATTCATGAGTAACATTAACATCATATTGATAGTGGCACCACATGAAAAATAAATATCGATTTTGATGCTTTTTTTTTACGCCTAAAAAGCGCGCAATCACAACTTTTACTTGGTCGAATTGGAAAAACGATGTTTTTTATAATGCAGTTTTTTCTTTTAAAAACTGCTTCTGAATTTACTGATATTTTTTATAATTTTTGAAATAATTTCCAAGCATGAATTTTTAAAAATCTGTGACGCGGATGGAGCCCGATTGCAAAGGTTTAACACAAAGGTTGCACTTAAAGAAAGATATAAATAGTTTTTTTCTAATGCTCCATAATGAAATTATAACTTCATAAATAATTCAATAAAACTATAAAAATTAAATAAAATAAATTTAACGGACGTGTAATTGAAGTACGCACTTAAATTATGAAAAATTTTACAATAAAAATCTGCTGTAAGTGGCGAAAACTAGAGATATATTCTGTTACTAACGTCTGACATACGAAACTTCATTTAAATACATAATTGATATTTTTTGAATAGAAATGCTGTTTGGTGTTGTTGGTAAGTAATGTAAACAGTATATATTAAATGTAAAATAATAAATTTAAAAAAATTAAAAATGTTTTAAAAGAAATAAGGAGGTTGTTGATTCCCCTATATTATGTGACCAAAAATCTTGCTTTAAATACTCTGCTGAAATTAATCTAGATTTTTTTTTAAATTGAATTGAAAGTACTGGGAGTAATAATGAAAAAAAATGAATTAATTTTGCATAATTTTATATAAAACATTTCATTCTTCTTATTACAAATTTGAAAATTTGGCCCCTAGCTTCATTACTTAAAAATTATTATTTTTTTCTTTTTCTTTTTCTTTTTTCTTTTTTCTTTCTTTTTTCTTTCTTTTTTTTTTATTTTTTATTTTATTTTTTGTCTGTTTGTGTATGTATGCGTCATAGAATTGCAAAATTGCACACCAAACTGCGTAAAATACATTTAGGTTACAATTGGCTATCATATTGATTTATACAACATTTAATTAAGCGTAAAAAATTTGTCTATTTTTATGAGCAGAGTTTTAAAACAAATCTTCAATGAACCTTCCTAACCCTTGAGGACATCGCCACTGAAAACTAAGAACTTTCTGTTCGTTTTGCATTCGAAACATTCTGTAAATATTAGAAAATTATATAGTTTTGGTAAAACACTTTATTATAATCTATATTCTATAAAATGCTCATTTTTTGCGTGAAGGCGTTATTAATTTTATATAATTCATAATATACCATATAATCAAAATTATCTAAAATGTAAATTTGCTTAAAAGTTGTGTAAAATTAGCATATTATTTTACAGGAACCTGTAAAAGCCAAATAATTAACTTCATTAAATTTTAAAATCTGTAATGATACACCAGAATTTCCTTTGCCTGTATTGGCCATTAAACCTTAACTAAATATTCTAAACAGGAATTCTTGATCTACTGTTTTCTTTAATAATTTTAAGAATTAATTTCTCGTAAAAAGAGATAATATTAGTGTTATTACGAATGTTCAATATTAATGAATGTTTAATGTACAACAAAATTATGCACTATCTTAAATTTTTAAAGTTCCATGGCATTATAACTATGGTAACATATACATTTCGCTAAAAATATTAATTTTAACATTCAAAATTATGCTTCTTCTATTTTGGTCGGGTGACGTCAGAAATATGACAAGGATGACGATTTCAGTATAATAAAATATTTAAAAACGCTCTAAAAAGATTGATGGCCGGAAAAAAAATGTAAAGACTAAAAATCACAGATAATTATATATTACCTATATCAGACATGTCAAACTCGTCTTCCACCGCGGGCCAGACTTGGCACATTACACAAAGCCGCGGGCCACATTATCGAAAATAAAGAAGCAGATTAATTTGATGACTATCGCACAAAATAAAACTGTACATTAAAAATACAGCATTGTTTTAAAAAACAAACAAGTAAACAAAAATGCATAATTTTTTAAAAACTATTTATATAAAAAATTAAAAATACGCACCAGAAAATGTTTAAAAATATTTATTAAGTATAAACAAATCTGTGGTATTAACGTTTTATGAGAGTGTACTGTCAGATGTAATGAAAAATAAGTTAAAATAAAAATACAAACATGCTTAAACACATATTGAGCTTTTTAAAATTTAAGTCGCAATCAAAATTATACAAAAATGTGTTATTAATTTTGTAATTCTAAAATCTACATTTTCTTTTTTGTTGTGATTGCTACTTTTCATAAAACCAATAATTGATAGAACTCAATTATTTACAATATAATATTATAAAATAAAAACAACTCTAATTGATTAAAATATATTAGCTATGATTATTGATCCGACATAGGGATAATTTCTTGATTCTCCTCAGTTATTTTTAAGTACATATTGTGTCTGCGAAAGAAAAAAAAAACTGCCCGCAGAATAAAATTTTTTGCATCTATATTTTCAAGAATTATAAAGTGTTAAAGGGCAAAATTAACGCTAGTCACCAGCCACGGGGCCACTATATGAAAAAAACTAGCTATTAAAAAATATTTGTCGGTGTCTATTGATGGCTACTGTCTACTAATGAAAATTTGTTAATTTAATGAAATAGATATTGAAATTATAAATTTCATGCGATTATTGAAATTTTTGGTTATATCATGAATATTTACCGAAATGCCCTTGCATATTTTTAAATTGATTTAACTATTCTGGACATCCTTTATTCCAACAAGAGCGAATTCGATTTGTGTGCAAATGCATCCAATCGTTATTTTTAAGAGCAGATGGGTTGCTTTTAATGTTTTACAAACATATTTTTTTCAACAAAATTTCAGTTTAAAATCTATTTATTTTTCACATTATTTCTAAATATTTGGGGGGGGGGGGGGTTTCGAAATATTTGTGAGTAAATTCTTAGCAAATTTCAACAAAGTTTCTACAGATCAAAAACAATTTTTCAGTCTTTGTTTAAGTATAAATTTTTTTTCAAATTGACTTTTATGAATCTGTGATGTTATATCTTCATCATCAAAAAAGATAAAAATCACACAGGGATAATTTGCAATGATACGTTTACTAACCTTTAAGAATGAAATTAATTAATGAGCTTACGTGCAAAATGCTCACTTTCAACTATGCATGCAACCAAATAATAAAAACAGGGTAGAATTTTTTTGTTATTACAGTAAAACCTCCATAACGGACACTCCCGAATAGCGGACACCTCTATTTAACGGGCAGTTTTCAAATCCCCACTCCCAAAACCTAAACTTTTGTATGTTTAACCTCTGAATAACGGACATTCCAAATAGCGGACACTTTTTTCAGCGATAAAAAATCAAAAAGTATTTTTTAACAAGACAAAAATGAAAAAAAAAGTAAAAAGCCTCTAAATTTATCAGGGTAATGTGTCCCAAATTTTGTAATCACAGATAAATGTGGAGGGTGGGCTGAGGAATTTTTTCTTTCAAGTTCAGTGTTGAATTCAGGAGATTGCCTGGGAGGGACATCTCCAGAACATTCAAATGTCTATATCCCCCCGGAAGATTTTACGATTTTATGTTTTAATGATCAAAAAGTGTAATCTCTATCCCTGCTCAGAACTCTATAATAACCAATAACGTGACATTTAAAAATAAATTACATGTAATCGCAAGCAAAAGTAAACTTTTGTGACATTTTTTTTATAAGAATGTAATAAACAGCAGTTAAAGTTATGCACAATTTTATTTAAGTTTTATTGTTTACAAAATAATTTTAATTTCTCATTAATCGTATAATAGAGGTTTTAGGACATATAAATGTCAATTAATGCAATATTAAGCATTTCTTAGAGATTTTTTGTATCTCTGAGGTTTTCCCAATAGCGGACACCTCCGAATAGCGGACAATTTCTGCGTCCCCGAGGTGTCCGTTATTTAGAGGTTTTACTGTATCATCATTATTATTATTAATAATATTATTATTATTTTACAAGATAAGAAATCGTGTCACTTTTCCTTTTAAAGCTATTTATTTCTTTTGATTTTTTAGAGTCTTTTAATTAGAAATTAGCGTCGCATTTTAATTGATTTTCGATACATTTAATACCTAACAAATACCACGCATTACCACGCATTGTAATGTCACAGTGAATCAAAAAGAGAAATAAAATAATGTATTTGTTTTAACATAAAACACTTAATAAACTATTGAGAAAAAAAATATAATACATTTTTTAATTTTTAAATTAAAATACGCTCTTCTTAACCTTCTTACTGATAACTTTTGCATACCTTATCTACTGGAAACGAAATTTTAAAATGAATTAGATTTGATGATATTCATGACAGTATGATTGCATCTTTTACTCCACAGTGGTGTTGAATCGGTGTTGTTTGCATCTTCTGTGCCAAAATTTAAAAGATTTTCATCTAAAATAACAACCATTAATTTACAAATTTAAACTTTTCTTTATTTAATTGCGGATCATTAAATTTAATGCATGTCAATATCTGCCTATAAATGTAATAAAGGTTAATATTCCGAAATAATGGTGGATATTTTGTATAAAATCATTCTCCAATTTTGCAACGCCGCAATATTTGCAATGCAAAGTGCATTTTCTGCATCAACTAAGAATTGAATCAAACACTCGAAAGTGCCTAAGGCTTGGCGGGCCGCGTGTTTGACATGCCTGATCTATATTTATGTACAGAAAATTTATTTTTCATAGAAGTGTTAATTTTAATGTCCAAAATTATCCGTCTTCTATTTTGCCCGGGTGACGTCAGAAATATGATGAGGACGACGATTTCAATATAATAAAATATTTTAAAACGCTCTTAAGACACTGATGGCAGAAGATAAAAAAAAGTAAAGACTAAAAATCATAGATAATTATATATGTTATTTTTAATATGTATAATTTTTTTTTTTCCAAAATAATTATGTAAGTAATCATTTTATTTTAATACGCTAAATGAAACAAATGAGTGTTCAGTGTACAAAATCTTTTTAGATGTTTCAAACGTTCAGAAGATAGCTTCAAAGTTTCACAACCAGCAGTGATATACTTAAGCGTATACGATGGAGTACTCCGTATACCTTCTGGATAACTCCATATACGAACCGTAACTATAGCGTATATTGTTTTCTGTATATTCTTTGCCTATTACATACGCCAACGAATTTTTTTACGACCGCATCACTGCAACCAATATTGGCGCTACGTCAATGTCCACACTAGACACTACTTCAAAACCGTAAATCAGAATATTCAAAATTATCCGTATTCCAGTTTACCCTTTTGGCGTCAGAAATATGATGAAGAAGACGGTGATGAAATTAAACAACGTCCAAGACCTTAAAAACTGAAACGGTTGCAAAAACGTATCTTTTCAACAGCCTACTTCAAAAATCTTCCCTCAATTTTCGTAAAATAAACACCTCGAAATCCATTACAAGAGCCATCTTTGACGCAGCTTTGAGTGTTTCCTGTCTGATTTTTATTTCCATGTCATCAACTTTGTTTATTTAACCCCTTGGGGACGAGCGACACGTACACGTGCATCAAAAAGGCTTAAGAGTCCTTGTCTATCCCCTCCAGTAAAATTATACTAAAAAATTTACCTTATTCAACCGGAGCAATTTCTTGACTTGATAAGGCACAAATTTCTGTTTTTAAAAACCGGTGACAAAACATTAAAAATTTCGTAAAAGCGTCCCGTCGCGAAGGGGTTATGAATATCCGACATCTATTGGCAACAGAGAAGATCATGACAAAAGGTGAACCGCTCTGTGACAGAGTGACCCAAAAATAAAAGTAAAGATTAAAAGTCATAGATAATTATATATGTTATCTATATTTATGTATAAAAGAATTATTTTTCAAAATATATTATATTGAAAGTCATTTATTTTGATTCGATAAATGAAACAAATGAGTGTTCAACGTATAAAACCCTTTCAAATGTTTCAACAGTTCAGAAGATAGTTTCAGAATTTCACAACCAAGCAGTGTTCTACTTTAGCGTGGTGTACTCCGTATACCCGCTGGTTAACTACTGTGACTATAGCGTATACTGTTTTCTGTATACTCTTTGCTTATTATACATACTAACTGATTTTTTTACGACCTCATAACTGCAACCAATACTGACGCTACGTCAAAATCAACACTATACACTACTTCAGAACCGTGAATCAGAATAGTCAAAATTATCCGTATTCCAATGTGCCCTTTTAGCGTCAGAAATATGATGAAGAAGTAGGTGATGAAATCAAACAACGTCCAAGACCTTAAAAACTAAAATGGCCGCAAAAACGTATCTTATCAACAGCCTACTTCAAAAATCTTCCCTTATTTTTTGTAAAATAAATACTTCGAAATCCATTACAAGAGCCATCTTTGACGCAGCTTTGAGTGTTTCCTTTCTTATGTTTATTTCCATGCTATCAACTCTTTTTATTTAAAAATATCCGACATCTATTGGCAATAGAGAAGATTATGACAAAAGGCGAACCACTCTGTGACAGAGTAACCCCCCTCCCCCCCCCAAAAAAAATATATATAAAGACTAAAATTCATAGATAATTATATATGTTATCTATATTTATGTATAAAAAATTTATTTTTCAAAATATATTATGTGAATGCTCATTTTATTTTAATACGCTAAATGAGACAAATGAGTATTCAATGTACAAAAATCTTTCAAATGTTTCAAAAGGCTCAGAATATAGTTTCAGAATTTCACAACCAAACAGTGATGTGCTTTAGCGTATACAGTGATGTAGTCCTTATTCAAAATTATCCGTATTCCAATTTGCCCTTTTGACATCAGAGGTATGATGAAGAAGAAAGTTTCGATATGATGAAATCAAACAACGTCCAAGACCTTAAAAATTGAAATAGCCGCAAAAACGTATCTTTTCAACAGCCTACTTCAAAAACCTTCCCTCATTTTTCGTAAAATAAACACCTCGAAATCCATTACAAGAGCCATCTTTGACGCAGCTTTGAGTGTTTCCTTTCTGATGTTTATTTCCATGCCATCAACTCTGTTTATTTAAAAATATCCGACATCTATTGGCAACAGAGAAGATCGTGACAAAAGGCGAACCGCTCTGTGACAGAGTAACCCAAAACTTAGTTGAGCCACTTGAGTTTGGATGTGCAAGTGTGGTAGATGGATACGCTCGAGTTATACTAGGAACACTTGAGACAAAAATATTTACACTTATCGGTAAAAGCGGGAATCCCGGAGCCAAATTTCACATCATTCTTTTTTTCTTAACTTTAATTTTTTCTGTTCTTGTCCTCTGTTGATTTCGCATCATATTTCTCTTTTACTTTTACTTTTACTTTCAGTTTCATAACTAATTCAAAGCAATTTTGTGTTATTTCTTTCACCTAAAGGATGTATTATAAGTACAATATGTGATTAAAAACGTATTTTCTAATCCATACAATATATATATTTTTTAATGCACTTGAAAAACAAAATGCTTTCCATCTACAACCTCAAATATATTACATATAAAATGAAGCAATGAATAAAATTAATTTTTCATGAATGTAAAATATGAAAAAAAAAAAAAAGAATGGTTATAATTATATTACAGCATTAGTCATATAAATGATATTTAAAACCATTTTCTGATCTTAAATAGCAATCAGATAACTTTTAAAATGTCAATGATAATATACTTTTAAAAGTACATTTTTTAAGCTATGATTTTTATTTTCATGACCATTCTAGGACGGTGTTAAGCTTAAGGGTTACATTAAAATATTTAATTAATAAAACATGATCATTTTTTTTTAAAGAAAGCTAAGTCAAAATTGCAATAAAAGCATTTTTGACTGAATTTTCACTTTTTACCGTAGAGATGCGAATACTTATTGAGAAGATTCTTATCAAACATGTGAAAGCATCATCAAAGAATTATTTTTGTATGTTACATTTTCTTTATTTTTCTTTCGGAGATTGAACTTATCACATATGTATTTATTTGCTTGAATTTTATCGGTATTTTATAGGCATCTTTGACATCATCAGAAAAAAAACCTCTTAAAATCGGTGTATATGATCCAAAATGCTATTTTCATATTACTAAATATTTTTATATGTTACGTAAATGTACTATCTAATATAAAAAAATTAAATAAACTTGCGAACTGACGAATGAATGTTAAAATTTGTATGCTGGTGTAAAGTAAAAAGACGGATAACTTGCCCATAGGTTACATAGAATCGCGAAGTTTATTTCTACTTATCAAATAATCAATGCTTGGATTTCCTCGAAAAATGCCTTTTTATGAATAGATCTTAGCCAAGTTTTAAAAATGCTTCATTGATATATTTGATCAATTGTCAACAAAATAGACTTAAGGGATCTTTCTGATTAATTTGCATAACAGTATTAAGTCATACAGGATTAGCGTGCTTTCATAACAGCCACATATCATACAGAATTGGCATGAGTCTACATGGCGTTTGCAAAATGCCTTCATATGCATTTCGCCCATTTTTCACCAACTGGACCGAGATCACATTCATAAACCATTATATTGGTGAAAAAGAGCATAGAACATTTGAATGTATTCCGAGTATGCCAATATTACAAGTGAGAGTCATGTACGATTTATTGGTGTCGTGTTGTTAAATAATATAACACTCTTATGAATAAAATTCATTGTTACAAAAATGTGAATGGTATCATTCGTAGCCAACGCCTGAAAGTTTATAAAAGTTTTAGTCAATTGTTCTTTTATTTATATTAAATAAATTTTATAAAAGTTATGTTTGAGCTCTTTTTTTAGCTTAAAAGCGAACACTGGTCACTCAAAAAAAAAAAAAAAAAAAAAAAAAAACGGATGATAATGTAAAGTCAACGGGGGCGTTATTTTCAAATATCTTGCTCAAATTTTAATATTTTGAAATTTTTTTTCTTTGCACAGGATAGCTGAAGACGATGACCGGGGTAGTCTTTACTTTTTTAATTTTGGTATCACATTTTTATTAAAAAAAATTTACTTTAATTTTCGGAACCGGTTGGAACTGGTTCTGAAATGAAACTATCGAAATAAAAAATATATATATAGCCAAATTACAAAAGCAAAAACTAGTCCGGTTGTAGATCGTTCTCAGCTATCCTAAGCAAAAAAAATCATGTAAAAAGATTAAAATTTTAACGGAAAATTTGAAAATAACGCCCCCATAGGCTTAACATTGTCATCTTTTCCTTTTTGAGTTAGTCGAGTGGGCTCTTAACATAACACAACCTGCTTTTTTGAAACTTTTCTTTAAAGTGAAACGGCTTCTGTCTGAACGAGATATTATAGGTACTCTCTTTAATTAATTTTGCAGGCGAACATTTAAATTGTCCAAATCATTTCGATGGTTTTGGTGGACAGCTCTCTCATGCAATAAAGATGTCAGCCAATGCCGAGATACACGTGGACGATGATGAATACCTGACTGTAGGATCCGATCAAGGTACAAATCTGGTAAAAGTAGCTGTGCACGAAGTTGGGCACGCCTTGGGTCTGTTCCATACGTCCAGGAATTATTCCATTATGTACGCTATCTATTCTCAAGTAATTCCCAACAACAACTTCGAACTTGGATGGGAGGATAGAAAATTAGTGCAAGATATCTATGGTAATGATCATGATTTCCTATAAACAGTATTTATTTTTCTTTACGCTATATAACTGAGATGAACTAAAATAAACGATACTTTTCCTATACTAGGGACATGACTAAAGAATGAAGTTTTCATGCATATTTCCTGTTAAAAAAGTGACTTATGAATAATGTTATGAATAATGCTATGAATAATGCAATGTTTTTTTTTATTATTATTATTTTAATGTTTAAAATGTTTTTTTTAACTTAATTAACATTTTAAAAATATAAACTTTCGTATTTGTTCATTCAACTTATTCTTTACAACTTAAATAAATGTTTATTTAAATTGTAAATCATGTTTGTTATTATTATGAAAGCTCAACGATTTAAAGAATATATTTTAAAATTCTTTTTTTATTAAAATGATTTTTTCACTTTAATTAAATTTTTAAAACTAAAATCTTGACATTTTAAAATTTAAACTTTTTTTTAACGATTTAAATGTATATGGAAAAATTAAAATTTCGGTACTATTTTGTTATCCCGCACACAGATTTTGCCAAGTTATATAAATCGACAAACTACTCGCCAAATTAAATAAATTGACGCAATTTTTATCTTAATTTGCAAAAGAACAAATAAATTAGTATAATGTTAATAAAAAATACAAATAAAAACCATTTGATGGTGTAACAAACACGCGTTACATGTTTTTTCAAGTGAATGTGACATTTACGATCTACCATTACTGGCGTTTAATCTTATACTTTAGAGATATTTTTTTGGTCGACGGGATAACCAAGTAGTACCAAAATTTTTAACATTTTCAAATTTTCCACTGTTTTGAACTTTCGAACTACCGACAGACAACAACGTACAAACGACGTATCACAGAGATATTGGCAGTGAGATCGAAATGACCTAGAAATTTTTTTTAAACAAATCTTAGTTCTGTCAACGCATGAATCTACTTCTGCACATCTCTCCGCCCCCCCCCCCCCCATTAAATTTTTCCCACTCTTCGTTCTTCCATAGGGAACCATCTAGGAATGAGATGCTAAGGATTACTTTTTCGATTTTAGTTGCAGATATTTTCTATAAAGTTAGTTTCACTTTCAAAACGGGCTCCGAAAATGAAAGTGTCATTTAAACAGATATCTACAACCAAAATAGAAACAGTATAAAAGGAGCGATAAGAAGAGTGGCCTCAACTATCCATTTCAAAAAAAAAAAAAAAAAAAAAAAAAAAAAAAATGTCAAATTGCAAACGAGTTATTAGAAAATAACCTCCTCATAGGATTAACATAAGCTCGCGAGTGTCTTTACTTCAGGGACATGAGCTTTAAAATGTAAATGCTATAATAAGGTTCAAAGTCAACAAGCTGTAGTAGAAGGGGAAATTGCGAAATTAAACGATTTTCAAATTCTAATTCGTATAATTAAAATTTTTAGCTATAGAATAAAAGTTAAATTAAATATTATTTAATATTTCAAAGAAATCTCTGATATAATATATTGTAAAAGAGCTGGATAGTTCCTCAACGTTTATAAATTTGAATAGCTGTCAAACACATGTTCTACATTTATTCGACTATTATTATTTTGGTGCTGCCATCTATCAATAAAATATACAACTACTTCAATCTTACCATTTAATCGAAAAAGGGTAGTTTGTATAAACTAAATAAGAATGAAAATTAATTAACGTTTAATTGGTGTTAGTTTATAGATGCATGTTTCATTTTTCGTTAGGTTATTAAAATTTACGATACATAAAATATTTCTAATTATTTTCACGATATATCAGTATTTAAGAAATAATGCTTTATAATAACAATAAAAATGATGTAATTTCATGCTCTTTTCTAGGTATATGTCAAGTTAGATTTAACACAGTATTCGACTGGGTCCGGAGAAGACCCGATGGTCAACTTATATACAACACTTACTTTTTTCGAAATAATCGATACTGGATGTACGAAAATCGATACAATCGGACTCGATACGGAGATCCTTTGCTAATAAAGCCAGAATGGAAAGGTATACCTGACAATGTCGATGGATATGCGCATGTCTGGACTTATACGCAAGACTCAGCATATTTTTTTAAAGGTATGCAAAATGAAAATGTTATTTAGTGTTTTTTCTCGAACAAGATAAAAAAAAAGACTATAAATTTACTCTGTATTGATTTGTTATTTGTCAAATTCACTAGGCTGTGATGATGTTGTACTGATCATAATGACATAAAATTTGGACAACAGAGATTTAAAATCATATTCTCAATATGCATATTTAAATGTTATATGCCCGAAGTATAGCATATCCTAGCATTTACCAAAATTAGTGGTAGATCCGAGGGGGGGGGGGGGGTCACGGGGTAATACCCCCCCCCCCCCCTCCCAACATGAAAGAAGAAAATTTCTAATGAACAATTAAAAAATTAAATGTATAATAAATTCTTTTCTTTTTCTTTTTTTTTTTTCCTGCGATGAAAATCTTTAAAGCTCTGCTTAAATTCAAAGTAGGTAATTTCTGATACAGCCATGAAGTCACTTTTAATATGAGACGCACTTATTCAAGACAAATGTGATTAATTAGCCTTTTCCATTTTTAGATAAATTCAAAGAATCTTTCGGGATATTTCTATAAAATATGGGGGTTTACACTGAATTTCAAGACGCGACAGCTAACTGCTCCCTTATGACAACATTTCTTTTACTGTCAAGTCCTGAAAATTGACGCCCACCAGTGGCCGAGAGACTCTGACCTCTCAACTGGTAGACGGCCGGTGCTGGGTTCGAACCCAATCGCAGCTGTCGGTCTAACCGTTCGGAGTTTTCGTGGTTTTCTTCGAACCTTGCGTAAATGCGGATTAGGTTCCCTTAGAAAGACCCCCGCGAAGGGCACTTCCCCCTGGTCCTATATCCCTAGTGTAGATAATCGGACGACAAAAAAATAAACCAAACCAAACCTGAAAATTGACTTAAAATGCTGCACTTTTTGAATGATTCTTTGCCTTTATAAGAAAATGTGAAATTCTCCAGTTTGTTTGTATCTGAATAAAATGTGTAAATTTTATAATTTTGTACGAATATTAATGCATTTTTTATTATTATTTACGAGTAAAAACTGCTTCCTAAAAGTATTAAAAAAGTAGCTTGTTTAAAAGTAGGATAAGAACAGCCTTCAATAAAAAACAAAAAACAAAAAAAAAAAAAAAAAAAAAACAAAAAAAAAAATCATATTAAGAAAAATGACTGATTAATTTGTTTATTATTAATAATGTTTTATATTTAAGACAAGGCAATTCTTTGATACGTGCATCAAAATATTTAACTCTTGGTTCAGCTCATTCGCTAAACCTAGTTTTTGATAACATTGTGTCAAAATCCAAAACTTCAACAGACGAATATGCTTAGGGCTAAATACGTAGCAAGCAATCTTATGGCTAGACTAAATCTCGAATTTCAGTTTAGTTATCTGAATCCGATAAGACCCATTAATATTTCTATCTGAACAGACATTTTCAATAAAATTTGCTTATATGTTTCTAAGATAAATATCAAAAATAAAGTAAAAAAAAAAAAAAAAAAAAAAAAAAAAAAATGCAATAAGACCTAAACCGACAAGTAATTAAATTGTTGAATGTCTATGTTGCCGCCTGAAGCGCCATCTATAAATTGTTTTTTTAATAACTTGAGTTGTGTTCGAAATGGCAACATAAATTGTTCTCTTTTTGTTGTGTTCGAGAGTGTGTTCAAAATGCCGATCCGAGGAGTAATGTAAACATCGGCTGTCGATTATTTTATGTGTTGTGAATTAAACTTTATAGTGAATTAACAGTCCGCTGAGATCTTTTTATTGTGTTTAGTGAACTTCATTAATTATCTGAGCTATTCGGCGGGTCCAGTCTATTATAGAAATCTCCTCAAAAATCTTATATTAGTAACTATACATTTACATACATTCAACACATTTTAATCAATTAAATTTAATTATTTAAATTTTATAATACAACGATGTCCTTCTTCAAACTCCACCCTACTCCCCTTGCTGGCGTCTATGAATATTTTAATATAAAATTCAAATCTTTTCCGAATGTATCTGAGAAAAAGTACATATTATAATTATTTATCGCATATGCTTCTAGAAAAAAAAAGAAAAAAAAAAGATGTTTGCCAGCATAATTTCCCTGTTTTTATATAAGGTACCCTGAGGTAATAACGCCACATTATGGTTCTACCAATTTTCACGGCTCAGTTTTAGATTGTATTTTTCAAACAAATATATGATCTGATACAGCAACTCATTGAATATCTATATAAAAAAAATAATTTAACAGATATGTATTCATAAAATGTAATGGCGTGATTTTTTGGCCAATGCTATTTGGCGTTATTACCCACCTATATGGGTAATAACGCCATGCAAACAAAAATATGAAAGATGGAATAATTGCATGTAGATTGCCCAATTCTAAAAATACAAACGCTACAAACTTAGAAATTGACAAATTGCATTCTAAGCTATTGAAAATGTTAAATTTTCTGGAAAGTGTAAGAAAAAACAAATTGGAAATTGCACGTAAAGCGTAGCAAATGAGGTGCGTTCGTACGATAATGAAGTTTCAAAAATATCACTCTATATCAATCTCATAAAATTGTAAATAGTTAATTACAATTAAAATGCGCACCAAACAATGTTCTCTCTATACTCATTATGTAATGGAATACTTTTTTATGGCCTTGTAAATCAATAACAAATATTCTTTGCACAACAGATTATGCAAAATCTATATTTTAGTATGTACTTTATGATGCATATCAATATTATTACGTTCAAATAAGGGTAATATCATTAAAATGCATTATAAACTTTTTTTTTCCATTAACTGTAATGTAACGGAGTACTTTTGATTGTCCCTGTATTTGATCTATGCATCCTATTTTCAAAAAATTTGAAATGACTTGATAAAATTATGTAATAAGTATGTATTTTAAATTTCAAAAGATTAAAATGCATTTGAAACACTTTTCCCCATTGACCATAATGTGACGGAATACTTTTGGTCGTTCCTGTAATTGATCTATCCATCCGATTCTCATAAAATTTGAAATGACTCGACAAAATTATGTAATAATTATATATTTTAAATTTCAAAAGATTCGGTTGGGTAGTTTTTGCGTTGTTATATGCGGACGGACAGACAGACGGACAGACTGACGGACGGACAGACAGAGGGACAAACATAAGGACAGACAGACGGACTGAACGACAACTATAGGTGCTACGTATTTATATAATTACTAGCGCACCTAAAAAGGTGTGGTGTGGGGGGGGGGGGAGTATGAGGCAAAAGAATATCAGACCGTGAGCTTCTTTTTGCTTAAAAAGGACTGCTTAAATAGAATTATTAGAAACATTGCGCAGTTTTAACTGTGTTTATTTGAATCAGTATTTAGGTTGTAGCTCGGCCACTGTAGGGAATCAACCGGGGTATTAATGCCAAGGATTGGCGTTATTACCCCATTATAGTTATTGCGCTGTACATTTTAAATTACAAATTATCTCGAGAAGATATCCAAAATCTTCAACAACATTTTGAAAGTCCATGAAATGTACTACAAATTTATGTAATTAATAAAGTATTTCCGGATAAAAAAAAATAGTCTTCACATCATAAAACGTATCTCGCAAATTTTAGATCAAGCGTTAATTTTAGTTGCTTGTAAAAACAATAAGACCTAAAAATGAAACAAATTAACTTGAAGCTATGTTTTTTGCGATTTATATGACTCAAAACCCTTCTGCGCAGAGCACATGGATGTCATTTTCCAGATTATTTCATAATTATGCATAATATTAGCACTTGGCGTTAATATTCCGCCTGGCTTTATTACACCAGACCACCTTAAGATTTTTTTTCCCCCGATGACAGTGCCTTTGTAAAAGTTTCGGATATAATGCAAATATGGATTTGAGAATACCTTTCACAGATAAGAGTACTCAAAACTTAACTGAAGTGTCATTTTCTTTAGTTTCTATTTTCATTATTACATTGTAAAACAATCCCGTAAAAATATGGAAATTTACTAACAAATTATGTTTTTTTTTTTTTTTTTTTTTTTTTTTTTTGTAAAATATAAAATACAAGTCTTTCATCTTTTATGGAAATGAAATCTAATTAATTTTTAATATTGTTATCTGTTAAATATACTTCCAAGTCCACAACTGTTACTTTGTAACACACTCACGATATCATTTTTATTGAAGGAACGGAAAAGGGAGAAATGTGGAGAAAATCTCTAAAAAAAAAAAAAAAAAAAAAAAAAAATTACGTTATACATGCACATTATGTCGGACTTCTTCATATTTTATTTTTATGATTAGATAACTCATTGTTTTTCAACAATGTTCTTTATTTTTTAGGCCAACGTTTTTGGATGTATAATAGTGATGAGGACAGAGTCGAGACCGGATACCCAAAGAATATATCTGAAGAATTCAGAGCCATTCCTGGGACAGATTTTCCTAATATTCCTGGAAATGTAGACAGCGTTTTCTTTGACAAAAGAGATGGAAACCTGTACTTCTTCAAAGGAAATTTAGTAAGCCTCTTTAACACAATATTTATGCTTCATCAAATAAAACATTAAAAACTGTATATATTTTGATTTTCTGATTCTTATTTATTTACAACAAATTTAGTTATTTACAATTTTTTCTAAAAAAAAATAGTAATAATATATTCTCAATGTTACATGACGCAAGAAACAGTATGCATGTTAAATTCATTCAGTATTTTTTTAATAAACAGATACAGACTGGGAGGCGGCAGCACAGACAATTACGTCATCGAGCTCACGGGTGAAAAATCTAGAATTAGTCAAATCTCGATCCGCATGTTAAAAAACAATCAGTCTGTCAAATCATATCTTGGTGGGAAACACCTAAAAAACGATTTTACGGTTGATACGTAGGTTTACCATTGCGCTTTCCTGCACCCCAAAGTACAAAAACATGAACGATTCAGAGCAGGAAAACGCAACGGTAAATCTACGAGTCAACTGCTAAAATCGTGTTTTCACAGATTTTCCACCAATATATGACTTGGCAGATCGATTTCTTTTTAATATGCAAATCGAATTTTATTCAGTTCTGAAATTTCATCTATGTACTCGATGAGGTGATTGCCTGTGCTGCCTCGTCTCAGTCTAATACATAAAAAAATTATATTATTCTATTATATTATTTATTCACAGCTTAATGTACTGCATGGTTTCATCTCCGAGATCTGTTTTTCATTCGGGGCGCCCTTTCCTATCTATCTACTTATAATAAAAAGCGACTTCAGAGACTGTAGGAACGGTTCCGGTATGCGCACTCCAATTGGGATTTCGACTGCAGCTAAACGCCATGTTAGGCTTAGCTGAAAACAAATGCTAAAATGATTGTTTTAAAATTTCTTCCATTTGAAATAGTGTTTGTTCAGCATATTTTCATATAAAACCCAATTATAATACATAAAGATAACAGCGGAAGTGTGAACTGATAAGTTTTTAATCATTTAAAAGTATGATCGTATATTATCGGTTCAAAGCGCCGTTTTTCTCTGATCTCACAAAACTTTAGTGCTGCCATCTATGAACTAACAAAGGACTCGCAAACCTGTTTTTAAACCATTGTGCTACTTAGCTATTGCGGACTTTTTAAATTTAGTTTTATTAATTTTTTTAAGATGGTAACATAAGACGCTTATTTTTTTTTTATTTTTTTTTTCTATTATAAAAAAAATAAGCTTTTTTTCCCTTTCAAGTTGTAATGGATATATAAGATTTTATCATAGCTGCATTAGAATAATTAAAAATTATTTTTTCACATCCTCTCAAATCAAAATTTTATCTGCTTTGATGTGATTAATATATATAGTGCATGATACGGAACAGATGACTTATAGATGTGCACCATAAACATTTTTTCGCGCCAAAAAGCCGTTTTCGAAAACGATCGGCAAACTGAAACTGCATGAGAAACCCGTTTTCAAATACAACGATCACTTTCAAAACTCCTGAAAAATTGCAGTTTTGTAAATATAAAAAATGAATAATTTACACTATGTCATGGGGGGGCGAAGCCCCCCTAAAGCCCCCTTTTTTTTTTTTTTTTTTTTTTTTCGTTTTTCAGGAGAAAAAATTTAAAATATTTAAGTGATCGCCATAAAAATAAAAAAATAAAAAAATGGTTTTATTATTTGTATTTGTAGAAATTTATTGCTATCTTAAAAATGTGCTTTTCTACAATACAAACTCTTATATAATAAAATCTTCATTCTGTTTGTTTGTATGAATTATTATGAAAATGAGGTGCAAGTGAAATGCAAGTGAAAATTCCGTCATTTTTGACGGGGTTATATACTAGTCAATGTATAAAATGCAAATGAGAATTTTCTTCTAGCAGCTTATACACTATACAGTACGTTCTGTTGAATGGATTTTGATGGGTCTTGCACTCTTAGCCAATTTTTCCCAAAAAATGTTAGTATGTAATGTATTCTTCTATGCAGTATAAAATTATGGATTATAAGTTCTATAATCAGGTAAACCTAAAGAATGCAAAGTGATTATAATTAAAAGCACACTGCAAAAAAAGGAACCACTGGTCAGAATGATTTCAAATTTCAGCTGAATATACTGAAAGGAGGGAGAAATAATATTGCAAAAGAAAAAAAAATGTTGCAAAGTGTATCAATAGATGGCACTGTAAGCGGCATAATGAAAGTGGATTCAGTTAGAAGTGACATTTGTAATCGAAATACGATGGCTTTGACATGAGTTGCATAGTAAACTAACCATGCTGTTCAATGTGTATGAATGTTTCGGTTAGACAGAAAAAAAATGACTTCCAAATCAGTTAACAATTGTGGTACTGTTAGTGAAAATCTCATCTAACATGACAATGTATTGGAATTAGATCTTACCGCCACATTGGATAGGATGAAACAGGATGAAACAGCATGTTAGACAACAGATCAGAGTGTCTCATAGGGGACATTGTGATTATGTTTCGTAATACGTACCTTCAGTTGAGTTTAATTTCCAGTCGGGACATTGTACACAACATTTTAAAACTAACTCCCAGACAAAAGTCACACGGATTGAGGTTTGGTGGTCTTGGAGGCCAGAATATTGGACAATGACGGCTGATAAGTCGATTATTTTCGAAAAACTTCTTGAGCGGCTGCATGACTGATTTTGTGATGTGCAGAAGAGCGCCTTCTTGCATGAAAATGATTCCATCCAGAGATATACGCTCTTGAAATGTTGGAATGATTTGGTTGCGCAAAAGATTCTCATACCATTTACCATTCATGGTACTGGTAGCAGGATCCACAAGTCCCATCACCTTGAAAAAAAAATGGCTCTGCCATACACGATGCCGTCAACCCACACCACACAGTTACCTTTGACAAATGCTCTGCTACTGACTGAGTTCCGAATAGATTTTCTTTTGCCCATATCCCTCACTTTTTCATTTTGACAAATCTTTAGAGGTGGAAATAGGCTTCACCTGTACACAAAATGTTTCACTGCCTAATTCTAGAGCAAACATCTGTCTTCGTGGCACGTCATCAAGAAGATACTCTTAAACATGGGTAATTTCGTAACGATAGCAATGCAGTATATTCTCATAATTTTACGCACGCTCACAGGCATGTCTAAAGATCGGTCAGTTCCTCATGCTATGGCCACATCTTCTACTGACGTCGAAGAAATTGATTTCCCCTTTTTTCTAGATTTCACTTCTAAAGCACCCGTCTGTTCGAATTTCTCAATCATATTCATCAAACCTTTGACAGATATCCAACTACAGTCTTTTTTCATACCCTTTCATGACCATAATTTCTTTAGAGTTGCAAGCGCACAGTCACCGTTCTTGTAAAAGAAACAAATCGCTAACTAAAAATCGGTACGCCACACACTGCATTAACAGTTAGGTACAGTACACGCATGGTTTTACGAACCTCTTTTTAACGAATTCTTCGTTTTTACAATGTCATCTACTGTTCCTGACCAGCATTTTATCATACTAATTTTTCTCCCAATTATGAACTTTCAATTTTACGAACATATTATATGAGTCCATTTGAATTCGTAAAATCGAGCTTCCATTGTATTAGCTATAACACTATATGAAGATTGTTTATTAATCCAATTTAAACTTTTGTGGATATAACATTTTTTTTTTAAATTCAAGTTTTACTTTTCTTTCAGGTCTATGCATATGACGTCTCAAGAGGTGACGAAGGTTGTTGCTTGCCAGGGTATCCTAGGCATGTACACAAAGAATTCCCCGGCGTCAATAAAGAATCGGCCCTGCCATCCCACCTGGATGCCGTCTATTATTCATACACGGATCGGTCTATGTATTTCTTTAAAGATGTCTATTACTGGAATAATGTAGCTTTCAATCCCCTCGACAGGAGGCGGACAAATAAAATCAAAGGACCCTGGTTGATATCTTCAAAATGGTATGATATCTGCGATGTGGAGTGAAAGCAGATGGCTTGAATATCAAAAAATTACTTTTGTCTGTAATTCAATTACAAGTAATATTGGTAAATGTATAGATTAGAGCTGTGTATTATATTTTCCCTTATGTACTTTTATGTAAGGTGGTCAGATTTCAGGGGGCAGGAATCGGGACGAAAAGTGGAACTGTTTATCCCTCCCTCTCTCTAAAAAAACAAATTTTATCACTTCTCCTCCCCTCAAAATAAATAAAAAAATAAATAAATATTAGCTCTACAAATAATATAATATAATGCAACTATACCCCCCGCCCCAGATTTTGAATAACGAAATAAATTCGAAATTTATATTAGCAAGATTCGCACGCTTTAGGGGATTTAACGATTTTCAATATCAGAATTTTCTTAAAGCATCATAGCTAAAAACAGCTGATTACCATAGCTAAAAACAGGCATATTTTATAAATTAAGGCAAATGCTATTATATTACAAAATATCTGCTATTGATACCCAGAGGCGTTTGAACCCTGATCATTGGGTTTTTTTTTTTCTGAATTTAATAATTTATGATGTATATGCATATATATATTTTTTTTTAATCAAAATTATTAATTCCAGCTCAGTAACGTGGAATTTTCTGAAGCATTCAACTAGCTCATATTTGTACGTAAATGCTCGAAATTAAAAAAAAAAATTAAAAAGAGTGATTATTTAACTTCATAAATGTGCTTAAAAAATGGATTTGAAATTTAAAAATTTAGATTTGAACTACCTTTAAAAAATACATAAATAAAGAGAGATTTGGCTTATTTTACATATTCATTTTTTCGTACTCTAGAATGTTAATTTTTTATTATTATTTTATTTTATTTTAGATGCAAAGTCTTGAGTACTTTGTCAAATTCGGTTTCTTCCAAAATTCCTTTCATACAAAAAAGAGCTTTTTAATTTTACTTTTAAATTTAGTTTTTACAAGTCAGAATAATTTGGGCGCCTCGATAAAATACGGGATATTAAATAAAAGCCTCTTGCCAAAATGGCATTAAGTTTAAAACGGGGAACTTCCGCGGATAATTCAAGATGTCTTGTCGCCTTACTTTAATGAGATGTTACTAGTTGAATTGAGAAAGTATCAGGAGTTGATTGTAACATATCAGAGTGATTTTCTCGTTTAATAATCCATCCATGTTTTGTGATTTCCTTTAAAGTTTTAGTTTCATAGAAGCTATAAAAATTGTCATAATCTTGGTTGTAACTTAAATGTGTAGGAAGCTATCTAATGTGAAGCTTTTATTGCTATTATTATTATTATTATTATTTGTTCATTGTAGCATTAATCAATGCACATTTAAAGAATTGTGTCTATATAATCTAACAGAAGAGAGTTTTCGGATTTGACAGAAAATAAATGAAATTACATTTATTTGAATATTTACTTAATGATGGGTATTTTAAATGTCAAAAAGTTTCATTAAATGGAAAAGTACACTGTTAAAAAAATTACTTATTTTTTCTTTTGTTAGAAATGTCTTTTTTTTTTTTTTTTTTTTTTTAATGCATTTTTTTTTTTTTAAATATATCTGAAAATCTAGCTTTTAAATTTTAAAGATTTTTCGAAATAATAAAATAAAATATTTCTATGGTTTAATTCTCTCAGATTTATTTACTAACAAATTTTAAGTTACATTAACCAATGCAAAAATTATATCAAGTTTCTTTGTGTAATTAAGTTTTGTTTCCTTATGTTGTAGTTTCTCAGATTTTTCTGCGACTTTTTGAAATAAACGTATTATCTATACATTTTTTTTTTACCTTTTTTTCTCTAGGGGGTGTTTTCGAAGGCTTGTATGAAATACCTTTAAGCTTTATCTGTGTCATAAAGCCAATAATATCAAATAGTCGTTTTGAAAGAATTCGTGGCTCTTAAATAAAAAAAAATCCTTTGATAATATCATTATTTTTGATCGAGGTTTTTGTCATTTTTAAATGTTTTTGCACTTTGGTTATGTGCTGAAACAAAATTTAAAAATATAGCAACACAAATTAAAAATTTTGGAATTTCGAAAACTGGGCCAAAAAGATGTTGTAGAAAATATAATATTTAAGACTATAATTTTTTTTAAGTTAACAATTTAGCATATATTAATAAAGAACGCAAGGTAATTAATAAAACAATCAGTTTAAACAATTTTTTTGTTTCTAAAAATATTTTTTTTTTCATTTAGCTTACATAAAAGAAAGACTGCCAGGAAAGATTTAGTGCATGATATGGTCTATTAATTTAAAATTTAAAAATTTTATCTATAGTTTTATGGAGAAAAAAATAACCCTTTACGCTCCAGGACTTTCTAATATAACTTATTAAAAATTCCTCCATTCTATTTCACCATTTAAGAAACAAATTAGAATTTCTTAAAGAAAGAAAGAAAGAAAAATAAAAACAACAGAAAGAAAAAGTATAAAGCATAAAATTCATTTGTAATTCCTTGATTAACACTAGAAAGACCATTGCAATCATTTTGACTGGGACTAAATACATATAGTATTTTGATTCGAACAAGAAATATGTAAATCAAATAAATATCACATGTATTAAACAGAAATAAGTTGAATTATTAAATTACGTAGTCTCAAATAAGAATTCTGATTTAAAGTATGTTTATATTATTCTAGTTAAAGTTTCGATAATTCTTGTGATAATCAATCTATCTCCGTTTCCTTTATAAACTAGTTAAGTAAAGTAGTTACAGAATTAACTGAACAATTATATCCTCTCCAGACCTCAGTATAAAATAACTCTAAAAATATATATTTATTGTTTTTGCATAATCTAAATAACACCATAGATGACAGAAAGAGTCATTTTTATGAAATCAGTACTTTAGGGGACTGGTACAGATCAGTACTTTAGGTTTACAAAATGGGTATAAAAGTACTAATCCCCTTAAAACATCAGTTTAACTATCAGTTATATAAATTTACGCAATAAGAAAATTAAGGTCTTTAAACAAGTAAATGATAAGCGAATTCTCAAAAACTTTTATTATAAAAGAATGAATATTTCTTACTTTCTTGGCCACAATGTCTTGAATGTATTTTTGAAACTCGGATGAAAATATTTATTTTTTGAAGCAATATTCATCAGTAATGATATTTATTGGTTTTGTTTTAAAGCAAAAAACATTCAGCTGTATAGAAATAAAGTAAAAATGCAAAAAAAAAAAAAAAAAAAAAAAAAAAAGAATAGCTTAATTTTTATGAGGAAAGAAATGGAGCTACACATTTATGTACCGCAGGTCTGAAGAGGATATTCCCAATTAACTTGGGACCGATTTCATCTACTGCATCTGTCAGTGATGTACAGAGAAGTTAAGAAATTTATCTTATATAAATGTAAACAAGAATATGTTATTTGATGTTTTAAGGAATTTGTAACGCTGGATGCAAAATTAGAGCGTTTTGACTTATTAAATTGTGATTCAAAATAGGGTTTTGTTGGAGTTACAACTAAAATACAAAATCTTAAGCGGCGATTGTAGATGAATTTCAGTTTTTTAAAATCTGTTAGACAGAATACCTCACATAAAATCCTATATTAATAAATTTATATAAAATGAAAAATTAAAAACTTTTAGATTTAAGAGACAAAAATTTCTTTCAAAACAGCGCTTAGTTATATTATGTGTAATTATCTGTTTATTAAGCTTTGTATTATGATAGATAGATTATTTTCTTACTTTGTATACTTTTGAAATCTTATTGTATATAGTTTTGAGCTTAGAATGCCTGTGTATTATGTAATATATAACTAATGTAACATGACTGTGATTTTTAGGTAGCTATACGTATGTCAATATGTCCCTTTTTTTTTCCAAAATACGTTCTTAAATTTAGAGAACTGATTATCTCAAGCTCTTTAGAAGTGAATTATGTATATAAATTTTAGTCAACCAGAAGTGCACTGCTTGGTGAATAACACAAAATGTCCTAAAAAAATTTAATATGATTTTCTGTTAAAGATGTTTGTCTAGAATAGGTATTTTTACAGAAGCTAATTTTAAATGGGTCAAATATTTATTCGGTATCAAATTTAAAGTAAAAAATGTACTTCTTTTATACAATATTTTAGTTTTATTCGTCGTTTTATTTGTTGTAATTATGTACAACACTTATTTTATGATATCTTACAAATTGACTAACTTTTCCCAAATTTTTAAAAATGTAAAATAAATAAATAAATGAAAAGCTAATAAAAATAAGTAGTAGGACAAAACTACCAAACCATAGCAAGTAAACGGTCTCTGTATGATTAAGTCTCTACTAAGCTAAAATCAAAGATCATCGCACAAATTAACTTTTGCAATAGTAGTGTACGATGGTATAGTAGCTAGAAATATTACAATAAGCAAAAACAAGAATAAAATATATAGTATAGTAGATATTTTACAAAAGTCCATTATATAGCTACACTATTAAACTTACCAAACTATTAAACCACCATACTTTGTAAATTGCGGTCGGTTTAACCTTATTAACATCGAGGTTTTTAAAACTACAAATGCAAAAGATCACTGTAATGCTTCCAAATCTGCCAATCAATTAAATTATGAATAGTTGTTTGGATATAATTGTAGATATTTTTCAAAATTCCTTTATGTAGCTGCACTATTATACGTCTGCCATACCTTGTAAATTGCGGTCGGTTTAACCTTATTAACCTCAAGGATTTTGAAACCATAAGTGCAAAAGATAACTGTGGTGCTTCCAAATCTGTCAATCAATCAAATTATGAATAGTTATTTGGATTTAATTGTAGATATTTTTCAAAATTCCATTATGTAGTTACACTATTATACGTGTGCCATACCTTGTAAATTGCGGTCGGTTTAACCGTGTTAATTTCAAGAGTTTTAAAACCATAAGTGCAAAAGATGACCGTGGTGCTTCCAAATCTGCCAATCAATCAAATTATGAATAGTTGTTTGAATATAATTTACTAATTTAACATTAAAGCCTTTATGTATGAAATCTTGTCTATATAAATCTGCAACCATATTCAAGGATTTTTGTGGCAACAGATTTTTTAAAAACCCTGTAATGAAGTTTAAAGATAAAATTTAAATCTTCCAATACTATGTGAATCAAATATATAATTTTATGATAAGTTCAATTTTATATGAGTACCTCAGAAGCCAAGGGGTACAAGTGACAAAATTTCGATTTGGAGTAAATTGAGTCTAAAGATAATTGATGTTAAATTGGAACATCAATAACAATTGACTAAATTGAAATAGGAAACATCTGCTTGTTGCATTCTAATCTTTGAACTCTCATTTCAATAACTGTTAAAAAATAGAGTACAATTTTCTTTAAATGTACAATTAATCAATATTGTTTGTTTTTCGAAAAAAGTGGTTTATCTCTATAACTCAGCAAATACTAAGAAAATGACCTATATTTCTTTACCTGAAATGTAAAAAGCATATTTCCAGATACCCTGTGCACTTAACTCAATTTTTTCAATTTTGTCACTTATACCCCTTGGCTTCTGGGGTCCTCATATGTAAAGCACACAAGCCGCGAACAAAAATGCTCTACCAGATTTCTTAAATATTTTGAATACTAAGTCAATAATTGTTTCTACATTATTAATTGCTTTAACTCGAGCCTTTCTTGCAGATTTTTATACATGAGTTAAATAATATCTGCAACCAACTGTAAAGTTTGTTGTAAAATTAATATGTGCATTTAATTTTACAGCATAATTTTACAACATAATTTTTAATTTGTATTTAGTACTTTAAAAATTGAAAGTGGCATCTGAGTATTGCCATGCAATTCAAATGAATTGCACATGCTAAAGTTTCGTTAAATCTACTAAAATATTGAAACTATTAATCAATGGATGTATATCAGTTCTTTAAGTAAAATAATCTAATGATTGAGAAAATCAGTTCTTATGTTTAGATTTTGTGCAACATAAACGCAGTCCTTTAACTGGATGAAGATGGTTCGTGGTGATATGTATTACTAATATTTGTGCATTGTAATACGTAATTATGTAAGATATGTATGTGTATAACGTTTTTGTATGACGATACCTGTTCAGGTGGAATTTATTTTAGTTATTATTGTTATCAGTTTCTTTGTTATTAATACCATAATCACAATTATTCTATGATTCATATATTATTCATTTGCAATAAAAATATCAGAAAAAAAAATTACATTGAATTATTTTGAACCATCAAATGTTTTTCTTAGAAAAGGAAAATTTTTTTGTAACTTAATTTCATTTTTTTTTTTCTCCTGAGTGGAAAATAAAAAAATTTAAAGAAGAGTGAAGAAATGTGCTTTTGATAAAATTTTTGTTGGTAAATGCACTGCTACAGATAGACTATAGATGATTAAATCTATTATTTTTAAACTATGGAACAATAGTTGTTATTAGTAGATGTGAAAATATTGATATTAAAAAGTTAATTTTATGCACTTACACATTTTCTTTTTATATTATAAAAAATACTATTACTTCTACTCAATATTATTATCACTTTAATCAAAAACTGATTCAAGAGGAAATAAACACACAGAATTTTTTTAGAAGGGGGAAAGTAGAATTTAGTCGCTGTAATTTATCATTTGTCAAAATGATCTGATTTTATTTTATTTATTTATTTTTAACTATGCACTAACTTTAACTAACTAATAGCACTAACTTAACTAATTTTAATTAACTTTTAGTAAAATTAAAAGTTCGCATAAATTTATTTTTAACTGCTGTGAGTACAATAATAAAGAAATAGAAACACTTATGGAACAACTGTAAATTTTATGAATATGGAGATAAAAAAAAAAGTATTTTAATGATAATAAAAATTTAAATAAATTATGATTTGGGCTCAGAAAAATGATCAGCTTGAATGAAAACATATTCTGCAGCATGCACTTTTACACCAAGCTCGAATATGTTTTCATCTCAAAAAGGTCGGGATTTTTTTTACTCAAAAACTACAGTGTATTTGTTTAAATTTATATCATTAACATCGTTTAAAAAAACTTTTATGTCATTATAGAAATTAACTGAAACCTTTCTAACGTTTCGCATAGTATTGACTATTTAATTTTACTTTTATATTTGATAAACTGAAAAGAAAAAAAAAACTGTGTTTTTCTTGTTTTCAACTTTGTTACAATAGATTAACTGCTTAGAAACTGCTAAACAGAACTTCTTTGCACTTATTTCTGAAAAAAGAATTCATATTTTATTATTTCTCATTATTCTCCAGAATAAAGAGCTTCTTTCATTTGATTAAACGCCTTGTTTGAAAAACATTTTTTGAATTACTTAGGCTTACCAAATATATTTCCTTGTTATTTCACATACTTATTTCATTTTATTTTAAACAGAAAAAAAATTAACCACAATTAAAAAAGATAAGACGTTATAAATATAAACAAAATGGATACTACCATTATTATTATTATTTAAACTTTAGACTACTGTTAGGTAAGTGTATTAGTATTGGACCATCTGAAATCTATAATAGGTCACGTGCTTTGACAAAAGTATAAAAACAAACGTATATATCAATGTATAAAATTGAAGCTGGTGTTATACACAATTGAAATGAAAAAAACTTCTTTAAACACCATAAAATAAATCTTTTAACACCATAATTCAAAACATAAAGGAGGATGAAAATTATTATCCTCCTTTATGTTTTAAATTAGCTAAAGTTTTAAGACGTTTCAATTTTAATGTTATCTTTAAACCAGTCAATAAATTAAAATTTCCTTCCATGAAATGTCCTGTCCCTGACCTCCGAAAATGGGGTATTTATAATGTTCCTTGTAATGGCTGTGATTTATCGTATATTGGTCAAACTAAAAGAAATCTCGAAAAACGCCTAACACTCTCGGTATGTCATTAATCAAGAAATTTCTAAATCTTCTGTTGCTAAACACTCTTGGGATTCCGGCCATAGTTTCAATTTTCAAACTGCTAAAATTATTTTTAATGCCAATAGTTCCTCTGAATTAGACTTTCTTGAAAATTTAGCTATTTATATTAATCGTGATATTATTGTTAATGATAAATTTGATTCTAAAACCCTCTCCGTTGCCTGGAAGAATCTTTTCAGCACTGCTTCATAATTAAGTTTATTATTTAATTATTATTATTATTTTTTTATATATATATTATGTATACAATTTTTCAGGTTTATCCATGTGTGTTTATAATTGTAAACTATTTTTTATTTTTATGTATTTTTATTTTAATTTTTTTTTATTACTAATTTATATATTTTTGCGTACATTTTATTTCTTTTTAATCTCTCCTTTTAGTTAATTTTTTAATTTACCCCGCTTTTTTCCCATTTCCCTTCCCCCTTCTTCCTTTCCTCTCCTTCATTGTCTATCTAGTTTTGTTTATGCTCTTCCGTGATTGGCTGTTGTCTTCTTCATTCCTATTGGCTGTTCCTTCTGCTTGCTCCCTCTCCCTCCCGCATTCCCCTTCAGTCGTGCCGCTACATTCATTGTGGACGCACGTCTTTTTTGCGCCTGACGAAGAAAGACTAAGTTCTTTCGAAAGGCCTTGCGCAGTTAACTTATTTTATGGTGTTTAAAGAAGTTTTTTTCATTTCAAACGTATATATCTCAGTCAAGAACAACCAGGGCTGTAAGCGCAGAAAAAGTCAGAGGGGGAGGTTAAAATATTTTGTTGAAATTAATTTACTTATTTTTACATTTTCTCTTCTGTTTAACGGATAAATAAATATAGGCAGAAATAGAGGGTAAATATTTATTGTCGTAAAACAAAAATTTAAAAAATATTGTAAATGTAATGAAGTTGATATTATTTTTTAAATATGAATTCTGGAGTGGGTTCCAAAATTTAGGTAGGGGCTTAGCCCACTTTGCCTTTATTTGTTTATAAACTTGCATTTAAGTAAAATAACAGGTAATAAAGTAACTACTTCAATCACTAAACCCAGTCAGTTTAGTTTCTTGTGAATACAATATCTAAGTTTGTTTTTCAGTTTTCAAGTGAAGTGACCCATTATGGGCAGAAGATCTATCTTTTATACATCTATCTTACTGCTAAATAACTTGAATGCGCAATTTACATATCAAATATTGAAAGAAATATGATTTAGTGCCGAATAAATTATTGATAGCTTTTTAAAATCGAAGAGTGTAAAATCACAATTTCCTCTTATGGGTTGTTCGTTCTCAGATAAAGGGAAATTTTGTTTCGATAAAATGATTAGACTCTTATACTTTAACTCTTGATTTCTGACTCAAATTACACCAGACATTTAAGAAATGGGAATTTTTGCTAAGGAATAGCAATTACCTGTTTTAAAATGTCTAAAGCTGTCATTAATATGACCCTGAAATCATAAATATAATATGCCATGATAATAACCATGGTATTGACATTTTTAACGTTAACCCTATTTTAGAACTAAACTATAACAAATTAAAACTTATGGAGTATTTATTCTGAAAGCAGTCCTAAACTGTCTTTATAATTGATTCTGTAAAGTTAAATTACTGGATAAGCATTTCAACAATAAGGAGCTTGGTAATGACACATGTTAAGTACACAGACTATAATTTTGGAATAAAATCCATAAATTGAAGTAGTTCTTGAATAATAATTTAAAAATAGATGCTACAGCTCGTAAGAAGATGTGGAACTATACAATGTAAGAAAATTTCCATTTAAAAATGACATATAGGGGAAAATTAAATGAAGGATTACTGTGGAACATGGTAATGACAGTTAATGCTAGGGACAAACTTTAAGTAAATATAATCAATAAAAATGTTTTCTGTTTTGTATAAGGTGTTAAATGTATAAAAAAGTATAAACATCAAATATATCTATATAATCATTACATTTGTTCTAAAGCTTTCCAAATGTTAACAATAAGGGTTTGAATTCAAAAATTTGAATTTTGGGAGAAGCTATGGTAATGACATTTGCAACTTTACAGCTTTTTTAGATATTGAAATTATTTTTATTTTCATATTTAAACTAGTGCACAATGTAGTATTCAAACAGAAATGTTCACAAAAAATGCAAACATTCATAGCTGACTTGATTAATTCACATTTTTTAGCCAAAGACGTCTTTATCAGAGAATGACCCTTATAATAATAAAACCAAAGCATTTTTCATATTATTGATTTTTTTCAGTAAGTATCTGCATAATTTTTAATTTTGTATTTGATTACTGTAGAACTATACGATTGTAGTTTACATCTACAAATAAATTTATTAAAATGTTTTAATCTTTAAAAGCTATGTTTATATTTATATAAGATTTAACTATTAGGCTTTTATGCAAATAGATAATGATTTTGCATAATAATATAAATCTGATTTATCTTGATATATTATTTGTCCTCATAACATCAAATCTTTAAATTTTAATTTAATTTTTGAAATTACGGTTATCTTTATTGTATTCAAATAACTGCAATTCGAACTACAAGAAAATAAAATGAAAAAAGAAAAACTGTGTGATATATTTCTTATTATTCAAATACGATGTGAAATATGTAGAAAACATAATTGATTTATTCGGTTAAAAACATTATGCATTACAATCCACTTATTTGCAACTAAAAAAAAAAAAAAAAAAAAAAAAAACATACGTAAAAGAAAAGTACTGGAAAAATGAATAGGATATTAATCTAAAAAATTACGTTGTAACGTTACATGCATGCTGGGTGTCATTTGTAACGTTAGGTTGGTCGTGGTGCAGGTTAAATGTAGTCATACTCAGTGATTAAGATAAAACAACAACGTTTATTGAAACGATAAAGGCTGAAGGGAAGTGGAGCAAGTCTTAATTTTACACAACTGAGAAGACTATAAAAAAACTAAACACATACTCACAAGCTTCGGCCTAGCTCAGTCGGGGCACCTACTAATACTTCCCGCTATCTCTTGGCTGATCTGCTAGATAAAGCTTAATTAAACAGCCCGTGGCTGTGGGTAATCCTTTATTCACAAACAATCCAAATGAAACTAACATTCGTATTCACTATCAACCTGGACCCAGAATTTCCCCCGAAACCCGGGTTGAAAGTAGATTCGGTATTCTTCATCAACCTGACTGAACCGGTTTGAGGGGGAAATCCAAGGTCAGGTCGAGAAACCTGACCTTGCTCTACAGCGAGGTTCAGGTTCAATTTCTCAAGATTTCAGCAAGGAGAGAGAGAATTTTATCGAGAGAAACGCCATTTTACAATGGTGGTATTTGCGTATTTATTATAGGTGCTGTCAAAATGTAGAAAATATACTATCAAATAAAGCAGAGGAACATTATGTAAAGGTATGTAATCTCATATATCTGTATTACCTTCAATATTTTTATTTGATTTATTTATATTTACGTATAAATACGCTATATATTGTATGTTGAACTGTTTGTTTACATAAACATATGTGGTCGCGAAAAAGGATTTGCTTTAAAAATAGCCAACATTACTTAGACAGACGATTAATAAATTGTTATTAAAGTAACAATTGTCGCGTCTGTCTAAAGTTTGTTTAAAATCATTTACTTTTTGCAATTTTATTGAAAAAAAAAAAAAAGAAAGAAAGAAAGAACGAAAAAAATCCCGAATGTATTTTAACAGTACCGAAATAAATGTCGTACTTACATAATGTCTAACTAAAATGCGACATACCGTTCTGATTTGCATTTTTGTTTATCTGGAGAAATACGAAGATTATCTTTAAATATCCATACATTATCTGTAGATTTTTTATCCGTACTTATAGTAAGTTTAACGAATTAAAGTTTGGTTTTATTGCGCGAAAATTTGTTGTTTATGTACAAACTTAGATAAATGTATATCAGATCTATAAATTAGATATTTTGACTTAAAATTTAAACATGCAATTCATTTGGATTTTATCAGTTATTTGAAGATTTTTAGAAGTTTTGTTCTTTTTAAAATTATGAATCGTAATTACATGAAATACCTGCTATCATTAACATTATAGCATTGTTATTATTATTGTTTGTATCCGAGGTTTTGTGAAATTTCAAGTTTTTAATTTAAATACATCTATTTTTCAACTACATTTTAATTTTTAAATTATATATAGTATAAAATATTGCATTAGAAATACTATTTTATACGAAAATAATAATAGTAATAATAAATTCTTTTGGCTACTTAAAACACGAGCCTCACAATTTTTAAATAAAATTGAATTACCTCCTGAAATTGTGAGATTTCTTTTAGAGATCATTTATAATTTTTACTCCTTAATTAGCTTAAAAACAATAAATTACTAAAAAGTTGAAATACAATGATAAAAAAAAAAAAAACTTTTTCTTTTTAAAATAACCTCATACCAAAAATAATTTTATCAGCTCTCTCAGTAATGCTGACTATTTTAAGGCAAATAAATTGTTGGCGACTATGAGTATTTATGAAAACAAACAATTCAACATATAATGTTGTGAATATATGTATAAATATAAATAAACTAGTTAAAAACAGATAACATATATGTATATATATGAGATTACATACATTCTTCTATTTTTGGTAGCATTTTAAATTTAATTTTTATTTCTATATCTTATACAGCATCTTGAGTACTTTAATTAACACATGACACATACACAAAAATAAATAAAAGAATAATAATAATAAAGAGGGAATGGGTAGGATGGTGCTAATGGGGACTTATTCTTCTCCACGAATTCACAAACAAAAGACAACTATTTTATTTATTATGTAATGCAAAATTATATGAAATTATTAATAAGGAATTCGATCTGTTTTGATAGATTGCTATCATTACTTTACCAATCTAGTCTAGAAATCTTTCATTAATCAATCATAATATATATATATATATAATAAAATCTCTTTTCTTTCTATACTAAATAAAATTCTTATTACATCTAACTAAATGATATTTAAATGAGTAAAAAATATAAAATAATAAAGCTAGAAAAAATATATAAAATAAAATATGATTTTTTATAATTTACTTTGAGAAGTTAATACGTTCTCTCAAATGGAACACTGGATCCAAAAACAGGTGCGTGCGTGCATGTAATAATATTTCCTAATTATTTATTTAACACTAATTTATCAAAAAATAGTCAAAGAGAATCAAATGAGCTTAACTCATTTGATTCTCTCTCTTTCTTTTTTTTCTTTTTTACGAAATCAAATTTGATCTTGTATCTGAGAATGACAATTCTCATAAATAAAGAGTGGAGAAGGGGGGGAGGGGCTCTAAAAACTGGTCAATGAAAAGTCATCTTTCTGTAATATTTCACATTTATTTGACAGGTCAGTGTTCGGAATTCATTTATCATTATTTTTAAAAGGACTTATTCGATTCTGTGTGTTGAGTTGAATGGAAATTCATATACTAGTACTTTTAAAAGGTTTAAAATTTTTCTTTTCCTTAAAATAACTTCTTATAAAATATCGCTACTGTATACAGTTTAAAGTTACAAGAAGTGTGGAAATTTATTTAGCTATTAATTAAATGAAAAAGGTTGATCAATCAATCGGAAGTGATAACTATTATGCGCCCATGTGTCGTGCCTCTGCGGCCTGGTCCCTAATGGCGGGGGAGTGCCAGAATCTCCAGCTCATCTTTTTCTGCAGTTCTCTTAATATTATTTCACTACTTTTTTCTAGTCTATTTGGAACATTAATAGCTATCTAGCTCAATTAAAAGTAACCGTCTTCGCTGAAAATCCAAACAATAAAATTATTATATCTGGATAACATCTATAATGATATACAGGCTACTTTTTTAATTTTTTACTTTTTTTTCTATTTTAATATTTTCCTTATTAGAAATTACTTAATTACTAATTAAAGCTATTAATAATGGCCATCAACATAGTAACTGTTGGAATAAAATTTTAGTTTTTATCTAAGTCAAATTTCATTAGTTTTTATACAAATGAAATTCCATTTTTAAGCAAATATATAAAAATTATTTTGAAAAAGAAAAAAAAATACTAACTAATAAAAAATGCTAAATAACTAATTTTTTTTTAGCCGTTAACACGATTCATATCATTTACCTAACTCATTTATCAATTGAAAAAAGAAAAAAAAGTAATTGAATCAATTGTTTAAAAAATATTAAAACTTTCAATAAATTAAATTTCCATATTTAGTGGCTGCAAGCTTTAATTTTCTCCATATATTTTGTGGAGAAAAAAAATAAAAATAAAAAATCGCATTGAATCTTTGTTTTTCCTTCTTTTTGAACCCCCCCCCCCCTCATTTTTTAAACGCTTTTCATACAAAACAAAAATAATGTCGCGACGCGAAACCGAAAAAGACGGGAATTTTTAAACCAATAGGCATACTTCTTTCAACCGGGGTCCAGGAACTCCGGGTTCGGTAACTTTTCATCCGAAGTCGATGGCGAATACGAGTTTTCAACTCTCGGTTAAAAATCCCAACTCGGAGTTACTGGACCTGTGGTTTAACTCTCGGTCGAAGTTCTTTATGAATACGACCGTAACATTCGTATTCACTATCAACCTGGACCCAGAATTTCCCCCGAAACCCGGGTTGAAAGTAGATTCGGTATTCTTCATCAACCTGACTGAACCGGTTTGAGGGGGAAATCCAAGGTCAGGTCGAGAAACCTGACCTTGCTCTACAGCGAGGTTCAGGTTCAATTTCTCAAGATTTCAGCAAGGAGAGAGAGAATTTTATCGAGAGAAACGCCATTTTACAATGGCGGTATTTGCGTATTTATTATAGGTGCTGTCAAAATGTAGAAAATATACTATCAAATAAAGCAGAGGAACATTATGTAAAGGTATGTAATCTCATATATCTGTATTACCTTCAATATTTTTATTTGATTTATTTATATTTACGTATAAATACGCTATATATTGTATGTTGAACTGTTTGTTTACATAAACATATGTGGTCGCGAAAAAGGATTTGCTTTAAAAATAGCCAACATTACTTAGACAGACGATTAATAAATTGTTATTAAAGTAACAATTGTCGCGTCTGTCTAAAGTTTGTTTAAAATCATTTACTTTTTGCAATTTTATTGAAAAAAAAAAAAAAAAAAAAAAGAAAGAAAGAAAGAAAGAACGAAAAAAATCCCGAATGTATTTTAACAGTACCGAAATAAATGTCGTACTTACATAATGTCTAACTAAAATGCGACATACCGTTCTGATTTGCATTTTTGTTTATCTGGAGAAATACGAAGATTATCTTTAAATATCCATACATTATCTGTAGATTTTTTATCCGTACTTATAGTAAGTTTAACGAATTAAAGTTTGGTTTTATTGCGCGAAAATTTGTTGTTTATGTACAAACTTAGATAAATGTATATCAGATCTATAAATTAGATATTTTGACTTAAAATTTAAACATGCAATTCATTTGGATTTTATCAGTTATTTGAAGATTTTTAGAAGTTTTGTTCTTTTTAAAATTATGAATCGTAATTACATGAAATACCTGCTATCATTAACACTATAGCATTGTTATTATTATTGTTTGTATCCGAGGTTTTGTGAAATTTCAAGTTTTTAATTTAAATACATCTATTTTTCAACTACATTTTAATTTTTAAATTATATATAGTATAAAATATTGCATTAGAAATACTATTTTATACGAAAATAATAATAGTAATAATAAATCCTTTTGGCTACTTAAAACACGAGCCTCACAATTTTTAAATAAAATTGAATTACCTCCTGAAATTGTGAGATTTCTTTTAGAGATCATTTATAATTTTTACTCCTTAATTAGCTTAAAAACAATAAATTACTAAAAAGTTGAAATACAATGATAAAAAAAAAAAAAAACTTTTTCTTTTTAAAATAACCTCATACCAAAAATAATTTTATCAGCTCTCTCAGTAATGCTGACTATTTTAAGGCAAATAAATTGTTGGCGACTATGAGTATTTATGAAAACAAACAATTCAACATATAATGTTGTGAATATATGTATAAATATAAATAAACTAGTTAAAAACAGATAACATATATGTATATATATGAGATTACATACATTCTTCTATTTTTGGTAGCATTTTAAATTTAATTTTTATTTCTATATCTTATACAGCATCTTGAGTACTTTAATTAACACATGACACATACACAAAAATAAATAAAAGAATAATAATAATAAAGAGGGAATGGGTAGGATGGTGCTAATGGGGACTTATTCTTCTCCACGAATTCACAAACAAAAGACAACTATTTTATTTATTATGTAATGCAAAATTATATGAAATTATTAATAAGGAATTCGATCTGTTTTGATAGATTGCTATCATTACTTTACCAATCTAGTCTCGAAATCTTTAATTAATCAATCATAATATATATATATATAATAAAATCTCTTTTCTTTCTATACTAAATAAAATTCTTATTACATCTAACTAAATGATATTTAAATGAGTAAAAAATATAAAATAATAAAGCTAGAAAAAATATATAAAATAAAATATGATTTTTTATAATTTACTTTGAGAAGTTAATACGTTCTCTCAAATGGAACACTGGATCCAAAAACAGGTGCGTGCGTGCATGTAATAATATTTCCTAATTATTTATTTAACACTAATTTATCAAAAAATAGTCAAAGAGAATCAAATGAGCTTAACTCATTTGATTCTCTCTCTTTCTTTTTTTTCTTTTTTACGAAATCAAATTTGATCTTGTATCTGAGAATGACAATTCTCATAAATAAAGAGTGGAGAAGGGGGGGAGGGGCTCTAAAAACTGGTCAATGAAAAGTCATCTTTCTGTAATATTTCACATTTATTTGACAGGTCAGTGTTCGGAATTCATTTATCATTATTTTTAAAAGGACTTATTCGATTCTGTGTGTTGAGTTGAATGGAAATTCATATACTAGTACTTTTAAAAGGTTTAAAATTTTTCTTTTCCTTAAAATAACTTCTTATAAAATATCGCTACTGTATACAGTTTAAAGTTACAAGAAGTGTGGAAATTTATTTAGCTATTAGTTAAATGAAAAAGGTTGATCAATCAATCGGAAATGATAACTATTATGCGCCCATGTGTCGTGCCTCTGCGGCCTGGTCCCTAATGCCGGGGCAGTGCCAGAATCTCCAGCTCATCTTTTTCTGCAGTTCTCTTAATATTATTTCACTACTTTTTTCTAGTCTATTTGGAACATTAATAGCTATCTAGCTCAATTAAAAGTAACCGTCTTCGCTGAAAATCCAAACAATAAAATTATTATATCTGGATAACATCTATAATGATATACAGGCTACTTTTTTAATTTTTTACTTTTTTTTCTATTTTAATATTTTCCTTATTAGAAATTACTTAATTACTAATTAAAGCTAAAGCTATTAATAATGGCCATCAACATAGTAACTGTTGGAATAAAATTTTAGTTTTTATCTAAGTCAAATTTCATTAGTTTTTATCCAAATGAAATTCCATTTTTAAGCAAATATATAAAAATTATTTTGAAAAAGAAAAAAAAAACTAACTAATAAAAAATACTAAATAACTAATTTTTTTTTAGCCGTTAACACGATTCATATCATTTACCTAACTCATATATCAATTGAAAAAAGAAAAAAAAGAAATTGAATCAATTGTTTAAAAAATATTAAAACTTTCAATAAATTAAATTTCCATATTTAGTGGCTGCAAGCTTTAATTTTCTCCATATATTTTGTGGAGAAAAAAAATAAAAATAAAAAATCGCATTGAATCTTTGTTTTTCCTTCTTTTTGAACCCCCCCCCCCCCCTCATTTTTTAAACGCTTTTCATACAAAACAAAAATAATGTCGCGACGCGAAACCGAAAAAGACGGGAATTTTTAAACCAATAGGCATACTTCTTTCAACCGGGGTCCAGGAACTCCGGGTTCGGTAACTTTTCATCCGAAGTCGATGGCGAATACGAGTTTTCAACTCTCGGTTAAAAATCCCAACTCGGAGTTACTGGACCTGTGGTTTAACTCTCGGTCGAAGTTCTTTATGAATACGACCGTAAGTCAACTGTCGGAACTCCTTTCCACTCACTGGAGGCTTCGTTGCTACTTTTCAATCGGCTAGCACTTCGCTGAACAATACTTCACTCCGCTATCTAATACCAGAGATCCTCACACACTGGCTGGACACAGATGCTCTCTCGCTGGCTAATGCCAGAGACCCTCACTGGCTAATGCCAGAGACACTCCTCATTCACTCAAACCCAAGCTTTTATATGCTGCAAACTGAGATACTTCACATTAACATATTACTAATAACCGCAAGCTAACTGTAAAATCCGAAAGAGCACACACACTCTAGAAAGTTAAAGTAAAAGAGAGGATAGACGTCGCTTTTACGCTTACACATGTTAACTTATTGACGTCACGATCTCAGAAACACTAGAGTGCCTTTATGGAAAGGTCACTCCCTCACAACGTCAAATCGGAGATCTAGACCAAAAACATTTTCTAACAAAAACTAGAATTGCCTGCTACACTCTAAAAGTTAAATGGAGAAATTTACACATAAAAACAAATATATCGATGATTAAAATATATATATATATATCCCATGTGTGTATAGAGACGTGTAAATTTTCGTAATACACACTTTCTGTGAGAATGTCAAAATACACATTTTAATGAGTAATTTAATAATAACAATAAGTGTGTAAAAGTTACCTGATCACTCTTGAAATACATACATTAATGTGTAAATTGCACAAGAATACACATATATCTGTGTAATATTCTACACATTTATCTGTGATTACACAAATAAATGCGTATTATACGAAAAACATACTTTTGTATTATATGTAATTTACACATTTTTTGTGTAATATGTAAAATATGCATATATTTGTGTTATATGCAAAATACGTATATTTTGTGCAATAATCAGTTCTTACACATATTGCTGCATTCTATGCAAAACACAGATTTGTATAATATTCAGAATACAAAATTTTTATGTGATATTCCAAATAGACAGAATTTTTACATTTATTATTATTTTTTTTAACCTTTATATTTTGGTATGTTTAAATTGTGAACTAAATGTTTTTTAATTGCATATGCTAGATATAATTATTCCTTCTTGTAGCTTTGTTTTAAGATCAGAAAACAGAGAACTCACTATGTGTTTTTTTTTTAATTTACTTTATAAAGACAAATCTTTTTTTTTTTTTTTTTTTTTTTTTTTTAATCAGCGATATACCTATTTTTACATAAAACAGGATCAACTGAAATTATAGTTACTACAAACCATCTTTCTGTTACAATTGGCATGAAATACTAAAATCGTATAGTAACAATTTAAGCACAGGACATGTGTAATCTAAATTTCATATACAGTACAATGACTATCTTATAAATAAATAATTTAAAAAAAACAAGTTGGAAATTGCACGTGAAGCGTAGCAAATTAGGTGCGTTCGTACGATAACGAAGTTTTAAAAATATTACTTTCATATGTCAATCTCATAAAATTGTAAATAGTGAATTACAATTAAAACGCTCATCAAACAATGTTCTTCCTATACCATTATATAATGTAATACTTTTGTGTGGCCTTGTAAATCAATAACAAATGTTCTTTGCACCACAAATTATGTATGATGTATATTATAATATGTACTTTATAGTTGCATATAAATTTTATTAAGTTCGTATGAGTGTAACACGATTAAAATGCATTTGAAACATTTTTCCCATTGACCGTAATGTAACGGAATACTTTTGAGTGTCCCTATAATTGATCTATAAATCCGATTTTCATAAAATTTGAAATAACTCGACAAAATTATGTAATAATTATGTAGTTTAAATTTCAAACGTATAGAATATATTTGAAACTTTTTCCTAATTGACCATAATGTAACTGAATAATTTTGATTGCGCCTGTAATTGATCTATGCACACGATTATCAAAATATTTGAAATAACTCGACAGAATTATGTAATAATTGCGTATTATAAATTTCAAACGATTAAAATGCATTTGAAACTTTTTTCCCCATTGACCGTAATGTAATGGAATACTTTTGATTTCCCCTGTAATTGATCTATGCATCCGATTTTCATATAATTTGAAATAACTCGACAAAATTATGTAATAATTATGTATTTTAAATTTCAAACGTATAGAATATATTTGAAACTTTTTCCTAATTGACCATAATGTAATTGAATACTTTTGATTGCCCCTGTAATTGATCTATGCACACGATTATCAAAATATTTGAAATAACTCGACAGAATTATGTAATAATTGCGTATTATAAATTTCAAACGATTAAAATGCATTTGAAACTTTTTTCCCCATTGACCGTAATGTAATGGAATACTTTTGATTGCCCCTGTAATTGATCTATGCATCCGATTTTCATATAATTTGAAATAACTCGACAAAATTATGTAATAATTATGTATTTTAAATTTCAAACGTATAGAATATATTTGAAACTTTTTCCTAATTGACCATAATGTAATTGAATACTTTTGATTGCCCCTGTAATTGATCTATGCACACGATTATCAAAATATTTGAAATAACTCGACAGAATTATGTAATAATTGCGTATTTTAAATTTCAAACGATTAAAATGCATTTGAAACTTTTTTCCCCATTGACCGTAATGTAATGGAATACTTTTGATTGCCCCTGTAATTGATCTATGCATCCGATTTTCATAAAATTTGAAATGACTCGACAAAATTATGTAATAATTATGTATTTTAAATTTCAAACGATTCGGTTGGGTAGTTTTTGCGTTGTTATATGCGGACGGACAGACGGACGGACAGACGGACGGACAGACGGACGGACAGACGGACGGACTGAACGACAACTATAGGTGCTACGTATTATATAATTACGAACGCACCTAAAAAGGAAAAAAAGAAAAATTCTTTTTAGTGGCTGTGGCAGTTAATTTTGTTTTTAATATTTTTTTTCTCTTGAAATGTTACGCGTCTTTCTCCCTTGCCTATACACTGAAAATTTAATAGTTTTAACTCTATTTATAAATGGCTCAAAATGCTGTTTAATCATTTAATCGTCGCGCCCGAGACATTCACGGGCTGCGATCTTCACGACTTTTATTCAGAATTGTTTGATTTCCACCAGTTTTATAAAATAATGTAATTGGTTTTATTCTGGTATCATTTTACTTGTCATTAAATAAGATTAATATTTATTTTTCAAAAAGTGGTGGCAATAATAAATTTGAATTTTTAAACCGTAATTTAATGCGACCATTAAGTGATTAAGCACAAAAATGTTTTGAGAAGTGTTCTCAAATTTCAAGCATTTTAAATAAATGTTTTGTTAACACTGATAAAAGTAAATAGTTTAATTAATCTATGAAATGTATCATGAATAATGATCATAGATGTAGTGAAAAGAACATGCGGTTATATAATCCTATATCGTCTACATGTCTGAAAAAAAATCGCACACTCTCAATTTCTGAATAAGTCTATAACAAATACTCTAACAATGACTTTTCATGACACTAGCATACCTCTATTTTAACGTTAACAAAATTAGTGAGGTTAAAACTAAGATTACAAAATATTACATTTAATTACAACTGCCAACATATTCATTTTTTATCCCTCTTCTCATGATGACAAAATAAATAAATAGTTACATTACATTTAGATAAAATACGTTTAGATAACATTAAGATACAGGCTGTCAGCGAAACCTGGGGATGGGGCCCTGAAAATTTTTGATGGGGCTGATTCTGAAGACTTAAACTTCTTTGATAAATAAAAAGAAAATATTGTTTTAAGTGGTGATCATTAAAATGATAATATTTCAAATTTGATTAAAAAAAAAAAACTTATAAATATGAAAAGAAATTGTGAAAAGTTTAGTATTTTTCAAAATTTCTATTTTGCAGGACCTATTAAAAAATAACAAAAATAAACTTTCATAATTTTAGAAAACTTTAAATAATTAATCTAGTCTCGCTTCAGGCCCTTATCCCCCCCCCCCCCGTGGGTGCTCCAATTCTGAAGAGTTAATTAATTAGAGAAAGCAGATGAAAGCACATATTCTGAAAAAATTATGTTGGGAAATTTGAGTAGTAAAATTCGCCAAAGAGTGAATGTAAAACAAAAACAGGCTTCTATCAAAACTGTAAAAAAAAAAAAAACTACAGTCACCGCAAAAAAAATCTTGACATTTTCGATTTCAGATGTTTTGTTAAATATCTAGAAATATACACGAGGAATGACTCTGAAACTCCAGATGTATAAACAAAATAGTACAGGTCATATATTTTCGAGAAGATTTTTTTCCAAAATTCAATAGGGGACCGTCAACAAATTAAAAATGAACGAATATCGTTTGAATAACCCTGTCAAAACTAATGTAGTACATGCGTTCAAACTGCAGATTATGATTAAGTGGCTTATGGCAATAAACTGTGTTCATTTTTATGCGGATAGCATGTATACACGTAGAGAAATTAAGGTTTTCTTTGTTTTTTTTAAACGGCCCCAAATTTTGCCAAGTTTTTTTCTTATAATTTGCAGAGATCTTAATAAAAAACAGTATTCTTTTCAGAAGATATGAGAAACGACATTGTACATAATATTCTGTAATCAAAAATAAAAAAATATAAATAATTGCATAAAATATGAGCAGGTTTACTAAATAAATTTTCACTGCGCATGCGTCAAATCTATTAAAATTTCATTTGCATATGATGTTAGCTAAATATGTAGAGCAATTTTTGTTAAAGTTTCAAAATCATAGCATCAAAATTCTGAAAGTTATCGTCCATAGAAGAAGATAAAAATCTGTTATTCTCAAAATGAAGCAAAAGATGAGGAGCTGTATCCAAATATAGTACGTGCAATACTGTATGGACACTAATCAATGGAATATGGATGCAGCCCCTCGTCTTTTTGTTTCATTTTGGGAATATCGGATTTTGAACTTATTCTTTAGACGATAATTTTCAGAATTTTCAAGCTATGATTTTGAAACTTTAATGAAAGTTGCTCTATACACTCACAATATGCAATATACACTCTCACAATATGCAAATGAAATTTTTATAGATTTGACGCATGCGCAGTGAAAATTTATTTAGTAAACCTGCTAATTTTTCATATAATTATTGATATTTTTTAATTTTGAGTACAAGGTATTATGTACAATGATGTTTCTCATATTTTCTGAAAAGAACATTGTTTTCTATTAAGATCTCTGCAAATTATAAGCAAAATACTTGGCAAAATTTGGGACCGTTAAAAAAAAAAAATCTTAATTTCTCTACGAGTATACATGCTATCCACATAAAAATGAACACAGTTTATTATCATAAGCCACTTAATTATAATCTGCATATTGAACGCTTTTGCTACATTAGATTTGACAGGGTTATTCAAAAGATATTCGTTCTTTTACAATTTTTTGACGGTCCCCTATTGGATTTTGGAAAAAAATCTTCTCGAAAATATATGACTTTTGTTTATACATCTGGAGTTTCAGAGTCATTCCTCATGTATATGTCTAGATATTTAACAAAACATCTGAAATCGAAAATGCCTTCTTCTGTCATAATTGAATTATTAATGTCCTATTCAGTATTAGTCATTTTCTATCCTTTTTCCAAACTTTTCTTTAAAATTTGCATAAATTATCTGGGAAATTCGATTACCCGTGATGAGGCATTTCCCGACCATTTTGGTTAATCAAGAGTCTACTGTAATAGAAAGATAAGATCCTTAAATCATATTATCTGTACTTCTATCATATACAATTATAAGTAATGTAAGTTTTAAAGATATCAGTAACAAAAAAAGACTATTGAAATGGAAAGATACAAATTTTAAGAGTTAAATGTTACACAAACTTACGAAGGAAATAAAATTTCTTTAAACTCTAGAAATTCGCAAGAAAACCAGTCAATTTTTTTTTAAAGAATTATATTAAAGCTAATTTTCTGTTTTTAAGAAATATGCAGATATATTATTATTATTATTTTTTATTATTATTATTATTATTATTATTAGTAGTAGTAGTAGTATTATAATTATTATTATTATTATTACAATAGATGTTTGATGAGACAAATCTAATAAATTATGTGAAAATTGGAGAATTTTGTGAACAAGATTTACCTAACAAACACCCCATTTTATTTCAAACAACTTAAAAAAATAATAAATTCTTGGTTAAATAACTAACAGAAACACTTTGAAATGCTAAAAATAAACCTGGTTTTACAATTCAACTGTAAAATCATTGCGTCATTTCTAATAATTCAGAATATTCCATTGTAAACTTGAATATTCTGTATATAAAAATAGACCGATATAACATGCACCTTTGTCATCCAATAAAGTAGGCATAGAACAGAAAGATAAAATCTTCCAGCAAAACTTTGTGTTTGTAAATAAACCAAGACGTTTTCTACGCTCTTTACAAGCAATTGTTGTAGGTTTCACGGTGTGAATGAATGTATATTTGGTAGTATGCAATATTATACTCCCCAATAGTGAAAACACATTAACTCTCAATCGCAAAAGGAATTTATGAAACCATCTTTAATACATTTCATATTTTTTAATTCAATTTCTACTGAAAATTTCCTTTAATTTCATTGTGAATTTTTCTAAGTCCTTGCACTGTTAAGCAATTGCAGCAAATTGTCCAATCAACCGACTGCTTTATCGATAACATAATCGTAATTTAATTCTATTCGGATTATCTTATTCCCCATTTCGTGGTCAGGTTAAAGGTAAATTACAATTTTGTAACCATTTTTTCAAATAACGGTTGTATGACAGCACAGTTTGCTGCAAATTTTTAACAGTTTGTGATCCAATTCATACTGAAACAGTAATGAATAAAATATCATCATTGGAATAACAATTAAAAAGAAAAATCATTTACTAATATGTCTGTAGCATTTAAATTAACATTGAAAGCATAATATTCTTTCTAACTAGGAATCAAATCATTTTAAATACTAGAGAGAACTAGCTTCTACGAAATAAACTCGTCAACCCTTATCCAACCTGTAAGAACCGATTAATTTGATCGGCTTAAAAAAATTTACGGAAGATTGAATTATAATTAAGAAAAAAAAAACAGTGACAATTGCCATATAAATGGGTATTTATTCTTTTCCGTTTTATAGAGGAGATTGTTGGCCGAATGAGCTTCTGATAATGGCTGTTTTCGCGTTTGATTAAATAAGTTTATTTAAAGATTTCAGAATCAACTAATAAGGTACCCTGGGGTAATAACGCCAGGCGGGGTAATAACGCCAAGTGCTTATATTTTGCATAATTATGAAATAATCAGGTAAGTGACACCCATGTGCTCTGTGCAGAAGGGTTTTGAGTCATATAAATCGCAAAAAACAGCTTCAAGTTAATTTGTTTCATTTTTAGGTCTTATTGTTTTACAAACAACTAAAATTAGCGCTTGATCTAAAATTTGCGAGATACGTTTTGTGATGTGAAGACTATGTTTTTATCCGGAAATACTTTGTTAATTACATAAATTTGTAGTGCATTTTATGTATTTTTAAAATGTTGTTGAAGATTGTGGATATCTTCTCGAGAAAATTTGTAATTTAAAATGTACTGCGCAATAACTATACCGGGGTAATAACGCCAATCCTTGACATTAATACCCCGGTTGATTCCCTACAGTGGCCGAGCTACATCCTAAATACTGATTCAAATAAACACAGTTAAAACTGTGCAATGTTTCTCATATTTCTATTTAAACGGTCCTTTTAAGCAAAAAGAAGCTCACGGTCTGATATTCTTTTGCCTCATCCCCCCCTCCCACACCACACCTTTATTTTTCTTACACTTTCACAAAAAATTGAACATTTTCAATATCTTAGAATGCAATTTTTCAATTTCTAAGTTTGTAGAGTTTGTACTTTTAGAATCGGGCTATCTACATCCAATTATTTCACATTATTTCATAGTTTTGTTTGCATGGCGTTATTACCCATATAGGTGGGTAATAACGCCAAATAGCATGGGTCAAGAAAAAACGCCATTACATTTTATGAATACATATCTATTAAATTATTTTATTTTATATAGATAGTCAATGAGTTGCTGTATCAGATCCTATATTTGTTTGAAAAACACAATCTAAAACTAAGCCGTGAAAATTGGTAGAACCTTAACGTGGCGTTATTACCCCAGGGTACCTTATAGCATGAATTCTTAGCTTCCTTGTATATTTTTTAACAATTCTATAAGGTAATGGTTTTAAATAAGTGATTCTTAAATGTAACGTTTTAAATCTGACATGGTTTTCACAAACTGTTTTTTTTTTTCTCTTTGTAATATTCACGCGAGAGTGTTTTCATCGTTAGGAAAAAAAATTATTATTTGCACTATTTTATAATGTTTTTAAAATCTGGCATAATTTGTTAATTTAATTGCGACTATTAACACAGATTAATGAATTTATTATTTTAAAAATTTCTTTCTCTTTTAAAATCAATGTGTAAATATATATTTTTATGCTGTAATTTTCAATTTTTGTTGTTTTTCATAAGTAATATTCATTTAATTTTAATTTTAAAGCTTTTTCTATTTATTTATAAACAAAATTTAAGTAGAAATAGAAATCTTCAAACTTTTAAATTGAAGGAACTTTTAATCTTTGCGTTGTTTTAATAGTTGGCAACAACTTAAAAAAATTGTCTTTTCTAAAATATGTAAAAAATATCTCTCGAAATACCGAGAATTTGAATTTAAAATGAAAATAAATCCTCATAAAATGAGTCAAATTAAAAAAAAAAAAATGCAGTCTGCACACCGGGAACTTTTAATGTATAAAATGATCTAAAAATTATTAAATTCCTGTGTATAGTTTTTGCACCTATAAAAAATTTTTAATGGAACGATTTTGACCAACTTTAACATTGAATATCTCTTAAAATAATTATTCGATTTAAAAATTGCCTGCACCAGTATGTTTATGAAACATTCCTCTATAATACCACCAATTTTCATATTTTCGTATGTAATAGCTCTCTTAATATTATCGAAGAAAGACCATCGATCACAAAAAATTCATTGTCAGCAGCGGTAACAGCGTTCGTTTTTTTTTTTTTTTTTTTTTTTTTTTTAATGGAGAAAATTAAAAATTTATCTAAAAAAATCAAATATTTATTAAAAATTTCTATTTTAAAACTTATTTTATAATAATCTTACAACATTCTCAACATAAATTAGTTTAAAAACTCCATCATATAACTTATAATTTTAGCATTTTATATGGTTTTCTTTTCGTCAGACTGTTCTCGTTGCAACTGTAAGTCATACAAATACTCGCCAAGTCCATCATCGTGCATGCTTCCAAGAATAGATGCATGTCGGATGAAGCCATCGATGGATTCGACTTGTTCAACGAAATATTCCCTTTCTAGAAAATCCATCAGCTGAAAAGGAGAAAAAATAAATATGTATGTAAATAAGTCTTCATGTTATTTTTTTTTTTTTTTTTTTTTTTTTTTTTTTCAAATTTGTAAACAATGGATTTTATGATGCCTATGTAAATTATTTGGTTGCGCCAATCCCAAAACATTTTTCCATCTCATACATATTTGTATTTCAAAAAAAATAATAATAATAATAATAATAATAATAATTACAGATGTTAATACTGCAATATTATTAATTCAATAAAAAAAAAAAAAAAAAAAAAAAAAAAAAAAAAAAAACTTTACATTAAAATATTTATTTTATAAGCAGTTTATCAATTCTCACAAAAATTTACATTTAGTTCTAGAGTTCATATACTTAAAGCTCACTATTATTCTTATCTAATATCCTTTCAATGCAGTGTCTATATTGCTTTCAGAGTTCAATATTAAAAACCTTTTCATTAAAATATTCGTCTTAAACCAATTTATCAATTTTTACAAAAAATATACACTTAATTTTAGAATTCATATACTTAAAAGAGAAATTAAATAGTATTTTTTAATATATAAGAAAAAAGAAAATCTTTATATGTGGTTGTTTTGTATTGTAAAAAAAAAAAAAAAAAAAAATGCCTGAAAATAGAGTATAGTTAACATATAAGTAATATACGGACATTACAAAAATTACAGTTATTCTGTTGAATAGAATTTATCTATGTTAACCAACTTTGATATTCGTCTTAAATTTCTGCTTCAGTCAATTAATCGGCGTAAAAACGAGTTAATCTCGATCATATTTATTAAAATAATTTTTCGTTATATTCGCTCGTTCTTAATATATCAACAACTTTCGAATATCCGGCTTTGCAGGACGCGAGTTCCCGTCGCTACATGAGGCGCTGAAAGACAACAGGACTACGTAAAATCGTGAAAAATTATACACACATTGCTATCACAGCGCCTCTTGCCGCTGTATATTTTGAAATTCAAAGTGATCTGCTGGTCATAGTCAAAAACATGGTTCGATTCTATTTATAACTTCAAACACTTTTCGAAAGTAAATTAAAGGAAATGGCACAAAAATTTCTATTACAGTCATTCCTTCCACAGAATATTTTTAAATTCAAGGGGAGAAACTGCTGGCCACAGTTAAATTCATACACAAAAAATTTAGTTCAGTTATATTCATAATTTCATACGCTTAATGCCGATACAATAATGAAAATGATACTGACATCGCTATTATAGCGTCCCCTTTCGCCGGAATATTTCCAAATCGAAAGAGTACCGTAGCAAAAAATTTGCACAAAAAATTTGGTTCAGTTCTATGCAACAGAATTTTATTCATACTTTCGATGGTACAATAATGAAAATGGCCCACACGTCGTTATTTTACAGTGCGCCTTATAGAGCGGGCGGCGGCGACACAAATGACTACGTCATCGAGTTACGGGAAGAAATCATGATGTAGGACAAGATTATTAGGTGTAGATTAAGGATTGACTGGTCTGCCTCGTCATTTCTTGGTACGATATGAGTAACAGCGGGCGCCAACTCTCCATTTTGGCGTCACTTTCACGTCATCGAGTTACGGGATGAAATTGGTGCCAAATTAAATGTAAAATAAAGTATTTTAAGAATATTTAGGTCTGCCTGCGCATATCCTGGTACAACCCCTCGGCAGACTGAAATTTATAACAAAAAATGACGTTATAATGAAAATTCAATGTAACTACGTCATCGAGTTACGGGATGAAACCATGATGCATTTTTTGTTATAAATTTCACTCTGCCGAGGGTTTGTACTAGGATATGTGCAGGCAGACCGAAATATTCTTAAAACACTTTATTTTACCTTTAATTTGGCACCAATTTTATCCCGTAACTCGATGATGTGAAAGTGACGCCAAAATGGCGAGTTGGCGCCCGCTGTTACTCATATCGTACCAAGAAATGACGAAGCAGACCTGTCATTCCTTAATCTACACCTAATAATCTTGTCCTACATCATGATTTCATCCCGTAACTCGATGACGTAGTCATTCGTGTCGCCGCCGCCCGGTCTATTACCTCTCGTAATTTTTATATTTTGAGAGGATCAGCTGGCCATAGCCAAAAACATACACAAAAAAATTGGTTTCAATAATATGCATAACTTCAGGCACTTTTCTGTGATACAATAATGAAAATTGCACAAAAATGGCTAATATAGCCCCCCCCCCCCTTTCGGAAGAATATTTCTAAACTGAAGGAGATTTCTGTTTGCCACAGCCAAATACATGCACAAAAAAAAAAAAAAAAAAGGTTCAATTTTATGCACAACTTCATACACTTTTCGGTGGTACAATGGCGACACATGGACATACGGATAGACAGGCGGACGGACAGACAGATATTTTGCATAAACATGTTTTGGGGATTCTCTGACCCCTAAAATATGTAAGTCCATCCAAAACCGGTCAAAGTAAAAAAAGAAAAACGATTACAATATTTTTCTCTACTGAAGATAGAAGAAAAAATATATATAAATGGAACTTCTTCAATTTAATCACATTTATAGATATTCAAAGATTCTGTTAAACACTTTTCAACATTGTTAAAAAGTGTTTATTACATCAGTTTGTCAACCTGTTTGTCTATGTTCTAACTCGCGTAAAAATATTAGCATAAATATAATTATTCCCTTGGTAAATGTATATACATATACAGGTGTTCCAAAAAGTTTGAAACTAAATTTAATTTTTTACTTGTTGGAAAGCAATCTAAATTAGGAAATTGCGTTAAAAAATAAGTATTCAAACAACGTATTGGTGAAATAAACCTGATATTAACTTTTGAAAAGTTACCAATTTTCAACTTTGCTACGGTCAAAATGTGGCATAATTTGATAAAGGAATGGCCAGAAAATTAACTAAAAAAGTTGCCACATTTTGTGATACAATGCGAAAGATAACCGTTTTTATGTTTACTGTGTTTTAATGAAAGCCATTAAAATTTTTGTGGCAAGAAATATTTAGTACATCCATGATACAAGACTGAAATCACTTAAAATTTATTTAAGTGATTTCAACTCTTAAAGTGGGTAACGCTTTAAATTTTGTATAGTATTTTATACTATATATTACAGATGACTGACGCAGCCAAAACGGAAAGTTCAGTCTCGGTCACCGATGACTGACATAGTACTTAGCGTGTTAACATTAAATAATATTACGTTGTAGAATTTTACAAGAAAAAACTTATTTGAGTGAGATTTTTGATGAAGTGTCAGTTACTGGTTGACAATAACTAATAATAGGGTTTTACCTTAGTGGTTAGTTTTCCAGGGTCGAAACCGACCAGAAATCGAATTTCAGGACTTTCAAGTTTCGATCAAAGATGTAAACGAAATTTAGATGAAATAAAATAAGCTTTTTAAAAAAAAAAAAAAAAAAAAAAAAAAAAAAAAAAAAAAAAAACGACTTCAAAAAAGCGCTAAAAAGAATTAAATAGCTCTTTTAAAATTTTCGAATGACAAAAGGCTATCCAATAAACACACATGGGATATCAGGTACTGGCATAAAAACGGTAAAATTTAATATACATAATTTAATAACCACTAAACATACATTTTAGTGAAAATATTTTTTACAAGAGATGCATTTACATATTTATGATTTAATTTGTGAATATATACTTATAAAAAGTAATGAATTACCCTTTTGAAGTTGGTGCCAAACTATCTTAAATATAATAAGAATTGTGAATATATTGTGTCTAATACCATAATTAAAATGATGATGACCGTTATCGATTGTGATTGTTTGGCACCAACTTCAAAAAGGTAATTCATTACTTTTTATATGTATATATTCAAAAATTAAATCATAAATATGTAAATGCATCTCTTGTAAAAAAATATTTTCACTAAAATGCATGTTTAGTGGATAATAAATTATGTATATTAAATTTAACCGTTTTTATGCCAGTACCTGATATCCCATGTGTGTTTATTGGATAGCCTTTTGTCATTCGAAAATTTTAAAAGAGTTATTTAATTCTTTTTAGCGCTTTTTTGAAGTCGGTTTGTATTTTTTTTTTTTTTTTTTTTTTTTTTAAAGCTTATTTTATTTCCTCCTTTTCAGTTATTCATACTGTAATACTTAATTATGTGTACTGACATAAGATATCTCTTGGCAATGCACTGACTAATTGACGTATTTTGCTGGGATTCAATGTATTCAATTTGCTGGTCGATTTCCAATTTCGTTTTCAGCTATTCGAAAGCAACTTACAATGTCAGTTAGTGTCGTTGTGGATCTATAGGTGTTTTAAATGTGGTAACTTGTTTAGATAAGATCTTGCTCTTCGAGAAGTTACCAGATTTATCAAACTTTAAGGTTCTCATCTATTCTTACGGACCTCAGAAATGAGTATTGAAAAGCTGACAATCCATCAAGTAAAGTTAATTACGCATCAGAGAGCGACAAAGTGCTTGCTTACATATATGCACAGTAAAATGACTCCATTTATCAATGCATAGTAAAATGCTTTTCTGTATAATAAAAAAAGAATCATCCCCTTCGATCAGAAAAGGTAGGATTTTGTGAAAAATCGGCGAAATTTTTTTCCCCAAGCACTTTCGTCGTTCCAAGCCCAAGCTCGCACTCTGATTGGTTGTTGCTCTCGGCACTGTTTTCACGTAACTTGGCGATAACCATACTTGGCGAAAAATACTTCGCTCGTAAGTGAACGAGTAAACCTAAAACCTAACCTATTCATTCTTATTCTTCCTTCATTCTTATCCTCGTAGTCTTGTGCTCTTGTGTGTAAAAACTTTTAAAGGGTACAGCTTTCAGTAAGACACGTTCCATCCAATCCAATGCTGCAAGAGAAAAGTTACTTTGTACTCGCTTCGGAAGGAAATCAAACTCGACGGACGGAAGCATCTATCGCTACGCCAAGTTACATGAAAACAGTGCCGAGAGCAACAACCAATCAGAGTGCTAGCTTGGGCCTGGAACGACGAAGGTGCTTGGGAAAAAAAATTACGCGAAAAATCGCACCATTCTTCAGCAGACAAAAAATTTAATCTAATTCCCATAAAGGCATTAATGGCATTGGAAAGGATCAGTGATGATTGGATGAGGAATCCGAAGCTGATAACCTAAACTTATCTGCCTCTATGTGAGAATGAAAATATTCAATGCCCAGACAGTCTTTGACATACGTTTTTTTTCCAAACTATAGCATACAGATCTTGATGATAATTGCCTGAAAGACTTCGATTGTATGTTTACCAGAAGTTATCAAGATTGACGATAATAGCCGGCTCAACAAGATGCTTGGTAACTCTCTTTTGTCCGGAATATTTTTAATCAAATATACCCTGTGTGTCGTCATTTGCATATCGAGGAATCCATCTGAACAAAATCTAAGATTATTCTGATATCTAATCCGGTAATCAAATCTGAATCAAAGACAATGTTGCTAGACATAGCAATGCATATTTTTGTACGTTGACTTATGGAGATAGTTGTTTTTTCCAGAACAACATGCACTGTTAAAAATTTAAAACTTTTGCTGCATCGTCACTCCCCCGCTTTTATAGAATATATCTCTTTTGACCCATGAGAATGCTCCATAATTGACTGCAGTAATTGTTTTCTATAAAATCGGTGGAGTGATGATGCAGCAAAAAAGTCAAATTATTTACAGTGTACACTTTCAAAAAAAAAAAAAAAAAAAAAAAAAAGAGTTATAAAAGTCAGCTCATATTTATGGAAAATATGAGTGAACAACAGATACATACAAGTCGAAATAATAACCTCCTCTTTGAAGTCGGTTAAAGGAATTTAAAATCATTCTGAATCTAAAATTTAAATTAATTTGAATCGAATTTGAATATCCAGACTGTATCCCTACTCATAGCAATGCACTCTACTGTATATAGACATATGAGGTGCTTTGTGACTTCAGTTCAACCGGCATTCTCATACACAGCCACTTGTGTTCTGATACACAAGGGAACTTTAAATGTTTAATTTCAGCTTTTCGACTTCTACTTTCGATATTGTTTAATATTGATGTGGATCTTCCACTTTGATGGAAGAATTTGATGACAGAACTTGTCCAGTCAAGATTTTGCACTTTGAAAAGATGTCGTATTTCTGTAAGAGTAACATTGTCGCGTCTAGAATATATAGTGTGAAAATCTGCTATCCAAATAGTGCTAAAATTTGTATCGTTTAAACATGCAACGATGCTATGGAAATCTAAAATGCCGATCGCAGCGACATCTGCAGGATTATTGTATTACATTGTCTGGACTGCCAATTGTTTTGCAGGTTTAAAAAATATCCTGCAGATGTCACTGCCATCTTTAGATTTCATCAAAATTGTTACACATTTAAAAGATACAATATTTTAGTGCCTTTTTAAGTATTATTGAGGTAGCTAATTTTCCCAATATATATTCTAGACACTATGGTAACATCATGATAAAAGAACGCTTCTAATTGAGTGACTGTTTCAAAAAATATATGAATTTTAAAGTTCTCATCAAAACTTCTTTATTTCTAAGCATTACATTGAAATGAAATTAGAATAGACCACACGAGTGTCTTACACTTTCAAACAGAAAAATATATTAAAATCGGTTCATATGTAGGAAAGTTTTGTGCCTTCATAATAATAGGCATTTTCTTACACACACACTGTCAAAAATTTGACTCTTTTGCTGTATCGTCACACCACCGATTTTATAGAAAACGATTACTTCACCCACACTGTTAAAAATCTGCTACATTTTGCTGCAACGCACTCCACCGCTTGTATATAATATCTCTATTCCAACCAATGAGAAAGCTCCATTTCACGGCCAAGTAACCGTTTTCTATACAAGCAGGGGAGTGCGTTGCTGCAAAATGCAGCAGATTTTTAACAGTGCAATTATGGAACATTCTCATGGGTGAAAAGAAATATATTCTATGAAAAAAAAAGATGCAGCAAAAGGGTTTTTTTTTTTTTTTTTTTTTTTTTTTTTTTTTTTTTTTTTTTTGAAGTGCATTGTTAAAAATTTCGAACTTTTGCTGCATTGTCAATCCACCGCTTATAAGAAAACGATTACTTCACTGTATTATGGAGTATATCATTGGTCAAAATAGAGATATTCTATAAAAGCAGTGGAGTGACGATGCAGAAAAAGTTTCAAATTTTTAGCAGTGCAGGCGCTTGTTCTCTGATGCATGAGAAAACTTTAAAGGTTAATTTTGAGCTTTTCGACACCTACTTCTTTTGGTATCGGCATGAGCCTTCGGATTTGGTGGATAACAGAACTTGACCGGGATCCAAACACACTGTAAAAAATTTGACCTTTTTCCTGCATCATCACTCCATCACTTTTATAGAATATCTCTGACCAAAGAGAATGCTCCATAATATAATAACAAAGTTATCGTTTCCTTAGAAGCGATGGAGTGACGATGCAGCAAAAGGGTAAATTTTTTACAGTGTAGATTTCGCGCTGCTATCAAAATCAAAAACTGCGCATCATTTCTGTTATCGCCCAATCCAAAACCTGCATTTTTGCTAAATATTTGTTATTTTAAGTAGGTACTCTATTTAAAATTTACTTGAAAAATGAACGCTTGTAATTGGATGATTGCTTCAAAAAGAATTTGAATTTTTAAAGTTTTTATTTTTAAAAAAGTTCTAATCATCAGAATTTTATGAAATTAAAATGGGACCACATGGGTATCTTATGCTTTCAAACAAAAAAAGAATTATCAAAATCGGTTCATATTTAAAGAAGTTATGAGTGAACAACAAATACATACATGTCGAAATCATAACCTCCTCCTTGAAGTCGGTTAAAAATACGGAAAAATGGTCTATATTTACAGCTCTAATATCAATTTTATCCTTAATGTTGAAAAAAGAACATATACTCACTAATGGTTAAATATACAAAGTGTATCTAAACTACTAGGCAAAACTTTAAGGAGTGATAGTATACATCAAGACAAACAATTTTAAATAGGAAACCAAGGGTCCCAAGCGTTTTGCAAAGGAGATAGCCGCCATTAAAGTTTAGGGTGCAAAATTTCAAATAAACATAAAAAACGGAAAAATTGGTCGATTGATTTGCGGTTTTCACTAAAACTATTCTTTATGTTGGTATTTTCTTGAAAATAAATTATAAAGATAAATTTCGAAAAATGTCGATAGAGGGCGCTTTGAACTTTGGAGTAACGAACAACTGTTTTTTGCCGTTATTTTTTGCATCTCATTAAGTGGTTTCGCAAGCTTACACTTAAAGTTAAATTTTTAGCTCAAAATCTGAATAGTTGGGAGTGATTAAGGCCCCTGTCCTCGCTCGAGGAAACGCTCGCGAGCTAATGCTATTCCTATGGGGAAGCATTTTTCTAATAATTCTTTCCCATTTTGACATTTTTGAATAATTTTTTTTTGAATTAGATAGCTGAGGTGCATGCCGACAGCGCACCTCTTTTACTTTTTCGATTTTGGTTGCAGATATTTTTTTTTTAAAGCACTTTCAGTTTCGAAACCGATTTTCAAAGGGAAACTAACTTTGCAAAAAATACCTGCAACCAAAATCGAAAAAGCAAAAAAAGTGCGCTGTCCGCATGCACCTCAGCTATCCAATGCAAAAAAAATATTCAAAAATGTAAAAATGCGAAAGAGTTTTTAGAAAAATGCTTCCCCATAGGAATAGCATTAGCTCGCGAGCGTTTCCTCGAGCGAGGACAGGGGCCTTAAGTAGCACAAACTGAACTGTGTTCAGAGGGTTCAAATTTCAAATGATTATATAAAAAAAGAAAAATTGGTTGATTGATTTGCGGTTTTCAATAAAACTATTCTTTATGTCGGTATTTTATTGAAAATATATTATAAAGCTAAATTTCAAAAAATGACGATAGAGGGCTCTTTAAACTTTGGAGTAACAAAAAACTATTTTTTACCGTTATTATTTGAATCTCGTTAAATTTTTTTAGAAGCTTAGACGTAAACTTAAATTTTGCGCAGAAAATCTGAATCGTTGGTAGTGTTTAAGAAGCGCATACTGAACTGTGTTCAATGGGGGGGTGGGGAGGTTCAAATTTCAAGTTACCATAAAAAACGGAAAAAATGGTTGATTCGTTTACGATTTTTGCCAAAACTATTCTTTATGCCAGTATTTCTTTGAAAATATATTTTAAAGATAAATTTCAAAAAATTCCGTTAGAGGGCTCCTTAAACTTTAGAATAACCAACAACTATTTTTAATTGGTATTTTTTGTATCTAATAAATGCTTGTAAAAGCTTATAGTTAAATTTTGAGCTTAAAATCTGAATCATTGTGAGTAATTATGTAGCGCAAAATTGAACTGTGTTCAAGGTGTGTTGAGAGTAACATTTCAACTCTTGAACACACTTCAGTTTGCGCTTCTTATCCCCTCCCAACTATTCAGAATTTGAGCTCAAAATTTAAGTCTAAGCTTTTGCAAGCATTTAATTAGTTGCAAAAAATAACGGTTAAAAATAGTTGTTAGTTACTCTAAAGTTAAGGGCACCCTCAAACGGAATTTTTAAAAAATTATCTTTAAAATATATTTTCAAGGAAATACTGACATAAAGAATAGTTTTAGCGAAAACCTGAAACAAATCGACCAATTTTTCCGTTTTTTATAATCATTTGAAATTTGAACCTCCCCACCCCCATTGAACACAGTTCAGCTTGCGCTATTTAACCACTCCCAATGATTCAGATTTTCTGCGCAAAATTTAAGTTTACGTCTAAGCTTCTTAATAACGAGATGCAAAAAATAACTTTAAAAAATAGTTTTTCCTTACTCCAAAATCTAAAGAGCCCTCTATCGCCATTTTTTGAAATTTAGCGTTATAAATTATTTTAAATAAAACACCGACATAAAGAATAGTTTTAGTGAAAACCGCAAATCAATCGACCAATTTTTCGGGGTTTTTTTTTATAATCATTTGAAATTTGAACCCTCTGAACACAATTCAGTTTGTGCTACTTAACTGCTCCCAACTATTCAGATTTTGAGCTCAAAATTTAAATTTAAGGAGGCTCAGGGGTTAAAAACTTTTCAAGAAATCGATTTTTTTATGATCTAGTTTGATTATGCAATTAATTCTTAACTCAATGCAAAAAAACGCACAAAAATATTTACATTTTTAACGGAGTTATAAGCATTTATGTATCAACACTTTCATAGCCGCACCCATATAATTTCAACTTTAAGTCGCGTTTTCTCAAAACTTGATTTTGGGCGACTAACACTACGATTAAAAAAAATCTATTTGATGGAATGGCTTAATTTTTTTTGTGCATGCATATAACATCATTATCTATAGAATGAATTAATATAGTTTAGATAATTTAATATTTTGAGTATTTTTAATGAAAAAAAAGTTGTATTTTTTAGGGTTTTTAAAAATTTTTAAGTTTGAGAGTTTTTTTAGTAATGTTTTTTTCGAGTGATTGTTATATCCTTAATTCATTCTATAGAGTAAAGTTTCCTGATCATTTTAAAGCAAAAATTAGGTTCTTAAGTCAATTCAACGTTAAGATATCTTGGTGTTGGTGATATAACACATAATATTTTTTTTTGAAAATTGTGTTACACAAATTTTGCTATATTTCTTATTATATTACATTGAAGTATTCATTTTATAATTTTATGAGACTACAAGCATACCTTTAAAATATATGAAAGTTTAAACTAATTACACTGAATACTTCTGTTTTTATATGGACTCGAAGCGAGAGCTCTGTTTACATGTTCTTCCGTATCGATCAACCCCTGAGCCCTTTTAAGTCTAAGCTTGCGAAACCATTTAATGAGATGCAAAAAATAACGGCTAAAAACAGTTGTTCGTTACTCCAAAGTCTAAAGCGCCCTCTATCGACATTTTTCAAAATTTATCTTTAAAATTTATTTTCAAGAAAATACCAACATAAAGAATAGTTTTAGTGAAAACCGCAAATCAATCGACCAATTTTTCCGTTTTTTATGTTTTTTTGAAATTTTGGACCCTAAACATTAATGGCGGCTATGGCTATCTCCTTTAGAAAACACTTGGGACCCTTGGTTTCCTATTTAATATTGTTTGTCTTGATGTGTACTATCACCCCTTAAAGTTTTGTCCAATAGTTTAGATACACCCTGTAGCTATTTTCAGATGAAAAGAAAAAATATATATTTCAGACTTTTTTTTCAAAAAATTTAGTCTACCAGACCAGATCCACAAGCGTCTAATTTCAGCCCGAACAAGATCTACACTAGTCAAATTCCAAACCGAAACCGACCAAAAATTTCCCCAAGCCTTCTCTAGTTTAGGTCATATTACCAATTCTTTTTACTTTGACAGATCACTAATTCACTATAGAACAGCCATATACACAACCTGAGGCCTACGAGCTGCATGTGGCACACAATCAATTATGTGGGGCCCGAGGTACAAATTCATTAATACCCCATTTTAAAAATTAATTGAGATTTTTGTAAATTGGGTTTAAACAAATTCCCTGTTTCCTCATATACATTCATAATTTCACAAACTATGTATTGTTATTTATAATAACAAATTTAAAATTATATCAAGACATCTTAAATGCCATTTCCTTAGTCAAAAGTTCTTTTTTATACATAGATCTATTTATGCTATTTTAGTGCATAAATATTTAATTCTTCAACATGAATGAATGCCAAATTAATTAAATGTACGCTTTATATTTCTACATTATTATTCTTTTTCATTTAAGAAAATCTGATTTATCAACGAAAATCTCTTGATTTTTCTTTCTGTCTTTTTCTTTTTTTTTCTTTTGTCTTTTTCTTTTTCTTTTTCTTTTTTTTTAGAACTTGGAACTGTTGCACTGTTATATTAATGCGAAAAATATTTTTCGTATCGTTAATATTTTTTTTTCGAATTGTTGCAAACAAAATGACAGTAAAAAGTTATTACACCGTTTTTTTTAAATAACAATCTTTGCAGTATATTTCTACACCACTTTGAATGGAAATCTACTTCGAAGTATAGTTTTGAAATAGTAATAAAAAAAAATTTAGGAACATTTCTTCAGCTACAAACTTCAATTACACTAATTATACTAATTATATATACATATATATATACGGGGTGTTTATAAAATCCCGGACCCATTTTGATGTTTAATAACACCTAAAATAATAAAGATAGATTAAAATTAATAACATCAATGGTTATATTGACTCAAAAAGTTTCATGACCCTTGTCAATGAACTTCCACGTGTGCCTCCTTCGTCGCACGGAGAATATCAAGTCGATAGTCAATTTCACGCCAGGTAGCTTCAAGCATGTCGACATCCACAGAGGCTATTGCAGTTGTAATTCTGGCTTTTAAGTCATCAATGTTCGACTCTCTCCTCCTGTAAACACTGTCCTTTACAAATCCCCAAAGGAAAAAGTCTGCAGGCGTCATATCAGGTGATCTGGGTGGCAATGGTCATTCAAAGAAATACGAACAATGGTACCCCAAAGGTGGTGCACCATCTTGTTGCAAAAAGACATGTGACTGAAGCTCATCTAGTTGTGGAAATACGAAGTTTTCCGTTTTCCGAAGTTTCAGACGGTATTTAGAAAAGTACAGATATTTAGACTGGAAAATGAAATTATTTTAAATTAACCACACGCGCAGACGATATTTAAAAAAGTAAAGATATTCAAACCTGAAAAGGAAAATATATGAGTTATTTTCCATCAATAAATGCCATAAGTTTGTTTATATTTTCATTATTTTATGAGTTATTAAACATAAAAATGGGTCCGGAACTTTATAAACACCCTGTATATATTGTTATACTACTATTTTTACTTTACCTTATTAGATGAATAACCTATTTTTAAATTATTGTACAAGTATGTTGCGGCCCGCCTAACATTGCAAACGTATGATTGAAGCCCTCAAGTAAAAAAGGTTTAGTATAGCTGTTGCAGAACGATGCCATTTTCATAGTTTTAGAATTGTGTTAAAAACAAAACCAAAATAGACATGATCTTCAAAACCAAATTTCTTAAATAATAAAACAAATCTTACGTGACTATCTTTACAATGCGTGTCGGCCACGTCATGGATATGGTGCAGTTTGTTATAAACATCCTTCTCAAGAACGATGGCGTCGTTCAAGGCTTCTAAAGCACTGCTCCATGATGTTTTTTCTGGCATCTAAAAATAACAATAGACATAAAATTTAATACAATTTTAAAGAAAAATTAACCAATAGAACACTATACAATACTAAAACAATTGAAATAATAAATTGTAAAACCAAATCTTTTTTTTTTGTGTGTGTGTGTGTGTGTGGTTTTTTAGCTTACAGGCCATCAAAGCCCGAGAGCGTATATGTGCTCTCCAGTTCTGTATGTATGTACGTATGTTCGTTCGCGCGTGCGTAACGCGATAACTCGTGATACAAATATCCTATCCACTTGAAATTTTTGTATATAGGTTTATTTTGATAAGGTTCTTTCCTGATTAGTTTTTGGAGTTCCTTCGATATATATAAGAGGGGGAACGGGGGGCTTAAGCCCCCCCCCCCCTTAAATGATATAAATGGGTTTTTCATGCAGTTTTATCTGCTTTCATTCAAAATTTAGATATAGGATCATTCTGATGAGTTGCCTCCATGATTAGTATTAGGTGTTCATTGGATAAGTATCAAGAGGGGGATCGGGGGTTAATGTCCTTCCACTTGATTTATATAAGTATGTTTTTCATGCAGAATTTATCAGATTTCATTCAAATTTTAGATATAGGATCATTCTGATGAGGTGCCTCTATGATTAGTATTAGGTGTTCATTGGATAAGTATAAAGAGGGAGAACGGTGGGGGCTAATGCCCTTCCCCTTGATTTATATAAATATGTTTTTCATGCAGAATTTATCAGATTTTATTCAAATTTTAGGCATAGGATCATTCTGATGAGGGCACCGCCATGATTTGTTTTGCGAGTTCATTGGATGAGTCTAAGAAGGTAAAATGGGAATTAACTACCCGCCTTAATTAAGGTTAATGGGGTTTTCTCGCAGAATTTACCGATTTGCTTCAAATTTTGGATATAGATTCATTCTGATAAGATGCTTGCCTGATTGGTTTTGGGAATTCTTTGGATAAGTATAAATGGGGGATCGGTGAGATTACTCTCTTAATTTATTTAAATGTTTTTTCTTTCAGGTTTAACCGATTTGCTTCAATTTTTGGATACAGGTTCATCGTGATAAGATGCTTCCCTAATTAGCTGTGCGGGTTTTTTTTTTTTTTTTTTTTTTTTTTTTTGGTTAAGTTCTTGTTTAAGGGGTGCTTGCGATTACCCCCCTCCTTAAATTTGATAAATGGGTTTTTATGCATAATTGTCCGATTTGCTTTTAATTTTGGATGTAGAGTCCTTCTGATAAGGCGAATCTCTGAATAGTTTTGGAAGTTTAATTATAAAATAAGGGGATAATTCCTCTTAAATTACATAAATGGGTTTTTATTAAAAATTTTCCGATTTGCTCTGAATTTTGGATGTAGATTTTTTATATGATAAAGCATGTCCCTGATTAGTTTAGGGGGGTGAATGATTAAGTATAAAAAAGGGGAAATGGAGGAGATGTTATCGCTCCTTAATTTGTTTTTCGAACGGAATTAACCCTTAAAAATATAAAGCTGCAATGTACAATTAGTATGCGTAGCCTGTGAGCTCAATGCCATCACTTTAACTGGGCAATTTTTTTTTATTATTGTGTTTCTATCACATACATATGGAAAGAAAACTTTGTCTTTTATATAAAATTTTCGTATTTTATCTCTATATAAAATAAAATACATGTAACGCATAGTGCGCCAAACCGGTTTTACTCCATAAAAACTGTCACTGGAAATGACACTCCCACCGAGGCCAGTATGTCGTTTGTGTGCATCCGAAGCTTCACAGCAGAAACAGAAATTAGCCAACAAAAGATAAAAATGACAATCTTTCTTTTTTTTCGGGTGTAGGGTTAAAAAAAAATAGAATTTTAAAGTGTTTTAAAAAATAGTTATAAACATTGATTATTTGTATTATTTCAATAGTAATTTTAATTACGCAGTTTTATTGCATGTTTGTTAAAATTTTGTTTTATTAAGAAATCTTAATTTTGTTATGGCATATTATAGCCTGGTTTATCCAGAAGTATTCTAAATGCTAATATGTGTTTATTATAACAGAAACTAGCCGAACTTTGCTCATCTAAACGCTTACAATTTTGTCAATTATTTTTATCAGACTTTTCAAATCTATTTGAAAAACTCAATTTTTAACCACCGTCCTATACTTAAAAAAAGAAAAAAAAATGGAAAATTACAACAATTTTTCTAGTAGAATCATTTTCCAAGAACTTTTTATGCAATGGCAACAATAAAAATTCATGTAACAGATACAGATTTGCACTTTGAATCAAAATTTTTTTTTAAGTTACTATGAAATTTTCTGGAAAAACGGGTTCCTATAACTTCTTAAGTAACGGTAACGAGGATTACAGTTAAAATTTTACAAAAATTACCAAAATTTTAGTAAATTATTTTGTAAAGTTACAGATTCTCTAGTTTTGCTTACAAGTTTTGTAGATTAACACCATTTTCTCTTGCAATGTACATATAAAATTTTAGTAAGTATAACAGATTTCGGTAAATTTAGATTACTAAAATTACAGATTTTTTTTTTTTTTTTTTTTTTTTTTTTTTTTTTACAATGTAAGACGGGCATTTACACTAGTAATATTGTATTACAAAGTTTAATCTATGATGACATGCTCCACTATTTACATTAGGTTACGTGGCTGTGGGGAATAATCGATAATGAAGTAAACAATTTCGGAGAAAGAGGAGATTGAAAGGGAATATAAATTAAATAGAAGTAATGTCAAATATTTTTCTATCAAAAATAAGAGACTAAGAAAAGATTTATGAAAATATGCATAAAAATATTTTATTAAACGAGAATTTTTAAAACGGAAAGACAAAAAATTCCATCCATCCAAGCCGCCGTATATCAATCTTTAAACATTTGAACTTCGATAGGAAATGTAATTTGTTATTGAAATAAAACTAGTCATTGGCAGCCACTGTAATACTTACACATCATGGATACGCATAATATAAAATATGAAAATAAAACATGTGTAAACTATTGATAAAATGCACTGAAATTCCAAAACAAAATTTAAACGTATATTTGAATATTTTTAAAACACAGTAATGTTCTATCACGGAATTGCAGATACTTCTTGATTATCCCGTCGAGCCACTTCGACAAATTATATAAATTGCCATACTACTCGCAAAGTTATACAAATCGGCATAGCTTTTATTTAAAATAACGAAAGAAAAAATAAATTAGTAAAAGGTTAATAAAAATACAAATAAAACGTCGAATTAAAAATCACTTGATGACTTAACAAACATGGGTGACGTGTTTAATATCATGTGAATATGACATTTATGATAAACCAAGATAGACATTTAATATTATAGTTTGGCGATAGTTGTTTGATCGAGAGAATAATGAAGTAGTTTTGAACTGCGCAAAAAGAAACATCCTTATAACTCCAAAAATGATAATCATATTAACTAACAGTTTACTATGTCTGATTAAGCGTCTCATATCTAATTAAAATATATCCTTGAATTGAAATTTGAAAGAAATACAGGGTATAAAAAATCGAAGAGTGTGGAAAATAGGATTTCAAGTATCGCGGAAACTAATTATCTGTTCGACTTCCTTCTTTATGCAAAATTTATGTTTTTTATTGTCTGTTTCATTCATTCCTTAAAATAAAAAAAATATATTTTTTTGCCTTTCATCAGAACGAATATTTTGAGAGTCCGAAAAAAATAGTTCCAGATAATCGAACTAATATAGCGTAGACTTATAAAGCTAAATTAGTTTTGTAGATTTAAAATAAATTTTGTAGATTTAAATCTTTTTTTTTAATGGTGTATAATAAACGATACAAATTATTAGATTTTTACATTTATATATACTTTTGCGCACTTTGTTTTTAAGGTATGGTAACAGAAAGGAAGAAAAGTATTTTTTGCAATGTTTTGTTTAAATCAACATAGTTTTTATAAGTTAAGATGGAATTTTGTAATCAATTTTTAACCCACTTCTTGATGTGACAGAAATATAAAAAATACGCTTACAAGCGCAATTCCGGTGACAGTACAACATTTTAATGCTATCAGAAATTAATTTTGAGACATGTTTCCGTTAGTCCATCTCAGGTGATCAATCCCCAAATATTCTCTACAACACATTACGGTTGTATGGGAATTGAAACAATAATTGATTTAATGATGCGCCAATAAACATTCGCCAAAACTAGGCCAAATGGCTGTGTTACTGCAACAGTGAATCAATTTAAAAGCTAAAGACTATAAACTAAATTATAAAAAAAGAAAATGCAGTGTGTAAAATTTTTAAAATACGGTTTTTGAATTAATAGTTAATTAATTATTATGCGTTGAGAAATCTGTTTACAAATTCTAAAAGTATAGTTTAAATAATGTTTAACTTTTTTCTTTCCGATTGGCCTAACTTAAAAAAAAGAAACAGAGCGAAATTTATATAGTTTTAATAAGTTCACTCGCTTGCACTTTCTACAAAGTGCATAAAAAGGATGATTTTTCTTAATTGGTTTCGGTGCTTGCGCCAAATGCATATATTGTGGAAGAGACATTCTTGCTCCCATTAGCCTGACTGTTATAGGTCTTGTTGCTTCCCCATACGATAACTCTGAGACCAAGGCTCTTTAGCAAGGCAGACGATTAAAGGATTAAATCAAATTCAAGCGAAATGCCGAACTGAGCTGAAGAGAACGTTTTATAGCACGGTTGTTGTGGGTCGGAAAAAGAATGTTCCATGATGATGATGACTTTCAGTATAAGATGTGTATTAATTAACTAAAACTTATAATGGTTTAAATTATAAATAAAACTTTGTAAACAATCTTTTTTTTTTTTTTTTTTTTTTGTAAATATTTAATAATAATAATAGAAGTTCTAAAAGTTTAACGATGTCAGAATTTATGTCTCTGAATTTAATTATGATTTGAAAAACTTTGGTTTCTATAGTATTATAATACAAATTTTTCGGGAAAATATAAATTGCATTAAAAAAATTAGGCGTGATTTTAATAAATAATAATAATTTTTTTTTCTTCTTTTAACTGCAGTGTGATTTTAAAAATTCGACATTCAGAAATCAGGCATCAAAACCATCTTTTCCCTTACTTTTTCTTTTACCTTTCCAAGTTATGAGAGAAAAAATATATATAAAAATTATTTGTGATTTAAAAACTTCAAGATCGAAAGTAAGACTCCAAAAAAAGAATATTTGACTTTTTTTTTTTTTTTTTTTTTTTCCTTTGTAAGAGGCTATTATTTTCTGAACACATTTTCCGGGAGCTGCATATTTTCCTATTATTTAGTAACGGAAACGATTTTTGGGAGAACTTTGGGGAATGCATTTCATAATATATGACTCTGAACGAATTTTTTAAAGCGATGTTATCAATGATCAGGAAATTTATGAGTTGATTGAACGCACAAAATCTGATAATGCATTATGTGTCGAAAAATAGGATATAAATGACTGGTTAAGAATTGACGAAAATACATCAAAAACGAAAAAATCGACGCTGTGCTAAATAGAACCGGTGATAATGCTGGTAGTAGGTCAGAAGAAAAAAGGATCAACAACCGGCAGAATAAAAGGTGTCCCTAGAAAAATGCATAAATTTGATTGGAGAATTAATACGTATATGCTTTATATAAACATGACTGTATATATGAAATAGTCATTCTTCATTTATATAAAATACAGAAAAAAAAACCCGAAGTAAACAAAGATGACATTGATGTTTCCGAAACTACAAGAAAACGAATAATTTCATTCTTTGTTAGACTTTTAATCCTGTAACATAGGAAATATAAATTAAAGTAAGATTTTTCATATTTAATTTGTTATTTTTTTGCGTGACTATTACTTAATAATAAACAAAATAGTGACTAAAGGCATCATTAAGGATATAGTACTAAGATCAGGAGAGGCAATTATGACCACGTTGTACATTTTCAACATTAATTTTTTTTTCACTTTTTTCTTTTTGAAAAATTTATAATTTTAATATATAGCAAGTAACTTTGACCCTTTAAGAACACCTTTCTAAAGTACAGGATGGGGCATAAAGATCTCCCCATTTTAAGAGGCCAATAAAAATATATAGGACATTGAAAACAAATATTTTATGTTTACATTCGGAAAGAATAAAGTTTGTCATTTATTAATTTTTATAACCTGTAACAATTTTTGATATTAATTTCGAGGTTTTGTTCTACGAAAAATGATATCGTGTGAATGTTTTCCTTCTATCTCTATACACTTGTGAAGTAGAGGTCTGCACGGGCCCGGGCTTGGCCCGTGGCCCGTACCCGGCCCGGCGGAATCGTTTCGAATTTTCTAACAGGCCGGGCCGGGCCGCTAATATCCAAACACTCAAGGTCACAGCACCTTGGCGAAAAACGTAGCAGGCCAAATGAATTTGGGAGAAAAGCGTTTTCCGCGTGTGCGCACAGATGTTATTTTCGATTAAGGCAGTGTAGCAAGCATGTGCATCTATAAGGAATTATTTTATGCTAAATAGTGTCCTTTAGGGCCTATAAAGAACAATAAGAAACATATTATTATCACCTCTGATAGTTAATTACAGACAATTAGTGGTATTCATTTAAAATACAGATATGTGAAATGTTTTCAAAAATTTGTATGTGTTTTTTCATATTATTTATATTTTTTAGATATGTTTATTATTATGAATGGATACATAGAGCAGTTTCAATGTAAGATAGCTTATTAGAATTCTGATATTGACAGTGGGGTTTTTAATATTATGAAAGTAAAATGACTTCATACCAAATAAACAAATGACTGTTTGACCTTATTTTATTATGCTGCATCTAGAATCTATAATAATTTAATATTATTCAGATTTTTGTATGTATTCAGTTTTCTCAAATGAGTTCAGAGTTCTGTTTTTTTCTCACTAATAATCAAACTTTTTGTGAGCAACCAAAGAACTTAAAAGTCTCACCAAAAATTGATTTTTACTGACGTTAATTTATCAATTTGCTCGGTGTTTGATGATATGTTGAAGCAATTTAAATGAACACATAATAAATAAATAATTAATTTCATAAAACATAAATTTTAAAATACTAAATTAATTATTAAAATGATATTATTTAATAATATTAATTAAATAACATTAATTTTACTAATAACGAAATTATTTAAAATTGACCTTTTCTTTTTAGGGCTTGCCTTTAATCATGAAATTAAAACTTAAAAAGAGACCTTATTTTTAGCCCCTTACAATACTAAAAATTATGAATTATTAACAAAATTAATACATCGCAATTTTTGAAACGATATTTTCATTTGAAATTTATCAATGTGTCTTATCTTGATAAATGTTTTAGGATTCCCAGTATAATAGAACACAACAATAATAATGAAACATTGAAAACATTTTGCATTGTGGCTGAGCGAAAGTTTGAAAGAATGTATGCGTTGTGATTGTGATTCAGTGAGTTAACATTAGCATACTTTATTCACAGTGTTTTCATTAACATAGTTCAAAAACACTAATAAATATATCACAATTTAATGCTTAAGCTCTACACTTATCTCGTATAGCCATTTAAAGTTTTTTTTTTTTTTTTTTTTTTTTCCTGTAGTATAGAAATAGTAAATACTGTAATAAAGTATTGTAAACTTAGGTAGAGGAATAATTATTCTAGAAAAAACTGTTGATAAATATATCAGTGCCACAGTGCAATAATAACTGTAGACGTAAATGCATGCGATTTATTACTATGTATAAATACTTACAGCAGTAGTCACTCGTCAAATTGTCTTTTTTTTTATTACTAAAAAATTGTTTTTATAGTTTTTTAGTAATATATTTTTCCTTCCTTATTTTTAATTTCGAGTAAATTCATTTAAAAATAAATTTATGTTTAGAAATTTTATCATAAATCACAGTTCTTTATCTTTAACAAGCATGTAGTAGAGTTTTGTTTTGATGCAGGATGTATTTACGATCCTAATATGAAAAGATTGCAAGTGCAATTTACATGTTGGATTTTCACAGCAATTTATTGATTATTTTATTTATTTATTTATTAATCATTTGGAAATTGATTGTTTTCCATCGAGAATAGATCTATCTGAGGTATATCTGAATCGTTGTGATGTCCGCATTTTAATTTTTTTTTCAGAATGGTCCAAGAATATTAATGTTCAATTCATGGCGAACGTAATATATGACTCTGTTATTACGTAAGCACTGTTTTGATCATCATAAAAATGAAGCTCTCCCTCTCTCTCTCTTGTCAACAAAACAGTAAATTAATATTTCCCTTTTCTTTCAACAGAAATTAAATACTTCTATTTCCACGATGACATAAAAGTATTAAAGACTACAAAAAAAATTAATAACTCAAAAATACTGTGAGATACAGCTTTCAAACAAATTTGTCATGCTCAACAAAATTTTATTTCTTATTGGAAAATAAACGCAAGTAAAGAAATAAGAAAAGCTATTTCAATTTCACTAAATTCAATCTTCTTCTTCTTCTTCTTCTTTTTTTTTTTTTTTTTTTTTTTTTGTGGAATAATTTAATGTTAATTAAATTATTTAATAAAAGTTAAGATTAAGGCCTTAATTCATTATTTTCATGTTTTTTTTTTTATATTTTTTTTTTTATAAGATTTCACACACAGATAATATTAAATCAGATTTTTTTATTCTATTCGTGTAATAGAACTTTTCTCACAGAATGATATTATATGCTCAATGATAAACGTACAGTTGTAGAAAAAAAAGTAAATAACCCCTACTAACTTTGCAACAAATTATAATAGAAGAAAGTTTTTAGAGCTAAACAAAATTGAAAATAAAGTCTGTTTAATAAATATAAAATTTGCGTAGGAGATCATCTATAAATCAAAGCTAGACCATGTCTTTATATTTATTTATTTAATTTTGAAGCAGAGTGTTTTTAATGAAGCTAATATTTCGATTTAATATTTTCAATTTGCCTTTTACATAGTCTGATTGACTTAAGGAAAATCTAGATATTTTATTAAAGAGATAATTAAATTAAACGGATTTTTAACGACCCTTTTCCTTTTAAAAAGATATTTATTTCAGATGTATGTGAATGGTGGCGAACAATTTGAAAATTTCCATAAATCTGAATGGTTGTTTAATCCTTCTTATAAAAGTGATAACTTTTTAAGCGCTAAATATTAGTATATAAACAATCAAAAAATGATACTGGAAACAGAATAACATTTGAATCAATACGAATTAAAAGTCACGATCAGTAATGTCAATGTCAAAGAGCGCAAAGCTTGCAAAATTTATCCTCTACTTCGATCTTCTCGCAGGCACCCTCCGTTATTCGCCAAGGTGCTGTGGCCTTGAGTGTTCGGATATTAGCGGCCGGGCCAGCAGATTGAGAATAGTTTTTTCAACGGGCCGGGCCGGCAAAAAAAATGAACGGGCCAGACGGGCCGGGCCGGGCCGATAAAAAAAATTTTCGGGCCTGCCGGCCCGTTCTGAAGATTTGAGCAGTAACGATGAAATGTGAGCTATTTTCAATGAAAATGGTTTTAACGAGAATAAGTATAAATGTGGCCATACTAGTTTGACAGCATCAATATAAAAATGCACAGTGTATCGGCATCGGAGAATTACATTATGTATAACCCGTTTTAATATTTTTTTAGCTGACTCATGCCGGTCCGAGATCACGCTTGCATCATTTTTCTACATATAGACTGGCCGGTACTAGACTTAATTATTGGCAGAAAACATGATTTGTAAAATTATTAACAGCGATAAAGAACTTATGTTAACTTAGTCTTCGAATATATACTTCTTGATGATTTTTTAATTAATTTCTCAACAATGCGAAAGTTTGACACATTTTCTGATTAATTTTAAATTGTAAAAGTATAAAAGTGATAAGCCTAACTATTGAAGGGATTTGGAATCGAATAGCGTTTTTCATTTTTGGTAAATAAAATACTTGTATCACCTTGTTGAGATATAATAGTTTCTCAAATGATTGCAGGTTTTTCTCCCTTCCCTTGCTATTGCTTCCGGAAATTCTATTCAAAACGCTAATTATGACAGTATTTTATTTGTTTGCAATATTCTTAAATTGCTTGTATCAAAAAATGGATAAAGCGCTTTCGATTATATAGTTTCTGAATAAAGATATCTGCTAATCTTATGCGTTTCTGAGGGGAAAAAAATGAATTTAGAAATGTATCAGAAAGGAGCTTCTTTGAATTTAAGAATGAATTTGGATTTGAAATCTACAATAAAATGACATAGAAATATATTTATAAATCTTCTTTTATTAAACAGCTTCAAAAGTAACGATGTTTTTAGCTTTCTTTCTTTTTTATTTTATTCTAAGCCATATTAATTTTTTAATGAATCTTTATTCGAATGTTGAAAGCCTAAGAATCTAAGTAATCATTAATGTTGTTAATGTGTATTTGCTGTAAAATATACTGTAAAATCATTCCATAGATATGTATGCAGTATTCTTTAAAGAAATCTTAGTTACATGATAAAATCTGAATTTTTTAGAAATCGTAGAAATTGTAACGGGCCAAAACGGGCCGGGCCTGTTTTCGCTGATTTTTGTACGGGCCGGGCCCGGGCCTGGAAATTCCGGCCCGTGCAGACCTCTATTGTGAAGTCTCTCCCGGAAATTCAGCATAACCTTTTCGACCATTGCTGGAAGAATTGCTGCAATTTCAAATCGAATAGCATCCTTCAGTTCGTCGAGTGTCTTAGGACTTGGGTTTATGTGTGTAAACTGTAAACTTTAGCCTTCAAGTAATCCGACAGGAAGAAGTCACATGCTGCTGCATGTGATATCATTTTTCGGGCAACGAAACCTCAAACTGATAGCAAAAATTGTTACAGATTGTAAAAATTAATAAATGGCAAACATTCTTTCCGAATAAATAAATTCTTTCCGAATGTAAACATAAAATATTTGTTTTTCAAAGTGCTATACATTTTTATTGGCCTCTTAAAATGGGGAGATCTTTATATCCCACCCTGTATAAATTCTCATATATATATATATTAAGAGTTAAATGGATGGTTATAATTGCTCCATCAAGATCTTACAATCACAAAAATTTGGGGTAATTAAGACCACTAGTGGGAAAATTGCGACCACTATATTTTCTCTTTATACTTCCCTATAAATATTGTGACCATTAGAACTCCAAACTGACAAAATTTATATGTGAAAAACTTTGGTAGACTTTGTTTCAAATTGCTATTCGGATATCAAAAGTGCTTCAGAGTAATGATAAAGAATATCTAAAATGAAAAATACATTATGAGGTCAATATCTAAATATGTACACATAGTCATGTACGCTAATGGCACCTGGTGCATGTAAAATTCGTCGTGGTTTCAAAGTCCTCCAAGTTACCTGTAAATTATACCTCTGAAGGTGCCTTGCCGGGTGAAAGTCTCGTCATCTGATCAAGGTTCTAAATTACGAGACCAATTTGAGTAGCCATTTGCAGTACAAACAATAGGATGCAACGCTAAGCAACCGACAAAACAAAGTATGCTCAAATGAGAAGCAAGTACTGCAGATATGATGACATGAGAAGCGAAATCATCAGATTTATTGTCGCTATGCGGCGATTAGGTGGTCACTCGCCCCGATACCAGGTATCTAACTCTTTAAGCTGAGGTAAATCGGCAGATAGGAGCCTGGTCATCGGTTAGAAAGAAAGAAAGCGTGTACACATTACGCATTACCATACACAATTTTATCCAATATGAAAATGGTCATAATTACCCCCTGGTCATAACTACCCCACCTTTACTCTACTTTTGATATTCTTTCAAAAATCCGGTATAGTCTTCGTCCCGATGATGCCAGATATTTGAAGTTATACTGTATTCTTATTTCATGCTTATATGATCGCAAAGGTTACTTTACATTATTGTAACAGTTCTGACCTCTCAACTGGTAGACAGCAGGTGCTGGGTTCGAATCCAATCACGGTTGTCGGTCTAATCGTTCGGAGTTTTCGAGGTTTTCTTCGAACCTTGCGTAAATACGGGTTAGGTTCCCTTACAACGACCCCACGAAGGGCACCTCCCCCTTGGCCTATATCCCTAGTGTAGATAATCGGCCGACAAAAATAAACCAAACCATTATTGTAACAAACAAATATTTATTCTTATGACATGTAGTACGATACTTAAAAAATTCAAGACAAAAAATTATTTAAACTTTCTAGAATTTTCCACTTTTCTTTTCAAGACATAACCAAAATTTAATTAAAATTAATACACTATTTAGTAATTAAGTTAGGAAAATAAGAAAATGTTGAATTGACTTCAGTAACATGCAACTGAAAATAATTTCTAGAACTCTAGCATTTCACAAAATGAGTGTAAAAATCTATTTTAAAATTCTATTTATGTATACATGGATCAAGTTAAATTAAATAAGACGTGCAAAAATTACTGAGATTTAATTTAAAATTTTTTTGAGCTATTACCAATAAAACAACACATTAGATCATGTGATTAGTTTAAAAATAAATATATAAACTTATTAAAAAATGAAGGCAGAGATGTCATATACGCACTACATTTCCACGTATTTTTTTTTCATCGCCAATTTGACAGTGCACATCTATGCTAAAGTGAAGATCTGTTTAATAAATTTACAATAATTGTTAGGGAAATAAAATGGGAAAAATTAAAGATTTCAGTGAAATTTGCTGATTAAATGATACAACTGCATGTATTCAATATGGCTATAAGTATTAATGTTTACGATTTATTGGAAAAATTACGTTTACTGTTTTGTTCCTTACTAAGTTTATTATTTATCACTGTTTATTTATTGTTTAATTTTTTATTAAATTCATGTTTAGTTACTGTTTTTTTTTTTCCTATTTTAATTTTTTAAGTTATTTTTGTTATGTACTATATCAATAATTATTATTTATATCAAACTATCATTTATTTATTTTTATTTCCTTTTTTAAAATATTAAAATATCTTTCCTTTTTTTACGTTATTTTATTTTTATATTGAAACAAAAAATAAAGTGCTGTTATTGCATGCAATTTGTAACTTATATTCAAAAACAAAATTTTCACCAAATTGGCGGGGAGAAAAACACGTGCAAATGAGGTGCGTATGTGACATCTGTGCCAAAATGAGATTAAATGTTGCAAATACTTACATCAATATTAAACTGAGTAAACTTGCTCCCTCTAACATTTAAGAAATCTATTAATTTCTGAGCATGTTCTTTTTCTTCTGCAGAGTTTTCCCTGAAGAGTCTAGCGAATCCTTTCCTTGCAATACCGTTTTGGTCAAAATGCGCTGCCTAAAGAAAAACCCAGAAAAGAACCTTAACACTAAAGATCAAAATAATTTTCTATACAAACAAATTTATCCAACAAAATGAGTATGATTATTTTTATTATTACATAGCTGCCAACTTTTACGAATTCTTCCTACCACAAAAATTGTATAGTAAATATTGTCTTATTTAAGCATCGAAATCCTATGATTCAAAAAGTGAAAAATCTTTGTATAATTTTAGTGGTAGGAAAAATGCGTAAAAGTTGGCAGCTATGTTATTATTATTATCATTATTATTAATTTTAGTAGCAGTCGTAGTACTAATGTAGTAGTAGTAGTGTAGTAGTAGTAGTGTAGTAGTAGTAGTGTAGTAGTAGCAGTAGTAGTTTAAACTGGAAACCAATTAAATGATATTTAACTAATAAAAAATTGAAATTATAGTTTATCGCATTCTTCCTTTCGGTTCGAGACTATAAAAATCGACATTTTACCTTATGTGACGTCACGGGAATATTGTCTATAGTACTTATTGTATGTAGATGATTACAGAAAATTTCATTTACACTTAAAAGAATATAAATATTTTAGAATTTATTTCCATCTAAAAATCCATAAAGAAAAGGGGCCTATTCTTTCTTTCAGTTCGAAGCCATAAAAATCGCCATTTTACCTTATGTTACACTGTGAGGGAGTGACCTTTAGTCATAAAGGCACTCTAGTGTTTCTGAGATCGTGACGTCAATAATTTAACATTTTGTAGGCGTAAAAGTGACATCTATCCTCTCTTTTACTTTAACTTTCTAGAGTGTGTGTGCTCTTTCGAATTCCGCAGTTAGCTCGCGGTTATTAGTATTATGTTAATGAGAAGTATCTCAGTTTGTCGCGTATAAAAGCTTGGGTGTGAGTTTGTGGTGTGTGTGTTTCTGGCCTTGGCCAGCAGCCAGCGTCTGTGTTTTTCTGGCCTTAGCCAGCAGCCAGCGTCTGTGTGTTTCTGGCCTTAGCCAGCAGCCAGCGTCTGTGTGTTTCTGGCCTTAGCCAGCGTCTGTGTGTTTCTGGCCTTAGCCAGCGTCTGTGTGTTTCTGGCCTTAGCCAGCAGCCAGCGTCTGTGTGTTCCTGACAGTAGCCAGCAGCCAGCAGCCTCTGTGTGTATTCCGCCATTAGACAACGAAGTTGATGATTGTTTAGTAAGGTGCTGACGATTAGAGGATAGCTACGGCCTCCAGTAAAGCGAAAAGGAGTTCAGATAGTGGATTAAAGGTTCGGCCTTGGTAAGAAAGTTTAGAATCGTTCCGTTTTGATTATTTGAGCAAATAAAGAAATATCCACAGCCACGGGCTGTGAAATTAAGATTTGTTTAGTAGATCAGCCAGGAAATAGTGTCAAGTGTTAGACGGTGCCCCGACTGAGCTAGACCGAAGCCTGTGAGTATGATTTAGCTTTTCATAGTGTTCTCAGTGAGTGAAATTATAGACTGGCTCCACTTTCCTTTAGCCCTTATCATTTTAATAAACTGTGTTGTTTTAACCTAAATTAATGAGTATGTCTGCATATAACGTGACAAATGACACCCAGCATGAATATACCGTCACAAATGGCGCCCAACGAAATGTCGGACATTTTGAGATTGTGCCACGAGTGTATTTCACCGGTGAGGGTGATATTAGTGAATTTTTAGTGAAATTAAATGATTATATTTTGTTCAATAATATACCTGAGAAAAACAGGTACGTAGTGCTTAAATGCTCGTTAAAGGGCGAAGCACTTTTGTGGTTAGAAAATATAGGAAAGTTTTTGATTACTGATGAAGCGAAAAAATTTGAACAAACTGTGACTGAGTTAAAGAAGGCATTTCCTCCCGTTAAAGATAAAAGTATTTTGAGAAAAGAGTTCTATTGTAATAAGCAGAATATTTATGAGTCGGCGTCAAAATTTTATCTTCGTAAGCTGGAACTAAAAAATAAATTAAATTTGGATATTACATTTGAGGAATTGTTGGACATTGTTTTTCCTCTTTTTAATCCAAATATACAGGACTTTATTGAAGTTAGAGCACCGAAGAATTTTGCAGAAATGCACCAGATATTATCGAAGTATGAGTCTCGGCATAGCTCGGATCAACGGGATTTGCGTAACCCTCGGCAGAGACCTGTCACGGATAGTAATTTGAGAAATGAGGGGGAACGTAATTTTGTGAGAGGGGGGCAGCGATTTCCGGATAATAATGTGCGTAATAGAAATGATGGATTTGGTCGTAATATGTCGAATACGAGTAATGGTAATAGGAATGGTGGTGGTGCTAATAATTTTAGAAGTGGTGAGAGAAATATGCATGGAAATAGACAGAATAGTGGTTATGATCGTAGTGGGGGAGTACGGGACAGGAATGTTTCTTCGCAAGTAAGGAGATTAACTTCGGATGAGAATTTTGAAGGTAGATCAGTGCAAAGGTGTGAGGAGGTCGGGTCAGTTAAACTGGTAAGTGACTGTATTTCGGAAGGTATGCAGTCACAGGTCAAATCGAAAAAGCCTTCTGTGAGTTTAAATAAAATAACTATTAATCCGGTTGAGTTACCTGAAGTGTTAATTGTGTTAGATGGTATTGTCGTTAAAAGTGTCTTCGATACAGGGGCAGATAAGTCGTTCATTTCTTTTGATTGTTATCGGAAATATTTTTCGTATAAGAAGTTGAAAAGGTCAAGTCTGGTGGTTCAGTCGGCACAGGGAGTAGCTTGCGATAATAAAGGTTCAGTAGAATTGGAAGTTGAAATTCGTTCGGTTAAGACATGTTGGGAGTTTTGTGTGTTGGATGGATTAACAGTGCATTGTATAGTTGGTGTGGATTATATGAAGGATAGAGGAATTAGTTTGGATTTCTTTAAAAAGTCGTTAATCGTGAATAATGATGAGAATGTGAGTAAGAAAGAACCTGTTTCAGTGTCAGTTAATTTGGAGAAGTCGGAATTTGGATGAGGAAAATTTTTGCGCATTGGGTTTTTTGGACTTGGTGCGAATTCTAGTATATTAAAAGTTATGGAGAAATTTTTGGGTAAAGTTATAGTTGCATTGCAATATTGAGGAAAATTTCGGAAGGTTAGTGTTTTGAGAAATTTTAGCACTCCCAGTGGAGTGGGTTGTTTTGAGAGAAGAAGTAATTAGTTTTGAAAGTTTTACGAGTTTTTGGAAGTTTTACGGAGGCTATTTGTAAGATAGAAGAATGGTTGGATTGGATATGTGATTATTTGAGGCAAACTGAGTTTTTTTGGTTGTGATGGGTTAAAGTTCATATTTTAAAAGTTATGTTTCGGCGTTAAATTTCACCCATCACTGTGTTTTATTACGGCTCTAAATTTATAACAAGAAAAAGTTCTGGGCATGCATTTAGCCCAGCCCTTTTTCTCTGCGGAGTTCGAGGGGGGGTTGTGAGGGAGTGACCTTTAGTCATAAAGGCACTCTAGTGTTTCTGAGATCGTGACGTCAATAATTTAACATTTTGTAGGCGTAAAAGTGGCATCTATCCTCTCTTTTACTTTAACTTTCTAGAGTGTGTGTGCTCTTTCGAATTCCGCAGTTAGCTCGCGGTTATTAGTATTATGTTAATGAGAAGTATCTCAGTTTGTCGCGTATAAAAGCTTGGGTGTGAGTTTGTGGTGTGTGTGTTTCTGGCCTTGGCCAGCAGCCAGCGTCTGTGTTTTTCTGGCCTTAGCCAGCAGCCAGCGTCTGTGTGTTTCTGGCCTTAGCCAGCAGCCAGCGTCTGTGTGTTTCTGGCCTTAGCCAGCGTCTGTGTGTTTCTGGCCTTAGCCAGCGTCTGTGTGTTTCTGGCCTTAGCCAGCAGCCAGCGTCTGTGTGTTCCTGACAGTAGCCAGCAGCCAGCAGCCTCTGTGTGTATTCCGCCGTTAGACAACGAAGTTGATGATTGTTTAGTAAGGTGCTGACGATTAGAGAATAGCTACGGCCTCCAGTAAAGCGAAAAGGAGTTCAGATAGTGGATTAAAGGTTCGGCCTTGGTAAGAAAGTTTAGAATCGTTCCGTTTTGATTATTTGAGCAAATAAAGAAATATCCACAGCCACGGGCTGTGAAATTAAGATTTGTTTAGTAGATCAGCCAGGAAATAGTGTCAAGTGTTAGACGGTGCCCCGACTGAGCTAGACCGAAGCCTGTGAGTATGATTTAGCTTTTCATAGTGTTCTCAGTGAGTGAAATTATAGACTGGCTCCACTTTCCTTTAGCCCTTATCATTTTAATAAACTGTGTTGTTTTAACCTAAATTAATGAGTATGTCTGCATATAACGTGACAAATGACACCCAGCATGAGCATACCGTCACAACACTACAGGAATAATGTCCATTCATGTAAAAACTCGGCAGACGGCCGAGCAATTAAGAAATGAAATATTTAAATTAAAATACAATTCCGAGCATATTATGATGCAACATACCTTTTAATCAATTTAGCTGAAGTTTTTAAAATTTTATGAACAACGTAAAAAAAATCTGTCTTTATGCTGAAAGATTTTAGTTTAGCGGAGAATAAGAAAAAACCTGGCAGTGAAAGAAATAGATTATTTGTGGCTGTTAACTACTACTACAGCTGTAACTATTACTACACTACTACCACTACTGTTATTTTTACTACTACTACTACTACTACTACTACTTCTACTACTACTACTACTACTACTACTACTACTACTACTACTACTACTACTTATAATAATAATAATTATAATAACAATAACAACAACAACAACAACCACAATAATAATAATAATAATAATAATAATAATAATAATAAAAGACTCGTTGCCATACTCGCAATTTTCTGAAATATCCATGAAGCCATTTATATTCTTAAATTCACGAAATTTCTACGCGTTCTTATGCTGTTACGAAGAGAAGAAACAACACACCTTTTTTTCTTATAAAACCCAAAATTCTATCAGAAAATGAGATGATCATTCAAGGGCGGCGCCAGAATTTGCCCGACGTGGGGGCACTGTATCCCCGACAGGGGGGCCAAGTCCATAACATATATCAGAGGTCCCGCGTGCTGGAGCAGGTCCTAAAAATTGCGTGGGCAAAAATTTCAAGGGCCCAGTTCGTACAAAATAAATTAATGTTCCGGTCTGCGTAAAATTTAAAAAGTTGTCCTGCTTATATGGTCTAGCAAGTATTATATATATTAGCCCCTTCCCCCTCCCCCCCCCAAAAAAAGTTAAAATCTCGACCCGACTTGACTCTATTTCTACAAAACATGAATTTTTACTTCGATATTGTTATAAACTGTTTTACACGAAGAGTTCTGATCAAAAAGAATTAATCTTTTTTTTTCAAACTATTTGGAAAATAGTTGTTGATCTCGGTGGAGAACTGGAAAATCTGAAGCAGATCTGAATCTTTTTATTGGTTGAATTCCGGAACTTATTTTATTTTATTTGTTTTGTGATTGGTCCATATTTAATGTCCAAAAATGGAATACTTCTGTTGATACGATGACAAAAAATTTAATAAAAACTTTTAAAATATTAATAATTTGAAAACAAATTGTGGTAAAGTTTGCAAACAAATTTCATCTAAAAGAGAATTTTTTTCTCTATGTCACTGTGTAAAAATTTAAAATGTGCGATATTTAGAAGTTTAAAAATTCGCAGTTCCGAAAATTGTAAAACTGAAATTTCATTTAAACCTTGTTTATGTTGGGCCCAGGAATATTAATGTTTAATCCATGTCGTACGTAATATATGAGGCGTAATAATGGGTGCTCTACTGTATGTATTACTGAATGCAAAAATACAAATGAAAAACTTACATAATTTCTTTAAAAAGTTAAATTATTATTATCAACAAAATTACGAATTCTGCGTATAAAGAAGTTTTAAAATTAAAGCACTCGGGTAAAAATATCAAATTACATACAAACGCAAAGAAATAAGAAATCATTTGAACTTACTCGTATAAAAGACTTGAAACTTTTTATGTACTGCAGAAAAATAGTATAGTTCACACATTCGTAAAAAGATTGAACTCATAAAGTATTTATAATTAGTAGAAATAATAATTCAACTGCAAAATTTGCAAAGTCATAAATTTCATTGTTTTATATTCAGATTCGTTCTTTAAAAGGTCATTGTAGCATTGTTCTTACGGTTACTGTATTATTAATTATATAATTTTTGTAAAAAAAAAAGCATTAAATAGACGATTTCGATATTTTTAAATAAAAATACTAGATTAGGAAAAAGAATTAACTCCTTATATCTGTGGTCAATGGACAAATGTCGATAATAGGGAACTGCACCTTATGTAACTCTGAAATATCCTTCAAGACTATCAGAGCAGATGTTTTTCTAGTAATTCCCACAACAACATTGAGATGTATAAAGATTCTTTTTACAACCAATCAGCAAGAATACGTTTGCTGAAGCTAAACAACATATTCATCGATCTCTTTATCATTCTATCTGTCGAAAAGTTTGTTTTATATTAACTTGCAGAACAGAATTTGAAAACTACTCAAAACAGATAGCCATGCATTTCCTTTTGGTGAACCGCAGCTGTTCTTTGCAGTTTAAACATCGTTAGATTGAAATCTAAATAAGAATACGTGTATAAAGAAACAACATACTTGGCTAAAACAAAATCGGTATAAAATTGAAATTTCTTTCATATCCTTTTTCGTTAAATCTGAACACGTTGCTGTACTAAATACTAATTTCCTTGAAATTAATGTGAAAGTAATTAATCGAACTAGAATTTTTGAAATATATAAATTTTAAGAGTTTATAAGTACCGCGTTTTAATTTTTTCATCATTTTCTAATTTAGTCATTTTTGAGAAAATGTAATTATTTTATATACTCTCAAAAAACATTTCGCAAAAAATAAAACATACAAGCAGTAATTTGCTGGAACGCACGTGTGGTTGGAACGGATTTTTCTATTACTTGAAGAATTTTCTGTCTTTTGATTGTAGAACTTTTTAGAAAATTGAGATTTGATTCATGAATTTTTCATATTTTGAGAGAAAATAGAGGTAAGTAAAAAATCAGTTTATAATAGAAAATCCTAGTACACAGCGTTGTTGCACAGTTAATTAAACAGTCCTTTAATTTAAAAAATGCATCTGTAGATATTGGAGGATTTCAGGTAGTTTTAGCATTAAATTGATTAATTTTCTTTATTTTCGAAAAAATGTTCAAATTAAAGCAGACTTTTTTAGTTATAGAAATAATAATAAAAACAATGGGGGAAAATATCTCCAATTTCCATTTTGTTTTAGAGTGTATATTGATCAAATGCACAAAGTGTGATGTTCCAAATTTTGATAAGATCAGAATTTAAATCTGAAACAAAAACTTTAACACAAAATTTTCAAGAGAAATGTAAATGAAGTGAAAAATTGTAAAATAGTTGGGAATCTAAAAGTGAATTATTTTAATATCAGCGAAAAGCGATCTGCAATTATAAATATATCGCTGATTCAAACTGCGGGTTATGCATGAGATCTAGCTGCGGGTTAGAGGTCTGCGAGGACCAAAATTTCCCGCTCAACATTGCCGAAGCATTCCTTTGATTTTCATCTTTTCTATTATTTTAATTAATTTCTGCCTTCTGACATAAGATTTTTTTTTTTTTAATTTTGATCTTAGATTTCTCATTTTTACATATTTATAGATAAAAGGGATTTAAATTCCTTTTCTAACACGAATAGTACTAAGCAACACAGATGCCAGAATACCCATGTAATTTGACGAACATGCTATTTAGGTGTGAGTATTTCAGGTATTTGGTGTTTTTTCTGTATTTTTTGCGGATAGTTAAAATTGCAAAATTAAAGTGCAATTTTTTCTGTTTTTACGGAATCTAATCAATGGAGGGGGGATAGTTCACTTCACGGATTGTTTACCGAGCACGGAATCCTCCGCGGAATGGGTTATACCAGACCTGAGCTGATTAATTATATATCCATTCAACCTGAACCAGTTTTTAAAAAATAGATAACCCGAACTTGACAAAACTTCTAAAATCAATAGTATTAATTCCGAACGCAATCCCAACTCAGTATGAAAAAAAGAAATACGTGTGGCACTCGGGGACTGCCGCGGTAAAGCTATTGCATAGCATTTTTTATCAACTTATGCAATTATAATTATTTATTTATTTTTTATTTATGCAGTTTTTTTGTCTTTGATATTAAATCAAGTTAAACATTTTGAGCGTGATGACCGATAAAATTTTTTTTTCTTGTATTGAACAAATGAGAAGTTAATATCGTTTAAAATATTTTTATTATCTTACAATACATGTAGGTTAATCAGGAATTTTTATCATTGAAACTATACGTTTATGGTAGCTGAAAAAAAAACATAAGTTTAAGACTTGATATTCTCAAAATATCTGAAAAATACCGCGTCAATATCTGCCGAAGTCTACGGAGGGATACCGTGCCGAAGTCTGCCAAACTGAAGCGATGTTAGCCGGAATGTTAGGTTTTTTTTTCTCGTTACAGAATTTCTAGATTCTTTCGCCGCGCTCAAAACCCGCGATAAAAGCTATGCAATACCCTAATAAATTACAAACAAAATTTGGCCGCGCTACGAAAATTAGATCGCGAGTTATAAGCATTTTAAATTTTCCGAACCTCACCGGGGGGGGGGGGGGGTCTTCTGTCACCAAAAATGAACACTCTCAAAATAAATTACCAAACAAAATTTGGCCGCGGTACGAAAATTAGATCGCGAGTTATAAGCAATTTAAATTTTTCGACCCTCACCGTGGGGGGTCTCCTGTCACCAAAAGTAACATTGTCTCATAATAAATTACCAAACAAAATTTGGCCGCACTACGAAAATTAGATCGCGAGTTATAAACATTTTAAATTTGTCGACCCTCACCATGGGGATCTCCTGTTACCAAAAGTAAAACAGTCTCATAATAAATTACCAAACAAAATTTGGCCGCGCTACGAAAATTAGATCGCGAGTTATAAGCATTTTAAATTTTTCGACCCTCACCGTGGGGGTCTCCTGTCGCCAAAAGTAACACTGTCTGATAATAATTACCAAACAAAATTTGGCCGCACTACGAAAATTAGATCGCGAGTTATAAGCATTTTAAAATTTTCGACCCTCACCATGGGGGATCTCCTGTCACCAAAAGTAACACTGTCTGATAATAATTACCAAACAAAATTTGGCCGTGTTACGAAAATTAGATCGCGATTTATAAACATTTTAAAATTTTCTACCCTCAGCATCGGGGGGGGGGGTCTCCTTTCACCAAAAATTAACACTGTCTCATAAGAAATTACCAAACAAATTTTGGCCGCGATACGAAAATTAGACCGCGAGTTATAAGCATTTTAACTTTTTCGACCCTCATCGTGGGGGTCTCCTGTCACCAAGGCCGCGCTACGAAAATTAGATCGCGAGTTATAAGCATTTTAAATTTTTCGACCCTCACCGTGGGGGGTCTCCTTTCACCAAAAATTAACAGTCTCATAATAAATTACCAAACAAAATTTGGCCGCGCTACGAAAATTAGATCGCGAGTTATAAGCATTTAAATTTTTCGATCCTTACCATTGGGCGGGTCTCCACTCACCAAAAGCTACATTATCCTACCTTGTTTTATCTTACGATTTTTTTCTATACACATTCTATCAGGAATTTTTATTATTGAAACTATAGATTTATAGTAACTGAAATAAGATATATAAGTTTGAGACTTGATATCCTCTAAATATGTGAAAAATACCGCGTCAATGTCTGTCGAAGTCTGTCGAAGGATATCATGCCGAAGTCTGCCGAAGTGAAACGACGGTAGCCGAGTGTTAGGTTTTTTCGTTACCGATGTGTTAGGATATTTCTCGTTACGGAATTTTTGGATTCGGTCGCCGCGCTCAAAGCCCGCAATAAAAGCTATGCAATAGCTTAAAAACAAAATTCCATCTTGTAAAGCAATAATGGAAAAGTAGTCTAGTATCAATTATATTTTTTATGTAGAAAAATCGATATATCTGTATATTGATTCATTGACATTCAAATAATGTAATTTTTCATTTTAAAATATATTTTGGGGATACTTTTGAGGAATCTGATAGAATCGAGCCCATACGCTAAAACAATTAAAATTACCCGACTCGAAAAATAGAAGTCAATCTTAAACTTTCCGAAAAAAAATTAACTTTAGCCAGGTCCGACTAAAACCACCAGTCGAGTTGAGTTTAATTTTCCGAGGAGATGAAGGATCGGGTTTCTACCCGAAACCCGATTTGAGCTAGACATCTCTACATTTCGACCTGAACCCGAAATATTTCAACCCAACCAAACCCTAATTGTAGCTGATGAAAAAATATATCCATGCTGTAATGCAGTTATGTAAGAATATGTTTACAAATATATATTCAGTAACAATTTCAGATTTTAAGTAAAAAAAATCAGTATACATAAATTCATTGACATTCAAATACAGTTTTTCTTCTTAAAATAAGTTTTGTAAATTCTTTTGAGAGATCAATTCTTCTCGAATCAAGAACCATAAGTATCAACATCCAACCCGAACCTGAAACAAAGTTAATCCGACTTTAATCCGACACTCAACGACAAAAATTTAGGCTCAACCCGATCCGGTCCAGACTGCGAGTCATGTCAGGTGCAGTTTGCCCCACACGATGAAGCATTCTACTTGTTATCCTAGACAACCCCGACAAAATAATTTTCGTTGTCGTATTTTAACTGAACTAAAAATTCTTCATTACCAAGCCGATCGTGAATCCAAAATAAGCGAAAACTGATCCACAAATTTAATGTAGTTAAAAAAAAGTATAAAATTGATTTTTAGTATAAATTTTATCTTTTTGTTGAAAAATAAACATGCATAGAGTCATTCATGCATCATCATATGCTGTCATCCATGTAGATTTTTATTTTAAAAATTCAGATTTTTTTTCGACAATTCGGGTTTATCTAAACTCAAATTGCAAGAATCAAACTTCAGTCAGAAACCGATGTACAAAAAAGAATTAGTTTAGTCAATCCGACTTTCAAAAAAAAAAAAAAAAAAAAAAAAAAAAAAAACTCCATATTTCGACCCAACTTGAATGGGCTGAAATTCAAAAGTCAAAATACTTTCCCCGACGAAATTGAATTTTGACCCCGATGGGGGGCCAGGTATGCCCGACGGGGGGGCATATGCCCCCACGGCCACCCCCTCTGGCGCCGCCCTTGTGATCATTTAAGCCAATTTTTGAGACACAAGCAGGGGGAAATCTTAATATCAAAGATCAATTGTAACTTTGTATATATCACATTTCTAGTAGAATGGCAATCACGAATGAATTACAATGTCTCCTATAATAATGTCTGAAATTTTCATTATGTTATGAGCAAAAATGATTGAGTAAATCTGTCGCCGAAAAAATTAAGAAAAATGTTAAAAAATACAATCATCATTAATAGAAAACTATATATGCATATTATGTATTGTAATATTGGAATCTATAATTGCGCTAACATTGCATTAATTGGAAAAACTTTGCTTTTTTCCCTTCTTTCATTCGCAGCAAGAAAAAAAAATGTTGTAACTATTAGAAAAATACTATTAAAATTTAAAACAAACTAATATTTTAATAACATTTTTATTGAAGTATATCATTTATTTATCCGTAATTACATGTTTCCACCCAAATCTCTAACAAAAAAACGTTAAAATAATTAGAATAATTAAATTATTACACGCGAAACAATTTTTAGGTGAAAATCACGTCATGTATTAAAACTATACATCTAAAACCATTTTCATATAGATAATACTCATCTGAACATCCTTAAATGATCCATCCATACATCATATGGACGTTACATTGGTAACCACATAGTGTAAAAATAGCACGACTAACATTTATTTAAATATTTCACACCGGAAAAAACATAAATGCGAGTATGTACCTGCGCAAAATATTTTCTATTTATTTTGTACGAATTACTGTTAAATAAATACTTAATGGAAACTTCTTCCATAATCATAATCTGTTTAGTTTTAATATCCATTATTAAATAAAACATGCAGTTTACATTTAAAAATAAGATGAAAAATATGCATAATGGTGCATTATAATAGAAAAAAAAACAAAACTGAAATACGTTACTGAAATCCCTAAAAGCCGATCAAAATATAAAACATAATAGGCCGGGAGGCGGCAGCATACACAATCACATCATCGAGTTCACGGCTAAAATTCTAGAATTAGTTAAAACTTGATTTGCATATTAGAACGCCCTCAGTGCCCGATTAAGCTGAAGTTGGGCACAGGGCTTGTTAAAATGTTGCCCCACCCCGCCCCTACCTCTCCATTCTCGGTGACACTTCCAGAAAAAAAGTAGATTTATTTGATGTGTTGACAAAGTTGTTTGAGTAAATTGAGTATAGTTTTAAGTTTACAAAATAATAATAATAATAGTAATAATAATAACTTACAAGAATAATCAAGAAAATAAATTACCGTCCACTTTCTGAAATACGCATTTCTATAATTCACAAACATCTGTGATCGACTATTTATGTTGCAGAATAAATTGGGACGTCTTTTTCAAAACTCGCCTTATCCAAAATCATAAAAATTGTGTTTTCCCTAACAGTCTACAAATCATTTTAAACTATAATTCTGACATTGTAAAATCCTCGTTTATATTGAAACCAATAGACACAGTATGCAGTTTTTGGCCTTTTCCCCAAATTTGATTTTCTGGATACGACAAGTTTTGAAAATTATAGGTGCTCTGAAATTGAAAAGGACTTTTACAGAAAAATTAAATATGGAGATTTTTTATTACAATAAAACTTTGCTTATATGTCAGGGACCAAAATATAAAATGCAAACAGTGGAAAAACTTAAATTGGGAAATAGTTTACATGCAAGAAAACGCAAATTCAAAATTTCCGTTTCATATTTTATAAAAAAAAATATTATTTGAAAAGTATTTGATTAAGGGGGGAAATCAGACATATAACTTGTGAGCACCTGAAATTGGTGGACCCAGGGGTGAGTCCCTGGAGGCTCTTGGATTAATCAGGCCCTAAACGCCATCGGTCTGCCAAGTCATATCTTGATGGAAAACATCTGAAATCTGGTTTTAGCTGTTGACTCGTAGGTTTACCATTGTGTTTTCCTGCATATGCTGGGTGGGGCTTGTTGAGCTCAAACCCATTGGTAGGCCTCCCCACCTGACGATATCTGAATCTGAATCTGATTCTGCAAAGGTTTGAAAACATGGGGGAATGGGAGTAGAAAAAGCAGAATGGTAAACCTCGAGACAACCACCAAAATCGAGTTTTTAGGTTCGGGTTTAGATGTCACTATCTCATGAGAAAAGAAGTTAAGATATATATACAGAACAAATAACATAAGCTCAACACTATATTGCTACTAAAATAACTATTTAAAATCTTAGAAATAACAATCTAATAATGTAAAATTTGAAGCAATAAAAAATAAATAAATAAATGAATAAAAGGTTTAGATTTCTAATATTAGTAAATCTAGCATAGTATCGATTATCCGGAAAAACCTGACAAATCTCGCAAAAATACATTTTGCGTTTTATTTCTCCAAAAGGTGCATCTTACTATACAAACAGTTTCATAAATATAATTATACGGGAAAGCACTTTATTACGTTCTATGTCCATTTGTGACCAAAAAAGAGGAATGGATTATGTGCGGAGATATAATTAACCAAGCCTCCAATTGTACAAACCTGATCCAATGTCTTCTTTTTTAAGGATTTTATGCTTTTATGAGCGCCTTTAATCCTATAACAGCTACAATTTCATGTTACAGCAAAATCGTGTATTTTTTCCCGTCTTTTGTAAAATTTACTTTTGTCGAGATTTTTATTACTTTTTTTTTCTGGGTGAACGATATGGTCAAAAGCTAAAATCTCACCATGTTCATGTAGACAAGACTTGCATACATTTCCATGTTGACTTGTGACCGTAGCAACGTCATGCATGCCGGATAAAGCTCATATCGATCAGCCAGTGCATCTTTGGAATCTTTTACCTCATTGTCGTTGAACTCTGCCAAAGAGAAAGCTGCAAATCAATTAGACTCGATTCGAATACATTTCTTGTATATTCGAATACATTTCCTACACATACTGCAATATAATAGGCAATTAAAATAACAGGAATATTTCAAATTTGTTTTCTAAAACCATAATATAAACAGAAGTATTTTTGTTAAAACAGTAATTGATTAGTTGAAATTACAGGAGTATTAAATTTTTTTTTCTTAAACATTAATATAAACATAAGTACTTTTGATAAAAAGTAATTGATTAGTCGGAATTACAAAAGTATTGAAAATTTGTTTTCTAAAACCACAATATAAACAAAAGTATTTTTGCTAAAAAGTAATTGATTAGTGGAAAGACAGGAGTATTTCGAATTCACTTTCTAAAACCATAATATAAACGAAAGTATTTTTGCTAAAAGTTTTCTAAAACCATAATATAAACAAAAGTATTTTCGCTAAAATTTTTCTAAAACCATAATGTAAACAAAAGTATTTTTGCTAAAAGTTTTCTAAAACCATAATATAAACAAAAGCATTTTTGCTAAAAGTTTTCTAAAACCATAAAATAAACAAAAGTATTTTTGCTAAAAGTTTTCTAAAACCATAAAATAAACAAAAGTATTTTTGCTAAAAGTTTTCTAAAACCATAATATAGACAAAAGTATTTTTGCTAAAAAGTAATTGATTAGTTGGAAAGACAGGAGTATTTCGAATTCGCTTTCTAAAACCATAATATAAACAAAAGTATTTTTGCTAAAAGTTTTCTAAAACCATAATATAAACGAAAGTATTTTTGCTCAAAATTTTCTAAAACCATAATATAAACTAAAGTATTTTTGCTAAAGGTTTTCAAAAACCATAATATAAACGAAAGTATTTTTGCTAAAAATTTTCTAAAACCATAATATAAACAAAAGTATTTTTGCTAAAAGTTTTCTAAAACCATAATATAAATAAAAGTATTTTTGTTAAAAAGTAATTGATTAATTGGAAAGTCAGGAGTATTTCGAATTCGCTTTCTAAAACCATAATATAAACGAAAGTATTTTTGCTAAAAGTTTTCTAAAACCATAATATAAAAAGTATTTTTGCTAAAAGTTTTCTAAACCCATAATAGAAACAAAAGTATTTTTGCTAAAAAGTAATTGATTAGTTGGAAAGTCAGGAGTATTTCGAATTCGCTTTCTAAAACCATAATATAAGCGAAAGTATTTTTGCTAAAAGTTTTATAAAACCATAATATAAACAAAAGTATTTTTGCTAAAAGTTTTCTAAAACCATAATATAAAGAAAAGTATTTTTACTAAAATTTTTCTATAACCATAATATAAACAAAATTATTTTTACTAAAAAGTAATTGATTAGTTGAAAAGACATGAGTATTTTAAATTCGTTTCTAAAACCATAATATAAACGAAAGTATTTTTGCTAAAAGTTTTTTAAAACCATAATATAAACAAAAGTATTTTTGCTAAAAAGTAATTGATTAGTTGGAAACACAGGAGTATTTCGAATTCGCTTTCTAAAACCATAATATAAACGAAAGTATTTTTGCTAAAAGTTTTCAAAAACCATAATATAAACAAATGTATTTTTGCTAAAAGTTTTCTGAAACCATAATATAAACAAAAGTATTTTTGTTAAAAGTTTTCTAAAACCATAATATAAACAAAAGCATTTTTGCTAAAACTTTTCTTAAACCATAATATAAACGAAAGTATTTTTGCTAAAAGTTTTTTAAAACCATAATATAAACAAAATTATTTTTACTAAAAATTAATTGATTAGTTGAAAAGACAGGAGTATTTTAAATTCGTTTCTAAAACCATAATATAAACGAAAGTATTTTTGTTAAAAGTTTTCTAAAACCATAATATAAACAAAAGTATTTTTGCTAAAAGTTTTCTAAAACCATAATATAAGCAAAATTGTTTTTACTAAAAAGTAATTTATTAGTTGAAAAGACAGGAGTATTTCAACTTCGTTTCTAAAACCATAATATAAACGAAAGTATTTTTGCTAAAAGTTTTCTAAAACCATAATATAAACAAAAGTATTTTTGCTAAAAGTTTTGTAAAACCATAATATAAACAAAAGTATTTTGCTAAAAGTTTTCTAAAACCATAATATAAACAAAAGTATTTTTGCTAAAAAATAATTGATTAGTTGGAAAGACATGAGTATTTCGAATTCGCATTCTAAAATCATAATATAAACGAAAGTATTTTTGCTAAAAGTTTTCTAAAGCCATAATATAAACAAAGTATTTTTGCTAAAAGTTTTCTAAAACCGTAATATAAACAAAATTATTTTTGCTAAAAGTTTTCTAAAACCATAATATAAACAAAATTATTTTTGCTAAAAGTTTTCTAAAACCATAATATAAACAAAAGTATTTTTGCTAAAAAGTATTTGATTATTTGGAAAGACAAGAATATTTCAAATTTACCATACTATAAACGAAAGTATTTTTGCTAAAAGTTTTCTAAAACCATAATATAAGCAAAAGTATTTTTGCTAAAGGTTTTCTAAAAGCATAATATAAACAAAAGCATTTTTGCTAAAAGTTTTCTAAAACCATAATATAAACAAAAGTATTTTTGCTAAAAAGTAATTGATTAGTTGAAAAGACTGGAATATTTCAAATTTGTTCCTAAAACCATAATATAAACAAAAATACTTTCGCTAAAAGTTTTCTAAAACCATAATATAAACAAAAGCATTTTTGTTTAAAGTTTTCTAAAACCATAATATGAACAAAAGTATTTTTGCTAAAAATTAATTGATTAGTTGAAAAGACAGGAGTATTTCAAATTCGTTTCTAAAACCATAAAATAAATGAAAGTATTCTGCTAAAAGTTTTCTAAAACCAAAATATAAACAAGAGTATTTTTGCTAAAATTTTTCTAAAACCATAATATAAACAAAAGTATTTTTGCTAAAAGTTTTCTAAACCATAATATAAACAAAAATATTTTTGCTAAAAAGTAATTGATTAGTTTAAATGACAGGAGTATTTCAAATTCGTTTCTAAAACCATAATATAAACAAAAGTACTTTTGCTAAATGATAATTGATTAGCTGAAATGACAGGAGTATTTTAAATCCGTTTTCTAAAACCATAATATAAACAAAAGTATTTTTACTAAAAAGTAATTGCTTAGTTGAAATTACAGGAATATTTCAAATTCATTTTCTAAAACCATAATATAAACAAAAGTATTTTTGTTAAAAAGTAATTGATTAGTTGTTGAGCTATGCACTGCTCACTTAACTTGTTGTGATAGAAATTACGGCACAATTACTGTGAGAGGTCTTTGACCACTTCCTTGAAAAATGAATAAAAGGCTCGATTCATTTATAAGATATTTTTTTTCTACTGAACTTTAAGTACTGAACTATTTTAAATAAAATTCAAAAATTCAGAAGTCTCTAGTGACAGTACTAGGACTGAAAACTAAATGAAATTTCATTCTGACATGAAATTTCATGTGAATCTAGAGTTAAACGGAAAATTACAAGGTAAGGGGCTATTTCAATAACAGGAAAAAAACCCGCTTCCTATTGCTAATCCTAAGAAAGAAATTGATAAAGATATCTTGGTTTCATTTCAATGTTTTTAAAGATATTTTTTTTTTATTTCATTGGATAGCTGAGGTTGATCTGTACAAAAAAAATTGTTATTTTTTTTTTTTTTTTTTTTTTTTTTTTTTTTTAGAAATTGATTGCAGATTTGTTTTAAGAGATGCTTTTATTTTTGAAACTGGTTTCAAGAATGAAAGTGTTCTTATTAAAAATACCTGTAAACAAAATCGAAAATGTAAAAAAAGCTCTTTGTACAAATCAGTCTCAGCTATCCAGTAAAGGAAAATAAAAGAATTATTTAATAAATTTTTTGGTTTACAATGCCTTATTTTAATGATTTTTCGAAGAAAGTTTTTGGAATTTCAAAAATTGTTAAAATATGGCACCATGTATCGAAAAATTCGTTCTCTGGAAGCAATCTAAAACAAGAAAACTGTCAAGTCAAGTACTCTTTGCAATCAGAACACAATCTTTTCAAAATATTCACCGATCGCAACTTTTGTATAATATTTTTATAGCTTACCTCTTAAACAAACCGTTTACCACATAATTCTATCGATTTTTGTTTTTGAGAAATTTAATTTTGAAATCAGGGTCATACACGCTGTATGAGCCTCCATGTATTCGCCAAGAATTTATTTGTAAAGTACATCTATGCATTGTAGCCATTAAATATCATCTCTATCATTCCGATAGAGTAATATTTTAATTGGATTATTTGGGTTAGGGCCCTGCATGACTGTTACTTCTATACTTAAGCTGCTATCAGATTCACAAACTTTACGAGTGACAAACTTTTCAGCTGATTTTAACCCCAAATTTTTCCGGTTCAAAAAGAGAAAAAGGTTACAATTGCTTTGGAAAAAGTCGGAGAAAAAGCAGAAAACCAGTACTAATAGTACCAGCCGCTAATATTTATCGCTTATTCGTATCAATCGCTGATCTCTGATTTTTTGAAATGTTCGATGTTGAATGAAAAGTCTCGGCTACCACAGATTTTTTTGGAACTGAGGAAAAAAGTTGGGGGACATTACTGTTTGCTGTCATACTGGATGTTGGGAGGATATTTCGCGAAAAGTTCGAGGATATCAAGTGTTGGCTCAAAAGTCTCTCGAAATGTTGGCGAATATGATAGCAGGTTTACTGTAATTTCAAACAAAATGATTTTCAATGGAAAAATTTCTGTTTCAACAATTGGAAAGTAAACAAGTCACAAAATAGAATAATAGGAATCGGGTGTACTAAGAGTAAATTATTGGCCCCATATCAGTTGGCGCCACTGTATGATTTCAGCTTTTCCGTTTGTTTTCTCTGTTCTACTCAACACAAAAGCTATGATTTCAAAAAAAGCTCAAATAGACATATATTTCACATACATTATTGAAAATATCGAATGTAGGATTTGACTGCTGACATTCGATTTCATTGATTAATTTAAAAGTCCACAAAAAAGTTGTTGGATATCTTAAAACCTACAGACAGTTAATATATCTTCTTAAAGGTATGTGTAATGTAAAATTCAAATCATATAAAATTCAACAAAATGCATTAAAATTCAATCAAATCTTTATTGTTGTCTAACCATCTGTTCTTTCATACTCTCATTTTGGTTAAAAAAAAAAAAAAAAAAAAAAAGAGAAAGAAAGAAAGAAAAAAGAAAATCTCGAATAGCTACATCGAAGCCATAGGGATATAAAATTTGGTCATGTTACTAATATGGACTTTTTAATTCGCGTGTCTACGAATTAAAAATGCTTACTCCAACCAGGGATGTAGAGGAGCGTATACCTTCTGAATCTTTTCAGGAACACCCTATACCCTCTGTTTCTCCAGAAAGCTATAGTATTTACATCCTAAGGTACACTCTCTGCTTTGAGCGTATATCCTCTGCTTACAGCGTATACCTTCTGGCTTTTTCACGACTACACCACTGACTGCAACATCTAGGGTACATTTGCATGACCATCAAAACAATTTCCATATTGAAATCTCATACTTTCTCTTTCGACTGAGAGCAATTGCTGTTTAAACTTTTGTTTAATTTTTATGTTTCTTTTTGTCTAAGAATTTTTAACGTGTTCTAGAAATGAAGTTTTTAATAGGAAAGACAAGTTTTTAGTAGTAAGATACACAGATAATGTGAATTTAAAAAGTATTCAGAATAAGGTAAAAATTATATTACTAAAATAAACCTGGCAATTTCTTTCAAAAAGTTGCATTTTAAAATTTATATACGTAGGAGAGTAATCGTAAAAATAATAGAGGGTATAAGCGCTAAGCAGCAGAGGGTATACCCTAGAGTGTGTATACTTTAGTTTTCTTGTGAAACAGAAGTTATATTGGGCTCCTTTAAAAAATCCAAAAGGTATGTGGCGTATACCCCCATATACCCTCCACTACATCCCTGTATATACGGATACAAGCACTTAATCCTAAAAGTTATACTTAAAACAATATCTCTGTGCTCAAACCACTACCAGAAATTTTTTATTCGATTTTGAAAAGTTTTGTAAGTTACCTTGTCTACGCATTTCTAACAGGCAAAAAGTGAAAGTGAGATTCAGTCTTTTTTAGGGCCCCCTACACCCTGTATAATTTTCATCATTAAATACCTCCACTCCACACATTAAAGTAGGATTTCCCGAAGGAAATTTGACAATGTTCATAAAACATTTGATTAAAAACATATTTAGACAATGTAGTGCTGCCATCTATTGATATAGTGGTCTGTTACTTTCGCTTAATTTTTTAAAAAGAAAATACCCTATTAATATCTTATTCAGGGGCGTGCAAAGAGAAAACTGCACCGGGGCAAAGTTTCAGTTTGACGCTTCCCTGACAACTTTTTGCTTGTGACAGGCCAAAAACGACGTTGGTAGAATAAATTTGGCGCCCACTAAGTTTCCGCGACTGCCCCCCCCCCCCTTTCGCACGGCGCTGATCTTATTGCTGTGTTATTGTAGTTATTGTTCAAAAGTGTTCAATAATCTCTTTGTTAAGCGTGATAATGTTTTATTGTTTATCGTTATTTCTGTTAGTAGTGCCAATGCCAAAGCAACATTAAAAATGAAAATAGGCAAAAGCGACCTACTATTCTACCTTTATGATTTTCCTACATTTCTTTCATAATTAGAGATTTATGTTTTAGTGCTGCCATCTACTGAAAATATAATAAACTATTTGTGCTTAACCCCTTAAAGGGCCGCTTCACTCAAATGAAAAAACCCGTTCGCTAATGCTAATCCTATGGAAGAAATTTATAAAGATATTTCGGTTACATTTCAATATTTTTAAATGATTCTTTTTGCATTGGATAGCTGAGATTGATCTGAATGCAGGCCGTTTTTTTAATTTTTCAATTTTATTTACAGATATATTTTATGAGGGGGATTTCGCTTTCCAAACCGGTTCTGAAAATGAAAGCATTCTCCAAAAAAATATCCGTAAACGAAATCAAAAAAGTAAAAAAACGGCCTGCATTCAGATCCATCTCAGCTATCCAATAGAATCATTTAAAAATATTAAAATGCAACCGAGATATCTTTATAAATTTCTTCCATAGAATTAGCATTAGCGGACGGGTCTTTTCATTTGAGTGAAGAGACCCCTTAAGGGTGTATTCGAAAAAAAGCTTTTCCACCTTCAACAGCTCGAAATTTTCCGATGCAATTTCAGACACATTTTTAAAAGTAAAGACATGAAACTTGCTGAGGAGATTTTTGAAGAGACGTATAAGGTGCCGTGTAATGTCTTTTTACGCTCAATTCATTAGAATTTGATTTATAAACAATTACCTTCTTAGCATGACCCTTTTTTTCGTTCACAGATCTCTCGCTTCAGAAAATTCTATTCAAAATGCTGTTTTTGATTGCTTTTTTAGCAATACTTTCTGCATTTATCAAAGAATCGGCGATCACGGCACCTTGTGCACTTTCTAAATAAGGCAATGTGCCAGTTTGATGCATTTGCGAGCAAAAATGAATTTAAAAATAAATCGAAAAACAAGCAGTTTGAATCGAAACACACCCTTAAAAGCTCGTGGGACAATTTTTATACCACTTAATTTTAATCAAATTTTGCAAGGAATGTTTTTGTAAATATTTTCATAAAATTATATTTAAAAAAAATACAAAATACAAAATAATTAAATAACCAAATACGATAAAAACACCTTTATCAAATAATACCAAATCAATAATAAAAGATGAAATAGCCAACTATTATTTGTTTAATTAATGAATTTTGAATTAAGGGCTAAAAGGAGCAATTAAAGAAAACAATAATAATGAAAAAACAAAACCCATTATAGGGAAATTTGTCTGTAGGATAACTTTGTTAATCAATATAATGGAAACATATATATGTATTATTTTTAATAAATTTATATTAAAGGCTAAGAGGAGAGATTAAAGAAAATAATAATAAAGGGAAAACAAAGACCATGATAGGGTAATCTTTCTGTAGCATGACTTTGTTAATCTGTATAATGGATTACAGTTTTAAGTGGAAATATATATGTATATTGTTTATGGAATAAATGTAGTATTTGCCCAGGCCCTGCCATCTTGTTTCTTTGCCGGTCACTTATGACCACTTAATACTGAATTTTTGGACAATTTAGAAATTAAACATAACAACAACAAATTTTTAAAGTGACAATCAGCACTCAAATCATTATTTGTAAAAAAGAAAAAAAAATAGGGGAAAGGATAGGAGGAATTCATAATTAACAAACGGTAAATGCATGAATTTTAAAACAGTTAAATAAAGCGAATAGTCATTAAAAAATATATATATATTCCGAAGTTACAGTCAAAAATGTTTAAAACATATACATTAAAGATATATACATGTATACATACATTACATAAAAATGTATGCATACATTATACATTTAAAAATCAACAACAAAAATAAAAGAATAAACCCAAATACAGAAATTTAAAATCAGGAACAAAAAAAAAAAAAAAAAAAAAAAATGTTCGCCATCTCCGGGCGAATACTACATAATAGCCTTATTAATTAATAAATTTAAATCATAAATGAATGGATGATCCTTTAATAAAGTATTATTTATAAAAATACTCATTATATACTGAATGCTGTTAAAACTGTTTAAACGAAAAAATTATCTGACAGAATCGTTCTTTTAACCATTAACTAAATAATAATTAATAAACTACTATATTTAATAGATATTTAATCAATAGAATAATTAATTTTTAAAAAAGGTTATATTTCACAGCAACATCTACCATTCCTTAGTTAGCTTTACTACTTACAACGATTATTTTATTTTCCTATACGTTTAAAGTGTCAGTCCTTTTGACAAGCTTAGTAAATTATATGCATAAGTAATACTAAATCAACAAACACATCTTATCACAATATTACTTGAATCTATGCTTCTTTCTTTTCCTTTCTTTTCTTTTCTTTTTTCTATGTTTTTTTATGTTTTTTTTTTTCTGAGTCACGTTCTGATGTACCTGGGGATCAGATAATTCTTTTTTTTTCGTTTTAGGTGCGTTCGTAATTATGTAAATACGCATATAAGCACCTATTGTTGTCGTTCAGTCCGTCCGTCTGTCTGCCCGTCCGCATATAACAACGCAAAAACTACCCAAATGAATCGTTTGAAATTTAAAATACATAATTATTACATAATTTTGTCGAGTCATTTCAAATTTTATGAAAATCGGATGCATAGATCAATTACAAGGACAATCAAAAAGATTCCGTTACATTACGGTCAATGGGGGAAAAAATTTCAAGTGCATTTTAATCGTTTGAAATTTTAAATACATAATTATTACATAATTTTGTCGAGTTATTTCAAATTTTATAAAAATCGGATGCATAGATCAATTACAGGGGCAATCAAAAGTATTCCATTACATTACGGTCAATGGGGAAAAAAGTTTCAAATGCATTTTTTTTCTTTTTTTTTATAATTAGATGATATTTTAGTTAAAAACCACAACGAACACTCATAAAAAATGTGCTTTTTTTTCTTAAAATAGCGTACAGTTGTCGCTCCGGAGTAAAAATTCGAAAGAGCCAAAAACTACTTTTTTTTAGAGCATTTCGAAGCTCCCATCGACAAAACTTTCGAAATATTGAAAACAAAATACACATTAAACTATCGTACTTTTATCTTTATAAAGATGCAATTCGTTAAAAAAATACAAATATTAACACTTTGAAAAAAATTCTTTTGAAAACGTCATTTTTCGTGATTTAGTTTCCTACCATCTTTCCTACCACCTCCAAATAAAATAAAATAAGGCAAAGCAGATGCAGTGATGAATTCAAAGATTAGCCCAAGGAGGAGTTTTCCTTCCCAGAGTACCAAAATTTCTCCCTTGGAAGGCTTTAGATTTTGTATTTGGTAATGGTTTAAAAATACAACCAATCCCTTCTCCCCAGAACTTCAAAATTGAAAAATGTCTGAATTCAACATAAGCCAAAAAATAATTCCTGCAATGAAAAGGACTTAAGTCACTGAAAATGTTTAAAATTTACTTAGTATTATTAACATATACATATAAACCTTTTATTTTTCAAACATAATTCAATATTTAATGTTGCCTTCAATGTATTTTCAAGTTTCTCTTGCAAAAAAGATAACGCATGCATCCAGACAAGTATAAAGAGAAAAATTTCTAGCACAGTTAATCAGGTTTGATTTATTTATATGTGGATTTAGTTTCACTAACAAAGATAAAAATATCAGTGACGTAAGTAAAATATAAGAGTATCAGAAAACTTTCAGTAAGATTATAATAATAGTTACTAAGAGGAAATTTTCTTGTTGGATTTGTAGCATTGTTGTTCGTTATCGTATGCTTCATTTAAAATCCTTAACAGTTTGCTTATCAAACTGATAAATGCTTTAAGTAAATTGATTGCATGAAATAAGGCGAAACACTACCATTTTGAATTATATGTTCTTTATTTGTTATATTTATTTGCTGATAGAGTTATCTTAGTATATACTCCCTTTGACTTTGTTCAATATTTAATCTTTCAATCTCCCCTACCGATTAAAGTTACTCAAACGCTTTAAATTTCAGGCAACATACGTTACAGTTTAATAGAGACTTTCCTTTTTAAAGACGGTGTTTTATTTTTGATGAAAACGACAACTGTGTATTTTTCCAATTAATTTGTAGAAATATATCCAATTTAACATTGAAAAATTTCATATCACCACAGGATTATGACAATGAGAAGCTAATATTTTGTTCATCCAGAGTTTCTACGGAGATAGAAAATTTTCAAGAATAAACTCTCTAATAGTATAATATTTGAGAACATTAACAATGTCGTTTTAGAATATTTTATGCAATACAATCATTTTTTGCATTTATCTTTCTCTCTTTTTAAATTTTAATATTATATTAGTTTTTAACATGGAAAAGATGGGGGCAGAATCTACAAGTTATAGCGATTTTTAAAGAGGCTTTATAAAGCTTAGTAGGCATTTAAAGCTTTGTTTTAAAGTGAACTTAAAAAAATAAATAAATTTTAACTTTAATCTTTTTGTTCCCTCAATCTATCACCTACTTAAAAATGTTTTAAATCCAAAACTGCGAGAATTGCGCGAAATACACTCCCCAAATTTCAGAATATCCTCGAACTTCGAGGAAATTTGTTTATCTTAATTTATAAGAACAGAAAAACACAAGGTATCCATACTTACGCAAGAATCCGACAACAGTAGCTAGACACAAACAAAAACCAGCAGTGTACCACACAGCATGCATCATGGAGTACATTACAGATCAGAAAGATTTTTTTTCCACGAATATTCTTCAAATTTTTTTGCTTACCACAGCAGTGACATGATAAACTAAAAGCATCATGTCCAACGTTGCAAGTCGAAGGAAGTTCAAAGGCCGTCGCAGATAATCGGATTGATGGTCGTGCAACTTATTAGATTTGTTCGATATCGAGGGCAAGACCTCATGATACGGAGTTTTTATAACACTAAGTGTCCTTTTTTATGTTTTGTTTTATGATAAAAAAAAAAAAGCACCACTAAGATCATTAATTTCACGAGTATGAGCATAAAGTTAAAATATTGAAAGTAGGTCTCAAAAAGCACGAAACGGTATAAAAGTAGGGAAATCAATATTGTACATGCAGAATTGTCAGTTATACATAAAACATTTGGGTTATTTAAGAAATCCGCTTTTGTTTAGATTTTTTATTTATATCATCATTTTTAGGTAAAATGGAAAAAGTAGGAAAAAATAGTATTTGTTACATACTTTTATTATAAGTCTAGTAATCCGATCCGACTCGAAATTCTGATCGGATGGTAAATTTTTCGTTACTGGTCGGGTTCATTTAAATGTTTCGGATTTTGATAAGCTTCCGGTTAGATTTGTTCGATATCGAGGGCAATACTTCACGATAGGGAGCTGCTATAATACTAAGTATCCTTTTTTATGTTTTATTCTGTGAGGTTATTCTGATTCCTTTCGGGTCTGGTGTACTACTAATAGTACATGACTTTTAATTGAGTATTATTGTGTTTTAAGAAATACTTTTGCTGCTATTTGCATGTAGTAATGTTAGTATATGTCTATGTATTTACTATCGCACTTCATTTATATTTAGATATTTAGTATGAAACACTACTCCACACATAAAAACACACATTGTTTTACTAAAAAAATTTATTACAATAAAAATAATACATCGCTGAGATTTAACATTTTATGCTGTTTTTACTGAAATGAGAAGTTAGCACAACTTAGATAAAAATCTAATCTTGTTCCAGAAATTCTCATGAGGCTCGAGTGGAGTGGAGAGGTTCCTGAGTAACGGTGATAAAAGTTATAAAACGGTTGTAAAAGTTAGTTCTGGACAAGGCGCTACAGTACTGCCCCCAGTGTCTTCAGAAAGTCTCTGATTGGCAAATGGACTTTTCTACCAGATTTGGTTATTTTCTCTGGGTCATTCTTTTTTTGCTCTATCGTGTTTGGCTGTTGAAGGGTTTCTTTGGCTGTTGAAGGGTTTATTTGGCCATTGACGGGTTTCTTTGGCTGAACATCTTCAGGCACACTGAGCAAAAATGCTGGTTTTAGTCGGTCGAGACAAACTGTTGTCTTTTTGCCTTTAATGTCGAGTGTAAATCATTTGTCTGCACGGGAAGGGACTTTAAATGGTCCGTCATAAGTAGGTTGGAGTGGTTTCCTGATTGTGTCATGTCTGATAAAGACGTGGGAACAATTTTTAAACTCCTGATGTGAATGGTGTATGACGTCCATGGTTTGCAGGAGGTACTGGTTGCAATTTTCTCATTGCCTCTCTCAGGTTATCCACGAAAGGTTTAGGATCAGGGTCCGAAGTTGGTCGCAGCCCTAAGAATTCACCTGGAAGTCTCAAGGCAGTTCCATATACCAATTCTGAAACTGTTGCATCAATGTCTTCTTTCAGGAAAGAACGAAGGCCGAGCAGCACAAGTGACAATGTATCAACCCATCATTCTGTCATGTGGCATTTGATGGCAGTTTTCAATGGTCTATGCAATCGTTCTACAATGCCGTTAGTCTTCGGGTTAAATGAAATCGTTCGAAGCTTCGTTATTCCTAAATGTCGAGCTAGAGATTTTAATAGTTCTGCTTCAAATCGGTTGTTATGTATGTAGGCACTCCGAAACGAGAAATCCAGGCAGAAACAAATATCCGTGCAACCGTTTCTGCTGTGATATCAGCTATGGGAATGACTTCGGACCAACGCGTGAATCGGTCTATGATCGTCAAGGCGTAGCAGTATCCTTGAGATGGTGGCAAAGATCCAATTATGTCCATGTGGACATGTTCAAATCTTTCAGTTGGGGTCTTAAAGGATCCCAGCGGACTGGAGACATGACGTTGTACTTTAGATCTTTGGCATGCAATACAAGCACGGGACCAGTTTCTAGAATCTTTATTCACTTCCGGCCACACAAATCTACTGGTAATGAGTCTTGTTGTAGTCTTTATTCCTGGATGGGATAGATTATGCAGAGATTTGAATACTTCAAAACGTAGGCTGTTTGGAACGTAAGGCCTGTAGCCAAATCGCGCATTTGGCGAAGTAATGTAGGCGGTTTACTGTCTCCCAACTGCAAGTCACTCAGAAGGTTTTTTAAGCGTTTTCCATCAGAGTCCGCGAACTCTGCAATAAGCCTGCGCTTTAATGTGTTATATTTATCCTGCTGTGGAGGACTGTATATAAGGTCACTAACATAATTTAAACTTTCAGAGTCGATTGATGAAATTAGACTAGCATATTTGGTGTCATCGTTAGTAATTTCAGATAACTGAAACGCGGCTTCTATTTGTGAAAACTATAATTGAATATTTTGTTTCCAAAACGGCGGCACGCGAACTGCAATTCTATTAATTTCATTGCCTTGCATATCCAGTTATCTATAAATGTTTAAATTATGCTCAATTATAGTATGAATGTGTTTTATGTTCAAAAACCTTAATAATAATATGAATTAAGCATAATAAAGTTTTAAAAAAATCTCTCTCGAATTTACAGAAAATAGAACTGACCTGATATCCTCTCTCATCAATCAAAAGTAAACCCTCTGATGTGCTATTATTTATTCATTCATGAAATTTTTTCCGCTAGGCTAAATCTTCCTGCAGTTGAATCAACTCAGCTTCTAAAGTTTTTAAATTTCCGGGTCACCACTGAAACACTACTCCACACATAAACACACACATTGTTTTACTAAAATAATTATTACAATAAAAATAATACATCGCTGAGATTTAACATTAAATGCAGTTTTTATTGAGATGAGAAGTTAGTACAACTTAGATAAAAATCTTGTTCCAGGAATTCTCGTGAGGCTCGAGTGGAGTGGAGAGGTTCTTGAGTAACGGTGATAAAAGTTATAAAATGGTTGTAAAAGTTAGTTATGGTCAAGGCGCTACAAGTAATAATAGTTATTATTAGGTACTACTAGGTTACACCGTCGCCAAAAAATTATCGCCAAACTATAAGATTAAGTGCCAATAATAGATGATCGTGAATGTCACATTCAATGGCATTAAATACGATTCTCGTGTTTAAAATGTCATTAAGTGATTTTTATTTAGTTTTTTTATTTGAATTTTTATTAATATTCTACTAATTTTTTGTTTTTTCGTAGTTTAAAATAAAATTATGTCAACATGTATACTTTGGCTAATAGTTTGGAGATTTGTATAATTTGGCGAAATTGGTAGACGGGATAACAGAGTAGTACCTATTATTATTATTTACTTAGTTCTCTTTACGCCGTTTGCGATCATTTCTTTTAAACAAGTATTTCATTCTTTAAATTTAAAATAAATATTACTTTCGTGAAAGAATTGTGTGTAATATAGTGCGAAAAGTATTAGAAATTTGTAACATAAGTTACATCTTATTGTAAAACAATACTTTCTAAACATCTCCAAAAAATTCTTCCCTTGCCTATTGCCATATGAATATTAATTGAATGGTATGCAAAAGAGCAACATTCGTTATGTTTCAGACAAATGAAATATTCGTTAAACCCTAACTAAACTATTTGGATTGCAAGTATTAATGTTATTAACGTAAAAGTAATTCTTTTCAAAAATTCAAAAATAATTCAGACCCCGAAAGGGTTAAAAGCTGACTTCATGGATTATCACAAACATTGCGATCTCGATGTCATAAATTCTACCCGAAAATATAAACATCGTCGTTTTACTTTAAACATGTGAAAAGTAAATTAAATTTCTTACAAAAAAACGAAGCTTCAAAACATTTCAGATAAAACCTTAACACACACTTTATTCCAGAATAATTCTACTACTTTTTTATTTCTCGTGATCGTATGCGAAAAAGAAAACTATAACCATGGAGTCACTATGAGAGTGTGGACACCAAAGTAATTACAAATATTAATCGAATTCGCGACATTCTCTCACCTTGAGTTTTCGACAGATAAACTCAACAATAGGTACAATAAAATATAAAATAAAATATGACTAATACTTACATTACAGTGATAAGGTACAATTCTTACAATATTACTTTTCTCAAAATAGGTAAATAAACATTTTCTTCTGCAAAATTCAAATAAAATTAAACATATTATTACAAATTCAAATTAACACTATGAAATATACTAAAAAATAAGAATAAAGTTTTTAGTTGAAAGAGTAATTAAAGTCAATAACGTTTTGGGACAGTCACTATTCTGCCACTTCTCGTTCTTAATACTGGATCACTAGAAAGTTCTTTTGGAATTTCTAAATTGTACAGTTTTTGGACAGGTCGCAAAAGTTCACCATTTTCAGTTTTTAATCGTGCAACTCTTGGGTGGCCATCTTTACCAGAAATAAGTTCTTGCACTCGGGCTAAAGCTCAATAGGCACGTTTCTTATAAGACTCTACGAGTACGACATCACCAACGGTCAGTTGCTTGACATTCTTTTGCAAAGAACTTTGCTGGCGCAATTGTCCTAAATATTCAATACGAAATCGCTTACGTAGGTGTTCTCGAACATGTTGCCTATACTTAACTCTTTTATTTAATTCTTGTGCATCAATTGCATCAAAATCTCTCACATCTGAAGACCTTATGTCCTGTAAAATCATTGATGGTGTTAACGGTGCTAGATCGTTCACATCTTTAGTAACATGTGTTAGAGGTCTAGCATTCACAACTTGTTCACAATCACAGAGAATTATGAGCAGTTCTTCGTAGAATAATGAAGCTCCATCCAGAACTTTTCTCAGGATACGTTTCATCACTTGTATCAATCGCTCCCACCAGGCAGTGGTAGGTAGGTTAAATTTCCGGCGAATTTTTTGGGCACTAAATCTTCTGCATCCTACACATTTCTGTACTACTGCTCGAATAGTTTTCCTAGCTTTTACGATCCAATAGTCTTCTCGTAACGATGTCATCATAAGAGCCACTCCTGCATGCAAAAGCTCTTGGTGTTTCCAGGAGATCAGGCGGTGGACTACAGGATGGTCAGAAGGCAAAAGAACAGGGTATTTAAAATTGAAAGCATCTTCTCTATAAATAACTTGCGTTTTCACTCTTATAATACCATCTTCATCTAGGATTGGTCTTAAGCTACGTATCTTCTGATTATTCTTCTCGTTGAATCTGTCTTTCTGAATCAAAATTATCAATTTTCTTTCGGCTTGTTCTAATTCCAAACACGTAAGTTCAGAAACTTCTTTTGAATTAGGATTTCTTAAATTGTTTAAGAATCTTAAAATCCAGGCGATCAATTTTCTAATTTTCTTGAAAGATGAAAACCGCCGATAATACCAATCACTAGATTCTGTGTTCTTGTTCATTGCTGGAATGACACTTTTCCGTTTTTCAGAGTTAATAATTTCTTCATCGGGAATTTCGACACTTTGAGGCCAAGTATATTCAGGTTGAGCCAACCAATCCGGTTCCTCCCACCATCTTAGTTGTAAAACTTGTTCAATCGAACAACTTGTGGAAGGGATATCTACCGGATTAAATTTTCCTGCAATGTGTCGCCATTGGTTCTTTTGAGTTAAGGATCTGATTTCTTCCACGCGATTCCAAACGAATGTTCACCATCTTTCGTCTCGCTTTATCCAGCTTAAAGCTGTAGTTGAGTCACACCAATAAAATATCTTTAAATTTGGAATTCGTAGATTAGATATAACTCGACTTCCCAACCTGGCTCCAATGCAGCATGCTAAAAGCTCCAACTGGGGCATCGTTATGTTCTTAAGGGGAGCTAATCTTGCGCGTGACTGTACGAAAGTTACCAGGATATCTTTTCTCCAGTTTACCAGTTATCTTTTCTCTTTACTCTTAGAAAAATGCAAGTAGCATACGCATGTTTGCTTCCATCACAAAATATGTGAAGGCCTACATCATTACTTTCATAATTATCAAAATACATCCATCGCTGCAATTTGATGTCAGAAATCATCTTCAATCCTTGCACCCATTTTAAAAATTGTTTAGCCAAATTAGTTGGGAGTAATTCATCCCACTTAATTTTTAACTTCCAGCATTCTTGTAGAATAAGTTTAGGGAGCAAAGTCACAGGAAAGGTAAATCCAAGAGGATCAAACACTTTCTGAGCGAATGAAAGTACAGCTCGTTTTGTGGGAATAATTTGTTGTTCCTCAATAGAACCGATTTTGCAAGATAGGGTATCGTTTTCCAGATCCCAGTTTAAACCTAATACTGGTGTTACATTAGCTGTTGAATTTTCAGAAATAATTTGAATGGGATAATTTGACAACCATCCCCTGAGATTAAATTTTGCAGAGAATAGTAACGTTTGGGATTCAAATATAAACTTATTTAATTCTTCAACTGTGTTGAAACTGCAAACACAATTATCTACATATAACGATTCATTCAAAATTTCTACTGTAGAAGCAAGATTTTCAGTCGCACTTTCTAAATGATGTCTCAAAGTAGCCGCTAATAAAAAGGGGCTACAATTGATTCCAAAAACAACAAGTTTATGTCTATAAATTATGCCATTTTCCCATATAAATCTCAGATAGTCTCTATCCTCTACTGTAATACCAATTTGAAGAAATGCCTTCTCTATATCGGATACTGCACCAACAGGATATATCCGAAACCGATGCAATATAGAAGGAATCATTTCAATCAAATTTAATCCCTTATCTAGGCAATCATTTAGAGAAGGGGAACCTTTAACATGAGCCGAAGCGTCAAAAACTGGTCTAACTTTAGTAGTTTCACTCGATTCTTCAAATACAGGTCTGTGTGGCAAATAATGTACTTTAGTTTCTTTATTATCAACCACCCTTTCAATTATTCCTGCATTTATCCACGAATCAAATACTTCGCTATATACCTCAATTTTATTTAAATTAATTAACTTTTACCTCGTTGTAGCAAGCCGCTTTTCGGCCAATTCTCTATTGTTAGGTAAGCAAGCTTTATCTAGCACCCATGGCAATGCTACTTCGTATCTCCCTTCTGAATCTATTCTTATATTACTCTTAAAATGCTGCATAGTTTCTTCATGAATTTCAGATTTAGTTTAGGATTCAACTGGATCCGTTATACCCATAATATCCAGCTTCCACAAATCAGCAACGGAAGAATTGTTCCAAAGTGATGAAATAATCATAGCAGCCTCATTTGTTTCTGATTTAATACTTGGAATTTTCCCCATTAGACTCCATCCCAAATGGGTTTTTACCGCAACCGGACCACTTTCTAAAACTTTAATATTTCCGGTGAGTAATTTTCCGGCCACATCAGAACCAATCAATAATTTAATTTCATTTTCGGTTTCACATGAACTATTTTCAACATCAGAAATTTTAATACCACATTTATTTAATTCTGATAACCAAGGCCCATTTGGTACTTTTCGTATTTTAGAACAAATAACAGGAACATCTAAAACATGCATATCACATTTATAACTATTGCCTATGCTATTATATTTATTATGCCTTCTATATTTATTATGCTTTGTTTCACTTGTTTCAACATTACCAAATAATGTGTGAATTAATTTAATTTCATCAATACTTTTATAATTCAAATATTTAATTACATCTCGTGATAAATAGGAGCGTTCGGATCCTGTGTCAATAACTCCACGCACGATTTTCTCTTTTCCATTGTGCTTTACACGGACACTCAAAGTTTGGAGTAACACAATTGGATCCGAACCTTGAGTAGTTAAAACAGTGTCACTACTCCCTGATTCATGTTTATGATTTTCTAACGACACATTACCACTCTCATTAAAAACATTTTGGCATAATATAAAAAAAATGTCTTTTACCACCATTCGTGCATTTAATTTTAGAGTTACAATTGCGTGAAATGTGGTTTTTCTTCAGGCAAATAAAGCAAGCCCCTTTTCTCAAAATTAAGTTACGTTTCTCATCAAAGGAAAGCGAACTAGCTTTAAAACATTTTTCTGATAAGTGACACTTGTCACAAAATATACACAAATCTTCACATTTTTAAACTAAATTCTTAATTAGACTTATTATTTACAAATAAATCTGTGGCAGTTGGCATTGATTTATATTCATTATTACAGTTATTATATTTCTTTGGGTTTTCAAAACCAAGATTAGAATGAGCCAAAAGAACCCGCTCTCCCGCAATTACTTCATTTTTTAAAAAATCAAGGATAGAATTTAATTGGTTCTTACCTTGAGCAATCTTCTCACGCTGTCTTTCCCAGATTTTTAATATATCATGAGGTAGACAAGATTCCACAAGTGGAAAAAGTATGCTGGCATATTTCTCTTCTGTGACACCTAAGGATTCTAGAGACCTAAGTTTTGTCTCTAGATTATGATATAATGAAGATAAATTAAAATTCTTGTTTGATGATCCATTATTATTTAAGACTAATTGAAGAAGGTCTCTAACATATATCTCAATAAGTGTATCTTCTCTGCCGAACCTTTCTTTAAACCCTTAGACGGTTAAAGCACTTCTATTCATAAAATGCTAAAATGATTGAATGACACCGGAATTTAAAAACAAATTTATTTCATAATATATAAATGTTTTTTTTTTTTTTTTTTTTTTTTTTTTTTTTTTTTTTTTTTTTTAACGTTTTTTGTAAAATTAAAATTTTTATTTAAAAATTCCGGTGTCAGTATGGCATTTTGCAATTCAAATTAAGTGGTATTCTGGGCGCGTATACGCGCTTATAACCACGAAAGGATTAAGATGTAGAATTACTTTTCGATAATTATCAGCAGAAACCGGATAACTATTAACTATCTGTGCAGCTTTGGATTTCGGCGTTATCGCCTGTAAAAGATAAACAAATTTCAAATGTTCCTCTAAAGTGGTGTCTTCATGAATTTTAATGAATGAATTCCAAAAGGTTAACCATAATCTTGCATCGCCATCAAACTGCTGTAAACTTATTTCTGGTAAGCGAAGTGGTCGGGACAGCGTTCTTTCAACATCTGTATAATTCTGCGATCGGAGTTGTTCTTCGATAGGCTTCACCAAAAATGTCTTTACTTTTTGCTTTATAGCAATAAATTTTTCTGTATACTCCTCGCATGCTTCAAATTCTTTAAAATAATCTTTTTCTATAACTTTCTCTGTCAACATAAAATTCAAAATTTCTTCATCTACAGCTCGTAATCTTGTGCTTTTATCTTCCAGTTGACACATTAAATTCTCTATTAAATTAGCATCTGGAGTTGCGTCGTTTAAAGCTTCATTTAAAGCATTATAAGATTTCGTAAACCCAGCTCTAAGAGGCGTTCTTTTGATTTTCAAAGGATCCATATTTTCGATGACAACTTCTGTTAACAAACAAGAAACAGTTACTTTTCACACGTCCCTATTAGTTCTGACGCCACATATCACAAACATTGCGATCTCGATGTCATAAATTCTACCCGAAAATATAAACATCGTCGTTTTACTTTAAACGTGTGAAAAATAAATTAAATCTCTTACAAAAAAACGAAGCTTCAAAACATTTCAGATAAAAACTTAACACACACTTTATTCCAGAATAATTCTACTACTTTTTTATTTCTCGTGACCGTATGCGAAAAATAAAACTATAACCATGGAGTCACTATAAGAGTGTGGACACCAAAGTAATTACAAATACAGTGAAACCTCCAAATAAGGGACACCTTTGGGACCGGAACTTTTATCCCTTAAATAGAGATTCCCTTATTCGGAGTTTTTATTATTATTTTTTAATTAATCGTCCTGAAAGATATGAAAATAACAATACATTAAAGGTGAAATTTAAATGTAGTCAAAGCGTATAAATTACATTAATCAGACACAAAAGGTATAGAGAATTAATTAAAACTTTTAATTGATTATTCTAAATTATTAAATGATATGTAGAATTATTGATTTGTATTTTCTATGCAAACTGTATACATGCAAAAAGTATAAAAACATTTAAAAGAATCATACTTGAAGTAATCAATAAAAAATTCTTGTTTTGAAAATTTCAATTTTTCACAATAAATTTTTCAAGTGTTCATTTACCATACTTATAGATTTTAGCTCTTCATTATCAGCAGTAATTTACAAAAAAAAAAAAAAAAATAAAAAAAAAAATAAAAAAAAAAAAAAACTATTTAATTGCTTTGCATATTTTAAGGCAACAAATCCCTCAACTACTCAGCTCAGTAAGCAGAAAACGTTTTGACACATTTGCAAATTCTTTTTTTTAACGGAAATGTATAAAATTGGAACTTCTGACTATGGAAGCGATTTGGAATCGAACTGTATATTCAAGTTTTGAATAAATTACCTACTGAGTTAAGCGATTTTGATCACGTGACAGACATTTTCCACCCCTTCTTGAGTACTTATTCTTCTTTCGCGTATAAACTCTGTTCAAAACACTTAGGTTGACAATATTACCTAAAAGATCTATTGCGTTTGAAAAAGATCTGTTGAGTTTGTTTTTTTGAACCAGAAAAAAAGTAAAAAGAGTTCGATTACATAGTTGACACTGAACAACAACGCCTGCCAGTTTCAGGCATTTGTGAATAAAAATAACTTTAAACTTTTGTCATTAAATTTGCCCTTTTGGATTTGAGAATAGCCTTAAAACATCTGTAAAGTTCTTTATTTCACAATTTTTTTTTTTTTTTTTTTTTTTTTCTCCACTTTCAGAATCATCCTCTAAATTTTCAGCATTACTTTCAATGGGGATAAACGCACTGAAGTCAAATCAAAATTGTGGGTTAATAAATGCTTGTCAATTGTGTCATATGCCTCTGTATCAATATGACTGTCCGTTTAATAAGTTCACAAAAATCTGTATTTTCATTTTTATCTCAGACTACTTCATTATCTGAAGTTCAAAAGCCAGTCCTTTTAATCTCATTTTCAAGTGTCCCTTAAATAGAGTGTCCCTTATTCAGAGGTAAATACATTACATGTCCTATACAAAGGGACTAGGACCAGAAGTTTTGTTCCTTAAATAGAGGTGTCCCTTATTCGGAGTGTCCCTTATTTGGAGGTTTCACTGTATTAATCGAATTCGCGACATGGATATGTCAGAAATGATATACTTTGCATTTAAGTAGAATTTTAAAGAGCCAGGAAAATATGCATTGTTGTGCAAGGGCTAAATTAGAAAGAATTTAATATGTATTTCATTTTTTAAAATGTCCTTTAGAAATTACCTTCGTCCAGCGGGGGGGGGGGGGGTATCATGACCCCTGTGACCTCCCCTTTGGACCCGCCACTCTGCATATAAGTATACGGATATTTTGTATTCTGTAACAAATCACTTGTTTGTTTTATCCCACTATTCAAGGAATTCTGCTTTAAATTTGACGCTATAACATCAAACTTTTGTTAAGCTATAAATTAAAAAAAAAAAAAAAAAAAAAAAAAGAAACAGGAAACTTGTTGTAAAACTATCATTAATTTCTATAAATTAAGCGACTATAAACTTTGCGAAATTAAAAGTACCTAAATAATAAGTAGAGTCGAACTTCGTTAACATGAACTTCAAGGGGAATCAAAATTTTGTTCATTTTAACAGTAATTAATGTTATTAGTATTAAATCTTTGTATTCGCTTTTATAGGGGACTGTGAAAACAATTAATGTTAACCTCTTCAGACCCTGAGTACCCAAATGGGTACATCAGTTTTGTCCCATTTTATTAATGATACTCAAATATAAATGAAATTTCGATATAAGAATAATATGTTTCGAGTTCTAAGATTCGAGCTAATGAAAATAAAACAAAAATCTCGCTCAGAAGTCAAACGAGAGAAGAAATAATTCAGTAATAATTAAAAATACTGTAATAATCACCTGTAGCGAAGAGGTTAAAAGTAATTCACGTTAAGTGCGTTCATGTTAACGAGGTTTGAGTGCATTGTTTTGCATAAAAATTGGTTGCATAAAAATGAGTTTCATTTGAGCAAATTTTATATGATTGTATGAACCAGTATGTTCAAAATTCTTAGATAGTTAACTTAATAATTTAGCAAATGAAACTTGGCAATGCACAGTGCAGAATACAAAATATTCTTCCCACACCGGGAATCGAACCCGGGCCTCCTGGGTGAGAGCCAGGTATCCTAACCACTAGACCATGTGGGAGTCGATACGTTTTGAAATGCAGCAAAACAACTCTAGGACAAGTATATATATTGCTAAATTTGTACTTTTATTTTTATTCTTCAGATTCAGAATCTGGTGTATCATATACATGTGTATAGTAGAGGTGTTTTAATTGAGTATTATTTTGTTTTAACGAATACTTTTGTTACTGTTTACATGCAGTAATGTTAGTATGTGTATGTGTCTAAGTCCTATACATTTACTATTGGACTTCATTAACGTTGTGCATTTAGTAATAATAATAATAATAATTTGCTTAATTCTCTTTGCACTGTTTGAAATTCTTTTATTTTAAACATACACATTTCACTCTTTAAATTTAAAATAAAGGTTATTTTCCTGAAAGAATCATGTGTAATAAAGCGAAGAACTATTAGAAAGTTGTAATATAAGTTAAATCCTCTTTCAATATAATGTTTACTAAACATCTCTAAAAACTCTTCCTTAGCCTATCGTCATATGGATATGAATTGAATAGTACGTAAAACAACAACATTCATTATGATTCATATAATGTAATATTCGTTAAACTCCAATTAATCCAGAACTGGATAGCTAGTGTTACTGTTATTAATGTAAAAATATCTAAAAGAAAAAAAAAAAAAAAAAAAAAAAGAACCTGAAAAGGATGTGTATATTTTCGTTTAATTTTAATAATAATATTATGTTTAATTTTATTCTGAGGAATTTTACTCAAAATTCGAAGTTATAACATTAAACTTTAAAAATAGAAATTTGAAACTTGTAAAACTATCATTAATTCTTATCGATTAAGTAACAATAAAGTATGCGAAATTAAAAGTACCTAAATTATATATAACATTTATGTTGCATAAAAATAAGTTTCATTTGAAAAAAAAATTACATACTTGTTTGAAACAATTATGTTTAAATTTACGAGCATGTGTAACTTAATAATTTTGGTACTGAAATGAAACTACATAAAGTTTATGAAATAAATTTCATAATAAACATTTTACAGTGCAGATTAAAAAAAAAAAAAAACAATCTTCCCACACCGGGAATCGAACCCGGGCCTCCTGGGTGAGAGCCAGGTATCCTAACCACTAGACCATGTGGGAGTTACCTTCATATACCATACAGAAGAAGAGTACCGATATAACTTAGTATGTAGGTCAAATTTGTATTTATAATATATACACGTTTTTTCGGATGTTTTATTTTGCAATATTTAAAATAAACATATCAAACTTCAGATGCATCAAAATAAAAGCCCCCCACAAAACCTTAATCGGTTCATTGTTAGAATTCAGAGGAATGTTTGAGTATTAAATCTTAAATTTTCGTTTTGTATAAAAACTATCAAAATAATCTTTTCCCTTTGCAGTAATTAGTAGCATGAATCTATAACAAATGCATGTTTTTGCACGTATCGATAACCAGTGGCGTAGCTAAGGGGGGCGAACGCCCCGGGCGCCGAGACCTAGGGGCGCCAAATTGAGAGAAATTGTTATATATCTATATTGGGGTGGGGACGCAAAATTTCTTGCTGGCCTCGGGCGCCAAAAAACATAGCTATGCTACTGGCGATAACAACTGTATTATCATTACCTTCTTATAATAAATCTTTCTTCGCGGTTAGCAGTAAAATGAAAATTTGGTGCTGCCATCTAGAATCGTATTGCACAATGAAATGAAGTAAAACTTATTCAAAGCAGAAGAATAAAATACCAAAATATTTTTGCGAATTGGCCAGGGGCGGATTACCCATTAGGCTGAGTAGGCTGAAGCCTAGGGGCCCGGAAGAAAAAGGGGCCCCAGTGCTACGATTTTCTTTCAGGTTTTTTCTTCATATCAGCTCTAGAAAATTCGTTTTTATTTTTATTTCTATTTTGTTTGCAAGTTTTTTTTTTTTAATTGAAGATACTTTTACTTTCAAAACCGGTTCAGAAATTAAAAGTATCTTAATTAATAATAATAATATCTTCAACTAAACCAAAAAAAAGTAAAAAACGGCATTTGTAGAGAATGACCTCATCTATCCAATGCAAAACTCGTTTAAAAATATTGAAATACAAACGAGATGCTTAAAAAAAGTTCTACCATAGTATTAACATTATAGAACAAGGGAACATGAAGAACATGGGAACACTAATGTTAATCCTATGGGCAGTTTTTTGGAGATTTCTCGCTTGCAATGTAATATTTTTGAATGAAATTTTGACTTAAAAAAATACTTTAACTTTCAGAACCAGTTTGAATTGGTTCTGAAAAATAAACTATCATCGTACAAAAAAAAAAAAAAAAAAAAAAAAAAAAAAAAAAAACTGTAACGAAAACCGAAAAGGTAAAAACTAGTCCGATTATAGGTCGTCCTAAACTATCCCATGAAAAAAAATTGATTTAAAAATATTAAAATGCGAGCGAGAAATCTGCAAAGAACAATATTCGGAAAAATATTGTTCGTCGTAATAAGAAGAAAATTTAAAAATTCCTCTTTTTTTAATATCCAAAACTTACCGAATTACGGCATTTTGAATTTTATGAAATTCCAATGTTTTCCTACACTAAACGTGCATTTTTCCTTTTTTGTACCAAAAAATGCAAAAATGTATTGCCTTGAAATGTTTGCTGGGGGGAGGGGGGGAGGATGTCAACAAAAATCTAGCCTAGGGGCCCGAGAGGTAGTTAATCCGCTTTGGCACATTGCCATATAATACATAATGGCATGTGATGTGAAAAATGAGAATCTGAAGAAATTATACTTATTGCTTTATAATAACATTAATGTTACATTTTATTATATTACGGTATATCATATATATTATTTAATTACTAGATAGTGTTTTATTACAATTATAATAGCATATAATTCATGTAGTTACAGTAGAAATAGCTGTGATTTATAACATTTTTGTTATAAATTGCATATAAAAGTGGAAAAATTGTTAATAATATTCTTTTAAGAATGCATGTTGAAAAACCTTGGGTATTTACCTATTAATGCTTTATTATCTTTACCAGTGGCGTAGCTATGTTTTTTGGCGCCCGGGACCAGCAAGAAACTTTGCGCCCCCACCCCAATATAGATATATAACAATTTCTCTCAATTTGGCGCCCCTAGGCCTCGGCGCCCGGGGCGGACGCCCCCCTTGCCCCCCCTTAGCTACGCCACTGATCTTTACACTATATTCAAATACAATCTCTAAACGCATACAATTTCAAACCAAGACACCATATTTACAAGCATTTTAACATTTATGCACTTCCCAATACATAAAGCTAAATTTTAAAAGATAAAACAAACACAAACTCACAATAGTTATTTCCTTATTCATCAAGAATAAAACATAAAATATTCGTTTTCATTTACCACTTTGGGCATTTATTATATATAATAATCGTATTTCAATACTAAGAAAAATAAGCTAGAACTGCTGAAAAAAAATTTGAAAAAAAAAAAAAACATAAGCATATATATGCATATCATGAATGTAGAATAATAGGAGGACAAACATGATGCTCAGGATTAAAAGTACAAATTTGACCTACATACTAAATAACTAGTCCCCTTGCTGAGTTGCTGCGTGAGTGTCATCTATGACTCCCACATGGTCTAGTGGTTAGGATACCTGGCTCTCACCCAGGAGGCCCGGGTTCGATTCCCGGTGTGGGAAAGATGTATTTTGATCTCCATTTTCAATATTATGTAAATTTAATTTGTTTTATGAACTTAATAGAGTTTGATTTAATTCCCCATGATTTCATTCCCCATATTAATTATATGCAATTATAAGGTGCACTATAATTAGTAAATTAAGTTATACTACATACTATACAGTGTGGTCACTCTCAACGATGGCTAATTTCTAAATTATTAGTCATAGACATACAGTTCTAATTGCAAAAATGCTTTAAAAAGGTAAATACTTGTTTTTTAAGCAATTTAAGTCAAAAGAGTTTTTTATTAAAAAATTACGAAATTTAAATTTTTATACGGTCCTCCGGTTTAGTAAATGATATTTAGTAAAAATTTTCCATCACTCTAACAAGAAATACAAAAAAGGTTCCATTCATCTAATATTAAAATTGACCGAGTTATGAAATTTAAATTTCATGACTTAAACCACTTTTTTATAACTGAAAATGGAGGAGTAGGACAAAGCTTTAAGGGAACATTCACTAAGTGCTTAAAATATTGTAGAAGGCGCATATTTCCAACGCTGTCCAACGGCTTATTTTTAAACCATTTGTCACAGACATATAGTTCCAATTACAAAAATGTTTTAAATGAGGTAAAATTTTTAAAATGAAATTTAAACGAGGTAAAATTTTTACAATGAAATTTAAATGAGGTAATATTTTTAAAGCGATTTAAATGAAGGCCTGCCACCGTATAAGTTTTACGGTATTGATAATTTTAATTAATTACTTCTAGATCGGTTAAAATAATTGAAGACGTGATTATCAAAATTTTCTTTATCAAGAAAATCAAATTTTGGGAAATCTCGAAAAACCTTTAAATGCACCCATTGATTTTCATTATAAATTTGGATATTGTAATGTTACATTAGTGCAGATTGGTATAGACTGATAGAGATAACAAAAGCGATAAGGCGTGTTTTGAAATTTATATCCTCAATTGTATTTTTAAGCATATTTTATTTTGTAATTAAATGAAGCTGTTTCTTTTCATGGTGTTATTTGAAAAGATCTGTTGTTTTGGTAATCTTTTACTTTATTTATAACGTTCGTGTGTATTTTTTCCTAGTTCCAAAATTTGTATTCAATTTTTAACCTACTTTTAAATATCCCATTGAGGTTAAATTTGCGTACTTATTTATATCCAGTGACAATGTAATATTAATATTTTAGGTTCGTAACACTTATTTATTGTTTAGAACTACACCAGAATCTAGGTTAAGTAATCAAATCGAATTTTAAATATGTATCATTTTGTAACGAATTGTAACTGTTGCTTTTCATAATTTAATTTAACAAAATTTCTGTTATTATTTGCTTATATTTTTAGTACAAGTTGTATATTTTTTACTTCAGTATGTAAACATCAATATAAATTTAAAAATAATTATTTAAAAATTATTTTTAAAAATTATTTAAAAATAATATCGTAAAAATTATTTTACTCTCAATGTTTAATGCTAAATTTTATATCTGATGTTTATTTTTATTTGCAATAAATTTGTGACTGATACCTATTTTGCAGCAAAAAAAGATGCTTCAACTTTAAGCAGCTATTACTCGGTCAGTTTTAATCGCAGAGGAGTGGAACATATTTTTGACTTATTAGAGCAGTGGTAAATTTACTAAATATCGCTTATAGGACCGGGAGACGTATAAAAATTTAATTTTCGTAATTTTTTTAACCTAAATCGCTTAAAAAACACTCTTTACCTTTTAAAAACATTTTTGCAATTGGAACTGTTTGTCTATGACTAACGGTTTAGAAATTAGCCATTGGCCACCGTTGGGAGTGGACACACTGAGGTGGTGTATGTTGTCGGCCGATCATCTACGCTATGGGATATAGGCCCTATGGGGTGGGTTGCCCTCCGTGGGGGTCTTTCTAAGGGAACCTAACCCGTATTTACGCAAGGCTCGAAGAAAACCACGGAAAACTTCGAACGGTTAGGCCGACGGTCGCGATTGGGTTCGAACGCAGCACCTACCGTCTACCATTTTGGAGGTCAGAACCTCGCGGCCACTGGTGGGGACGTGGACACACTGAGCATATTTTGAACATAACTATTCCATACAAAAATGTAAAATTTACACAAATCGAATTTATTTTTATGCAGCGCTAACAATAATATGAATTGTTATTTAGTTACTTTTAATTGTCATGTTTGTTATTTTCATAATTTATAACCGTGTTCCTGTCTTAATTCTTATGAAATATTGCATTATCAACTATGCATTTTAAATATGCAAATTTTGTAATAAGTTGCAGAATAGCGTCCCCCCCCCCCCTAGCAAAATATCTTTAACAAAAGATTTGTATCGGCCAATCAAATATGTATTACTAAAAGCAATTAAACTGATTTTCTATGTAAGTGATTCGAGTAAAACTATTTTCTAAACTTTAATTTTGATTCAGTATTTTTAAAAACATGAATTTAAAAGAAAAATTAAAAATATTTAAAGAAAAAATCTGAAAAAAAATGATGTAACTTTTATTTAAAAAATCATATTTTCAAAAGTAAATATATATTGTTTTAATTTGCTGAATCAGATTTAAGTAAAACAATAAAAAAAGAAGTATCATTATCTCTATTATCTTTAACGATTCTTGAGTTATAACAATTTAAATGTAAAAAATTGTAAAAAAAACCCATCATGAAGAAAAACGCATTTTTACAAAAAGTTTTTTTTCCCGGACAACCACTGCTGGAAAGCTAGATTTTGAAAACAAACCAAAATGAAAAAAAATAATATTTCCTCTTCTAATTAAGATGGAAACGTAATTTAAACGTCATTAAAAAAATAATAATAATATTTCCTCTTCTAATTAAGATCGAAACGTGATTTAAACGTCATAAAAAAATAATATTTCCTCTTCTAATTAAGATGGAAACGTGATTTAAACATCATAAAAAAAATAATATTTCCTCTTCTAATTAAGATGGAAACGTGATTTAAACGTCATTATTAATAATAATAATAATAATAATAATAATAATAATAATAATAATAATAATATTTCCTCTTCTAATTAAGATGGAAACGTGATTTAAACGTCATTAAAAAAAAGAATAATATTTCCTCTTCTAATTAAGATGGAAACGTGGTTTAAACGGCATTATAAAAATTAATATTTCCTCTTCTAATTAAGATGGAAACGTGATTTAAACGTCATAAAAAAATTAATATTTCCTCTTCTAATTAAGATGGAAACGTGATTTAAACGTCATTATAAAAAAAAAAAAAAAAAAAAAAAAAAAAAAAAAAAAGTTTTTATGCAATAATTTTTTTAAAGAAAATTTGAAGATCACGGACCCCTTTAAAAAGTTAACTCTATTCACACTGTAGAAGCGTAAAAGAACCTTAAAACTATTAATTTTCACATGTTTTAACTTATCAAAGAAACAAATCTTCTATCGCAAACGCATTTTAATCATTTATAAATGCAATGAGGCTATACATCTTCACGTTTGTGTTAAAGAGTTTTGTTGTACTTTTCCAACTTACCTCAATGCTAAAGAAAAGTGTAATATGATCCGAATTTTTATCTTCAAGAACTACCTAAAGAAAGATTTACATTTAACTTTAACATTTCTATGGCTGATACATTTTATAATTTCTTTTTGTAATTTATTCAGGTTGGTGGGAAAAATTTGGTAGCTAATTTTTATTTCTGTAAATAACACAATACACAAGTAGCATTTCAAGATTATCATCTTTATCAATTTTAAATAGCCTTTATTCTCCATGACAACCAGTGTTCTCGCTGACACTTGACCAATGTTAGTAGTTTGACTAGTTAAAAATAAAAAACATTCGCCAATTGAAAAAAGGTAATCCTTTAATGTGCCTCTTTTTTCTAAAATGTCCTAAAATAACCAATGTTTTTATAACTGCGACAACGATTGTAATTAATCTAATTTCAACTATCCGCTACAAATATATTAAAATATATATATATATTAAAAATATGTATAGATTAAAAATATGTATATATGGGCCATTTTCAAATTTCGCTTACATATGCTGCCCAAGAGTAAAAAGAAGAAAATTCAAACATAAATTAATATTTAAAGTTTGATTTCAACTGTGCATTAGATAAAGAAGATTATGTTGAACATTTCTAATATGAAAAATTTAAAAAATCTATTAAAAGTTTAGAGATATAAATTTTTAAAATTGTGATTCTAAGCAAAAATGCCTGTCCCATTCCAAGTTTTATGTAATTAAATGTTATTTTTTAAAACCTAATTTAACTTTTTAAATAAAGAGATTTAATTATTTTAAATATGAACTGTTAGTGTTCTATAATAATTAATAATGAAAAAAATTGTTTACAAGAGATATTTTCTTTAAAAAAATCACAGAAATTTTTTGTCCCTCACTTTGCGTCAAGTACGTTAGCTTGTGATTATTTTAGTCAAAATAGGTTTCGAATTCTGCCTAAAACTAGCAGCAAATATTCGGCGGTATAGTTACACTATTCACACAACTACTACTTGTCATTTTTTACTCTTCAATTGTGAAGCAATGTAATAGTGGCAAGAATAAGCTTTCATCGAAGTTGGAATTTTTTTTCACTGTCAAGTCTGTTACTGTAAATTTCAATATATTAAAATAATGATTTTTGCACTTTTGTAATTAAATATTGTCCACTAAATAGTTTCAGAAGTTATGTGCATTATTATCTAAGTTAGAAATTATACAAGCTAGTTCATTTCTAATAGTTTTATTTGAAATGTCAAGTCCGTTACTTGTCAAATCTAATACCATATTTGTATCGATGAAATGTAAGCTGCTAAGTAAGTTTACTAAATAGTTTTAGAAGGTATGTAAATTATTATCTACGTTAGAAAATATACAAGCTAGTTTCTTGTAATAGTTTTATGTGAAATGTCAAGTTCGTTACTTGTCAAGCCCGTTACCATGAAATGTAAGCGAATGGTGAAAATGGCCCATATGCATGTGTATGAAAAACGAAAAAGAAAAGAAAGAAAGGGAAAAATTGGAGACTAACAATTTGGCGAATCTAATCTCTTGTTTACTCGCCAAATGGCGATTTAGTCGCAATTTGGCGCAATGGTTAGCGACAGCGAAAACCATGATGACAACACATTTTCTCTGTTTCCCCATTCCCAATGTCATACTCTTTCATGGCTTATCTTAATTTCAAAATTTAAAATATATCTTTTCATGGAATTTAAAGTAAGCAACGTTACTTTATAACGTTACTTAATAACGTTAAAAGCACGAGGTACATTAAATTACCAGCAAACCGGTTTCGGTAGCATATAGCGTACCATCGTCAGTGCTCAAGTGCGTCGTCAGTGCATTGCTTACCTTTAACATTCCATATATTGCATCAAGCTCCATCTCAATAAATATATTTTATCATATAAATTTATTTTCAGTTTAGAGCGTTTCATTGGGAACCATAGATATATACATTCAGTATGACTTCAAAAATCCGAAATTCAGATATCTAGCAATTTTAAAAATCCGGCATTAAAAAATTTTACATATAGCCTTCCCTTTTTTTGCACATCGAATTTAATAGGCTACTTCATGCAAATGAAAAGACCCGTTCGCTGATACTTATCCCATGGAAGAAATTTATAAAGATATGTCGGTTGCATTTTAATTAGTGATGGGCGATAACGAGAAGTTTTTCTCGATTTTCTCGATTGTATGAACATCTCGATAACTTTCGATTGTGTAAAATTTTTCTCGATGACTCCAGTTTGCAATTGCTTTTATACCATACAGGATTCAATTTTATCAAGAATCGTCTACAGATGAAGGAGTCAGTGTTAATGGCGGATTCCTCGCTAGTGAGCCCCTCCTTTCATTTTTGTCTCTAATTTATAGGCTATCTTCTAATATGAAATCTTGAACTGGGTCTTCATTGTATATGGCATCATATACCAAACGCGGTGTGCACGCATAGCAAAAACTTGTAAAAAACAACAGCAAAAAAAGTCTCGAATTGAATGAACAACCGAACGTTATCTCGAATCGAACGTTAAATTTTGAAAACTGATACATAAGATCGAGGTGCATAAGATCAGTAAGTGGTCCTTAGCCAAACAACAACTTTCTGCTTTTCTAAATTCCATATATAGTATAAATATTATTTACTGCAAACTCCGTAATATATATATATATATATATATATATATATATATATATTTATATATTTATATATTTATATTTATATATTTATATATATATATATATAGAGAGAGAGAGAGAGTGGCATTTTGAAGTGCCGACAGAAGTGAAAACTTGAACAATTACTTGTGTATTTTTTTAATCGTCAGGAAATATTTTATTGTGCAGGAAATACAAGGACCAAGTAACCGCGGTAAATTAACGCCTACACGCGAGAGGAGGCCAGAGTCCCAGCAGTGGTGAACAATGTTTATATGATACAGATGTCATACACCCACCACATTGTCGCGATGCTTTTCAGATGCCGATTTAGTGAAAACTTCGAAGAAATTTGAGAAATTTAAATTTCAACCCATTATTGGTTCATAACGTAACCCAGAATGACGGGAGAAACTTCTTTATGCTAAATTTGTAGTGTATGAAGCATAAGCTTTCAAAAAACATATTACATCAAAAAATGAAAAATGGCCCCCTTGTCCTCCCCGCCCCCCCAAAAAACCGGTGCTTTGGGGGAAACCATAAAACTGCAAAAAGAGCGGCGAAGAAAAGTTAGCTATGCTATAATTTTTCTCCCCGTTGTAGCTCCTATAGAAGCAAAGTTATAGCCTTTTAAAAATTGAAATTAAGTGAAGAAATGAGTAAAATTATGTTGGTGAATAACAAATAGGGGGGGGGGCAACAAGCCCGGTTGTGCCACATAGCTTAAACTTTTAAGTTAAAATTGGTAGAGAAAAAAATGAGTGATATTTTAAAGTGTATGTTGGGGCGGGGGAGGGGGGTCAAGCTTCTCACCTTTAGAAGAGGCCCTCAAAGAGGGAACTTTAAAACAATGTTCCTAGGTTACGGTAACAATGTGACTAGTTCAATGGTTTTTCCCCACCTCAAAAATTTTCCCAATGCGCCTAAGAACGTTTTCAATTCAAAAATTATATCTAAAATGATAAAAACGCAAAAAGCTTCGAAAACTGCCCCCCCCCCCCCCGCCGTGGGAACCAAATTCGGAAGGGGGGAGGTAAGAAAGCATCATAATATGAAAGAGTGATCCGAGATCTTCAAGATGATATACAATATGACGGGTTTGAAAAAGTGAAAATTATCCCCTCCCCCGCCCCCCGTCAGTTCACCCTATCGCCCTCAATTTCTTGCAGCAGACATTTTAATTTTTTTACATTTGATAAATAATGTTTACCGAATGATTCGATGAACAAAAACACTTAAATTGATAGATATTGTAGAAATCGCTAATGTTTTAAACATATGTTCTCCAGCCCTCTCTTTGAAAATTTTTTTAATAAATAATATTTATTAGTGGGTTTTAGGTACGTGACAGCATGGTAAGACTAAAATACAAGAAACAGAAAATTAGGTCTTCATTTCACAAGTTATTGTCATATTCTCATGTTTCTTTCTGTACCTCGTTTCACGATAAAACTTTCATTTCATAAAGCTTCATCGAAAAAACTGCTTGATAAACCTACTCAGTACTCATCTCTATTCTCAGCGAGAACGAAAATCATCTTTATCGAAAAAGGCATTCATCAGAAAACCACAAGCTTCTCGAAATGCCGCTTTTTTCAAGGTTAAATTTCATCGCTATCCTTCGATAAAGCTATTTCATCTAAGTAAAATTTCATCCCGAAGAAAGACTTTCTCGAAATGTTCGACTTTATCGGAATGAGTTTTGCTGAAATGAGAGGCATATGCGAAAGCTGTTTTAACCATTCTTTCATATTATGAATCTTTCTACTTTTGGAGTTGAATTTTAAGGGGTGGGAGGAGGGGGGGGAAAGATAAGGGGGTGAATTTTTTAAATCGTAGCTATTTCGACAGTAAATGTTATTTTTGGTGTGGATTTTTTTATGGAACCCTCCAGTAAATATTTTTTATTAAATATAAAGATTTTAAAGTGGGAGCTGCATCATTTTTAGGTGTATTTGGGAAAAATGAGTGAACCCACGGGTGGCATGTAAATTTCAAACCTTTTTTTTTTTTAATCCGTCATGTTATACACTATATTGCCATTGATTATGGGACACTTGCGATTTTAGACATTTTACTAAATATCTAGAAAAATACATGAGGAATTATCTCGAAACTCTTAATGTATAAATATAATAGTATACGTCATACACCTCCGTGAAGATTTTTTACCGAAAAGCCATAGGGGACCGTCAACAAATTAAAAAAGAATGAATATCTTTTGAATAATCCTGTCAAAACTAATGTAGCAAAAGCGCTCAAACTCTAGATTATGATTGAATGCCTTATTATAATACACTGTGTTCATTTTTATGCAAATAGCATGCACACTCGCAGAGTAATTAAGGTTTTTATAAAAATGGTCCCAAATTTTTCCAAGTTTTTCCATTATAACTTTCAGAGTTCTTAATATAAAATAATATTTTTTTCAGAAAATATGACAAACAACATTGCACACAGTACCCTGTAATCAGAATTAAAAAATAATCAAAATTGTATGAAAAATAAGTAGGTTTACTACATAATTTTTTACTGCGCATGCGTCAAAGGTATCAAAATTTCATTTGCATATTATGTTAGCTAAATGTACAGAGCAACTTTTGTAAAAGTCTCAAAATCATAGCTTGAAAATTCTGAAAGTACTCGTCTATAGAAAAAAGGACAAAATCCGTTGTTTCCAAAATGAAGCAAAAAAATTAGGGATTTTATCCAAATGCAGTAGTACATCCCATGTTGTGTATTCTATATTGACACTAATCAATGAATATATGGATACAACCCCTCTTGTTTTTGCTTCATTTTGAGAATAACGGATTTTCGACTTATTCAATTGGCGATTATTGTCAGAATTTTCAAGTTATGATTTTGTGACTTTCACAAAAGTTGCTCTATACATTTAGCTAACATAATATGCAAATGAAATTTTGATATCGTTGACGCATGCGCAGTAAAAAATTATTTAGTAAACCAACTCATTTTTTATACAATTTTCATTATTTTTTGATTCTGATTACAGGGAACTGTGTGCAATGTCGTTTGTCATATTTTCTGAAAACAAAATAATATTTTATATTAAGAACTCTGAAAATTATAAGGAAAAACTTGGAAAAATTTGGGATCATTTTTATAAAAACCTTAATTACTCTGCGAGTATGCATGCTATTTGCATAAAAATGACCAAGGCTTATTACAATAAGGCATTCAATCACAATCTAGAGTTTGAGCGCTTTTGCTACATTAGTTTTGACAGGGTTATTCAAAACATATTCATTCTTTTTTAATTTGTTGACGGTCCCCTTTGGAGTTTCGGGAAAAAATCTTCACGGAGATGTATGACTTATACTATTATATTTATACACTAAGAGTTTCGAGATGATTCCTCATGTATTTTTCTAGATATTTAGTAAAATGTCTAAAATCGCAAGTGTCCCATAATCAATGGCAATATAGTGCATATGCATCATTGGAATGTTTTTTCACCTCCTTTCCATTTTACGAATCTTTCTCCTCCTGGAGCTGAATTTCAGAAGGGGGAGGGGAAGAAAAAGCGATAAGAGGGTGAATTTTTTAAATCGTAGCTATTTTGACAATAAATATCATTTTAGATGTGGAGTTTTTTTATGGAACTCTTCGGAAAATATAACTTATTAAATATAAAGATTTTAAAGTGGGGGCTGCGTCCTTTTTAGGTGTATTCTGGGAAAAATGGGTGAACCCACAGGTGACATGTAAATTTCAACCTCTTTTTTGGTCCCGTCATGTTATATATATATATATATACATATATATATATATCATCGGAATTTTTTCGCACCTCTCTTTCATTTTACGAATATTTCTCCTCCCGAAGTTGAATTTCAGGAGAGGAAGGAGAAGCAATAAGAGGGTGATTTTTTTTTTTTTTTTTTTTTTTTTTTTTTTTTTTTTTTTTTTTGACAATGAATATCATTTTAGATGTGGTTTTCAGAGGAGCGCTCCGGCAAATATTATTTCATAAATACAAAAGTATAAAATGGGGACTGCGCGATTTCCGAGTGCATTCTGGGAAGAAAAAGTAACATTACGACTACGGGTGAGGAGTAAATTTCAAACTTTTTTTGGATCCGTCATGTGATATGTCACAGGAAAGGTTTCAAGATACTCTTTCATATTATGGACCTTTCTCTTCTTGCAGTTTAATTTCAGGACGGGGGAGCGACGGGGAGTGAATTTTTTTCATCGTAGCTATTTCGAGAATAACTATCATTTTAGAAGTGGTTTTTTGATGCAACCTTCTAATAAAAATTGCTAATTATAAACATTTTAAAGTGGGGGATGCGTGATTTCCGGGTGTATTCTGTTTAAAAAAGTAAACCTGAGGGTGAGGAGTAAATTCCAAACATTTTTTGGTCCCTTCATGTGATTGATTATTGGAATGTTTTTCGAAAAACTCTTTCATATTATGAACGTTTTCCTCCTGCAGTTGAATTTCCGCAGGAAGGAAGGGAGCGATGAGGGGTGAATTTTTTTAAATCATAGCTATTTTGAGATTAAATTTAATTCTAAATGTGATTTTTTGATGGACCCCTTTGGTAAAAATATTTTATCAAATATATACATTTTAAAGCGATGCTGCGTGATTTCCGGCTGTATTCAGGGAAGAAAAAAAATAGTGGAGTAGTAAGGAGTAAATTTCAAGCTTTTTATGGAGCCGTCATATGACGTATCATCGGAAAGTTTTCAAACCGTTCTTTCATATTATGAATCTTTCTTCTCCTTTCCTCAATTTGGCCTCCTTACAGAAGCGCTTTGCAAACTTTTTTGAAATCATTTCGTTTTTGTGAATTCAGATCTGATTTTTTTTTTATGGAGACTTCTAATATATAATTTATAATGTATGAAAAATTCACAAACAGTGAGAACAGGCTGTATTCCGGGTGTTGCAATAGTTGGAATTCTAAGCGGATGGTTTTTATATATTTTGTTGACTCTTCTTTCGCGATATATCATTAGAAAGCTCTATATTTACCATTTTATTTTATATACCTTCCGCGCTCATCCCCCCCCATTTTTGCCCCCGCAGGAAGCTCTTTAATAAATTTAACCGACACCCACCTTACGATTTATTGTTGGAAAGCCTAATGGCCATTTACTCATATTATGCATTTTCATTGCTCCCGCACTACTCTGACCCCCGGGTGGTCCGTTTAATGTATGTCAATAGAGAGTCTTCTAATAATGTAGGAATTGTAGATCATATCTCAATTGATTTACAAAAATTAATAAAAGGTTTTGATCTCCTTTAATATTCTTTTAGTTCATGTTCTTTACACTAGGAGTGCTTTTGATTATTTTTTCTTTGGCCATTTTGCTACTCGCGACTTTACAACTTTTTGCAACCAAGGAACGCCGTTACATGACTTTTCTACTATTGCAGCTCCATTATAATATCCTTCTGGTTTGTTGTTGTTTTTTAAATTCATTTGTTTTCAGTTACCATGTATTTACTTAATTATGCTTTTTAAACATGTAATAACAAAGATTTTAATAATTGATTGTAAAACATCTCGATTGTAGATTCTCGAAATTAATCGCTGACTTTATCGAATGTGCTTTTTTACGATTACGATTTTTATCGAATAGGAAATTTTCGAGAATCGTCCAACACTAATTTTAATATTTAATTTTTTTCTTTCTTTTGCATTGGATAGCTGAGATCGATCTGTATGCAGGCCATTTTTTACTTTCTTGATTTTGTTTACAGATATTTTTTACGAGGACGCTTTTATTTTCGGAACCGGTTTGGAAGACGAAAGCATACCTATAAATAATATCTGCAACCAAAATGGAAAAAGTAAAAAAGTCCTGCATTCAGATCAATCTCAGATATTCGATTATTAATAATAATAATAGAAAAATCATTTAAAAATACTGAAGTTTCATGCTGAATTTTAAAAATACTGAATTTAAGAATACCGAGGTACTTGTATGAATTTTTCCCATAGGATTAGCATTGGCGAATGGAGTAGCATTGGCGAACATCTTTTCATTTGAATGAAGTAGCCCCTTGATGAAGAATGGAAAGTATAATTTTTTTACTTTTTTAAAAACTTCGCGTTCAAAAGTAAGAATACAAAAAATAAATAATTTATTGAGAAAAATACGTGTTTCCTTTACATGTCAGAGCCGATTGAACAATAGAAACAGTTCATTGAACAATAGAAACAGAAAGTCCAAGAAAACTAGGAGCTGAGAATAGATATCTGCCCGGACTCGGGCTTATTTTCGTTCAAGATTCTCGGGCCGGGACTTGTCTCCTCTCTTCTTGAGCCGGGTCTGGCTTATTTTCGTTCAAGATTCTCTGGCCGGGACTTGTCTCCACTCTTCTCGAGCCGGGTCGGGCCCAGGAATATAATGGAGGGCATACGGCGGTATTCGCCGTATACCCTCTGGATTTTTTAAAGAACATCGTATACCCTCTGCTTCTTAAGAAAGCCATAGTATATACACTCTAGGATATACCCTCTGTTTTGAGCGTATGCCCTCTACTTAGAGCGTTTATCCTCTGATTTCTTAACGACTACACCACTGATCGGGCCTAACTTATTTTCCTATACAGGGCAGGCGCTTGTTTCATTCGTAGTCTTCTAATGTAAACTATATTTATGTATGTAATAAAGGATCAGTCGAATTTACGGCGGAATTATAGTGGAAAGTTTATAAAAAAATAAAATACTTTCGACTATTTGGCGTGAAAAGACGAAAACGTCACGTGATTTGGCGAGCAGCATTTTTTCTCAACAAAAGCAAACGATTTTCATGTAACTGAAAATTGTTTGTTAATAGATTTTTAGAATACTTTTAAATGGTATTAAGAATTTAAACTTCAACAATGAGAGAGTTTAATATACATATTATATTGCATTGCATCTATATATTGCTTTTTGCAGCAATTATTTAATTTTAATATTGTAAAAATAATTTTATATATAAAAAATATTTTCATGTTGAAAAATACATTTTCATGTATTTAAGCGTATTCAAAAATAAAAGCTAGATGAAGTATGTTGCCGTAATACATTCCAATATCGTAGATGTTTTGGTTTCCATAGTAACAAAAAAGAATCAACAGTGCTTAATTGGATTTAATTTTGGGATTGAAACAAATTTTAAGTTTAATTTTCGTTTTAATTCATAAAATTTCATAGTTAGCTTTCATTATAAATGTATGCATGACAAAACTATAGTTAAAACTAAAAGCGTCAAAACTAAAGTTATTTAAATAAATATTTTTTAAAATGGTTCAACATGAAACATTTTGACCTTAAAAAATATTTGACAGAAAAAGCATTTTTTCTGATTTTTTCAACCAGTGATAAATTGCCAAATAAACGAAATGTTCATTATTATTTTTACAAACGTTCTATAGGAGTTCCACCGATTTTTTTTTTTTTTTTTTTTTTTTTTTTTTTTTTTTTTAATAAACATATCTATCCACATCAGAAGAACACTGCAATTTTTCAGAATTTTCTGAGTCTGCCTTAGAGGTCTGCACGGGCCCGGGTTCGGCCCGTGCCCGTACCCGGCCCGGTCCGCGGGCCGTGCCGGGCCGGCCGAATAGTCTCGAATCTTCTAACAGGCCGGGCCGGCAGATTTAGAATAATTTTTTCAACGGACCAGGCCGGGCCGACAAATAACATAAACGGGCCGGCAAAAAAATTGAACGGGCCAGATGGGCCGGCCGATAAAAATAATTTCGGGCCTGCCGGCCCGTTCTGAATATTTAAGCAGAAACGATGAAATCTTAGCAATTTCCAACGAAAATAGTTTTAACGAGAATAAGTATAAATGTGCGTCTCGAGCCATACTAGTTTGACAGCATCAATATAAAACTGTACAGTGTAGAGATAGGCATCGGAGAGTTACATTGTGTGTAACCCGTTTTAATATTTTGACCCATGCCAGGCCGAGACAAAGCTTGCATTATTTTTCTACATATAGACTGGCCGGACTGGAACTAGACTTAATTGTTCTCAAGAACTGTAGGGAAGAAAACGTGATTTGTAAAATTATTAACAGCGATAAAGAACTTATGTTAGCTTAATCTTTGGATATATACTTCTTGATGGTTTTTAAATTAATTTCTCAATAATGCGAAAGTTGTAAAAGTATAAAAGTGATAAGCGTAACTATTGAAGGGATTTGGAATCGAATAGCGTTTTTCATTTTTAGTAAATAAAATACTTGTATAACCTTGTTGAGATATAATAGTTTCTCAAATGATTGCAGGTTTTTCTCCCTTCCCATGCTATCGCTTCCGTAAATTCTATTCAAAATGCTAATTATGACTGTATTTTATTTGCTTACAATATTCTTAAATTGCTTGTATCAAAAAATGGATAATGCCATTCGATAATATAGTTTTTGAATAAAGAAAACTGCTAATCTTATGCGCTTCTGAGAAAATAATGAATTTAGAAATGTATCAGAAAGGATCTTCTTTGAATTTAAGAATGAATTTGGATTTAAAATCTTTAATAAAATGATATAGAAATATTTTTATAAATCTTCTTTTACTAAACAGCATCAAAAGTAACGATGTTTTCAGCTTTCTTTCTTTTTTCTTTTATTTTAAGCCATATTATTTTTTTAATGAATCTTTATTCGAATGTTGAAAGGCTAAGAATCTAAGTAATCATTAATGTTGTTAATGTGTATTTCCTGTAAAATATACTGTAAAATCATTCCATATATATGTATGCAGTATTCTTTAAAGAAATCTTAGCTATATGATAAAAATCTGAATTTTTTAGAAATCGTAAAAATTGTAGCGGGCCAAAACGGGCCGGGCCGGGCCGGGGCTGGAAATTCCGGCCCGTACAGACCTCTAGTCTTTTTGTATGGAAACCTCCCTTGTTCACGTTTGCCGTGTTATTCACGATTTTTGTGAAAACTGTACCTTGACATCTATCAGATGAAATTTCACCAAACTTAACATGTGAAACATATTTTAAAGATTTTATTGATTGCATTTCAGATTTTGTCACTCAGTAGAGATTTCTCTGTGTGCTATGTTTGCGTTTTGATCATTATAGCCGCATCTGAGTTTCTTCAGGGCTGCAGAGTCGGAGTCGGAGACGCGGAGAAACAAGCCGACTCCGACTCCAACTCCGGTTGTTTCGTTAGAGAGTTTGAAGTGAAATTAAACCAATTATATGAAATTTTAAATCCATAAAAGGAATTATTAATTTTTTAGCACTTTCCAACAAAGTTGTGAAATGCTTATGCATTCGGTTTGTAGGTACGTCTCTCCAAGCTCTAGTTCCCGTAAATACACTCGGATTTTCATGCAATTGATAAAGCTTATTTAGAGTCACCAAAGTATGTTTCGTACTGCACATGAAGTATGTACGATTAACGGTTCATTTACAGGGACACTCAAAATAATTGGATTACATTACAGTATACGGGTAAAAATCGTTTGGAGAGTATTTTAATGACATTATACTATTTCAAATGTATTGGAACTGATATAAATAACTGAATTTCACTGAATTTTCGACTAAAACATATGTATCTCTTAAATGAACTAAATTTTGAATGCATGGTGTTAACAGATACAAATCATTCCTATATCATATACAGTGCTGCTAAAAAATTCGGATAATTGTCTGATTGTAGACGGGAACCGCTGAAATTCGGTTTTAAAATGCATTATGCATTTCCATGTGATGAAATGAGACGTAATATTTTAATTTTTTAAACAGTGCAGTTATGGTACATTACTTTGAATGTGTTGGAAAGCAATATTGAATTCAGGCACTTTTCTCCGGGAGAGACTTCAGTGGCTCCGGGGGGACATTATAGAGTTCCGGGGGGGGGGGTACTTTCTGACCATTGAAAACGCAAAATTTCAGATTTTTCGGGGGGGGGGGATTTCATTGCTCCGGGGGAATGCCCCCTGGGCCACCCCCTGAATTCAACACTGTTGGAAAGTGCTTCGTGATTTATTCTTTACACATGATTTTTTTTTCATATTTTCTTTCCATCGAAATTATTTTGCTCTAGAGGACTCGAATTAACATCAAAATTGTAACAATTTTCACTTTTCTAGTCCACAGATCTGAAATCGTAAATGTCTGTTTTGTTCTCTCCTTTATAATTTCGATAATTAGAGTTTTTGGATTTGTGGGATGTTAAGTTGAAAAATTAGTAAAATAAAAAACATTTCTTTCCCTTTTATTTCTTTTAAAGTTCTAAGAACTGCGTTAGAAAAGCGAAATAGCGAAATTTTCGGCTTTATTTTCTTTGCGTTTCCTCATAATTTTAACCAACAGCAACATTGGTATTTTAGCCAGCCAGGAGTCTGAGTCGAAGTCGGAGTCGTGGTCGTTAACATTTCCGGAGTCGCAGTCGGCCATTTTTCCCACCGACTCCGCAACCCTGGTTTTTATTAAATAGAAATGCGCAAATGTTACATTTGAAGTTTGTACAGTCAAAGATCCGCACACCCATAATCCACTGTTTTCTATAATTCACATTATTTTACGAATGTAAACAATGAAATAAATAGTTAAAAAATTTACAAATTAGTGATCCCAAAACAATTTTTTTCAAAAAAAAAAAAAAAAAAAAAAAAAAAAAAAAAGAGAGAGAGAGAGAGAGAGAGAAAACAATGAGAAAACAGTGGATTATGGGTGTGCGGATTATAGATCTTTGACTGTAGTTTTTTAACGTGTTTTTCGAACTTTGTATTTGAATATTCACCAGATGTCGTGGTTATTTTTTATTATTATTATTGTTTAATTATTCATTGACCGTTGATCAAATGATCCAAGATCATTGAATAATTAAAAATAAATCCATATGTTTCCAGCTTCATATTTGAATACTCAACAGTGTTATTGTTATTTTCTTTTATATAACAATAAAAGGAAAGGAATTCGTTGATCACTTGATTCCTTTTCCGGTCTCTTGATCGTGGAGGGAGTAACCAAGGGATGATAATAATTAAAAAGTTTCATCATAAAAAATAATTGTAGCTCCAAGTTAATTTTTAAAAAATCCACCATTTAATTTCCGTACATTTCCGGATATCTTTTGTTATTAACACTTTTCAAAAAGTTGGTGCTTATGCATTCGGTTTGTCTTCCGTCTTTCCACGCTCTAACTCCCGTAAATATACTCGGGTTTTAGGCAATTTATAAAAGTTTTTAAGAGTCACCAACGCATGTTTGGTATTGAATGTGATGAATGTACGATTGATGGTTCATTTACAGGGACACTCAAAAGAATTCGATTACATTATGGTATATAGGAAAAAAATGTTTAGAGAGAATTTTAACGACATTATGTTATTTCAAATGCATTGAAGCTGATATAAATCACTGAATTTTAATACGATTACGTTAAAACAAAGCATTCATACAGTATTTTTTATTAATTCACAGGGACACACAACAGAAATCGGTCCTGTCTTTGCGTAATAGTTGCTGGAGTGTGCGTTTTAAAATTCGGTATGTGCTTTTAAATTTAATTAGTTGATTTTTTTGCATATTACTCTTTGTATATAAATTCTATTCCTATTCATATAAAGGGGCTGCCGAAAAATATTCTCCTACCATTCTCCTTATTAGAGAAAAGCGCAGAAGGAGAATTTTCTGAAATATTTGTATCTCTTAAATGAACTAAATCCTGAATTGCATCAATAGATGCAAATCTCTATGCCATATACAGGGCTGCTAAAAAAAATCGGAGAATTTTCCGATTGTAAACGAGAATAGTTGAAATTTGGTTTTGAAATAGTTATACATTTCCATTTGGTGAAATGAGACGTAATATTTTATTTAATTATTTATTTATTTATTTTTAAACGATGCAGTTTTGATTGTATTAGAAACTGATTCATAATCTATGCTTGACGTATGATTTTATTCTTTCTTGTTATTTTATTTTATTTTTTATTACTATTTATCTGTTTGTTTTAGATTAAAGCGATTTCGTGAATGGATTAAAAAGTAGTGAATATGAATTTGGAACTATCATTGATAGAAAAAAAAATTGCTTCAGATTCTGATAAACTGTAATTTCCTCTACGCTGTAGAACTTAGTTTTATTTTTATATTATATAGAATTGCGCAAAAATATGGAATTTTTTTAATAGCATAAAAAAACAAATAAATTCTATGGCTACAGATAATTGGTTTGTGATGTGCAGAATAAAAATGACACGTACAACATTATCCTGTAGTAAAAATTCATTAAATTTAGAAGTTTGATGCCGTCCACTAATGATGTCACACTTGGAGGTGAGCGAGGGGGGGGGGAGATTTTTGAAATTGTGATAGTTTGTGACAAGAGGGGTGAGAGACTGTAATAAGAAATATGACATCACACATTTTGGTTAAAATAAATGCATTAAAATTCAGCTGATTAAATTTTGAAGCTGTTTTGAAATTAAGCATTTTGTGTTCATAAAGTAGAAATAAGATTTAAAGTCAAATATACTAAATTCCATTTCAGATTCCAAAATACTGCTGTTTTTAATTTCTTTTCATATTAATATTTTATTACTGTCATGTATTAGTTTTGTTTTTTTTGCTGCAAACCTTAACCTTATTTCACACAAAATAAATACACGGATCATTTTATTATTATGTTCACAAATATCATTAAAAAACATAGTTAAAGTTTAAAAAGGAAATTTGAAATATGATCTATAACGTAGTGCTTTGTTTCTGACTGCAAATTTATGTTTATATAATATAGTGTAGTACACGATAGGGGGGGGGAGGTTATAATGTAAGAATGACACTTCGCGACAAAGGAGGAAAAGGGGTCAAAAATATTGAAAAATTGTATGACATCATTTATGGATATACCGTAATATTAATATATAAAAGTAAGAATTTACATTATAAATAAATATTTTGCTTATAAAACGTTGTTCTAATTATAAAAACATTTAAAAAACATTAAAAATTTTTATTTACATGTTTTAACTCTTTTTAATCGAGTCATCTTCCAAAAGTAAATAGTAAATAAAATTACAAACATAATGAACATGAAAACTGGAAAAAATAATTATTGAAATTATATTAAATATATCATGCGCCTTTTAATTTGGATACTGTCCGTGGTCTAACTAAATAATTATCTTGTCAATTGTTCAACCACAATTGTTTCGTTGTGGAATATATATTATTAATATTACGATATAGTTATTAATGGACTTAATCAAGACTTACTACTGTTACTTTTCACATTGATATCGTTTATGGACAGCCCCTTAGTGAAGTGTCAGTCGATCTATGTGGAAAAAAAAGCAAAAACAAAAGGATTGTGAACAAATGACGTATCAATTTTAATATCATATAAGTAAATAAATACTACTATTTCCATCATAATCTTCACTGAAGACAAGGTTTGACAGGGATTTGTTTTAACTTGTGCTTTTTTTTTTTTTTTTTTTCGTTTCTTCTTTCAATGTAGTCATACAGTTTTTCCCATCTAATCTATTTTCATGCAAGGCAAAATTCATTATACAGAAAAAAAAAAAAAATGGCGAAAAATTTTACATAATGAAGAAGCCATATTTACATTCAGTATCAGAAATAATGTCATAAAATAATGGAAGAGCAATGATAAAAAACATGAAAGGTTATTTATATAATAGTTGTATTCAATTTAATGTGCATAGAAACATAGATTTTTTTCGGAAACATTTATCAAAACTTGAAATGTTAGAAAATTGTTTTTATTTGTATTAATAATGTAATAGAAGTTGTTTAATTAATATATAACTTAATTGTCTTGTCATAAATCACCATTCCCTAATGAAATTTTTAATGATATGCTTAGCAGGAGTTCGCAACCTCCTGCGCAACTTCCAATTTTGTGTAATGGTAGGAAATGTTTCAAACAATTTATAAATAGAATGATATTTTACAAATATAAAAAATGAATATAAGAAAGTCTGTCATCTTATAATATTAATCAATTAAGAACAAAATATTACGTAAAATAAAGTTATTTCTTTTTAGTGTTCAACGTCTTTTTATTTTATTTAAAAAAATTAATAAATTTATATTTTAGCTGTGGGTATGAAAACAACTATCATATAAATAAAATTAAATGAATATAACAATGAAACATCTCATGTTTTCAAAGACATGCGAGAAAAGATGAATGATGTAAGACAATTAATTGCTGCATAATTTCTGTGACTTATTTTAATGTAAAAAATTTAAAGCGCCCGTTTGTGTTTTTTCTAGTACTTAACTAGTAATTAACTTCATTTATTAATATAATATGTAATGATTATCTTGATAAAATAATAATAATTAATCAACGTAATAATTAATATCAGTGATTGGTGTATTTCTTTTCTTCTTTTGTAAATAACTAAAATATATTTTACGAGACCTAATTATAAATACTATTACTTTAGACATTAACCCATTTGAAGTATTGGTGTACATGCGAGCATGATTTTTTGTTACGCTAACCCACGATATGTTCATTCATTATCACTAAAAATAATTTCGTTTTTGTCATTATTACTGAAACACGTTATTTGCTTGAAGGTTCGATATTTATTCAATGCATTTTTGGTTTATTTTCTATCCCCTTCCATTATAAAACACTAAACATTTAGGTTACCAGTATAAGATGTTTATGCACTGTACATGTACAATGGAAATATGCACAAAATACTCACCTAAGAAATTTGTTTCACTTTATGAAAATTTTCCATTAATGTAGAATAAAAGAAAAATTAGAGATAAATTCATTATTTTAATTTTTTCTTTTGATAAAATTAGTTTACCTCAAAATTGGTCAAAAAGTCTATTTTCTTTCTTTCTTTCTTTCTTTTCTTTCACTATTAAGTGAAAGCTTGTTTAATTGTGAATATTTTGACGCCTTATTATATAGTATTTATATAGCTTGATATTGTAAATTTTGTTAATACACAAATTAAAACTTTAAGTGGCCTTTTCTCCATGTTCATATTTTTGGCAATTTCCTGTTTTAATAATATTGAGGCTATTTTTTGTATTCGGCATAGAAATTAAAAAAAAATTGTGTATGTTTTATTTTTATTATATATGCGATAAATAGGCTCATGGAATTAGCCTTCAGATTTTTTGTTATATATATATATATATATTAAACAAAAGTATATGAAGATTTGTTAGATTTCATCGTTTTTCAATATATGGGTGATTCTCTCCAAACAGACCCAAAATAAAAGTTATGAGGGAGTGATGATTTTTTCAAAAAAGCCCAGTTACTTTTTTACCATTATCTGAATCGAGATTAAGCTTAGTGGGCTTTAACTATATCTAAATGCTTATAAATCAATAACATTTAATATTTTTTAATATTTACCTGTATTCAGTAGAGACAGATGTGGATGTGATGAGGCTGCCTCATCACTTCATTACGTTTTAAAATTCAGTATGCACTTTTAAATTTAATTAGTTTTTTGCACATCATTTTTTATATATAAATTCTACAACTCATATTCAGGGCCGTACAAAAGTATTCGCATACCATTCTCCTTATTAGAGAAAATTGGTGAAGGGGAATTTTCAATTGAAATATATGATTTCTAAAATAAACTAAATTTCGGAATGCGCGTTGTTAATAAAAATAAATCTCCATATCATATACAAGGCTGCTGAAAAATTCGGATAATTTTATGATTATAGATGGGAATGGCTGAAATTCGATTTTGCGTTATACTTTTCCATGTGGTGAAATGATACGTAATATTTTAATTTTTTAAACGGCGCAGTTTTGTTACATTATTCTAAATGTGTTGGAAAGTGCTTCAAATACTATGCCTGAAGCATGATTTTTTTCTTTCTTGTCATTTATAAAATTGTGAAAATGAAAAAAGGTCTCGTGCAGTTCTTACATTCCAGAAATTATGCAACAGTATCGTTATTCTCAGAGAAATTTCATTATTATTCAATATGCACTGAAAATTGAATATTGTGCTAAGATGACAAAGAATAAATGTTTTTGATAACATCACTAGAAATACTGACACTGAATAATTCATAAGCAAATAAAAACAAGATGGAAAATTGCTATCAAAAAACAAAAACAACAACAACAACAACAACAAAAAAGTAGAGAAATCTGAAACATAAGTTTGGAATAAGACTGATAAAATATCTCGTTAATGTTTATTATCTAAGGAATAGTCCATTAAAAGTGGTTAGTTTTGGCCGTGTAGATTTTTTTAAAATTTATGAATAATCTGATTTATCAAAATTTGAATGATTAGTATTTTTTATACAAAATAATCTTTTGATCTGCTTTAGAGCTGTGTGTTGTTTTTGTGTGCCACTAGCAAGTTCCTCCACCCCCCCCCCCCAAAAAAAAAAAAAAATAAATAAATAAAATAAAATAAATGTAAAAAAATTGCTAGAGTTTTTATATAACATGTATTGTATAATATCATATACTAGTCTATATTATAAAAGCCAAACATATCTGTGCGTAACGCATACGTCATTTTGCAAATGGCAACACTTTTCCCCTGCAATTTCGGTTTTATAATTTTTGGCTACTGTAAATTTTACACTACTCAACATCGCACATTTTAGAATTTTACACCGTCGAATAGAAAAAAAATGCACTCCCAAATACAATTTGTTTGAAAGCTGTATCTCAATTTATTTTTGAGATATTAATTTTTAAAAGTTTTTAGTACCAATTTTGTAATTGTGGCAACAAAATCACTCCATTTTCTCTAAAAATTGAGGGGGGGGGGGGAATAAACTACAATGCGTAACACTTTGCTATGCAATTTCCGTTTTGCAATTTTCGTTACTCTAGATTTTATACTTTTAAACACCATACCTTTTAAATTTTTACACCGTCGTATATCGAGAAAACAATGAACTTTCAAATGCAATTTCTTTGAAAGCTGTATCTCAATTTATTTTTGAGATATTAATTTTTTTATAGTTTTTAGTTAATTTTGTAGTTGTGGCAACAAAATCACTACATATTCTCTTAAAACTAAAAGAAAAAAAAAAATAGAAATTAAAGTGCGTATACTATTTTAAAAATATCGTTTGCTATAAAATCCGATGAATTTCGGTTTTGTTTCGTTTAATAATTTGAATAATTAAGTTTTATAGTATTTTGTTAATTTTAGCTTAAAATAACATTTGTTTGAGAGTTAGATTGACCAATATATTTACTGTAACAAATTTTGTAGATTTAATATAAATGAACAAAACAGTTCTTACTTAAAGTTTTTCTTTCGTCGAATTTCGACAGGTTCCACCTCGTAATAATAAAAGAAAAACATTTATTTTTCTACTTATTTGTGAAACATATTCGTAAACATAAATTTACGTTTATATTTCACTGTTTTTAAGGAATTCTGAAGTTTCTGGTGCAAAAGCTTTACATGTCATAATAATATTTTCTCAATAGATAAAACTTAAATATATGATTAAAAAAATGGATTCTGGATTGATTTGCATTAAAAACAAATGTATATATATACATATATATATTTACTTTGAAATCAGCTATACTTGCTGTTTGCATCTATGTAAATCTCTCATAAACATCTATTTTTCATAATAATTTTTTTTTTCAAATATTTTTTCTTCCTTCTTAATAAAATTGAATAAACTCTATGTAAAAGACTTATTTTTAAAGTTAAGTAAAATTAATTACCGGATTTTTTTTAGCATACTCTTTTATAAAATTTCTCGTAAGTACCACCAAAATTTTAAATCATTAATAGCTAAAAATTGAGTTATATAACAATTTTAATTTAATGTTCCAACATTTTAAAACAAATTAAAAAATATATAAAATTATTCTAATAAATTTTATATGTCATAAAATATAATAATCATAATTCCTTTATCTATAAAATTGTGAAAAACGGAAGAAACACTTTTTTCAAGGTTGATTTGTGCTTTTTTATTAAATGCTATTTTTTCTTCCACCATTTCATAAGTCTTTTGCCAGTAATACAATGCCGTGTTATACCTTTATCATTAGATAAAAACATTTACAGTTTTTTTAAAAAACGTGGTCACGTAACTGATAGTTAACACTGTTAGAGTGTTATGAATTATATAAGCACGCCGAAAATTAAAGTTAAAATACATCAAAATTCAAATTTAAACTTTAAAGCACACTAAATAATTTTTTAGTGATCACGGATTTAAAAAAAAATCCGTAAAATCACGGTAAAAGTACTGGCAGCAACGTTGCCAGGCTTTTTCCATTCCTGTAGAACATTTTCCATTTGGGGGAAATAAAAGAAGAAAAAACTCAATTTGAAGATGCGGTAAACTGCCCATTGTAAAGTTGGTATAACAATTGGCTGGTAGTACAGTCTATCAAACAGTTTAGAAGCACCTGTATTTATTGACCAAGGGAAAAAATAATGTTGTCGGGCTGATTCAAACTGATTACCTTTGGTGTGTAGGAAGGTTGTTCTAGCTATTACGCCATAGAGACTTCGAATATATGTGATTCTTAACTCATATAGTAGATTCTACACTGTGTTTATATTTTTATAAGGCAAATTGTAATCTTATCGATGCTGTTATAATTCTTGCAAGTTTTAACTAATAAGGCTAATTTATTATTATGATTTTCCGATGGTTAATGAATAATTTTAACATGATTTGAGCAAATAATCTATTATATAAATTTTCTTTGCTCAGTGCATGATTAGAATATGGTCCGGTTAATTTATTGCTCGAAAAGTTGTTGGTACTGTTGCAATTCACCAGCACGATACAAATCTTAGAAATGAGCCAGTATTCTTTCATTTTGTATTTCCATTTCTGTACAACAACATGTTAGTTTTGTAAGCATTGAAAAAAAAAAATGCGATAGATAACAGAATATCTCCGTTGTTTTCTTCTATCTTCATCTGTTTTGTTATTTTCATTAAATATGGTGAAAATTCCCAACTTTTAATAGAGGCCCTTTTGTCGTGAAAAGGGATTTTTTCTGTGAAATTCAGGAAAAATATATCTGTGAATTTCAGTTTTTTTTTTTTTTTTTTTTTTTTTTTTTACTGTGAAGTGTCAATATTTCAAGTGATAATAATTTAAATTATACAAAACCTATCACACCCGTGGGCTTCACTCAAATAATTGATGAGAAAGCATAAAAAACACTAAAATACAAATCTTAAAAAGGGAAGATTGACAGCCCACAATGATTACCATACTCATACAATACACACATACAATCATAATGTATACGCAGTATATAAAATATCACGATATTTAAACATTGGTCTAAATGTAAGTCATGAATCGTCTAAACACAAAGCATTATAATTTGTTTTATTATTATTGGCAAAACTTTGGTCTTTTGACTATTTTTAAGTTGTATTAGACTATGAACTACAAATTTGTTATAAGATATAGCTAAAATTATTACCTTTTCATTTTATGATGAATATAGTTAACTAAAAATCAACTAATTATTTTGATTAGGATGATATATTTTATTGAATTCATAAAACGGTAAAAGAAAGTTTCTAACTTAGAAGATTAATTGCATATTTAACAATTTTGCATAATTAGCTAAATCTTCTTTTTAGAGAGTGTAAATTTTTATGGCTATATAAAGTAAAAAGGTATTCTTTATTTTTGAAAGGGTTTTATAAAATTAAATAAAACCAGACAAAATTATTGCAGGCTTGAATGAATGTACTTGTAATTATGCAATACAAGTTTATGTGTTCACATAAACGACAGAATTAAATTGGCGGAACAAAATTCAGTCATCCAGGTATGTTATCCAACGATTGTATTACATAATTTCAAGTACGTTATTGTAATTAAAGCTTTATAAACGAAATTATGTTTTTTACTGTTATGTTTAAAGAAAAATAGAGAACTAAAATACGATAAAATTAAATAAAGGTTTTATTTTACTGGACATGAAGTTTAAAAAGGTTAACTAAGTCTGGTATGAAAGCGCTAAAGTACTTTTGTTTTCTGCAATTAATTTTTCTATTCCCTGATTAATAAATTTGTGCATTTTATTGTTGCAATACCGTTAATAGAATGCATTTTTTAAGAGTGAAAGCCCAAGGTAAATAAAGATTATAGCCTTTGATCAATCTTATTATTTAAAAATATTTCATTCTTAAAGTGTTTTAAAAATTTTGAATAAAAAAGAGATGTTTGGAGATTAAAAAAAAGTTATCGTTATTAATTTATATACGACTACACAATTAATTATACATAAACTAATATTATTTATTAAATTGCCAATATTTTTTGAGATATTCGAACATTACTTCTGATTGAATAAATCAATCACAATTGAGTTTTTAAAAAATAATTATCAATTATTTTTTACATAATCATAATATATTTATTTTCTATCCTCATAAATATTTACTTAAAAACTATTCGACATTTCCAAAATTTAGCAAATATGATTTAACTTAAAAATAGCAGCAACAAAGTTTTGCCACATACAAGTGTAAATCATTGTCCATCTTTTTTTCAGGATTTTAAGCAATTTTCTTCAAGCTGACGATTCCACAATCTTGGGAGACTTAGCAGAGTCTTCCAAAACATTTGCCTGGCGAACGCTGTCGGGCGGCTGTTTCTTTAAACAAGGCACCAAGAATAAAATTAAACCGCTGGCAGCAATCATGGAACCAGACACTAGAAACCCTGGATCATATGACCCGAGACCATCATAGAGCCAACCTGCAATGGAAAAAAAATAATTATTAGTTATGAGAGTTTATTCGATATTAAGTGTGTATTAATATAAAACTTTAAGACAAATATTATTAAATAAAATATATCTGCCGACTCCGCCATTCGGCATTAGTAGATTTCGAAGTTAAGTACTAATTTCACCAACAAACACTAAATCAAGATTAGAGATAAATCCAGTTTCTCAGCTTATTTTTGACCGCTTTTAAAGAGTTTTTAATTTTATTTTTCTGTAAGAGCTGATTTTACCAAAACCATGGAAATACGTCATTTTTTTCTTCAATCCATGTTTATTATTTTTATTGTTATTATTGCTCTAAGAGTTGGTCCTACGAAAAACTTGTCAAAATAAAAGCTGTAGATAATTTTACGAAGATCTATAGTATATTTAAACGGATTTGACATCTTGTGAATTGACGAAGTTATGAATTCTTTACTTTCTCCCTTTTTTATTTATTTATTTTTTTTCTGTAAGAGTTGGTTGTATCAAAAACTTCTTAATATATAAATTGTAGATAATATTAAGACGTTTATGATAAATTAAATGGATTTGATATCTTGTAAATTGACAAAGTTATGAGAGTTTTTTTCCCTTTTAAAATCCTGTTCCTTTCGCTCCTTGAGCCCAATTTTAATGATATCAAAAATCTATTATAAATTTTTGGATCTTTTTAGAAATAATAAAAACATTAAATTGATTTGATATACATTATGATTAAGAAGTTATAGGGTTTTTTTCTGCTTTCACCCCCCCCCCCCCGCCCCAATTCCATTTTCTTGGTCCTATTTTGCCCGTTTTTTTCGATCTTGTCCCAGATTTTGTGCCCTTTGATTTTATGTGACAGTTTCGAAGAGATTTGCGTAGAAATACGGAAGTTATCGTGTCCATAAAAAAGATATATATATAAATGTAGAGGAGTAGATTTTAAACTAGAAGGTGGTTTTGGATTTTAAGGGTCAGGATTGGTGTAGATCTGCAAATATTTTTCAGAAATTTCGACATAGGAAAGACTGTAATAGAGTATTTTTTAAGAAATCTTATTTAAATCCCTAAACCTTAAAAGGTATCTTTAAAATTGATGATGCTTCTTTACCTTCAACTAAAGGGTTAGGAAAGAATGTGTTCTTGAAGATAGTAAAGTTAAATGAAATATTAAGGTTGTTCTTCCATCCAAAGGGACTACTTTATGGCACATTTTTTTAAATTCATTTTTGCTCAACAATGCATAAATCTCGCAGGTTATTATTTAGAAGCCATGTGATCGAAAGACATGTTTCGTTAAACCCATTGAAAGTACTGTCAAATTTTGGTTTAAACCGCGACACAGCAAGAAAAAAAAAAACACAATAGTGACATAATTAAATTTGCTTACAGCTCGATAGTTAATATATTTACCAAAACAAATGGAAACCACATTTCCATTTCAAATTGCTTCCAACAGTCAGATTTGCCAATTTTACGCCAATGTTTAAAAATAGGTCAGAAAAAAAAAAAAAAAAAAATCAAAAAATTTCCCGTTTTGAGCAGGAAATTTGAGGAAACAGACGTTATCTATAACCGTTCTGATCTAACATTTAGAATTCCTGGAATAATCAGGTATGCCATTAAAGAACATGGGGCAAATAAGCTTTTCAATTAATCCAGTATACATAAATGTGGATTATTTTAAGTATTAGACAAATTAATTTTTCTTACTAAGCCTTTTAGGTTTATTCCCAAGAAAATACATCTTTCAAATCTACATAAACAGGGCTGGAACAGGCGACTATTTTTCTATTCTGTTCGCACCACTATTTAGAAAAAAATACATTTTATAATGCATTTGTCTTGCATATGTTGTCAAAGCGTTTGTACAAATTCTTTGTTCTGAAATAGTGGCGCAGAATAGAATTAAAAAATAGTCGCCCAAAAACAGTCCTGATATACCCTATATTTTCAGCAGTTCGTCTCTTAAAAAAAAAAAAATGAATGTGAACCTTCCCCCCCCCCCCCTCCTCTCCTAAAAGCAATGCACTGTTTTAGTAAACTGTCAAAGACCGATTTCAGAACACATATCACTAAAAATCTTTATTTTTAATATGTATATACTATATATATGTGTGTGTATATATTTTCCCTCCATGTTCAAAGTGCTATAAGTTATTAAATTTAATGATTCATATATTGTAATACGATTAATGGTTTATATATATATATATATATTCTGCCATTTGCCCTCTAGACAAGTTTGAAGATTTTGAAAGTGCTTCTGGTGATATTTTGAAAATATTGTTGTCATCATTTTTTTTTCTTTTATTAATTAAGCATGTTTAATACCAATAAAGCACCAAAGGAAAATTTCGATGTTCAAATTTTTTTTTCGGTGAAGTTATTTTCAATCAAAATATGTCGATGTTTCTTTTGTAATAAAATATATTTGTAATAACAAGTAATTTTTAACATACCAGACTCCCTATTTATATACAACACTACTCATGGATTTGATTTGAAATGCAAAAAAAAATATTGAATGTTTTAAATATTTGATTAAAGAAATAAAGATACCGTTTTAAATATTACGGATATGGTTTTAAAAATGAGATAAAACAGTAAGTAACCTTTATTTGTTATGCATTCTACAAATATATTTAATTTTTTTCATTCAGCTGATGTACTACTTCTCAGTGTAAATCTACAGGATGATCATAATTTTACTTTGAAATATCTATAAAATGAAATTATTAGGACAAAACTTTTACAATTTATTAAAAATATTTTAAAGGTCTGTTTTGTAATTTTATTTCTTACAAAATGGGAAATAATTAATTTTAAATGTCATATGAAGAGGAATATGAAGTTTTACTTCGGGTATTGACATCATTCGCATTATAAATCATGGAAGTTTTCTCCTACATTTCTTTTACGGTTTTTCTGAACTTTTTACAATGATCATGAATGTAATATTCCTCGCTTTAAAAAACAATCAGCTGAGGTGCTACAAGAAAATTTCTACTACATTGCATTTTTTAAACGCTTTTCAACAAAATTAAACTTTGGTCTGTCTGACCATCTAGCCATATCCTAACTCTCGGAAATATATTCGAACTTCGATGCTACTCAGGTTTAGTATAGAATATTCATTATTGGAAATGAAGTATGTAGCATCCATAGTTCGTTTACAGGGACGTGCAAAAGAATTCCGTTATATTTTGAGATATGGGAAAACATCTTTTACAGTGCATATTATAGATGATAGAATATTTGAAACATAGTGGGATTTAGACGAGATAAGTAGACTGTAAAATTCTTTTTCAGAATTAAAGAATAAGAAACATTTATTGTTCGTTTTCAGAGGTGCTCAAAAGAATTCCATTGCATTATGATACATGGGGCAAAATTAGTTGCGTTGTGTTTTACTGATGTTATGATACTTCAAATAAGGAAATTAAAAAGAAGCACTAAGTTGCACATTAACATGTTTTTCATAGATTGCGGAACGCGTGGAATATATCGTTCATCTGCAGAGACGTGCAAAAAATTTTGATTACAGGACTGACTAATGATCGATGATAGCTGAAAGTGTGCTTTTCGCTATGAAATGAACTTTTAGTGTATTGCATATTGTATTTTAATGCCGTAGATCATATTCCACAGAGCTGTACAACAGATTTCGGACACATTACCGCATGCATTCAACAATTGCTGACTTTTAAAGCGTTATGTGTTTTTAAATCTGTTTAAAAGTGTTTTTAGAAATCTCATTTCATTGCACGAGAAAATGTAATTTTCTAAAAAGTTTATTTTATTGTTGTAATGTGTTTCATAACCTATACTTGACTTTTTGTTCTTGCTTTTTATTCATAATAAAAAAAATAAAAGAGATTCGCGAATGAAAAAAAAATATGTTCAATACTTTATTTTATAATCATAGCTAATTAAAGCTAAAAGAGTCAAATAAATCTATAGTAAATTCTTCTGTTATGTGCAAAATGTTATAGAAACCATTAACGGAAAAAAAGTTCCATTTTCGTATGGGGAAAAAATAGCAGTAAAGTTGAGTTTTATACGGACAAAGTCTCAAATCACACTTCCAAATCAACTACGCATATTAAAGCGTAAAAATAATCACAAACGTGTTTGAATTAAACACCCTTTTAAATAAATAACTGTAAATCTATTTGATACTTCCCCCATGCAATTTTCTGAATTTGACTTTGTTAAAGCAAACTTTAAGAAGACATCATTCATGAACATTGTAAAAACGTCTTTCAATGGCATAAGGAATAAAATTGACATGACTGTATAAGGAAAAGAATACACTTTTATTGAACTCGCGAGCCAGATTTATATCTAACAATTAATACTATTCAATAGATACAAACCATTCGAATAATGCAGAATTTATACATAGAAATTTGCATGTGAAGTTTGTTTCAATAGATGGAAATTATCTTCTATGTATAGGGGGAAACTAATAAATAATATTTTCCCGATTATTAAGAATACACTCATACCTCTATATGGTGTAAAGCCACATGAGATGATAAGAAGATAAATGTAATGGGATTTGTAATAATTTGTCTTTCCCGAAATCCTGCAATTATGTGTGTTTGCGATTTGAATTCAGTAAAAAAGGGCTTTGGTACTTCACATATGTCCAAAAGTTAAAAATTATCAAACTCATTTGTGCTAGAAATTGTACTGCAATACATTCTTTTTAAGAAATGCATAGCTAAAATTTGCTGAATACATATGTTTTAGCATCTTATGAATAATTTTTACCCATTAGCAAATGTTAAATTTATTCGACATCATGTATAAGTCATCACTTCTGTTACGGATTCTGTATGATTGCTTTCTTCATTGTTAATATAGTAAATTCCCATGTTTTTACAAGAACAAGCTTTTCCCCCGTCTAAATATGGTAGATACATGAATGGTTTCAAAATTGTCATTATTTTTTAAATCCTAAAAAGTACTTGGTTTCTTTCGTAATCTTCTTAAGATTTTATAGTATATTAATGCCCACTGTTAGTTGGTACTCTATTAAAAATAGTATTTTCCGAAGAAAGCTCGCCCTTTCAAAGATAAAAGAAAAGTCCACTTGCAACAAGTGAAAGATCTGATGATAATGAACATCTTTATAACAAATATCTCGTGTAAACTCGAATTTAAACTGATTTGCAAACTGACATTTTTCCCTTGCAATTCATAAATTATTGAGGACAATACACGTAGCAATGCGAAAACTTTTCCAGTCAGGTTTTCGTAGTAAGTCAAAAATTCAATACTTGTACTTACAAGTTTTTAGTGGCACACGACTACTTGAAAACTTTTCAAAATAATTAAAAAATTGGATATATCATTTTAAAAACATTTTATAAATTTGCATTGATCAACCAATTGACTATGTCATATACTTTTTTACATATACACATCTATGACTTTCTGGATCTATCAGTAGCTGAGAGGTTCTGCTGTCACCGCGGGTGGACGAGAGATACTGGGTTCAAACCCAATCGCGTCTGTCAACCTATAATCTTTCGAAATTTTCTGTGGTTTTCTTTAGGCCCATATCCCTTTTGTAGCTAATTAACTGTCATAAACAATTATGCCTAAGGCTTTTTGTATAAACTTTCTAAATGCAATTAACCTGTATAAGGTTTTAAATACATAAAGCAAAATTAATCTGAATAAAAGGAATTCCGTATAAGCTACATTTTCGTGGTTTTAAATTTCAACCTGTAACTAAACAAGTCAAATGCCACGTCAGCCGCCGGTGACTGACACTGGACTGTCCGTTTAGACAGCATCAGTCATCGATGACCGACAGTATAAAATAGGATATAAAACTTAAAAAAATATTTAAAGTAATTACTGAAAATTTATTTAAAATTTGTTTAACTTTTATTTATTACAGGTTTATACTTTTTAATAATTATTTATAACAACATGTTTTTTTTTTAATTTTATATCATATTTTACATTGTCAGTCAGCGATGACCGACGTGGTCCAAATGGAAACTTTAGTGTCAGTCGCCATAGTGCTCAACGTCCAAAAAAATAACACAATTTATGTGTGATATTCAGAAATCAAACTAAGAGAATCAAATTTTACTTTCACTTATTAGTTAAAAAGATCCCCCAAAATAATGAGTATATTCTATCCGTTCCCCAAAAATCATCAAGAATATAATTTATTAAATAATGTTTCTTATCATGCCTAAAATGTAATTATTTATGAATTAAATATTTTGCTGCATAAAAAATTAAAAAAAAAGAACACGAAATTTCTAATTACCAGTAATGGGAGGTCCCAGGAGGCAGGAAATTCCTTCGAAGACCAGCAGAATACCAAATGCATTGGTCAACTTGTCCAGACCCAAGAGATCAACCAAAATCACTGACGTAAGGCTCACGTAAGCTCCTGTAAGGTAAAATAGAATTTTGTTTGCTGGAAAAAGACATTTTATGATGACATTTTGCGATCTGAATTGTTACCTAAAGAGAAAATAATACAAGGTTTATTTCGTATCAGCCAGTGGTCAAAATAAAAAAAAAAATAATCACACACAGTTGCCCCTCGTTAAGTATAAGACAGAAAATATTAAATGCAAAAAAAGTATCAGAAACATCATAAATATATATATATATATTCTATTCTTAATAACATAATTAATAAAATTCTGTTACAAACAAATATTAACGCTTTAAGAAATATTGTATATCCATACTCTTCACATTATCGCCTCACATTTGTGACATTTATGTGGACATCACCAAAAAAAGTTTTGCCGATATTCAGTATTCTCTACGTTACTTTAAGAAAATTGTCACATTAATTTGCAATTTTAGCAAATTTAATGGAACAGAAATTGAGTAATCCTCTTGAAACAGAAAACTCTTCATATAGCATTAAGATTTGTCTAATTTTATTTATGTTTTTGTCAATTTATTTTGAAATAATTCATAATATTTCAAAATTCATGCATAAAAATTTTTAGAAAGATCGAATTTAAAATTTTCAAAGGTACAGAAATCATAATGACAGAATTTTTTTTTAATTTTTTTATGAAAAGTTAGTAATAATCTGTTTAAAAAATTACAGCAATTATAATTGCAAAAGAATGCATTTTTATTATTTTTTATGAAAGAATCTTCATAAGTTGTTTCAAAAGTTTATTGCCATTCATTAGAAAAAGTGTAATAATTAATGTAACGAGTGGCAACTGTGATATCAACAGTTTTACCAGTTCAAAATATTAATTTATATATACTATACTTCATAAATTCATCTTATGTTTAAAAAAGATGTTTATTAAAGTTTATTTATTGATTATATTAATAATTATGTCAAAACTGTATATTTATTGATATTCCTAACACAAACACTAAACAAATAAAAATTCGTTTTTGCAATTTACAGACAGCATTTCTCTGCTGCCACATTTTAAACATCTCAAAAAATTTTAAGTTAATCTTAAGGACGCTGTAAAATAAGTATTTCAATTATAAATAATTTATTAATATCTACATAGAGTTACAAAATTTTCTAACTTTTTCATTTTTTGTCACCTATTCTTCATTTTTTCCTGAAGAGTGCATCATTGTTCCCAGCGTAGATTTAATATATCTTCAAATCAAATTTAAAATAATTTTGCAACTAGAAATTTTTATTAGATATAGCCTGAAGTGGAACATCATGTTAAGCGAAGAATTTATGTAAGGATTTTTAATTATGAATAGATGTTACATTCTAGAAAGAGCCATTTAGAGCATATTTATTAGCCAATAGCATTTACATTTCTAAAGATTGATTAAAATTCGAAATTAAATAAACGATTTTTTTTTCATTTCATATTAATTTTTTTAAATAAAAAATTACACTGAATGTCATTATTAAATGCATTGACGAAGAAGAAATTACTATGTATTTTTTATTTATACTGATGAATTTTCTGTAACATCTTTGAAACTGTACTCAATGTATTTAAAAATTGCATAACAGCTTCTTAATAATGCAAGATTTTAAAGAATTTAAGGTTAAAATGAGGTGTTAACTTACCAGCTGTTGCTCCAAATGTTGCACAATACACTCCCATCAGAGTATAATTTAGTGCATAACAGCTGAGTGCTGTTGCCAAGCCACATATGATCAAACTAATGTTATAGATCCATAGCCTATTGACACAAGCTCGGTCCGAAAGATATCCTAACGTCACTCTACCAATTGTATTGGAAATTCCAATAATGGACAAGAGATAACTGGCGTCTTCATCACTAGCTAATTTCATGTCAGCTACTCTGTCTTTTGTGTAAACATATGGTACGTTGAAACCTATGCTTGTCAGAAAATTAGATATAGCAAACATGAGAAATAGTGGATTCATCAACAGCGAAAAATCAGTCATCTCTGCCAGAGCATCTCTGATTTCTGCTGGACAGCATCTGAATCGACTCTTCTTGGAAGATAAATCTGCTTTTTCCTCGGCTGGAACTGCACAGTATGATATATTAGGATTGGATCTGTACTTGGCCAGACTATTCAGACTCCCACTGTAGAAAATATCTTTGCGATACAAGAGTCCTCCGGTGTGCGAATGGGAGGAGTGTTCCAGCTGTAACAACTCATTGTTCGTTTGCGCCAAAGACGCGGAAGAACATACAAAGCTCGACAATGGACTGCCCTCCACTTTCCTCTTCATGAATTCAGTGGGTAACATTAAGCTATTTCTAAAATTTGAGTCGTTCTTTCTGTCTAGCGTGTTGCAGTTTGATCTGAGGACGACGTCTTTGCTAAATCCATTCATCATATTTTCGGAAGGCGTTGACGGATTGGTGCAGAAGCCATTGGATTGTATCTTTGGCGATAAATCTTGCTTAGAATTGCTTAAAAATCCGTTGGCAAGTTTCGAATCACTGGATACCATATCCTCCTTATTCTTCTTGGGAGATTCTTCAATGATTGCTTGGCAGTTCGCATGAAACATCAGCGGTGTGCAAGGACTAGCACTTTCATCAGCTACGTGGAGTTTCCCGTTGCTTACGGAAGTGTTGTTGATTTTCAACTTTGGCAAATCGTGCTTTCTGATGCTTGGAGTATTTTGAGAGGATTTCGGAGGGGACGGTGCTTCGAGAGGGCGAAATAGGCCGCCGAATACTGCACAGTTAAGGACGAGGCCTGCAATGATCAGCATGGCTCCTTTCCACCCGTAAGCTTCGACAAGATGCTCTGTGAGGGGTGCGAGAGCGAAAGTACCCATACCAGATCCGCAAACTGCTATACCTGTAGCGAAGGCACGTTTCTTCTCAAAGTAACAGGTAACACTTACTATTGACGGAAGATACATCAGTCCAAAGCCTGCCCCTGAAAGAGAAAATACAATGCTTTGATTTTTTTGTTTATTTTTCATTACACTATTCAAATCGACAGAATAATTTTTTTAGGTAAATAGTCCTAATTTGTTGCATTTAGAAATGGACTCTTTCTATTTGAATTACTAATTTATAACTTGAAGGTCATTAAATTTTCATTTTTCAAGTATAACTTTTGCGCTAAGATGAATATATAAGTTACAATGTTAAAATAAGTAAAAAAAAAAAAAAAAAAAAAAAAAAAAAAACCTTTATTAAATAATTTTTATGAAGAATATTATTATATTGTTTAAAGTTTAGAATGCTAAAAGACATAGAGAGAAAGAGGAGGAGGGAATTAAATTGATTTAGTGTGAGTTATATAATAATACTGAAGTATTTTTCTATTAGTTACTTCAGAAGTTGTAGATTGTCATTTACATACCTGTGCAGATTCCAATAGAAAAGAACAGAAAAAGTACATTGGGCGATAATGTGCTAAGCATCAGTCCTAATCCTGCTAATATTGCCCCAGCTATTGTGACTGCACGGCAGCCATACTTGTTAGTGAGGCCACTAGCTATAGGACCTGCAATATAAATAATGTGCAATCAAAATTATTGAATAAACCATATAATTTTGATAAACACTGAAATAATTCACATTTAAAAAGGTAGAAATAGTGAAATATATTTTTAATGTAAATGAGAGTTAATATTAAAGTTAATGTCTTAAGACACTCCCCACATGGAAATCTATAGAGGAAGTACATGGAAATAATAAATTATAGATATCGTTGTTAAAGTAGTATATGAAAAATGTAGCACACATACATTCAGTTTAATGGTACCAAGCTGATGGTTTTAAAGAGTGCTTTTTTAAAAAATTTAATAGTTTTTAACACCCTGTCAATAACGCACTTATGCTGAATAGGTTTTGCAAAAAGATTTGCTATCAACTGAGAAATAATAATAATAATAATAATAAAAAGCGCACCAATATTTATACAAATAATATTTTGTGTGCTGCTATTAAATTTAGAAGCAATATAACATTAATATACAGTGAGCGTCCAAATTATTAATTATGAGCTTAAATTTTACATCACGAAGAACACGAAACTTTGTTTTGCTGTTGTTTACTGGTGGATTGTTAAACTACTTTCGGTATTCATGGATTGTATACTTATGGGTTTATAAATAAAAATGTGAAAAACTTCAACACAAATGTGAAAGACAAATTCCTCATTATTTCGTCGAACTTCCTTTTACGGATTGTACGCCTCTTGATCTGCTGTGTATACAATTTTTACACTTTCGATTTTAATTACTTGCGAGCCTTAATTTATAACTGTATCATAACTGATCTTTATTATATTTTACTACTTACATATACGATTTAAGTTTAATTTTAATAATTTTCACAACTGAGTTTTATAGAAATGGTAGTTTGTTAACTTTACACTGTTAAAAATTTGCAGCATTCTTTCCAGACAAATGACCGTTTTTTCAAAAAACGGTTACATAATCGTAATTTAACTATACTCTGAGTATAAAATAGCCAATAATATGGTCAGAATAACATTAAATTATGATTATGTAACCATTTTTTCAATAAACGGTCAAACGTCTGGACAGAATGCTGAAAATTTTTAGCAGACTAAGTTAAATATCATTTGTTTAAGAATTAGATTTACCAATATAAGGTGTATTTTTTATTGTAACTAATTTCGTAGATTTATTATAAATCGTTGAAACAGTTCTTATTTAAACATTTTCTTTCGTCTAAATTCGACGCTTTCTACCTTATATTTATAATATAGCGAGAAACTATTAACATGATGCTCACAACTTTGATGAAATATCGTAAAAATCTTTAAAAATTAAAAAATTAAATAAAAATTTTAAATAAACTAAAAAATAGCTAGAATTGGTACATTTACAAATGAATAGCTTTTACTTAAAAAGATAATTATCCAAATAGGTTCAGTAGGAAGCTTATATCTAACGACTAATAAATCAGCCTGGTCTTTTAAATATATAGATTATGATGGCAGACCATAATAAGGGTTCCTATCAAATTTCTTTGGCTTGTCGTGTTTTCCTTTGACACTCATTGCTGAAAACAGAATTCATCATGAATAATTGAAGCATTTAAATTCTCAAATTTTCCCATACGCACATTACGCACTAAGAGTCCCTTACCATTTGACGATGTCTCTCAAATGTCGTCTATAAGCTTTATCAACACAAAAAACCTTAAAACAATAAGAAATAAGTATTCTAACTATTAATTTGGCCACCCATTGTATTATTTATTTAGATGTTATTGAATTTCATAATTATTAAGATATTTCAAATTTACATTGTATACTTATCTGAATACTGAAAATAGCTAATGAGAGCTAATATATATATATGTGTGTGTGTCCCATAAGTTCATGCCTTAATCTGGCCCTGTAAACATCTAATAATTTATATATATATGAAATAAGAATTAAATGCACGTATATAAAAAAGACACAACATTAAAAGAATAGTCTTCTTTCTAAATAAAGCTGTATCAGCTTTATTTTACACAGATTTAAAACATCTATTTAAAATTATGTCCTTAATAAGGGTGAACCTGTACACAATTTTTGGAGTGTGTGAGGTTTCAGTGCATATTGGTTATTAGTTACCGATATGAAACCGTTATAACTGGTATATATTTTCTTTGCATTGTTATTACATGAAAAATAACATATTGCAATAATGAAAGAAGCAAGCTGTGTTTAAAAAATATCAGATAAATCACTATAATGACTATAAATCTGCATTCAGGAATCTTTTATATTTATGCAATGTGAATATCAGAAGAAAAATATGAAACTGTAGATAAAGGAATGATAATAATTTTTTTTTTTTTTTTTATGTAATACAAAGTACTTTAAGTTGAATATTTATTAACAGTTAAATAAATAATTGCAAAACAAAATTAAAAACAATAGATGCAATAAATGGAAACGCACTTTTCTACTCTTTCTTTGGCAAAAATGGTAGTGATTAAGAAATGCTTATTTTTTATGCATCTTAATTCCAATTATTATTAACATAAAACTTTCTATGCTTGAAGGAAACCTTAAAATATAATAGTGTTAGAATTTGTCAAACTACAGATAACATTGCAGTATTTTACATATAAAATGAAATAATTCAATATCAAATTTAAATGCAAATTCATTTATCCCCTTCTCTTGCTGAGTAATGCAAATATCTATTATCTGGAAGAGTGTCACTATCTGAGAATATTTTAACGGGTTTGGAACATTTAGTATTTGTTTGTAATCGATTGAAAGTCTTCAATCAATTTCCCGGAAAAATCCTTCTCTGAAGGAAATAGGCTAGAACTTCTAAGATTTAAAAGGCTTCTAAATGTAAATAGGGCTTCAGTGCGAAATCAATTTTATCCGAAAATAATGTTTTAAAAATAAACTCAACGAAAATAACATCTGAAATGGGAGATATGTTGCAATGCATTTCTTTTTTAAATATTTTTAAATATAATAAAAAAAAAAGAACAATATATATGGTTTGAATGTTAATTTTCCAGGTAATTAGCAAACCTTTAAGACTAATAATATCATCTAGAATGTTTTATATATTTAGCCCATTCGGATCTGGCGTATTATTAATAGTAAAATTTTTCATAGAAAAATGTTTTGTCTTAACAATTACTTTTGCTGCTATCTGGATACAGTAATGGTAATACAGGGAGTGACCAAATTAATAGTTACACGCCTAAACTTTACATTACGAAGAACTAAAGGGAACGTTTAGAGGGGCATTAAAAAGAATTCTATAACATTATGACACATGGGGAAAACCGTTTGGTGAAATTGGGTTTTCATATGTGTTATACGTTTTTTTAGCTTTAATATCATTTTTCACTTTATTATATGAGTAAATTTAGAAACAGTATTCTAAATGTGCTGGAATACGTTTCATAATCTATTCTTAACGCATAATTTTTCCTTGTTGTTTCTTTTCTATTTCATCACCTTTTCTTTTCGCTTTATTCTGATACTTTAAAATATTTTTAATTTATTCTAAGGTACGAAAATAAATACTTGGCAACCATTGCAAACCGAGATTTTGAAGATTGCACTTTCGCGTCACTGCAGAAATTTGTGGTAGACGTTAACTGACTAATACAAGTTTTTAGCTATATACAGCATGTTACAAAACTTAGCCAATCATTTAGCTGATATTAATTACATGTTACGCTTTAAATACTTTAAGAAAGCGGTCGATAGAAATAAAAGTCAAAATAACGAATTTTTGTAATGTAGTTCTGAAAATAAAACATTTGTAAACAAATTTAAAACTATTGTTAAAAAATGACGGAATGCATTTTTTGTTGTTGTTGTTTTTAACGTAAAATATATAATATTAACTTTAAAATGTTCAGGTTTGCTTAAAAGGCGATTAGAATAATCAACTAGAGATGTTAATAGTTAATTTTTATTTAAAACATCTTAGTACTTTCAAGCCTTAATCAGGTTCTTCCTCAGAGATTCTTTTTGTTTATTTATACAAATACATGATTTCGTATTGAAAATGAACGAGCCAATAATTATATTGTAGTTAAAAGAAGAAGTACTTTTTGGACTAAACTTAATAAGAGAAGATATTATTAATTGCAGTCCATTTACTTTATTATTCCGCTCTGTGTTCATTCGTCACTTTTCATTTTTAACTGCGTGGCTTGAAAATTGAACTAGTAGTATTTGAGATGAAAACCGGTAGAGTAATATTCAACTGTTGTACTATTAATTTTAATATGTTATTTTTGTCAAATTGTCAGGATTTATTTTCGGGATGTTAAAGCATAAACTCAGTATATTGCAGGATAGGATAGCATTACATACTTGATTGTTTTTGCATAGGATTTCTATGAATTCTCTGATAATGGATAAATAATAATTGGATGTTAAAAATATGATTTTTGTACGATCAAAATCAATTATGATATTCTGATTGAGATATTAGCGAGGGGGAGCAGTAGATTTTACATCTGCTTTATATTATTTTATTCTTTTTTTGAGTTTTCTATTGGTTTCTCCGACGTATTCCTTTAATTTATTACAATCATTTCTAAAAGGAATGATATACACACCAGCTAATTTAACTTCCGGTATTTTATAGGTTTTTTAATTTAATAATAAGTTATACAACAATGTAATTTGATATTCATTAATTAACCAGTGATTAATTTTACGTAAAACATTTAGTTTTTATTCTGTTTAAAGAATGTCAAATCCCTATGAGGGTGATAAACTTTTATGGTACCCCTGCTTATTTGATGCGGAAATCAAGATACATAAACAAATAGTTTACGTGTATAAACTATAAATCATTTTTATTGTCATGTAATAATAAGAATATATTGTTTAAAATTAATCGACAAGGACAAAGACCTCTTTTTAAAGCGCTTTTGCAACTGCCATAAAATTTTAAAACCTTAATCAATAATTAGTATTTTCATTAAAGATCTTTCTGCCATCTGATTTTAACAATTTATTGGAGGGGAAAAAAAAAAAACTTTTTATTCCGCAAGAGTTTCCTCTCTAGAGACTGACATAAGTTTTTACTGCAGCATCAAATAGGGATGAGGAGTGAAAGATAGATAAAACTTTCTCCAAACTAATGAATTTTGATAATTGAGTTTATTTCCAGTGCAATCATTCTTTTAATTGACTTCCACCAATTCTTTTTTCAAATATATATACTTACCTACCAGGAAGTAACAAGATTTGCATTCTTTTTGTAAAATAATTAAAAGAAAATAAGGTACTGTCACAGAAAAATAATAAAGAAATTCCGTTTTTTTAGCAAAAAAATTAACCTTAATCAGTAATTATTACTTTGATTTAAAATGGCACTGATTTTTAATTGTTTAGTTTCTTTTAAAGAAAAAATCGAAATCTATGCATAGAGAACTTCTGCACTGAATAGGTCAATGTTTTGTACACCGTTGAAAATTTTCTGCTTGTTTAAACCAGATTTTGATGCTTAGTAGCTGCCACCATAAGATGGTGAAATGTCGTACCAAAATTTGAAGCTTCCTCTTTCAATCTCGTCCCAACTACTGGAACTATGCTTCGACAGGAGTTCCGAATCTTGGTTCAAAATTTCACCATCTTACAGTGGCAGCTATTGAGCACCAAAATTTAGTTCAAACTAGAACAAGATTTTTAACAATGTATATTTCATGGAAACGAAATATTTATAAACAAATTTAAAACTATTGTTAATAAATTATATAACAATGTAATTTGATATTCGCTATTTAACCAGTGAATAATTTTACGTAAAACATTTTGTGTTTCTTTGGTTTAAATAATGTCAAATCTCCATGAGGATGATACATTTTTATGGTACCCCCTGCTTATTTGATGCGGAAATCAAGATGTATAAACACATAGTTTACGTCTATAAACTATAAATCATTTTTATTGCCATGTAATAATAAGAATATATTGTTTAAAATTAATCGACAAAGATAAAGAAGTTTAAAGCGCTATTGCAACTGCCATAAAATTTTAAAACTTAACCTTAATCAATAATTAGTACTTTCATTAAAGATCTTTCTGCTACCTATTTTTAACCATCGATTGGAGAGACAAAAACTTTTTATTCTGTAAGAGTTTTCTCTCTAGAGACTGACATAAATTTTTATAGCAGCATCGATAGGGATGTGAAGTAAAAGCTAGATAAATCTTTCTCCAAACTAATGAATTTTAATAATAAAGTTTATTTCCATCGGGATCATTCTTTTACTTGCCTTCCCTCAATTATTTTTTAAAACATATATACTTACCCACTAGGAAGTAACAAGATTTGTATTTTTTTCGTAAAAAAGGTATTGTCACAGAAAAGTAATAAAGAATTTCCATTTTTTTGACAAAAAAGTTAACCTTAATCAACAATTATTATTTTGACTAGCGGCCTTCGCCCGCTACGCTGGTCGGTTTATCTAAAGAAATCTTGAAAAACACGAAATATCAATGTTAAAACTGTTGTTAGTTTTCGTTTTTTCAAAAACTATATAATATAATATAATAAATATAATAAATAAATAATAAAAAAATATAATAAATTTTGACCATATATTAAATTTAAAAAGTAAAAAAATTAAAATTAAAAAAGTAGAAAAACTCAATGACTCTGGATATAAAGGTAATTTAAAACCCCAAAACATAAAATATTGCGCCCTCTATGATCGTGAATAGCCAATGCCATCGCGGTTCCTCCTATTAGACTCATCCTTTAAATATTTATTAAGTAATTCTAACCACAAACTCGGAATGTCAAAAGAATAAGAATCATTACAAACTCTATCCCTCCTAGAATATATCTCTATGGATTCACGGATGATTAATTTTCGGAATAAACTGGAAATGAACACTAATCTACTATCTTTAAAACAAATTTTAACCCCCCTCTTTAAAAACAATCTTGATAACGCAGTCTTATCCCTACCAAATTTTATGTCACATTCATGCTCTTTCTTCCTAACCCCAAACTTTCTACCTGTCATACCGATATAAAAATTAATATCCCCCTCTTCATTCTCATATGGAATTTCATATACCATAGTATATGAAATTTCATATTTCATAGTATATGAAATATATTCATTTCATATTTCATAGTATATGAAATTCCATATGAGAATGAAGAGGGGGATATTAATTTTTATATCGGTATGACAGGTAGAAAGTTTGGGGTTAGGAAGAAAGAGCATGAATGTGACATAAAATTTGGTAGGGATAAGACTGCGTTATCAAGATTGTTTTTAAAGAGGGGGGTTAAAATTTGTTTTAAAGATAGTAGATTAGTGTTCATTTCCAGTTTATTCCGAAAATTAATCATCCGTGAATCCATAGAGATATATTCTAGGAGGGATAGAGTTTGTAATGATTCTTATTCTTTTGACATTCCGAGTTTGTGGTTAGAATTACTTAATAAATATTTAAAGGATGAGTCTAATAGGAGGAACCGCGATGGCATTGGCTATTCACGATCATAGAGGGCGCAATATTTTATGTTTTGGGGTTTTAAATTACCTTTATATCCAGAGTCATTGAGTTTTTCTACTTTTTTAATTTTAATTTTTTTTTTACTTTTTAAATTTAATATATGGTCAAAATTTATTATATTTATATGCCGCGTTGGCAATGGCTATATTCACGATCATAGCGGGCGCAATGTTTTGTTTTGATTTTTAAATTATATTTATATCCAGTGTCATTTAATTTTCTACTGATTTTATATGTTATGAATACGGTTCTTATTAATGAACCGAAACATGTCAACTCTTTAATTTAATTTTTATTTGTGACACCTTCTAAGTAAATAAATATGAAATGTTTTTATACGTGAACGAAATATCAATTTTATTATATTCGAAAGAAGGTACCATCATTAAATTGACTAAACAGCCATTTAGTTCAAAATGTTTCAAACTAAGCGAGTAAACAAATGTATTTTAATTGAGTCGGGTGATCTTTGCTTCTGAAGTATTCCTTTCGATCCATGGAGGTAACTACATTTCGCTGCACTAAGGTGTTATTTTATAGAAATTAACACCAGTTGTATAACTTTTTTTGTCATTGCAACTTTTATTAAAAACCCTAAATTTTTATTACAAACAAAAGGATTTCGCGTTTAAGTATGGAGCTTGGCATAATGCCAAACATATCTTCCGTGGAATTTATGGGTCGGATGTACGTTTTACGAAAATCAAAGCCGGCCAAATCAATGCTTACATTTTGAAGTCTGCTTCAATGGAAATTATTTTTTTTTTAAACTATTCAATCAATTCTTTCAAAATTTCGAATACCTTTAAATCATGTTTAAATAAAGAACTAAACACATTTTTGAGTGAAAATACCCAAAAATCGGCGAGACATAAAATATTAATGTTCACAATCGCTATCATTATCCAATCAACCACTCAACCGATTTTTTCTATCTTTTCCAGATAGTTAGATAAGGTTCAGACATACATTTTTTAAAAAAAGCAAGTCGATTGTTCAAAAACTTTGGGAAATATAAAATATTTACTGTAATTATTTTTAAGAAAAACGAAGTTTCGAAAAAAAAAATTAAAAATCGAAAAAAAAATTACACTGACATTATCAAAAAAGAATGAGGATTCAGAATCCGGCGTTGTTTTTTGTTAGAGTTTCATAGAACTGCCAAGATTGGAATTTAAAAATGCATTTCGAAAAAATTGCGATAAAAAACGCTGAAAATCAAAGTTTCGTAAAAAAAAAAAAAAAAAAAAAAAAAAAAAAAAAAATCGAAAAAATCACAAATTAAAAAAAAAAAGTTAGACCGTTAGTACAAGAAAAGAACGAAGTATCCGAAAATCTAATTCTTTTGTTGCTGGTGTGTTTATAACTGCACCGATGGCAATTTAAAAACGAGAAAACAGAGGGAGAAATTTTCTCCCTCAGTCGATCTTTTTCGGATCGCCATTTTCGCCCAAATTGCAAACATGCAGGAGCAAATCAGTTAAAATTTTAACGTGTCTGATTAGTTTTCAATTAATAATTAACGAACTAATTGGAATTTCGGGATGTGAATGGGCAACTCATGATCCCCGGATTTTTTTCCTTCAATTCAAAACAAACGCGACGTTTCTTCGTTTCCGGGTTCGGAAGAGACAGCGTCACATACATACATACATACATACAACATACGGTCGAATTTTAATAGTATAGATTTAAAACGGCAGAGAATTTTAATTGTTTAGTTTTTTAAAAGAAAAAATGGAGGTCTACGTATACAAGACTTCTGCACCGAATAGGTCAATTTTTTGTAAACTGTTAAAAATTCTGTCCTTGTTTGAACCAAATTTTAGTGCTCAGTAGCTGCCACCATAAGATGGTGAAATCTCGTACCAACATTCGGAGCTTTCTCTTTCATCTTCGTTTCAACTATTGGAAGTATGCTTCAACAGGAGCTCCAAATATTGGTTCAATATTTCACCATCTGACAGTGGCAGCTATTGAGCACCAAAATTTAGTACAAACTAGGAGAAGATTTTTAACGGTATATATTTCATGGAAATGAAATATTTATACACAATTTTAAAACTATTGTTAATAAATTATATAACAATGTAACTTGATATTCGCTAGTTAACTAGTGAATAATTTTACGTAAAACATTTTGTGTTTTTTCTGTTTAAATAATGTCAAATCCCTATGAGGGTGATAAAATTTTATGGTACCTCTGCTTATTTGATGCGAAAATCAAGATATATAAACAAATAGTTTACTTCTATAAACTGTAAATCATTTTTATTGCCATGTGATAGTAAGAAAATATTACTTAAAATTAACTCACAAAGTGCTCTCTTTTTAAAGTGTTACGGCAAATGTCATTTTTTTTTTTTATTTAATCATAATCAATAATTAGCATTTTCATTAATAAGTTAAAAATACCTATTTTTAACGATAGATTGGAGAAAAAAAAAACTCTTTATTCTGTAAGAGTTTTCTCTCTAGAGACTGACATAATTTTTTATTGCAGCATCAAATAGGGATGCGAAGTAAAAGATAGATAAATCTTTCTCCAAACAAATGAATTTTGATAATTGAGTTTATTTCCAATGGGATCATTCTTTTAATTGCCTTCCCCCAAATATCTTTTAAAACATATGTACTTATCCACCAGGAAATAACAAGATTTGCATTCTTTTCGTAAAATAATTAAAAGAAAATAAGATATTGTCAGAGAAAAGAAAAAAAAACTAATCAAAGATCATTATTTTGATTTAAAACGGCAGAGAATTTTAATTGTTTAGTTTTTTATTTAAGATATATAAACAAATACTTTATTTCTATAAACTACAAATATTTTTTTTTTTTTTTTTTTTGCGATGTGATAATAAGAAAATATTGTTCAACACCAGAACACTCGGACATTTTACTCAAGTTTGATAATAATATTTCTTACTAGAATTTTTATTCAAAATTATTTTATTCATTTATTTAGCGTATATCTGTGCTGTTAAAATTTAATTTATTCCAAGAAAAAATTTCTGGCTCGAATTGAATTTTAATATCATCAAATGTTCATCATCAAAGGAGTCGAATGGACTCCTTCCGGGCGTTCTAGTGTTAAAATTAATCGACAAAGATGACCTCTTTTTAAATCGCTACTACAACTGCCATAAAATTAAAACAATTAATCTTAATCAATAATTAGTACTTTCATTAAAGATCTTTCTGCTACCTATTTTTAACGATCGATTAGAGAAAAAAACTCCTCTTTATTCTGTAGGAGTTTTCTCTCTAGAGACTGACGTAAATTTTTATTGCAGCATCAAATAGGGATGTGAAGTAAAAGATAGATAAATCTTTCTCCAAACTAATGAATTTTGATAATTGAGTTTATTTCCAGTGCGATCATTCTTTTACTTGACTTCCACCGATTCTTTTTTTCAAATATATATACTTACCTACCAGGAAGTAACAAGATTTGCGTTCTTTTCGTAAAATAATTTAAAAAAAGTAAGGTATTGTCACAGAAAAGCAATAAAGAAATTACAATATTTTGGCGAAAAAATTAACCTTAATCAATAATTATTATTTTGATTTAAAACAGCAGAGTATTTTAACAGACTTAGTTTTTTTTTATAGAGAAAAAATGAAAATCTACGTATACAGTGCTTCGGCACTGAGTGGGGCAATGTGTTGTAAGTGAAGTATTACAATAATGGTAAATATGTTCAACTTTAATGAGAAACTCTTATTGAAACTATTTCTTAGCCTTTAAGCAGTAAATTGAATGTAAAATATATTTTTAAGCTATCTGAATATATTAAAAAGGGCTGGTTTTAGTCAGAAATTATAAATTGTTTTTCTTCCTGAATTAATCCCGGTGTTATACTTTTTATTAAATCTAATCTTTTTATTTATAAACAAAGCATTAAAGTTTTACTGTTTAAAAACACGTTTTTTTTACTTGATTTGTATTCACGTAACTTGAATAATTATCCATGTAACTGCAGTGACGTAACTAGAGTGGGTGCACTCTAGAGCGTATATACCTAGAGTATATATGTGCACAAAACCAGTAATAGGTTTTCTTCTGCTTGATTCATAGCAGAAAATTTTCTGGGTAGATAAGGCGAACAGAATTCTCAAAAATTACGGGTATTCAGAGCACTTGGGTGCCCACCTTGGTTACGCCACTGAACTGTATTCTAAAAAATTCAATTTAGATAAACAATTAGTGTTAATATACAGGGTATTGCCAAATTCAACCAGAAGATTCAGAGAAGTGATAATAAGCATCAAAAGGACGAAAATTTACTATTGAACATGGTCCTCGCAAATCATTTATTTAGTCACAAATACAGGGTGTTTCATCCTAACTAGGGATGCACCGAATAGTGATTTTGGCCGAATACCGAATGCCGAATATTCGGCCGACAGGTAAACCGAGCACCGAATATTCGGCTAGTCGAATAGTAATTGTTGGGCCGAATACAGAATATTCGTCCAGCCGAATAGTTAACTATTTGGCCGAATACCGAATATTCGGCTTTCCAAATTCTTTTTATATTTTAAAATTTAAAGGTATTAAAATGTTACTTTTTTAAACGGTTTTACATAATATTTAATAAAAGAAACTTACATTTTGATAAACAAGAGCTTTTTATAAGAACATTTAGTATTGAAAAAAAAATCTGCCTTGAATTATTTATGAAGCACAATTATGAAACTTTAATTAATAAAATTTTCTACGAATCAAAACAAACATTTTAAAATCAAATAATGAAAAAATGGCCGAAGAAAAATTTTACAGTCTGATAATTGTCCTTTTTAAATAACTCAGGGCAATTTTTTTTCAATATAAAGTACTTTCAACTTAATTTTAATAAAGGCATGTTTGGTTCATAGTTCTTTTCTTATGAATGGTGGTATTTTCTACCCTTCCCATCATATCATATTTTACAGAAATCAAAGCATGTGAGTTGAAAATATGTTATCTTATTTATTGTTAATATAATAAACGAACACACAAGTTTTGATCTAGAGTGATATGAAATACAATGTACTTATGACTCAATAAGTTGATTATGATTATGGTTTCATGAACAAAAATTGTCTGCCTTGATAGCTATTACTAATCTCAAAAGTTGTTTTTTTTCTTTTAAAGGACTTTTATTTGGGGGAAAGCAAGAAACAGATTATTTACTAAACAAAATTTAGAAACTTGTATCTGCACATAATTTATTCCTAAGGAGAATCCTAATAAATCACCATTTTAATCTTTTTCATGTTTAATTTTCTTAAGTTACACTTTACAAACAGCAAATAAATAATGTAAAAACATTCTATTTTATTTTAAAATGATTTTGTTTCTAATTGTTTTAAATATAAATTAAAAAATTGACAATTAAAAGTAGAAATAGTGAAAAGTTTTTAAAAGTTTTTATTAAGTATTGAATGGCCGAATAGTATGGCCGAATACTTTGATATTCGGCCATACCGAATATTCGGCAGGCCGAATAATTTCATATTCGGCCAAGCCGAATATTCGGTAACATGGCCGAATAGGCCGAATACCGAATAGATACCGAATATTCGGTGCATCCCTAATCCTAACTGAACTTGGTTTGACGGTAATAATTTTTTCGTAATAAATAACGAAAATGCAGCGAAATGTACCTTTAAATGTGAGAAATGTTATGACCTGACGAAAACTTTTGGGAAAATATGGGTGTTCAAACAATCAATGATATCGTAAGAACTCGTAATCGTAGTCCAAAATGTAGAGTATAAGACGTTTTTGCGGAGGTCGTACTGGCAATCTATATACCATTAAAATTCACTGTTTTTTAACGGGAAAATTTTTTTTTCGGGAAAAACTGAAAAATTTCCGTTAAAAAACAGTACATTGTACTGGCGTCTTAATTGCCAATACAACCTCTAAAACCTTTTTTTTCCGCTGTCATGGTCATCAAATTTAAATTTCTTCCACTTATTTTTATATAATCACACTTAAAACAAAGATGAGAATGTCTATTAAATTTTTTATTATAATATACTTCAGTTTAGATAAAAATATTAACATCCAACCAAACTGAATTAAGGTAGAACAACTGTATTTTTGATTAAATGCTTGGTTTGCGGTCCAATGCCCTCTATCAATCTTTCACCCTACTATCATCCCTCTGAATTTGTCGATCGAATTCGAAAACACCCTGTATATTTAATATTTTTGAAATGTAACACAAACATAAATAAAATTTTTTACATTTGCTATTAATAGTAGGTAGAGTCTAAAATTTACTTTTTCGGATCTTTTTGCATCACGTACAATACAAAATTTTCCAATAATTTTCACGATTTTAATAAAATTCGCATCTGATATGACATTTATTGATGTCGTTTTAAAAAGCAAAATCCTTCAGATGTGCTAAAGTAAAGTAAAGTGACAGAGAATTTTAATTGTTTAAGTTTTAAATAAGAAAAAAAAAAAGAGAGAGAGAGAGAGAGAGAGAGAGAGATCTGCGTATAGAGGGCTTCTGGACTGAACAGGTTAATGTTTTAGTAAGTGAAATAAAAATTTGGAATATATTTTTTGACAGAAATCTCTTCAAACCTCTTGGATACCTTAGAAAATGAACACGTCGGAGTAATAAGTTATTTTGACTTAATTCCCTCTCCACAGTTCAATCAACTCAAAATTATTTTTAACATTTGAAAGGCTTCTCTTAAGTCGCTCATATTATTAGAAGGTTCGGAGAAAAAAAGAAACAGAAAGCATACGTTAATAAAACAAAATATAAGAGAAGATATATTTTTCTTTTGATAAATTTTAGAAATAACATACATATACTTTTGTAGAAAAACTATATTTTTTATGTACGACTTTTAAACGGAGGGTGTCTGTTTTTAGGAACCGAGTTCGAAACGTTTGGCTGTTTTGGAAATTTTCCGTTAAAAAACAGTAAATTGTACTGGCTTCCGGATTGGCAGTACAATCTCCGTAAAATCGTCTATTTTCTTTTTTTCTTTTCTCTTTCTTTTTTTTTTTTTTTTCAATTGAGCATATACTCTAAACTTCTTCCACTTATTTTTATATTATCATATTTAAAACAAAGATGAATTGTCTATTAAAATTTTTATTATAATGTACTTCAATTTAGTGAAAGTTATTACCGTAAAACCAAACTGAATTAAGGTTGAATTACTGTTTTTTTTTTTTTTTTTTTTTTTTTTTTTTTTTTTTTATAATTAAATACGTGTTTTGCGTTCGAATGTCCTATGGCAATTTTTTTTTATCCTACTTACATCTCTCTTTATTTGTCGATCGAATTCGGAAACACCCTGTATATTTAATACTTTTGAAATATAACACAAATATAAGTGAAGATTATTACTTCTGCTATTAATAATAGGAAGTATGCAGTCTAAAATTAACTTCTTCGGTTGTTTTGCACCACATGTGATACAAAATTTTCCAATAATTTTCAAGATTTTAAGAAAATTGTGATCTGATATGCCATTTATTGATGTCGTTTAAAAAAGTAATAACATTCAGATGTGTTAAAGTAAAATAAAATGACAGAGAATTTTACTTGTTTAAAAAAGTTTTTATTAAGGAAAAAAAAAAAAAGATCTGCATATAGATCGCATCTGGACTGAATAGGTTAATGTTTTTGTTAGAAAAATTAAAAATTAAAAATATATTTTGTAAAAAAAAACCCACTTCAAACCTTTTGGATACCTTAAAAAATGAAACCATCGGAATAAATCATTTCGACTTAATTCTCTCTCCATAGTTCAAGCAACTCAGAATTATTTTTAACATTTGAAGGACTTCTCTTAAGTCGCTCATATTATTAGAAGGTCGAAAGAAAAAAAGAAATAGAAAGCATACATTAATAAAACAAAATATAAGAGAAGATATATTTGACATATTCTTTTGACAAATTTTAGAAAGAACATACATATACTTTTGTAGAAAAACTATATTTTTTTATGCACCGACCTTTAAACGGAGGATATCTATTTTTAGGATCCGAGTTCGAAACCTTCGGCTGTGCGTAATGTCGCTTTTCGAAAGTGACGATTATCAAGGTTAACCGTCGAAAACAGTCAGTGTTATGCAAGAAGTAAACAAATAAACATGTTAAAGCATAATAAATGAGCTTGGCAGAAAGCATTCTGGGATGTTGAAAGAGCGTGAAGTAAAATGAATTTGAAAAAAAAAAAAAAAAATCACCGTCTTTATCTGTACCTTAGTTTAAATGTGAAACGTTTTACGAGCAATGAAAAAAAAGGGATAGGGAGTATTGTATATACTAGATAAAATTAACAAAAAAGAAAAACCATGCGGAAAGCATAGATTATAACACACTTTTCATCACTTCCAAAATACTTTAACAAAACGACGTTTTCAAGGCATAGAGAACACCTATGTACCCATTTTGCAAAACACTTTTTAAAACCAAACTTCAGTGGTTACTGCCCATATCGGAAAGGGGCTTCAATTCTTTTCTCCAGCTCCTCATATGATCATTTGTTTGTATAAATTATACATAGTAAGCTAACATTTAATTTAGTTAAAAAATCATAAAACAGTTGAAAATTGACCTTTAGCAATTTTTACCAATAGACGGTACGCACTTACATTTTTCTTTGTAGAGTCCTGTATATTATATACAGATTTTTTTTAAACCCCCATATTGAACTAAAATTTAATTCCAGTGAAAACTCTTTAAACGACTCAAATCACACTTCCAGGAATTACTATTCATGGACAGTCATGTATCCGTTTCTTTCTATAGTTCTGCACATGATATGATCTATATTCTGCAAACATTTTTTAGCATATTAAATAAACTCGAGTACTCATTTTCAAAACAACTTTAAGCAATTAATGATCATGCTCAATAATGCTTACGAATTAATTAGCACAGCTCTGTATGTGAATTATAGAATTTCTATACACGAAATATGCAAAAATTTAGAAATGTTCTCCTTCCCTCCCTTCCCAACTACGATTACTTATCCACTGTGCTTCACACTGAGAATGCAATATGTATTACTTACCCATCATACGTAGTATAGGGTAAGTCTTGCAATCGTTTTGAAAATCGAAAAATTTTTTTGACGGATTTACACGTTTTAGATAGTGGAGATTCCGAAAAACATATTTTTAGAAAAAAAAATTTGCCGTCCGTCTGTCTGTCTGTCTCTCTGTCAGTCTGTCTGTCTGTAAACGCTCTATCTCCCGAACAAATTGAGATAGAGACTTGAAATTTTGTATGTAGTTAGTATGTAAGAATGGAACGAAGCCTATTTAATATCAGCAACCTCGATTATCCGGAACTATTTTTTTCGGACTCTCGAAAAATGCGTTCTGATGAAAGGTATATAAAAATTTTCGAATTTTTTTGTTCTAAGGAATGGACGTAAAAGGCAATAAAATAACACATATTTTGAATATAAAACAAAATCGATCGGATTATTAGTTGCCGAGATATTTGTAATCCTGTTTTTCACATTCTTCGATTTTTCATGACCCTGTATTTCATTAAAATTTCAATTCATAAATATATTTTAATTGGAAATGAGACGCTTAATCCGACGCAGTTAATTATTAGTTAATAGAATTATTATTTTTGGAGTTATAAGGATGTTTCTTTTACGCAGTTCGGTACTACTTGAGTAGTTTGGCGTTTTATATAATTTGTCGAAATTCGTACATCAGCAGTTTTTTAATATAGCATTACTATGTATATTAACAATATTTAAATTTTGTTTATGAATTGCAATGCATTGTATAAATAGTTTTCACATGTTTTATTTTCATATACATATCCATGATGGGTAAGTATTACGGTGGCCCCCAACGACTAGTTCATTTAGAAAATGCGAGACAGAAAGAAAAGCAGGTGTTACTGAGCTTGTTTTTGTGGAGCAAATGTCGATGCGCATTCGAAATGTAAAATATTTCATTTCCACGCCTTTTTCGCTGTGTTTAAAACTGTTAACGGCAAAATGGCAAGAAAACTCGGCAATGGATGGTGGAGCAAAAATTTAAATTGATAAGACAATACGAAAAGTCTAGATTATAAAAAAAAAATGCAATTCCTAAAACGTCATTTGTGACTATACTTTCTTCAAAAGAAAGATTCGAAAATTCTGTACATGTTCAAGATCTAGTGGAACAGAAGAAAATGCTAATTAAGAACTTTGAAGATGCTGAAGAAGCAGTTCTTAAATGATTCACCTGTAGAAGAATTCAAAATGTGCCAATTTCGTGGTGTGCTTTTAAAAGAAAAAAACAACAATATGGAAATATTGGGAGGATAGGATGCTTTGGAGTTCCAGGAAAATAACGATTTGGATTGAAAGATTAAAAGAGCAGAATAAACTTTCTTTCCAGAAAATGTCCGCCGAAACAGCGGCAGTAAGCCACAGTCAAGAGTCAGTGATAGTAAAGTTTCTTCATTGAAAGATATATTGAAACTTTACACTGTAGACGAAGTTTTTAATGTAGATGTAATAGTTTCTATTTTTTCCCTCTTACTGGAAAAGATTTTATATTTTCAGTCTGATACTTGTTCAGGAGGTGAAAAGAATAAGGAAAGGGTAATTATTTTATTGGGAGCAAAAATTTCAAGTTTTGAAAAGCTTAAACCATTGATTATCTGAAAAAGCAAAAAATCGCGCTGCATTTGAAATCTTAAATCGTTGTCATTCTACTATGAAAGTGAGAAAAAATTGTAGGTACCATCCGAAATTAGTGAAGAAATTTTAAAATAGTTGGAAAGAAAATTTAATTCTAGGAATAGAAAAGTACCTTACATAGTGCACAACTGTAGAGCATACGTTGAAGTACCAGGCCCAAACTCAATTGAACATATTTATTTGCCGCCATTAGATCAAGGGATCGCATCGTTTTAAACTTTAAGCGGAATTATTGTAAACTACTTGGTTAATCACAGTGAAAAGGACATTAAGAAAGGCCGTGACTTCAATCAATATCTTTAAATCTTTAAATAATCCAAGAGTCGACAAATAGCACAAAAACTTAAGATATTGAGCACAAGGAAAAAAATACCTTTATTTTATGGAAGAGTAGTAATAGGTGAATCTAATGACCCATGTCTGACGGAAGTGAACTGGTGCATAAGCAAAAAAATGTGATTTACCTGTAGGTTTGTCATTGTGCTTGTCCTGTAATCAAAGGTACGAAATTATTGTATGACAAACACAATAATAAACCTACGAATAAACTACTAGTAGAATTAATTTTTGGCTTATGCACGACTTTACTTTCGGCAGATATTGATCATTAGATTCTCCTATTACAAATATTCCATAAAATAAAGGTTTTTTTCATGTGCTCGATATCTTAGATTTTTGTGTTATTGGCCCTTGGACTAAAAATTCGCCCATAAAAATTTTGTTAATGTATCTTCTAAGACAATTCATTACTGTTTTAAATATGTTGGTTTCACTGAAAAGAATTTACGTTCATGAAATCCGAAGTGCATAAAAAGTAATGAAGAAGAGGACATATTTCTTCCAATATTGTTTAAAAAGTTGTTAGATCGCGAAAAAAAAAATGTAATAGAGTTATTTACAGATGTATATCGATTTTGATAAGGCTGTAACAACATCAACAGATACAATGATTTCTGAAATTGTAAAAGAGAAAAATGCAGAAAGTTCTTGAGACTCGGATAGAGAAAGTTACGTAAGCTGGAACTAAAAAAAAGGCGTCCGATAAAACGAAGCATTGCATTGAAACGATCAGAATCTAGTTAACATCCATTTCTGAAGCAACCATTGATTATAATTTATTGTATAATATTGAAAAAAAAATTGTCGTAAACACATATAGGGATAGGCAAACCTTAAATCATCATTATTTCATGTAACAATAAAAAAGTAAGTCATCAGAAATCTGATTTTCATTCTTTTCAATTATGCTTTTGTATTTATTTCGTTTATAATGTTTTATTGCTTAAAAAGGCAAAAACAGTTGTGAGTTTAAAATTGTCTTAAATTAATTAAAAATGCAGCTTTTTACAAACATATTTTTCTCCAACTCCGTTTACCGTGATACTCGTGCTTATGGCAATGCGTTTTTTCTGGTCATGAGAGTGTAGCAGTAATGAAGTTCGACTGAATTTGATTAAATTTTGCAAAACAATAGATTCCAATAAATGAATACAAAGGTTAAAAAAAAAGAAGAAAAAAGACATGCATCACGCATTTTACATTTATTGATCATATTAAAAACCATAAGATCAGAGCCCGATTATACATTAGCCCGACATAACATTAGTGGGTCCGAGCCCAGCACCTTTCCGCGGTCCCTTCGTACCAAAATATGAGCCCCCCTCCCCCCTGAGAATATGTGAAAGGCATTATTGGATTATTATATGATTGCTAGTTAACCAAAATCAATTTTGGTTTATGAGAAAATAATTGCAGGAAATTCAATATTAAGAAATTTTTTCTAAATTATTTTATTAAATTTCGGCTCTTCTCATCAGTGGGTCCAAGACCATGACTATGATTAGTTGTTCTGTGTAGCAATCAGGCCCTGCATAAAACTGATAATAAGCCGTGCAAAATGGTCCCTTAAGAGCCCTTATTTTGAAATTCAGACAAAAAAGCGATGTTTTGATAGTTGTATTTTTAATTGCCTTGATATTTTTTATGTTGAAGTAAATCATATTTAATGAATAATCTGCAATTTTAAAGCCCTAAAAAATTTCCTCTTTTCTATGGAAAATGTCAAAGTTCAAGGTTGTGAAGGCCATTTTTATGAAAAGTAAAATGCTGGTATATTTGGAGCACTATATCTCTCGCAAGCAACAATATCCTAAAATTCTTTTGGCATAAATTGTTAGTATAACCTTACCTGCTTATTATAATGTATTTGTTTCCATGGGGCATTGTTACATTACATTGTTATGTTTCCACAAAGTATAGTCAAAATGACGTTTTTGTCCATTTTCCGCATTTAATATCTTATTTAAGCAATAGTACCCCAAACTTTTTCTTATAGAATATGAAAGTTCACTACTAGGACAAACTAAATAACCTAGTACTGCATGGAGATATTGTTGCTGTAAGTAGATATTATCTGTTAATCCTTTGAGCTCTGATGGTAGATTTTTCTACCACTTAGTTTTAATTCCGAAATGTTTCACTGGCACCGGAATATTCGACCAGATTTATTTTAAAAAGGTTTAATGCATTTTTTCGTGCATATCGTAAATCGAATTTTTATTTTGCAAAATACTGGTGCCAAAGTGAAATTTAGAATTTTGAAGAAATTTACCCACCAGAGCTCAAAGGGTTAAATATGCAAATTTTTCAAAATATTCAACATTTCAATTAGCATTATCTAAAAAAAGCGCCACGTTTGAATAAAACAAATTATCTCACACAATAGTTAAACATATGTACCAAAACATGAAAAAGAAAAACAGATGGGGCCTCGCGATGTTTTCAGGCAAAAAAATGACAAAAATTAGATGAAAAGCAATGTCCATTATCACATTTTTCCCCTAAGAGAAAATGCAAAATCCTATTTCGCTTACGGAAGCTGCGGCAAAAAAGAGATACTTCATTTTCTCATAGGTAAAAACATAGAAAGAGGAAAGAGAACTAGGATTTTTCATTTTCTGATAGGGAAGAAATTTTATCATCGACATTGTTTATTTGAAAATTTTGCATTTTTTTTTTTTTTTTTTTTTGCCAAAAAATATCACGAGGCCCCACTTATTTTTCTTTTCTTATTTTATACTCTTTTTAAGTATCGAAACCCACAAAAAAGAAAAAAAAATCTGAGGTTTGAAACCTTGAAGTTAATTTGAGATTTTTTTTTTTATAGCTTGAAACAATGCAGTGCTATGAACTGACAAACAAACTATACAGCTTTTAAAACTGCTGTATATAAAATTTATGAGCTATATAATAAGCATGTCACTTATTTCATTTTAATGAAATTTTGAATTTAAGCGTGGAGCCTTTTATGAAATACCTTAAAATTATATAAAGAAAGATAAATATACACAGTTACATTAATTATTGATCATTCAGAACTTACCAATGCAATAAGTTGTGCCAACCATAATGGAAGCAACCCATGCTGTTGTTCCTTTGCTCTCTTTGTAATATTCTAAAAATTCTACATAGAAAATTCCAAAAGTGTATGTTACACCATCTGCGATTACATGAATCATGAATGATGCAAATACGACTACCCAACCCCATCCTCCATCAGGGGGGTCGGGCATTTTCTGTTCTTCTGATGCTTTTCGCATGGAATCTTTCTTCACCACGACCATCTTTGTGTTAATCAGTTCTTGCGTGTCACCGAGTCCTAATAGCAATAGTGGACCTCATAGAGGTTAAAAGTTTAAGCGAACTAGCACCTCCTCCTTCCGTCTCACGCATACACGTCCACCACCAGGTGGCGCTAAAACTGTTTATGGGCCCAATTGCGTCTGCTGATTCTGTAGGCGGAGCCAGTGTCCTGAATCCCGTCTTCGAATTTTCTGGTAATAAAATTGAACCTGTCAAAGAAAAAAAAATATGACATAAATATCAAATAATAAATGAAAAAAAAGCTGTGAACAGATGTCAAAAATGATGAGTTACATTCAGTATTAAATTTCAATTCAAATAGAAAATGAAAGGTCAAGTTTATCAGAATAAATATCAATTCATCATCCTTAATACACTTGCGTAATATTCAAATAAATTTATAATATCTTCGTTCTCTATGCCAGAGAATTCCCAATTGTAAAAAAGTAGAAATCATAATTCTAAAAACATATTCCATTTTCGATACTAAAGTAATTTCGCATTCACTAGCTTGATAAAAGAAAAATGACAATAGTTTATTAAAATGGGCTGTTTTGACAATAAAAACTGAATCCCAACTGTCAATTTTTTACATCAAAAAATATTGTATATATTATATTGCTGTATGCTTCCTCGCTAAACAATAGAAAATATTTTACGTTTCATTATTAGTTAATGAGTTTTTCATTGTAAGAAAATTCAAATATTAAAAGAAGCTCTCGTTTTTATATATGATATCCTAAATAAAACATTTAAAAAATGTCTCCTTTAACTATTTCTGGTTTAAAAAAACTTAATAATACTGTACATAAATACCACGATTACTGGAAAAAAATCAACACCTCATCAGTGATTTTCAAAACTGTGTAATATAACTACATAATTAATTAAATAAACTCAAATACAGACAGGCAAGTAAAGGAATTCGCAAATGTACTAGACGCATTAATGGTGGTCCATCATTGAATCGGGTAATATTCTATTCTAAACCACTCTAAACGTAACTTTGTTTCAATTTATATGGTATAACAACACAACAAAAATAATAAATGCATTTTAAGGGATCTCAATAAAGAAAAGAAATATCCAAAATTCATAATTTTCAAACAGAGTTTTAAGGTGTCTAATATTTTTCATGTACTAGAAATGAGAATACAGAAAATAAGTTCCTTTCTACAATAAAATATGTATATACATAGTTGCCAACATATTCCGTGTTTTTGAACCACAAAAATTTTACAGTAAATCTTATTATTACAAATCGTCGAATTCATTCGATTAATTAAGACAAAAATTTAAGTTACATTTTTCTAGTCCAGAAAGTTGGAAGATTCGGCAGCTATGCGTATATATAAAGCACAAAATATTTTTATTTCATGACTTAATTCACTCTTTAACATGTTTCGGACAATGTTTCATCATACTTGAGATTCCTGTTGCGATAAAAGAATATTTTGTACTTTCATAATGAAAACTGATGCTGCTTTTAATGACAATCGAGAATTTTTTTACATCATCATCGCCATACAGAATTTGTAATTACCAAAGAGATTTCCAATGCAACAAAGACATGACTTTAGGCTTCTATGGGATAGATGAGAAAAATATCAAAAAAAAAATGATCGCTCACTGAGGTACTTACACTGTTCCGACTCTTGAAATTTCGAATGCATCTTTGTACTAGAATGTAACTCATGATCTGTTCGCTTTAAACCACTAATATAACTATTAATTTCAGCTGCGAGCAAATTCAGTGTATTAGAAAATTGCATAACTAGGCGTACTTCATAAGCCACGAGCATTTTAATTTTCTTAAATATTATCTCAATGGTCTAGGAGTATTTGCACTGCTTTCTTTTCTAACATTATTCTCTTTGCTTGGGTGAATATATATGTTCGGCACTCTTGAGACTGCAGAACAGCAGCAGCGCTAACTGCAAACAGAATTTGCTTTATGGACTTTTTCTTTTGTAGAACAACCCAAAGGTTTTCCATGAGTAATCGTAAAAAAAAGTATAAGCTATAGGCAGAAGGATATATATCACAGAATATACGTTATAAGTTACACAGAAGGTATATTGCATCTCCCCCTTTATACCCTAGATTAGATCGATGTTCATAATAAGGACATGGGTGGTTCTTTTTGGTTAACATTAGAACAGTTCCAACTTTCACTCAAGTTATAAAAAATACTTCTAATCAGAAGTTTTATTTCTATTTAATTTAATTGTTCGGACTTCTGGATGATTTTACGAGAAGCCTGAAACCCTTGCCTTACATCCCCGTTACATAGTAGATTAGTAAGAATAATAAGAATGCTGATCTTTGGCAGTAGCAAAGAAACAAAAAATGGGGGGAAGAAGTAAGTGTTCCCGTTTGCTTTTTTTTATGTATTAGACTTATTTTATAAAGAAATTTCTTGTTTGAATCGAAATATATTTATTTGGTTTCCTTAAAATTGACTGCTATGGCTGATCTAGTGTTAAACATTCTAAAAGAAGAAAATATTTTTTATTGCTGGAAATAATTACTATAAAGTGCCATTGTTGTTTCTAACAACGTTCATGGTTGGGGAGTATTCCAACAGAAATATTCCCCAGTCTTGTGAGTGAATACAGATGAAAACAACAATACGGAACTGTTATATTAGTTTATTATCATGGTGTTTGACCAACTTCTGTTTTTGTTGAAAACCCTCCCATTTTAATGATTGTTTTCTTTTGCAAGGTGCATGTACTTACATTCTGTATAGTAAAAGATTAAGCAAAAGTTAGCTGAAAAAAATGTATAGTGATTTTAAGTGCATTTATAGGTCCCAAGATTATAAGATAATTTAATATTTTTTAAAAGATTGTAAACAATTCTTTAAACAAAGGAAAAAAAATATGTTTATAAGATGAAAAATAAAGGCAGATGATTATTTTAATTATTTACCCTCTCCTCAATATAGATCTGTAACTAAATTCAACAACTGAAATTAGATCTGTATTTGACGGTTCTCACATGAATTCCTATGTTTATAAATGACTACAACAAAAAAAAGATTTAACTTAACAAATTTTGTTAATTTAAAGTCACTTTAAATTACCAAATGCTGTTGTTGCAGCACACATTTACGCATCTTTCTTATTAATACAAGAATAAAAAATTGTTTTTAATTTTATTATTGTCACGTATAGATGTTGATCTCAAGATCATTGTAATTTATAAGCACTATATATTTGTTTTCGGTATTAACTGCAGACCTTTCCTTGTATTTGACATTTTAGGTAATCTATTCTAAATGCTTTGCGATTAAAGAAAATATTATACTGGTAGTATCAGACTGGAATTTAATATATCTTAATAATTATTGAATTTTACGACAATTTTGTTTTAGTAGTGGAATGTTTCTTGAATGGAACTTTCCTCTTGAAATGAACTTTAGCAAATCAGAGATATTGTCATTAACACGTCCAAGCCGGCATACAATATGCATACATTGTTCTTACAAGTGTATTATTCCTCGTACAATGGGTTAAAAGAAAAAAAAATCTTTTTTTATGGCATATGTAAAAACAGAAAAAATCTCATAACCAGTAGTTACATTTTTAGTTTGATCTTTATGTTCAATATCTTTTTACGTCTTCAGTAATACAGATGTTGTAACAGTGCATGTATAATGATATAGAACTGAATCAATACATCTGTAAATGTATTTATAGTAATGACTTTAATGTGTTTAAGTATACTTAGATAGCATTTCAACATTTATCTACTTGTTCAGATAATAAAATGAAGCAATTTTTTCTGAGGAGTTTAACTGAAGCACGAAATATAAACATAAAAAATATATTGTCGAATCAAATATTCTACAAAAATATTCATACACATCGATAGCAAATTAAAGAGAACGAATTTATGAAATTTGACAAGTAATTGAATATTTTGTATTTAAGTTACAGTCTCAAAATTGTTCTTCCTTTTTGTTTTAAAAAAATAAACAGTTTTAAGTAATATCATTCAAAAAATAATATGATTTCAAACATGCTTTATTATTTTTATGTAATGTAGTTAATTCAGGAAATTGAACTGAGTGAGTTCAATGTATTTAAGCAATACATATCTAACTTACTTTTAGTATTGTATTAATTTAAACCCAAAATAGTCTTTCAATATGAAAATTTAAACATTTAATTTACCCACAAACATAATTCCATTAGAGGCGATAGATTACATGCTAATAAAATACACCCAAAATTAAATGTACAGGTATAAAAACTTAGGAACTGCAATATTTTTATTTGTAATAATGATTTTTCTGTAGAAATAGAAAGTTAAAAAAAAAACTGACAATAACTCACAACTAAATTATAACACTTTGTAAAAAATCACGATAAAAATTTAAATAAAATTATTTTTTAATTTATTTTTATTTATTTATTTATTTTATAAACCTTAAAAATGAAAAGAGACACGAATAAATTAAAAAGAATTACAGAAGTATTTCCAAGCTGAAAAGAGAAAAGAAGATGATGAGAAATCGTTTACAAGTTTATTAGAATTTTTAAAAATAAAATAAGCTTTGTGAAAATCCAAGTAAGTGGGAAAGTTTTTCAAGTTCGAAATGCTTCTTATGCATTGTTTTGATTTTATGGTGATGCTTAGAAAGTGTTATTTCTTATTTAAAAATGATTTTTCTAACTGTGTTTACATCAAGAATCCTTACATATTGTTTCATTAAATTTTTCATTATAAAGTATCATACATGCAAATGAAGCTAGAAATATAATCATTATTAAAGAGAAAAAAAAAAAATCTGCGTATTTCCAAAAGCAAATAAAATAAGTAAAATAAAACTATCATGTAAATTCACTCAAGAGATTTTTAATCAATGCATGATAGAAATACATATACATATACATATACATATACATAGATACATACATATATAAAATAAAAATAAAGCACTAATTTCATCTGAAAGAAAATTCTTTATACGTTGCTTTTACGTGCCGAGAGAAAATCAAGGTATAAGGAAGTTGGCTTGTTCCCGAAACTAGTTGGAAAGTAGCTTTTGACTTAATTAACAAAAACCGCTAACTATATTAACTTTATAGTTATAACAAGAAACTGAATGTAAACCATCCAGAGCATTTTCTTTTTATTCCTGCAAGGAGGATAATTATTTACAAGATGAGTACTTCTATTTTTCTCTGTATAATCTGGTGATGCATTTGCACAGCATATTTACAGGTGGAGGAACAAAAAGGACTTATTTTTTCTTTCTATTTTAAAATTAAAAATCTTATTTAGGCATTTTAAAAACAGAAAAATAACAAAAAAAAAAAAAAAAAAAAAAGATTTTATAAAATGTTTTAGCTTTTACAACATTAGAATTTTTTTAAGCAAACATTATTTTACTTTTTGGGGAAAAAATAAATAAATAAATAAAATGGCTTGCTTTTTTTTTGGGGGGGGGGAGGATAAGAAGAACGGAATGGGTTCTACGTGGGTCTGTTGTCATATTGATTTTATTTCAACAATTAAAATTATGCTTTTTTTACCTGCTTCCTTTTTTCTCTTCTTTTTCCTTTTCTTTATTTGGTATATTGTGATACATTTGTAAGCTTGGTATAACGACTCATAGATCAGAATGTGACTTATTTTTCATAATTTTAGTTATCCAAAGACAATATAAAAACATGTCTACTATTTTTTCTTCGTTAATTTTGATTCTGAAGTGGATTAAATGTCATCTTTATGAAATCTATATTTTACTTTTACTGTAAAAAAAACTATAAATGTTTTTTTAATTTATGAAAATATAAGCATAGACGAAAATAAGCAATAATTTTTGGCGTTAGCTGTGATTCCAAAAAACGTTATCATTAGCAGTTTCATAAACCATTTTCAAGATATAAAAAATAGTTTATAAATACAAGGTTTCATTTGCTGTCGCTGATTTTCGAAAACGTTCTGAGTATTTTTTTAGAGTGAATTAACATGTTTTGCTCACTCGGAATATATATCTTTACGATGCTGTAAATTCCCCAAATAAATATTAAAACTGCGTAACAGAATTTATACTTGCAAAAATAATCCGAGAAACTGTTATTGGACATTGAGAAAACTGATTAATACATTCTAAAAACTACTCGGGAAACTTTCAAAAATCAGTGGAAATCAAACAAACTATGTTAAATTCTTTTTTTAAATCTCTAAAATATATTTCTTTTTGTTATTTCTAAAGCTAAGAGTTTGCACTTGAAGACTTTATGATCAGCGTTAATCAAATTTATATTATATTTCCAAAGAAAATTTACACAGCAAAAATATTTTCAGAGATTAATCTTAACTCTTCAAATATCTCGAGAATGAACATTTTATGTATAGGAAAATGCTACCCTCACTTGCTCAGACAATTTCTTTTCTGGGATTTAGCCACAAGAAATTTTATATATTCGGCAAAATTAACTAATGTTTATATTACTTTATAAAGACACACACGAGAGATAAATTTGAATGCTTTCACGAAATTCGGAATGCAATATCTTGCCAGAAAGGTAAATTAAACCTAAAAATAACTCATTGATGAAATTTTCTTGAAAACTGACAACGCCAAGAGGAAGACGAAAATATTTAAATGAAAAGGTTTGAGGCTCTTGAAGAACTTTGAAGCAACTAAAACACAAACAGTTGTTAATCATGAATGCTGTCAAAATAACTAAATCGTATATTTTGTCGAAGAATGTTCACGGTTGCACATTTTTTTAAAAGTTTAATTTAGTTTAGTTCCATTTTTGTCTCCATGCGTTGCTTTTAATTAATTAATTTTTTCTACTAAAACTTTCTATTTAAAATTATGTAATTCTACATAATTTTGCATTATATTGAGGGTTGTATAGTTACATATTGTTTCTTAACCAGTTGAGTGCTACGGTGACTGACAGTGAACTTTCCTTTAGGCCGCGTAAGTCAACGGTGACTGACAGTGTAAAATATGATTTAAAACAAAAAATTTCGTATTGTTTCAAGTAATTATTAAGAAAGTAAATTTAAAACATATTTTCAGTAATTACTTATATCAATATAATTTTTTTTAGTTTTATATTATATTTTACAGTTTCAGTCACCGGTGAGTGACGCAGCCTAAAGGGAAAATTCAGCTTCAGTCACCGATGACTGACGTGGGACTCAACGTGTTAAACGATCATATTTGTCAAACAATATGTCTTTGATATAACAAAATTGGCACTAGAAAAGATTTTTCAACTAAGTTAAAAGATTTGTCTAGAGTTTTATAAATAAACTAACCGCCCTTGATGATCAGTTTCGTCTCCCTAAATGTATGCTAGGCACTGTATCATATTACTTTTATTTATAATTTAATTTACTTATAACAGATGTAAATTTTTCCATTTTTTATTGTTGGGTGAAAAAAGTCCGGGCTAGGATTCGAACCAGGGATGTATTGGCTGAAATCACCAATGCTCTTCCAACTGAGCTATCCCGGACACGAACACTAGAGGGTTATTTCACCCAATTAACCTCAACGATCATTTTATCTGGTCTGATACTCTGGATCAGCTCAACAGAATAAATCGAAGGTCAATATATGGAACTGCAGAAAATCGCTGCATACGAAATCAGATCCAGAGTATCAGACCAGATAAAGTGATCATTGAGGCTAATTGGGTGAAATAGTCCTCCAGTGTTCGTGTCTGGGATGGCTCAGTTGGAAGAGCAATGGTGACTTCAGCCAATACATCCATGGTTCGAATCCTGGCCCAGACTTTTTTCGCCCAAAAATGAAAAATTTACATCTGTTATAATTAATTTACTAATCGTGTTTAAATTAATCTAATTTAATTTACTTAATTACTCATTTCTTTGCCAAATCAGATGATACTGCAAGAGAAATCAAGAATTCAGTATTTTTATGCTTGCCGGGCGCAGATGATAAATCACCAAACATTGTTTTCGTGGCATTTCTTTCCTATTCTGTTAATTTCATTTAAAATATAATACTTTCGCTTATTTCATTTGTAATACATATCTTTATTTTAAACTGAAACTTTAAAATTCATGACTTTTATTTATTTATCTATTTTTAAAAAGAACAGAAAAAAGAAAAATAATGATATTTTGAAGCTCCATAATTGAGTTCAAAGAATGAAATGTAAAAAAAAGTCGATCTACCACGCCCTAAATTCTGCCAAAGAACTTTTACACAATAACCACTGAGAGAAGTTTCATTTGGTTTTTGCCATTAAACAATTAACAAACAATAGCAATTTCTGTGCCACTTACGATAGCGTAATATTATATATATGCTATATTTGTTTCTTCTTTAACATTCTTTTAAAATCTTTTTAAAAAAATTAAATTTTTTATGCCCGGGTGAAGTACAATTTATGTAAAATTATAATGCATTACAGTATAGAATCATTATGCCAATATGGTAGGTAATGTGTCGATTCCGAATCGATAATTTGTAAATAATAAATCTCCAAATACTGTATTGAAACCAATGTATCTTTTAGAAATGAATGGTTTATTAATATAATTCACAAGCTAACTGTGCTAAAATAGTTTGATTACTAGCCACAAAATAATGAAAATATTTGAAGTAAGATTTTAGACGAGATAGTATAAGATTTTGTCTATTTTTTTTTTTTTAGTTGAGCTACTCTAAAACTAATTGTTGCGTTTTTCTCTATAAAGAAAAGACAAACAATATGTTCTTTTTATTCTTCTTAACAAATGCGTGAAAACACGAGCAAAGCGTACGTAGAAAGTACATATTTTCTTTTTTTATTTTGAGAATAAACATTTTTTCATATCTGCCACGCTGCTTCAGGCAGATAAAATCACTGTGACCGAAACTCGAACCTAATATCTTTCAAAGTCGAAGATGTCTTAAAATATAGGTACTATCCACATGGTCCCCACAGCTTTTTATGTAAAACACGTTAAAATTTTAAGATTGTGATACATTTGTGGGAGAAATAATTATAAAGTTTTTAAAGTTATATATTTTAAAGTTATAAAAAGTTTAAAAAATACTCGTTCTAAAACAATTATAAAATTTAATCACCTAAACCTAACCAGGGACATAAAATTCAAAATTTTGATGAGAAAATTAAAAAAAAAATGTTTAAGATTATTTTCCTTTTTAGTACACTAAGAAAACTTATTATGTATTTTGCCTTGTAAAAACAGTGATTTTCTTGATATAAAAGATTAAATGATTATTTTCTGTTACAAATTTTTTCACACAGAAAATACAACCATACTTATGTTTTATTCAGTAATAAACGTTTAAATATACGTCTTCAAACTAAATGCATCTAAAATCAATACAGAATGGACCAGCAAACAATCTGAGGTTTAAGATGAACAGAAAAAAAAGGTAAACGAACCTCTGATTACTTAATTGCAATTCTTGAAATCTTTTTGGCCTTTAGCCCTGTTATCAGACAAATCTATTTCGACACAGTGTAAAAAACATTGAGTACCAAGCTACATTAAGAATTAATGAGAAATAAATGTAAATCGTCTAATGATAATAAAATTGATATGAAAATAAAGACATTAATTACGGATTAAATGGCACCTAACCTTCAAATTCTAAGGGAGGTTTTTTTAGTTATATCGCGTGAAGAAAACCATGAAAATGAAGGAAGGCTCTAGATAATTCCTAACAATTTGAATAATTTGAAAAATTTGGAAACTAGTTCGTACTTAAGAAAAATACATAGAAAATAGAACCATTCTTACATTTTATTCAGTTATAAAGCTTAAATATGATCTTCAAATTAAATACATGTAAAATTAATACAAGATTGACCAGGAAACAAACTAAGGTTTAAAAAGAACAAAAAAAAAGTAAACTAACATCTGATTACTTAATTGCAATTTTTGAAACCTTTTTGGCCTTCAGCCAGTGGCGTAGCCAGGATTTCGTTTCGGGGGGGGGTCCAAAATTTTTCTTTCAGGTTATGTATATATATAGAGAGAGAGAGAGAGAAAAACCTGCCTGTCAAGATAAAATCGTAATTGTTGATGAAAAATTCCGTTTTACACAGGTTTTTGTGTTATCAGATGTAATAGTACAGTATTCTTTTATTAAAGAATATAGAATTTTTCCGTTTAAGAAAGAATTCCGTTACAGGCAGTGTTGAATTAAGACATTTTTCTTCATTAGGAACTTCTGTGACTCCGTTGGAGAGACATTAGAGTTCTGGGGTGGAATTTCACTTTTTGACTATTAAAAACACAAAATCTTATTTTTTTTTTCACTTCTTATTTCATTACTCTGGGGGAGGGGTGTCCCCCGGGTTATTTCCTGAAATCAACACTGGTTAAAGGCAGATTCTGTTTTTACAAGTTTTGTGTATTTATATAGATATACTTATTTATGTTAGATGAATAGTAAAACCTGTTAAAATAGTAATTATATGTATAAGAATTCTGCCTTAAACGGAAGCGTTAAATGGTCTTAATATCAGTTGCCATACAATTAAATTTAAAGGAAGTTTTTTTAATCGAACATTTCTAATACCATACAGAATTTTCAATTTTGTAACACATATACATTATATGTATGTCTATGTTTGTGTGTTTGTAATATTTGTGTCATAGAAATATTCTAATAAACCTTAAAATGCTAACTATTTTCTGATAATACTTTATTTGAAAAGAAAAATTAGCTTACAAAGAGAAAGACCTAGACAATCTCTGTAATTGCATCGATTACTGAGGTGACTATGTATTATAGAAAAAGATGCGACAATTGCTTTGATATAAAAGTGTGAGTAAATATAAAAAATGTTTGTTAACCTACGACAATAAAATGTAACCATGAATTATCTTTTAAAAGTTACCCATGATTAAGAAAACTGGGTTTGTACGAGTTCTGGAATTTCAAGACCGGGAAATTCTTCGGTATCAGTATTTTCTTATAGAAATTTTCTCTTTAAATAAGGCGGAATTTCACGCATTTGAACCAGATCAACCTTTTTAGTGGCAAGGAGCACCGTCGCGCTGCTCTGAAAAATACCAAGGAGCGCCGTCGCCCTGCTCTGTCGTTATGCTGTATCTGAAAATTCACTTGTGTCCGACATTTTGAAATCAAAATTAGAAATATTAAAAAAAATAATAATAATCACGATGTTTATATAAAAAATATGCGATCGAAGATAGTTAGAATGCAATATAATGAATAAAAATACGAACACGGTAACACGGCCATCACTATGTTTATCCAATGTTCGAAATCATATGACAACAAGAAAAACAAAGATATTTTTCACAGCTTAGAAAAAATTGCAGAAATAAAATGATAATGTCCTTTATTCACAGTTTATCGTTCGCAATTAGAAAACTTCTTACATTTAGTATTTCTGTTACTAGGCGACAATAAATTAAATAAATTTAAACACTACTTTATCAAACACTGCGCCCGGCAAAAGTGAACTGTCAAAAGGAGCGCTATAGCGACATGGGAATTTTTCACGACTAGCGAGAGCAGCGCGACGGCGCTCCTTGGCACTAAAAGGGTTAAAAAAGTACTGCTATTTGGTCTGGAAAACCAACGGTACGGTACTTGTACGAACCCAGGAAAAACGTTCTTTAACTGTAGAAATTTCAGAAATCAAGATATTTTCGAGATTTAAAGAAGCATATAAAATAATATATATATAAATGTTGCCACAAATTTTCGGGAAAGTTTCCAACTATTTTTTTTATAAATTCCAAAAGTCAGAATATAAGAATTTAGTTTCCTATAGATTCTCAATTAAAATTTTTCAGCTTCATAATCTAATTTATGCATGTAAGAATCAAAAAATAATATTTATTTTAATGTTAATGTGAACTTTGTTAATTTCGCAGATTTCTCTGTAAAACACATATTTTTTTATGATTAAAACACTATAAAACAACTCATGAATTTTTTTTTAAATAAATGCTTGTTCAGATCAGGAAAACACATTGATTTATGTACTTTCTAAAGATAATATATACATTTTTTTTTTTTTTTTTTTTTCATTGGCAGCTCGGAAAAAGATTATATTGTAAATCACTTTTTTTACACCATATTGTAAAGATTGTATTTTCAAATCACATTTCATATAACAGCATGAATATTTATTTAAGGAGACTCGGTACCCTCTGAACTATTTTTTAGCATTTTAAGGTGCATTTTTGGTATAGTAATAAAGGCTCAATGAAGGAAAATGATTCTATTCAAGAAAGTGTTGGATTTCTTGGTAAAATTCGAAAAATTTAAATTTTCTTGAGAAATTTATGTAAATTTTTAAATTGACTTCTCGTACAATTTTGGACAATTTGAGCTAATTTATTTTTTAAATTGTTCATAGCAGTGCGTTGTATAATTTTAAGTATCGTATTTACCATAACATAAGTTAATTATATTTTGGAAGAAAAAAATAAAATCTGCAAATACGTGTAAAATACAGTAAAAACTGAATTTATTGTGCATTTTTATAAGTAAAATAAATAAATAAATAAAAAATACTTGATTGTAAATCCGATATCTAGCTTTATCAAACAGATCATAAAAAACACCCCACCCCCCGCCCAAAAAAAAAAAAAAAAAAAAAAAAAAAAAATCGAATCGATTGAAAAAAATATATAAAAGTTTTATCCCACTGAACATGCCTATTCGTCGAAAAAGCACAATTTGAGAAAAATCTCTTTCAAATGAAGTGGGTGTAGCTGTTTAAAAGGATAGCGATATAATAAAATCGCTTTAAATTGCATTTATAATATTCGGATCATTACGAAACTTCATCAGCATGTACTAAGTATAAAGTAAATTACAAGCAAAAAATTAGACAATCAATATTTTTGTCATATTTTGTCCAATGAAGGGTACTAAGTCTCCTTAAATTAAAATTATAAACAAAAAACTTTGAGTTTATAATAGCAGCTTTCTTTTTCCACTTACTGCCATTGCATCCAGAACTTCGTCTGGGGTGATGGTTACTGGATAATGGATTGACATAAGTGCCAACCCAGTCAACCTTTCATTCTCCATAGAATTTCTGAGGTAAGTTTTTATTCTTTTTAAAGAAGAAAAAGATCTCTCAACTTCGGATACAGAAACAGGTAATGTTGCAAATACTCTCAACAAATAATTAATATTAGGGAAAATATTTTGATCACAATCATCTAAAACAGCCATAATACCTTTGGGTTTCTACATTTCTTTATTTTGCCATTTTTTGCACCAAAGTAAATATTCCACTTCAATAGATGATTGTGACACTCGGTCGTCATAAAAGATGTTGAGTTTTTGGAGCAATTTGGTATTTGATGTATTGGCATTCTTTGGAAGTAAAACATCAAAACCCTCCAAGATGCTTCGATTCTTTGAAAAACGATCCACAAGTTGAGAAATAAAGATATCAATACAAGGAAGAAACATCGATCTTCTGAAATATTCTTCAGCATTTCCATGTGGTGGATTATCTCTCATCATTTGTTGACCTGCTTGGCGAGGAACTGTGATAGTTGCCTGAAAATTGTCTCTAGATAAGGATTCTGCCTTTCTGAATAGTTCACTAAATTTTTCAACATCAGTTTCCTGCTCCATGCTTGTTGATTGACGCAAACTTTGAAGAACTGAAATTACATTATCAGCATGTTTTAGAGCAGAAGACAATTCACAGTCTGATTTTTGCAGGTATTTTGAAAGTGGTAATGTAATATTGAATAAAAATTCACAAATAACCAATCCAACAATAAAACTACTCTTTTCCATTGCAGCAAGCAAAGTTGAAGCAGTTGATGATATTGCTCGATGGGTATGAGATAACTCTTCTAGAGTAACAACTATTGCGGGGAACAGCTCAAGGAAAGTGTTGACTGCATCTTGCCGTTCAACAAACCTCGTCTCACATACACCTAATAAACGTGTTTTTTTACTGTCGGGCACTAAACGAGATATGTTAGTTTTTAATGAATCATTAGCCAGGACATTATTTCTAAAGATGTTTGAAACTTCATTTACAACACCAAGACAATTCCTTATAGAAGGCACGTTAAGGGAATCGCTTAAAACTAAATTTAAACGATGTGCTGCACAATGTACATACATAGCTTTTGGGAAAAGCTCTTGAAATCTCTGTTGCACACCAGTAATATGACCACTAAAAGTGGAGCAACCATCGTAACCTTGGCCAACTACTTTACTTAGGTCTAAACCTAGATTATTGCATGTTTCTAAAATTGTCTTGGTGATACTTTCTGCTGACAAGTCAGCAATCTGGGTGAATGAAAGGAAATCTTCTTTCAACATGGGCTTACTATCTTTGGAAATATAACGAATGCACAATGAAAATTGCTCTTTCCCAGATACATCCATTGTTTCATCCCCTAAAATTGCAAAACAATCTCCGCTGTTTATGGTTTGTACCAATTTTTTTTGTATCAAATTACCACAAATGCTAATAATTTCGTTCTGTATATCTGGACTGATATATGTTGCATTACGGGAGCATTCTAATATATGTTTTTTCAGTTCGTTGTTAGACTTGGAAAAAAATCTAAGAAGAGCTCTAAACTTTCCTTCTTTTTGTGGAGGTTTATCAATAGTTAGAGGACCACTATCTCTGTGTCCTCGAAGGGGTATTTCCAGGGCCGTAACCAGCTAGTAATGCCAGGGGGGGCTCTGAAAAATTTTTGTGGGGCTGGGCTAATACTTTTTAAAAATCCATGTGTCTTATGCAAACTATGTACAAAGAAACCGTTTAAAACGACAATCACTGCCCTCTATAAGCAAATTTTGTTAAAAAAGTCATAAAAATGTTGACTGGTCTTTCTTTTGTATCTGTTCTGTGGTCAACAAAAGGAAGGGGACTCTCAAAAAATAAAATTATTTACATATTTTCAAATATAAATACATATTTTCAAATATATATACATATTTTCAAATATATATACATATTTTCAAATATATATACATATATCATATATATTTGAAAAAAATCAAATTCTCATAACTACTTACTGCTTTCCCTTTATTGAAAATAGTTTGGAAAATAGAAAGGGGGGAGGGGTGTAAAAATTTTCCTGATTACATTCACAATTGATACAATAAGTAAAAGTTATTAATTGACAGTTTTAAACGACGGATTACTTAACAAAAGTAGAAGAAAAGCAACTTCTGAATTAAAAAAAGTAATTTAGGTTGCACTTTACAATTTTATTACATTAATGCTTGCTATTGATCTCACCTAATTCAGTCCATTCAGAAATATTGTAAAAATAGCAAGCAATAGTAATTTAGATTGCACATTTTTTTTTTTTTCTGCATTATAAATAGTAGGTTTTAAAATAAAATAATGCCAACCAAGATTTAAAAACGAAAAAAAAAAAAAAAAACTATTTTTGGAAAATTTCTTTTACCTATCAGAGTGAGCAAGATAAATGTTTTTTTTTTAAATTATCTTTATGATAGATAACCCATAATTAATATATATAAACTCTTTTCATATTTATACACTTGTATACATGCATCTTTTTTATTTATAGCTAATGACATACACATATAAAAGTACAACCTAAACATTTCATGTATAAAACTCAGTGTAAAACAAAATGTTAAATATACTTTTAGGGGGAAAATATTGAAAAAATGTACATTGTTAATTTTTAAAATAAATTATTTAATAACATGATCTTGAGGATAAGTTAAATATTTGTTATTATAAATATTATGTTTTATGGTAGCTATTTTAGGAGTGCAAGGATGCAAGCGCTGCGCCACAAATGGCTGATGTTTATTAGCTGACCACTAAATTTTGATAGCATTCCTAACCTTATTTAATGACTGATTTTCTTATGTTTACCAAGAAAAAAAAAATCTAAAAGAAATTTTATTAAGAAAAAATTATTCTTCGTCTTATATTTAATAAGGCGAAAAATACTATTAAAATTTATTGATGGAAATCAGCGATTTATGGCGCAGCGCTTGCATCCCTCGGAATAGAGCAAAACCAATGAAAACATTAATTCGCATAATAATTAAAAAATAAAAATGTATGCAAAATGTTCCAAAATACATTTACAAATTTAAAAATGAAACTTAACTATTTCTTGTTCTTTTGTAAAACTGATTGAATTAATAATTTAAAAAAATAAATAAATAACACGGATACGTATAATAATGATGCCTAAAAATTCCATTCACTTTTTTTTATTATTATGTAAATTGAGACTTCTCTGCCATATCACTGATAGGATTGTCACATAATTCAAGTACAAATTATCGGGGGGGGGAATGTCCCCCCCCGGGCCCCCCTTTACCTTTCCCTGGATTCAACACTGGTCTCAAGAAATATTTTTCTGACTCAACAATGCGATTTTTCCTGACACATTCAAGAATTAATTTTCTTTCCTGCTCGTCTAACAATTTCAATCCCTCACATTCATATATCTGAAAATAGATTAGCGTTATCTGTTTTTCTGTAAATCTCATGCATCTAAATCATTGTCAATTCCTACCTGTTTGCAGGGTCGGACTAGGCCAAGGAAAAGGGCGCAGACCTTGGATTTTCAGAGGGCGCAAAACTAAACAACAAATTCACGTCTTTTTTTTTTTTTTTTTTTTTTTTTTTTTTTTGCTGATATTGTATTTAGTTTAACAAGGTTTAACACATTTGCACAGCAACAAAATATAGCATAAAATTATATCCCTATATCAAATTATGTATCACTCATGTTTAAAGTTCCAAAAAATCTACAGAATCTTGCACAATTTTCTAAAATAAATCATGTAATATCTTAATGATCCAGCAATTTGAACACAGATTAGCTTGTAGTAGACTGATATCAAGGCTATCACTTTCTTATTTTATTCTTTTGTGTCAATAGATAAATTATCCCATCTTTCTAATTATTCTGGAAATTATCATATAAAAAAGACATAGGTACTGATTGATTAATAATAATATCGACTATTAAATTCTATTTATAAATTTTCTTTGGGGATTGTCTATGTATTAATAAATGCATGAAAGTTGATTTTTCGAACTTTTAATTTTCCATTTTTGACACTTTATTTGAATCTTTGCCAGCCAAGAAAAAGATGTAGTTTAGATAAATTTCTTAAAACTAAACATAACTATAAAACAAACAGTGTTAGAAGTTTATCAATAAAATTCTGAAAATAAAATGAAAATA